>OY856414.1:121558700-122818700 GCA_963693085.1 Alisma plantago-aquatica | reverse complement strand
AAACGTTTGTTAAAATTAATGAAAAGAGATGTAAGAATGAAAAATTAATTAACCTACCAAACATAAATATTCTATTGCCTATTTTTTAATAAATCGTTCTTCTTGGTTATGAGTTAATAAGGTAATTTATAAGATGTAAATCCATTACTTTTACATGTTAGAATATTTTAGAAATATAAAATAACTAGCGGTTTTAAAAGAAATTTGAAGAGTAAGACAAAATTTCAAATCACTTATTCACACAATGATAATAAGGTGTAATAGTTGGGACCATGGTAGTTTCTTCTCCTTAAATGATGATATACATCCCTTAGAATGCATTAATGAAGATGATAGCAATTATATATAATATTTAGTAGAAATGTTGGTAATTTATTTATATGTCATCAAATTACATACCCATAAGTTTGGTCCATATCAGACTGGATTTTCACTAGTTATTATGTAAGCATTTTTGCTTCTTTGTTGGACAATGTGCAGCTCAGGCCTCTACTAAGGTGTTTATTTAAAGTTTTATTTGTTTGTAAGTTTGCAATATTTATTGAACTGTGTATTTTATATCCTTGAAAAAATATATCCCTTGACACAATTAGTTACTATTGTAGTACTAATGTTATATATACATTAAATGAATTTCATTGAAGTTATTAATTTTCTTTTTTGGTCATCATTAACTCGTTATATGGTGACTCAATTAATTGTAAAGTTAATAAATGACACCAAAAAAAATCATAACGACTCTACTTGTTACAAAAGCTTGGGAATATATTAAACATCTTGTGGTAAGGTATCAAAATCACAATTTGTGAGGAATTCTTTTTTTTAAAAGATCAAAGAATTTAAATTTCTCAAATTATTAGATCAACAAAAAATGATTTCCTTTCAAAATATTGATTTTCTGAATATCAAATGGAAATGGTCAATCATATTAGGAGTGGGGCACAAAAACCTTAATTGTAAAAAGGCATCCTCTTTATGGAAGTGACAAGGTGTTTTCTCCTATGCATATAGTGTATGCCATAAGTAAGAAAGGGTGACATCATAATTTAGTTTCTCAAATCATAACTAAAAACTAACAATTTGGCATTGAAAGTCTATTGGCTAGAGCCATAATAGTTTAGTGGATTTCTTTAGGTCTGTGGGAGACCATATTTTAATCGTCCAATACATGGATAAATGGTCATTGTTGGTGCTCCAATGGGTCTTGGAAATTTGATAAGATGGTCTTTGTATCAACATTCTTGAGAAATTTTGATGTTGATATTTTACCATAACATGTTTGTTGTATCTTTGAGTGTTTGTTATAACAAGTTTACTTTAAATTGATTTTATATTGACTGATTTTTGGACCTTTTTTAGCTCGTATTTCACCGTGCATTTTAGTAGTACAAATTGTGTCATTAGTTTATAGTACATAATCCACAACTTTCATATCTATTTCAGTATTGTGTCATGAGCTTCAATTTTCTTATTGAGTTCATAATGAACAGTCATTATTAGACTATGCATTTTGGCTATAAACTGATGGTAGTAACTATATCATACAAATGAAATTTCAGATTTTTTGAATTATATACACAATCGTCTCTACTAGTGTTCCATCAAGACATTCCAAAGTGATTGTCATATTAAATCATCACAACCCGATCATAATTTTAGTAGGAAATTATAAAGATCAAGACTCCATATTGTACTGATGTTTTTTTTTATGACCGAGAGAACCCACCCCGGGCGAAGCCGACATGGTAAACTCTCGAGGCATGAGAGGGTGTGGTCTGGTCACCCCCCTCCCGCGCCTAATCAGCGTGAGTTTCCGTTCGTAAAGTGCCTTCGGTGAGGTTCGAACCCGGGTCCTTCATTGGGACTTACCGAGCTCTTACCACCCGGGCTACTATGACCGGACATATTGTACTGATGTTACCTTTGTTTTTATTCTTTATTTTTAAACATAATTTATATTAACAATATTTTTAATCATCATATTATGGTGTATATCAATTGTTAAAATTCGAGGAGCATAACAACACCAAGATAGGGCCTATCCCAATCTTCAAAAAGTTATACGTTAAATCATAAATTTTAAAATTTAGCTTACCTTGACTGGGATTTGAGTTATGATAAATTCTCATAATTACATCGAACAAGGAGAGTCCTTACACTATGTTCGGTGAATAAAGGGAAGGGGAAGGGAGGGGAAGAGAGGGGAAGGAAAGGGAGGGGAGGGACACTTATTTTTGTCTGTTTGATTAGCAGTAGGAGGGGAAGGAGAGAGAACATAAAAAACATATCATTTTTCAACAAGTCATATTATCTCAAAAGGTTACAAAGACTACACACATATTAATACATGAAAAATTAACAAAAATTAAATTCCCATGTCTCTTTATCAAAATAAAATTATTCATATAATTATTTTGTTAACGAGAAGATATATTGTTGATGTCTAACATCACTGAATTCTACATTTTCATAGTTTGATAGTATATCCATCCATAATTCATAATGGTCTTCTAAAGGGCCATTAAAAAAGCAAAAAACATATGTAGATGTTGCACAAGATATATATTATTTTTATTTTCATCATGACTTTTATTGTGAATCTAAAAAAAACATATGTAAAATCATGTTAATAAAAACATGAAAGGAAGAAAATAGTTAGGAACCATCACCATAGAGGAGGGAATGATAAGAAAATAATAATATTCACATGTTATCATTAGTAGTTTTCAATTGCATACATTTGTTATTGTCACACTCTGTCTTCAACAATGTCTTGACTCTATCAAAATTATTATCTAGTAATATAGAACATAGATGATGCATATATGGACTATCACTTGTCTTTTTATAGCCACTGTTGTTATATGTGTACCTCCTTCCATATTTATAACTTTTCCTCCATTTATTTAAGTTCCCTCCATAACTTGAGAGTTCCTTCCATTTTCCTCCATAATTTCCTCTATTTTTGTATATTTTCTTATGTAATTTTATCAGTAGTTTTCATTTATCTCAAACTTTCTGCACTCTCTACCAACATTTTTTCTAGAGTTTTGAGATTTCTTCTAAATTGTGAATTGTATTTATCCTACTTTCCTATTATTTTTAAATTTTCTATCTATATTTTCCCACCAAATCCCCTCAAACATTTTATATATCCCTCCAAGTAAGGTGAGAGATTACATGATCTTTATTCTCATTGGTTGTGTGCTATAAATGTATTTCAACCACATTATTTATATTTTCTCTCCAAGTTCCATATTTCCCTTCAAGATTTATAATAAATTGTCTGCCACGTGTTTCGCCTTCCCCTTGTCTCCACTTTGAATTGGTGGAGAAAAAAGTGGTTGAGAAAACTTTTGTTTCTTTCCCATTCATTTCACTCCATTCCCTTCCCATCCCTTCCCGTCACAATGTCCAATCAAACAACTTAACCTCTTTTCCCTCCCTTCCCCTCCCCTCTATTCACCGTGTACCAAACATATTGATAGTGAAAAAATGGTAAATTTATTTATCCATGTGATCTTGTTAATTATTTATGTATGTGAAGTATATATAATTGTCACCTGCTACACCTCAACGCATTTCGAGGAGAACTAGCTAGCTCTAGGTTCGAGAGGCATTTCACCCCTAACCACAACTCATCTGTTGATTCTTCAACATCAGTCGGTTCATACCTCCATTTAGTTTCACCCAAGCTTCATCCTGGTCATGGATAGATCACCCACGTTCGAGTCCATAAGTTTATAACCATATACATATGAAATGATAGCAATTGAGTCCCAATCCTCATGTTTTATTTGTGAAGTTTCGATTCCTTGGTAATCAAAACCCAAAGATCTATGAACTAGCTCATGCTTAACTAGCCAGGCGGATAAATGACCCTGCATCCTCTTGATCTTCCCCACATTTGTATTTCTATTTATTTGTATGAGTATTTCATATTTACAATGAAATTTATAAAAATTGAATTGTTGTTTACTATTCTATTCTATTCTACACAAACAACAACTATCATTGCTTCTTCTCTGATAAAAGAAGTTCAGGACTCGTAGGCCTTCTACCTCCACACGACATTGCTTCGTCAGGATTTCGCCCATTGCGGAAAATTCCCCATTGCTTCCTCCTGTAGGATTCTAGGCCGTGTCTCAATCCCAGTGTGGTTGATCATACTCTTGAACCAGCTACTGGCCATCACTTTAGTAAGACATTGCCTCACCAACTAGCTAATCAAACACAAGCCCCTCCTCGGGCGGATTCCTCCTTTTATTGGTGGTTGGAAATACTTTTGTTTCTTTCCCCTTCATTTCACTCCATTCCCTTCCCTTCCCTTCCCTTCACCATGTCCAACCAAACAACTTAATCTCTTTTCCCTCCCTTCCCCTCCCCTCCATTCACAGTGTACCAAATAGATTTATAGTGTTAAAATGGTAAATTTATTTATCCTTGTGATCTTGTTAATTATTTATGTATGCGAAGAATATATAATTGTACCCATAGAACATAAAAAACCATTCCCAATAAATGTAGATAACGACGGTGCCACTCAGAAATTCTTTAATGTACATATGTTTTCTTTATATCTAAATTAATAGTCAATAAATGTAAGGTAAAACAATAGGTTATTCGACTAGAATCATTGAAAAATTAATAAATAGAATGAAAATATTATTATTGTTTCTTCTAAATACTAGCAGCCCATTATCTTACTTTTGGGATGTATTTTCAAACTAACTTCAATTGTCATAAAAAATTGTTAAAAATAATAAAAAGAGATGCAAGAATGAAAAATAGATCGCCAAACATAAATACTCAATCACCTATTTTAATCAAATTGGTTCATCTTGGTTACGTGCTAGAAAGGTAATCAGTAAGATGTAAATATATAATTTTTAAAAGTTAGGAAATTTTAGGAAATGATTTCAAAAAGTAGAATAACTAGAGGTAGTAAAAGAAACTTGAAGGGTAAGCCAAATATTCAAGTCACTTATTGGTGCTATGATAATAATGCAAAATAGGTGTGGCCATGGTAGTTTCTTCTCCTTAAAAGATAATATATATCCCTTAGAGTGCATTAATAAATATGATAACTATTATGTAAAATATTTAGTAGAAATTTTGGTAATTTATTTATACGTCATCAAATTACTTATGTGCAAGTTGGCTCCTTACCACACTACATTTTTAGAAGTTTTTATATTATCATTTTTTCTTTTTTATTGAATAATTTGTATCTCATTCCTCTAGGAAGGTATTTATTTAGATATTTATTTGTTTGTAAGTTTATAATATTTATTTAATTGTGTATTCTATATCATTGCATAAATATATCCCTTGACCAAATCATTTCCTATTATAGTTCTGATGATATCTATACATTAAATGAATATTGAAAAAGTTATTAATTTCCTTTTTCATCTAACTTGTTATGTGGTGACTCACTTAATTGTAAAATTAATAAATGACACCAAAACAAAAATCATAATGAATCTACTTGCAAAAAAAGCTTGGGAATACATCAAACATCCTGTTTTAAGGTATCAACATTACAAATTTTCCAGGAATTGTTTTTTTAAAAGATCATATAATTAAACTTTATCATATCATCATATCAACAAAAATGATTTCCCTTAAAGACATTGATTTTGTGAATATCAAAAGGAAATGGTCAATCATATTGCAAGTGGGGCTTTAAAACCTTGAACTGCAAAAAGGCATCCTCTTTATGGTAGTGAGAAGGTGTTTTATCCTAGTCTAATTTTGCTGTTGCAAAATGTTGTTTCGAGCCTATTACAAAAAATCTTGGTCGTGAAAGAAACCTATTAATATTTTTTGGGGTGGATCTTTAGAATTGATGTACAGTCAAGATGGCTTGGAACAACATGTGGAACATCATTCAGTAACAATAAATTTGGAATGGTTTTATCCTACACACATAGTGTCTACGGAAGGATGCCAAATCATAATTAGGTTTTTCAAATCATAATTAAAAGCTTACAACTTGGCATTCAAAGTCTATTGGCTTTAACTATAATAGTTTAGTAGATTTCTTTTGGTCTTGGGGAGACCATGTTTTTGTCATCCAATACATGCATAAGTCGTCATTCTTGGTGCTAAAATGGGTCTTCGAGATTTCACAAGATGATATTTGTACAACATCCTGAGAAATTGTGATGTTGATATTTTATCATAAGATGTTTGGTGTACCCTGAGTGTTTGTTATAGTAAGTTTTCTTCATCTTGATTTTATTTGGAGCAATTTTTGGACTTTTTTGGCCTGTATTGACTGCGCATTTCAGCAGTAGAAATTGTATTATTAGTTTACTTTACATACTAGTATCATATATTTTCATATCTATTTTGATATAGTTCAAACGTGTGCCTGTGAACTAGAGTATGTTTGACTGATTTGTGAACTAGAGTATGTTTGACTGATTTACAATCATTGCTTCTAATTTATTGTTGCATGCATTTTATTGTCTTCGGTGATCCCTTGAACATATTTTGGCTGACATACATGGTTTATCGAATCATGTACCTTATGCATGTAACATCCCTGACCTGGGTTATGAGTCAACCCTAGGTGTTTTGCCTAAATATGTAATTAAATCCTTGTGATTAACTCTGAGCATGTAATTAAGTTTCTCAGAAACGTATATTTCAGTATTTGCTCCTTTTTATTTAAAGTTGTAGCATTGTTTTGATATACAGGGACCTATGTGCAATTTACCCAGTTAAAAGGGTTAGCTTGCAATTTGCACATGATGAGATGTTCCTCTGATGTTGATACATCATGAGAATCTCTTTGGCAAAGTTTGAGGGATTTCCCAAGCTAGAGCACCAAGGTGCAGCTGTGGAAGCAATCCCAGGGCTTGAAACCCTAATTTGGGGTAAAATGCAATTTACCCAAATGATGGGATGCAATTTGTAAAGAATGTCATCTAAAGTATCTTTTTAGACTCTTGCCATCATTTAGAGAAGAAATGATGAGGAATTCACCTCAATTGAGTTATCAAGTTAAGAAATAGGCTTTGTGATCGAATAATCAGGGTATATGTGTAATATCCCTTTAAGTATGAACTTTATTATTAGACTGTTCTTCCTTGCCTTCTTTTCTATAACATTAAGACAAGGTTTGTCCTTAGAATAAAGAGGAAGGGACGAGCAAGTAATAAAGGAAGGACTTAGTTGGAATTAAGGGAAACTTATGAACCAATGTTGAAAATCCTACCCCATGTATATAAAGCCCTCCTTCCCTTAGTTGCAAGGGAACTTAACCTTCGTTCCCTTACTGTTTCATTTCACCAAAGACGACCAAGGACTGCCTTGGAGCTAAGGGGGACGACCAAGGGGTGCAAGGTAGGTTTAAACCCCTCTTCTTGCCTAATTCCATGGTTAAAACTCGAATTCAAGGTCAGCTTCATGGCTAATTCTCGAAACCCTATCTTTCTAGCCGTCTCTTTTCATCCTTCCTTGGAGTTTTCACCTTGGCCAACCTGTAAGAACTCAAGGACGCCATTAGAGCTTGGAGCTTGAAAGCTTGGAGCTCAAGAAGCAAGCTTTAGGCGGGTTTTATAACTCTAAACCTATGCTTTACTATGTGCATCTTTATATGCGATTTGATGATAGCTCTTAGTATTTCCCTACTTTTCCCTGCTATTTTGCAAGCAAACCCGTGGGATTTCTGTACTGTTCTTGAGCTAGAAGATGAAGGCGTGATTTCCAAGAAAAACCCACCGCTTTTCTTTTCCTTAAACGGTCCTAACAGTTTGCTCTCTCAGACTCAAGACCGCGAGGTGAGCAAACGGTCTCGAGACCGTGAGAGGGCTCGCGGTCTCAAGACCGTTTGGCCCCGTTGTCCGAGCATGGACCGTATAAGAAACCTGTTCCTAATTATATAAGCTAATTACCCTCAAAATTTGGGAGACTAACTCCAAAGGAATCGGGAGATATGACCTTTTTAAGTCACAACTTTAAATGAATTAACTGCTGATTTTCAAACGGTCTGAAATTGCCTTTTTGGGAAAACGGTCTCAAGACCGTGAAAGGTCGTTGACTAAGCGTTGACCCCATGAGATTACTGTTCAAAATTATGTTAATTAACAACTCACCAAGTTTGATGGTCTAATTCCAAACGGGCTAAGAGTTGAAGGGTGAATACTAGGGCTAACCCTAGATAAAATCAGTACTGAAATTATGGTGATCTAATTAGGGTTTTTAGGGTTGATTGACCTAAACGGTCTCAAGACCGTTTGGGGGTCACCAAACGGTCTCAAGACCGTGAGGGCAATCAACCAAGACCGTTTGGAGGTCTGGGGTCAAGGATAGTTGACCAATTGAGGACCCAATTGCAAATAAGTTATCAATTTAATCAAAATTCTGTTTTGTGGTTCAATCATGGTTCAACCCCTATCAAATCACCTTAGACTTTGATAAAATCTTGGGCAAACGGTCTCAAGACCATGTGGGGTTCACCCACATGATCTCAAGACCGTTTGGGCCAAGTTTGGGCCCAATTGGAGCTCAATTGAAGGGTTCAACTTTGTGTTGATGCACACTATTGAGTGTTGATGGGTGAACATTGATAGACCCTAATTGAATCGATTTCAACTATAATTGGTTAACCATTATGGGTCAATTGAATGACCAAGTGATCAAGCATAACCTTAATTGACTAAACCCATAAGTGGTCAACATATCTTTGACCATTTGAGGGCTTCAACATGGGTTGACATTATCGGTTGCATCTTTGAGCCCTGTTGAAGGACCAAGCGGCTGAGACCATGAGGGGGCTCACGGTCTCAAGACCATGAGGGGGCTCACGGACTCAAGACCATGAGGGGGCTCACGGACTCAAGACCATGAGGGGGCTCACGGTCTCAAGACCATGAGGGGGCTCACGGTCTCAAGACCATGAGGGGGCTCACGGACTCAAGACCATGAGGGGGCTCACGGACTCAAGACCATGAGGGGGCTCACGGTCTCAAGACCATGAGGGGGCTCACGGTCTCAAGACCATGAGGGGGCTCACGGACTCAAGACCATGAGGGGGCTCACGGTCTCAAGACCATGAGGGGGCTCACGGACTCAAGACCATGAGGGGGCTCACGGTCTCAAGACCATGAGGGGGCTCACGGACTCAAGACCATGAGGGGGCTCACGGTCTCAAGACCATGAGGGGGCTCACGGTCTCAAGACCATGAGGGGGCTCACGGTCTTGGAGCTAGAAAGGGGCTCACGGACTTGGAGGGTCAAAGTGGGCAAACGGTCAACACTTTCAACCGATCTCAATTCAATTAATGATTAATGATTGGAATTAATCAATGTGACTCATGGTTGACCACATTCAATCATTTGATGGTTCAATGTTGCCCAAATCAAACACTAATGATAATCTAAGATAGTAAGGGGTTATTTGACTAAGGTTTTTGACCAGGATGATGATCAATGGGGTGAATTACCAAAATACCCCTGAAGGGTCAATTAAGTTATACCTTGCTCAATTCAAACCCTAATTACATGAGAATGATGTTTTTAGTCATCGTGACTCTATCCAACTTGATCTAGTGTAATGTTACCATCAACCATTAGTATGATGAAAGAGAGAGTACTCTAGAGAGAGAAAGTAACCTAGAGAGAGAAAGTAACTCTAATCACATAATGATGATGTTTTTGGCTATGTTAACCTATGATGACTCAACCCAACATGTTTTAGAGTGATGTTGACATCACCTACCCTTATGATGAGAGAGAAAGTACTTCTAGAGAGAGAAAGTACCTTTTTGTAAGTGGAAACTCAAGTAAAGCATCTCCAATGCACATAAGTGAGCATAATTAGGGTATGGTCCACCTGTGTGAGATCATAGAAACCCTAATTATGATAAATGATGAACCTTTAACTAATCCAAGAGCATCAATGAAGATGTTACTCATACATGATGATGTTATGAGTTTAATTCACCTTGATGTGAATAGTAAACCCTAATTCAAGGGTAATGACATGCTTTTGAGCAATAAACTCTATTTGAATAGAATTAAAGATTTAACTCTTATGACAAAAATAGGAAGTACATTCCTTATTGTTGTATTACCTTTATCAGATGTATTAACCATGCAGGTTCTGATATCAAGGTAATCATATCCAGGTATGGATGTTGATGTTATATTCATTGAAGGCATGTTGTTAGCCTTATGAATAAGTAAAGTAATCTGATGCCTTGCCAGTGGCATCCTATGCTGATATTGGGCTATGAGAGCCATGAATACCATCAAGTTCATGCCTTAGAGATGACTTGTGATGAAGATAATGAGAAATGATGATTGATATAAGTTAGGCATGTTACATTTAGTATTCTTCTTTTATAGCTGCTATGCTACTGTTATTGTTTGAAGAACAATGTATGTTGTTAAAGAATACTGAATGTACCTAACTAATCAAGTATAATGTAGAGCCCTGATCATAGATCCATCATTGTCAGAAATTAAGTGATGGTGAAACAGGTTTTCCTCAGGGAACTCCTGGAGCACATACTTTTGAGTATGTGGGGTACATGGATGTGTAGAACCTTACATCCTAGTGTAGGAAAGTGATGTAGATGTGTAATCCATCCATCCTTCACTATAGTTTCATACCGTATCAGTGGTAGGTAAACATGAAACCTCCTGATGACGAAGAAAGCACAGATATCCGTATCAGTGGTAGGTAAATATGAAACCTCCTGATGACGAAGAGAGTACAGAACGCCACTGTGACTCTAGAATAGCGAAGGACCAGTTTACCCTGGTGAGCTATAATAGTAGAGACACGAGATGTCCTACAAGTGATCCTCTTACTGACTGAGGAAGGTGAAGGTCATGAGAATCCGGCTCTCTTAATGACCTATGTATGATACTGATGCGGCTTCTCAGCGATCAGTTGGAGTTTGAGTGGTAAGCCTCATCTCCACAGGGCATAATGTTGTTTGTAAAACATAATCAACCATGTAGTATAACTTGTTAGAGATGACTCCAAGTTAGTTGGTTGATGTTACATTGCAATAATGTTGATATTCTCCATATCTCCTAAATTGTAGAGATCTTGTTATAACTGCAACTGCTATAGAATGCTTTGAAGGCTTTACTGTTTAAGATATTCTTTGATGTTATAATAAAGCTTCTGGCGAAGAGTTATAACTCTCGCTGGGACAATTATGTATAATTGTCTCACCCCATAAGCTTCAACTTTTTAGGTGGACGTCGGAGACGAAGAAACCAGCCTACAGGTGACCAGTCTCAGCAGCAGCAGCACCAGGGGCAGCAGTAATCTCAGGTGGAGATTTGTCCTGCCATGTGGTGTAGTTAGAGTCAGTCCTATGTGTCCTCTGTACTCTCAGGTCTTGGAGTCTTGTGTTATGTGATCTTGAGATTTTGTATCTTGATGTATATAATTACTCAAGAAGTAATTATCCTGAGATGTAAACAGTTACCTCTCTTTATGAAAGGAGTTTTTATGGATACAAGTTCTTATTTCGAAAAGTTTTAATTTCCCGTGATTTTTGTCTTCCGCTGATTACCGATTTGCTTCCGCTAAGTTTTAATCGTGTTTATGTCATGGTTTGGAGATCAGAGCCCACAATGCACTTCAAAATTATATTGTAACGACATATTTTGATTTATTCATCAATTTTTCTCAAATTGTTACTCTTATGATTTATAAAATATATTATCTGAACTATTTATTTCAACCTCTATTTTGTACACATACTTTGTTTCATATGATGTCTTTATTGTAAATCATTATCACAAATGAAAATACAAATCATGTTCTAAATCATATGTGATGAAAACATCTTAGTTGGAGAACATGGACAAGATACTATATGTGTCGGTTATAGGGGGTTATATTAATGCTCGTACACACAATATGGAGTTTATTGTTAGAGATAATTATGATAAAATTGATCTACTACTTCTATGCTCCATTTTTCTATGCCCAGAGCTATATTTGTGTTCGTACAATATAATTATGACTACCGACTCTATTTGTGTCTTATGAGTCAACTTCATATATTTCAGATACAATCCATAGATACTTTTCCAAAATCCTAATTTGAAGAATCATCAACCACACAAATTGAAATTAACATTGTTGGCATAACAGAAATCAACAAGATGGTTTCATCAACCATATGGTGACCATCTTCTAAGAAAAGGATCATCTTCAGCTGAATATTGATAATGAAATTCTCTTTGATGTTTCTTATATAGTTAATGACTTCAATAAGGTTTTCAAAAACAAATCCATAAGGACATGCATTCGTACTTGACTAGAACACTTCCTTGGCTGAAATTTTCATGTAAAATTTAGTGATAAATGGTATTGTCTTAGCTTACAACATAAGATGAATTTCTTTAAAGAAAATAAGACTCAAATATTCGTGGAACACATAATGTATCTACATCAAACAATTTTTTGTTAGGATTTTGTCTTTCATCCTAATTGGATAAGAAATAATATCTAACACTATTAGAAAACTACAATCAATGTTAGACTTGGAGTCTAAGATAATATTTCATTATCCTTTTGTATTGTCATTTTCTAATCCCTATAGAATAGCCATATCCTCTCGTACTGTCTAATCAGGAGTCTCTATCTATATAATTAGTGGTAGACATTGTTGGAATATGGGGTGTCGATGTGTGGGGTTCCAATGTTTCATAACTTTGGGTGTGCCAACGTAGGACAAAATTGTGTGCCAAAATAGGAAGCCACAAAAGATAGACAAAGAGGGGAGAGAGCGAGAGTTGGTTACATGATTCTATTATGGACTTGGGACTATGAGAGAGTGACAATCCTTGTAATCCTTGTGATATTATTTAAAAGACTTTTGCGGTCTTCTTCACTAATCATGTTCTCTATTAGGTTATTTATTTTGTGATTGTCGGTTTTTTCGATGTGGGTCGTTGTAGTTTGTATTGTGCATACTTGTGTTGTATCTCGTGTGGCATTTTTTTGGCCTTGAATTTTACTCATATCACTTCAAGTGGTATCACAACAAGGTTCATGTGAGATAGCCAAAAAGTATGGGATGCATAGAAAAACATGATGGCGTCACTAACTATCATTGGGGGTGATCCGGTAGAAAATTTTATGGTCACATTATCATGGAATGAGGAGGGTGTGAATCCTTTATTTGTGAAATATCAACGCGAGGTGGAGTCATGCTACTTACTTGTGAGGGGCAAGGGGCCACAGAGGCTACTCAGTTCCATTGACTGGTTGGATTTTTTTCTAACCAATAATGGATCACTTGACAAGAGGTCTACCAATATGGGAGGCATAAATGAAGTAATAGCATGGGTGGAGGGCGTCATGAACCCAAATATTTCTACTTGTATTCAACTCTCACGAGCAGTCTGGTCTGAGATTGCAAACTCAGCTATAAATTTCAATAGGTGCAGAGGTGAAGCTGTCAACTATTGAATGAGGAAGACGTAGTAAGATCAACCACATGATGCCATCATACGGGTGAAGCTCAAAGACATTACAACCCTATGGTATGGGGCCAAAGGTGTGATGGATGGGGTTCTTCCAACCACATGTGGAGATGGTATAGTTTCTCAAACTGTACATCTTGAGGAGCTCTCATATGAAAGGTACATACATACATGTCTAGACACACACTCCAAGCCGACGAGCATGGTAAAGAATTTCTGGAAATGGAAGTAGATTTTGAGGGCGGAAGCATAGAAGAAGAATGGGAGAATACTTCTTAGAGGATCAATTTCAGTGGATAAGATACAAGGTCGAGATTGTTAGGATTTTGTTTCTTATCCTATTTGGATAAGAAATAATATCATACAATGTTAGAAAAGTACAATTAATATTAGACTTGGAGTCCAAGCCATTATTTTATTATCCTTTTGTATTGTTATTTTCAAATCCCTATAAAATAGTCGTATCCTATCGTACTATCTAATTATGAGTCCCTATCTATATAAATAGGAGAGACATTGTTGGAATATGAGGTGTCGATGTGTGGAGTTCTAGCGTGTGGCAACTTTGGGTGTGTCGGTGTAGGACAACATCGTGTGCCAAAATAGGAAGCCATAAAGAATAGTCAAAGAGGGGAGAGAATGAGAGTGGGTTATGAGATTCTATTGTGGGTATGGGATTGTGAGGGAGCGACAATCCTTGTATTCTTTGTGATGTTGTTTAATAGAATTCTACAATCTAGTTCACCAATCATGTTCTTTGTTTAGTTATTTATATTGTGGTTATTGGTTTTGTTGATGTAGGTCTTTGTATCTCTTATTATGCATACTTAGACTGTATGTCGTGTGGTGTTTTTCTTGGACTTTAAGCTTTCACAAATCTCTTCAATTTTTCCCTAAAATAATGCAGCAAGTAACTTGCATTTTTTTTAAAGCTACGCCATCGCCATTTAACTATTGCAATCAAGGAATACATGAACTCATAAGGAATGAGCTCTACCCTCCAGCTTCTCACAAACCACCACTTAGAGAAAGTCTACTGATCCAATGTGCTACTTTATTATAGTATCTATTGATGAACTAGAACAAAAAAGAACTAAAAGACTTAGAGAAAACAAAATATCAAAAAATAGCAGACATAGGTGACCAACCTTAAAGAAAGGATGTTGTAAAGCATTGATCAGTATCTTCAATTCTGACTCAATCATAATGTTGATCATGTTCCAGTTCAACATATGTTTGATGTTGGTAAGAAGATCTAGCACCTCTCCCATTTCAACACTACCATTGAAAATATGGTGCTCTGCGCCTGCCTGTTTCCTTCTTTATCTTTTGTCTCTTACCCTAATGAGGTTCCTCAGGTTTCCGGTTCATGTGATGGGGTATTAGAGTCCTCCTTGTTTCTCCCTTCTTTGTCTTCCACACCCTACAAAGGACATGCATTGTCACGGGCAATGCCAAATCATGGACTGTCAACCTCTACTCTTTATATTATTTTTTCTTCCTTTATTTTTTGCAGGTGAAGGGAACCACCATAATAGGATACTTAAATATCATATTCCACGATCAACCAGAGGTCTACCTAGTACTACAACAGCTTGTGCTTTGCTTAGAATCCTCAATATAGTGGGACAAAGTGCACTCGCCAATGGAAAAAGGGGCACCCTCCGTCAACGGCCTATCCCTAATTTGACGGAATGAACAATATAACATGTAAAATGCTCTAGAACCACCCACTTTTATAGACGTGGGTATCCATGTATATAGTCTCCCCTCTCATGAAAAACCATAAGGTTTGTGACTGTTGTTCACTTTGGCAGTTTGAGATGAAAAAAAACCATTACAGATAGAATTTTTTAGGACGGTGCTCAGCCATCTGTTCCCAAACCCCCCTCCTAGAAATCCATGTGTATAGTGAAATACATTTCACTATGCACATGTATCTCTAAGGAGTATTTTTGGGAACAAATGATTGAGATTTGCATCAACACCGTCCTAAAAAAAGTGCTATTAGTACTGGATCTAAACCGATTTGAGAAGGACAAAATTATGTAGTTTCCTTAGATAAGGGATTGCTTGATAGAATCCCATACACATAAGGAAGTACATGAATAACTCTCAATGTCATCATATTTATCCAAAATTGGTGCAAAGAAGGCACAATCCTTCCTCTTATAGAAAGTGGTTGTTCTTTTTCTTATATTATTTTTAATCAAAATCAAGACCATCCACCTAGGGGTGGCAATCAGGTTCGGGTTGAGTGGATTTTATTTTGGGTCATTTTGGGTCAATAATTTTTTGTTAGACCCCAAAACTTGCAAAAGATGGATTTTTGGGTCGAAAACCTTGACCCTATCCCGACCCGTAAATATTTTTGGGTCTATCGGGTCTGACCCATAAATCCAATATCAAAACAATAGTTTTAAAAAATGTTATCATTTGTCTAGTCATTAATAATTTCAAGAGTAATTAACAAATTTCGTTGTGATAAACTTACAAAGTGATTGAGAAAAAAATATAAAGCCTACTGCAGTTTGTTCAAGAGATTTAAACACAAATTCCTGATATAATTAGTATCATAAATCATACAAATCAATACAAAACCATGTAGAATTGCCAAAATAAACTTCATTATTGATGGATTAGTAATTTAATGGTCCATTGGGTGTCTTAAAATATAACCTAACAGGAGGTAAGTATGCTTAGATACTTAGTTTTGACCAAACAAGTTGTAGTTATAACCTAACATGCTTGTTTATATACTAATGTGCATATAATGATCATCTATTGAATAGTTCATATGTTTGAATCCTAATGAATAATTAATGCACATAATAAGAGTACCGCACATATTAATACTAATAATGGATATGCATGATGCTAACCATGTCATGAACCAATAAACCCTAATGATGTGTTGAGCAAGATAATTGGAACCTAACACTGGCCTTAATGTATGTAAGAAGTATAAATGAAGTATAATGATCACAATAGCCTAAACCCTAATATGTAATCATCTAACCTTAATATATGCATTCATGATAACTTTCATGATACATTAATGAAATTAGGTGTCATAATCAAATAATATACTTTGATACACATAAATGTTATATAATTACCTAATCATAGAATTAATCAAACTATCAATATGCAATGCACATCATCTTGTTCTCTAATACACACCTAATTAATCACCTAATCATGAACTGGTATATGAACCAATCCATTAATATGTAATATGTTCCACCTTGTTCACTAAAATACATATAATGACTTCAATATGGATAAGAAGTAATTGGATTCACACAAATGTGCATAATCATTAATTAGAAGTGAATAAATATGACAAAATGATTAATGATGGCATTAATGTGAGAAAGAAAGGTAATGTGACAATTTGACAATGTTTCATATTGATATAAGCAATTAATGTGACATTATTTGGATTAATTGTTGACTTAATAACAAATTGGATAAAATGTCTTAATTAATGAAAAGTAATCTGTTACAATTTAATATGGTGATAATATGAGAATAATGGAACCTAAATCCAAAGTGTTAAGAATAATGGTCAAATATAAATACATAATTGATTATAACCCAAATTGTGATAAAACTCATCAGGAGAACAATAAGAAATATAAATAAAGGATTTTGTGCATTATAATGAAATGTAACTCCTTTGGAAACAAAGTGGATATGACATGGCACAATTAAAAGAATAATAATGATAATGCGATATCTAAATAATATAATACTAATAAACTAAAATTGTTAAAAAAGAAATCTTAATATTGGAACCCTAGGTGATCCTTGAGAACCTAACCCATGAGGAGTTGCTAGTGAAAGTTTTTGTGAAAGTGTTATGGCTTGTTTATAGATGAGTTGTTACATACTCACCCTTTACTATTTTCTTGAGATTTCAAGGACAAAATCCTTTTTAAGGGGTGGAGTGTTGTAACGAACTGAAATCTAGCTATATTATCTTTTTGACCCTCTTTCTAAGCTTTTCCTTTCCTTTTTATCCTTTTTTTTCTTTGATGTTTAATTTGTGGAAATAATAGTGGTTTGGTGAACATTTGATCACCATTTATGCCAATATAAGGGTTTATGCACAAATACCTCAGTTAATTTGTCAAGCAGGGTCTAATATGTAATTTGACCACTTATGTGACATATTGATAAAATAAATTCGTTCTAGAATATTCCTTAGCATTTTGGAGAAAGGAAGAGAAAAAAGAATGAATAATATGCTTGAAACATGTTAATGTAATATGTTTTATTTAATATGATAAATAATGGTAATAATGGATGATAGGCCAAAATCCATAAAAGGAAGACTAATTGGTTAAAGATACTTGAGATTTGTTTTCCTTGGGGGTTTGGCTTGGAGGCCAAGTTTCATAATTTTGGAATGATAATAATTGTCTCTCTTTTATTTAGAAAAAAAGGTGATTTTCCTTGAACATATGAAATAAAATACTTAATGACTCCAAAAGTGGAAAATAATCTTAGATTCATAATCTACACATTGAAATATGCCTTTATGTGAATTTTCACTCAATTTGGAGAATATTTGATGAAAAGGTGAAATCAGGAGAGATAAAGTGTGTAGAACCTTCAAAATATTAAATAATTATACAAACAACTTCAACATGTAAAATTAATGAAAAATCCATATCCAAGGCACTTAATGTGACTTGTGGGTGAAGTATCATTGAATTTGGAGAATCTTATAACCATTAATGATGGAAGAAAGAGAAAATAAATTTTGATTTTTTTTAATACATTAAAAGTTCTCAAAAGGCAAATCTAATTGCATATTCGGGTTCTCATATCAAAAAAGGTCGGGTGTCAATTTTCAATTGATTTGGAGCATATTTGCACCCTCAAATGAGGAGAAAGAAAAAGGTTTAATAATTGAATCATGAATTTTGGTCAAATTTGATTTGGAAATGAATTGAAATGTCACGCTTTCCTTGATTCTTGTGCATCTGGAGCCGTCTGATCAACAATCTGATGGTGCTTGTACATCATCAACCTCTCGCCAAAAGGAAAGTGTTCGCCGAGTATGGTGGATTTTTTATTGTGATTTTCTCCCTCCTCAATTAATCATTTTCAAAGATTTCTTCACCAACAACTTTCAAATAAGTTTTCGCACCATTTGATCTATTATTTTTGTGATTTTGTCAAGTACTTAGAAAATGCCCAATTTCAATTCTCCAAGCTTTTTGAGGCTCTTGCCTATTCTTTGGTTCTCACACCTTCACCTATAAATACTCCTACCACGGTCTTCCTCGGTATGTATGCGAACTTTCCCTCACCCCAATTTCTTCCTTGTGATGTGAGTTGCCATTGTTGGTCATGGTTTAGCAGGGGGCTCGCCTGCTCCTCGGGTCTCAGTGACAACAACTCACAAATTGATGTGTGAGGTGAGTTAACGACACCCACCTTGACCTTGTTGCATCCTTGTTTTGAAGTATGATCGCCTCTTATGGATTCGCCCAAATCCATTCAAGTAGTATCCTACTTCTTTGAGCAACAATGACACTGTGGCTTGAGGGAATTAATCCCTCGAGTGCAATTACTTCCCTACATTTCTTTTTACCTATTTCGTTGTGTTTTTCAATCATGGGCAAAAAGGTCATTTGACTATTGTTTCCTTTGTTTCACATAGTTTGCATTAGTTTTTACCAGATAAATTGGCCACACCCAATTGAGCAAAGTCACGCGGCTCACCCTCTCCCTCTCTCTCCACCTCTCTCGCAAGATTTTGCTTATTTGGAATTTCTTATTGGTTGGACTTATAAAAATCATATCTTTTTAACCGTTCATCCAAAAATTAAAGTAAAATATGTTTTGGAATTAGAAAAATGTAATGTTTCTGATAAAAATACTTTTGAGATTTGTTTTTGAGTTTTGTCAAAAGGTATTTTCTAGAAAATGATTTTAATACATAAAAATCACCAAAAATACACTTTAATCATCATAAATCCAAATTTGACAAAATTATATGTTTTATTAATCAACAGAATCTAATAAGATCAATGGTGATGTTTTCATAGTCTAAATCAAGGCTTTGTTCAAAAAGTCCAAACTACAATTTTATTTACATTAATGCATATGCAAAACCCTAATACATGGTTATACATTGAAAATAGGAAAAGTGGATCTTGATCGCAATTAAAGTGGTGAAAGTGAGTTATTGAAATAGATAAAATAGGTATGTGCATTCTTTACAACCTAAGTCGGGATAATTTCAACTAAACCCTATTTTCCATAATGAGGCATGTAAAGAACCCTATTTCCTTTATTATTGTTTCTCTTGTTCTAATTGCCTCAAAATTAGATTTGTTGTATTATTTCTTGGGTCTTAGAACCCACCTGCCATGTTGCAATTATATGATCATTTATCTTACCACTTTACCATTTCTTTAGCATGATGGTCTATTTGTTTATTTAGCTATAGTAGTGGTACTTATGTACAACAACCCATAATTTAGGGCATGTGTTATTTTGCCCTGGGGAATGTGTTTACTCTCCCCCTGGGGAATATATTATTCCTCCCCAATATAAAATATTTGATAGGTTACTTGGAATGTGATTGCCCTCCCCTCATCTATTTTGTTGCATTCCGGTAGGTGCCTCAACCCTACTTAGTTAATTTAGTCCAATATTAATCATGCATGCAAATTCATTAATATTTATTGATTTTGGCAAGAATCTTTTGTTACAAGCCTCATTCTCTTGGCCTTCTCATCATAGATGAATATATACCATTATGTTTCATTGTTGTTCTTATATTTGTTTCTTTTTCATTATCTCTGACACATACTTTGCTTCTCTCTTTGCTAGGTGCTTTCCCAACCACCCAGGGTTAGATCAAGGAGAACATAGCTTTTGGCTTGGATCTAGCTCTTGGAGTTGTTTCTTTGGAGACAAGACTTGAAGTAGTTTAGACTTCCCTCTATCAAGATCCTTTTGTTGTTGTAAACCCTATATGGGAGATATTATGGAATTTTGTAATATTTTATGAAAATTGAATATAGTCATGATTTTTTTCCACTGCTATACACTTTGGTCTTTTGTATACCATTATATAAAGATTGAAAATTTTACACCTGTTTCAACATACCTTTTGAATATGTTTGAAATAGATATTTTATTTCTCAAATTCTTAGTAAAGGGATTATTTTACTCTTTTATAACATGGTATCAGAGCCCGTGTTACTTGGAATCTAACTATTTCAATTTTATCTCCCTATTTAGAATCATTTCCTTAGTTTCCCCTTTTAGTGACGTGTTTTCCCTAGAGTTGATCTACATATGATAAAAGTTGATTTAGGATTATATGAGTTTTACATTATAATCATGTTGATTAAACCCCTTAAAATATATACAATTAAAAGATTTAAGTAACCATAGTAACTTAAGGTTGTTTAGATTTTCGTTTAGGAAGCTACTAGGAGATGAAGTTGAAAGCAAAGGCGTCTAGAAAGGATTAGGGTTTTAGGGCTGGCAAGATTTTCCTCCACACCACTAGCTTGGTTGACGAGTACTTCCGAATCCATATGATACCTGTCTGGCCTGAGATGATATGGATTGTCTAAAATATCATGCTTATAGGCAATAGTAACCTTAGACGTCTATGTAGGAAAGATTTGGGAACCTTGATACATTGACCTTGTGACTTGTTTGAGGATGGATACCCAATATAGTTCGCTTATGTCCCTCTAGATCACATGTTTGGTCAACCTAACCCTGGAACCTAGACTTTGAGGTTTGGTGTTTAGTAAGTTGTCAGTGTGTGCAGTGGAAGCATGATGGATCTTATTCATTATTTAGTTAGACTCATTCTTTTACCTATAGTTAGTTTGGCTGGTAGGTCAACCCTTTTAAGGGGTGGAGAGTAGTTGGTTGTTGTTGTTAGGTAGTTATATTTTGAGGATGAAATCCTTTTTATGGGGGATGGAGCCCTATGCCATACCAAGTTCTAGCTATGTAACTTTATAAAACCCTAACTCCATTACTAGGATGTTAGTATGCTTAGATCCTTAGTTTTGACCAAACAAGTTATAATTATAACCTAACATGCTTGTTTATATACTAATGAACATATAATGATCACTTAACGAATAGTTCATATGTTTGAACCCGATTTGACACCTAATGCACATAATAAGAGTAACTCACATATTCGTACCAATAAAGGATATTCATGATGTTAACCATGTCATGAACCAATAAACCCTAATGATGTGTTGAGCAAGATAATTGGAACCTAACATTGGCCTTAATGCATGTAAGAAGTATAAGTGAAGTATAATGATCACAATAACCTAAAACCTAAGATGTAATCATCTAACCATAATATATGCATCCTTGATAACTTTCATGATACATTAATGGCATTAGGTGTCATAATAAGATAATATACTTTGATACACATAAATGTTATATAATCACCTAATCATAGAATTAATCAAACTATCAATACATAATACACATCATCTTCTTTTCTAATACACACCTAATTAATCACCTAATCATGAATTTGTATATGAATCAATCCATTAATAAGCAATATGTTCAACCTTGTTCACTAAAATACATGTAATGACTTCAATATGGATAAGAAGTAATTGGATTCACATAAATGTGCATAATCAATAATTAGAAGTGAATAAATATGACTAAATGATTAATGATGGCATTAATGTGAGTAAGAAATGTAATGTGACAATTATATAATGTTTAATATTGATATAAGCAATTATTGTGACATTATTTGGATTAATTGTAGACTTAATAACAAATTGGATAAAATGTCTTAATTCATGAAAAATAATCATTTATAATTAAAATGGTGATAATATGATAATAATGGAGTGTAAATCCAAATTATTAAGAATAATGGTCACATATAAATAGATAATTGAGCATAACCCTGATTGTGTTAATACTCTTTAGGAGATAAATAAGAAATATAAATAAAGGATTTTGTGCATAATAATGAAATGTAACACCTTTGTCAACAAAGTGGATATTACATGGGACAATTAAAAGAATTATAATGATAATAGTTATATCCTAAAACATATAATGCTAATAAATAAAAATGTTAAAAAGAAATCTTAATAGTGAAACCCTAGGTGATCCTTGAGGACTTGACCCATGAGGAGTTGTAGTGAAATTTTTGGTGAAAGTTTTATGGTTTTTTTATAGATGAGTTGTTACATACTCACCCTTCCCTCTTTTCTTGATAATTCTGGGATGTAATCCTTTTTAAGGGGTGGAGTGTTGTAACGAACTGAAATCTAGCTATATTGTCTTGTTGACCCTCTTTCTAAGCTATTCATTTCTTTTTTATCATTTTTGTCTTTTATGTTTAATTTGTGGACTAATAATGGTTTGGTGAAATTTTGATCACCATTTATTCTAATATATGGATTTATGCACAAATACCTCAGTTAGTTTGTTAATCAGGGTCTAATATGCAATTTGACCACTTATGTGACGTATTGATAAAATAAATTTGTTCTAGAATATTCCTTATCCTTTTGAAGAAAGTAAGAGAAAAAGGAATGAATAATAATGCCTTAAACATGTTAATGTGACATGTAATTATTTAATATGAGAAATAATGGTAATAATGGATATTAGGCAAAAATCCATAAAAGGAAGGCTAATTGGTTAAAGATAACTTTATATTCATTTTCCTTGGGTTAGGTTTGGCTTGGAGTCCAAGTTTGAAAATTTTGGGATGATAATAACTATATCCCTTTTATTTAGAAAAGAAAAGGTGATTTTCCTTCAAAATATGAAATAAAATACTTAATGACTCCTTTCGTACCTTCATAATCTACACATTGAAATATGCCTTTGGTTGAATTTTCACACAATTTGGAGAATATTTGATTAAAAGGTGAAATTAGGAGAGACAAGGTGTGTATAACCTTAAGAATATTAAATAAATATACAAACAACTTCAACATGTAAAACTAATGGCAAATTCTGAACCAAGGCAGTTAATTTGACTTGTGGGTGAAGTTTCATCAAATTTGGAGAATCTTATAACAATTGATGAGGGAAAAAAGAGAAAATAGGATTTGATTAACACATTAAAAGTTCTCAAAAGGCAAATCTATTTGGATACTCGAGTTCTTCATGTCAAATATAGGCTAGATGTCAATTTTTAATTGATTTGGAGCATGTTTGCAACCTCAATTAAGGAGAGAGAAAAGGTCTAATAATTGAATCATGCACTTTGGCTGAATTGGATTTGGAAAGGAACTGAAATGTCACACTTTCCTTGATTCTTGTGCATGTGCTGGTACATCTTCAACCTCTCGCCAAAAGGAAAGTGGCTGTCGAGTATGGTGGTTTTCTTATCGCGATTTTCTCCCTCCTCAGTTAATCGTTTTCTAAGATTTCTTCTCCAACATCTTTCAAATAAGTTTCTGCACCATTTGATCTATTATTTGCATTATTTTTTCAAATATTTAGAAAATTCATAATTTTAGTTCTCCAAGCTTTTCGAGGCTCTTGCCTATTCTTTGGTTCTCGCACCCCCACCTAAAATACTCCTACCCTGGTCTTCCTCGATACATTCATAAACTTCCCCTTGCCCCAATTGCTTCCTGGTCACATGAGTTGTTGTCGGTGGTTGTGGTTTAGCAAGGGGCTTGCGGTGCTGCTCCTTGGGTCTCAGTGACACCAACTCAAAAATTGACGTGTGGGGTGAGTTAACGACACCCTCCTCGACCACTCTGCATCCTTGTTTTGAAGTATGATCACCTCTTGTGGATTCTCCCAAATCTGTTCGAGTAGTGACCTACTGATGTGAGCAGGAATGGTGCTGTGGTTTGGGGGAGAAAATCCCTCGAGTGCTATACTTCCATACCCCTCTTTTTTCCTGTATTGTTGTGTTTTTCAATCATGGGAAAAAAGGTCATTTGATTGTTGTTTCCTTCATTTTTCACAGGTCACACTGGCATTGTCTGGATGACTTGGTTGCACCCAATTATGCCAAGTCATGCGGCTCACCCTCACCCTCTCTCTCTCTCTTCACCACTCTCGCAAGATTTTGCTTATTTGGAATTTCTTGATTGGTCAAACATGTAAAAATCATATCTTTTTAACCGTTCATCCAAAAATTAGAGTAAAATACATTTTTGAATCAAAAAATGCATTCTTTTTTATAAAAATACTTTGAAGGTTTGGTTTTTAGTTTTTTTAAAAGATTTTTTCTAGAAAATGATTTTAATACATAAAAATCACCAAAAAAACACTTTAATCATCATAACTCCAAAATCAACAAAATTATATGTTTTATTAATTAGGAGAATCTAATAAGATCAGTGGTGATGTTTTCAAAGTCTAAATCAAGGTTTTGTTCAAAAATTCCAAAACTAGGGTTTTCTTTACATTAATGCATATGCAAAACCATAATACATGGTTATACATTGAAAATAGGAAAAGTGAATCTTGGACACAATTAAAGTGGTGAAAGTGAGTTATTGAAATCGATAAAAGAAGTATGTGCATTCCTTACACCCTAAGTTGGGATAATTTCAACTAAACCTTATTTTCCATAATGAGGAATGAAAAGAACCCTGTTTCCTTTATTATTGTTTCTCTTGTTCTAATTGCCTCAAAATCAGATTTGATGTATTATTTCTTGGGTCTTGGAGCCTCACTGCCATGTTGCAATCATATGATGATTTATCTTGCCACTTTACTATTTCTTGAGAATGGTGGTTTATTTGGCTATTTAGCTATAGTAGTGGTACTTATGTACAACCACCCATAGTTTACGGCATGTGTTATTTTGCCCTGGGGAATGTGTTATTTCTCCCCAATTTAAAATATTTTATTGGTGATTGGGAATGTGATTGCTATCCCCTCATCTATTTGGTTGAGGTAAGGTAGATGCCTCAACCCTACTTAGTTAATTTAGTCCAATATTAATCATTCATGAAAATTCATTATTATTTATTAGTTTTTCCAAGAATCTTTCGTTATCCCTCATTCTCTTGCCCTTTGCATCTCATGATGAATCTATACCCAAATGTTTCACTGTTGTTCTTATCTTTATTTCTTGTTCATTATCTCTGACACGTACCTTGCTTATCTCTTTTGTTGGGTGCTTTCCCAACCACCCAAGTTTAGATCAAGGTGAACATAGCTTTTGGCTTGGACCTAGATCTTGAAGTTGTTTCTTTGGAGAAAAGACTTAAAATAGTTTAGACCTCCTCTATCAATATCTTTATATTGTTATAAACCCAATATGGGAGATATGATGGAATTTTGTAATCTTTTATGAAAATTGAATATAGTCATGATTTTTATTCTGATGTTATACACTTTAGTCTTTTGTATACCACTATATAAAGATTTGAAAATTTTACACTTGTTTTAGCATACTTTTGAGTATTTTTGGGATAGATGTCTTATTTTTCAATTTTTTAGTAAAGGGGTGATTTCACTCTTTTACATCATGGTATCAGAGCCCATGGTGATGGTGTATCACAGTCCTCCTTGTTTCTCCCTTCTTCGTCTACCAACCCCTATAGAGGGCATGCATTGTCATGGGCAATGCCAAATCATGGACTGTTAACCTCTATTATTTATATTCTTATTTATTGCTTTATTTTTTGCAAGTGAAGGGAACCACCACAATGGGATTCTCAAATAGCATATCCCACGATCAACCAGAGGTCTACCTAATAATACAGTAGCTAGCACTCTGCTTGGAGTCCTCAATGCAATGGGACAAAGTGCAGCCGCCGATGCCAAATATGGACCCCTCAATTAGCAACCTAACCCTAATCTGGTGGACTGCCCAATATGACATGTCAAATGCTCTAGACCCTCCCCCTTTAATAGTATCCTCTCTCATCAAAACATGTAAGGTTTGGGACTATTGTTCACTTTGGTAGTTTGAGACAAAAAAGATCCAGTGCAGATAATTTTTTTAGGATGGTGCTCAGTCATCCGTTCCCAACCCCCCTCCTAGAAATATGTGTGTACAATGTAATACATTTGATTGTGCACACATATCACTAAGGAGGATTTTTGGTAACATATGACTAAGATTTGTGTCAACACCATCTAGAAAAAAGTGTTATCAGTGTTGGATATAAATCAGATTGAGAAGGAAAAAACTATAGCAAAATAGGACATCAGATAGGAAGCAAAAATTAAAAATTTTACTGACATATTTCCCACTAACCAATAGATCATGTCAATAACTATTCGATGAGAAGATGGTTTCATGAAGATATACATGGCCCTGGAGCAAGTCCAGTAACAATCCTCATCGATGTAGATGCACACTCTATCTTGGACGGTGTCTGTCCAGCTCCTAGTCACACTCAGACTCGTCTGACTGCTCCTCTACAGATAGCAGACTCGGAAAACTATTGCATCGGCTCCTCAGATATCGCCACACACTAATAGTTGATGTTCCCCCTACCAGCATCCAAAGGACTCCTACATCTAGAGTATTCCACACAGACCAACTAGAACTCCTGTCATCTTACTAGAACAGAGAGTAAGTAGTTGTCCCTCATGTTGGTGTACTAGTCACCAACATGCTTCCCACAATAATGATCCTCAATTGTTTTTCTCCTTTGTCTATCCCTCCCTAGTTGGGTAGGACTTGTCTGGGCTCTCGTAGTTACCACAACCAGGGAGGACAATGATTGTCAGAGCAACTGATTCTCAATTGTCTGTGTGGTAGTTGTACTTTGGGAAGCCCCCAATACTTCTCTATATATATGAGGGGTTAGGGTCAGGGTTCCCAGTCCCCAGACAATGTGAGACTAAAGTGGGAGTGAAAAGGACCAGAAGATCTTGAATTTTCACAATAATTTTGAAAATTTCACAACTTGTGTGTGCAAAAATGGTTGTCTCGCCAAGTGATATGGTCGATTCACTGAGCAAAATGGTCGTCTGGGATGTGAGATGGTAGTCTCGCTAAGCGAGATGGTCATTTCACATTTTCCCAGACAGATATGAATTGGAAAATAGTTTCCTAATTAATGTCATAGATTAATTTACTTGCACTCCAAGTATGTGCAATTTAAACAAGTTTGGAAAAACTCTAGAACCTTCGCTCGTCCCAACCAGGACATCTCACACAAGCGAGACGTCTGTCTCACTCACTCAGACGGACTTCTGGTGAGTTTGAGTCGAGTCGATCAGTTCAACATCTTGAACCAGTCAGTTCATAGGGAGGAACTAAGTCAATTCAATTTCTAATCTTCCTAACAACCTAAATGGCCATCTCAATGCTTGAGATGCCCGTATGGCTACCCAAATGGTCATCTCACCCAGTGAGATGGTTGTTTGGAAGTTCAATCAGCCAATATGTTGATATGTTTCTTGAATTGAATACCTAAATACTTTAGCAATCAATCCAATTGTCATTCAAGATTTGAACTCCTCTTCTAGGTAAGTTCATATGTGTGTGACCCTATAGGTCCCATATCACATTGGCAGTGAATGTCAATAACAACTTATGACATTACAAGCAAAGAGTGGTTCCTAGTCACACATCAATGCTACCCAAGTGAATAGAAACTTGGGGGGGCAACTTCAAACTACAATCTATGTATGTTGTTATAGTTTTTGTATAATTCATGTGTCACTGATATACAAATTGAACTAGAGGCATGCAGCAGTCATCCTCATTATTATTCAATCTTGTTCCTTGAACCAGAGCAGACTAGATGAGATATATGTAAGCTCAATATCACATATTGACTCACATGTGTATGGCCATATGTTTCTCAATCTCTCTAATAAAGAGGCCTTGGATATCATACTCCTATAGGAGAGACTAATCCCATCTCCATAACTCATAGTCATTCCCCAAGTGTCAAAGTCACCCAATAATCATCGTTATTACAACTCATGTTTTAGGACTACGTTTGATGATGTGAAAGTGTACCCAACGACATGTGATGAGTGCAGTGATTTCAGGTCTAAGAATCACAACCACCACCATCACTGTAAGAGTTGACTATGACTTCCAAATGATGGCTTCCATGTGTCAATCTCATGGTGGGTCTATCTTATACATTGTTCTCTAACATGTATCTGTGTGCTTGGTTTGATAGTGCCATATCATGACTAATGTGATTTAGTCATCAACTAACTCACACTCTAATCTTATGTGTTATTATTTTCTACCAACTTTTCATAATGGCAATCGATCAGGGACATAATGAGAATAAGTATGTGTACTCTTAACATCCATATGATCTCATCCACAAGGTTAGTAACTTGAATACATACATCATTGAGTAATATAATTCTCTAGACATTTATTATGTTATTCATTATCTCATAACTGAATATATAAAATAAATTAGAAGCTTTCATTTGTTATTAATCAAATCATATATATGTTATGCCATTACAATCATCACGTGATTGGCTCCCTGGACATACATACATACCAAAAAAAACTATGTAGTTTCCTTAGATAAGCAATGCTTGATAGCATCCCATACACGTAAGGAAATACATGAATAACTCTCAATGACATCATATTTCTCCAAAATTGATGGAAAGAAGGCACGATCCTTCCTCGCGTAGAAGTAGGTTTTTCTTTTTCTTATATTATTTTTTAATCAAAATCAAGACCAACCACCTAGGGGTGGAAATCGGGTTCGGGTTGAGCGGATTTTATTTTGGGTCATTTCGGGTCAATACTTTTTGGCCAGACCCTAAAACTTGCAGAAGATGGATTTTTGGGTCAAAAACCTTGACCGTAACCCGGCCCACAAATATTTTTGGGTCTATTGGGTCTAACCCGTAAATCAATACCAAAACAATAGTTTTTAAAAAATGTTATGATCTTCTAGTTTTTGATAAATTTCAACTGTAATTAACAAATTTCATTGTGATAAACTTACAAGGTGATTGAGAAGCACATATAAAGCCTATTGTAGTTTGTTCGAGAGTTTTAAACACAAATTCCTCATATAATTAGTATCATAAATCATACAAATCATTACAAAACTATGTAGAATTACTAAAATAAACTTCATTATTGATGGATTAGTAATTTAATGGTCCTTTGGGTGTCTTAAAATATAGTATTTGTAATTTTATTTGAAATATAATTCTCAGTTTTAGGTCAATTAGGTCAATTCGGGTCTAAAGTCCAAACCCAGAATTGACCCTAAATTAATTTTGTGTTCTTTGTATTCAGGTTAATTTCGAGTCGAGTCAAAAATTCTTAGACCGTAAACCCGCTTAGAATTTTAGATTCGGGTCGGCTCTTATTTTGCCAGCCCTACAACCACCCCGACCTTAATAATTAGTTGGTCAAACATAAATTTGTTTGTTCAAGTCAAATACCATTCATCTTTATTAAACATGTTCCCTCTTCCTTATATCTTTCCTCTTACATCTAAAAATCTCCAAAAATTTTCATATGCTTATTTTAACATATGAATGAACCATATATTTAATTGGAATCATAACAATATCATAAGGTGGTAAGATCACATATTCACCACTAAATACTGAAGCGTCTCAAATTAGGGTGAAAGATATTATAGTCATGTCCATGTGTCTCGATCCCGACCTACAGACGTTTCATCAAAATACCATTATCAATTACTTGGTTAGATTCTAAAAATTAGTTTTTGACAGATATATTAATATTTTGTATCGCAAAAGAAATGAACCTAGTTTGGTTACCAAAAAAGTACATTGAATAGTGAACTCAATAATGCATGTGTTTATTGTATTCCTTAAGATTTCCAATGCAATTGGCATTTCGTAGTGGGTCAATATTAGAGTGTTTGGTTACTTTAGAACTTCACATAGAAGAACAAATAAAAAACTAGAAACAATATTACTATGGGTCATTATTATATCATTTTGATATGTACATAGTATGTAAGGCTTTAACAAAATGAAATAATTAGATATACAAACTATTGTGTTATCAAGCTACAAAAATCACCATATTTCTAAAACTTTACTAATAAATATGTCCAACCTATCTACGCTGGTCTTCTGTGATATTATATATGGAAGTATCCCCTTTATTTATTATCATATAAGTGTACACTAAACCTACATCCATCGACAAGCCCATTTTTGGTTCAGGATTGAACCCTAGGCTCGGTCCTTATATGGCCAAATAGACACAAATGTATTTGGATTTATTTTTAGTTGAACATGGATGAAAAATCAAATTATAGGGTTCGTTAGACAAATCACAACAAAACCCCCTAGTACAAATGAATTCAATCATGCTTTGTGTGGAGCTTCAAAAATATTTGTTTGGTCTTGACTTAAGCATCCTAGCATTAATGGTACTGACCTAATCATTTTTTCCTAGACAAACTATGCTAGAACCAACTACCAAGTCTGCAACTTGCCATCTAATATTTGGGTTGGAACTGGTTTGAGTTCCCAAATATCCAACATTGCAAATCTGGATTATCCGAATTCCTATCTCATTACTAACCCATTTGGAATTTTTTACTTGAATATATTTCTTAATAAAGCTTACAATATGTGAGCCTAGTTGTCCATGTCAAGTATGTTGTCACATATGTACAACATTGATCTTCGTAATATCCCATAAACTTGTTGGGAGAGCTCTAAATGGTAGTCTTAGAGTCATCCCTTCGCAAGCTTTAATACTCAGTGAGAACATGGTCGTTCAACTATCAAATCTCTTGTATTATATTGTTGTCTTGAACCCACGTTACATTTTAAATTGGGTCCTATATGTAGCACATGGGATGATATTCTTATATGTGTCCCACATAGATTGAGAATGGAGTTTCATGTATGAAATTCTTGACAACAAATAGATATTAGGTTGTGTAGGGGAAGAACACTTTTTGTGAGGAAATGTCTATCATTAACCAGGGTGCCACTTTTGTCAGTCAATAACATCTACTTGTTTTCTTGTTTTCTTGTATTGATCTCTATAATCATGCATTTCAATGAACAAACGCTTAATATAAAGTAAAAATACAATAATATCATAACATGTATCATTTTTCTTATCAATAGCAACCTACCACATGTATTTTCTACAACATCTTAGGAAAAATATTTCAAATATTACTTCTCAACCTTATTACCACATACAATATTAGTTGTTGTTCATACATTGGACAACACCATAGTTTAGACACTCCGACTTCCCATGCTCTTCCTCCCCCTACCATTGTAAATAACTTAGGTTGTGTTTGGTATGTGGTGAGAAAATAGATGTGGAAGGGGACACAGACAGGGGAGGGAAAAGGGATGGGGAAGGTGAAGCAGAAATTGTTAAAAAATGTTGTTTGATAAAAAACATGCATGGTAAAGGAGAAATTTATGAAAAAATACTTTAAAATGTTTTTTGTTGTATGGGAATTGGGATGGGAATAGAAAAATCCATTTATAAAAAACACATACAAGTTTAAATTTATTTTAAAATTTGAGAGAAACTCAAAGAAAATACTTTTTAACATAAATAATAAAATTATTCTCTCACTCAATTCTAATATGAGTGTAAAATATTACTTTATTATAATACATAATAGAGAATAATTGAAATATAGGTTTTTTCCTTAATTATTGAAGATAAATACTCTGTTGAAAATTTTGGCAGATTAAATCTTCTTTAATAATTATTTTCTTGATAAATAGAACATGATCAATCTTTCACAATTGTATTGATTTTGACATGATAGGAAGCATATCTTCGGTCTCTTCATAATATTATTATAGATTAAATAAATAAAAATATATTCCCTTCATCATAAGTGATTATATCAAATCATGTCACTACTTATGTAAATTGCAAATATTTTTTTGGAAAGCTTTTCCTTGAAATAAAAATGTTTTGGTGAACATTCACTTGATAGGAACTATTTTTTGATACATCTACAATATTTTTGATCGAGGAAAATATCATGACATCGATTTAGTTTTTGTTGCTCGATTTTATGATAAAAGGCCACTACTTACTTGATTAGAAACAGTTTTTGGGAAACTTTTGTTGTAAGAATAAGCTTTGGTTGAAAACCAGTTTGTTAGAATTTCATTCTTATTGAATTAGTACATGAAGGAATACTATTTTTGTAAATAATATTCTTTATTCAACTAAAAAAAATAGACAGAAAGAAAACTTTTTGTATAAGAATTATTTGGAGCCAGGTTATTTATTTGGTGGGAACGAAATCTATGGAGGAATTAAAAACTCTAGATAAAACTTAAATCAAACTGATATATATTTTTGGAGGGATTTTTTTTTACCGAGAAAGATATAATTTAATTTGAGAATGGTTACATTAAGAAAAAAAATCAACGGGAAAAATATTATTACTTGAGGGAAAGTAAATAGAGAAAACATATTTCATAAAAACTTATTTGGAGAAAAAGGAAAATGCATTGGCAGATTATTTTTGGACAAAACAATGTTGAATTAGAGAAGAAAACTATTAGTAAAATTTTATTTGCATATATTTCCAAATAACTAGAAGAAAATTGACTATCTTGAAAGAAATTTTTTTCACCATGTTTTCCATTAAAGAAAAATAGGTCAAAATTTCCCATAAACTCCCCATAAAAATTTTCTCTTTTTCATACCAAATAAGAACCTACACCAAGTACATATGAGGCAACATGCTACCCATTTGATTGCTCCTTAATATTCAAAATGCATGAAACCCTCAGCACACCATGAGAACAAACTAAAATTGATCTCATACCAATGTGATGGTTCACTCCAATGTACCAATACCCCCTTAACATACATCTTGGAGTCTCTTCGAGTCGGTTGTTAGATATCTTCATAGTTATTTCCATTATTGTCATTATTTGTAAAGTATATATGTTATTTTTCTATTGTGATATTCAAAATTTCATATACATAAATATAGTCAAGTCAATGATTCTACAAAAGGAAACAAAACCAACTGTCGTAGTGTTGGTTCTATTTCAAATATACTAATACATAAATTTTGTTACTGATGATGCCAAACAGTTGGATATTGTGCATTAATATGACTTTTTCTCTTGGTAATTCATATGTAGTCCAAAAAAAAGTTGTAGGTTACGTGCCAAGTACATGATTCAAACTGAGTGGGGGCGATGTGTCTAAGAAGGATAATGAGGTATTGTTGTTAGGCACAAAATGTGAAGTCAAAGGAAAGTGGACTAATGCATGTATGACAAAGTACACTTAAAAATGGATAGATAAAATTCACACATTCGATCTAGAGTCATATATGAAATTACGTAAAAGAATGTTAGTTTTAGGTTACATATCAAATTTCAGACAACATACTTTGAATATGAAAACTTCATATCTGATATTACTATATCAACACCTGAAAAAATATAAATGAAGATGATATATGCATACATTATTAAAAATATATTATCTAAATATAATGATGAAGTATATGTTTTATTATTAAATATATTTAATATAGTAATTGTTATCGATATATATCATATTTATGTATGTTAGATTATTGTTTTATGTTCAAGTCACATTTTTACCTAATTTTCACAAAGTATTATATCAGACTAGATACTAATGTTATAACAGATATCCATGGGATTTCGTATTGGATACTGGATCAAATTTATGACTTCGGTGTCGTATTTAGGTAATTTATTCTCATCATCAAACTCGATTCTTTTGCAAGCCTTGGAAAGACTATCATGAATTAAGTCATGGGGGATGGAGGGACAAATTGAACCACCTTATATGGAGCGTAAACTGTAAGACTGAAGAATTATCAGACCTCAAATGTTCCAAACACAGATAAGATTTGATTTTTGGAAAAAATAATAACTTAAATTTTTTTATTGTTCGGGTGGTATATTACCTACAAAGCACACCCAAAAAATGTATTTTGCATTACACAATACTTTGTATTCATAACCCACCATTCAAAGTGGCATTTTATATATTGCATATATGAATCAATGACTGTGAACAATGGTTGTATCATAAAAATGATATACATCCAAGTTAAAAACACCTCTGTAAATGGCATTTTTCATTGTTTTTAAATATTTTATTACTAAAATTAAACAAGCCAACCATTAACGTGAAGACTTCAAATAATTGATCACAACACTTTGAGTGGCACCTTTAGACCAAAATATACTATAGGAAAATATTTTACCAGATGTTGACACGAGGGAAATTTCCTTATCCAAGGTATTCCAAGGTAATTGTTTTCCAACAAATTTGTTGGGAGATATCATTACACGTCACTTTTGCACACATCAAAAGAAAGGAGATCAGTAGTCTTTTGAATAAGAAAAGAATATGATCATGGTAGTAATAGAATTATTTTAATGATGACAAAATTTTTTATTCCAGTTCATGTTTCAGCTATATTTCAAACTTCTCAGCCAGTCTAGTATGGTTCAATTCAGTGTGTATGATTTAACTTTTTTATAAAATGATTTTTTTCAATTTTATTTTGTTTGATGACGTTTTTATTATGTCATTTAGAAGATTAGAGATAGACAATTTCCCAGTCTTTAATTTTCTTGTAAATTATTTTTGTTAAGGCATTCAAATAATATTTTTTAATATTAAATCCACTCATAATTTTGTAGCCATTATGTCTCATCGGTTCTGTTTTGGATCCGGACAACAAACCATTTTATTTGGAGACATGTCACCTTATAAATGTTAAAGAAGACTTGGCTCTTTGTTTACCAAATTGAGGGGCTAGATCCAGTTATAAAAGGAACAAGTCTAAGTCATTTCAAAACATAATAAAAATAAAAAACAAGAGTTTTTTGTGTATGACTATTACTCTTGTTGTGTGATGTTCGTTGGTGTTGTGTGCAACCTTGTTCTTGCCTACTTCTCCACCTTCTCCTAGCTTGTTCTTCCCCATTCTTTTCCACCCAATATTGTGCATTTGAGAGTATCTCTTGTGACTTACTTTTCGGTGACATTCGAGGGCCGAAGGACTGTTCTACACTATCCTCTTGTTGGCATGTGGAGGCAATACTTGAGATGTGAGTTTGATTAAATTTGGGAGGCAAGATGTAGGTAAAGTTTGGGTATAGGAGCGGTGGATTTTGTCTTCAAGATAATGACCTTTATTACGCACATTCACTCACATGATCATCAAAACTATGTTCTTTCTTTGTTCTTTATTATTAATCGAATTAAATTGATGTCATATATTGAAAGTATTCTTTAACAGTAATTGGAAATCAATTTTTTTCCAACATTAGTGAAGAAAAAATCTCTCTCTAGTTACTGATCATTTGTTGTTAATCCGAGTATTAATATTTATTTAATATGGACCCTAGAACCATGATAACCATGGAAGACATAGCAAGTTTTGGTCCTGAAAAATTTATATGAGTTTATATTTTCATCGTTGGCAACAAAAGATGAGTTCTATCTCACTTTTTTAGGACTAGTTTCTACTATCACACCACCTGATGAATGTCAACCATCCTATAATGATGTTGATACCTTCATTAATACATGCAGAAATCCATCTTCTCTAATATACTCATCTCCTACCAAAATATCCAAAGAATTAGATTACCTTTGTCATGGTAGGATCTTATCCCCACTCTCCGAGGAGCTCTATGAAATCTACCACAAACAATCTTCTACCCTAGAGCTTCAATAAGCTTTGGATGAAAAGTTTTGAATATAAGATGTTGGGCTAGAACAAATTTCCTTCGTGGGATGGTATGAATATAATATGGTGGATAATAAGCTTGTTTCATCCCAACTACTTGAGTATCAAAACCTAATCTCAAAGTTTAGTGCTAGTTGTTATAATCTTGGGGAATATGTGCACGTGGTATCCCTTATTAAAAAGCTCCCTCCATCATGGAAGGACTTTGCCAAGTCTCTTCATGATAGACAAGATAGGTTAACCATGTCTTCCATAGTGAAATCTCTTCAAACTGAATGCCACCATACAAAAAAGGATATCAAGGTCAATACCCCTATCAATCAAGTAGATAATGTCAGACCCAAGAGGGAACCAAAAAATTTCAGTCCTAAGTCTAAGCAATCTTTCAAAAAGGTGAGCAATCCTATCATAATAAGAACATTGATTGTGGGGGCCAACACATTTATTATGCATGTAACAAGCTTGTTCATACTGCAAATATTTGTAGGGACTGTAAAGGTCAAAGGAAACAAAGTTACTAGGCCCCTAAGAATGCAGAAGTAAGCATGATCAATGTGGATTTCGATATATCCTCTTCTAAAAGGTTTGATACTACCAACTCTCTTATTCTAAGTGTTAACTTTTCTTCTAGTGAAAATTGGTGGATGGACTTTGGTGCGGTTTCTCACATCTACTATGATCGTTCTGCTTTTTATACCTATCAGGCAGACATCAGTCTTTTGATCTCTTGGGGAGATGATGTGCATGTGAAGTATAATGTTGGTTGTGGACATATGATTTTGAAGCTCACATCAGGGAAAGTCCTTAGACTACAAAATGTTTTACATGTTCCTAGTTTTAAGAAAAACCTAGTTAGTGAAGTCTTCATCATGTCGTCTAGTTATACTATTTTATGTCAAGGGAAAAAAGTTGTAACCTCTTGATTTGGTTCTTACATAGGTGTTCAGTATACCAATGGGGTTTTACTTAAGCTATGTGTCTCTTCTTGTAATGGTACTTCTCATATTAATGATAATTGTTTGAGTACCCTTTCTACTTCAATATCTTGTGGTATTTGGCATGCTAGTCTAAGAGAAGTGAACAAGAACACTATGAAATGTATGGTTTACATGGATTTAATTTCCAAGACTCCAATATCTAATTATGTTCTATGTGAAATATGTGTTTAAGCCAAATAACCTAAGAAACCTTTTAGATCAGTAGAAAGGAACACATTACAACTTGAGCTTGTTCATACTGATGTGTGTGATTTAAATAGTATTCTTACTTGTGATGGAATGTGTTACTTTGTGCCATTTATTGATGATTTTTCCAAATACTGCTGCATTTACTCTTTGAAATATAAGGATGAACAAATGGAAAAAAATCGAATTTACAAGTCACAAGTAGAAAATCAAACTGAGAAGAACCTTAAAAGGATTAGATCTGATATAGGAGATGAGTATACTATTGGGTTTTGTGGGACAAAATAGGTAGAGGAAACAAAAAAAATTATCTAACCACAAACTCATAACCAGCAGATTGCATCAGCAACTATGCAATAGGAAAGATGGTTTAGTGGGATATACCTGGTCCTGGGGCTTGCTCAGTGACAATACCTTACAACTAGTGCAAACTTCAACCAGTCTTCGTAGGCGTCTATGTAGCTCTTGAGCTTGACTCGGACTGTGGTTGATGGTCATCCTTCTGAGTGGAAGAAATCTCCCGCCTCTATAGATATTCCACACAGACAATGGGGGACTCTAGTCGTCCTAAAGGACAAACTAGAAGGAATCGTCCCCTTCTGTCAATGTACTAGTCACTGAAACACTCTCCCACCACCAATCACTTTTCTATAGTTGTCTTTCCCCCACTATTCCTTCCTAGATAGGTAGAACTTGCTTGGGCTCTCTCGGTTACCAAAACTAGCGAGGACAACAACTTTGTAGAGAAATTGATGTTCTGAGAAGCCCCCTATCTATGCGGGAGTAGAAGTGGCGGGATCCACTCTTTTGATCAGAATAAATATCAACCATTCGAGATAATCCCAAACCTAAACCCATATTATGAAATAAAACAATGAATTCTCGACAAAGGTGATTGAAACAATATACAGAAATCACAAGTAATTTTTTTCCTTTTTCTTTCTTCACAAATTCATAAATCAATGTCACAACAAGGACATCACATTTATATATAACAAATATTATTCAACTCCATTAAAACCAGAATCAAATCTTGTTCTCATATGCATTTCAATTTACATCAGATACATGTACATTGATGAACAAACTTAATCTACAACCCATACTAGGAAATAGAGAGTACATGGACATTCTAATCTATCTAGATTATGCTATTTATATCTTCTTTCTCATGACCTCTCTGCTGGATAACATTATACCTAAAAATATTTGAAACAACCTCATGAGACTCATATAGATCCCCAGTGAGTGGATACCTTCCACTCAAGCTAGGTACATGCATCAACATCAGAATAAGTATAATAAACATAACAAAAACATGCAAATATTGAAAAGTCTAGCAGATAGTTCTATCATAAGTCATATCTAACTTACAATTGTAATATAATCCAACAGATAAGGTAATCACCTAAACCAATTATAACTTTGAAACAACTTTTAAAGCATGCCTATGAACAAATCAACATATACTTCTTAGCTCGAATTAAGAATCCTACTGCATGAGTAATAAGTCAAGTTCTAAGCATTTTGAATCAATAAATAACAATAACATTATATGTGTGACACTCCACCCGCCGGACCAGGAACACATCTTGAAGTCATAAAGTTGAAGTACACATAATACATATCTACCAAACAATACTATCAAATGGCAAGCAATCCAACTCATATTCAGAATGGATATAAATCCCATCAATTATAACTTGTCAACATGAGATATCATAATATGAAATAGAAAATGTCCATAGCAGCATGATTACTTTTCACAACAAGAAGCATGATCAACAATGACAAATCATCAAGTAGAAATACAAGGAATGTAACAACCATTCACATAATCTTCTACATGAATTATCATCTTTTATTCATTTGCCCTGAAACTACTTGGCTTGTACCTCACCTAGTAGAATTCGCTATGCATGATTCTCATGTCAATGACTCACCATCACTATCTTCGGGTTTAGTCGACCACCCTAAGAAATCAACAACATACCCTGGCCATCTTAAGTTTTCTTAAAGAAGCTCACATCCTCAACTTTGGTACACGAGATAGGAACCAACAAAACAATAAATCACATATCATAGTATTTCACATATTTCATTTCATCAGAGTCTATTCCATCTAGATATAGACTTTCACAACAAGGATTTAGGGCCAGAGCCACTCCAGATGACTCACTCCTATATCCTTGTGGTCTAACCTTTAAGGTCTCGATCCACACTCTGGAAATCCTTCTCATAACTCATATATTACTACAAGGAGATCCATTTTGTTTCCCTAGTGTGGTCCTCGGGGGAAACTCACGGTGTTCAGGGAACCTAACTAGATGTTCCATTATTTCACTTATTATTAATCTCTTTTACTCATCTTAAAAGAATTGAAAACATCATGTGTCATATATGTGTATTCCTGCATAATTAGAATAACATGAAACATTTCAAGTTTATCAATAAGGACAATGATCAAAGCAAGAAGCACAATAAATATGTATATTGCAACACATATGATTATATCTATCTTCTACTTCATCTCATAGCAATCATCAACAGTGGGCCTTCAGCCCGAGACATAATCTTATTGTTCATCATTTACCCCATCAGGGTTTTATCATCATCAGTGGGCTTCCAGCCCTAGACATAATCTCATTATGCAACATTTACCCTTATCAGGGTTTCTCAATATAAGGAGTGCATATTAAATTCAATTTCAACATAAATCTTATCAGTTCATTGTATATCATAGTTCTGAACAAATATTAGCAGAGACATTAGAACTAGCAATAGTAAAAGCATATATATATCATGTATCATTCCTCACACTCAAAATAGATTTATCATACAACATATGCTTGTTCCATCCAATCTGAATAGATGCCAACAAATTTCATGCATAACAGACTTAGTTCTCTTCTTCTTTTATTTAACATTCTTCATATGGGGTTACTAATCAACACATGTTGATTATCATTTGAATTCCATCAGAATAGTTCATTCTCATAGTACAAGTATTCTATCAAACAATCACAATACAACAACACATTCTTGTAAATCAATTCAAATACTGGAACCTCATCTTTTAACTGAATTAAACTACAATTATGTACATTCCTTAATCCCTCATTTGAGATTTTATTCATTAGCATCATCTAGCTCAACATTTTAGGGTTATAGTTTGTTTCTTAAATTTTTCTACTAATTGTCATCTTTTTCCTTCAATTCATATTCATTAATCTCAACTTCTCTCATGTCATGTTCATTAAATTACTGGAAGCAATCATTTTTAACTCACTTGATATACAATACTTCTATTTTCATTGATATTCATCAAAGTATAGTTTTAGTATGTTTCATTCAATTTGGCTTAAGCCGCATGTAATTAAAACAAAGTATTAAATACTTCATCATAATAACTTCATTAGTTTCATCCTTAACTTGCCATCACCATCAATACATTTTTTCTTCATATCATTTCTAATTTTTAGATAAGTGTACCATGTCATTGACTTCTAATGTCATTCCCATAATCAACAATGATCATTCTTTATTATACTAAATAAATGCATTAGACTTAGATAATATTAGTAAGACTCATCATATTCAATTGAAGTATTAATACTTTCAACTTCAGCATTTGATCACATTTACAACATCATATACAAGTTCTAGCTTTATCACTCATAATCATCTTAATAATAAACTTTTAGGGTTTCAAGAAGTCATTCCTTAGTTCAACATATAAGAATCATATCATTCAGTAATCCAATCATCACTCAAGGGTTCATTAGGGTTATTCACAAACATGGAAACCCTAGTTTCCATTTTCACATATTAGATTCATCAATCATAAGTATACACTGATTAATTGACTCATTTGATTAACTTCCTCAACACAAATCCTAATCAGGATATGTGGTCATTCAATTCTATTAACATTCAACAATACACTTGTATAATACAATCTAGTACAACTCAAATATGATTTTATACATGTCAACTCAATTCCAAGCATATCGGCCATTGGGCTGATTTTTTAGCAAAATTCACATGAAATAGCGTAGTCATATACCCATAAGAATACCCATGGATCCTCAATCAATATATCAGGAACCATTCAAGCTCTAATCAATGAGAAAATAATCAAAATTAATAGAATTGGATCCCCCAATATGTTTCCCAAATCAAATCCAATCACATGCATGTACAAACAAGGTTTCAAATTTTTTTACTCGGATAGAATTAGGATTTCAACATGAATACAAAGCTTAGGAGGGATAAAATCACTCAACTCGGGTGCCAAGCACCTTAAAAATGTTGGCAAACCTATAAAGTTTTGGAAACCCAATCAAACTCTAGAAAATAAATCCAATTCTTTCTCCTCTCAACTCAGAAATCCTAGAAATGGGGATTAGAAGAGAAAGAGTGAGAAAAAGGAGGAGATTTGATGTGATTTCAAATCAAATCATAGAAGGGATGGAATCTTGACATTTAGGAGAAGATTCAGCATGAAATGCTATGCAAAGAAGCTAAACTTACATGATTTCATCATATCATGGATAGAGAAACCATAGGTCAACATCTCCACCACCTTCTCTTCTCAAAACCCTAGCTCTCCTCTCTCTCTCAAAAATTCCATTTCTTTGACAGAAATGAAGAGTTATGAGAGCTCCTTGTGTGTTAGGTTAGTCATATAGATGAATTGATGAGGTGCTTAGAACAATTGTAAACAAGCCCTTCATTATATTTTTATTTTGCTCAGACTAGTTGGCCAACTGAGTAATAAACTCGAATGATACCACACTTTTCATAACACAAAAATTGTCCAAAAATTATGAAACTTTAACACAATGTCTAAAATTGAGTTTATAAGAAATAGTAAAATTTTATATTATTTGGAGTTACCAATAAATAAATAAAAGTCAAATACTACACTTCTATATTGCAGTCTACATCATGGTCGGTCGAGTTTGTCCTTCATATAACTCGACTGACACCCCCTCTCTATAGAGATCAAACATAATTAAAAAATTACTCAAATTTATTATTATGTATATTTTTTTCAACTACAGGTAAAATTTGAGATCAATTGGGTGTACCAATAAAAAGATAAAATTAAATTACCACACTACTATATTAATCTAGAAATATGGTTGGTCGAGTTTGAAACTTGACCAACAAATAGTTCAGAACATTCTTAAAATTCTGATATTTTTCAATAGTACTCACATTTGAGATATCCAAAACATATACAAATTTTAATTAAATCATAGTTACACATAAAATACTAAAAATCATTTAGTGAGACACTATACTTATCAAATTATGTATTCATATGTCATCAAAACCCTAATTTGGGTCGATTAGGGTTTCCAAATCTTAACCTTAATTATGTAAATCACCTTCTCATTATATTTAAAACATCAAAACTTAACTACCATCACTAACTAAGCTTTAAACAATGATCAACTTAGTTAAGCATACAATCATCCAAGTAAACCCTAATTAGATGACTAATTTGAAAATGGGTCATTACAAATTCTCCCCTCCTTTTAGGATTTTGTCCAGAAATCCAAGAAAAGATATGGAAGAATATCATATCATCTAATCATTCATCTCTCTCGACATCCAGTTAGAAAGTCTTCCATTTTATCTTTCTTTCATATGACATCTTTTTTTGTTGTTGTATTAGATGGATATTTCATCCTATGTCACCATCATATCTCTCCTTGAGTATTATAAATATTTGAATCACAAATATTAGTAATACACCATTTATCAAGATTTTATTCACATCACCTTTCACATACTTTTTAAAAAAATTAATTTTGTATCTCATGGATTAAGAATATGACTCATTCACATATTATCATTTGCATTCATCAATTTCCTTCATAAAGAATATCATCTAGTGTGCATCTTAGTTCATAGCTTTTTCTCGCGATTTCAAATTTCATACTCAAATTCTAACTCATTAGATATTGTCTTTGTAATCCATCAAGCTTTCATCTTTCTTATATGAAATTTAATGCTTGTGATAGGTTCCATATTGAATTATAAAATCCTTTTCTCTTTGACCATTTTATCACCATTTTTTACATCTTATTATACTACCAAATTGTGTTCATCCAGATACTTGGTCAGGGCATCTAGAAGAAGTACAGTCAATAGTTCCATATTAGCTTATCTCAATACCCAAATACTTGACCAGAGCATCTGGAGACTGAGTTCAATAAGTATGCACATCATTTAGGTTATGTTCAACATCCACATTATCATTGAATTCTAAATCCTATTGTCCTTGTAGACTCATCAAACCTAGGCTTTGATACCACGTTGTCGGGACCCACTCTTTTGATCAACATAAATACCAAACATTAGAGATAATCCCAAACCTAAACCCAGAATGAAATAAAATAATGAATTCTCGACAATGGCGATTAAAACAATATACGAAAATCACAGGTAATTTTTTTCCTTTTTCTTTTTCACAAATTCATAAATCAATGTCACATCAAGGACATCACATTCGTTTATCACAAATCTTATTCAACTCCATTAAAACCAGAATCAAATCTTGTTCTCATATGTGATTCAGTTTACATCAGATATATGTACATTAATGAACTAACTTAATCTACAACTCATCCTGGGAAAGAGAGAGTACATGGACATTCTAATCTATCTAGATTATGCTATTTATATCTTCTTTGTCATGACCTCTCTACTGGATAACATTATACCTAAAAACATTTATAACAACCTCATGAGACTCATATAGAGCCCCAGTAAGTGGATACCTCCCGTTCAAGCTAGGTACATGCATTAACATCATATTAAGTATAATAAACTTAACAGAAACACGCACATATTGAAAATTCTAGTAGATAGTTCTATCATAAGCCATATCTAACTTACAATGGTAATCTAATCCAATAGATAAGGTAATCACTTAAACCAATTATAACTTTGAAACGTCTTTTAAAGAATGTCTATGAAAAAATCAGTAGATATTTCTTGGTTCAAATTAAGAATCTACTGCAGGAGTATTAAGTCAAGTTCTAAGCATTTTGAATCAATACATAACTATAACATTATATTTGTGACACTCCACCAGCCAGACTAGGAACACATCATGTAGTCCTAAAGCTGAAGTACACATAATACATATCTACCAAACAATACTATCAAATAGCAAGCAATCCAACTCATATTCAGAATGGATATAAATCACATCATTTATAACTTGTCAACATGACATATCATAATATGAAATAGAAAATATCCACAGCAGCATGATTACTCTCCACAATAAGAATCGTACTCAACAATGACAAATCATCAAGTAGCAATACAAGGAATGTAACAACCATTCACATCATGTTCTACACGGCTTGTCATTTTTTATTCATTTGCCCTAAAACTACTTGGCTTGTACCTCACCAAGTAGATGTCGCCACGCTTGATTCTGGTGTCAATGACTCACTGCCACCATCTTAGGGTTTAGCAGGCCACCCTAAGACATCAACAATAGACCCTGGCCACCTTAGGGTTGCCTAAAGAGGCTCACATCGTCATCTTGGGTATACGAGATAGGAACCAACAAAATAGTGTATCACATATCACTATATTTCACATATTTTCACATTTCACATATTTCATCTCATCATAGTCTATTCCATCAAGACATATACTTTCACAGCAAGGATTTAGGGCCAGAGCCACTCTAGTTGACTCACTCCTAAATCCTGGTGGTCTAACCTTTAAGGTCTCAATCCACACTATGGAAATCCTTCTCATAATTCATCAATTACTACAAGGAGATCCATTTTGTCTCCCCAGTGTGGTCCTCGGGGGAAACTCATAGTGTTCAGGGCACCTAACTAGATGTTCCATCATTTCACTTATTATTAATCTCTTTTACTCCACTTAAAAGAATTCAAAACATAATATATCATATATGTGTATTCTCGCATAACTAGAATAACATGAAACATATCAAGTTTATCAATAAGGACAATGATCAAAGCAAGAAGCACAATAAATTCGTATATTGCAACCCATATTATTATTTCTATCTTCTACTTCATCTCATAGCAATCATCAATAGTGGGCCTTTAGCCCGAGACATAATCTTATTGTCCATCATTTACCTGATCAGGGTTTTATCATCATCAGTTGGCTTTCATCCCTAGACATAATCTCATTATGCAACATTTACCCTTATCTGGGTTCCTCAATGTAAGGAGTGCATATTAAATTCAATTTCAACATAAATCTTATCCGTTCATCGTATATCATAGTTCTGAACAAAAATTAATGGAGGCTTTAGAACTAGCAATAGAAAAAGCAGATAGATATCATGTTCATTCCTCATACTCAGAATAAAGTTATCATACAACATATGCTTGTTCAATCCAATCTGAATAGATGTCAATAAATTTCATGCATAACAAACTTAGTTCTCTTCTTCTTTTATTTCACATTCTTCATATGGGGTCAATAATCAACACATGTTGATCATCAATTGAATTCCATCAAAATAGTTCATTCTCATAGTACAAGTATTCTATCAAACAATCACAATACAAGAACACATTCTTCTAAATCAATTCAAATGCTTTAACCTCATCTTTTAATTGAATTAAACTAGAATTATGTACATTCCTTAATCCCTCATTTGAGATGGTTATTCATTAGAACCATATCGATCAACATATTAGGATTAGAGCTTGTTTCTTAAATTTATGTACTAATTCTCATCTTTTTCCTTCAATTCATATTTATTCATCTCTCATGTCATGTTCATTAAATTACTGGAACCAATCCTTTTTAACTCACTTGATATACAATACTTCTCTTTTCATTGATATCCATCAAAGTCTAGTTTTAGTATGTTTCATTCAATTTGTCTTAAGCCACATATAATTAAAACAAAGGATTAAAGACTTCATCATAATAACTTCATTAGTTTCATCTCTAACTTGCCATCACCATCAATACATTTTTTCTTCATATCATTTCTTATATTTAGATAAGTGTACCACGTCATTGACTTCTAATGTCATTCCCATAATCAACAATGATCATTCTTTATTATACTAAAACAAATGCATTAGACTTAGATAATATTAGGGTTTTCACATAGTCTAGGTTTATCACTCATAATTGTCTTAATAATAAACTTTAAGGGTTTTCACATAGTCATTCCTTAGTTCAACATATCATAAGAATCATATCATTAAGTAATCCAATCATGACTCAAGGGTTCATTAGGGTTATTCACAAACATGGAAACCCTAGTTTCCATTTTCACACATTTCATTCATCAATCATAAGTATACATTGATTAATTCACTCATTTGATTCACTTCTTCAACACAAATCCTAATCAGGATATGTGGTCATTCAATTCCATTAACATTCAACAATACACTTATATAATACAATCTAGTACAATTCAAATATGATTGTATACGTGTCAATTCAATTGCAAGCATATCGGCCATTGGGCTGATTTTTAGGCAAAATTCACATGAAATAGCATAGTCATATACCAATAAGAATGACCATAGATCCTCAATCAATATATTAAGAACTAATCAATTTCGAATCAATGAGAAAATAATCAAAATCAGTGGATTGGATCCCCCAATATCTTTCCCAAATCAAATCCAATCACATACATATACAAACAAGGTTTCTGATTGTTTTAGCCCGATAGAATTAGGCTTTCAAAATGAATACAAAGTTTAGGAGGGAGAAAAAAAATCACCTTAGGTTCCAAACACCTTATAAACGTAGGTCAACCTTTAAAGTTTTAGAAACCCAATCAAACTCTAGAAAATGAATCCAATTCTTTCTCCTCTCAACTCGAAAACCCTAGATATGGGGATTAGAAGAGAAGAGTATGAAAAAGGGGGAGATTTGATGTGATTTCAAATCAAACCAGAGAAGGGATAGAATCTTGACATGTGATAGAGGATTTACCATGAAATGTTATGCAAAGAAGCTAAACTTACTTGATTTCATCATATGTTGGATAGAGAAACCCTAGGTCAACATCTCCACCACTTTCTCTTCACAAATAGATGAAAATTGCCTTTATTATTATCAAATCAAGTATCACATGCCTCATTGCAATCATCATATTATTGGCTCTCTGGGCATACTATACCAACACACTCCCACTTGCATTTAGAGCCAATCACCCATGAATCATATTGCAAGTGATCTTAACATGTCCATCATGTTTCTGTTGTACAAGTGCTTTTATAGCGGGTAAGCAACATTTGCATCAAGTTAGTATTTCCATGTTTCACATCCCCTCGATGTACAACAACTCATATGATATGGAAGTACCGTTGTATGCTATCTGAAATTCCTTTGCCAAACTAGTAGCTCCATTGTTGTCACAATATTACTACTGAGTCACCAATGGTCGGAGCCTCCCATAAGTTCATCCATATGAACTTCTAGACCCATACAATATCCTTTACAGTGTTTGTAACACTAAGGTTCTTGGCTTCTTGTTATAGAATTAATCAATTGTCTTATGTTTGGAACATTTCCAACTAACAACTCTTATTCCAAGGTCAAACATAATTTTGTCATTTTGGAAGCTGGCATCGGTGTAACTCTTTACACCCAACTCTTCCTTATTTCCATAACTAAAGAACTAATCCTTTTAGTACTCTACAAGTGTGTAAAGATGTCCTTCATGGTATTCCAGTAACTCTTACTGGAGTTTGATCGATATCCATTCGTCATGTCTAATACATATGAAATAATTGGATTCCATATCTTCTTGTCATATCCAATACATACAACATGATGAGTTCATATATTCTTGTCATGTCCAATACATACAAGATAATTAGTTCATATTTTCTTTTCATGTCCAATACATACAAGATAACGAGATGAGTTCATACATGATAGATCCAATTGTGAATGCATATGTCATCTATCCATGTGTTCCTTATTCTTCATAAGAATTAGGACACTTGGCTCTTGGGAGACTAACTCCATGGAACATGGACACATTTTCTCTCATCATGTTGAACCCTTCAGCATCTTGTCGATGTATGTTCTCTTTCTTAGGTCAAGAATCCCTCTTGATCTGTCTCTATAAATCTTGATTCTTATCACATAGGATGCTTCTTTAAAAATTTAGAATGCACTTTGTTGCCAGGTTTCAATATTTACAGTATAAGGATTTTATTCCCCATCAATATGTGGAATATACATATGCTCCCACTAAATTCTTGTAATGACACATTACTTCTTTATTTTGACTCAAGTCGAACTCTTTGACTATCTTGTCCAATAGAAGATCCAAGTTCTGAGGTGCCCGCTTCAATCCAAATATTTATCTATGCAGCTTCATGGACTTTATTTCCATTAAGTTACAATAGCAGGCATTATCCTGATGGATTTATCCTTGATAACTGCTGAAAATTTTTCATCACCTTGAACTTGTTAGAAACTCTTTACAACCAAATTACTCTCCATGTCAATCTTCTTCTGGAAGACCCAAAAGTACCCTATGGGTTTTACCCGTTCAGGTGGATCAACCAATGTCATACTTTGTTGATGTACATGGAGTCCATTTTGGATTTCATGGCTTCAAGCCATATCTTAGTTTTTGGCTCTCATTAGCTTCTAGGTAGACTGTTGACTCATCATATGATCAACTCGCTGCCTTCTTATCCATAAGATACCATATATCATTCAAGCTCTAGGCATGTTCTACCAGAACCATGAGTTTTGTTTGTTACTTAAGGAACTTTAAGATTCCACAACATTTTTTTATTCTCTTTATTCCCATTGTACCTATTTAAGTTAAATGTTTTCTTGTTTATTTAGAACATTTTGAGTTCCACTTTCTGTCTCAATGATTCCTTTAGAACTAGGTTCTTCTTTAGGAATACAACCATCCAAAACACCTTTGTTGTTGGATTTGGATATCAAAGTTGTATTCAACAAAATAAGATTTATGTGATTTGTGGACAAAATCTTTTAAGAAATAGTTTTCTTATTTAGGCTTTCAATACTAATCTTTATAAATACATATTAGAAAACTTCCCATTCCATATCTCATATGGTGTCTTTTGAACTAATGGTACATTGTTTTAGTGTTAAGCATGTGCCCAAAAGGAAATTTGAAGTTTAGCTGGTATTCACACTCTGAATTATCAAGGTGTGATTCCTTCTTACTGATACACTTATCATGATACACTATCATTGTTTTTCAAGTGGAGTCCATCATGATACATTATCATGATCTTCCAAAAGGTTCTCATACTCTTAATTCAAAGTATTTCCATATCAATCATATCAAAATTTAATACTAATGCCAAGTTTGTTATGTACTTCATTTATGATCTCCTTGAACACTTTAAGAGATTCATGTTTGTATTTTATTAAATACAAACTACCATATCTACTGAGGTCATCAGTAAATATATTGAAGTACTATTGATTACATTTAGCATTTATTCTAAAAGGTCTATAAACATCAATATGTAGAATCCTTAGTAGAATAATCATTCTCCCACTACATCTAGTGAAGAGCCTTTGTCATATTACACAATGAATATGATTAGCATGTCTCTAATGGTTCAATAACCAAAATGAGTTGATGAATGCACATTCATCATGGTTACAACTGCCATCTGGGGCCCTATTTTGCTATGATTAATCACTTTTATTGACTATATCTTCCAATATGCGAGTTGACTTGGCTTAATCAGATTTATCCTTATTTTAATTAGGTTTATACACCTATTTGCAGGTCTAATTAAGCCCAAGTGGTCATGTTTGGGCCCAAGGGAGCCCAAATTCTATAATCGTGGCCCCCTTGTTCTTTATTCACTACACCGAAAACAGAGGGGATCATTCCGCTCACCTATGCACCATCACCGCATGCCCTAATCACACATGTGGCTTGCCTCTCTGTAGATCGCAAATTCCCTCCCCTCTTCTTCACCATCGTGGTTCGTAGAAACTAACGGAACTGCGATCACCTCCTCAACAGTGTGCCCATGGTAACAGCCTCCAAATCACAACCGCACTCCTCACCTCCATGATATCTCCCTCTACTCCCTGCTTGATCACGGTCTACACCACCACCCAACCACGATGTCACCCTCTTTGCAAGACGGAGACGCCAGCTGTGCACGACAGCGGTCTTCTTTTCTTATCCAATGTACACCACCATGGGCTGAACCCCTCTGCAACCACGACGTCTCTTGCAGGCTGTGGTCTTCATCGCTTCCAACAAGCACCTCCCATGACCAAGCTTCCCCTCTATCCGCGATCCCTTCTAAACCCTAAGATGCGACTGTGGTTCATAGCAGTCTGTCTGTGGTCTTCGCCTTCTCTGTTCGCGGTCTCTTCTACACCACGACCTCCATCGTTTCTCGTGGCTACCCTAATCACGGTCTGCATCCATCCCAGTATCGCTCCTCACTGTGCCCGCGGTTCCCCACTCAACATCGATCGTTCTCTGCCTCCCTCTATGACCTTCACCTCTAGTGCACTCGTGCCTCCCTTACACCTCGACCTACGGTCATCCCACCTCACCCGCCATCAACCGTGACTCGTCCTCCTTTCATCAAGATTGTGACCTGGGTGGACCTCTCCAACCTGTTCGTGACATCCATGCCAACACCTCGACTAGAAGCACCCAACAATGACCAATCTGCTGCTATAAATAGACCCCATCACCTGCCGCTCAAGATCATCGACAACCCGACGCCAGGCTGCACAACACCCAGCGCTCAACCCCTGATGGCGGCTCAGTCCCAGCACATCACCTCTCAGACCGTCTCCCCACCTCCAGGCTATACCATCGTGGTGCTCGACCCCTGAAGGTAGCCCAGTCATCAACCTGCTCCACCACCGTTATCTCTTCCACCATCCACATTAGCTCCTCCTCGCCCAGGCCAAGATCCAGGAGATCACACCCTCAGTGCCGCCAGGGCACCAACCATCCTCCCTTCCATTCAACTAGTGCCCGCATACACCACTACAGGTCCAAGTTCTTGTGTCAAACCTAGGGCTGACCTGCTACTTAATCCCAACCATCCACCCAGTGGATCTTGGCCATCCATCCACTCATCCACGGACTGCTCCTTCTGATGCGAGCAAGAAGGACGAGATAAGGAAGAAGGAGTAGATAGAGAGACTTCCTGGTCTGCCACGGTGTCGATCGCTCCTTGTCGAATCTACTCTGACATGACATAGAAGATTGCATCATCTTCACCGAGCTGAAACACTCTTCTTCATTGTGCTCATGGCAGATTCTTCTTACTTTATTGTTCTTCTTGTTCCTCACATCATGAGCGAGTAGTTCCTTTTCACTGGGGTGCGGGGACTAGCCCCGCTACCCATGCTTATATATCCTTTTATTAAACATTCCAAGGCTTGTATATAACTTTTCATTTTGTTGTTAATCATTGATGTGTGCTTGTGGATTGATCACCTACTTGCATTTATCTTGTTCGTTCATGTGTTATGAGAACTTAAATATGTAGGGTTTGAATGTTGATTAATGCAGTTGACTCCCAAACTAGAAATAGAATGGGATTCCCTGAGGTCGTAAGTGAATGATCTGTGAGGGGATGAGCCATCTAGCCCACAGTGACACTTCTGTGTGCCTAAACATCCCTCCGGGAGGGCCACAACTTTAGCTGGATTTCTGTATCTTCAGAATTGTAAGTGCATGATCTGGATGGTGACGAGACATCTGATGCCTAAGGCGATGCTTACGCGGACCTAAACATCCCTTAGGGAGGGTTTGCAGCAGTTCTTTTTGGATAGTTATATCTTGCCTGGATGTTTGTGTTTGGATATGTTTGCATGTGTAGCAGTGGTGAAACCTGGGACCATCCTAGCGATTCTCATCATTAATCTTTAATCAACTTTTAATCCTACTCTTTACTTTCCTTACATTTAGTTTAATTAAACTCAAATCAACCAACCTTGTTCTAAATATTAGTCTTGATTCAACTAGATTCGACTAGTAAAAGATTCTTAAAAATGTTGTCCCTTGAGATTCGATTCTCAACTATACTGCGATAAGACCCGTCCGCTTGCGGGTGGTATTATTGCACAAGGTTTTGATTAAAAACTTAGGGATTTCAGCCCTGGGTGAGTTTGTTAGTGCGATAATATACGACATCAAATTCTGGCAATGTTGTCGGGGACAACAGAATCATCTAGTTAAATATAGTTCTATTAAGGCTAATATAGGATTTTTCTTTTACCTTTTGATACTATCGATCATATATACTTTAATTCGGTTCTACTCCATCCATCTTACTACTGAAAGATCTTTCCATCCTAGGTATCCACAAAGTCTAGTGTATGTGTCGTTCGAACAGTCCTGGACACTCTACTAGCTTTGACCCTAGATAGAAAGAACCTTTCGTCATCAAAACAGAGAGAACCAAGCAAGAATGGCTCAAGAGGAGGAAATTGCCCAAAGGGTAGCACAAACCCTTAATGCGAAAAGAGATGGGCTTATGTAAGAATCCAGAGTTATAGTTCAAGAAGAAATCCAAGCATCTCAACAAGCTGAGTTACAATAAGACCTTAGAGAATTCTCAATCCCTAAAGCCACTGACATTCATCACCCAGTGCAACCCCCTCCCATCAACGCTCCAAATTTTGAGATAAGAGCACCTTGGGTTACTCTGCTTCAGAATAGCCCTTTCTATGGTAAACAAGGAGAAGATAGTCAAGAACATCTTCTGAGGTTTATAGATCTATGTGCTATGACAAAGCAAAATGGAGTCACAGATGATGCCATCAGACTCTGTCTCTTCAAATATTCTCTTGTCGATAGAGCCATGAGTTGGTATAACTCTTTGTAATGTGAATCCATCACTACTTGGGAACAACTTCAAAATGTTTTTCTGTAAAATTTTTATCCTCCCTCTCTCACCTATGAAATTAAGGAATGAATAACACAATTCACTCAGGTCCCTGGTGAAACTCTTGCTAAAACATGGGAAAGATATAAAGAGCTTCTACGTAAGTGTCCACACCATGGCATTCCTAAGAATCAACTCATCGAAATCTTTTACAGGGTTGTGGATGATGATATCAAGAATTTTTTAGACTCCTCATATGGAGGAAACTTCATGCGTCAAAGTTATGACAATGCATGGAAGGTCGTCACCCTTGGAGTTGAAAATCAAGCCAACTGGGGTAGACCTGTAGGCAAAGGAGTGCTGAAGGTTGCTATGGCAGAAGCTACTCCTGAATATAAGTCTATTGCTGAGTCTCTAAAGCTTCTAGTTGCCAAGAAAGACCACCTCAAATCGTCTATCACTACTTATGAAAGAAGACTCTCGCCCCCTCAACAACAAGAGCAAGTCAATTCAGCTTCATTGTTTTGTGAAGCGTGTAAAGGTACCAATCACTCTACTTTATCCTGCAATGTTCTCTATGATGTTATTCTAGGAAAAGTCAGTGGACAAGGAGATAATGGTCAAATGGAAAGTCTGAATGCCATCAACAATATCCTTGGTCAAGGTTATTACAATCCAAATCACAATAGGAACCATCCTATTTTTCAATATGGAAATCCTTCTTGAGCGGTAAACTCGCATCAACTTGGTTCAAACAATCAACAATGTGGTCCTCCGGGATACCAATATAACCAACAACATAATTATGGAAACCAAGGTAACTTCAGAAGTAATCTCCATTATAGGAATCAGTTCCAAGATCCAAACTAGGTCCCTTATCAACATCAAGCCGGTCCCATTTCTCCGGATGACAAACTGTCAGCCATTGAGAAGATGTTGCAGCCGCAACAAACATTGATAGCTAACCAGCAAGCCCACCAGAAGGCCATTGAATCTCAACTAGCTCAACTTATAGCTAGTCTCAAGCCACCTGTTAGATCTTTAGCTGGGCAATCAGAAGACAACCCGAAGCACGTGGAACAACTTAAAGCTGTGACAATTCGTTCAAGCTTGGTCTTACCAGAACCCACTACTCCTGTGACCGTGACTAATGTCCAAGGTGCTGAGCATAGCACAGTGGTGACTCAGAATGATATGACCGATAAGGTAAGTTCTGAGAAACCTATTGTTATTGATGTAGAAGACTCACCTGAGCCAGTTGTCCCAGTGTATAAACCTCGTATACCATTTCCAAGTCGACTCAATTTTACCCAGCTCGATACTAGGTTCAACAAGTTTAAAGAAGTCATGAGAAAGTTGTAAGTCAATGTCCCGTTGTTGGACACCATGGCTAAGATGCCCCAGTGGTCTAAGTTCTTCAACTCTTGCTCAGTCGAAAGTATAAAACTGAAGAACATCAGACAGTGAAACTGGCAAGAACATCATCAGATTTAGTTATGAATAGGATGCCTTGCAAATGTAAGGATCCTAGATCTTTCGGAATTTCCTACTCGATAAGCGATTCCATCAACTGACAGGGTCTAGATGATCTCATAGCTAGCATTTCCATCATTCCTCTTAGCCTATGCAACAAACTGGGCCTTACTAACATTCTACCGACTAGACTGTCCATCGAGCTTGCTGACTCCTCCATGACCAAGCCAGTTGGCATCATAGAGGACATCCCCGTAAGGCTTGGAAATCTATATGTCCCGTGTGATTTCTTAGTTATGGACATCAAGGAGAATCCAAACTATCCCCTCATTTTTGGAAGACCTTTCCTCTCCACTGTTAGAGCTCTAATTGATGTTGAAGCTGGAGTTTTGACCCTAAGAGTGGGAAACCAATCCTTTTATTTTTATGCATCCAAAAGTGAAAAGGAACACACTACAGAAGAAGAGGCATATTTTGTTGATTGTGTTAATCAATTCACTCAGATGCAGCATCAATTCCTTTCCTCAAAATCTGATAGTTCCTCAAAAAAAGGCCATTATGAAGAGAAGACTGATAGTGAACCAGTGTGTGTAGAGATGAAAGAAATACCACCAATTGTGGAGGAGACACCTCTCAACCCTGTTGTTACACATACTAATCCTCCTTTAGTTGTCCACGAGCTTCCTCAAACAACTACCCTCTGGACTGCACCGATAACCCAACAAATGGAGGTTACTGATTTAGTCTTTCCTCCGCAACAAGATTTGGAATGTGGTTTCTACCGAGAACATCCCCCGGATCCATATCTGATAGATGTTAATGACCAGTGTTGCTATGAGGAAGGGATAGTGCATCAAAAAATGAACTTTTCTTCCGAGCCTCAACAACACTACTTTACCAATGAAGCCCTTTAGATTCCCTACAACTATTCTCCACCTCGGATTGAGCAACAGAGAACAATTCAACATAACTCAAGTTGTTTCCCTATGTGCTCTGACATTGCTCGCACTTTATGGGGAAGAATACAAGAAGCTAGAATCAAATCAAAGATAAATGCATGGTTGAAAAAGAAACCACCAAACGAACATGTCAATCTACTTCAAGTTCCACCTAGAGCCCCACTATGGTGATAGTATCCACGTCGAGCCATCGACGTAAAACAAAAGTGCTCGTCGGGAGGCAACCCGATCAATAATTTTGTTTTTACTCTTAATTTCGAATTAGAACTTTTCCTTAATTTTGTCTATACTTTTTAGGAAATTTTGCACCTGGTATACAATTCATCGCAAGATGCAATCTTAAAGTTTTGATTATTTTCATTTTTGATATTTCAGATGGAGGACGCATAACTGAAAGGAATGCAACCACATCTGGTGGACCTAATGGCACGAGTTTTCCCCTCCATCTCGGATTTAGAGTTTTCTCGGGATGAGCAAATTTCTAAGTTCGGGGTGGAGGGTGGGTGGTATGTACTTTACTTTCCACCCTCTCTTATCTGTTTCAGACTTAAGATTTCATGGTTGCAATTTTGAGCAAATTTTTCAAAATTTTGAAGTTTTCAAAATAGCTTCTATAGAAACTTGATGAAGTTTTGATACTATTTGTTTTAATCAAAGCCTTTACCTAGCCAGCTATCACGTTTTTCCATACAGTGTTGAATCATTATACCCTCCTTACTCGAAGAGAAGCCTCGAGGGGGACAATTTTTTAAACTAGACAATGGTTAGAAATCACTGTGTGAAGCTTGTGAATCTTAACATCATGTTCGGTGAAAATGGAAAGTATCTGTCGAACTGAGAGGGATCAAACACATTGTGCTTCCTAACTGAATAGTGGAACAATAGCATGGAATCTCCACCGGATCCACATCAAGTCATTATTTGAGCAGAGTAAGATAAGGAGAACAACTCGGTGCACAGAATTGTAAATCAAGTTCGTTCTGATTTGAACTCTCTTCTACGCTTCTTCTTTCATCTTCTTACCCCTCCATCCATAAAAAAGAAACAAAAATAGCCAATATAGTGCCAAACACTAAGTTCGGGGTGGCACACCCTCTCTCTCTTTTCACTTCTTCCATATCCCTCACTATGTAATAGGGGCATACCACTAAGAAAAGATGTCAATGTGCACACAAAAAATGCAATCTCGAGTCGAATAGAGGAGAGATTCACACACAAAAAAATGCAATCAATGAAATTGCAACCATATAATAAAAATATCGAGTCGATTAGAGGAGAGATTTATTTCTTCCTTCCATACCACCCTTCACTCCCTTTTCCACCTACTGGCACAATGAATGCCTATGCTTACCAAATTCCTAAAAACACCAGTGTCAGATCAGGTGCACACTTGTTGTTTTGCGGGTGTCTCTGGACAATTATGAAACTCTTAGACATGCTTGATGTTGGAAAAAGTAGGAAGGAAGTGATGTTGGGAAACGAACTCAGGAACAAAGATATGGTAAGATGTGTTCAGTGGTCTCAGGAAGTTGAGATGCTTAGTCATATAGAGCAGAAATGAAACAATCATGATGTGAAGATGAGGCAATCACATGAGTTGAAAGTATTCATTTGGCGACTGTTCTAGATTTTGTGTTACTCAAGGATGAGCAACGTTTAAGTTTGGGGTAATTTGATAAATGCACATTCATCATGGTCACAGTTGCCATCTCGGGTCCTATTTTTTTATGATTAGTTGCTTTTATTGACTATATCTTCCAATATACTAGTTGACTTGGCTTAATCGGATTTATCCTTATTTTAATTAGGTTTATACAGCTATTTGCATGTCTAATTAATCCCAAGAGGTCACGTTTGGGCCCAAGGGGACCCAAATTCTACAATCGCGGCCCCCTCGTTCTTTATTCACTACACCGGGAACAGAGGGGATCATCTCGCTCACCTCTGCACCATCACCACTGTAACGACCCCACCTCCCGATAACCCCCAATTAAGGGAGACCAAAAGGTTGGTGTCGTTATCTCAATTAACAGGATCAAAGGTTCGACAAATAATCAATAACAATTAACAAATTTTACTAACTAAACTGATAACTGGTATAAAAACCTTGCATACCTTTTCCAAAACTGGGATATCTACATCTATCCGCATCCAGATTCTACCCTAACTAATCCTCCTTTGTACTTTAACTCTTAATTAATTTCACAAATGCCGCTTTACTGTTTGTCCTTTTCAAGCCTGTACCTAAAATGCCGACAAACAAAACGTCGGTCAGCATATCGGAATATGCCGGTATGTGGGGACAACCAACAGTTTGCACATATGGATAACAATCTAATTATCACAATCAAGTTAATTAACAAGCCAATTTACTCTTTTCAGTATGACATTCTCCACCGCTTTTTCCCTAACCCTGGCATACCCACCTTAGGGTTTCTTTTGCCAATGACTTAAGGCCACCTTCTCAATCCCGAGCTCGGTGCCTGGGGACACCCTTCATAGTGCATGTTAGTCATTCAATATCATAGGCCACCTTCTCATTCCCGAGCTTGGTGCCTGGGGTCACCACTCATGGTGCCCATTGGTCTACCCATCTGGGCCTGACCTTTGGCATCATCCATCAGGGTGGCATGTAGGTGCGAGAATACATACTTCTATTATTAATGTGATAATCATAGTGACTTTATGATTTGCAAGTATGAACATCAAAATTGATAATTTGCATTCAATGTGGTTAACCATCCAAAAAATCATCGGGAAACTAAGGCGGTTATTCATAATTAACCACATACCTGTCAGGCAGACTTAGGTGCAGGAATAATCCAATCAATCAATAGGCAAGCAAGCATTCAATAAGATCCTGAAACAATTATACAATTTTCTTTTATTACTCATGTCACTAAGATCTATTAAATCTATCTCGCTTCCTAGGGTTTCTAGTCCACTTTTAGGGTTTCCATTGCAATTAGGGTTTCCCTTCATGTTTTACTATTTTAAACCCTGATTTAACGCCATTGATCACAAAGCCTAATTATTTCCACATCTAATCCTCAATTCTGGATTAAAGGCATAATTAACCATAAATTAAGCTCATTAATCCTCTTTTACATTAAAGCTACTATTTTTATCCTTTTAATCCATGACAAGATCATTATACGCATTTGTCATCAATTCATAGTTCATTATGGTCCAATTCACATATGAACTCGATTTGCCATTAATTCCACCTTTTATTCATGGGAAACCCTAATTATTACATTTAGGGTATTTATCCACAAATCAGGAACTTTAATGCTCAAAATATCTTATAACCATGAAAACTCAGTTCTATACATGAAATCAAATAATTAAAGCCATTAGTAGTCCTAATTACTAACATTAGGGTTTCAAGGCCCATTAAAGCCTATTTATGCACATGAAACCAATTTCATGCAAAATTCATCTTTTTCAATCTAATGTATCTCTTTACGATTAATAGGTTAATATAAACTCTAATCACCAATTAAACCCTACTAATCCCATTAATCATATCAAAATGGGGTTTCTAAACCTTTAATCCATTAAAGTTGACAATTTACACTACTTTTAGAATTGTAACTAGAATCAGACTTCAATTATATTTTTAATGGATTCCCCTAATTTTTCTAAGCAACTTTCATATTTTATATGTATCTATCCGAACTACGGATATTTAGTTATGAATTTTGCAAGAGTTACCTTTTTGGACCAACCAGAAGCCGCCACGTCACATCATGCATGCAACACGGCCAGCGTTTGAGTTTATAACTGAATTACGATCTTGCCCCCATTAATTCCATATTCTCTTCAGCCCGCGGAGGGGCATCTTTGTCCATGCGCCTCAACCCTTCTCCTTCCTTGCGCTAACCTAGCGATGTAGTATTGTTCGCGCTGGGCGCGATCTCTCTGTCCCTTCTCCGACTCCACCGGTCGCCAAGGAGTATCCCACTGCCTCCGATGTGCCCTCGCGCAGGTGAGGAGGCCTCATGCACATGGCCGGCCAGCCAGGATCAAGGCCAGCAGGCCTGCCACCATGGCCGAACTACAGCTATCCTGCAGTCTACTTGCAGGCATCGCGCGGGCGAGAGGAGTCAAGAAAACAGCCGCCCAGACCTCTCTGACGTCGTGAAAGCATTGCAAACCCCTCAACTACTCTCATAGCTCCTGGGATCGCACTTCCTCCTTCCGGTTAGGGTGAGCACGAATGCAAGGTTGAAGAAGGTGAAGATAACGTGTGGGGTCTTATAAACTTAGCCCGAAGTCTTACCCCTTATATAGGGGAGGGTGTCGATGCCCTAAGATGCTTGCCCACGAAGCAACATGGTTCTTTCCCAATAGGAATCCAATTCCTATATTGAGAAGCAAGATTCTCTCTCCTCTACACATCTTTTTTTTATATTCTTATTCTTGGATAGTTAGGAATTCGAAATTTCTCTCATTTATTCTCTTTATTCTTTCTTTTTAAACCATTGGCACGAAATTAAGTTTTCCTTTTTTAATAGAAAATACTTTCCTTTTTCAATGCCACCAAAAATTAGTAATAATTTATTATATAACTCTCTTATTTTCTTTATTGGTATTTTCTCTTTCCTCTTTCTTCATTGGGGCTCCTTGGTCCCCAATAAAATCCAAGATTTCGAAATACCTTCATAAGGATGCTTATTATTCTTCTAAATGCATCTATATGCATTATTTCTCATTATTATGTTGATTTGTTATTAAAATATCCCTTTTTGAGGATTTCTCTTTATTTCTCTTTTATTTTCCTCATTGTTATTCCTTTTAACATTAGGATTCCTTGGGATACGAAATTCCACCAAGGATAACTCAATTATACCTCTTTTCACTTATTTTCCACATTTCATCAATGTTTTTAATTTCTTTATTAACAAGGAAATATTGTATTGGTCTTTTCTTTTCTTGTTGCTTTATCTTTGCAACTTTGGACTCCTTGGAACCCAAGGAACCCAAGAGGCACGAAATTCATTCTTGGATTACATTCCTTTGCCTTCTAGAGGTTTCTACCTCATCTCTCTTTTCTCAAAAACTCAATTATTCATTTCTTAATGGAATTTCCTTATTATTCGGCCCAATAGCCAATAAAGCTAATGCGATGATTTTGAGTCGCATTTATAGACATGTTTTACTTGTGTTTTATGCAATTATTGGTCATTTTGGTGGTTAATATTGCATGATTCATTTACTTTGGTCTATGATCCTTCTCAGTGTTAAATCTCCCTTATTTTGGTATTTTGAGCATAAATGATTACAATAATATGTTTTATTTCGACTTATGTGGTTTCATGTTACAATTTCAGGAAAAATGAATATGTGTTGTTGTCGATACCATCGACAGTGGTCGATAGCATCGACAAGACCACAGGTTGCCAGCTACAAGGAGCAGCACAGAGTCGATACTATCGACAGGAAAGTCGATGGTATCGATTTTCCATCAAGTTGCTGGCGAGAAGAGAGTCGATACTATCGACGCAGAAGTCGATACTATCGACAAGTGGACCTACAGCGATGGAAAAGGATAAAAGTGATGCCTAAGAGAGTCGATACCATCGACCTTCGTCGATGGTATCGAGTCAGCATCAGTTGCGACGAAGAAAAGAAAAGAAGACCAGTCGATACCATCGACTCGCGTCGATGGTATCGACACTGTCAGATACAAGTTTGCTTCAGATCGATCTAAATCCAACGACTATGATATTTTTTCAACCTAACTCGGTGATTATACCTAATGACGGCGGCCAAGAGCAATCTATCACGTCATTAGCCGTTGCACACGTCCCGAGAAGGTGTGGAGAGAAGAATGGAGCCCAGAAGAACACCCCAGCCGTTCTAGACACTGAAGAAGACGTTTTCCACCACTGAAAGGCTGGAGATCGCGCATTCTACACCAAGGAACGCTTGGATCTTCTTCATTCATGGGTTTTATAGCTTATTCATGTTTTTCTCCATGTTTCCCCTTTTCTCTACCATGTTTTGCTCTGAGATGAACATGCGGGGCTAATCCCCTTTGTCTTTAGACCCGGGAGTAGCCCGGAGAAGCATTGTATGACATTTTTACCATAGTAATTCATCATTTATCTCTTAAATCCATGGTATGAATTCGTTTTCTCAATTATATTGTTATGCTTGATCACCATAATAATAATCTAATGCCCTTAATTTCTTTGAAAGAAGAATTAATGGTTGAAAAGAGACGAAATTCACATTAATTAACAAATCCCTTGAACAAGGTGGTGTAAGGTTAATGGTGGATACCCAGAGGTCAATTCTAATGCACCTAGTTTAGGGTATAGGTTACTACGATGGTGGAACCGACCTAGACATAGGTAGTGAATTGTACCACGACAGTGGACAATTCTAACTACAGGCCACTACCCAGAAAGAGAGATAAATCTGAGTTGCTATATAGAAATTCATACAATGATAACCCGCGGTGAAACCGCAATCCTAAAGATCTCCACTTAAATTGATTAAACTAAACCTTTAATCGATTGTTTTGTTTTGTTTTATTTCATTTTCTTTTAATTTTACAACAACTTCCAACTTTTTAACCGGTCTAGCTGATTTCGAGTAGTTAGTAGTAGTCTCTGATAATTCAGTGTCCCTGAGTTCGACTCAGGCCTCACAAAGGCCTATATTACATTGACGCGTACACTTGCGTTCGACGCACAGAAAATTCGTGTCAAGTTTTTGGTGTCGTTGCCGGGGACACGGCAATTGTCGGCACTACGAGTGCTGCAAGCGGCCACTCTAGGCCACCTTTTTATTTTTATAATTTTTAAATCATTTCTAAAAAAAGCATAGTCTATCTTTCCAATTTTTGTAATTGTCTGGAACGGTACTGAACTGAAATTTTCATTTTGTAGGTATTGTGCATGGTGCAGACGCGTAGCACCGACTACACGCAATAGGCACCAGAGGTTCCACAGTTGGGACCTTACTATGAGGAGGATTACAATCAAGACTACTTGGAAGAAATAGATTCCGAATCCAAACAAGAAGAAATGGCAGAGGAACAGACGATATGGGAGAAGATCAAAGCTTCTTCCTCATCCGCTTCTAAGGCACCAATAAAGAAGTAGGCGATCAACATTCTGACTTACAAGATTGATCCTGCATTAATCAACTTGGTCAAGTCAAATGCATTCCATGGGCTAAAGAACGAAGACCCAGTCACTCATATAAGCCAATTTGTGGAGAATTATGACATGATTAAAATTGACAGATTTCCACAAGAGACGCTTTACTTAAAGTTGTTCCCGAGTTCTCTGGCAGGAAATGCACGAGAATGGTTGCACAATCTTGATGATGAATATGTGGAATCATGGAACCACATGGTGGAGGTATTCTTTGAAAGGTTCTTTTCGCCCAGAAGACCAATGACATGATTAGGAAAATCCACAATTTCACCCAGAAGGCAGGAGAGACCTACTCTTAGACCTGGGAAAGATTTCAGATCATGCTTAGGAGGTGCCCGCATCATGGGCTCGATAAGGAGACACATGTCAAAATCTTCTATTTTTCTCTTTCCGAGCATGATAGAAGTAACCTAGATTCCGCAGGCTCAGGATTCTTTTTGAACAACACAGATACGAGGTGTTGGGAAATTCTGAAAAACATGGCCAAGAAGCAATCCTGGGGCGATAGAGACGTCGTAGAGCACGTTCGAGTTGTGGGGGAGTCAAAGGCCATCAAGGAGTTGAATGAGAAGATGGACCTTCTAACAAAGAAACTACTTGCTAAAGAAGATATTGAATCTGAGGATGAAGCTCAAGTCAAATTTATGCGCCAGTAGTAGGGTTACAAAAATAACGATTACTCATGGAGGAAGGACAAGAAATTCTCATGGAAGGATCCGAATAACTTCTTGCAGGACCCCGATGCAAAACCCCAGCCGACGGTAGAAGATAAGAGCACAGAGTTTCTCAACCAAGTGATAAAGCAGAACCAATAATTGATGAACACTTTTGGCCATCAGGTCAAGCAACAGGGGGAATTTATGAATCAGTTTGGACAGACATTATAGAGCCATGGGGCTCAGATGAGGACAATAGAGACGTTGATGGTGCAAATGGCTGCTGAAATAGCCAATCTGAAGAAGCCAGTGCAGCAAGGTTTTCCGGGTAACACAAACGTTCCAGGAGGAAACCAACAGGCGAAGGCAATCTTGCTAAGGAGTGGCAAGAAGCTTTTAAACCCCAGGGCCGATGAACCAAGAAAACCCCAGTCAGAAACCAAAGGTGAGGCCACTGAGGAGGTGCCAATCTCAGTCGCAGAGCCGGTTGAGGAAATAGCAGAGGATGCCACTGTGGACCCCATTGTTGTTGAGGAGGAGACACGGAAAAGGACACCTTATGTGCCGCCGCAGCAAAGGGAACAGGTTGTCTCGGTCCCATATCTGAATAGTGTGAAAGCAAAGAAGGTGGACGCACAGTTCAAGAAGTTTCTAGACAGTTTCATAAATCTCTCAGTCAACATCCCATTATTAGAGGCAATAGAGAAAATTCCCTCGTACGGAAAGTTTTTGAAAGACATCATTACTAAGAAGAGGAAGATCCCTGACACAGAGGTTTTAGTTCTCAAGGAGCAGGTGAGTGCCTTCATCATGGGCACATTCCCACCTAAGAGGCAGGATCCGGGCTGCTTCAACATTTCATGTTACATTGGTAAGGTGAAATTTGGTGAAGCACTGTGTGATTCTGGGGCAAGAATAAACTTGATGCCTCTCTCTGCATTCAAGAAATTGGGATTAAAAGAATCAAGGCCGAGCAATATGATAATACAGTTGGAGGACAATTCAGTGGTGAATCCCTATGGAATTTGTGAAGATGTATTGGTGAAAGTAGATCGGTTTGTATTTCCAGCATACTTTGTTGTAATGGAGATGCAAGATGAACATGGCAATGAGTTACTACTTGGATGAACATTCCAAGCTACATCTAACATGATACTTGAGATGGGGAGAGGTCATTTGACCTTGGGTATCGCCGATGATCGATTCGAGATGGTCATGCCTTCCAGCACAATGTCATATAAAGCTAACGAGCAATGCCGCATGGAGAAGCATTTTGATCACAATATCTCACTTTGTCTAGGGAAGCCATTTTTAGATATGGCTCATGTAATTACTAAGGTGGAGAAAGGGACATTGGCTATTGACATCATGGAGCAGACCAAGGTTGTGTCCTTTAGAAAAGCTGTGGGTTTTCCTAATGATGAAGAGGAGGACATCCCCCCTCTATGGAAGATGAGGCCATAGCAAGTTCGGTTTTCAATGCATATCCAGAATTACCACTTGAAGCATGCTTGGTCAATGTAACACATGATTGGATGAGAAGCAAGTCACTACATGAGTGTGCCAAGATGCTTCAGGTGCTTCCATGCTTTTATGCTAGGTACTATGAAGACCTTGGCGAACTCCCACCACCGCTTCAGTCATCCTTAATCATCCCGTCAGATTTGGAATTGAAGCCATTGTCACTGCACTTGAAGTACGCATTTCTAGCTGAGGAAGAGAAGTTGCATGTGATTATTTTGGCATATCTGAGTGCTGAGGAAGACCAGCTGTTGAATGTGTTAAAGAACCACTGAGGTGCATTTGGGTGGTCAGTTGCAGACATCAAGGGGATCTCCCCTACATTGTGCCAGCACAAAATTCAGCTCGAGGAGGGAGCCAAGCCGGTGATTCAGCCACAGGGTTGACTAAATCCTAGCATGATGGAGGTCGTCAAGAAGGAGGTGATCAAGCTCCTTTCTATAGGTATCATCTATGCTATATCTGACTCGATGTGGGTGAGTCCTACATAGGTAGTCCCTAAAAAGGGGGGAATTACTGTTACACATAATCTGTTAAATGAACCTATCACAACCCGCTTGGTAACCGGGTGGCATGTATCTATAGACTACCATAGATTGAATGCTGCTACGCTTAAGGATCATTTCCCTCTTCCATTCATTGATCAGATTTTAGAGTGTTTAGTCGGCCGATTGCATTTTTGTTTTCTTGATGGTTATTCGGGGTATAATCAGATTTCAATTGATCCTAAGGACCAAGAGAAGTCCACATTCACTTGTCCTTACAGAACATTTCATACCAATGTATGCCATTTGGGTTGTGTAACGCACTGGAAACCTTTCAGCGTTGCATGCTTGCCATCTTTTCTGATATGGTTGAACGTTGTTTGGAGGTTTTTATGGACGATTTCTCCGTCTATGGTACGTCCTTTGACGAGTGCTTATACAATTTGGACAAGGTTTTGCAACGTTGTGAGGACACGCATATGGTCCTCAATTGGGAGAAATGCCACATGATGGTAAGCGAAGGAATTGTGCTTGGACATAAAGTGTCTAGCAAAGGGTTGGAGGTAGACCCAGTAAAGATCGAAGTTATTTCCAAATTGCCCCCATCGAATTCGGTTAAAGGGGTACGGAGTTTTCTAGGTCATGCCGGTTTTTATCGCCGCTTTATAAAATATTTCTCTAAAATCACCAAACCATTATCTGAGTTGTTGGAAAAGGATGTTGTGTTTGATTTTAATGACAAGTGTTTACATGCGTTCAACGTGCTTAAAGAAAAACTGATTTCCGCACCGGTTGTGCAAACACCGGACTGGACTAAGCTATTTGAATTAATGTGTGATGTGTCTGATTTCGCAGTTGGGGCTGTTTTGGGACAACGTGTGGACAATAAACCCGTTGTGATTTTATATGCATCCAAAACCTTAAATGACGCACAACTGAATTACACGACAACTGAAAAAGAACTTCTCGTCATTGTTTTTGCTTTTGAAAAATGTTGGCAATATCTTGTTGGATCAAAAGTCGTGGTATGGACAGACCACGTCGTCATTAAGTACTTGATGGAGAAAAAGGATGCCAAACCTAGATTGATTAGGTGGATCTTACTCTTACCAGAATTTGATATTGAAATCAAAGATAAGGCGGGCATTGAAAATGTGGTCACAGACCATTTGTCTAGGTTGGAAAGGGTAGATGAGAAGGATTGGCATATACCTATTACCGAGACATTTCCTGATGAACAACTTTTATCCGTGAAATCAAAAGATCCTTGGTTTTCTTACATTGTTAATTATCTTGCCTGCAAAATTATCTCAGATGATTGGACATACCAAGAGAAGAATAAATTTTTCCATTCTTTCTGTTATTATTTCTGGGATGACCCTATTCTATTGAAGCAGTGCAGGGATGGTGTCTTACGTAGGTGTGTACCGGAGGTGGAATACGAAAATGTTCTTCATCATTGCCATACACTACCGATGGGTGGCCACCATGCTAGTTCTCGAACTGCAGCCAAAGTACTTGAAAGTGGCCTGTAATGGCCTACTTTGTTCAGGGATGCTTATGATTTTGTGCGGCAATGTGATTCCTGCCAAAAGGCAGGTAACATTTCAAAAAGACAAGAGATGCCTCTCAAGGTATTTCAAGAGGTTGAGGTGTTCGACTTGTGGGGTATTGATTTTATGGGACCCTTTGTGTCCTCAAATTCTAACTTGTACATTCTTTTAGCTGTTGATTATGTGTCGAAGTGGGTACAGGCAATACCCACAAGGACTAATGATGTCGTTGTAGTGTGTAGGTTTGTCAAAGAATATATTTTCTATAAGTTTGGTGTACCAAGAATGATCATTAGTGATGGAGGTACGCACTTCTGGAATCAAAAGTTCGCGGAACTGTTGAGAAAGTACGAGGTAAAGCACAACATTGGTACCCCGTACCACCCGCAAACTCAAGGGCAAGTGGAGGTCTCCAATCGGGAGATTAAGAAGATCTTGGAGCGTATTGTGGCTTCCATGAGAAAGAATTGGAGCACTCTGCTGCCGGACGCTTTGTGGGCGTATTGGATGGCGTTTAAGACACATATAGGCACTACGCCTTTTAGGTTGGCTTATGGTCGGGCCTGCCACTTGTCGGTGGAATTAGAGCATAAAGCGCATTGGGCGCTTAGGAAGCTGAATTTGAGCTACGATGAAGTAGGAAAGAAAAGGTTGCTTGAGCTTAATGTACTTGACGAGTTGAGAATGAATGCATATGAAATCTCGCGGATCTACAAGGAGCGAACAAAGTTGATTCATGATCGCCATATTCAGATGTGAGTCTTCAAGAAAGGAGATCGAGTACTTTTGTTCAACTCCAGGTTGAAGATGAATCCCAGGAAATTGAAATCCCGATGGAGTGGACCGTTCACCATAGAGGAGGTCAGGCCACATGGCGCAATCATGGTGCGTGATGGCGAGACGACATTCCTGGTCAATGGGCAACGATTGAAATTGTACTTCGGTGAAGATTACACAAGGAAAGTGAATAAGGTCAAACTCATTGCGCTTCTAGATGCATGAGGAGCTTAATGTCGTCTAGCCTAAGATGTTAAATAAGGGTGCTTGTTGGGAGGCAACCCAGCCATCGGTAGCTTAGTTAGTTTCTTTCATATTTGTACTTTGGTTTGATTTGACTTTGTTTTTAGTGTAAAAAAGGTATCGTGATCGTTTGCTTAATGTGCAGGACTGAGGTAGAGTCGATACCATCGACCCTTGTGTCGATGGTATCGAGTTGGGTACAGGTTGGTGGCTGTAGAAATCATTCTACGTTGATACTATCGACAGCCTCGTCGATGGTATCGACACACCAACAGGTTGATCGCAAAGTTGAGGTCGATAGTATCGACATGGGTGTCGATACTCGCGAGATCTCTGGAGATTTTTAGATGAAATTGTCTCAGTGAAGTCGATATCGACGGGCCTGTCGATGGTATCGACCCAGTTATAGGCAGAAAGCGGCAGCCGGGCTTCGCGAGGGTGTTGACCTAACCAGAAGTTGATACTATCGACTTGCGTCAATAGTATCGACGTGACACGTCACCAATCCACGAGAGGAGATCAACGGAAATCGCTACATCGAGAGAGTCGATCAGTGGGATGGGTCGATACCATCGACACCTGTCGATAGTATTGACACGTCATCGATCCGGGGCCCCACATCAAGCCATCGATGACCGTCGATACCAGCGGCAGTACGGATTGTGCTACGCGAGACGATACCATCGACCCGCGTCGATGGTATTGACGGGCGTACAACAGCACCGACCACGATTATATAAGGGTTGGATTATCATCATATGACATCACAACTCCAGAGCAATCCTTCTCCACTTGTTCCGTGCGTCCTTGTGAGCAATCGGATCCCGGCTACGAGCATACACGGCGCACGTTCTTCACCGAGCCTTCATCGAGCAGAGATAATCTTCTCTGACCTTCTCCGAGCTCCATTTTCTAATCCTTATTCTTGCTCGACAATGGTGCATGTTGCCAGCACGTCCTCTTCACGCGTGAATCCAATGGAGATTCCCGAGTTCATTCCTCCACCAACTGCTTCTATTCCGCATTCGCGGATCGTTCATCCTTCTGTGGAGGTTCGGAAGATCTATGAGGAAATCATGAAAAGAAAGATTGATCCGACCTGTTACGTCGACCGTGACATGATCCGTAATCTGTGGTTCGACGCTAATCTCGCCTATGTGTTGAAAGGGCAAGCGAGATACACGGGCAAGATGCCCGATGAGATGGAATACCATGCCGATGGTCAGCTATTCTTTGGTGAATGGTCGACATACAAGGAGCTAGTAGAAGAATTCATGGTGTCGTTGGACATATGTGTCGTTCCAAACGACATCATCGCCACAGATCAAGAATGGATTAAGGGTCGTGTTTCTTTCTGGCTGTACAACAATGACTACACTCTTACTCTCAGGCAGTTCAACTCCATCTACAACTGGAACCATGGGCGAACTGAGTACCGGAGGCCAGACAACCGGACTAATTATGATGCTATCATCACCGAGCTAGTGACTGTGCCTATGGGCAAATCTGTGAGCTACCACAATGCGGCGGCGGCGGATTTCGAGCATCCGTTCATGCGGATTCTTCACTGCATGCTCTGCACCACCTTGTTTGCCCGTGGCAACCTATCTCTCAGCAAGTTCCAGGAGACGGACTTGTTTTTCTTGCACAAGTTACTGAAGCGAGAAGAGTGTAATTGGGGAGCGTTTTTCTTGCAGCGCGTGTTGGCTGTAAAGAGGAGTACGCGGAAGGCTCCAATCCACTTTGGAGGGCTCATCACACCGCTGGCCCACTATCTTGGGTTGAATTTCTCCCAGCTGACGCCTCTCTCCAAAAGAAGCAAGGTCAACTTGCAACATCTGCATCACTCCAGCCTCATCCTTCTTCGTGATGGCTTAGCGTATGCACACTACCACGTTAATCACGCTTATCAGGAGTGTGCGCTTCCCGACCCCGCCTTCCATATTGAGGGTGCCCAACATTTCCGATGGCCTATCATAGCCATTGATGACTCCGATGAAGATAGCGGCAACGACGACAATGACAATGACGGCAACGAGGATGAAGAGGAAGAGGATGCATTCATTCCTCTTCGCGCATGAGTGGCACCTAGGAAGCGTCCTCGCATGCATCTGGGTGCATCTTCTTCTTACCAGCCTTCGCCACCGCAGCCACAACAGCCCTCGCAGGAAAGTGAGGATGTCTACTCCATGCAAGGGATGTATGCAATGCTACAGGATATTCAGTAGACGCAGCAGCACCACACAGCAGCATATGTCGGTGTTCAGGAGACGATGAATCGGCTGCTTGACAACTAGAGGGCTATCTTTGAAAATGAGCGCCTCCTCCTCGACAACCAACAGCACATCCACGACAGATTGCATAGTATGGAGATGTAGCAGCAGCCCTTCTATGATCATTACTGGAGCTAGAATTACTTTTGGGGGTATCCACAACCTCCGCCTATGCCCCAATATGATCTGAGCTTTCAGGGGCAGTACCCATCTTGGGACCCCACGGCCCCGCAGTACCCGCCTCCGCCGGAAGAGTGATCGGTATCTCTGTTCCACCCTTTAAGGTTGTTTTTTACTATGACGCCATAGTCAAATTCAAGCTTAGGAGGGAGTTGGAACAACTCTATCCTTTAGTTTTCTTAGTTTTTAGTTTTTATTGTTTTGGTTCTTGTCATTTAGTTCTTGCAATCTTAGTTTGTTTGTAGGATCCACACTCTATCTAGTGTAATTGTGGATGTCTTAAGTCATGTGTCATCTCATTTGCTTGTACATGGGGAATCAAAGGAAAATTTAAAAAAAATTAGTGTTTGCAAGCTTGTGTTGTTCAACTTTGAGCACATAACTTAAGAAAATGATTGGGTTTGTCAACTTTAAAATAGAAAATCACAACTGTACATGCCTAGGATTCATGAAAAGTGAAATGAATTGGTTGTTTGAGCCTAAATTGGCCAAATGATAATGAGACTTTAATTTGAAATAAGAGAGAGAAACCTCTTAATTACCACGCAGGTCAATAAGGAGGGACACATAATAATTTTCAAAGGTTCAGTCAATTAGTCTTGTGATCTATCCACCCCATTGTTTTCATACTCCACCATAAGAATTGGAAGTACATTACGGTTTTAATCTCTTTGATTGCATTCCATGTAGATAGGTTTTGCATTGCAAAGCATTTTCACATGTTTTGCATGAAAATAAAAAATTAGAGTAGTTATACATGCACGTTATCCTTAGGTGCGTGTCATTTAGCTGCATTCATATTTTTTTGTATGCATATAGAACAACATCATGCATCTTATTTCTTCTGAAACATTAAAGGTGATAAACTTGTTCCATACCTTCTGAATGCTTCAAGTATATAGTTATGCAACAAAAAGTGAGCCCGACAAATACTTCATTGTCATTATTGGATATAAGGGTTAATATATATATATATATATGAAAATGAAAAAAAAAGAATTGAGAAGTAAATAGGATGAGAGGGAGAAAGGAACATGTTTTTCACTGCATATTTAGAAGAATAAGAACATGATGTTGTTCTCTTAGATATTCCATCTCACCTTGAGACGGAATGATAGTGCATGCATCATTCGACCCAAATGTAGGCATTAGGGCATTTACACTTACATATGCATCATTTAGGTCATTTTTGCTTTGTGCATGTTGAAACCGTATAATGCTTCCATTTCTTCCATGAGCCACCCATTCCATCCACCTGTTGCTCGAATTGGTAGGCCACCGTGATTTTCTCCTCACTCTTTAATATTAGGAGAACTGCTTCCATGTAGATGGTAGTTAGGGCGAGCAACGTAGAATAAGAGATAACAAGATGCACCGAGTCTGAACCGGTGAATTCTATTATGTTAACTGCCTTATGTGATAGTGTTCATTGATTTTAAGGTAGATATCTTTTATGGATGATTATTGTCGCCTTTAGGGTAATTATCATTACGTGGTTAGTAAGGGCCGGAATGTGAATGTCCGGTGGGGATCATATGGTGATGTTTGTTGTGATGATCTGTTCCTTAGTTGACCCTCACAATTCTATTCTAAGGTTTAGTTGCTCAAGGGCGAGCAATGTTCAAGCTTAGGGGAGTTTGATGTGATGATTTTGAGTCGCATTTATAGACATATTTTACTTGTGTTTTATGCAATTATTGGTCATTTTGGTGGTTAAAATTGCATGCTTCATTTACTTTGGTCTATGATCCTTCTCAGTGTTAAATCTCCCTTATTTTGGTATTTTGAGCATAAATGATTACAAGAATATGTTTTATTTTGACTTATGTGATTTCATGTTGCAATTTCAGGAAAAATGAATATCTGCTGTTGTCGATACCATCGAAAAGACCATAGGTTTCCAGCCGCAAGGAGCAGCACAGAGTCGATACTATCGACAGGAAATTTGATGGTATCGATTTACCATCAGGTTGTTGGCAAGAAGAGAGTCGATACTATCGACACAGAATTCGATACTATCGACAAGCGGAGCTACAACGATGGAAAAGGATAAAAGTGACGCCTAAGAGAGTCGATACCATCGACCTTCGTCGATGGTATCGAGTCAGCATCAGTTGCGACGAAGAAAAGAAAAGAAGACCAGCCGATACCGTGAAGGGTCGATACCATCGACTCATGTCGATGGTATCGACACCGTCAGATACAAGTTTGCTTCAGATCGATCTAAATCCGACGGCTACGATATTTTTGCAACCTAACTCGGTGATTATACCTAATGATGGCGGCCAAGAGCAATCTATCACGTCATTAGCTGCTGCACACGTCCCGAGAAGGTGTGGAGAGAAGAACGGAGCCCTGAAGCACACCCCAGCCGTTCTGGACATCGAAGAAGATGTTTTCCACCACCGAAAGGTCGGAGATCGCGCATTCTGCGCCAAGGAACGCTTGGATCTTCTCCGTTCAGGGGTTTTATAGCTTATTCACGTTTTTCTCCATGTTTCCCCTTTTCTCTACCATGTTTTGCTCTGAGATGAACATGCGGGGCTAATCCCCTTTGTCTTTAGGACCGGGAGTAGCCCGAGGAAGCATTGTATGATGTTTTTACCATAGTAATTCATCATTTATGTCTTAAATCTGTGGTATGAATTCGTTTTCTCAATTATATTGTTATGCTTGATCACCATAATAATAATCTAATACCCTTAATTTCTTTGAAAGAAGAATTAACGGTTGAAAAGAGACGAAATTCACATTAATTAACAAATCCCTTGAACAAGGTGGTGTAAGGTTAATGGTGGATACCCAGAGGTCAATTCTAATGCACCTAGTTTAGGGTATAGGTTACTACGACGGTGGAACTGACCTAGACATAGGTAGTGAATTGTACCACGACAGTGGGCAATTCTGACTACAGGCCACTACCCGGAAAGAGAGATAAATCTGAGTTTCTATATAGAAATTCATACAATGATAACCCACAGTGAAACCACAATCCTAAAGATCTCCACTTAAATTGATTAAACTAAACCTTTAATCGATTGTTTTGTTTTGTTTTATTTCATTTTCTTTTAATTTTACAACAACTTCCAACTTTTTAACCAGTCTAGCTGATTGCGAGTAGTTAGTAGTAGTCTCCGATAATTCAGTGTCCCTGAGTTCGACTCGGGCCTCACAAAGGCCTATATTACATTGACGCGTACACTTGCATTCGACGCACAAAAAATTCGTGTCAAAAGTCCACAACACAATCATCAAGGCTATTGTAAAAAAATCCATTTATTCAAAACAAATTATATCATTATTTGTTCCAATATCTTTAATGTGAGAAATTACATTCCTCACCCAAGGAACCCAAAAATTGGGGTTGTGACATCCTTCCCCTCTTATAAGAATTTTGCCCTCAAAATTCCATTGAGCAAGCAAACAAATAGGATAAGTCTTCTTATGTCCATCAGGGCTCCTATGTGGCTTCACCCTTTCCATGGTGCTTCCCAAGAACCTTCATCATCTCATTTTCTTCCAGCTGAGTTCTTTCTTACCTTGGTATATCGTACCCTCATAGGTGACTTGGGACATTTTAGCCTTTCAAAAGCTGAATAGGTTCATGGCTCAGCACCTGGCTAGGGTACCTCACATAGTTCTCTAGATCGCAACACATCATTTTATCCTGAGGGGTAAGGCTAAACACAACCATCTCCACCAATCCATCTCAAATGGACCCATATATCAGGGACTCAGCTTTCTCAGCTGTAACTCAGAGGGGTCGGATTTTCACATTATATTCTCCCACAGTGAATTGCATGTCAGTCTGCTTTGCATCCGCTCGTGACTCATGTCACCACTGGGCTCTCTCTCAGCCATTGCACAATCAAAGCAACTTCATCTGCACACATTGTGCTTCTTTTCTGACCTTTGTGTGGCCTCATTCACCAACATCATCTTAATGAAGTGGTGACCGACACAACCTCCCTATAGAACTTCTTGCATCCCGATAAATTCTATGGTGGTAACATCACATCTTAAGAATTATCTCTTTGTATCACCCTAAACAAAACACTTGCTCTCATCAGACCCTCTAGTCTGGATCATACTAACCATTAGTTAGGGGTGATAAACCATAATATCATCGAGTTTTTCATATATATACTTCCACCTCATGGAAGTGAATCGTTAGGTCATACCCAAGAACTTTTGAACTTGCATCATGGTGTAGTTGAACCATCTCTCTCTTAAGTAGTTCAACTGAACATGTCCCTTGACAACATTCTTTCTTTCTCATGTCATCTAGGCAAGGTGATCTACCATAGCCCATATTGTATATTGATCTTCCTTGATCAAGGGGAGACTTACCACAACATCCATAGTGGTGAACTCCCATTCCCTCTTGGGGACTCTTTATCCTCTATGTCAAAGCACTGGGTTACTGGTGTTCGTCCTTCACCTTCTGTCATGCATACCACATGCTACATGCAACTTCACATCAAGCAACCAAAGTGCTACTATCACTTACCATCTTTGTAGTATCACGGTGTTTGGTGATCATAAAACCATGATCTCCTGTATGTCACGATTCCTCAAGATTGATTCCTCAAAAACCCTAAAACACTCTCATCATGGTTTTTTTTACCTTCCTATCCAAAGAAGTACATCTGAGGTTCTACAACCATCCTTTCATTACATCAAGGACTAGGCTGGCTAACCAAACAACCATCTACTTGATGAACCGCTATTGATACATATGAGTGTTAGACAAACTTATCTCCTTCAACTTAAGGTTATCCTAACAACTTCAACTTCTTCTAGCTTCCTGCTAAACTAGGCAGCTAGATCTCAACTAGAGCATTTATTACCGCCTCTCATCCCCCATGTATTATACTTATCATCTCATCTCAAACTCTAAGTTTATCTTCATCAAGAAACTCTGGGATCATCCTCTTGGTTATCAAACTCAACCTTGTACCACATGCAAATCCCACATAGCTCGTGATAAAACAAGATGATTTACTTAATACTTTTAGTGTTTGTAAACCATCCAAGTATCATTCACTCCACAAAGGTATGTTATCATCTCTATCCTCATACCTCGTAGCAACATTCCAACTCGCATCATCTTTATCCTTGGTGTATGGCATGTGTACTATCCTATCTCTCACTCCCATAACAAGAGGAAATAAGCATTTGGATGCAGTCCAAATACAAAGTTCTTCATGTTCCAAGAGTAGAGATGTTACAGCCCACCTTGCTAGTACACTTTCAAAACTAAGTTGAAATGTGCAACATATGTCTCTACCTCACAACCATCATGATATCAAAACTACTTCCAGAGAGAACTGGTCTTGAACTTAGTTGGTCTAAGCACAAACCTTGGTCATCTCCTTTAGGTCTATAGGGTGTCGGCACTTTTGGGGTCATCCCTCTTCCCTTATACATCCAGAGAGTTCCCTACTCATCTGCCCTTTAGGTCCCATGAGTTCATGAAGGTGATCAATCTCCTAACCCATGGCCCTCAGATAATGATAGTTGTTACCTCCCTACCCTATGGTCATGTGCAACTAGGGAATTAGGCAACTCCTACTTTCATCGGTCTTATCCCCATCTGACCCTAGGATAGACTTAGGATTCCACTATAGTACATGTCTGACTTAGAACCTTACCCAATCCTTCATCATCTCTCTCTACATTCATGGGTTGTCTTTCATCCTTTCACAGGGATCATGGCGACCTATCTACCATGGTTAGGCCCCATATCGGTTACCTTCATGGTAACACATTCACATGCACGTAGAGATGGTTAACTATGGGTCTACAGGTTCATTATCATACCATGTACTCTTCACTTAGTTTCTCAAGATCCTATGAAACCTCTTTTGGTTACCTCAAAACCAACAAAACTAGTATACACACTACAAAAGGGTCCCTCTCCCAGGATGGGAGGAAACTACAACTCTTGACAACAAGGTCACAACCGTCCTTAGGGTTTACATTCACATGAGCATGTTAACCCAGCAGCTACTAAGGCACAAGTGTACCTACCAAACCATGCTAGGTCACACTTGTTCTCTTTCCTAAACATTAGATCAACTTAGTTGTGAGGGGTTCATCAAACATACCATTTCCTTTACTTCAACACATGAGGAGTATCATGCTCAAAACTATAGAGACTCAAATCTCATCATGAGCATCGGGTACACTGCTCCCCCTCTTAGGCCTGGGAACCCTAAGTTCTCCTTTGGGTATCCAACTTCATGCTCAATCTCTTAACCACGAATCAAGCATGTCCAAGGTATGTCATGTACTCCCATGATCCTTTTATATGAGCAACACCTCAGAGTTGAGTCCTCCTCGAGGACAACCAACTAGGTATAAAGCCTCACAAATGGTTACTTAAACCTCCTCATGGTCGAAGGCACTCTTTGTCTTATCTCAGCAAGTAATCACTTATACCATAGGTACATAGGTACCAGAAGCATTATCCTCTCTATAGGGTTTGGTTCCTCTAAAGGCAACCAAGATATCATCAGCCTCCAGGGATCATGCAAGAGGCAACCACTATCATCCACTTAGGTCGCATCATTCTTGACTCCCCACTGTTCCTCACATCTCGGGATTTTAGGTTTCCAACCTTCTTGCTTGGTTCCTTCTTTCTCTCTCTAAAGCTAACTCCACATACAGTCATACTACTAGAGGTCATCTCCCCATGAAGGATCAATCTCACAGGAATACCTCTATGTGGGTGAAGCCTATACTCAAGCTTATGTTTGCTCATGATTATCCATAGTCCCTTATGCTAATCTCATAAGCCATCCATCATGTCCATCTGGCCTCGGTTTTAACTTACTACTAATACTACTTGTAACATCCCTGACCTGGGTTATGTGTTAACCCTAGATTTTTTGCCTAATAAGTATGAGTAAATGCTTAATCTTATCTTGGGAAAAGTAATTAGGGCTCATGAGAAACTTATGTTTCAATTTTGGTCCTGTTTGAACAATGTTGAAGCAATGTTTGCTTATTTTGGACTAAAGTGCAAATTACCCAAGTTGAGGGGTTAACTTGAAAATTGCACATGATAAGATGTTCCTCTGATGTGGAGACATTATAAGAATGAATATTATGTAGTGGTATGGTTTTCACAAGCTTGGGCACCAAGATTAAGCTTGTAAAGCAATCCTTGTGCATTAAAACCTAGTTTTGGTGTAATGTGCAATTTACCCAAAAACATAGGGTTCAATATGCAAATTACCACTTCAACAAGGTCCCTAATGTTTCTTTGCATCATGTAGATCAAATAAAATGAGAAGGGCGCCTCATTTGAATTAAGTTGGAGGAGAGAGAATCTTGATATTAAAATAATCAAGATTTAATCCTAATTGAAACCCTAGCTTGATTTAGGGCAAAAATAAATGTATTAATTAAAGGGCCTTCAACCAAAATTAAAATGGTTGGATTCAGATGTGTGTGGACATCCTTGAGCCTTGCAAGGACCACAAAAATATCCAAGGGAATGGATAACTCACTCTCAATTTTATAAGAAAAAGAAATATCCACTCACATATGGCTATTAATATAATATGATTTAAGGTGCTTGATTTGCTTTTATTTAAATCATGGATAATTGATAGGAATAAGAGGTAAATAAGATATCCTCGTTCCTAAGGAAGATGAGGGGGAAGAAGCGGCCATATTTTTGGGATTAAATGGATTTTTGCAAAGTATATTCTCTCTCATTGAAATTTTATAAAAGGACCTTTTACAAGTCAAATGAAAGGCTTTTTCGACCCCACTTCTTCTTCTTGCTTGGGAAACGACCAAGGGACCTTGGGAGGATAAGGAGGACGACCCCCAACCTGTTGGTAAGGTTCTTGATCCATTTCACCTTGATTCCATGGTGGAAATCCAAAATAAATTATGGATTTCTTTCTATTTCGATCTCCGCTTCAATTCTAACCATTCCGTTTCACTCAAACCTTGAGGACGAGCCTTGTAATGGTGAAAGTAGTTGCATCCACCATTTTTTCCGTGAACATTGAGCTTTGGAGCTCATTTGTAGGTGGTTTTTATAACTTGAACCCTTAATTTTATTATTGCAATCAATTCCTTTTCAATTGGTGATCATTTCTACATTTCCGAAATTAAGTTTGGTTGATTGTTCCAATCTCCATGGAAATCACAGTAGATTTCGTGAGTTTGGATCTTGATGATGATGACATCATCATAAGCACACACCTCCCTAAATATCTAGGGCAAACGGTTTCAATGTTGGGACCAAACAATTTCACCAAACCGTTTGGTGGTTTGGGTCCCAAACCGTTTGGGATGGTTGACCGTTTGAAATGGTTGACCATTTGGAGATATATGTTGTGGTACTTGGATCTTGATACAATGGTTTCAATTGGTTGATCTTGAAGGTTTCAATTGTGTATGATTCCTTAATTGCAAACCCTAATCAGCTAAGTGCTGATTTTGAAATTGATTGAGATGATGTTTTGGGTTGATTGACCCAAACGGTTTCAAAACCATTTGGGGATCACCCAAATGGTCTCAAGACCGTTTGGGGGTCACCCAAGACTGTTTGGAGGTCTAAGGATAAGTATGGCTAAGTGTTTGAAGGTCTAAAGGTACCAAATTGATTTACAACTAAGTGTCGATTTGATAATCGATCCAATGGTTCAAAACCCTAATTAGATGTCATGGATTTTGATGATGGAATGGGCAAACGGTCTCAATACCGTTTGGAGATCAACCAAATGGTCTCAAGACCGTTTGGTGGTCATCCAAGACCGTTTGAGGATAGGTCACATCATGTGATGATGATAGTTCATTGTTTTGAATTGATTTGATTCCACAATGTCAACCATTGATGGATCCTCGATTTCAAACCCTAAGTGATGGGTTCTTGATTATCAAACCTAGTTCAATTGGGTTCAAAACCCTAAATTGCAGGTCTGATTGAATGCTGATTCATTGGTCCAATTGATGAATACCTTAGTGGTTCAATTTATAATTGGTCCATGGATTGAAACATTGAGTCGATTGAGTGTTGAAGTGCCTTTTTGGTCCATGCGATTTTGAGAGGGTTTGGACCAAACGGTCTTAAGACCATTTGGGACCAAACGATCTCAAACTGTTTTGAGACCCAAAGTGCAAACGGTTTCAATACCTACTTTGTCCAAATGGTTTCAAGTACTACTTGTTCAAATGGTTTTCAATCAATTGATGCATGAGAACCAAGATCATTGAGGGTCTAAGTAATTAACTTTGTGAAGATCAATATGGTTAATCCATTTGAATACCTCATGTAATTGAAGGTCAAATATGGTGAATCTATTTAGATACTTAATGCAATTGAAGATTTCAATGGTTAACCCAATTGATCACCTTATGGAATTGAAAGACTAATTGGTCAATTTTTTTGAATTCCTTATATAATTGATGGTTTAATTGATTAGACCATTTGGACATCTAATATGATCAAAGGTCAATCAGCTATATGATTAATAAAGATGTAGACCCATGATGATTGTGAAGGTTAACCCTAGCTATGCGTACTCAAGTGAAGAGTTGACCTAGATTAATTTTTGGTGTAGTTAACATCCTAAATAGGATGAGAGAGGGAATGAGAGAGATGAATGCTTATATAATTAAGCCCTAATTCTCTCATTATGAGTAAACTATGTGATAAGGGTTGATCCATAATGACGAGATCATGAAACCCTAATCAATGAGCCCTAACCCTAATTAGAGAAATGATATGTGTGAAACCCTAATCTAGGGCAAAGTTGAGTGTTATTATAAATCCAGGGTGATGATGTAACCCTAACTTAGTGTAACAATTAAGGAAACTCTAATTTGGGTATGAGGAAAGAGAAATCCCACCTAGATGTGAATGGTAAACCCTAATCCCTAAAATGGGATAAAGATATATGAAACCCTAATATAGGGTAGTGCCACTAATCCTATGTGAAGACCTAGTACTGGGTGATGTGTTGTGAAATCCTAATTTCACATAATACTAGGTGAAACCTTGATATAGAAGGATGATTATATAAAACTCTATTGAAGAGTAATACTATGTGAAATCCACAAATATATGGAATATGTTATGTGAATCCTCATATTATAAGTATGGAGAATGCTATTCCTAATAGTGGAATAGTGATTAATGTTATGACAAATGTAACACCTAGAGAGGTTGATAATGGATATCCTTATACTAATAGTCCCTGACTAAAAGGGTGAGTCTATATCATTGGCAATGGTTGCATATCCTAAGTGAGTGACTAATGATCAATACTTTATATGATAAATGTGATGAACTGGTGCATAAAGTATTAGGATGGGGAATACCCTAATACAAGATAAGTGTATAAACCCAAGTAAGATAATGGTGTTGAGGGAAGTGATACATCAAGATATGATAGATATCACATCCAACACCCCAATACTGGTATACCTTGATGTGTTATAAGTCTGGTATAATTGGATGAATGACACATGAGATGTGTCATGTCAATGGTTACATTGAGATGTGATGCACTCTATCGAATGTAGGCTAACATGCCTTATGAAAAGGTTTATCCAAACCTATAAACCATAATGTAATCATATTATGGAAAAGATGAGAAAGAAACTTATGTTGTGTATTGATAATTCATTTATTGATGAATGATGAGAATTAAGAGTATGATTGAATACTTATGATTATCCATATTGATTCCTTGCTATGTGAACCCTGATACAGAGTATTGCTATGTGAAACTTTAATACAAGCCAATGCTATGTGATCCCTAATACAAGGTAATGCTATGTGAAATCCTATGACAAGTTAATTCTATGTGAACCCTAATACAGGGTATTATTATGTGAAATTCTAATACAGGGTAATCCTATGTGAAGCTCAAATGTAGACTAATGGGCTATGAATGTAATAAGATAACCCTCGTATTGCATGATATTGATATGTAATTATGTCATGATTACTAATCATGTAGATATGTTGAGAAGATGAGCATAGCCAGGTATGGGCTATGATGCTTTGTTATTGAGAATGTTTTATGGGCTTTATAAGCCTTCATATGCTTTTTGTAGTAAGAATCATTGAATTTTGTGTACTATATGCAATATATTATGTAGCAAGAATCATGATGTTCTTGGTCAGATGATATGAAGGTATGAAGTTACCTAATAAGTGGTAACAAGTATTCTATGGTGAGTTATGGGTTCAAATACCCAGATTCTATAATCACGATGATGAACTTGTTAAGAAGTGGAATTGTGCTTGATGAGTTGAGGGATTAAGATCCCAATACTTTTTGAAAAGAGTATGGCTACAGGCCATGACTCCACTATGACAATACCAGACATTAGATATACGAATCTAAGCCTGATGTAAGTTAATGTTGTGGTGATGATTCTATAGTGAATAAATGTTATACATGTTCTTCATATTCCTTAAAAGATAAGTGACATGTTGTTCTATCAAGTAATAGCTGCAATGCTTTTGATAAGAATAATGTTCTAATATGCTAGACATTAAGATATCTGCTGCCAAATAAGTATGATTCCTTTATTCATATTTATCTTCTTAAGCTGCAATAATAATATTTCTGGCGGAGAGTTATATCTCTCATTGGGGCAATTTACAATTGTCTCACCCCCATGGGAATCACATTTTTAGGTGGACGCGGATGAGGAGGCAGGAATCCTTCAGTAGGTGAAGGACAACAGCAACAACAGCAGTGACAGCAGTGAAGTCTCAGGTGGAGACACTGGTTGTTATGCCTTGTATAGTTGTAGATAGAGTCCTATGTGTCGTCTCTATACTCTCAGGTCCTTGGAGTAGTAGTTGGTGCTTTCCAGATTTTGGCTCAATGCCTCGAGATTTTCATACTTCCTGTGTTTAGTCTAACAGGGCAGCTGATACTTGTAACTCACAGAAAGAGATGATACAAGTTATATACTTTTAAAAAATAGAATGTAAATGTGTTACTTTTGTTCTATGTGAGAAAGTTTTTACTTGATGGATCTTTTAATAAAAAGGTTTTAATATTTAGTGCTTTTTGGTAATCCGCTGCTTAGTGAACGCTTCCGCATTAGTTAAACTTGTTTTTGTGAGATAGACGTTACAATTAAGTGGTATCAAAGCTCTAGGTTCGCTGAGTCTACAAAGACATAGGACTAAGGTTGTAGAGTCTGTTCTAAGTGTCTTCCAGTTTATCTGATAGTATCTTCTGCTCACATAGGAGAAGAAGAACTTGAAAATGACTGGAGAACATGAGGAACACATTGCTAAGGGAAATGTTGTTGCACCAGGAGAGGGTGAATGGGACCAGGAAAGAGGAGAACAAGTGCCTGAGAATTCCCACCTTGACCTAATCAGGATAGAGAATCCTATGTTATGCTCTTGAAGGGCAGGATAGGACAACAATAATGCATATAGAAGACTGGATACTAGTATTACAACCTAAGTTACCAGTCTTTAATGCATAAACTTTGGGCTTTGAAAGGATTCCTCAGTGACATGGTCATGTTAGAACAGTGGAAATGTGGGAAAGATTAACAAATGGCAAGAAAGTAGACTCTGCCATAAGTTCAGACAGATAAGTACATCTGTGATGAAAGTGACCAAGGAGGGGCAATAAGCTGAGATTTAAGGTAAGATCTCTATAAATTTAGAAACATTTGCCTAGTTATCCTGAAAAGCCAAAGTTTTTGGTGTCACTAGTGCAATATATGCCTAGTGCACCAGGGCAGTAGCCACTAAGTGAAGGCAAAAGTAGCAACATGAAATAACTAAACACTATGTGTTGATCCAATCTAAGGTAGTAGATAACCATGATGGGTAATAGTCAAATGAAATATATTCATTCTGATTCTTTATTTCATGATTCTATGTGTTGTAGTTGTTTTTGAGCTTCCTTTGACTAGTCCTATAAGGACTTATATCTTACTCAGTGTTCCTTAAAATGTTTTATAATCTCCCTTATCTATGTGTTGAAAGATGAGATTTAGAAGTAATGCCTGAAGAAAAATTCAAGAATGGAAAATCCTGTGTGTATAATGATATGAAAAGTGAGGAATATGATAGTAAGTAAAGTGCATACTACCTAATCTCAATACTTATATACCCTGGCCAGGTATATGATTATTGTAGATTAAGCAAGTATGAAACTCTTAGATTGTTATCTTTTTTATTACTCTGGTCAAGTAGTCATTCTGAAACAATCTAGAGAGTATAATGAAATTAAATAGGAAGAGCTAAGTGAAATTTTTTTTCCAAATAAATTACTTAGTGAACATACTCAGTGAACTTTCTCAGTGAATTTTTCCAAAACAAACTACTTAGTGAACATACTTAGTGAATATTCTCAGTGAACTTCCTCAGTGAATACTTTCAAAAAAACTTACTTAGTGAATATTCTCAGTGAACATTCTCAGTGAACTTACTCAGTGAATATTGTCAAAACAAATTACTTAGTGAATATTCTCAGTGAACATACTCAGTGAATATCTTCAAAACAAAATACTTAGTGAACATACTCAGTGAATATCTTCAAAACAAAATACTTAGTGAACATACTCAGTGAATTTGCTCAGTGAATATCTTCTAAACAAAATACTTAGTGAACATACTCAGTGAATTTTCTCAGTGAATATTTTCAAAACAAAATACTTAGTGAACATACTTAGTGAATTTGCTCAGTGAATATTTTCAAAACAAATTACTTAGTGAACATCCTTAGTGAACCTTCTCAGTGACTTTTCCAAACAAATAAAGGATTGCTGAGTGAATTATCTGTGTTAGATATATATATATGTTTTTCCTTTGGTAAATATTCTTGGGTGATGATAGAAGTATGTTCTTTTATGCTTCTTCCTTTCAATATTATGGACATCACATGTTAGGGGTTTATGCTCTGCATAAATATAAATAGTGATAAAGAGGAATTAATGAAAGGAACTTTTTGTGAATTATAGATCTATGGTATCTCCATAACATTAAGATAATATGTGGATACTTGAGGGCATGATTAATGAATAATTTGTCCCTCCTTTTCCTGGGATTTCGGGGACGAAATCCTTGTTAGGGGTTTATAATTTGTAACATCCCTGGCCTGGGTTATGTGTTAACCCTAGATGTTTTGCCTAATAAGGATGATTAAATGCTTAATCTTATCTTGGGAAAAGTAATTAGGGCTCATGAGAAACTTATGTTTCAATTTTGGTCATGTTTGAACAATGTTGAAGCAATGTTTGCTTATTTTGGACTAAAGTGCAAATTACCCAAGTTGAGGGGTTAACTTGCAAATTGCACATGATAAGATGTTCCTATGATGTGTATAAATCATAAGAATGAATATGATGTAGTGGTATGGTTTTCACAAGCTTGGGCACCAAGATTAAGCTTGTAAAGCAATCCTTGTGCATTAAAACCTAGTTTTGGTGTAATGTGCAATTTACCCAAAAACCTAGGGTTCAATATGCAAATTACCACTTCAACAAGGTCCCTAATGTTTCTTGGCATCATGTATAGCAAATAAAATGAGAAGGATGCCTCATTTGAATTAAGTTGGAGGAGAGAGAATCTTGATATTAAAATAATCAAGATTTAATCCTAATTGAAACCCTAACTCGATTTAGGGCAAAAATAAATGTATTAATTAAAGGGCCTTAAAACAAAATTAAAATGGTTGGATTCAGATGTGTGTGGACATCCTTGAGACTTGCAAGGACCACGAAAATATCCAAGGGAATGGATAACTCACTCTCAATTTTATAAGAAAAATAAATATCCACTCACATATGGCTATTAATATGATATGATTTAAGGTGCTTGATTTGCTTTTCTTTAAATCATGGATAATTGAGAGGAATAAGAGTCAAACAAGATATCCTCGTTCCTAAGGAAGATGAGGGGGAAGAGGCGGCCATATTTTTGGGATTAAATGGATTTTTGCAAAGTATATTCTCTCTCATTGAAATTTTATAAAAGGACCTTTTACAAGTCAAATGAAAGGCTTTTTCGACCCCACTTCTTCTCCTTTCTTGGGAAACGACCAAGGGGTCTTGGGAGGATCAGGAGGACGACCCCCAACCTATTGGTAAGGTTCTTGATCCGTTTCACCTTGATTCCATGGTGGAAATCGAAAATAAATTATGGATTTCTTCCTATTTCGATCTCCTCTTCAATTCTAACCATTCCTTTTCACTCAAACCTTGAGGAGGAGCCTTGGAATGGTGAAAGGAGTTGCATCCACCATTGTTGCCGTGAACATGGAGCTTTGGAGCTCATTTTGAGGCGGGTTTTATAACTTGAACCCTTAATTTTATTATTGCAATCAATTCCTTATCCATTGGTGATCATTTCTACATTTCCGAAATTAAGTTTGGTTGATTGTTGCAACCTCCATGGAAATCACAGTAGATTTCGTGAGTTTGGAGCTTGATGATGATGACATCATCATAAGCACACACCTCCCTAAATATCTAGGGCAAATGGTTTCATTGTTGGGACCAAACGGTTTCACCAAACAGTTTGCAAACCGTTTGGTGGTTTGGGTCCCAAACCATTTGGGATGGTTGACCGTTTGGAGATATATGATGTGGTACTTGGATCTTGATCCAATGGTTTCAATTGGTTGATCTTGAAGGTTTCAATTGTGTATGATTCCTTAATTGCAAACCCTAATCGGCTAAGTGCTGATTTTGAAATTGATTGAGATGTTGTTTTGGGCTGATTGACCCAAATGGTTTCAAAACCATTTGGGGGTCACCCAAGACCGTTTGGAGGTCAAAGGTTAAGTATGGATAAGTGTTTGAAGGTCCAAAGGTACCAAATTGATTTACAATTAAGTGCTGATTTGATAATCGATCCAATGGTTCAAAACCCTAATTGGATGTCATGGATTTTGATGATGGAATGGGAAAACAATCTCAAGACCATTTGGAGATCAACCAAACGATCTCAAGACCATTTGGTGGTCATCCAAGACCGTTTGAGGACAGGTCACATCATGTGATGATGATAGTTCATTGTTTTCAATTGATTTGATTCCACAATGTCAACCATTGATGGATCCTCGATTTCAAACCCTAAGTGATGGGTTCTTGATTATCAAACCTATTTCAATTGGGTTCAAAACCCTAAATTGAAGGTCTAATTGAATGGTGAATCATTGTTCCAATTGATGAATACCTTAGTGGTTCAATTTATAATTGGTCCATGGATTGAAACATTGAGTCGATTGAGTGTTGAAGTGCCTTTTTGGTCCATGCGGTTTTGAGAGGGTTTGAACCAAACAGTATCAAGACCGTTTGGGTCCAAACGGTCTCAAGACCATTTGGGACCAAACGATCTCAAACCGTTTGGAGACCCAAAGTGCAAACGGTTTCAATACCTACTTTGTCCAATTGGTTTCAAGTACTACTTGTTCAAATGGTTTTCAACCAATTGATGTATGAGAACCAAGATCATTGAGGGTCTAAGTAATTAACATTGTGAAGATCAATATGGTTAATCCATTTTAATACCTCATGTAATTGAAGGTCCAATATGGTGAATCTATTTAGATACTTAATGCAATTGAAGATTTCAATGGTTAACCCAATTGATCACCTTATGGAATTGAAAGACTAATTGGTCAATTTTTTTTTGAATTCCTTATATAATTGATGGTTTAATTGATTAGACCATTTGGACATCTAATATGATCAAAGGTCAATCATCTATGTGATTAATAAAGATGTAGACCCATGATGATTGTGAAGGTTAACCCTAGTTATGCGTACTCAAGTGAAGAGTTGACCTAGATTAATTTTTGGTGTAGTTAACATCCTAAATAGGATGAGAGAGGGAATGAGAGAGATGAATGCTTATATAATTAAGCCCTAATTCTCTCATTATGAGTAAACTATGTGATAAGGGTTGATCCATAATGATGAGATCATGAAACCCTAATCAATGAGCCCTAACCCTAATTAGAGCAATGCTATGTGTGAAACCCTAATGTAGGGCAAAGTTGAGTGTTATTATAAATCCAGGGTGATGATGTAACCCTAACTTAGTGTAACAATGAAGCAAACTCTAATTTGGGTATGAGGAAAGAGAAACCCCACCTAGATGTGAATGGTAATCCCTAATCCCTAAAATGGGATACAGATATATGAAACCCTAATATAGGGTAGTGCCACTAATCCTATGTGAAGACCTAGCACAGGGTGATGTGTTGTGAAATCTGAATTTCACATAATACTAGGTGAAACCTTGATATAGAAGGATGATTATATAAAACTCTATTGAAGAGTAATACTATGTGAAATCCACAAATATAAGGAATATTCTATGTGAATCCTCAAATTATAAGTATGGAGAATGCTATTCCTAATAGTGGAATAGTGATTAATGTTATGATAAATGTAACACCTAGAGAGGTTGATAATGGATATCCTTATACTAATACTCCCTGACTAAAAGGGTGAGCCTATATCATTGGTAATGGTCGCATATCCTGAGTGACTAATGATCAATACTTTACATGATAAATGTGATGAACTGGTGCATAAAGTATTAGGATGGGGAATACCCTAATACAAGATAAGTGTATAAAACCAAGTAAGATAATGGTGTTGAGGGAAGTGATACATCAAGATATGATAGATATCACATCCAACACCCCAATACTGGTATACCTTGATGTGTTATAAGTCCGGTATAATTGGATGAATGACACATGAGATGTGTCATGTCAATGGTTACATTGAGATGTGATGCACTCTGTCGAATGTAGGCTAACATGCCTTATGAAAAGGTTTACCCAAACCTATAAATCATAATGTAATCATATTATGGCAAAGATGAGAAAGAAACTTATGTTGTGTATTGATAATTCATTTATTGATGAATGATGAGAATAAAGAGTATGATTGAATACTTATGATTATCCATATTGATTCCTTGCTATGTGAACCCTGATACAGATTATTGCTATGTGAAACTTTAATACAAGCCAATGCTATGTGATCCCTAATACAAGGTAATGATATGTGAAATCCTATGACAAGTTAATTCTATGTGAACCCTAATATAGGGTATTATTATGTGAAATTCTAATACAGGGTAATCCTATGTGAAGCTCAAATGCAGACTAATGGGTTATGAATGTAATAAGATAACCCTCGTATTGCATGATATTGATATGTAATTATGTCATGATTACTAATCATGTAGATATGTTGAGAAGATGAGCATAGCCAGGTATGGGCTATGATGCTTTGTTATTGAGAATGTTTTATAGGCTTTATAAGCCTTCATATGCTTTGTGTAGTAAGAATCATTAAATTTTGTGTACTATATGCAATATATTATGTAGCAAGAATCATGATGTTCTTGGTCAGATGATATGAAGGTATGAAGTTACCTAATAAGTGGTAACAAGTATTCTATGGTGAGTATGGGTTCAAATATCCAGATTCTATAATCATGATGATGAACTTGTTAAGAAGTGGAATTGTGCTTGATGAGTTGAGGGATTAAGATCCCAATACTTTGTGAAAAGAGTATGGCTACAGGCCATGACTCCACTATGACAATACCAGACATTAGATATACGAATCTAAGCCTGAAGTAAGTTAATGTTGTGGTGATGATTCTATAGTGAATAAATGTTATACATGTTCTTCATATTCCTTAAAGGATAAGTGACATGTTGTTCTATCAAGTTATAGCTGCAATGCTTTTGATAAGAATAATGTTCTGATATGCTAGACATTAAGATATCTGCTGCCAAATAAGTATGATTCCTTTATTCATATTTATCTTCTTAAGCTGCAATAATAATGTTTCTGGTGGAGAGTTATATCTCTCACTGGGGCAATTTACAATTGTCTCACCCCTGTGGGAATCACATTTTTAGGTGGACGCGGATGAGGAGGCAGGAATCTGTTAGTAGTTGAAGGATAGCAGCAACAGCAGTTGTGACAGCAGTGAAGTCTCAGGTGGAGACATTGGTTGTTATGCCTTGTATAGTTGTAGATAGAGTCCTATGTGTCGTCTCTGTACTCTCAGGTCCTTGGAGTAATAGTTGGTGCTTTCGAGATTTTGGCTTAGTGCCTCAAGATTTTCATACTTCTTGTGTTTAGTCTAACAGGGCAGTTGATACTTGTAACTCACAGAAAGAGATGATACAAGTTATATACTTTTAAAAAATAGAATGTAAATGTGTTACTTTTGTTCTATGTGAGAAAGTTTTTACTTGATGGATCTTTTGATAAAAAGGTTTTAATTTTTAGTGATTTTTGGTAATCTGCTGCTTAGTGAACGCTTCTGCATTAGTTAAACTTGTTTTCATGAGACAGACGTTACACTACTGTAGCACTCTATGTGCAAGCTATACCCTACTTGCCTAAGCCCATAGGGTAACTACAGGTTCTCCTCTAACCTCATCAATGAAGGAGCTATCCTTCTCTCTAGCATGCACGACCCTCTCCAGGGTTGGGTCGCCAAAGGTACTAGGTCATCTAACCTCTTATGGCATCCCAAAGGCATGTCCAACCAAACACTCAATCAACCATGACATCTAACTCATCATCTCATCTTTCTCTCTAACCTTCACTTAGGGTCAGGGTTAACATCATCCTCAAAGGATGTGCTAGGTCTCTACTTTTAATGGAGATCTCTACCTCCAAGACTAACTCTCTCTACTCATCCTCCTGACAAGGAGGTCTAGCCTCAGGTTTCTCCTGAGAGCAATGACAACTCGTTTCATACGACCTAAGCATGTATCTATTCCTTAGTTTGCACATAATCTATTAATCTTATGTCTATGACATCTTATTTATATTCTTTTCATTCATTTGGTGGAGGATTCCTTAGACCTTATTAACCTTACCCATACCTCAACAGGGTGAGGAGAAGAGAGAAAACCCTAATCCTTAAGGTCCTTAACAGAATTTGAGTTGAGAAGGAATGAACAAGATGAGAGAGTCCTAAATGTATCTTATTTTGAGTCATATCCTAAGACATCGGCTAGGCAGTCACACAATCTGGGAGTCCTCGTATTATGACTAGCAGTGTAGAGGAAAATATTGCCATCCCCCAGATGTGATCCTTTTCTAGACACCTTAGTCTTTCAGACAATCCTCTAATAACTCCCTTAGTTCTATGGAATTTGTAAAATTTAATAATTATTAAAGATTAAATGAGGAACCCATGATCTGATACCAATTGTAATGACCCCACCTCCCAGTAACCCCCAATTAAGGGAGACCAAAAGGTCGGTGTCATTATCTCAATTAACAGGATCAAATTTTCAACAAATAATCAATAACAATTAACAAATTTTACCAACTAAACTGATAACTGGTATAAAAACCTTGCATACCTTTTCCAAAACTGGGATATCTACATCTATCTGTATCCAGAGTCTACTCTAACTAATCCTCCTTTGTACTTTAACTCTTAATTAATTTCACAAATGTCGCTTTACTGTTTGTCCTTTTCAAGCTTGTACCTAAAACGCCGACAAACAAAACGTCGGTCAGCATATCGGAATATGCCGGTATGTGGGGACAACCAAAAGTTTGCACATATGGATAACAATCTAATTATCACAATCAAGTTAATTAACAAGCCAATTTATGCTTTTCAGTATGACATTCTCCACCGCTTTTGCCCAAACCCTGGCATACCCACCTTAGGGTTTCTTTTGCCAATGACTTAAGGCCACCTTCTCAATCCCGAGCTTGGTGCCTGGAGTCACCCTTCATAGTGCCTGTTAGTCATTCAATATCATAGGCCACCTTCTCATTCCCGAGCTTGGTGCATGGGGTCACCACTCATGGTGCCCATTGGTCTACCCATTTGGGCCTGGCCTTTGGCATCATCCATCAGGGTGGCATGTAGGTGCGAGAATACATACTTCTATTATTAATGTGATAATCATAGTGACTTTATGATTTGCAAGTATGAACATCCAAACTGATAATTTTCATTCAATGCGGTTAACCATCCGGAAAATCCTCGGGAAACTAAGGCGGTTATTCATAATTAACCACATACCTGTCAGGCAGACTTAGGTGCAGGAATGATCCAATCAATCAATAGACAAGCAAGCATTCAATAAGATCTTGAAACAATTATACAATTTCCTTTTATTACTCATGTCATTAAGATCTATTAAATCTAGCTCGCTTCCTAGGGTTTCTAGTCCACTTTTAGGGTTTCCATTGCAATTAGGGTTTCCCTTCATGTTTTAATATTTTAAACCCTAATTTAACGCAATTGATCACAAACCCTAATTATTTCCACATCTAATCCTCAATTCTGGATTAAAGGCATAATTAACCATTAATTAATCTCATTAAGCCTCTTTTACACTAAAGCTACTATTTTTATCCTTTTAATCCATGACAAGATCATTATACGCATTTATCATCAATTCACAGTTCATTATGGTCCAATTCACATATGAACTCGATTTTCCATTAATTCCACCTTTTATTCATGAGAAAACCCTAATTACTACATTTAGGGTATTTATCCACAAACCAGGAACTTTAATGCTCGAAATATCTTATAACCATGAAAACTCAGTTCTATACATGAAATCAAATAATTAAATCCATTAGTAGTCCTAATTACTAACATTAGGGTTTCAAGGCCCATTAAAGCCTATTTATGCACATGAAACCAATTTTGTGCAAAATTCATCTTTTTAAATCTTAATGTATCTCTTTACGATTAATAGGTTACTATAAACTCTAATCACCAATTAAACCCTACTAATCACATTAATCATATCAAAATGGGGTTTCTTAACCTTTAATCCATTAAAGTTGATAATTTACACTACTTTTCGAATTCAAATTAGAATCATACTTCAATTATATTTTTAATGGATTCCCCTCATTTTTCTGAGCAACTTTCATATTTTATATGTATCTATCCGAGCTATGGATATTTAGTTATGAATTTTGCAAAAGTTGCCTTTTTGGACCAACCAGAAGCCGCCACGTCACCTCATGCATGCAACACGGCCAGCGTTTGAGTTTATAACTAAATTACGATATTGCTCCCATTACGTCCATCTTCTCTTCAGCCCGCGGAGGGGCATCTTTGTCCACGTGCCTCAACCCTTCTCCTTCCTCACGCTAACCTAGCGATGCAGTACTGTTCGCGCTGGGCGCGATCTCTCTGTCCCGTCTCCGACTCCGTCGATCGCCAAGGAGTATCCCCCTGCCTCCGACGTGCCCTCGTGCAGGCGAGGAGGCCTCATGCACGTGGACAGCCGGCCAGGATCAAGGCCAACAGGCATGCCTCCATGGTTGAACTGTAGCTATCCTACAGTCTACTTGCAGGCGTCGTGCGGGTGAGAGGAGTCAAGAAAACAGCCGCCCAGACCTCTCCGACGTCGTGAAAGCATTGCAAACCCCTCAACTACTCTCATAGCTCCTGGGATCACACTTCCTCCTTCCGGTTAGGGTTAGCACGAATGCAAGGTTGAAGAAGGTGAAGATAATGTGTGGGATCTTTTAAACTTATCCCGAAGTCTTACCCCTTATATAGGGGAGGGTATCGATGCCCTAAGACGCTTGCCCACAAAGCAACATGGTTCTTTCCCAATAGGAATCTAATTCCTATATTGAGAAGCAAGATTCTCTCTCCTCTACACATCTTTTTTTAATATTAATATTTCTTGGATAGTTAGGAATTCGAAATTCCTCTCATTTATTCTCTTTATTATTTCTTTTTAAACCATTGGCACGAAATTAAGTTTTCCTTTTTTAATAGAAAATACTTTCCTTTTTCAATGCCACTAAAAATTAGTAATAATGTATTATATAACTCTCTTATTTGCTTTATTGGTATTTTCTCTTTCCTCTTTATTCATTGGGGCTCCTTGGTCCCCAAGAAAATCCAAGATTTCGAAATACCTTCATAAGGATACTTATTATTCTTCTAAATGCATCTATATGCATTATTTCTCATTATTATGTTGATTTGTTATTAAAATATCCCTTTTTGAGGATTTCTCTTTATTTCTCTTTGATTTTCCTCATTGGTATTCCTTTTAACATTAGGAATCCTTGGGATACCAAAATTCCACCAAGGATAACTCAATTATACCAATTTTCACTTATTTTCCACATTTCATTAATGTTTTTAATTTCTTTATTAATAAGGAAATACTTTATTGGTCTTTTCTTTTCTTGTTGCTTTATCTTTGTAACTTTGGACTCCTTGGAACCCAAGGAACCCAAGATGCACGAAATTCATTCTTGGATTACATTCCTTTGCATTCTAAAGGTTTCTACCTCATCTCTCTTTTCTCAAAAACTCAATTATTCATTTCTTAATTGAATTTCCTTGTTATTGGGCCCAATAGCCAATAAAGCCCACAACACAATCATCAAGGCTATTGTAAACAAAATCCATTTATTCAAAAAAAATTATATCATTATTTGTTCCAAATATCTTTAATGTGAGAAATTACATTCCTCACCCAAGGAACCCAAAAATTGGGGTTGTAACAACCACATTCCCTAATCACACCCACGACCTGCCTCTCTACAAACCGTGATAGCCCTCCCCTCTTCTTCACCATCGCGGTCCGCAACAACTAACGGAACCGTGATCACCTCCTCAACAGTGCGCCTGTGGTCCCAACCTCTAGATCGCGACCACACTCCTCACCTCTGCGATATCTCCCTCTACTCCCTGCTTGATCGCGGTCTACACCACCACCCAACCGCGATGCCACCCTCTCTACAAGACCGTGACGCCAGCTACGCATGACCACAGTCTTCTTTTCTTATCCACCGTACACCACCGCGGGTTGAACCCCTCTGCAACCGTGACGTCTCCTACAGCCCGTGGTCTTCACCCCTTCCAAAAAGCACCTACCATGATCAAGCTTCCCCTCCATCCGTGATCCCTTCTAAACCCTAAGTCATGACCGTGGTTCATAGTAGTCTGTCTGCGGTCTTCACCTTCTCTGTTCGCGGTCTCTCCTTCACCATGACCTCCATCGCTGCTTGCGGCTGCCCTAATCACGATCCACATCCATCCCAGCAACGCTCCTCGCTGCACCCACGGTTCCCCACTCAACATCGATCGTTCTCTACCTCCCTCCACGACCTCACCTCCAGTGCACCCATGCCTCCCTTGCACCTCAACCCACATTCATCCCACCTCGCCATCCATCAACCGCGACCCTTCCTCCTTTCATCAAGATTGTAACCTAGATGGATCTCTCCAACCTGCTCGTGGCATCCATGCCAACACCTCGACCAGAAACACCCAACAACAACCCACCTGCTGCTATAAATAGACTCCATCACCTGCAGCTCAAGATCATCGGCAACCCAACGCCAGGCTACACGACACCTAGTGCTCGACCCCTGACGGTGGCCCGGTCCTAGCACATCACCTCGCCGACCGTATCCCCACCTCTAGGCTATACCATCATGGTGCTTGACCCCTGAAGGTGGCCCAGTCATCAACCTGCTCCACCATCGTTATCTCCACCACCATCCACATCCACTCCTCCTCACCCAGGCCAAGATCCAGGAGATCCCACCCTCAACGTCACCAGAGCACCAACTGTAATATCCCTGACCTGGGTTATGTCCTAACCCTAGAAGTTTTTATTTAAGCAAGTTAATTAGATCCTTGATTTTATCTTGTGGAAAGTAATTAAGGCTCAAGAGGAACTTATGTTTCAATTTTAGTCCTTTTCAAATAATGTTGAAATAATGTTTTGCTTATGTTGGACTAAAGTGAAAATTACCCAAGTTGAGGGGTTAAATTGCAAATGTTACATGATAAGATGTTCCTCATGTGTTGAAGCATCATGAGAATGAAGATGATGCATAGTTACGGCTTGTGGTAGCCTGAGTACCAAGAAAGAGCTGATAAAGCAATGTTTGTGCATTAAAACCTAGTTTTGGTGTAATGTGCAAATTACCCAAGACCTAGGGTTCAATATGCAAAACACCACTTCAAGAGGGTCCCTCATGTTTCTTGGCATCATTTAGAGAAAATAAAATGAGAGGGGCGCCTCATTTGTATCACTTTGGAGGAGAGAGAATCTTGATATTAAAATAATCAAGATTTAAGCATAACTGGAACTTTACTTCAATTTAATGCAAAAATAAATATATTAGTTGAAGATCCCTTCAACCAAAAGGTGAGGGATGATTTTGCAAAAGAATGGACTACCATGTTCCTTGCAAAGGCACGAAAATATCTAAAGGAAGTGGATAACTCACTCACATTATTAAAAGAAAAAGAATTATCCACTAACTTTGGGATATTATTATTATAAGGGTTAAGGTGCTTAATTTGCTTTTCTTTATTTCATGGATAATTGAGAGTAATGAGAGTCAAGGAATATAGCCACCTATCTAAGGAAGAGGAGGGGGGCAATTGGCAAGGAAATGAAGGAGTCATCTTCTACTTTCTCTCTCTTAAAATGAATTTTAATAAAAATGCATATAAGCTCATTTATCCATAGCTTGAAAGGGGAATTTCGAATCCACTTTCACTCTTTGCTTGCAAATAAGGAGCAACAGTAGGACGAGTTCCAACCTGTAGTTAAGCTTCTTGATCACTTTCAACCATGATTTCATGGTGGAAATCGAAAATAAATGCATGATTTCTTCTTATCTCCATTCCATCTTCAATTCTAGCCACTCCTTTTCACTCAAAGCTTAAGGACGAGCTTGGGATAGTGTAAGGTGTTGCTTTCACCATTAAAGACGTGGAGGTTGAATCTTTGAAGCTCAATTGAAGGCGAGTTATATAACTTGAACCCTTATTCATTGTTATTGAATTCAATTTCTCAAATCCATTATGTTCAATTGTTCCTCTTGCAATTCCTTTGAATAATTGATGAAACTATCATGAGAATGGCAGTAGAATTCGAGGGGTTGAAGCTTTATGATGATGACATCATCATAAGCACACATCTCAACAAGTTTTAGTTGCAAACAATTTCAACACTTTTGATCCAATCGGTTTCACCAAACCATTTGGTGACCAAACAGTTTGCAAACCATTTGGAGGTTGAGTTCCAAACCATTTGAACATGGTTGACCGAATGGGATAGTTGACCATTTGGAGCCTTAAATGGTTTCAAACCGTTTGGACATATTGAGTTGACCGTTTGGGTTTAGTTGACCATTTGGTCAAGTAAGTTCAAAATCGATTGGAGTCTTAAACAGTTTCAAACTGTTTGGACAGTTAGGTCAAAACCGTTTGGAGCCTTAAATGATTTCAAACCATTTGGACAAAGTCAAACCAAAACTGTTTGGATGATTAATTGTTGCAATTGAGGGTTGAAGATCCAAGGATCATACATTGATGGACTTCAATGATCCAATTGATGAAGGAATTGTTGATGCAAAACCCTAATCGATTTAGTTAAAGAAGTACCTCTTTTGAATTTTCGGTTTCAAGGGAAGTTTGGACCAAACGGTCTTGAGACCGTTTGAGTCCAAATGGTCTTGAAACCATTTGGGGTCAAATGGTCTCAGGATCATTTGGTTTCAAACGGTTTCAAACCGTTTGGAGCATCAATGGTCAAGAACGCTTGGATGTTTCAATGTGATTAAGTCAATTGGAAACCTAAGGTGATGAAAGATAAAATGACCCTATGGTTGTTACTGATTTATCTCAAAGATAATCACTAGGGTTGTACCTTTAAGGTACTAAGTAATTGGTAACCCTAGATGAGTTAACCCTTGAAGCTTAAGTAAGCAATATTTTAATACACTATGTAAACCCTAATTGAATGTATTTAATTAAAGGGTTGGTTGACCTAATTTATCCAAGTTTGACATAGTCAACATCCTAGAGAGGATGAGAGATAGAGTAATCCATACATGTAGGATAATCATGTAATGGATAAGCCTCGAACACCTTCAATATGAATAAACTAAGATTTTAGGGTATGATCTTTGATGAAGTGATGATGAAACCCTAATTAAGAAGATTGATGAACATTAACCCTAATCTAGGGCAATGCTAGGTGTAACCCTAATCTAGAGTAAGGATGTAACCCTAATAAAGGGTGATGGCATGAGAAACCCTAATTGAGGGAGATTCCATGAGAAACCCTAATTGAGGGTGATTCCATGAGAAACCCTAATTGAGGGTAATGCCATGTGAAACCCTAATTGAGGGTGATGCCATGTGAAACCCTAATTGAGGGTGATGCCATGTGAAACCCTAATTGAGGGTGATGCCATGTGAAACCCTAATTGAGGGTGATGCCATGTGAAACCCTAATTGAGGGTGATGCCATGTGAAACCTATGCAATGGTATGATGAGGAGCCCTAATACAGGGTGAAGGTATGTGAAACTCTAATTTTGAGTTATAATACATGAAGCCCTAATCTTGGGCAATATGATGACAAACCAAAACCCTAATAATAAAATAGTGGTTAATGCCTTATAAAGATGAAATATCTCAAATGGTTGATCATATGCAGCCTTATAGTAAGGAATGCCTTAACCTGAAATGACTCCATATCATTGAGGATAGTTGGACCATTCTTCTGTGTGACCTATGCACTTCATGGTAAAAGTGATAGGTTAGTGGATGAAAGTATTAAGATGGGAAATACCTTAATCCAAGATAAGTTGATAACTCAAGTAAGTCGGAAGTGATGAGGAAAGTGATACATCAAGATATGATAGATATCACCTTTAGCATTCCAGGGTTGATATACCTTGATGCACCTCAAATCCAATATACTTGGACAAGAAACACATGAAGTGTGTTATGTAAGTTGTTACAATGAAATGTAATGAGTTTGATATACTTTGATAAGTATAGTCTAATATACATTGAGAATGGGGTTAAGCCAAACTAATGAGTATGATGTAATCATACCATGATAAGGATGAGAAATGAACTCATACCTTGTATTGATAATCATTTAATGATAAATGTTAAGAGTAATAAACATGATTGAATACTCAAGATGTTAATGGATGCTCCTAGAGGTGTGAAGCAATATATTGAGGTTGATTTGATAAATATGAAATCCTAATTAATGTGAGATGGGAAACCCTAACCCTAAATTGGGTAATGGGACATGAGAAACCCTAATGTGACGTGAATAGTAAGCCCTAACCCTATTAAGGGAATAGTGGTGTTACTATTGTATTACATGAAGTAATATGTTATTGTTGCCTAGTGAGAGGTGACAAGATGTGTAATGGCCTTGTGAGCCATATGATTAGATGTTGCCTAGTGATAGGTGACAAGATGTTTAATGGCCTTGTGAGCCATATGGTTAGATGTGCCTAGTGAGAGGTGACAAGATGCTTTATGGGCCTTATGAGCCATGAGAACAATTATGGAATAGTGAGAGGTACCAGATGATTATAAAAGTTTATTGTAAGAAATGATAATGTTTTAATAAACTTAATAAAAGGAACAAATGTATTCAATAAAGAATATGAAAAGCTATGAAGGCTAACCTCAGGGTTCAGAGCCTAGAGAAGGATGTGATGATCAATGATGAGTTAAAGGAATTTATATCCCATGATCTGTATAATCAAGATTGGTTATAAAGTCCAATGCCTGGCTATGTAATCAGGATTGGTTAAAGCCCAATACCTGGCAGAGGTGTAATGCATGTAATCAGGGTTGGTTAAAGTCCAATGCCTAGCTGTGTAATCAGGATTGGTTAAAGTCCAATGCCTGGCTGTGTAATCAGGATTGGTTTACGTCCAATGTCTGGCTGTGTAATCAGGATTGGTTAAAGTCTAATGCATGGATATGTAATCAGGATTGGTTAGAGTCCAATGTCTGGCTGTGTAATTAGGATTGGTTAAAGTACAATACTTGGCAGAGGTGTAATGTTTGTAATTAGGGTTGGTTAAAGTCCAATGCCTGGCTGTGAAATCAGGATTGGTAGTGTCCAATGCCTGGCGGTGTAATCAGGTTTGGAAGAGTCCAATACCTGGCAGAGGCTCAATGCCTATAATGATGACACAGGATTGGTAATAACCCAATGCCTGTAATGATGACACAGGATTGGTAATAACCCAATGCCTGTAATGATGACACCTTTGATCATTCTGAGAGCCACAGAAGACGTTTTCCACCGCCGGAAGGTTGTAGAATGTTCACCCCACGCCAAGGAATGCCCAGATCTCCTCCGTTCAGGGGTTACACAACACCTATCCACGTTTTCTCCATGTTTTATCCTTTCCTCCTGTTGTTTTTCATTGAGATGAACATGCGGGGCTAATCCCCTTTATCTTTAGGATCGGGAGTAGCCCGGGTAATCGTTGTATGACAGTTTTGACATAGTTATCATAATTTGTCTCTGAATCTGTGGTATGATTTCATTTTCTCCATTATATCATTATGATTGATCACCCTAATGATAATCTAATACCTTTAATTACTTTGAAAGAAGAATTAATGGTTGAAAAGAGACGATAATCACATTAACTAATAAATCCTTTGAATAAGGTGATGTACAGTTAATGGTGGAAACCCAGAGTGAGATCTTAATGCACCTAATTTAGGGTATAGGTTACTACTACCGTGGAACCGACCTAGATTTAGGTAGTGAATTGTATCGCGACAGGGAACAATTCTGACTACATGCCACTACCCAGCATAGGAGACAAATTAGGATAATTGTGTAGGAACTAGTACAACGAGAACCTACGGTGAAACTGCAATCCTGAAGATTCCACCTTTGATTGATTAAACCAACCATTTAATCGATTGTTTTGCTTTCTTTTCTTTTTCTTTTCTTTTTCAATCAACTCTCAAACCATTTTAATCGGTCTAGCTGGTTGCAAACAGTTAGTAGTAGTCTACCGAAAATCCATTCCCTAAGTTCGACTCGGGCCTCACAAAGGCCTATATTGCTTTGGCACGTGCACTTGTGTTATACGCACAGTAAATTCATGTCAGGGGGGATATTACTGGTGGTCGAGGGGCCCACATCGATGAGCCCTTTTGATTGGCAATGATGCATCCTGATAAAGGACTGGCCATCGAAAATAGGGTTCAAGATATCAAAAGTTTCTTGGGCCTGCTATTTGGTTAGCGGGACCACCGTCTCCTAAGCTAGTACACATAGTGTGCTGCTTAGTCCACCGCGGTCGTGACGGATGGGAGTCTAGTTGTTGCAAAAACCTTGTGTTGGGGGAGAAATCATGGAGAATAGATGTCTTTTCATGTTCGATGCCTGCAAGTCCCAAAATTGGCTAGTTGAGCAACTTTATCTAAGAAAAGACATAAATTATTAAAAGATAAGAAACATGGGTTATTTTGGGCATATTAAGGCTATAGTGACACAAAACCATAAATAAATGCTTAGAATAAATGCGTAAATTTGGGTGTTATCAATTTCACAACAAATAATACATGCATGTCTCTATTGGTTGAATAACCAAAAGAGTCTAGATAACCATCTAATGGATTCTAAAAATGCATTTCTCGATTATGCACTCTAGATGACAGTGTTATAGGTATTCAATGTTTGAGTTATCAAGTCATTCAATACACACATTTGTCTTTACAACTATCAAGTATAGTTTATGAGACATAGGATATCATCATAAAATATCATAATGTTCTCGTCATACAAAACATATGATGTTTGGAAAGTACACAATAGCAATTTACTAATTCTATTATGTTCCCATGAATGAAAACCTTCAACTATAGTGGAAACAACCCTTGCTCCATATAGTTCTAGCTTACTTCTTCTCAGATCCTGAAGTAGAGATATCTATCTTCTTCCTAAGATCCTCTATGAAGAGGATAATTTCTTTCCAATGTCCAAACAAGTGACAATGGTGACACTTTGTTTTCTTTATCATTTAAGTGAAAAGGACATATTCCTTTTACACTTACCCTTCTCCATCATTTGAGTGTAGAAGATTTGGACTTAATCTTAGCCTCAGAACACTTATTGGCCTTGCCTTTGCCCTAGGACTCAATTCTACTGATCACCATCATGGATGTGTCCTTCTTCTTCCTTGCTTTGGTATCAACATGCCAAGCATTTGATAAACTGACTATACGATTCATGCAAAACTTGCATAATTATATTCATGGTCAACTCTTAACCTAAGAGAAATCTCAGTCATTCCACATGTCCAATCACATTGAACACATGGGGTTCTACTGGACCTCCCTTTGTCATTTTGCATTCAAATTAGCACTTTGGAGACATTATACCTTCTTTGTTTTACATGGTTCTTAAGATGTGTTACCATATCGAGAATGTTCATGTATTTATGTTGTTCATGCAACTCATAGTTCATACAACATAGCATTAGGTATTTAAAATGTCTATGGAATCATTGGCATGATTCCAATAAGCATCCATTTAGCCTTAGGTGCATTTGGAGCAGATTCCTCTGGCATTGGTCTATCAAGGACATAGAGCTTTTTCTCATTGATGAGAACATTTCTCAAAGTCCTTAACCAATTGTGGAACTTATCCCATTTTGTCCTTCTTAAGGACAGGTTGAAATTTGAACATGTTTGTGTTTGACATTTGATTTCACAAAGAAATATTGCAACTTTTCAAAACATTTTTTATTTGATTTGATTTAATAAAATTGATGATATTAATTAGGTCTTTAATTAACTAACGCTCCCACTATTTTATTCAAATTGATATCCCTAAATATCAATTCAGAATATAGCAGTGTACAATATTCTAGTGGGCTAAGATCCAAAATAATTAAACTATTACCCCTCCTACACCATCATCCATAGTCAATTATCAAGGTAGGCAACCATGCCAATAGCGTCATATGCAACTCTTATATATATGATATATGCAACACCTTACCATGATCGTATGCATGCTTCTGGGCTTAGACTCTCTAAGAATCACCAGTTAAGTCTGACCCAAAAGCTGACACAATAAGCACCCCACTAGGGAGGAAACTACATTATTACTATCACACTTCCACGAGATAGATGGTGCACCATGCTAGGGTGTAAACTATGCTCGATCAATCAAGCTTTTCATATGTGTCACTTTTGGAAAGCATCTAAGACTTAATATTTTAATTGAGGGAGTTTGTATAAATATATATACTTTATCCAATCACCACATATATAATATGTATCATATACATGCTATAACTGCAAATGAGAATATGCAATAAATGAAACACACAAGCGATGGTTATGGCCATTCTAATGTAATTCCTTAGAGCCACAAGGAATTACTACCATCTATGGTCCACATCATATACAACCTATTGTTGGTGAAGACTTGTGCTCAAACCAATCCAGATTGATCAGTTCAACTCTTAAAACATTCGGCTCGCTTCCTGGTTTCTTGGTTGGTCTCTCCTAAAGCGGTCATCTGGTTCTGAGGTCCAAGAAGTGTCTGGACACCTCCATCCAGTAAGTTGGGCCATCAGTCGATCAGTTCGTCCTCCTATCATCGGCCTCCTCAGTCCACCAGTTGATCAGGTCGTCTCACTAGCTGGTCGTTTCACCTTGTGCATATCGTCATCTCACATTGAAACATAAATTGACACTATCCTATTTCTTATTACATTATTTATGGAGAAAACCTTGAGTTAGATTCGAGGGGAATATGAAGAAAAGTATTAATTTACATTTGGAAGGAAAGATAGGCTCAGTACGCAGACCGATTAACAATAGGAATAAAAACCACAACCATGCACACACAGATCAGGGGTTTTGGCCATAACCATGCTTTACATCCACCATCAAAACTGATTTTATGGCGACACATGTAAATTACATATATATATATATATATATTCATTTGGGTTCTTATGTGGTGATTTAGACAGACGTGCACATTAACCAATTTAAATATTCACATCTCATTCAATAAATAAACATGGTAAAACCAAAATCCAATCATATTGATTATCCCAAAACACATTTAATTGACGTGACTCTGATAACACTGTAGGGAAATACGTCATCAAGTAGGCAGCAAAAATAAAAAATTTACTGACATATTTCCCATTAACCAGTAGATCACGTCAATGACTATGCAATTGGAAGGATGGTTTCATAGAGATATACATGGTCCTAGAGCAAGTCCAACGACAATCCTCGTTGATATAGATGTGCAGTCTGTCTTAGACATTGGATGTGTAGCTCCTAGTCATGCTAGGACTCATCTGACTGCTCCTCCATGAACATCAGACTCGGATAGTTGTTGCAGAGGCTCTTCAGATCTCGCTACGGACTGTGAGTTGACATTGTCCTCCTAGCAGCAACCAACATACTCCTGCCTCTAGAGTAGTCCACACAGACCAACTAGAACTCTTATCGTCCTACAGGAACGTATAGGAAGGAGTTGTCCCTCCCATTTGTGTACTAATCACCAACATGCTCTACCACAAGAATGATCCTCAGTTGTTGCTCTCCCATAGCTATCCCTCTCTAGTCGAGTAGGACTTTCCTAGGCTCTCGTGGTTACCACAACTAGAGAGGACAACACTTGTCAGAGCAACTGATTCTCAATTTTCTGTGTAGTAGTTGTACTATGGGACGCCCCTGGTATCCCTCTATATATATGAGGGGTTTGGTTCCGGGTTCCCAGTCCCCATCCAATGCGGGACTAAAGCAGGAGTGGAAAGGACAAGTAGATCTTAAATTTTCATAACTTTTCTAAAAATTTCATAACCTGCATGTGACAAAACAGTCATCTCGCACATGAGATAGTCGTTTCTCTAATCGAAATGGTCGTCTGGGATGCGAGACGATCATTTTGCCTTTCCCAATCATATACAAATTGGCAAATCATTTCCTAACTAATGCCATACATTAAAGTACTTGCACCCCAAATATGTGCAATTGAAATGAGTTTGGGAAAACTCCAGAAGCTTCGTCCATCCCAACCGGGCCATCTCACACAAGAGAGATGCTCGTCTCACACCCAGATAGCCATCTGGTGAGTTTGAGTCGAGCCCATTAGTTCAACAGAACCAATTGGATTAAAGATCTGCCTGACAACCTAAACGGCTGTCTCAACACTTGAGATGCTCGTCTGGCTGCCCAAATGGTCGTCTCACCCAGTGAGATAATCTTTTGACAATTTAGTCAGCCAATTTGTCAATCTATTGTGTGAATTGAATACCTAAACACTTTAGTACTTAATTCAATTATCATTCAAGATCTGAACTTCTCTTCTAGGTGAGTTCCTATGTGTGTGATCCTAGAGGTCCCATTCATGTTGGCAGTGAATGTTCATAACTAGATTATGACATCACAAGCAAAGAGTGGTGCCTAGTCTCACGTCATTGCTACCCAAGTGAATGGAAAGTTGGGGAGCAACTTCAATCTATGATCTGTGTATGGTGTTATAGTGTTTGTATAGTTACTTTTTCACTGATATCCAGATTGAACTAGAGGCATGGAGTAGTCATCCTCATTATTATTCAATCTTGTTCCTTGAACCAAAGCAGACCACATGAGATATATGTAATCTCAATTTCACATATTGACTCACATGTGTATGGCCATACTTTTCTCAATCTCATTAATCAAGAGGCCTTGGATATCATACTCCTATCGGAGGGACAAATCCCATATCTATCACTCATAGTCAATCCCCACGTGTCAAAGCCACCCAATCATCACCATTGTAATAACCCATGTTTTAGAACTGAGTTTGATGATGTCAAAGTGTACCCAACGACATGTGATGAGTGCAGTGATTTCAGGTCAAAGAACCACAACCACCACTATCAATGTGAGACCTGAAAAATGACTTCCATGATGATGGCTTCCATGTGTCAATCTCATTGTGGGTCTGTCTGATACATTGTTCCCTAAAATGTATATGTGTGCTTGGTTTAATATTTCCATATCATGACTAATGAGATTTAGTCATCAACCAACTCACACTCTGATCTTATGTATTATTATTGTCTATCTACCTTCCATAATAACAACCGATCATGGACATAATGAGAATGTATATACTCTTAACATATGTATGATCTCATTCTTCCAAGTCACGTACTTGAAGACATATGTCATTGAGTAATATCATTCTCTAGACATTTATTATGTAACTCATTATCTCATAACTGAATATACAAAATAAATTGGAAGCTTGCCTTTATTATTATCAAATCAGGTATCTAATGCCATATCCCAATCATCATATGATTGGCTCTCTGGGTATACATACCAACAATCAAATTATAGACTTTGCTACTTAAGCTACATGCAAATACTTAGTATTTATTTATTCAGTCCACTTTATTCTCTTAAGCCTTTAGGCTCGTATGTCATAAATATGATATCAAAATTATGTTAAGTCATCATATTAAAATAGAGCTTCATATTAAGATTTATCAGACAATAATATTGTAAGACTTCATATTCATATTTAGATTTAGAGTTCATATTTAGATTAAATTCAAAATTTAACATCATATTCAGATTCAATTCAAAATTCAATACATGTTTGGTTATCAATATTCACTTCTTTTAGTATAAAATAAATTCAAATTCAGATTTTAGTAATTTCATATTTAAGATAATTAAGTTGAAACATTCATGTAAGACATTATATGATAAGTCTTCATTTAGTTAATCTCGGGATGATTCACATGCATCTGTTACCAATTTAGAGGAGTGTTGACTCCAATTCGTTGGTACTTCAGTACCAATTCAGGACATAGTCACGCCAATTCAAAGATACCTCAGTGTCATTCAGAGGCATGTAATGTCGATTCAGAGGTACTTTGGTACCAATTCAGGGCGTAGATACGCCAATTCATGAGGACTTATCATATAATAGTGGCCACAAATAAGATAAAATAAATAAATAAAAGTTACATTGATTCAGTATAAATTTACAACTTTCAAATTGTAGATAAGCTTTCAGTTTCAATTTTAGTATATTCATGCTTATCTTATTAGAAATTCAATGCGACATACTCTAACCTAGGTTTCCCTTTGTGCATGACTACGAATGAGATGTTTGTGAGCAAGGAACTTCAGGAGATAGTCATGATAAGATGTTACATAGACAAGTTTAGGAGGTTTGCTTGGTGGGACGCCATCTACACGATCTGAGATTTTAAGACACAGTAAAGGTTATAGCATCATGTATATAGACTTTATTATCAAGTATGATGTAAGTTTTCTTTCTAAGAATATGATGATAATTTATTTCATACATGGTCAATAATGGTTCTTGTCACGCTTTTTATGTACGTAGAAACGCAAGTGTATGCATCAATATAATATAGGCCCTTGTGAGGCCCGAGTCGAACTCAGGGATACGTGAATTGTCGGAGACTACTACTAACTACTCACAATCAGCTAGACCGATTAAAAAGTTGAGAGTTGTTGTTAAAATTAAAAGAAAATAAAAATAAAACAAAACAAAGCAATCGATTAAATGTTTGGTTTAATCAATTCAAAACGAGATCTTTAGGATTGCGGTTTCACCGCGGGTTTTCATTGTATTAGATTCTATGTAGTCACTCAAATTTATCTCTTTATCCGGGTAGTGGCTTGAAATCAGAATTGCCCACTGTCGTGGTACAATTCACTACCTATGTCTAGGTCGGTTCCACCGTCGTAGTAACCTATACCCTAAACTAAGTGCATTAAAAATGATCTCTCGGTATCCACCATTAACCGTACATCACCTTGTTCAAGGGATTTGTCAATTAATGTAAATTCCGTCTCTTTTCAACAATTAATTCTTCTTTCAAAGTAATTAAGGGCATTAGATTATTATTATGGTGATCAAGCATAACAATATAATTGAGAAAATGAAGTTATACCACGGATTTAAGAGATAAGATATGAATTACTATGATAAAATAGTCATACAATGAATTCTCGGGCTACTCCCGGTCCTAAAGACAAAGGGGATTAGCCCCGCATGTTCATCTCAAAGCAAAACATGGTAGAGAAAAGGGGAAACATGGAGAAAAACGTGATTGAGTGGTGAAACCCCTGAACGGAGAAGATCCAAGCGATCCTTGGCGTAGAATACGCGTTCTCCCACCTTTCGGTGGTGGAAATCGTCTTCTTCGGCGTCCGGATCGACTGGGGTGTGCTTCTGGGCTCCGTTCTTCTCTCCACACCTTCTCGGGACGTGTGTAGCGGCTAATGACGTGATGGATTGCTCTTGGTCGTCGTCATTAGGTATAATCCCCAAATTAGGTCGCCAAATTACCACAGCCGTCGGATTTAGATCAATCTAAAACAAACATGTATCTGACGGTGTTGATACCATCGACACGGGTCGATAGTATCGACCCTGCACTGTATCAGCTGATCTTCTTTTCTTTTCTTTGTCGCGACTGAAGCTAACTCGATACCATCGAAACGGGTTGATGGTATCGACTCTCTTAGGCGTCGGTTTTGTCCTTTTACCGTCGTTGTAGCTCCACCAGTCGATAGTATTGACATATGTGTCGATAGTATCGACCCACTCTTCGCCAACAACTTGATGGTATCTCGATAGCATCGACATCCCTGTCGCTAGTATCGACTTCCTTCTGGTCCTTGCGGCTGGCAACCTGTGGTTCGGTCGATGGTATCGACCACCGTCGATGGTATTGACAGTAGCAGATACTCGTTTTTCCTAAAATTACAACACGAAACCACATAAGCCGGAATAAAATATATTATTGTGATAATTTATGCTCAAAATACTGAAATAAGAGAGATTTGACATAGAGAATGAGCATAGACCAAAGTAAATGAGTTATGCAATATTAACCACAGAAATGACTAATAAATGCATAAAACACATATAAAACCAGTATATAAATGCGACTCAAAATCATCTCATCAAACTCCCCTAAGCTTGAACATTGTTCACCCTCGAGCAACTAAACCTTTGAATAGAATTTCCAGATTCAACTAAAGAACAAATCATCACAACAGACATCCCATATGATCCCCACCGGACATTCACATTTCGGCCCTCACTAACCACAGAATGATAATTACCCTAAAGGCGACAGTAATCATCCATAAAAGATATCTACCTCAAAATTGATGAACACTATCACATAAGGCAGTTAACATAATAAAATTCGCCGGTCCAGACTCGGTGCATCTTGTGATCTCCTATACTATGTTGCTCGGCCTAACTACCATCTACATGGAAGCAGCTCTCTTGATATTCACAAATGAGGAGAAAATCACGGTGGCCTACCAATTCGAGCAATGGGTGGATGGAATGGGTGGCTAATGGAAGAAATGGAAGCATTATACGGTTTCAACATGTATAAAACAAAAATGCCCTAAATGATGCATTTGCACATGAACATGCCCTAATGCCTAAGATTGGGTGGAATGATGTATGCACTAACATCCCGTCTCAAAATGAGATGGAATATCTAACTGAGTTACATCATGTACTTACTCATCTTAAGATGTAGGTGATCATGTTCCTTTCTCCCTCTTATCCTACTTGCTTCTTAATAACTTTCTTTTTTCTTTCAATTTCATTTTTTTCAGATTTTTTTTACAAAAAAAAAATTCTTTCTTTTTTTCCAAGCCCTTATTTTTTTTACAAAAAAAAAATTTACAAAAATTTTCTGCATAACTCAAATATTTGAACTATTTAGAAGGTATGGAACAATTTAATTCACCATCAAAGAAGAAATGAGGTACATGATATACTCTATGCATAAAAATTATGAATGCAACTAAATGACATGCACCTAAGGGTAATGTGCATGTATAACTATTCTAATTTTTTTATTTTTCATGCAAAGCATATGAAAGTGGTTGCAATGCAAAACCTATATACATGATATGCAATCAAAAAGGTTAACACCGTACTTTACTTCCAAATCTTGTGGTGGATTGTGAAAAACAATTGGGTGGAAGGATCACAAGACTAATTGACTGAACCTTTGAAAAGTATTATGTGTCCCTCCCTACTGACCTGTGTAGTAGTTAAGAGGTTTCTCTCTCTTACTTCAAATTAGAGTCTCATTATCATTTGGTCAGTTTAGGCTCAAACAACCAATTCTGTCCACTTTTCATGAACCATTAGGAATGTACAGTTGTGATTTGCTGTTTTAAAGTTGACAAAACCAATCATTTTCTCAAGTTATGTGCTCAAAGTTGAACAACACGCAAGCTTGCGAACACTTAAAATTTTTTTATTTTCCCTTAATTCCCATGTACATGCAACTGAGATGACACAAGACCTAGGACATCCACAATTACACTAGATAGAATGTGGATCCTAAAACAAATCAGATTGTAAGAAATAAATAACAAGAACAAAATAAAACTAAAAATAGAGAAAATAAAAGATAGAGCTATTCCAACTACCCCCCCTAAGCTTGAATTCGACTATGGTTTCATAGTCAAAAACAATCTTAAAGGTTGGAACAGAGATACCGATTTACTCTTCTGGAGGAGGCGGGTACTGTGGAGCCGTAGGGTCCCAGGATGGGTACTCTCCCTGAAAGCTAGGATCAAACTGGGGCATGGGTGGAGGTTGTGGATACCCCCCAAAGTAGTTCTGACTCCAGTAGTGATCATAAAAGGGTTGTTGTTGCATCTCCATCCTATGCAACCGGTCATGAATCTGTTGTTGGTTGCCAAGGAGGAGGCGCTCATTCTCGAAGATCGCCCATTGATTGTCAAGTAACCGGTTCGTAGTATCATGAATACCGGTATACACTATAGTGTGATGCTGCTGCGTCTGCTGTATGTCCTGCAACATAGCATACATGTCTTGCATAGAATAGACATCCTCGCTGGGGTGCGAGGGAGGTGGTGGTGGCGGAGGTTGCGAAGATGAAGATGCACCCAGATGCATGCGGGGATGCTTCTGTGGTGCCACTCGTGCCCGAAGAGGAGTGTAGGCCTCCTCTTCTTCTTCAGCCTCGTCGTCATTTTTGTTGTCGTCGTCGTTGCTGCCGTCTTCATCGGAGTCAGCAATGGCTATGATAGGCCATCGGAAATGTTGCGCCCCTTCGATATTGAAGACAGGATCGGGAAGCGAGCATTCTTGGTAAGCATGGTTTACATGGCAATGAGCATAAGGTAAACCATCCTGAAGCAAGATAAGGTTTGATCGGTGAAGATGTTGCAAATTAACCTTACTTCTGCTAGAAAGAGGAGTAAGCTACTGGAAATTCAAACCAAGGTAGAAGGCTAGCTTTGTGATAAGCCCTCCAAAGTGAATTGGAGCTTTCCGTGTACTCCTCTTTACCGCCAAAACGCGCGTTAAGAAGAACGCGCCCCAGTTGCATTCTTGGCGCTTCAGTAGCTTGTTCAGGAAAAACATGTCTGTCTCCTGAAACTTGCTGAGAGCCAGATCACCACGGCCGAATAAAGTGGTGTAGATCATGCGGTGTAGAACCTGCACGAATGGATGCTCGAAATCCTCCACTGCCGCATTGTGGTAGCTCACAGCTTTGCCCGGTGGCATCGTCACGAGCTCGGCGAAGATAGCGTCGTAATCCGTCCGGTTGTTTGGCCGCCGGTAGTCATTTTGCGAATGATTCCAGTTGTAAATCTTATTGAACTGACGGAGTGTAAGGTTGTAGTCATTGTTGTACAGCCGAAAAGACACCCGGCCTTTGATCCACTCGCGGTCTGTGGTTATGATGTCGTTTGGCACGACACATACGTCCAGCGACGCCATGAATTCTGCCACCAGCTCCTTGTAAGTAGGCCATTCATTGAAGAACGGCTGGCCATCGGCATGGTACTCCAGCTCATCGGGCCTCCTACTCGTGTGCCTCGCCTGCCCTTTGAGAATGTAGGCCAGATTAGCCTCGAACCCCAAGTTGTGGATCATTTCCCGTTCAACATAACGGGTCGGCTCGATTTTTCTCTTCAGAATCTCCTCATATATCTTCTTGACCTCCGCGGACAGGTGAACAATCCGGGGGAGTGGAATCGACACAGGCAGTGGTGGCACGAACTCCGAGATGTCCATCGGGTTGGCGCGCGAAGAAGATGCACCAGCAACATGCACCATGGTTGCGGAAGAAGGAGGTTAGAGAAAGAGCTCGGTGAAGATCGGAGAAGGAAATCTCCGCTCGATGAAGAACGTGCTCCTGGATGCTCGTCGCCGGGCTCAGATTGCTATTGAGGACGCTCGGTGCAAGTGAAGAAAGAACTTGTTGAAGGTGTGACATCATATGACTACAAACCCCTCCTTATGTAACTGACATCGGCGCTGCTGCGTGCCCGTCGATACCATCGACGCGGGTCGATGGTATCGACACGCGTAGCACAATCCACATGCCGCTAGTATCGATAGTTGTCGATAGCTGAATCTGCGTGACCCGGATCGCTGATGTGTCGATACTATCGATAGGTGTCGATGGTATCAACCCGTCCCACGGATCGACTTTCTGGTTGCAGCGATCGCCGTTGATCTTCTCGCGCGGATCGGTGATGTGGCTCGTCGATACTATCGACACAAGTTGATAGTATCAACTCTCTAATTAGGGCAACTCTCTCACGAGGCCGGCCGCCGCCTTCTATATATGATTGTGTCGATACCATCGACAGTTCCTTCGATGGTATCGACTTCACTGAGATGATTTCTTCTTAATATCTCCAGAGATCTCGATGGTATCGACTGGCATGTCGATACTATCGACTTGGACTTTGGGATCAACCCGTTGATGTGTCGATACTATCGACGAGGCCGTCGATAGTATCAACGCAGTGTGATTTCTGTCGTCACCAACCTGTACCCCGGTCGATACCATCGACATAAGGGTCGATGGTATCGACTCTGCCTCAGTCCTGCACAGTGAGCAAATGATCACGGTATCTTTTTTATACTAAAGACAAAGTCAAAACAAATCAAACTACAAATGTAACAGAAACTAAACTAAAGTACTGATGGCTGGGTTGCCTCCCAACAAGCGCCCTTATTTAACGTCTTAGGCTAGACGACATTAAGCTCATCATCAACGTAAAACTTTAGAGAGCGTGCCCAAGGGATCTTGCGGCAGTTTGAACTCAACTCGATCTTGGCCAATCCCCAAGGTCAATGTACCTCTCCCTATGGCAGTGACAACATCGTCCGTTGCTTGAAACGGTCTACCCAATAGCATCTCGCAACTTTGAAACTGTGGCATGTCCATAACGATGAAGTCCACGGGAAAGATGAACCTGTCTACCTTGACTAGCACATCCTCGCACACTCTGTATAGATTCACAATGGACCCATCCGCCAATTCAATAGTTGCAGATGATTTCTTTATCTCCTTCAACCCAAGCTTTTGAAATGTGGACAGTGGCATAAGATTAATGCTGGCACCCGAATCACACTGTACTTGTGGAAAATATCGATCACCTATAGAGCATGGAATATAGAAGCTTCCTGGGTCTTTCCTCTTCGGGGGTAAATTCCCATGAATAATCGAGATCACCATTTCATTCACTCGGCAAATATTTGTGTGTTTAATCTGCCACTTCTTGTTGATGATTTCTTTGATAAACCTCCCGTAGGCGGGAATCTTCTCTATCATCTCCACTAACGGAATATTTACATGGAGTTTTCTGAACATCTCCAAGAATTTCCTATAGTGTCGATGCTCTTTCTTCGGCCTCGGACTGTCCAGACTAGACACAACTGCCTCATATAGACGCTTATGAGGTGGCACATATAAGCTTTTCGAGGCAAGCTCCCCTAAGCTTCTATCAATAACTCCCTCTGATGTAGACTTTGGTAGAACATCTTCAACATGTGTAACTTGCATAGGCACCTCTCTCGCAGTGGATGTATTTTCACCTTGACAAATGGCCTTCACCTGCTCTTCTTGCCTAGGTGTGGGCGCGACCATCATGGGCTCTTGACGGGATTTTCTGAATAGAGTGTATCTGCCTGGTAGTCCATAATGACTGCGAGGATACGGTATTTCCGGTATAGCCTCCGTATCAAACATAATTTTGTCTTTGTCCTGAGCCTCTACCAATGGGGGTTCTTCCTCATTAATCATAGACATATATTTTACTTGATGATGTGCTTGAACAACATTTGCATTCCGAACCTGTCTCTGCTGATTGGCATGCTTGATAGCCGCCACTTCATTTGAAATTTGAGTCACAGTCGTCCCTCGAGCCCTCATTTGTGCTCCATGACTTTGCAGTGTTTGCCCAAACTTGGTCAAAATATCACCCTGATTTTGTTGCACCATTTGACTAAGTAACTCGCTGCTTACTGAACATACTCATTTGTGCTTACTGAACATACTCATCATCTCCTGATTTTGTTGCACCATTTGACTAAGTAACTCGCTGCTTTCATCTTCGGCTCTTGGTTGTGGCTTTGCATCAGGATCTTGTAGGAAGTTGTTTGGATCCTTCCATGAGAACTTCTTATCCCTCCTCCAAGCATAATCATTATTTCTATAGCCCTGTTGTTGCATAAATTTGACCTGGACTTCCTCATCAGATGATGCATCTTCTTTGGCAAGCAATTTCTTGGCTAGAAGATCTAGCTTGTCATTCAGCTCCTTGATGGCCCTGAACTCACCTGCAACTTTGACTTGTTCTGGTGCATCCCTATCGCCCCAAGACTGTTTCTTTGCCATGTTTTTCAGTATCTCCCAGCACCTTGTATCTGTGTTGTTTAAGAAAAACCCTGAACCTGCTGAATCAAGGTTACTTCTATCATACTCGGAAAGAGAAAAATAGAAGATTTTAACCTATTTTTCCTTATCCAGACCATGGTGTGGGCACCTCCTTAACATAATCTGAAAGTGTTCCCACGTCTCCGAGTAGGTCTCTCCTGCCTTCTGAGTGAAATTGTGAATTTTTCTGATCAGATCGTTGGTCTTCTTGGGCGGGAAGAACCTTTCAAAGAAAACATCCACCATGTGGTCCCAGGATTCCACATATTCATCTTCTAGGTTGTGCAACCACTCTCGTGCATTTCCCGCTAGAGAACTCGGGAAGAGCTTCAAATAGAGAGCATCCTGTGGAAATCTGTCTATTTTTATCATGTCACAATTCTCCACAAATTGGCTTATATGTGTGACTGGGTCTTCATTCTTAAGCCCATGGAATGCATTCGACTTCACCAAATTAATCAATGCAGGATCAATCTTGTATGTCGTAATATTGATCGTCTGCTTCTTGACCGGCCCCTTTGAAGCAGATGAAGAAGAAGCCTTGATCTTCTCCCATATTGTCTGTGGCTCTGCCATTTCTTCTTGTTCGGATTCTGAATCTGTTTCTTCTAAGTGGTCTTGATTGTGGCCTTCCCCGTTGTCAGTTCCCGTCAGTGGAACCTCTGGTGCCTGTTGCGTGTAGTTGGTACTGTGCGTCTGCACCATACACAGTACCTGCAAAGTGAAAATTTAAGGTCAGTACCATGCTTGATGATTACAAAATTTATAGAATATACTATAAATTTTTAAAATGGTAAAAAAAAAATAAAAATGTGGCCTAGAGTGGCCGCTTACAGCACTCATAGTGCCGACAACTTGCCGTATCCCCGGCAACGGTGCCAAAAACTTGTCACGCTTTTTACATGCGTAGAAACGCAAGTGTACGCATCAATGTAATATAGGCCCTTGTGAGGCCCGAGTCGAACTCAGGGATACGTGAATTGTCGGAGACTACTACTAACTACTCGCAATCAGCTAGACCGATTAAAAGGTTGAGAGTTGTTGTTAAAATTAAAAGAAAATAAAAATAAAATAAAATAAAGCAATCGATTAAATGTTTGGTTTAATCAATTCAAAATGAGATCTTTAGGATCACGGTTTCACTGTGGATTTTCATTGTATTAGATTCTATGTAGTCACTCAAATTTATCTCTCTATCCGGGTAGTGGCCTGAAATCAGAATTGCCCACTGTCGTAGTACAATTCACTACCTATGTCTAGGTCGGTTCCACCGTTGTAGTAACCTATACCCTAAACTAGGTGCATTAAAAATGATCTCTCGGTATCCACCATTAACCTTACATCACCTTGTTCAAGGGATTTGTCAATTAATGTAAATTCTATCTCTTTTCAACCATTAATTCTTCTTTCAAAGTAATTAAGGGCATTAGATTATTATTATGGGGATCAAGCATAACAATATAATTGAGAAAACGAAGTTATACCACGGATTTAAGAGATAAGATATGAATTACTATGATAAAATAGTCATACAATGAATTCCCGGGCTACTCCCAGTCCTAAAGACAAAGGGGATTAGCCCCGCATGTTCATCTCAAAGCAAAACATGGTAGAGAAAAGGGGAAACATGGAGAAAAATGTGATTGAGTGGTGAAACCCCTGAACGGAGAAGATCCAAGCAATCCTTGGCATAGAATATGCGTTCTCCCGCCTTTCGGTGGTGGAAATCGTCTTCTTCGGTGTCTGGATCGACTGGGGTGTGCTTCTGGGCTCCGTTCTTCTCTCCACACCTTCTTGGGACGTGTGTAGCGGCTAATGACATGATGGATTGCTCTTGGATGCCGTCATTAGGTATAATCTCCGAATTAGGTCGCCAAATTACCACAACCGTCAGATTTAGATCAATCTAAAACAAACATGTATCTGACGGTGTCGATACCATCGACACGGGTCGATAGTATCGACCCTGCATTGTATCGGCTGATCTTCTTTTCTTTTCTTTGTCACGACTGAAGCTAACTCGATACCATCGACACGGGTCGATGGTATCGACTCTCTTAGGCGTCGGCTTTGTCCTTTTACTGTCGTTGTAGCTCCACTAGTCCATAGTATCGACATATGTGTCGATAGTATCGACCCACTCTTCGCTAACAACCTGATGGTATCTCGATACCATCGACATCCCTATCGCTGGTATCGACTTCCTTCTGGTCCTTGCGGCTGGCAACCTGTGGTCCGGTCGATGGTATCGACCACCGTCAATGGTATTGACAGTAGCAGATACTCCTTTTTCCTGAAATTACAACACGAAACCACATAAGCTGGAATAAAATATATTATTGTGATAATTTATGCTCAAAATACTGAAATAAGAGAGATTTGACATAGAGAATGATCATAGACCAAAGTAAATTAATTATGTAATATTAACCATAGAAATGACTAATAAATGCATAAAACACATATAAAACCAGTCTATAAATGTGACTCAAAATCATCGCATCAGTTCTTATCCATCATTATTTTTATTGCATATCATGTTAGTAACACTCCCCAATAAAAATAATTAGCTTCCTCTTATGTGATAAGAAAATGGGGGTGTCATAATATGGTATTAGAGAAATCATGTAGATGTCTATCAAGAAAATTCCCATATTCTTAATTTAAATTGCCCTATTAGAAGCTAGGTGAGAATAGAAAAATTTAGAAAGATAGTTCGTAACCCCAATAAGTGAGTAAAAAATAGAAGAATCTGGGATAGAGGTTTAGTCAGGAAATAGAAGTTGAGATATGTATTAGTGTTAGTGTCTAGATGCTTTGGATTTTTATGTTAACTTAGATTTGTGTATATCATGCCCTCTCTTTTTCCCACATGTTTGTGGTATGGGACACAAGCTGATGGGGTTTTGCAGAAGTAATGTTATATATACTTATTATGCTTGTCTCACTCTTTCTAGTACATATGGTATGGGACATGTGTGTGGCTAGGTAAGATAAATGTGATAAGACATGACACCTTCATATGTATGACCGGCTGGCTACATTGGGAGGTGACAAAAAAAATTGACACAAAGAGTTTGAGGTAGATGGTCACCTAATCCAATTGTATACTTATAAGAACCCTCGAATGCATACCAATGGTATATATTTTGAGATAGAGTGGCCTAGTGGAATAATGATTGGAGGGAGATGAGGTCTCTGTCCTACGTTGCTTGATGAGAATTAGAGAATTCTTGATGTCCTTATGACCTTCATCCCAAGGAGTAATTTAAGTTGTAGGTCAAATCATGATGGTTGTTAAGGGAAATACTTGAGCATAATAGGATTAATGTTATGAACCAAGTTTCAGTTCAAAGTATGATGATTTCTAGAGGTGACTAAAAGTTTTTATGATTATACGGCTTTAAGAATATGATGATACAATATATGTGATTGTATGGATCAATGATCTAGGATCACTATAATGTTGAGATTTGGATGGTTTTCACACGAGAAAGAGCCTAGAGAAGTTATTTGACTAAGGTTTGATTCAATATTCCTATGGATAAGAATAGTTCCACAAGAGAGTAGTGATTATTAGTACCTTGGGTTCACCCAGCCTAGAATACCATGATAAGATGAAGAAAGTCATTAGAAATAATATTAAGATGAGACATGTGAGTAAGATTTTTGTACATTCATGGTGATATCCTTACTATGCCTAAGATCACAGGTAGATACATGCTAATAAGATTTATTAGAATTACTAAGATATAAGAACTAAATATATGATAAGATTACATTTGAATGCACTAAGTCATGATTATATTTATAAGATAAAATCTATGTATTAAGATCTAAGAACATGGTAAGACCATGAGGTCAGAATGCATCAATATTCATACAAGATTATATTTAGTGAGATGAATTGAGATTATGGAGTTAGACCCAGGAAAGTGTAGGTCAACTCAAGATATATGACCTAGGCCCTCAATGTCACGAGACCCATGCCTTCTATGCAGTTCTTGAGGCCCAGACCCTTAGTGCATGCCGATTCAAATACATAACTCCGTCCCTATGTGTAGGTTATGAGACCCAAGTACCTGAGTACAAGTCTCCAAAATAAAGATACATACAAAAAAGAATTAAGAATAAAAAGTGAGTAATCTTTTATGCCTATGATTTTCCAACATATTTCCATGTTGGTTGTACATGCTACTTTTGATAAGGTTGTTAGACATAGTTACTTATCCACAAGAAATCATAGTTTAGAGGTTCCTACGAGATTTGATGATAATCGTCAATAGTCAGTGTATGTAAGGTATGTGAAATCCTAAGGTGGGTAGCCTCTTATAGTTTAATCGAATTTCGAGGACGTAACTCCCATAAGGTGGGTAAACTTGTAACATCTTTATTTTTATATAGGATTTAATAAATAATAACATCCACATAAATTAGTAAACATCATAATCGTTAAAACCTTAGATGTGGTAGAGTCAAAGGTTTTCTCAAATCTCAAAATCATGGAAGGGGGAGACAAGATGGTTGCTATGAGATGAGAGATCATATATGATGGTCTAGAATTGATCTTAGAATGTGTTTCCTGATGAGTTATGTTAGTAGTTACTTATTCATTATAGTGAGTAGCCATTTCAATTTCTTAGTACATATTCACATTAGTTGACCTTTCCTTGATGATCATCATGGATAACTATAGGTAATGTGACATATATGGTAAAGAGGTATTTTGAATGTGAATATGCCAATTTTGATGTTTAGTAATATTCATATGTTATCTTGGGATTTTTCTTATAAGTAGGCTAGGATGAGATAGTGAAATGACGTTGGTGAAGAATGGGAATTGTATAAATCTTTGGTATTGTTGAGGAGTATGTCATATAGTGTTCAATAATAATACATATGTTCTGTTGAGGTAAAGAAGAATGTTAGTCAATCTTAAGTTGTATTAAATTAGGCAATGAGTTTAGAGTATTATACACAATTTAATTTTATTCAAGTGTATATAGAAGTTTTAAAGACTCAAGAATTGTTTTGCTAACACACTTAGACTAAGAATGCAAGAATATTGTATGCACTTCCTAGTTTCCTTGGATATATTGGAATATGTCTCGTACATTTTGCTACGTACAACGGTGTTGTTTCCAATATATTTTAAGAAGATAATGAGGAATTACCACATCTAAATAGAACCTCTCGTAGGATAAAAGAAAATCATGTAGAAATGTAGGTTATGATAATGACAAGGAAGAAGTTGGATACGAGTAGGCTTCTACATGCATTGAACTGCTGATTCGATAATTTTCATGGGGCCAAGAGACCTGACTTATTCTTGAACTGAGAGTCACGCAGAGCATGGAACATAGATAATAGATGCAAATGAGATTCTCTGCTATATTATATTTGAGATAATGATGGTTGGAGTCTGGTTGCTCATGGTTGATTGAGTTACTTTTTGAGGAAATCATTTCATGGTTCCCTTTTTTTATGGAACAGAGCCATGTGAGGCAACTGAATGCCACAATAATGAAGAGAATTAGAAAAAATACTATCCTTATAAAATCGGATCATCATAACTAGAAAACCCTTAGTTATCACCACACCCATCTCGTCGACCAGGAAAGCTTCTTTGACTATTGATATCATTACCAGAATGAATAATAACAAAGAAGATGAGGAGAGCCTGATGCAAGATAGAGAAACCATGAACATATGGACTCCTAGGTGCTGGTGAAGTATCTCTGGATGCATCAAAGGGTTGGGATAGGGCCACTGTGCCCAGATCTCACCCTGGACATCACTTCTATCCCCCTCCTTACAAAAGTGCTCAGTTGAGAGAAGAAGAAGATAGAAGAGGAGTGATTGAGGATGGGAGTTCAGAGGCTCTATGATAGGGAAGAAGAGGATATGCAGTCCTCTGCTCAAGCCAAGAAGTGCATCCATCACTAGACACCAGCTAGACCTCTATGTCGGCTTCCCCTATTTCACCGCGTGAACCAAGGAGGCGGCCCGCGCGCCTAGTCAAGAACGCATAGGAGAGGCGGGTCAAGATGATCCTGCCTAGATGGATCCTTTCTGTGATCCATCAAGCAACTTTGTAATAAAAAGGAGTGGGTAGGATGCTTTCATCCATTAGGTCAAGTATGGAGGGCTATGATTTCCCTAAGGTAAACTCTTGTTTAGATCATATATTATGATTAGTAGATTGGATTTTTGAGTGTAAGGTACTGAATGAAAGCTCTTGAGGTCTAGATTTTTATAAAAATCTTAGATTGTGGAGTTGATTAATTAAATAGTCATATATTTTATGAGAAGTGATGCACACATATAATAATGGATTGATTGTGGTAAATAACTATGATGGATCATTAAATCTAAAAAAAATCAATAGACCCCAAATGGTGTCTAGAATTGATATAATTCATACAATCATGGTCCATGATGTAATATTCCATACTTTTGTGATTGAATGTCTGATTAGGAGTAGTAACCTAAGCTAATTTGAGAAAATGACATGAGCATAAGTAAATACCCTAAACATTTAAGATTAGTTGAACGTATGAGACATAATCATAACATCCTAGATTAATATACATGTATGAGTGGAATAGGGCTAGTACTATACTCATACACATGTAAGATGGTATGTGTGCCCTATTTAGACTTAAGAAGTATGTGATTTGGGTTAACAGATACTCATCATTTGTTCATGATATTTTCAAGAACTAGGGTTTAACTGAAAGATTTCAAAACTAAACATTAGTTGATGTAACAGAGGTAAGTGGGCCATGTCCATTGAATTTTATAACTATTATGCTTAAGCTACACCTTTCTGCAAGGTAACTTAGAGATAAGTTACTTCCATATATTCAGTATTTCATACTTGTTTCATGTTCTATGATAATTTGAGTAACAAGACTTTATTTAGATTAAGTTATATTGTGAGGATATCATATTATAGACTTTGCTATTTAAGCTACATGTAGATACTTAATATTTATTTATTCACTCCAGCTTATTTTATTAAGCATTTAGGCTCAAATGTCATAAATCTGATATCAAACTTATGTTAAGTCATCATATTAAAACAAAGCTTCAGATTAAGATTTATTAGATAATAATATTGTCAAACTTAAGATTCATTTTAAGATTTAGAGTTTAGATTTAGATTAAATTCAAAATTTAACATCATATATTCAGATTCAGATTCAAAATTCAGTACATGTTTAGTTATCAGTACTCAGTTTCAATATAAGATAACTTCATATTCAGATTTCAGTAATTTCATATTTAAGAGAATTAAGCCGAAACCTTCACATAAGACATTTAATGATAAGTCCTCATTCAGCTAGTCCTGTGACGATTCAGATACATATTTTGTTAATTCATAGGAGTGTTGACTCTGATTCAGAGGTACTTCAGTACTAATTTAAGGTGTAGTCACGCCAATTCAGAGACACCTCAGTGTCATTCAAAGGCATGTAGTGCCAATTTAGAGGTATTTTGATATCAATTCAGGGAGTAAATACGCCAATTCAGGAGGAGTTATATATAATGGTGGCCACAAATATGATAAAAGACATAAATAAAAGACCCATCAATTTAGTATAGGTTTACAACTTTTAGATTGTAGATAAGCTTTCAATTCCAGTATATTCATGTTTATCTTATTAAAAATTCAATGCCACTTACTCTAACCTAAGTTTCCCTTTGTGCATGGATGGGGACAAGATGTCCGCATGTACAAAACTTCATGAGATAGTCATGAAAAGATGATACAGAGACAACTTTAGGAGGTTTGCTTGGTGGGGTTCCATATACACGATCTGAGATTTTATGACATAACACACGTTTTAGCAACATGTATATATACTTTATTATCAAGTTTGATGTAAGTTACTTTTCTGAGAATAGGATGATAATTTATTTCATACACAATCTGTAATGGTTCTTATCCATCATTATTGTAATTGCATATCATGTTAGTAACACTCCCCAGTAATAAAAAATAACTTCCACTTATGTGATAAGAAAATCAGGGTGTCATAATATGGCATCAGAGCAATAATGTAGATGGCCATCAGGCAAATTCTCATATTCTTAGTTTATATTGCCCTATTAGAAGTTAGGTGAAATTAGACAGATTTAGAAAGATAGTTAGTAACCCCAATTGCAAAAGAAGTGAGTAAAAGATAGTAGAATCCAAGTTAGAGGTTTAGTCAAGAAATATAAGTTGAGATATGTACTAGGGCTAGTGTCTAGATGCTTTGGACTTTTATGTTAATTTTAGATTTGTGTATCATGCCCTCTTTTTTTCCCACATGTTTGTGGTATGGGACACATGCTGATGGGGTTTTGTATAGGGGATGTTATATGCATATACTCATTATGCTTGTCTCACTCTTTCTAGTGCATATGGTATGGGACATGTGTACTGTCAGGTGAGATAAATATAATAAGACATGACACCTTCAGATGTATGACCAGTCGACATGCATCGGGAGGTGAAAAAAAATTGACACAAAGAGTTTGAGGTAAATGGTCACCTAAGACAATTGCATACTTATTAGAACCCTCGAATGCATACCAAGGGTAGATATTTTGAGATAGAGTGACTTAGTGGAATAATGATCGGAGGGAGAGGAGGTCTTTGTCCTACTTTGCTTTATAAGAATTAGAGAATTTTGATGTCTTAGGACCTTCATACCAAGGAGGAATTTAAGTCACAAGTCAAATCATGATGGTTGTTAAGGGTAATACTTGAGGATAATAGGATTAATGTTATACAACTTTCAGAATATGATGATACAATATATGAGATAGTATGGATCAATGATCTAGGATCACTATAATGCTGGGTTTTTAGATGATTTTCACACAAGAAAGAGCCTAGAGAAGTTACTTGACTAAGGTTTGATTCAATATTCTTAGGGATAAGAATAGTTCAATAAGAGAGTAGTGATTATTAGTACCTTGGGTTCACCTAGCCTAGAACACCATTATAAGATGAAGAAAGTCATCGGGAATAATATTAAGATGAGACAAGCATGCAAGATTTCCGTACTTTCATAGTTATATCCTTGTTGTGCCTAAGATCACAGGTAGAGGCATGTTAATAAGATTTATTAGAATGATTAAGATCTAAGAACTAAATACACATGATAAGATTATAAGAATTGAATGCACAAAGTCATGATTATATTTGTAAGATAAAATCTATGTATTAAGATGAAAGAAAATGGTAATACCATGAGGTCATAATGCATCAATATTCCTACAAGATTAGATTTAGTGAGATGAATTTAGATTATGGAGTTAGACCCAGGAAAGAGTAGGTCAAATCAAGAGACATGACCTAGGCCCTTAATGCAGGTCACAAGACCCAAACACTCTATGCAGGTCATGAGGCTCAGACCCTTACTGCAGGTCGATTCAAATACATAACTTAGGCCCTATGTCTAGGTTATGAGACCCAAGTACTAGAGTACAAGTCTCTAGAAGAAAGATACATAAAAAGAAATAATTAATAATAAAGAAAGAGTAATCTTAAGGAGATGGGTTCCCGAGCTCCCGATGTCGTGGGCGGAAAGGCGACGGGGGAGGCGACGACATTGCTTCGGCAACCTTCCTCAAGAGATCTCAGGCTAGTCGGAGGATCATCGGGTGCTACTTCTAGTACTAGATCTGCAGCGACGGTGTATGACACTCAGGTTGAGTTACACATTCTAAATCCTCCGCTTGGATGGGAGAAACTAAGGCCTGGAATTACCGGGAGTCCATCAGATCTGAAGACTGTGGATGTTGTTTTGGTTGATGGTAAACTTATCTATCCTAAGAAGGAGGCAGATGAAAATGCAAGCAGATGGAATAAATGTCTTATTGGATACATCATTGATTTCTATCCAAATATCTCGATGTTAACGAATCACTTTGACTCTCTCTGGAAAACACGAAGTTTCTTTGAAGTTTTCGATAGAGGCGATGGCTTCTTCTTGGTTAGGTTTGATGAGCTGGAAGATATGGAGGATGCTTTGAAGGGGGAATGGTTGGTGAAAGGGAGGTCGGTTGCTCTTAAGAAATGGAAGCCTGGGGAGGATTACAATAGATTCGTCTTCTCTAACATTCCATTATGGGTTGACATTTTGAACCTCCAGACTGAACTATGGGACTGTAGAACATTTAGTAGGATTGGTTCGCTCTTGGGAAAGCCTGTGAGGATGGACGATGATACCATCAACTTGAGGCATCTTGATGTCGCCAGGATACAAGTATTGATGAACAAATGCTAATTACCCAAAGAAGATTACTATGAGGAGTGATGCAGGGGAAGAACATATTGTCTTTCTAGACTATGAATGGATACCTTACAGATGCTCTATTTGTGGATGCTTAGGGCAATGGTGAATGTCAGTTGAAACAGCCCGCCAGGATACTAAGGCCTAATATGAATGTTAACCAAAGGAAGGTTTGGGAAGTTAGGAAAACTTCTATAGATGAAGTGCTTGACAAAAGTCTTGTGGTCCAGTCGAATGGTATTTCTAAGTATGTGATTGAAGAAATTATTGATGAAGCTGAAATTCTTAAGGGAAAGATGAAAGTTGGACAGGACGAAGTAGTTGCTGAAGATGAGGTCTTGTCCAAATTAGTTAATGAAGGAATTAGTGCTAGCAGCAACACTTTTGTCCCTTTGACACTTGTGGCGATATAGATGTATTCTAATGATTCTCTGGATAGCTCAAATGTTGCTAAGAAGTTAGTTGAACAAAATGACAGAAGAAGAAACATATTTCATCCTGACCATCAAGTTAAACATAGTACATGCATATTTCATAGGATTGCAGAGGCAAATTTCTCTCCGATCTTGGCTCAAGTGGAGGAGTTGCATGTTATCTCTGATGATGCTGAGGCTGACAGCTTAACAGCCGAGTTGTCCAAATGACTCCATCTCTTTTAATCTCTTCTTAGAATGTTAGGGGTCTTAGTAACAAGATTGGACCTGTCCAAGAAGGATGAATGGTGATATAGTTATTCTTGTAGAAACGAAAGTGAGAATAGAAAAAGTTAATGCTCTTTTGTCTAGATATTTTCCTGATTATATCTACACAACTAACCATAGATCTCATTGTCTGGGAAGAGTGATTATTTTATACAAAAAATGTTCCATTGTTTCTATTGAGGAAACTGATCAGTTTATTCTTGCAAAGGTGATGGTTAATGACTTCTCTTTCTTAATGTCTACTATGTATGGCCATAATGGTGATGTGGAGAGGTCTAAGCTCTGGGAATATATAGAAAATTTGAGTTGTTCTATTAATGAGCCTTGGGTTCTTGTAGGTGATTTCAATGCGGTTAGATCCGAAGTTGAAAGAATCAACATTCAACCTCCAACTAAGAAGTCTATGGAAGATTTTAATAGTTGTCTGCTTAACTCTGGTCTTTACGATATGAATTTGGGGGGGCCTTTTTACTCCTGGGATAATAAGCGGAGTGGTGACAAATTTATCACTTCTAATATTGATCGGATTTTACATAATACTCAATTCATTGCTAGTGTTGTAGATTTTTCTGGTGAGCTGGTTTCTACTTCTATTGGTGATCACAGGAGAATTGTCTTAAAGATTGGTAACCCCAAGATCATGAAAACCCCGTTCAGATTTGTTAACGCTTGGACTCAAAGGCAGGATTTTATTGCTAAGGTTAAAGATGTCTGGGCTATTGATGTTGATGGTTATAGGATTTATGTTTTGTATAGAAAGTTGGAATCGGTGAGGAAATCTCTCTTGAAGTGGAACAAAGAAGTGGTTGGGGACCTTTATGTTAATGCTAAAAAGATTAGGTTTCAGGTGAATGAGGCTCAAAGTGTGGCTAATTTGGATCCCATGAATGAAGGTAAAAGATAGTTTGCTAATCTTCTTAGGAAAGAAGCTAATAAGACTGAGTTGGTTGAAGAATCTCTTCTTAAACAAAAGTTGAGGGTTCAATGGCTGAAGGAAGGCAATGCTAACTCAAATTTTTTTTACTCCTCCCTCAAGACTAGAAGACACAGGAATAGCATGAAGAGCTTGATGATTAACAATGTGAGCATTGCTAATTATGATGAGATCAAGAAGGCTGTCAAGGAGTTTTATATGAAACTTTTTAACAATAGTGAGTCTATTGGAGATGTTTGGAGAGATAGTTGGAATGGGAAAACCTTAACTACTGATCAAGCTAGGACGATCATTGCTCCTGTTACTAAGAAAGAGGTTGATGATATTGTGAAAAATCTTAACTCTGATAAAGCTCCTGGACCAGATGGGTTTAATGGGTGCTTCTATAAGGCTGCCTGGAATGTTATTGGGGATGATACTTTTGAGGCTGTCAAGGAATTTTTTTCTAGAGGAACCATGCTTAAAGAAGCTAACAAATCCTTTATTACTCTAATTCCTAAGGGACAAGATTCTTCTCATATTACCAATTGGAGACATATAGCCTTATGTAACACTTTCTTAAAGATTGTTTCTAAAATCATGGAAAATAGAATGAAGCCTATCCTTCCTTCAGTTGTTGATTGCAATTAGTGTTCTTTTGTTGGGGTAGATCTATGAAGGATGCCATTCTTGTTACTAATGATATTCTAAGTGACTTTAGTAGAGAGTCTAATAGTATGTGCATTCAAGATGATGTGACAAAGGCTTATGATTCGATGAGCTGGAAAATTCTTTTCTCTGTTCTTTTTAAGATGGGCTTCCCTTTAAAGTGGATCCGTTGGATAGAAGCTATTTTTTATTCCACATCTTACCAAGTCCTTGTGAATGGTGAGCCTACTGAGACTTTCTATCCTATGAATGGGATTAGACAAGGAGACCCCTTTGCTCCTTATCTCTTTGTGATCGTGATGCAGGGGTTTTCTAACATGATGAAGAAAGGTGTTCAGCTTAAAGAGTTACAACCGATCAAAGCTCATAGTATTAAGCCTATCTCTCATCTCATATTTGCTGATGACTTGATGGTTTTCTTGAAGGCCACCACTGATAATGCTCAGTATTTTCATAAAGTTTTGAGTGATTTTGGCATGATATCTGGTTTGAAGTTGAATGTCAATAAAAGTTCTATTGTTTTCAGTAAGAAGGCTAAGGCTGGTCTGTTTCTTGGGATCCTCGATATGCAAAAAAGGGATGTTAGTGACTTGAAGTATTTGGGTATTCCTATGTTTATGGGTAAGCTCTCAAAAAAACATTGTTACAGTTTGATTGACAAGCTCAAGAAAATATTAGACTCTTAGAAAGCTAGGTTGCTGAGTTTGGCTGGGAGATTGGAGCTTATAAAGTTGACTCTTTCTTCTTTGTATCTACACTGGATTGACTCCTTTCCTGTCCCCTCTTCTGTGTCAGATTCTATTGATAAGATCATCGGGGATTTCTTGTGGGGTCAGTCTGAAGGTAGAAGTAATGTTCATCTAGTTTCTTGAGATAAAATCTCCCTCCCCTTTTCGGAAGGTGGTCTTAGCATTAGGAAATGCAGAGATATGGTCCGAGCTTGTGTCCTTAAGAATGCATGGGATTTGAATAAAATGAAAGAGAGTCTTTGGGTGAAATGGATCAATGCTAAATACTTAAAGAAAGATACCTTTTGGAATATTGAGCCTTCCCCTAATTACTCTTGGTTCTTTAACAAGATCTTAGCTACTAAATTTACCCTCTTGAATCTTATCAAGTTCAATATTGGGTAAAACTCTCAGTTTAAACTTTGGAAAGTTCCTTGGGTTAATGGCACTACAAAAAACTGGGCCATTATTCACGGGAGAGTCCTGTCACAAACCCCTCTCTACAGGCCCTCAGAAATAGGGACGGTTGTGGGTCTGGCCCTCACAAATGGTCCGTGAAGAGAACTCACGTGACAAATACCAGTGGCCCTCACGAATACAATTGTCACGGACCAACTGACCCTCAAGAATGTTATATTGAGGGACTATTTAGCCTTCATTAATACATTTTTTAGGGACTATTTAGCCTTCATAAATACATTTTTGAGGGACTATTTAGTTCTCATAAATACATTTCTGAGGGACTTGATGGTCCTGGAGAATATATTTTTGAAGGATAATGCCTTCATTAATATTATTATTGAGGGGCAATGTGGTAGTCATCAATGCAATTTTGATGGTCAATCTGGACCTTCATCAATATATTTATGAGGGACTACTGTAAATGATTTTGTTATTGATTATTGAATGATTTATTAAATGATAATTAATTGTTACTATAGTGAATATCAAATTTTAAATGAAAACTTTGTATACATAACCTCAAGCAAAAATTTTATACTAATTCACATGACATCATAAGAAGATTCAACACCAAAATGACACATAAAAATGTTAAATCACCTCAAACCAAATTTTGTTATTGAAGCAAAATATTATCCATACATTGCGTGCTCAACGTTTGTATAAATAAAGAGTACATATGGTTCAAAATTTTGAGATTGATGACAATGAACATATCATGCTAGAAACTCTTAAGATCTATAATGTCTCCATTTTCCTTCAAATGGTGTGGTGCTCTTCATCAATGCCAGGCCTCATATGGGTGAGTGGAGAGTGTAACAACTTGCCCATAAAAGCACAATATTATAAACTGAATCCTCTCTTGTGGAACACACTCAATGCACTTTTGAATTACATGATTACCATTCTGATCACGGACACATTTCATTATAGAACCATCAAGCTCAGAAACCATTTGAGTCTGATGCTCCAAATCGACCACCTCTAAGGCCTGAAAGGAAACCACGAAAGAATTACAGCTATGAGAAAAATATAAAAAACAACCTTTGTGCTATTTTCCCAATAGATTTAATATACTACATTTAGTAGTCATCTTACAGCAAGTTGTGAAGAAACTAAGAGAATAATCGGAAGTACAATAGCACCACGTCCAACTAAACAAACTATAAAAATACATTGCTAAAGTACATTTTGCACTAGCACCACGTTCAACTAAACAAACTATGAATGCAAGGATATGTCTTGGTTTGGGAAGATTCTTTCTAGGGTTCACACAACAATTTTTTTGTATGGAACTTTTTATCTATACAGAACTGTTGTAGTTGTGGAAAATGAATCTCATTCAACAGCTGAGCCAAACATTGACAGCAGGCTCTTGCATGTGCTCATATGTAGTGTTAATATTGTTTGTGTTTTTCCTTTGGAAAGCTAGATAGACATGACTTTCAGTTTAAAGTCTAATAGCTGTAAATGCTTGCTATTGTAACAGCCAGTCATCTTCCCTATAACCGGAACGGGTTTAAATTTTTCACGAGTACTGGAGGCTTAGGGAAAAATGACATCAAGGTCATCTTAGATTTTGCTGCAAATATATATGAACAGCTCTCAGTTGAAAGTTTGAAAGAATCAAAAAGGAACGCTTCTGCTTTCATAAGAAGAGTGGATTATATGAGTATATATACATCAGATCTTGTAGCTGTTGTTCGTAGATCTATGGGAAATCTTGATAACAGTTTATAATTTTGTGTTTGATAAAGGATATTGCATGTTTGACTGGATACTGCTTTACTACATTATTGCATTTAGTGACAGTCAGAAGCCAGTAGTTATTCATCATATTCTACTTAGTATCTTTGAGTTAACAGTTCTAATTTGACCATTGGAATGACTTGTTTGTACCCATTTTCTCAGAGAATCCTCTGGATGGGTTCCACATCATTGTTGATGTTGGAAATGGGGCAGGAGGCTTTTTTGCAGTAAGTAATATTTTTTAATATGATATAAATCGATTACATTGCTTTTATGGTTTCTAAAGTAGGCTCAAACCATTGGCTTATATAAAGCACCAGTTTTAGAGTATCAAAAAGTTCAATTTGATTGTAATCAGTTGTAAATCATTTTTACCCTCAATCTGGGCTTACACATTAAGTGATTTTTAGTAAATACAAAAAAGTATTTGCAACTAAGTTTAGATGGGACCCCACACATGAGAGCGAACCAAAATGTAAAATGGACTCTCAATTTTGTCCCCTACATCTAAATTAGCCTGCTGGTGATTACCTAGTCAAATAGGACTCACATTCTGACTTAGGGATCAACACTTTAAATTTATTCACTAACAATGGCCAAGAGGATTGTGGATGTGCATAAGGGATACAACAACAACACACTACATGAGACTTGCCCATATAGTAGAGGTCATCCCCTTCACCAATCTTCCTCGTCTTCACGACATGTATAACTTCCTCGGTATATGATCCAGGTCCTTTCACAGAGAGTTGCAGCAATTGTCGAAGCACATATCCTCATTAACTAGTTGTACTCATCTTTAACTAGAATATGATGGGTAAAATCAACCCTAACATCCTCGCAATGTCTCCAAGTTTGTTGTCCTAGGTGGAAACCCATATAGCTTGTAGTGGGTTTCCTTGGGATGACCCATCCACAATGTGTGCATTCAGCCACTGACATAGTGCAGCTTGTCCACTATCTTCCAACACCCCCCCCACAATGGTTCTTAAATAGGTAGAATTTGACGTATATGTCCTACATAAACCACTAAGTTTTAAATCATGATTGCAATAAAAAACTTGATTTTTTTAGATATAGAATGCCCTCAATCAATTGTCCATTATTTATAGAAATTTGTAAGATTTTAACTATTATAGTAGTTGTACTTTTAAGATATTGCAAAATGAAATTGAATAGGATGCACATATGGTTTGTTCATATTATTTTGATAAAATGTATTTCATGCTTAGCTGTGAATAACCCTGAAGGCCTAAATTCTTAAATAACAATAAAGGTATTCAAATCATAGAGCAATACTGGAAGTTTCACGACACTACTGGCTGAGCTTTTAAGAAACAGCTACATGAGAGAGATTTGCAGGATTAATATTTGAATGCAAGGCATCAACTGCTTGCCTCACAAACGAATGTGCAGAATTGTCCAATGCCTGAGCGTCGTTACTGTGAAATACATTCCCACTTATTTGCACAACAAAAATATTACTGATAAGGCATTTTGCTTCTTGTATATTGTATTAGAGTCACTTATCACTTGCATGTGAGAAGAGGCCCAATGCAGAATTGTCCTACATTGACCTAAACGAGCCCTCATTTAGAGAAATCTGGTCTAATTCCCCCAAACAAGACATTTTTTTTCCCAAATCAAACCTATTTCCCCCAAATCAGACCTAATCTTCCCAAATTAGATCTGATTTGGCCTACATTAGATCTATTTCTTCCCCAAAATAACTAAACATGATCTAATTTGACCAAATTCTAACCTAATCTGTGTTAATTTTGTCTTCAAATGTCTTAATTTGGACCTAAAAGGCCTTAGGCATTCACTTTAATTATCTAAAAGCCTAGGCCCCTAATTTAAGGGGGGCCACCTAAAGCCTAGGTGGCCTAGGCGAGCCTAGGCGGAGCCCAGGCGGGAGCCTGGATAACTATGCTTTAATGAAAAATCTCCAAAACAAAAGAGATGTATTTAAATGTGTATAAACAAAATTGATCATGGACAGAATAGACAGAAGAAGAAAAACAGGGATTCCAAAAAATACCACCAATACCTTTTAAATAACTCTGCAGCCATACATATGCAAACTGAGATCCAAAACCTGCCCAGTTAGCTGACTTGCAAGTTGCATCCTTTGGCTTTGTGTGCCATGTTCAAAGAACTGCACAATAGGAGACAGGTATGTTAAAACTGCTACAACAAAACTGAAAGAATACAAGAATGTAAAATAAGCTACTTTTTGTATGACAGTTTCCAAAGCTACAAAAATGTATATCATAGAGCAATGGCACTAGAGAAGGCATATTTCATCAGTGTATGTATATCATAGTGCAGGTAGATTGCTGCAATATAACCACCTATTTTCTGAGATGATTTATAATCTGATTACAGACATAATATAAAAGATGCTTTAGGGAACATTACAGCAAATGACACGATGATATAAATAGACTACTTGCACTTGAGTAAAATATTCTAAAGCTAGAAAAAGTTTCCAGTATATGTTTACACTTATTTATATATTTAATTGTAAAACTAGAACATGAATACATCCATAGTCTGTTAAAACAAGTTTTTCTCATCTTATGTATTGTTTATATTTAATTGTAGATCATCTGCTATTGCAATTTTTTTGGCCAAGTAAAGAGAGAAATACAAAGTTGTCTGTAACAATTGGCACATTTAACTAGTATCTACATAGTTTAACAATTAATGGGGGCATATGATGAAGAAATTTCTGATGTAAGCAGTAGGTGAAGCAACATACCAACATGACCAATAAACACAACGTTAAAATGCCTCTTCTTTGTGTCTTCATTCCCATCCACATCAACCTCATCTTGTACCACTATCTCTTTCTCTTTTTCTGCATCTTAAATGGGAAATTTTGTTTGATTAGGTACAACAAGTGATGCTAATAATCGTTAACTTCCAAGTTCAAATAAAAAGTGGAGTTAAGAAAATACCTTTGTTCTCTAACTTCATTGACTCTAGTTTAGACTCAAGATCTTCCCTACTATCTGCAAAAAGTTAATGTACTGAATAGCATATTCTATAGTGAAACAAGGAGCATTGCACTTTCCAACATTTGCAAATGATAAACTCTTTCTAATCAAGTCCTAGATGGTTTTGATGGAGTTTATGTCTTGTGTGAAGCATAGCATGTAGTATTCAACACTGCATTAGGTGGTGTTTCCATTTTCTGCAAGCATATTTTGTATTCTTTTGGGTGCTATGCTTCATATCTGGGAATGATTTCACTAGTTCATCAACAAATATTTAAGAACATCAATCTTTATCTAACATATTTTCAGTTGGATACAGAATACACTCATATTTTAATAGGCATTTCCTATGTCACTATTGTAGGGAAAGGTTCTTGAAGAGGTTGCATGACTTGGAAGTTAGAAGTAGAACTAGCTTAATTGGATAAGTGGACATACATGCATGTATGAGTTTATATTGATTTAGAATTATATACTTCCTTGGATGATAATTATTTGACCAAGATGCCTTCAGAAAGAGTTGGGAGTTCTAGGAGAGACAAAGGGCTTAGCTAGTTTGAACCAACATGTACTATGAGTTAATGCAAGTAAATAAAATAGTGAATGATTATGCAAGGCACACATGAGGACATCTAAGTATCCTAATGCATCTATGCATTTGTATAAAAGGTACCAAGGTAAGTAAATATCCAAGATAAAGTAGGTAAACACCATGTGCAAAACGCAAATGTAAAGCATATGTTGACGTCTTATAAAAAGAATACTTACGTATGAATGGTAACATATAACCTCATGAGCTCCAAAATTTTAGGATCGTCAAAACCTAACATGTCAGAGAAATTGCCTCCGTAATCTAGAGACTCATCAGCAGATATAGTACTTTTATTCTTGTATATCCTGCACAGAGATAGGCATTATAAGGAAGGTCTCAGATGAGAGGGAAGAAATTCATAGCAATGGCCATGTTCCTATAAGGCCACCGTATCCTATGCTGGAAACAGTGACTGAAAAAATCAGAGATTGCACCCAAAACAATAAAAACTAATGAATAGAACATCATTAAGACATATCTGATTTACAAAAAGGAAGACAAGAGACTAACACTCCTTAGATTACCAGCTAAATCTTCCGATATCACTAGTCCTACTATTGATAATCAAACACTTTGTGTCAGTCCTACTAAATATAGGTTTGCTTGGAATAAGTGTTGTGGAACAGAAATCATATTCCCTAGAAATCGAAGTGTTAAATGACCAAACTCAATAGTGAATTTGATTATATCAAGGAGATAACACAATTTGATGTGTACATGTTTGTTATATGGAGCTATTCAGAAACATATCTGTAAAATTGGCTGAATCATTAACATAGATAGAGATAGTCTGTGAAATATTCAAAACTGTTTATATAGGAAACTCATTAGACATAATCAAGCAAGGGAAATAAGTTGCTACATATTTAAAAAGAATAGACAAAGTTTTGACACATGCCTAATAATGGCTCCTAATTAACTTGCACGGTGCTCCCAATTGTTTTGACAGGTTATGCACTAATAACAACTTCGAATTCGCTACAAAAAAAGTTGATATGTGAGACCTAACGCCATCACAATTGTTTTCTATAAGAACAAAAGCACCAACTAATTGGTTATGCAACAAAACCTACCTGTTTATATTGACTCCTTCACTTTGACAAAAGAACAATATGTTCATTCAAAGTCTTCCAAGCATGAGCTTCATAACAAGCTTTTATTATTGAGATAACAACATCCCTGATTCCAGTAACATATCCAGCAAGCCTCATCTCCTTTTCTTGCTTCAAATATGACTCTATTGTCGCCTCCAAATTTTTTCCTGAAGGGTCAGATTTCATCACAGTAACGAGAAGCATGTCAACAAATATAGCCAAAGCCATATCAAGTAAATAATAAGTTAATTATTTAGCAGAAACATCATAACATTTCTCAAGAGTTGTTTACAATCTGATTGACAAAGCCATATTTTAGAATCATGCATCAGGCTCGTTACCTTTATTTTCAAATCGGTCAATACAGTGCATAATAATAGCCTAGTATATAAAGCAAAATAATGAAACTGTTCTAATGGACATAAACCACATGTATAAGGTTACAACTATGTTTTAATGGATAGCAGGGGCAACCACATGTTAAAGAATATCATGTGAAAGCTACTGGAAAGGAAACTGGCTTAAACTATTATCCTAGAATTGTCCTTATACAAGTCTATTATGATAAAACCAACATGTCATATAGTAATGTATACACCTAATATAGGTCAAACATCAATGTGTAGCATATTAAACGAGGGGACAAGATACAGTAATGTGGAAAGTCCAGCATATTATATTCTAGGAATGAAACCTAGAATGTATATAGGTCCAGTAATGTGGGTGTTTCATGTGAAACACATTCTAGGTCATTTCTATATAGGTCCAGCAGTTTAAGAATTATGTGTTAAGGATAATTTATTATATATGCTAATATGACCTATAATAACACATTGTATATACAGTTTATACCCAGTAGGATCCATGCTTTACTCTTGCTGAAAGCTATTGAACACATTGTATAAACACATTGCTTTTTGATAATGAGTAAATACCCAGATGGTGCCTGATGAATAAATACAGGTCTGCACCTTGGTGAGTCTGAAATAGGAAAAGAAGTCAAGGACTTAATGAGTTCATCTTCTTACTGGTATGAAGCTACATTGAAGTGAATTGCTCAAAATAACATCCTCTTGGTACCCTCCATGACATGTATATGCATAAGTGGGCCCTAGGATGCCAACGCAAGAACTGATGGACAGTGAGCATTAAAATCTACATCATTGGTGTGGGGGTAAGATTATTGGGCTTGCTCACCATCATGGGTAAAAGATGATGGGTTATATCACCCTTTCCCCGGGCTTTATAAATTGCAAAAAAAATAGGACAATTCTTTTGACTAAGGAGAACACACTAGGTATGGGTCAAAAGAAAACCAAGCAAACAAAAAGAAAAATATCATAGTGGCACAAAAGTATAATCATGTATAGTGTGTTTGCACTTTCTCTACATAGGATGGGTGCAAGCAAGCCTGAAGGGTAATTATGCAATAGAGTAATGCTCAGATTTTCTTCAGGAATGCTTGCTTTCAGACTGCACTACATTGATCATGAATGCTTGCTTTCAGAATGTACTACATTGATCATGAATCAATCCCCCAAAGACAGAATCTCCTTCAGATACTTGGGCATGGACTAACGAGGTTAGTGGGATACATTATGTCAAATTGGCCTTCACAAAGCCATGTTCAACCTGCCAAAAGGCCCATTGAAAACCAGTTGGCACCTTGACATACCCAACAAGATTAGTGTATTTTTGTGGCTAGTCAGAAATGAACTGATCATGAAATGAAGCCATATCAAACACTACATAATACCATACATGATATTCAATATTAAATGAGAGAAAACAACTATCATGAATTAGTCATAAACTACTATCATACAAGAAAATAGATCATACATGATATTCAACATTAAATGAGAGCAAAAAACTAGCATGAATTAGAACATATAAGTAATGGATAACAATAAATATCTAGAGGTGCAAGTGAATCATACCAGTAAGTCAATGGCTTGTCACGAGCATTGTTGTTTCTTCCCTCAAAGCCCAGCTCATAGAGTCTGAAGAGGTTGTAGAAGAATCTAGCTTTCTCCCTTTGGTATTTGTACATGAGCAACCAAGTTATCACGTAGAATGAACACCCTAGGAAATGTAGTTATAAATAACAGACCAATCCATAAAATGAAAACTTCCTAGTCAATGCAGTTCAAAATGAAAAACTCAATCAGTACAAATGTAACAACCCTAGTCAATTTTAAGTAGATGCAAGCATATATCAGCAATAAACACTGCAAGTTAGTAGTACTATTAAACTACTAAACATTGTACAAACCCCCTATTAGCAGTACTACATAACCCAAGTACGGATGAAGAAAATTAGACCAAAGGGAAGGGATGGAAGGAGGTAGGGAGGCAAATGGAAACATGACGGTGGAGGAATTGGAGCTTTGGTAGTGGAGCAATTCATAACAAGGGCAGACTGTAAATACATTGAAGAAGAGATGCTACTACCTATGGGATCGTTGCGGAGAAGGGGAACGCAGAGGACGGAGAAGAAGGTGGGGAGAGGAAGTGTGTGCAAAGTTTGATTGAACCACATGCAAAGAGGGTCAGGCTCATAAAGGATTATCTACCTCCCATCCACCTCCCTGGTCCTCTCTTTTTTGACATCGCACGATTAATGGAGGTTGCTTTCCCAATCCAGTTTTGTGGCAGCATCCGAACCCTCATGCATTGTTGCTGCTACTGGTGCCTTGACAGCTCCCCAGGATGGCGTAGGGGTTCCCCTCTCTGCGTCGCAAGACTCAACGGTGAGTCTGGGTCTCCGACAACTGGGCTACGCCTCCGGCCCAGTACGCTCATGCTCAAGCTCTGCCTGATCAAAATTGGCGTAGCGGTGGTGCAGACGTGCGTATCACTAAAGACTGAGATGTGTATGAGAATGAAAAAGAGTGAGGAAGAAGGAGAACATTACGAAAGAAACATTACCTCTCAAGGCAAGACCAGGGAATCCTCGATCGTCGAATCATGGCTGTTGCAAGCACAAGCACTTTGACGCCTTAAACCATGAGCACGAGCACCATTACGCCTTCAATCGCTAGAACGAGTAGTGTGGGGCTTCATCAGGGAAGGGGGAGACGGTGAGGAAAGAGACAATATAGAAGGAGAAGAAATTGGGGTCAAAACCCTAGCAAACCCAAAGAGGATTGGTCGCATGGAAGGAGGAGTTGTGATGATTGGGAGGAGTAGTGGCTGCTGTTAGCGACAAAAGGAATAGCGACGGCGACGCGGGGAAGGAGATGGCAGGGGAGGAGATAGGAAAGGCATTTGGAGAGTCGGGGTGGAGAGATCGGGGAGAGTCGGGGTGGAGGGATCCGGTGAAAAGGGCAAGAAGTGAGGTGCTCGTCGAGTGAAAAGGGACAGGTGCGGAGAGGGGAGGACCGGCTGAGGGTTTTTCTTTTTTATTTTGATTTCCAAATGTTGTATTTTACAATGGAGGGAAGCCATAAGAGATGGAGGGAAAGATTTGTCATGGTATTTTTTACGGGGTGATCAGTGAGTAATGTATTTGTGAGGGATTAGTGTTCACATAAAAGTTCTAAGGATGTTAAAAACACGGTTGAGGGATTTGGTCCCATATTTGAAGGATGAGCCCTCACAAATAGACATCATTATTCACAATCTATGGTTCCTCACAAATGTTCTTCAATAAAGGCCAATTTTTTTGTAGTGTGGTAAGTTTCTTTCTGAGTGTGATGAGAAGCTTAATCCTATTAATACTGGGATTGACACAGAAGCTAAGTTGAGTTCTATCATGAATCTTGATAAGTGGTATTTACCTAACTCTAGAGTTCTTGGTCTGGTAGCTAAGGTCATTGAAGATAATAATATTAAGATTGGAAGTGTTGATTCCATTTTCTTTCTAGACAAATCTGAAGTAAGTCTGAAAGATGCTTGGGAAGCAATTAGAACCAAAGGCATGGAAAATCATGTTCTCTTGTGGTTATGGAACTGTAAAGCCCCTAAGAATCACTTGGTTCATGCTTGGAAAGTGTATCTTAATAAGCTCCCCACTCAAGATTATAGTAGGAGAATGGACATTACAGTGGTTTCTAGGTGTCATCTTTGTTAGGCAGACTATGAGAATACTTCTCACATCTCTTTCTAGTGTGAGTACTCATATAATGTTTGGAAGGCCTGCTTGGAGGGTGGTCTCATTAATTATATTCCTATTGATATGAATGATGTGAGTCGTGTTAGTCTCAAGTCTCAATACATAACCTGCTTTGCGATTTTGTACTTTTTATGGAATGAAAGGAACAAGAGGGTGCATAATAATGCTGCTAGAGAACCTAATATCCTGATGAAATTGATTAAACAGGTGGTGGCTGATTTGAGCTGAAGTGGCATAAAGTGCTATGTTTTGAGGTGTTGGTTGGCCTTGTTCTGGGTCATGGTTTCGTTAGTGTTTTCTCTTCTTGGTGTTGGCTGCTGGTGATGGTTGAGTATCCACTATTAGTGTGAGGCTCCCCTCTCACTGTTTTTTGTTGTCTTTCTTGGTGATGTTGCAGTTGTGGGTGGCTAGGTGAAGGATGAGTATCCACTCTCCTTGAGTGTGAGGCTCCCCTCTCCCTTGCCTTTTCTTTGGTTTGGCGTTGTGTTGCTTGACTTTAGTTAGTGGTCTGGTGATGGTCGAGTATCCACTGCCTTTGAGTGTGAGGCTCCCCTCTCCCTTCTGTTTATGGTCCTCTATTTGTTGGTTTGGGTATGGCTTTTTCTGTAGGCTTTGGTTAAAGCTTCATTTTCTAAGCTGTTGTAGTCATGTTGTTGCTCCCCTCTCACTGCTCTCTCACAGTGATGGTTGAGTGGTCTGTTGGTTTTTTTTGTGGGTTTCTTGTTGTGGTTTGTTTGGAGTTGAGGTGATCTTGATGCTGCTCCCCTCTCACTGTATTTTTTAGTGATGGTTGAGTGTTTTGTTCCCATGATGGTGTGGGGTTGGCATGGTGGTTTTTCTGCTACTTCCGGGGTGCTGGATGTTTTCTCTGTGGTTGGGTTTTGAGGCCTCAGTTGCTTCTTGGTTGGTTGTTGATAGCTTGTAGTTGGGATGATCTTTGGATGTGTTTGGATGCTGGTGTTTGTCGTTGGAGGTTGGGTTGTTTGCTAGCTTGTGTTTGTGAAGGATGTGTGAGGTTTTTGGACTTCTGCTGTCTGGGTCGTCTGGCTGCTGGGGTATTGGTGAAGGTTGAGCTTCTTTTGGGTGTTGATGCTCCCCTTCCCCATGATGTTGTTTATCTCTTTTGGGCTTCTTAATGGTTCTCCAGGAGAAGATGATGTGTTGTTGGATGAGCTACTTTCTCTTGCTCTTTTTTGTGTTCTTTTGGTTGTTGTTGATCCCTTCTATCTGTTCTGGTCTCTGCTGCTCCCCTCTCATGATCTTCTCTGTCTGTATTGGAGATCTGTTGATCGGGGGTTCTGCTTATGCTTGATCAAATTCGTGAGGTGTGCAGTGTATGCTTTCCAGTTTCTCTGGAGTTCTTGGCTTTCTGAGGATGATCACTTTATATCTGTTAAGGATGCTGCTGGGATGTTGTACCCTAGATCTGCTGATAGGTGGTTCTGCTTATGTTTGATCAAAGTCGTGAGGCGTGCAGTGTAAGCTTTCCAGTTTCTCTGAAGTTCTTGGATTTCTGAGGATGGTCATTCTATATTTGTTGAGGCTACTACTGGGATGTTATGTACCCTGTGTGTAGTTGTGTTCCTCTGTGTTTATGGTGTTGTTTGAGGCTTTATGTCTTTCTTTGTCTGGCTGCTGCTCCCCTCTCACTTTTGTAAGTGATGGTCGAGTCTGTTTCTCATTTTGGTGGCTTGTGGGCGTAGAGGCTCTCTTCTTTTGTATGATGTTGTAAGTAGGGATGTTCAAGATCGATGGCTCTCTCTTGTGGCTTGGTCTACGCTGGCAGATCACTATGTATCTAGACGATGGGCTTGGGTTCTTCTGGAGTGTTGCAGATATGGCCCTTCATTTGGCCTCTATCCCAGAGAATCCCCTAGAAGATGGCTAATATCTTGAGGTTTTCTATTCTTTGTATGTAGCTTCGTACAGTTTCCTTTTTTCTACCTTTATTTGAAGGTGGTTTTTCTTTGTACAGACTCTTAAAGAAAAATAAAAAAATAGCATCACGAGTTTTTACCGACCAAAAAAAAGAGTAATCTTTTATGCCTATGGTTTTCCAATATATTTCCATGTTGGTTGTACATGCTAGTTCGATAAGGTTGTTAGACATGTTTCTTATCTACAAGAAGTCATAGTTTAGTGGTCCCTACAATATTTTGTGATAATAGTCAAGAGTTAGTGTATGTAAGGTATGTGAAATCCTAAGGCGGGTAGCCTCTTATAGTTTAATTGAATTTCTAGAACGAAATTCCCGTAAGGTGGGTAAGACTGTAACATCCTTATTTTTTATATATGATTTCATAAATAATAACATCCACATAAATTAGTAAACGTCATAATCTTTAAAACCTTAGATGGGGTAAAGTCAAAGGTTTTATCAGATTTCAAAATCATGGAAGGGGGAGACAAGATGGTTTCTATGAGATGAGAAATCTTATATGATGGTCTAGAATTGATCTTAGCATGTGTTGACTGATGAATAAGAATAAAGATCAATTCGTCAAATCATAATGGTAGAATTATGTTAGTAGTTACTTATTCATAATAGTGAGTAGTAATTTCAATTTCTTAGTACATGTTCACATCATTGACGTTGCCTTGATGATCATCATGGATAACTATAGGTAATATGACATATATGGAAAAGAGGGTATTCTGAATGCAATTTTTCCAATTTTGATGTTTAATAATATTCATATGTAATCTTGGGAATTTTCTTATGGTAAGTAGGCTAGGATAGATAGTGAAATGACGTTTGTGAACAATGGGAATTGTATAAGTCTTTGATATTGTTGAGGAGTATGTCATATAGTGTTCAATGATAATACATATGTTCTGTTGAGGTAAAGAAGAATGTTAGTCAATCTTAAGTAGTATAAAATTAGGCAATGAGTTTAGAATATTATACACGTTTTAATTTTATTCAAGTGTATCTAGAATTTTCAAGGACTCCATAATTGTTTTTCTAACTCACTTAGACTAAGAATGCAAGAATATTGTGTGCGCTTCCTAGTTTCCTTGGATATATTGGAATATGCCTCGTACGGAGCTGCTTCCAAAATATTTTAAGAAGATAATGAGCAATTACCACGTCTAAATAGAACCTATAATGTAGAAATATAGGTTACGATAATGACGGAGAAGAAGTTGGATACGAGTAGGCTTCTACATGTTGAAATGTTAATTCAATAGTTTCCCTCGGGCCAAGAGATCTGATTTCTTCTTGAGATTAGAGTCACATTGAGCATGGGACATAGATAATAGACACAAATGAGATTCTTTATTATATTTTATTTGAGATAATGATGGTTGGAGTCTGGTCGGTCACAGATGATTGAGTTTTTTTTTTAATCATTTCATAGTTCCCTTTTGTTACGGAACAGAGTCATGCGAGGCAACTGAATGTCGCAATGATAGAGAGAATTAGAAAAAAGACTTGCCTTATAAAATCAGATCATCCTAACTAGAAACCCATTAGTTATCACCACCACATGTCTCGTCGACCCAAACAAGCTTTTTTGACCACTAACATCATTATCAGAATGACTAACAATGAAGAAGATGAGGAGATCCTGGTGCAAGATAGAGAAGCCACAAACATATGGACCCCTGGGCTAGAGAAGCCAAAAACATATGGACTCCTGGGCGTATCTCCAGATGCATCAAAGGGCTGACATAGGGCCTCTGTTCCCATATCTCACCATGGACATCATTGTTATCCCCCTCCTTACAACAATGCTCAGTTGAGAGAAGAAGAAGACAAAAGAGGAGTGCCTGAGGATGAGAGTTCAGAGGCTCTATGACAGGGAAGAAGAGGATCCACAGTCCTCTGCTCAAGCCAGGAAGTGCATCCATCTTAAGATACGAGCCAGACCTCTCTGTTGGCTTCCCCTATTTTGTCGCGTGAACCAAGGAGATCGTCCGTATGTCTCGTCAAGAATGCATAGGAGAGGTGGGTCAAGAAGATCCCACCTACACAGATCCTTTCTGAGATCCATCAAGCAACTTTATAAAATAAAGGAGTGGGCATGCCACTCTCATCTCTTAGGTCAAGTATGGAGGGCTATGATCGTCCCGAAAAGGTAAACCCTTGTTTAAAACATATCTCATGATTCGTAGACTAGATTTATGAGTGTAAGGTACCGAATGAAAGCTCTTGAGGTCTAGATTTTTATAAGATGTTAGCTTTTGAAGTTGATTAATGAAATACTCATATATTTTATGAGAAGTGATTCACACATATAATACTGGATTGGTTGTGGTAAATAACTATGATGGGTCATTAAATCTTAAAAAAATTCAGTAGAGCCCCAATGATGTCTAGATTTGATATAATTCATATAATCATGATCCATGATGTAATATTCCATACTTTTGTGAATGAATGCATGTTTAGGAGTAGTAACCCTAATATAATTTGAGAAAATGACATGAGCATAAGTAAATACCCTAAACATTTAAGATTAGTTGAACGTATGAGACATGATCATAATATCCTAGGTTAATATACACGTATAAGTGGAATAAGGATAGACTATACTAATACACATCTAAGATGGTATGTGTACCTTGGTTAGACTTAAGAAGTATGTGTTTTGGGTTAATAAATATTCATGATTTGTTCATGATATTTTCAGGAACTAGGGTTTAACTCAAAGATTTGAGAACTGAACATTAGTTTTTGTAACAGAGGTAAGTGGGCCATGTCCTTTGATATTATTATTATTATTATTATGCTTCAACCTACACCTTTCCACAAGGTAACTTAGAGATAAGTTACTTTCATACATTCAGTATTTCACGCTTGTTTCATGTTCAATGATAGTTCGAGTAATCAAACGTTATTTAGATTTAAGTTATGTTGTGAGGATATCAGATTATACACTTTGTTATTTAAGCTATATGTAGAAACTTAGTATTTATTTAATAAGTCCATTTTATTTTCATAAGCCTTTAGCCTGATGTCATTAATATAATATCAAAATTATGTTAAGTTATCATATCAAAATAGAGCTTCAAATTAAGATTTATCAGACAATAATATTGTCAGACTTCATATTCATATTTAGATTTAGAGTTCATATTTAGATTAAATTCAAAATTTAACATCAGATATTCAGAATTTAGTACATGTTTAGTTATCAGTATTTAGTTTCAATATTAGATTAAATCATATTTAGATTTTAGTAATTTCAGATTTAAGATAATTAAGTCAAAACCTTCACATAAAATATTATATGATAAGTCCTCATTCAATTAGTCCCAGGACGATTCAGAGGCATCTATTGCCAATTCAGAGGAGTGTTGACTCCAATTCAAAGGTACTTCAGTACCGATTCAGAGCGTAGTCACACCATTTCAGAGACACCTCAGTGTCATTCAAAGGCATGTAGTGCCAATTATGAGGTACTTTGGTTCCAATTCAGAGTGTAGATATGCCAATTCAGGAGGAATTATCTTATAATGGTGGCCACAAATAAGATAAAAGACATAAATAAGAGACACATCAATTCAGTATAAGTTTACAACTTTCAGATTGTAGATAAGCTTTCAATTATAGTATATTCATGTTTACTTTATTAGACATTCAATGCCACTTACTTTAACCTAGGTTTCCTTTTGTGCATGGCTAGGGATGAGATGTCCCCAGGTACAGAACTTCAGGAGATATTCATGACAAGATGATACATAGACAACTTTAGGAGGTTTTCTTGGTGAGGAGCCATCTACATGATCTGAGATTTTAAGACACAATACATGTTTTAACATCATGTATATAGATTTTATTATCAAGTTTGATGCAAGTTTATTTTTTGAGAATATGATGAGAATTTATTTCATACACAGTTTGCGATGGTTCTTATTCATCATTATTGGAATTGCATATCATGTTAGTAACACTCCCTAGTAAAAAAATTTAGCTTCCGCTTATGTGATAAGAAAATCAAGGTGTTATATGTTGTCTCAAACCATTAGATGGCTTGAAAGGTAGAGGTGGTTCACCATTAATGGAGATTTTGTAACTCATAGATCTAGAATAACATGATTACATCTCAATCAATAGGGAGGAAATCTCATTAATCTGTCATAAAGAGAACAAAGTCCCAATGCACAAAGCTGAATGCCTTGTTAATATCAACTCTAGGGCTAAATCTCGAGCATGTAATTTTGAATCATGTACAAGTCTATTAGGCACTAAAATAACGTCAAAGATGTGTATCCCTTAAATAAAAGAACATGAGTTCACTTCAATGAGGGAAGGTAGCACGATCTTGAGATTATTGGTTAAAATTCTGAGATAATTTTATAGAGAAAATTGTAGTGTTCTATAGGTCTCTAATCCAATATAGTATTAACATTCTTGATTTTTAGAGTAAGAGAAATCGTCATTCTACCAATTTCCTCTAGAATGCCTCATTTATTAAAAAAAGTTAGAATAGCGATAGAATTCTAACCTCCAGTAAGGTTCTAGGTTAGTTTAAGAATTTTAGCACCAAACCCATCTAGACTTGGTGCTTTATTATCACTAGCATGACTGACCACATAATTATTACTTCCTTGTCACTTTAGCATAGAGATACTCAACCTGCTCATTATTTAGGGAAAGAACCATCTAGATATGTTCCTTAATAATGTTAGGGTCATATGGATTTTACAAAAGATTCTTTGTATTCTCATTCTTAAAGATACATAGAATAATTGTGTATTCCTATTACCAACATTAATCCATTGAATTCTAGATTTTTTCTTCTTCTAATAAGAGACTCTTCATCTTCCAAAGACTTCAATGCAACTTCCCTCTTCTTTAGCAAGAACACTCAAGTTAGGATCAATGGGATCATTATCAACAACTATATGAGCTTATAGAGCAAAGTGTTTGATCTTCCTTGCATTATTGCTTAACTTGTGTACCTTATCTTTATCCCACTTCATAAATGTTGCATACATCCATTAATTTATTCATAATTCTAAAAACAGGACAATCACTCAAATTAATGATCCATACTCCTTTAATAACACTATTGTATCCATTCAAAGATGTTGATACATTAATAAAACTAAAAGGGATATTTTTCCTCCTCTTTTTGATGGAAGTGCATATCTTGATTGTGACTGTTTAGAGATAAGAGAAGTTGTTGTACCTTGTGTTTGTAGGTTTTGAGGTCCATATCTGACTTTTTGTTTTTGTTTCTACTGACATTGAGGGTATTGGATACTGAAAGGAGTGGAAGAAGAAAGAAATGCGTGGTCTGAACATCACTAATGTGCACCTTTGAGGTGTATTGGTTCTTTGTTAAAGAGGCAGCTTTCAAAAGAAATAGTAGAAATATATATGTGTAAAATAAGAAGAAAACACATTTGTGCAAGGTATATGGGTTATGTGGAAACATAGAATAGGGCATGTTGAAGTTTTAGCATGCCACAAACAATTTTATCCATTGCATCATAAATAAAAATCTACGATTACTTTTGTATATGAAAGCACAAGACACGCTACATAAAGACTACTATGGGTTCATCTTGAACATAAACATCAACATCAAAACTACTGTGGATGATATTGGGCGACTTCAACATAGTACTAATTGTAAATGAAAAAACTAGAGGAGAACCTATACATATGGGTAGCTATAGAATTTGCATCATGTTTATCCAATACAAGATTAGAAGATCTTGCAGCAACAAGCCCATACATGACTTTTAAAAGAGATTGGCTCCAGGAAAGACTCAATCGTGCCACTGTTAATACTGAATGGATCGAACAATACCCATACACCTCCTTAGTGGTTTTACTAAGAATGAATTTAGACCTCTCTCCAATTCTAGTTCATACTGAAAGAACCAATACCAATTAGGTTTGCCATACCAAAACACAAATTAGTTAGAACCTAAGGCCCTCTTTAAACAATTCTCCCAACGAACATGGGACGAAGATGACGATTTCCACAATTCTGCAACTAAATTTACGAGAAGTGTTGCATCTTGGGACAAATAAGAAAGAATGAAAATTGGAAAAAGAAAAGATGTCTACTCTCAAAATTGCAGGAGCTACAAAAAAGCCAAAGTGAAAACTACACAAACGAGATTGGCAACCACAATGATGAACTACAAATTGAATACTATGAACTCTAATTCTAAGAACTTGAGGAATGGAGAAAACATGCAAGATGCGACTGGATGGATGGTGGAGATGCAAACATGAAATATTTCTAATCCATTAAAAATCCAAGAGAAGAAAAATCATTATATTAAAACTTAAAGACAACAATGGAGATTGGATTAAAGATAGGAACAATCTAAGAAATATGACCAGGGATTATTTTTAGAACCTCTTCAATCAATAATAAGGAATAGATAGAACTAACACATCTAGACTTTACACCAGAAACTTTTCTCAACTAACATACAAACAAATTGTTATCTGTAGCTCCATACCAAATGAGAAAGAGATTGAGACTACACTGAATATGATGAACCCAACTCAAAGCACCTAGACCAGACGGGGTGGATGTTGGTTTTTTGCAATGTAATTGGCAAAACTTAAAAAATTCTATAGGATTGATGATCTCAAAATTCTTTGTAGCTCCACCTATTCATGATACATTAGCCAACTCCATTTTGGTTTTAGTTCCCAAAAAAAATACTATACAATCATGTAGCCATTTGAAACTGATAACACTTAACAACGTAGCACTCAAACTCATTTCCAAAATCCTTGTTAAAAGAATCGAATCATACCTCCTGGACTGGATATCTCCCTTGCAGAGAAGGTTTATACCAGGAAGAAGAATTACATACAACATAATTCTAGTATAAGAAATCATTCACTCAATGAATATTATAAAAAGGAAGAAAGCATCAATGGCTACCAAATTAGAACTACCTAAGGCATACGAAAAGATGAATCAAACTTCCATTCGGGACACACTTCAAAGAACTTCACGACCTACAAATATCATCAATCTAATTATGAACATCGTCACAGAAGGAGAAATTTCTATTTCCTGGGAAGGAGAAAATATTCAACATTTCAACGAAATAAGAGGAGTACGTCAGGTTGATCCACTTAGTCGATGTAATAAAGTTTATATGCCAGTTCATGCACATCATTCGCTTCCATATCGTTATTAAGTATATAAACCCACCGATATTTCAGAATCCATGTATATTGTACTAAGTCATGATTGTATACATATTGGCATAATTCTATTCTACTAATAACTGTATTTCCTATTGATGTATTATCCATCAATACCATTCTCTAATCGAATTCTTAGGTTAAGTCATATAGGAAACGAAGTTACAAAAGTAACAAACTTCTACTGACCTGTAGACCCACTAGGCTTCTGTTCATCCTTGATGTCTTAGACCTTCGTGGAGTAAGGGATGCAACATTAGATCAGTGGTGATGCAATTGCACATGGTGGTGCTCGATCTAGCAGATTGCAAGATGATATGGAGTTGTATGATGGTTGAGCAAGTATTGATGACATTCAAAATTAGCATGTGCGGTGGTGGTTGTGGACCTGTGGTTTATGGGCCCACTATAGCCACAGGTGGTCACTGCATGACTGTCTCCAGCCATTGCAGTCCCAGGTGGTGGTGCTCTCACAACTGCAACATGACATGAGATGTGTGAGCAAAGGAGAAAGGAAGAGGAGGCAGAGATGAAAGCACCGCATCGTGATGTTGCAGGTCAGAACAATGATGAGTCTTGCAGGTGATGACACTGTGCGGTGAGATTCATAGTCAGGGGTCAGGATGGGGGAAAGTATGGCTGAGTGTGGAAGCCTGAACGGCGGTGATGGTACCCTGTGGCCTAGAGGGCGGCGCATGGTAGAAGATGAGCGGCGGCAATCACCTTGTTGCAATAGTACTAGTACAGGGGGAGGGTAGACCGTCGACTAGGAAAGGAGGACCGTTGATGAGACATCGTGGTGTTGGTGGTACAGCCTGGCATTGCTCGGCACTACCTAGTGCTGTTTGGCTCTACTGGGAATAGGGTGGTGGGTAGTGGTGGTTCCTTGCTGCAGCGGCAGCGTTTCTCAGAAGTTGGATTGGGGCCCGACCTTGGTTACTCTTGGCTCTGTCTAGCGTTGCAGAGCATGGCTAGCACGGGGTGAAGAAGAGGCATGACGGTTAGGGTGAAGGTGAAGACAGGGAACAAGGAATTTGTGCGCTACCGGAAGAGAGGAAGATCTGATCGTCTTACAGATGGTCGAGGTCCGCGAGGGGGATCCTAGACGAGGACCATAGCGACGACTGCGCTCCAGGTGGTAGACCATGGTGTCTACAGTGTCACGTTCAAGTAGGTGAACGATGTCTGTTGCGGCTTCCTCCGCAGGCAGTGACGCTGGAACTTGAGCAGCCACCAGAGACAGGAGAGGAAGTGGCAGTGATCAAGACATGAAAGGTAGGTGAAGAGGGATGTAACATCCCTGACCTGGGTTATGAACTAACCCCAGGTGTTTTGCCTAAATATGTAATTAAACCCTGGTGATTATCTTATGACATGTAATTAAGTTCCTAAGGAACATACATTTTCATTTCTGTCCTTTTAAAACAATGTTGTAGAATTATTTGGTAATGCAGGGGCCTATGTGCAAATTACCCAGTTAAAGGGTGTAACTCGCAAATTTCACAAGTTAAGATGTTCCTTTGGTGATGAGACATCATATGAGTAAATATGATGAGGTAAGATGGATTTCCCAAGCTTGGGCATCAAGATACAGCTTGTGGAATGAACCTTGTGCTTAAAAACCCTATTTTGGATTAAAGTGCAATTTACCCAAATATGGGGTGCAGCTTATAAAATACACCATCTAGAACATCTTTTATGACTTTTGACATCATTTAGAGTAATAATGATGAAGGGGGCACTTCCTTTGAATAATCATATAATAAGGAACACCTTTGTAATTAAATCATCAAGATGTAAGTAAGGAGACCCTTATGTACATATGTACCTTAGTGATAAGTTGACCTTCCTTGCCTTTAGTTCTTGGTTTTAGAAGGAGTTTTACCTTATAAAAGAAGAGGAGGGACGTGCCTAAAATAAAGGAAGGACCTAGTTGTGAAAAGGAGAAACTAGTTGTCCTTATGTTGGAAATGACCCCAAGATATATATACACCCTTCCTTTGTTTGTAAAGGAACGTTTCCTTCACTTCCTTTCTTATTTCCTTGCTTAGACCGACTTAGGACAGAGCTCTGGAGAAGAGGAGAATGGCCAAGAAGTTCTAGGTAATCTTTGATCATCATCTTGCTCAAAATTCATGGAGGATATCATGTTACAAGGTTGGTTTGCTAGTTTTCTTACTTAGCTTTCTCGTTCTAGCCATCTTTTCCCAACCTTTCCTTGGAGAAAAACCCTTGGCCGACCTGTGGAGCTCAAGAAACCATTAAAGACTTGAATCTTGGAAGCTTGGAGCTCAAGGAACGACCTTAAGGCGGGTTTTATAATTCTAAACCTTTTGCTTTGTTATGCATACTTTTATTCGTGCAAATAATAGTTAGTTCTTCTTCTTCCCATCCTTCTGTGCACCCTTGCAAGCTTTTTCGTGAGGAACAGACCTTGGTTTCAAGGTTGAAGACAAAGGGCATTAATACCTATGTTGGTCCTTATCCAACTTTACTAAACGATCTTGGACCAATAGGTCAAACGATCTCACACTCGTTTCAATCCAAACGGGTTCAATAGGTCGGTTTGGCCAAATGGGTTCCAACCCGTTTGAGGGCGTTGACCAAGCGTTGAACATTTGGAATTTCTGTTCACAATTATGTAGGCTAATGACCCACCAAATTTGAGGGGTTAACTCCAAAGGAATCGTAGGTTGAAGGCTAATCAATTAGGCAATCAAATTGAATTAAGTGTTGTTTTCTAAACTGATTAACTTGAATCTTTGGGCAAACGGGTTCCAACCCGTTTGAAGGAGTTGACCAAGTGTTTACCGTTTGGGATTCCTGTTCATAATATATTGAATTTCATTTCTACCAAGAATCATGATCTAATTCCTAACCAATTAAGAGTTGAAGGCATTTCAACACCCTAACCCTAATCGGGTTAAATTTGCTGATTTTCATATAGATTTTGATGAGTGTTGGGTTGAAGGACCCAAACGAGTTCAAACCCGTTTGGGGGTTCATCCAAAAGATCTCACACTCGTTTAGTGACACCCCAAGACCCTTTGAAGGTCTAGGGTTAAGGAAATGTGATGGTTTGAGGGTCCAAATTACAAGATACTGATAAATTGATGAAAAGTGCTGATTTGTAATTTAATTAGGACTCAACCCTTATCAAATCAACTTAATTTTTGGTCAAACTTTGGGCAAACGGTCTCAAGACCGTTTGGAGATCATCCAAACGATCTCAAGACCGTTTGGGCCAAGTTTGGGCCCAATTGGAGTTCAATTGATAGGTTCAACCTTGTTTTGATTCATATTGTTGAAAATTGATGAGTAGCCGATTGGAAACCTTAATTGAGTTAGACTTAACCATAATTGGCTTTCAATTGAAGGTCAAATTGGTGCCCAATTGGTTGAGGCTCATCCTATTTTACTCAATTTGTAAGTGGTTAACATGGCTTGGGCCAATTGAAGGCTTCAACTTAAGAAATCCTTTTCAATCATAACCTATGTGTCACCTTTTATGTTTATGCGGTTTGAAACCAAGTTGGTCCACACTCGTTTGAGTCCAAACGAGTCCACACTCGTTTGAGTCCAAATGAGTCCACACTCATTTGAGTCCAAACGAGTCCACACTCGTTTGAGTCCAAATGAGTCCACACTCATGTGAGTCCAAACGAGTCCACACTCGTTTAAGCCCAAACGAGTTCACACTCGTTTGACCTCAAACGGGTTCACACTCGTTTGACCTCAAACAGGTTCACACCCGTTTAGACTCCTTTGGGTTCACACCTGTTTAGACTTAAGTGGGTCCACACTCGTTTAAGGCCCAAATGGGTTCTAGGTCGTTTGAGGTAAAACGAGTTCAAGGTCATCTAAGAATCAAATGGGTTGAAGGTTGAAGGTCAAACCCTAAACCAGTTAGAGATTTTCAAGGTTGATTATACTTAATCACTTGAAGGTGTAAATGGTCCAATGATGATCTTATTTGAACCATAATGGTAACTTAAGATATTAAGGGACCAAGTGATTAATGAATTGACCCATGATGATGATCAATGGGTAAATTACCAAAATGCCCCTAAGAGGTTCAATTGAGTGATACCTTGTTTTAATCAAACCCTAATCACATGATAGTTATGAGTTGACTTGTGTTAATCAATGAGGACTTAACCCAACCTAATATAGAGTGGTGTAATCACTATCTACTAGTTAGAGGAGAGAGAAAGTACCAATTATAATGGAAACTCAAGTAAAATACCTTCAATATACTTGAATGTGCAAGTTTAGGTATGATCCACTTATGTGAGATCATGGAAACCCTAATTATGATAATTGATGAATCTTAATCGTATTTGAGGTTTTTAATGATGATGTTTCTCATACATGAGGATGTTATGAGATCATTTCATCATGTAATGTGAATAGTAAACCCTAATTCTAGGGTGAAGACTTGTAATGTGAATAGTAAACCCTAATTCTAGGGTGATGACATGTAATGCGAATAGTAAACCCTAATTCTAGGGTGAAGACATGTAATGTGAATAGTAAACCCTAATTCTAGGGTGATGACTTGTAATGTGAATAGTAAACCCTAATTCTAGGGTGAAGACATGTAATGTGAATAGTAAACCCTAATTGATGAAAACTAGGGAAATCTAGCTCTTGTATGAGTAGGGAGATACAACTTCTTTAAATAAGTTATTTACTGTTATCAGTTGATTTAACCATGTAGGTTTCTTCATAAGAATGATCATATCCAGGTATGGATGATGATACTATACTCATTGAAAGCATGTTGTTAGCTTTATGAATAGTGATATATTCTGATGCCTTGTTAATAGCATCTTATGAGATTGATAGGCTGTGAGGGCCATGAATACCATCAAGGTCATGCTTTAAGAGATGACTTGTGATGAGAATATTGAGAAATGACAATTGATGAGAGTTAGGCTTGTTACATTTAGTATTCTTCCTTCATAGCTGCTATGCTAATGATTGATGTTTGAAAACATGTATGATGATAAAAGAATACTGAAATGTACCTAACTAATCAAGTATAATCATACCATGTAGAGCCCTGATCATAGATCCATCATTGTCAGGAATTAAATGATGGTGAAACAGGTTTTCCTAAGGGAATTCCTGGAGCACATACTTTTGAATATGTGGGGTAATATGGATGTGAATTTCCTTACATCCTAGTGAAGGAATTGATGTAGATGTATCTTTATTCTATCAATCCTTCACTATGTGTTTATGCCGGGGTGATGTACACTAATTTCCCGAGGAAATCTTTTATACCACATCGATGAGAGATAAACAAGAAATCTTTCGATGGCGAAGAGAGTACAGAATGCCACTGTGACTCTAATAGCGAAGTACCAGAATACCCTGGTAAGCTATTGTAACAGAGACACTAGATGTCCTGCATGTTGATCCTCATACTGACTGAGGAAGATGAGGTCATAAGAATCCGGCTCTTTTGATGACCTATGTATGATACCGATGCGACTTAATAGTGATCGGTTGGAGTATGAGCGGTATACCTCATCTCCGCAGGGCATAATGATGTTTGTAAAACATAATCAACCGTGTAGCATATCTGCTTAGGTTGAACCACGAAATACATTGGTTGATGATACATTACTTAGTATACATGTTTTTCATATTCCTTAAATGTTGTTGTTCTAATTGATAACAATCTGCTGCTGATTACCTTAGAGCTTTTATTGCCTATGTTATTCTTGGTTGCTATAATAAAGCTTCTGGCGAAGAGTTATAACTCTCGCTGGGATAATTATTTAAAATTGTCTCACCCCGTAGATTTATACCTTTAGGTGGACGTCAAGGTCGAAGGAACCGATCTGCAGGTGGACAACAGCAACAACAGCGAATTCAGGAGCAACAGTGACTTCAGGTGGAAACACTGTGCTGTCTAGTCTTGTAGTCAGAATAGTCTTATGTCGTCTCTGTACACTCAGGTCCTAGGAGTTTGTTGATCTGAGAATTTTAAAATCTTGAGATTTTGTATCATGACGTATATAATCACTCGAGAAGTGATTTATCAGAGATGTAAACAATTCATCTTACTTTTATAAAAGGAGTTTCAGGTTTTTAAGATCTCTTTTTTGAAAAGTTTTAATTTCTCATGATTTTCGTATTCCGCTGTTAATCGAATCGCTTCCGCTATGTTTATCTCGGGTTTTGGAGATCAGAGCCCACAAGGGAGAGGAGAAGGCAGACATTGATAAGCTGGAGGCTTCATTGCCATTAAACTTGGCGGAAGCACAACCCTGCTGCTAGGTTGGTGTCGTCAGGATGTAGGGATATAGTCATATAGAGAGGCTTTATCTGTAGAGGAGAGGGTGAAGGAAATAAGAAGTGGGAGAGGGAGAGGAAGGAAGGAATCGTGGGATAAGAAGAAGTGGAGGTGGAGAAGAAGAACCCTGGCTGTAGAAGTCACGCGATCCGCAGGGCCTGGGCACATTGACTGCATCAAGGGGGAGCGGGTCTCATAGACAAGAAAGAAGGTGGCATATTAATGTAATTAATATGAATACAAGGATGCATACTAAGTTAGGAATTCAAACTAGTAAGTGTTTGGGCAATTGAAGTCTGATTGATACCAAAATTGATAAGTAGATCAATTAACATGTGAGAAATCTAATGGTGCCAACAATTTCACATTTTGAAGATGTTTAATTAAAAGATTTCATTACTCGTATACCATAGATACATTTAATGTATTTACTCATTTTAACACTTATTACACTTTAATTTGATTCATTTCATCTTATACCCCTATGAATATTTTAGGATGTCAAATTAGAGTCAAGCATGGTATTTGGTATATGTGTTCCTTAAGTCTTGTTATTGAGTGTATTATGATTATTTCACCTTGCATACCAAATACTAAGGATATTTATATATCCATAACACCAATTATTCTTAATGTGCTTTGTATTGTTGAAAATATATTGTATGTTAACATAATGGAATAGGACCTTAAAATAAGAGAGATTTAATACATATGTCTGGATTCGAGTATGCTACAAACTCCTTACATATTTGTTCTATGTAAGCCAATCAATTGTAGAAGAAGAGATAATAGGAAGATGGAGATCATTCAAACCAACAAGAAGGGGACAATCAATTTCTCATGTCTGCTTTACAGATGATCTAATACTCATTAGAGAAGGTACAACTACACATGAAAGAACATTGATGAAAGCACTACTGAAGTTTGAAAAAGCATCTGGTCAAGCATTGGTAAAAGAAAAGTTGGCAATCTTCTTCTCTACAAATACTATGGTCAGGAATTCTTTTGTGAGATGTATATCTATACAACAAAAAAACAACCTTGGAAAACACCTAGGAGTGCCTATCATCCATGCAAGAGAAAATAAAGAGTTATACCTAGACATCAATACAAAGATAAATAAAATGATTGCTCATGGATCAATAAATCTTTATCTTTCACAAGAAGGGTAACATTTATCAAATCAATTCTCAATACCACTGCCATATATATTATGCAAGGTACTCAACTTCCAACATTAATTTGTGGCAATATTGGCCAAATTATCAGAAGGTTAATGTGGAATGGACCAAATGATACCAACAAAGTACACTTGATATCATGAAAAAATATTATAGCAACTAATAAAGAAGGAGGGATGCATACAAAATAAGAAAGAGCACATAATGAAGCACTTCTCCACAAAGCTTGATGGGATCTTATCTGTCACATGGATGTTCTTTGGAAAAAGATCATACGTGAGAAATGAAATCACAAAAATAATGATGGGATTCTAAATGATTCAAGGCTTTGGTGAATCATAGAATCATAGTTAAGGAAAAGGGATAGCTACAATTGGACAAAGGTGTAGCCATTGTTTATGGAGAAAATACTATGTCATGGATATATAAATGGATTAGAGGAAGCACACTCAACTAAAGCCAAACAAAAACATTCCACCAGACCTTCACGATTTAAATGTCTTCCCATGACTACCCTAGATGGGAAATAGGATACTCAATTCACTCGTGAATGGTTTATAAATGAAACATGCATTGCTATCGAATCAATGATACCTCCACTACCAAATGCAAGACTAGATGAACTCATTTACTTAGAAGACCCCAAAGGATTATTCCAATCTAAGACAATCTACAAAAAACTTCAATCTCATATCTAGGGGTGAGCAGAATTTGGTTAATAACCGATTAACCGAATGGTTAATTTCAAATGGTTATTTTTTTAGACTATTTGGTTAATTCGGTTAATTTGGTTAATTTAATTCGGTTAATCGGTTAAATGGTTAATTTCATGGTTAAAGATATTTTTGGTATGGTTAACCAAATTAACCGAATAGTTATAATATTTTCTTAAATAATATCCTACACTCATATATATACATATATGGTTGTACTTTTATTTCAAAAAACTTCCCCATATACATATTAATCAAGTTTTCATGAGCCATACAACATCATATTTCCAGAAGTACCACTATAATATAACAATTGTTCAAAATTCAATGAGGATTTCAAATAACATTATTACACATGTGTTATTTGGTTAACCAAATTAACCGACCGAATTAACCGTTAACCGATTGGATAATAATAGAATTAACCAACACAATTCAGTTAGGTTAATGGTTAAAATCTCAAATCACAAATTAACCATTTAACCGAACTGAATTAACCGTAACTGGCCGAATTAACCGAATGCTCACCCCTACTCATATCTCATCCAAATCACATGGAAGATGGGACACTCTATGGGAACTACCGATACCACAAAGAGCCAAAAGAACACTGTAGGTAGCTATGCATAACAACCTAATGACCAACTATAACACAACAAAGAGGGGATTCACATATGACATAACATGCTTGATATGTAGACAACATGAGGAAACTATAAAACATGCACTACTCAAATGTAGGAAGATACAAACTATCTGGAAATTAATTTATCAAGCAAATAACAACAACCCAAAAACCTCATCATCAGCAGGAAACTCATGGCATCATACTATTTTGAAGAAAACTTAATCATAAGAATCAAAAGTGTGGTTCTCTATAGCTGTGCGGAAGAGTTGGAAGATTAGATGCCAAATCATCTACAAAAAATTGACATCAAACTAGAATACATATTGAGATCCATAAAAATGGATGTCACATTGAGTCTTAAGACCCTCTACAAGACACAACCTTCTACTACTACATATAATGTCTTCAGCAAACGGATGCCACCAGAATAGAAAATCATCATGGTGAACAAAGATGCATCAATCAAAAGAAGAACAAACATCACTACTATAACATTTGTTGCAAGAGATCACGAAGAAAAATGGATGTGGAGTGGACACGACAATAACATTGGCACATATATCCTATATACTAGAATGTAAGAAAATATATTTTGCGAACTATGATTTTGACATGACTAGCAATTATACAGATCAAATTTCAAGCTTCATTTGGTTCATGATTTAAATGAGTAACCAAATTATGTACTTGAATGGATTTCCAGACTAATTTTTAGAATATTCACTCAATGTTTTATGAATAAGAACTGACCAGGTCTGGAATTTTAAGAATCCTAGAAATCAATCCATGAAATGATTAAAATATATAATTTTCATTTATTCCTATAAAAAAAATGACACCGACAAATGTCAATCTGTAATCTCGATAATAGCTTACTGGAATAAGTCCAAAGAAAGTTATTTAAAATGAAATATTATTATTTACATTAAATAGTATAAGAACATAAACATTCACATAATTACTATTACTAATTTTAGTAACTAAAGACTATCATGTATAATCAAGTATGTTAATATAATTAACAATTAACCGGAAATAGCCAAAGGGCAACGGCGGTTAGCTATATTGGACTTAGGTGGAGGGGGTTGTTGGAATTTAGGGTTAAAGGGAGGGATTTTATATGGATTTCAAATAAGAGGGGGATCTTATTTAATTTTGGTGAAAGTGAGGGGAGTTTTTGGAAGAACTCTTTTGTGAAAAGCGAGGGGGAAGAATTTTTGGGAAAAAAACTAAAAAGATATAATCGTTAACCCGAGCGGCACTTCTGTCGCGTGGACTGTTGAGTGGCAGCAAGCGCTTCACGTCGGCCGTTAGCTTCGTTCTCCACTGCCCGCCTCCAATCCGAAGAACGCTTCGTCTCCACAGCTGTAAACCAAGCAAGGTAACCGCCGGCGCCCTTGTCCCGAAAATCCAATGGCGACGGCGGCTGTCTCTGTCCGCCGCCCGCCCCTACCTTCCTTGCGCACACTTCCCTCCTCTTCAGTTTCGAACCAGCGGCCTCGTCGGCTCTCGCTAAAGGCGTCGGCATCCGAGGTCGAGGAGAGACCTTCTTCCTCGCCCTCACTTTCTCCGCCGCCTGGGTTTAAGCCGCCGGCGCCAAAACGCTTCTCCGTGCGTCCTGACAAGTTCCTGGACATCCTAAGCGCTTCCCTGGCCCTGCCCTTCCGACTTGGCACTGGCGCGTTTGTTCTCGGGTTAGAAATATGACTAAGCTTACTCTGCTCTTCGTTTTTTTATGATTCTATAATTTTAGTTTCTTATTAGGGCACTCAGCCAGTCAGCCTAGTTCGTGTCTTGTCTTGTTGGCTCAAACAGCTCTGGTTGTAAACTAAAACAAGACTTGGTGCATAATTTACAATGCGGTGAGAATGCCTATACAGCATCTTTTCCCGCTAAATAAGAGATATGATCTCGTCTCTACCTATTTCTTAATGATATTAAGCGTATTGAGCAGAAGTTGTCAACAATCTCTAATTGAATAATATGGTTTATATGTCAGTGACAGAATTCTCTTGAACAATAATTGAGGTATCATGTGCGATAGCATATTAGTCAAATATGATTTCCACACGAGTCACTATTTCACATATTTTGACAGTATTCCTGAATGAATCATACACGACAAGACCAGTAAAGACCTTCAAAACAAGACCAGTACAGTATATTTTATTACGTATTGTTTGTGTATTTAGGTAGTCTAGTGTGTTCAGCTGGTCGGGGGCGGTGGGTTATATAAAGCCGATTACAGAAAGTGAGTTAGAGACGAAGATTACACTCATCCAGAGGATAGTTTTGTAGTCCTGAACGATGGAGTCTATATGCCTGGGAGACAGCCCTGCGGGTGCGTGGTCGGTGGAAAGCAGTTCAATGGTGGATAAGACATCCCCAAGAAGCAGCATACTGAACTTTAAGTCAAATGCTGGTTTCCAGAGTCTCTAGCTGCAAACATTTCAGCCAGATCAGGATTCAAATGAGCCTGCAAGCAAAGAAGATCATAAAAGTATATAAATACGCCAGAAGCACAGTTATATTCGCTGATCACAATGTCAAAAAGAATATAGAAAGAGTAGTTAACAGGTTTGATAGAATCATTACAGAAACGAAAGTCATGTCAATATTGTGACTCAACTGTGCGAGTCAGTATCATGGATGCTACCCTGAGCAAAGTCCTGAACTCAGCTTTGGATTTCCCCCCTTTTAAAGGTAAATCAATTTCTATGTTTCTAGTTAGGCCAAAGGCTATTATCACCAAGTTTTTAAGTGGCTGGACCTGTAAAAGAAATTCAAGGATCAACCATACCAACAACAATACCAAAAGTGTCATGTTAACCTAGCTAGGAAATCATGTGTCGGAGTTTGAAGTTTTTCGTAGCGGTCAAAGAAATGGAAGGGTTCAACCAAATCAATAATTTTTCATCCTCTCCAAGGCATCATTGATAGTGGGGGAGGGGGATCCCGTTTAGAAAAGGTTTCATTTGCATGGCATGGAGAGAGATGCTGCAGCCCCAAGGCATCAGATGTCATCGGAAAAGTTGAAGAGGGTAATTACTTGAATTTTGTTGAATGAAGGTTTTCGATGCTGATTGCATTGTGTATCCACTTGGGAGGGGTCGGGAACCACACATGTATGCCACCTTGTCAATTGTCATTGGCTGAGCCGACAATATTACTGTTGGGAAATACGGGCACATAGTATAGCAACAGAAAATAAAAAAATTATTTATCCGTATTCCCATAACAGCGTGATCGCATCAATGCAACTGTCTACTAGTTGATCTTGGACGGTGGCTGTGCAACTCCTGGTCTTCTTCACTACGAATAACAGACATGAAAACTTCTGCAGCGATTCTTGTGGTCTCGCCACATACTGCAGACTGAGTTTGCTCTCTTAGCAGCAGTCAAAGGACTCCTGCCTCTAGATTAGTCCATACGGACCAACTAGAACTCCTGTTGTTCAACTAGGACAGACAAGGAGTTGTCCCTCTCGTTGGCGTACTGATCACCAACTTGCTCTCCCACAACAACGATCCTCAGTTGTTCTCACCCGTTGCTATCCATCCCTTGTCGGGTAGGACTTGCTTAGGCTCTCTTGGGTACCATAATCAGAGAGGACAATAATTGTCAGAGCAACTGATTCTCAGTTGATGTTGTTCTCTGGGAATTTTCCAATACCCCTCTATTTATAGGCAGGGTTAGGGTTAAGGTTCCCAGTCTGTTCGGGATCTGTGTGGGAGTGGAAGGGATCGGAAGATCTTGAATTTTCGCAACCTGCGAACACCGAAACGGCCGTTTGGTCCCAGACGGTTGTTTGGTCACACGAAACGGTCATCTCGCACTGCTAAACGACCGTCTGACGGTTTTCCAATCACATACGAATTCGACAATTCCTTTCCAACTAATACTAACTATTAATTTCTTGCACCACAAGTATTGTGCAATCGAAACGAGTTTGGAAAACTTCCGGAATGTTTGTTCGACCCCAACCGAGCCGTCTCACACATGCGAGACGCCCGACTCGCTCACCCAGACGACCGTCTGGTGAGTCGAGCCGAGTCGATCGGTTCATCAGGATGAACCGGTTGGTTCACACCTCAGTTTGGATATAACTTAGCCAATTTGAACTCGGATCAGCTTGCCAACCCAAACGATCATCTCAACACTTGAAACGTCCATCTGGCATGTCCAAACGGCCGTCTCAACACTTGAGATGGTCGTTTGGCAGTCCAGTCAGCCAATCTGTTGCGTAAATTAAATACCTAAACACTTTAGTACTCAATCCAATCATCATTCAACATTAAACTCCTCTTCCTGATGAATTCCTATGTGTGTGATCCTATATGTTCCATATCACGTTGGTAGTGAATGTCCATAAGTACTTATGACATCACAAACACAGAGCGGTGCCTAGTCGCACATCGATGCTACTCAAGTGAATCGAAAGTTGGGGAACAACTTCAACATACAATCTGTGTAAGTTGTTGCAGTGATTGTATAATTCTTTTGTCACTGATATCCAGGATGAACCCGAGGCATGGAAGGTCATCCTTTCAACGTTCAATCCATGTTCCTTGAACTAAGAGCAGGCTGTCTTAGATAATGTTACCTCAATATCATATATTGATTCACATATGCATGCACATGCGTTTCTCAATCTCGCTTATCAAGTGACTAAGATATCAATCTTTAGTAGGAGGGACAAATCCCACATCTATCACTCATAGTCAGTCTCCATGTGTGAAAGTCACCCAATCATCACCGTTATGACAACCTATGTTTCAGGACTGCGTTTGATGATGTCAAAGCGTAACTAATGACATGTGATGAGTGCATTGATTTCAGGTCTAAGAATCACAATCACCACCTTCACTATGAGAGATGACTATGACCACCAATGATGGTTTCTATGTGTCACTCTCAAGGCAGGTCTGTTCGATACACTGTTCTGTTACATGTATCTATGTGCTTGGTTTGATATTGCCATATTATGACTAATGAGATTCTGTCATCAACCAATACACTCTAGTCTTATATGTTACTGGTGTCTATCTACCTTCCACAATAACAACCGACTAGGGATATAATGAGAATATGTATATGTACTCTTAACATCCGTATGATCTCAATTCCCCTAGTCCTATACTTGAAGACATACGTCATTGAGTAATATTATTCTCTAGACATTCATAATGTTTCCTCATTCTCTCATAACTGAGTGAAACAGAATGAATTGGAAGCTTGCCTTTATGAGTATTAATCAAATCCTTTGTGGTATATGCCATGTCAATCATCATATGATTGGCTCTACGGGCATACCTTACCAATAATTACAAACATGTTGCATATTGATGGTTGTCAAAAAGAAAAGGAAGAGAAAAGGGTTTCAGGTCCCAGTATCTTGATCAATCATCTCATTAGAAAACTTTTGAAATGGAAGGATTGTGTCTTATATTTAGATTTGGGGCGGCGGGGGGGGTGTCAACTGTTTTATGCATATATTCTCTCTATTTGAAATGAAGGTAATCTTTTGAAGTTGCCAATGGGAATGTCTGGTAGTTATATGATTGATGAATTGCAGTTAATTACAAAAGCCAAAGGCATTAAATTTGGGAGAGTATTTAAAAAAATCCTTATTTTTGCTTCCTGTGCCAAGAATTGAATCATCACAAATGTAATACTATAACACCTTTGCAAAGTGAAGCTCCATGATTCTGTGGGTTGAAGGAGCTGTAGTTTTACATGAGACGCTTCCTCCTTTTTTGAAATAAAGATGATGGCCCACTTTTTTGGAACCATACATGTCAAGGTGAGGGTGAGAGGTGGCTCAATGGCTAGGAAGTAGGGTGTAGGATAGGTTGGACATTGCCTCCTCTTCAAGCTTGATATCCTCCGAACGGGCCTGATTAGCCATCTCTAGTTATGTTTGGATGTTTTGTTTTATTTAGGGAAATAGTCACAAATTGTTTGTTTAGCGTTATATTTAAGTTTTATTAGTTTGATTGGCAATTCTGTGCAATTGCCCGGAGTGCAGGGCTCCAAGTTAGTCTAGTTATATATATACAACCTAGGGGGTATTGTCTGAGTAAAGTTGAATTTTGAGTTGATTAGTGGATTGGGGTTTTGAGTTTTCTGGGAACTTGGTTCCCCATTTTTAGAGTCGGTGATCTAAAGCCTAGGTACATATTCCAAATTCAACATCTACCAACATTCCATAAACCACAGGTGTAGGGGTCATTCCTTCCATAAAAAGCATATTACTGTATGCCTAGACACTACCACCGACCGTTGATCCTCTTCGCAAGACTTCTACAATCTTCTTCCTTAACCTCCTCCTACTATGATCTCCCATTGTGATTCCATTGTGTACCTTATACTTCCTTTCTTTAGTTGTCGGTGCACTTAAAGTAATTTAGCACACTAACAAAATAGCCCCATTTCGTGGCATTATGATACCAATAACTAGCAGTCTGCCACCACCCTCCCTTGAACCCTAGCGATTATCCAAGAGGGTTTTAGGGCGCCACTAGGCTACAACAGTGTGGTACCTTATCTCCTCATCAAGCATTATCAGCAGCGGGCACTACCTTCCACACATATGCTAACAATTAGGGGATGGTTTATGACCCATGACCAACCTTGTGAAGGAATGTCGAGGCCCCCTCACTTTTCTCTTAGGGCCATTATGGTCGAAGGAGCAACAAGGAGATGACAAAACCGTCCCTTACAACCTTTGTGTAGGTCGCTGCACAATGCATGCTACTATATCAACATCGCTTTATGCCCAAAATTGATTTTGTTAGATATTTCCTCTCGCCCTCCCCTTGTGGAGCATACCTAGCATGTGAATAGAAACAACAACTAATGTGGATCCATGCCAGTCTACCATGCGGGCATGTGAACCCATGTCAGTCTCATGTGGGTCCCACTACTTCCATGAACCCATGTGCGTAATCTTTCAGTTTATGGATTATACCCAGGTTGTTTTGGTAAATGCGCCATAATGTGTAACAAGGACTACAACACAAAAGTTGTTGAGATTGACGAGCGTTTGGAAGAGCACACCACATGCCTAGAGAATACTGAAGCCATGATCACAAACATCCACGACAAGTTCGTCTGCTTGTTGCAACAACAACAACTGGATAATTGGTATATGCCTCATCATCACCAACATCATGACGTCAATCAGTGGCCGCAACATGAAGATAAACTAAATATCAATGTTCCCAACTTCCCATGGTACTAATGGTCCTGACTTATTCTATAATTGATAGCATAGTTTTGAAGCATTCTTTAACATGAATCGACTTTCAAAAGACCATGGCTTATCGTACATTTAAGCGTACTTGCATGATACAAAGCTTACTTGGTGGAAATGACTTGACACTATCCGAGGAATCCACATTTGTGAAAACGTGAAGGCGGACAAGTCCATCACCTTCAACTATAAGCAATACTTGTGCCTCAAGTTGTTTAACTTGCATCCGGAGTCAAACTCAGTCGAGGAACACACACAAAGGTTATATGACCTAAATTGTAAGGCCAAGGTCAACTGGGATGACATTACAAGGATGGCCAGGCACGATCTCTCCACATCAATCACCTTAGAGCTCGTTGCCTTGTGCATCTGCTATTGTTCATAGATGAGCATATGCATCAGTGTCGAGATTTTGAGAAAGAGTTTGTTGTTTGAAGATGCAAGACTGATTCTACCTTGACTATGAGGAACATGACTGCCACACCAACTTCAATCTTAAAGGTTGCGCCTATACATAGCAAGGTACAATGCTTCTTATGTCATGGCTACAAGCATTAGTCTGATCAATGCTCTATTTGCGTGATGATGGAGACCTCATGCACGTAGGATGAAGATGATGATGTATATGAAGACATCCTCCCAGTCCCAGCCAACGAGCTGAGTGATAGTGAAGAGGACAATGATGATCAAAAGAAGTCTCAATGTTGATTTTGACTAATCTTGACTATTGCATTTCAAATTCGCTCCTTTTCTACCTCAAGCTAGGCATGCCCATTGACTTGATCGAGGCTCGTCTTGGTCAGTAGGGGGAGCTGATACAGGGTAAGATGCACAATTGACCTTCCTCCAGGATTAACATCAACCGAATGAGCTCAATTAAGTTGTATTAGCTATGTCTAGCCATCTTTAATTATTTTCCTTTTTTTGTTTTAGGGACCTATGAGCAAACATGATGATTTAATGTTCATTTTAGTGGTATTAGTTTAATTGACAACTTAGCACAATTTCCCAAAGTCTAGGCTCTAATCGGTCTAGTTATAAATCCCTATCTAGGGGGTGTTGCCCATGAGGAGTAAGTATTTGAGTAGTTTGATGAATTGGGTTATTGAGTTCCCTAGGAGCATGGTTCACCATCACATGGACATCATCATCATCATCATCATCTAAGCCTCAATCCCAACTATGTTGGGGTCGGCTACATGGATCCTTCGTTTCCATTCAGCTCTATCATGGGTCATATTCTGATTGAGATGTAGAGATTCAAAATCTCTCTTTATAAGCTCATCCCATGTTAATTTAGGCCTTCCTCTTCTTCTATTTATAGTGTTTGGCTCAATAGCATTGCTTCGTATAGGCGCACTAGTAGGTCTGCGTTGCACATGTCCGTACCATCTGAGTCGGCCCTCACGCAACTTGTCCTCAATGCTCGCCACCCCCACTTTATTCCTGATATAGTGGACTATACGACACACTTGGAAACACTTATTGGACACTTGAGTAAAACTCCCATGTTATGACCATCACATGGACACTTGAGTAAAACTCCCATGGACACTTGAGTAAAACTCCCATGTTATGTTTAACACTTATTGGACACTGACACACTTGGAAACATACATTCATGCACATTCTGTGTCTAGGTTTCTCCAACTTTGTGAAGAATGACTAAAGGTGAAAATATTTTAGTATGTGTTGATAAATATTTTGTCCATCATCCCCTCTTGATCTCTTAGTAGGGTTAATAGATGCTAGTGATTGATCAAAAATTGTAATCAAATAGCTTCAATTTTTTCTTTAAATGACATAGCATGTATTAGTGGAGGGACATTATCCACTACAAACATTGCCATGTTATATATTTTGCCATGACAACATATCATGTATGATTTGAGGGATATTATTCACGACATACATTTCCATGTTATATATTTTGCATATGTACTTGTTCAAACGAGTTACAACATTATGGTGATGTGCAAGATGATGTTTGTCACATGCTCACAATGCGATGGTTGAAATGCAGAAGTGCAACTGGAGCGGTATGTCCATGTTAATTGCCTAAAACCCTTGTCATTAGGGATAGATAACCTTACATCAATTTTATAGGTTCAAGTTCTTTTTCACCTTGAATTTGTTTCTATGCTACAAACTATATTATCCTTACTAGTGTTTTAGTTACTATGTAAAAGATGATACTACCAATATAAGAGCCCTTCTTGCATACTAGGGAAACCTTGAAGTCCCCCATATTAACCATAAATTATGTATGTCGAGGAGGGGGTGAATATCCTAGATGTATAAAAAAAGGCCCACATTGGTGTGTCAAGGAACCTTGTTGGGAGTGTCTGTGCTTTACTGGTCGTTTTAAGTATAGTTCACCTGAAGTCACTAGAATGTTCAATTTTTACGAATGGTTTTCAAGATTGCATAGGTTTGCATTAAGATATAAGGGGACTACTCATTGCTTCTATGCTTAGTATAGAGCTCACAATGGGAGATTTTGACTTTCCGCATTTTTAACCTAGCAAATACTTATCTATGAGATTCTTATAGGTAGTACGAGTGGACTTCAGGACTTTTCAGACTAAGCAGGTCTTTTACTCTTGTTTGTTCATGGATTTGACCCCAGCGACAACTGGACTGAACTTACAATCTGAGAAAGCAACTCTTATTGAATGTCATAAAATCCCTATCATAATCGATTTCCCGATATAGCACGATAATGATGTAATTCATTCTTAAATTGATATTCCTTACATAAACAACTCTGAAAAATGTAACCCTTACAGATTGAATGCTTGATAGGAGAATCAGTGGAATCTTACCAATATAAAGATGTCTAGGCAATGAAAGGTGATTTGCACAATGAAAAGTGAAAAAAAGACGAACCTCTCTAGGTGCAATGTGATCACGAGGTTAAGGTAGATGAAATAGTTGGCATGGAGGTGCTAAACAGAATTTGGTAAATAAATCTTTCATCACAATCATGATGATTGTGGATGGCTTCAAGGCAGAGTTATAATATGTAGTGAAAAGCCCTGCTGTTTAAAGCTGAAATGAGTTTATTTTCCTCACTACTTTTCTTCATGCAATTTAAGGATTTCTTGGAAAGTATTATATCTAACCATACCCTGAAAAAGGTTATTGATCAGGGGTAATTACTCTTGTAAGCATTCTGATTCATTGGAAACAGTTCCGTACATTTTGTATTTTGCTAAGCAGCCATTTGATCCTGGTTAATGAGATTTCAGGTAATTATTCCTTCAGGTAACTATTAGTGCGATTCTGGTTATGGAACATGAGTCTCAATTTGATAAAGATTTGAATGGAGGAGATAGCATCACAGTTTACACGGTCTAATTTTATTTGGAGAAAAAGAGGCAGAAGATTGCCGGGCCTCTAGAAAGGTAATAGGGTGAAAGGATGGTAGTGTTGAGCAGTTTGCTCTTGCTGGAATCCTACAGAAATTTAAGCTTTCACTAGAGCTCATGTTTCCGTGTGCATGAGTTGGGCGGGAGGGGTATTCTGAGGCAGAAGAAGGTAATGGCAGGGATAGAATAAACCTACAGATGAAATTGCTGTTTTGCTGCTAGGATGGCATTAGAGGTGGCTTTCTTGTGTTCAGTAGGTTCATATCATAAGCAGTCTCATCTATTCAAAGATGGAGCTGACATCATCTTTTTTCCCTTTTTAAATTTTAAAGCTTGCAGTCCGCCCTTGGATTTGATTGGCTAGGACTGGATGAGTGTAAGTGTACTCAAGTGTTTTAGATTCAGAAACTGAGTCTTTTTGAAAATGGTGAGAAAGAAAAATGCTTGAAACTTACGACGTAAAAGAACTTGTAGGAGAATAGCCTTTCATGTAGACTCATATTTAACAATACAATACCCCACCACACAAAAAAATAGAAGAGGGCATTTTAAAAATGCCTAACAATCAGATGCTTTAGTTGGTTACAAAATTATAGTATCAAGTGTTCTGCAGTTGTCATGGAAAAGTACATATACTTTTTTTGTATTTGTGCTTGTTACATGTGCTATATACAAGGAAATTGATCTCTTAGTGGTTAAACATCAGAATATGTATGTATAGGCGTTGTCTTGTTTATATTTCTATTTCCTTTGTGCACAGTTATTCAGCATCTTTTGTTCCTGCTAATGACATCCCGGAGAATCAGTATGCAACACAGTTAGGAGGTATGATGCGAGTACTCCTCATTTCTCTATGAGAAACTCGGTTTTGAATCTTATAGCTTCACTTCTAACTCCCAATTTCCCCTTGTATGCTAGGATTTAAGTTAAAGGAGACATCAAAGTTGGGTCCCCGCCCTGAGAAACCAATTGAGATTTATGATTTTGAGGGGTGTGTTTCTTTCCTCAAAGCAATCTCTTGTTGTTTTTCTTACTTAAAGATTTTGTTTTGGTTGACTTTTTATTTTCAGTGAAATATATGCATAATCTCTATAAAGTATGAGGTTGATTTGCTGTTTCTTCTTGAAACATGATTAACGCTGTTGTGTGGAATGCCCAGCTGCCCATTTTGTAGAAAGGTAATGGAAATGCTTGCATAGTATTGCACTTATTTTATACTATAAGTTGCATTTTGACTTTGCTAGTATCCCTACATGCTATTTTTGTAATTTTCTTTAAGGCGTTGCACCGTCAAATAAATTTTCTTGCAACATAACTTATCTTTAATGTGTTCATAAAAAAAGATTATTTAAATGTGATTTGTTTGTTGAGTTGTCAGTGAGAAATTTTTGAAGCAATATTAAGTTATAAACAATTTATAAAAAGTTGCCTGGGCAACAATTTTGGTGCCAATAGGTCCTGGCTGCTTAAATTGGAACCGCTATTGAGTGTTTTAGGGTTCGAGCATCCTATCCCACCTGCGCACCTTAATGGCAACTTCGAAACTGCTCAAATGTTCACTTTTGTTACCCTTCACTTGCACGTCCTTGACATGCCTGGATAAATTATAATGGCAGTACACGTCCCTCTAAATTCCATGCTGAACCAAAAGCAGAGTATTTTCCAGTTTTTTAACCCTATGGTTTATTGCAAGTGCTGTCTATGAAGGTAACAAACATCTGCTTGTTAACTACGTCAATGAACAGCATGCCCTGGTTTCGTGACAAACAATGCACTTGATCTGCTTCTTGAAAAAGTGGTCCTTGGTTGTTAGTCCTCTCGCTGCTTGGCGGTGAATATTACTACTATAGGAATACAAAAGACATTGTTGAATTCCTCTAGCATAGGTGTTACACATGCCAAATGGCATTTGAGTTGCTTCTCTACTGTGTAATTCTTTTTATTACTCTTTGCTAAGTTGCTAACTATGTATGACATAAATTTATTCAATTTTGTGGAGCTTGGTTTTTTTTTTTTCCTTGATTTGATGTGAACTTCAAGAGTTAACTGTCAATATAGTGTGGACACTAATTAAAGTATGTCATAAGTTCTATTTAAACAAATAAATGCAATGTAGTTCAACTTGTAGAGTAGGACACGGGAAGCTTTCTTACTCTATTAGATTGCAGCTGCTGGGTGAATGTTCTATATTTGATAGGAGACCTAGATTGACCTTTTTATTTCAATATTCTTAGTTTGCTTTAAACAGAAATTCCCAATCTGAGTAGGAATCTTAATCTTTATCCTAATAGGATCTGATTTTTGTTTCTTGACTATTGTGAATATGACTACTCGTACTATAATTCTCTTTATAGCTGCTAGAGTAAATTTTTAGTAGGTTTGTTTTGTATATTGACAAATCTGGATCCATGAGAATGAAAGGAATTATGCAGGAAATTTCAATGAAATTTGATTTAAGATCCGTTAAGAGTTCACTGAACATTCAGGAAAAGATTTTGACAAATTTGGGCAATATATATATATTAACACACATGACACACTTGAGCGCGATGCATATATCTTTATCACCCATTTTAAATGATGCCCTATAATGCTGTATTCAAAGTATCAAAAACACTGTTCACATATGGTTCCTTCAATTTATCACATAAGATGAAGGAGTACTATTTGCAATAAAATCTTTTAGGAAGAGTGTGGAAAAGTTGGAAAATTTGTGCAAAGTTTGGTAAACTCAGCGAAAAAAATGGGAAAACGTGAAGATTCACAGAAATTCTAAAAAATCAGGAATATTACAATATGACAAGAATTCGTGTCTAGGGAAATTCACAATCTAATTGGGCCTTTGAAAATGTCTGAGCATATTGTGGCTAAGACTTATAGTAGTTCCATCTAGTGTAATTTTATGACTGTGTTATGGTAGTTTTATGGCCATGGCTACAAAACTATCATCATCTCTAGACCATTGCATTGCAGATTGGTTATATTGAGTGGAAGTGCTTGTTGATGGAAGTTTTAGAAACTAGAACAACAATACTTCTGCCGAATTTATGTTAGTATACCAATATATACTCTATGCATTGGCAGAGCCATGTCTGGACTACGTAATGTCATGGCCTCACCATAATGCTAACCTCTGCATACTTTTCAGTTGTGTTGTTTGGGAAAGATGGCATAAACTAGGCTCAATCATCTGAAACTATTATAGAATGTTTGACATAGAAACAGAGGAATAAACTCAAGCAATGTTAATTTCATAGAAACAGGAATAAACTCAAGCAATGTTGATTTCCTATGAACATTATGTTAAAATATGTAGTAGTGTAAATTGTGTATATATGAAGGATAGACATAAATAACCCATGTACTCTCCATGTACTTTGTCTTGTATATATTGAGGACGAGGTACTAGAGGTTTATGGCGTCTATTCTCTACAATTACATTTTTTTGATGACATTATTAATATGGTATCAGAGAAATTAGGTTGTGTGACAGAGACAATGATTCTGAGAAGCGTAGGGTTGCACAATGTGTGCACCGTCATATATATAAAACTGAAACATTTACAGAGAGGTCCACATATAATATTGAAATAGCAAACTAAATAATAGAATACATAAAACAAGAATATATGTTAACACTCCCCCTCAAGTTGGAGCATAGATATCAATCATGCCCAACTTGTCCATCAGTGTGCAGAATTGCTTCTTCGCTAGCAACTTGGTGAAGATATCAGCAACTTGGTCTTCAGAACGCATGAAACAAGTGTAGATCTTGCCAGTAAGAATGGATTCCCGAATAAAATGACAGTCGACTTCAACGTGTTTGGTGCGCTCATGATAGACAGGATTATTAGCAATGAAGATAGCAGCTTTATTGTCACAATGCATGGGTATAGCAGAAGAAGAGTAAATCCCAAACTCTTTTAACAGAAAGCGCACCCACAATAATTCACAGGCAGTATGGGCCATGGCCCTGTATTCAGCTTCAGTACTGGACCTGGCCACAACATTTTGTTTTTTACTCCTCCAGGTAACAAGATTGCCTCCAACATAAGTACAATACCCAGAAGTAGATTTTCTGTCAGCTTTGCTTCCTGCATAATCAGAATCAGAGTACCCTTCATGAGAACAATGTCCATTCTTTCTGTAGTGAAGTCCCTTGCCAGGAGACTTCTTCAAATATCTCAGAATATGACATAGCGCATCCCAGTGACACTGTCTGGGTTTATCAAGGTACCTGCTAAGAAGGCCCACTGCAGTAGAAATATCAGCTCTAGTAACAGTCAAGTAAATGAGCTTACCAATCAGCCTCCTGTACTTTTTATTATCAGCAAAAAATGGAGAAGAATCATCATCCCAATTCACATTGGGATCTAGAGGAGTATCAACAGGTCTCGCTCAAAGCATACCAGTCTCCTGCAGTATATCTAAGACATATTTTCTCTGAGACAACACAAGAGCATTAGAGTTTCTAGAGACCTCTATGCCCAGAAAATACCGAAGCTTGCCCAAATCTTTGGTAGCAAAGTGCTTCTCTAGATGAGCTTTAGTAGCCTGAATACCAAGAGAATCACTGCCAGATATAATAATGTCATCAACATAGACAATCAGAATAATAATACCAGCTGAAGTCTTCTTGGTGAAAACAGAATGATCTACCTGAGATCTCAGAAACCCAAATTCAATCATAATTTTGCTCAATTTGTCAAACCAGGCACGGGGACTCTGCTTGAGTCCATAAATAGACTTTTTTAACCTGCAAACTTTGGGAGACTCCCCCTGAGCAACAAACCCAGGAGGTTGCTCCATATAGACCTCTTCTTGTAAATCACCATACAAGAAGGCATTTTTCACATCTAGCTGCAGGCTGCACTGCAGCAGTGGCCAGTCAAGATTAACAACAACAGAAAGAAGAATTCTGACAGAGTTAAGACGAGCAACAGGAGAGAAGGTCTCGAAGTAGTCAATACTATAGGTTTGTGTGTAGCTAGCCTTTAGCAATGAATCGTGCCTTCAGCCTTTCAACAGTGCCATCAGGTTGGTATTTCACAGCATATACCCATCTGCAGCCTACATGCTTACACTGAGGGGGTAGATCCACCAACTCCCAAGTATCTCTTTCAGCTAGAGCCAACATTTCCTCTTTCATAGCAGACGTCCAAGCAGTACTCTTTAAGGCATCATGAACATTCTTTGGAATAGCCACAACAGATAAGGCATATACAAAATTGCTAGAATGGACATTCAGATGATCAATGGAAACAAACTGAGCAATACTATGAGATGTGCAGGAACGAGTACCCTTTCTAAGAGCGATGGGTATGTCAAGGTCAGAAGTTACCTCAGGTGTAGCAGAACCTTCTGGAGGTGAAGATTGGTTTTCCTGGGGGGTTCTTGTGTAGGAGGTGCTCTATTCCTGCGTTGATAAACAATAATAGTAGTATGTTCAGTAGTCACAGTATCAGTAATATCAGACACACAATCAGTAGTAACTGGTAGAGGAGAGGCAATAAGGTCAGGCTGTAAACTTTCTCCTCTACTAGAATAGTAAGGGGTATCCTCAAAAAATACAACATCACTGCTAGTAAACCATTTTCTCGCAGTGGGGCTGTAACATCTGTATCCCTTTTGGGTGCGAGAATACCCCAGAAAAATGCACTTCTCAGCACAAGGAGAAAGTTTATCAGAAGCTGGTCCAAGCAACCTTACAAAGCAAGTACATCCAAAAATCCGAGGAGGCACAGTAAATAACTGAATATCTGGTTGAAGAACTTGAATAGGTATTTTGTTTCCAATCACAGGTGATGGCATTCTATTTTTCAGAAAACAAGCAGTCAAGATAGCCTCAGGCCAAAACGAGCGAGGAACATGAGTATGCATCATAATAGTCCTGGCAACTTCTAACACATGTCTATTTTTATGCTCAGCCACACCATTTTGTTGAGGTGTATAAGCACATGAAGTCTGATGTAACGTACCAACAAATTTGCAAAAAACATCCACATCTTTTTTCACAAACTCAAGTGCATTGTCAGTACGAATTTTTTTTACAGGCACACCATATTATGTTTTCACCTCAGTAAAAAAGAATTTGATAGTAGACATAACTTCGGACTTACTTTTCATCATAAACAACCAAGTAGTCCTAGAAAAATCATCAATAAACAGAATAAAGTACTTGTGACTAGATAAACTTGGCACATGACAAGGGCCCCATACATCAGAATGCACTAAATCAAAAATGTTTTTACTGCTAATATGACTGCGTCTAGGATAAACAACTCTAGTTTGTTTTCCTAGCTGACATGACTCGCACTGAAAGCTACAAGTGCCAATAACAGAAACTAAATGACGAAGCTTTTCAGATGATGAATGTCCCAGCCGGTAGTGCCACTGTAATGCAGAAACAGATGTAGATAGTGCAGAGGCCACAACCGCTTTCTCTGCTTTCGGCAAATGACAATGTTTTAAAAAACGTTAAGCGGTAACTGTGCGGACAACACTTTGTAACTGGTTAAGCGGTAAGCGGCCGATTAAGCGGCCGATTTTTTAAAAAACGGGTTTTAATTTCCTATATAATTTTATACAAAATTACATATATATGTATATAAATACTAATACTCTTTGAAACTTTTATATATATCTAAAGATTCTAAACGCTCTACCCAACAGTAAAAACTCCCAATTAGTTTATAAGATAGCTATAAGACAATAATTATATCCATAATATAATAAATAATAGATTTGACATAGATAAAATACCCCACATACATGATTCAGAAATATTTTTGCATCACACGTTTACATAGTTAAGCAGTAAACAATAGACTCATTATTGGATACCTTTCTAACTTATTGTTATATGTGCATATCATCAATTAGTCATACATTACAGCAGTACAATTAACTAAAGTATGCATTCTAAAATTAGATAATAGTTACATTACATATATTTTACTTGTATAAATTACACTTTACAACAGTACCCTATTATCCCAACTTGCATACAAGTATGCATTCTATTAGACTAGGCTTATCATAGGATATTTAAGTTTAATATATTATAGTCAGTAATACTTGGGGCCATATAGTTTATATAAAGTTACAAGTGTACATCAAAATTTACAAAAAACGGCCAAAAAGCGGGAAAAAAACGGGCAAAAAAACGGAAAAAACGGGTAAAAAAGGGAAAAAACGGCCGATTAATTACAAAAAAGTTAACCGGCGATTTTAGCAAAAATCGAACAGGCTGGGTGTTTGGCCGATTAATCGGCCGCTCAACCCGTTTTTCATTTCACTGGCAAATGATCAAGGTAGTATAGTCCATCAACACCTTCATACCCCCCACCAATCTTCATCCTCGTGCGAATGTCCTGAAAAACACATGAACCAGGAATAAATGTTAGGCTACACTGTAGACTTCTCAATATCTTGTTGACAGATAACAGATTCAGAGGAAATCGAGATACATATAAGGCAGATTTCAGTAGAAACTCAGAAATAATATCCCCTACTCCAGATACCGCAGACTTGGAACCATCAACAAGCATAACAGAAGAAGGACGAGCAGGTTTAGATAATGTTTTAAAGAAAGATCGATTTCCAGAAATATGCGAAGAAGCACCGGAGTCTATGACCCATTTAGTATTACCAGGAGTATAAGAAGAGGTACTCAGGAAGGCAGTGTCATAACTAGAATAAGTGGCAGCATGAGCTCCACTAGTCGAAGCAGTAGACAACGAGCCAGCAAGCTCAAGTAGCAGACGCTCCACCTCAGCACGGATGTAGTTCGCAGTCGCACCCGAGGAGACAAAGTCAGTAGGTTGAGTCGTTCCTTTCTATGCAGAAGGAGTAGAGTCAGCAGTTGCATTGGCCCACGTCGGCTTAACATATTTCTCCCAGCATTTTTCTTCAATATGGTTGGACCGGCCACAGAAGGTACATACGCGCTGTCCTGGCTGAGGACGCGCAGTAGCAGTAGGGGCAGCAGAAGGGGCCCCACGACCAGAAGCAACACGACCTCGTCCTGCACCCAGGGGAGGGCGTCTGTCAGTAGAGCGACCACGACCACGACCACGACCACGACTACGACCACGACCGGACGTGGCTGCAAGTGTAGTAGATTCCCCAACATCAGTAGCCAGTGACGGTGAAGACGAAGGCAGATGCTGAAGACGCTTGTAGGCATCTGTAGTGACGGTAGAGGGTCACTGGCTAAGATTTGGTCCACAACACCAGCATATGACTCAGGCAGTCCACAAAGGAACTGGACTAACTGAAGCTCCTGGCGCTAACGCTGCATGGTAGCCAGGTCCGTGGATAGGGGGTGATAGGACTCCAGTTCCCCCCACAATCCAGTAAAGTCAGATAAGTAATCCGCAATGTCCGTCCCCGTGAATTGTAGACATCCCAGCTGCTTGGTGATGTCAAACACCTTCTTGGGGTTCTGGCTATGCGAGTATGTGCCGGCGAGCTGATCCCACATCTACTGCGCCGTAGGCAAGTGAAGGAGTGTGACGCTAATCTTCTCAACGCTGCTGTTGAGAATCCATGTCATCACGGTCGAGTCGTTACGAACCCAGTCGTCATACCCCGTCACATCTTTAGAGTCAACGTCCTCTACAGGTTGTGTCGGACCGGCATGGGTCAGATGCGAGTACTTTCCCTAGGATTTTGCATAAATCACCATGGAGCATACCCAATGCTGGTAGTTGCGCCCGTCAAGTTTCACAGTCATAACTTGACGGCGGAAGTCATCGCCCGAGGACGCCATGAGAGCAATAGGCACAGTAGTAGGCAGGCACGAACAAGCAGGCACAGGCAGGCACGAACAGGTAGGAGACGGACTACACCGTCAGGCAGACAGAAACAGGCACAAAACTAGCACAGAGGACCTCTCACATACAGACTACGTCGAGGCGTAGCAGGAAAGCCGGCGGCGCAAAGGCCTACACGGGCAGGCAGGCAAAAACCGAAAAAAGGAATCGATTTACGTCACGTCTGAATCAAACCACCAGATAGGATCAGGTGAAGATTTCCCTCACCCTGCATCCAAATCTTGTAATAGCTCTTCTACATCCTGAATATATGGACATAGGTGCCATCGATCGTATAGTTGGTACCATGAATCACTTTACCACATACACTAGTGAATCACGCTCTTTAAGTGTCAACTTGGTTGATGAATCAACCACAAATGTGCACCATATAGACTCAATATAGCCACTATAAAATTTGATTCTTGAATCCATCCTCCATGTTTCGAAGTTCCCCTTTAATTGTTTAATGTTGCTTCAAATTGGTAGAGAGTCTAGTTAATTAAGTTATTTAGTGTCGTTGTTATATGGGCCCAATTGTATTTTGGCCCATTAGGGTTTGTCTTGAGTCTTTATGCTCCCCCCTTATCCTATTTATAGGAAAGGGGGGCTGCCCTTCTATCATAAGAAAACATATACAAGAGACTTCCCCATCATATCATTTTTCCACATGGTATCACATTAGGCTTCTTGAGCCGCCCCTAACCCAGAGAGAGAGAGAGAGAGAGAGAGAGAGAGAGAGTAAAGGAGAGATGCCTCCCATTGCGGGTGGCTTCCGCCGTTAGTCATTGCTTGGTTGCCCGCAGAGATTTCCTACCCATGCATCTTCTAGGAGCTATTTCCATGAAGCGTCTTCATCAAAATCAAAACAATCCATCTTGAAGTTGGTGCTACTTCTACTAGATCTACATAAACCGCCATGCCGCTACCATTATTGTTTGCTTTGGGAGCCACCATCTCTATCCCATTTGCCACCTTCATCTACGCTGCTGTCAATCTACATTGCTATCATCTACACCTCTAACGATCTACACCATTGTCAACACCATGCCATCACTAACATTGAGATCAAAATCCTAGATCATGGAAGATCTCATTTTTGGCTGGTATTAGGGATATATCACCCCTATATTGCTATGGTGGAGATCTATCAACGCCGTCTCAGGGTTTACTACTTCTGTTTTGTCGTTAACATGGTGCATCGCTATTTGACAGGGTGTGCCAGTGGAGTTCTATTTGTTTCGTGACTCAAATCGTGTTTGCCCTATGACACGGTGTGTCTAAATTTGACATGGCGTGTAACTGCCTACCTGAACCTGCTGTTGCACACTCTACAGGACATGCCGCTGCCTACCTAAACCTGCTGCTACACATTTTGTGTCGCTCCTGTTGGATCCTAGATGGGTGATTAGATGCTCTAGAGTGGGGTGAATAGAGCTGAAAGCACTTAAACAAAATTCATTAAACCTTCAAGATATATGACAAGATAAGGTTGCTAAATAGGTAATTTGAGGGCAACTAAAACATGCATAGCAAGGATGAGAGAGATTGAACATACACCGAGAGACAAGCTATTTAGAGTGGTTCCACACTTCAAACTAGAAGTGTGTCAGTCCACTTTCCTAGAGAGGTCAACCTCTAGGATTTCCAAACTATTGCACTCTTATATTCATTCATAAGACATACAATACATGACCAACCAAAGGACTTACCTATCCAATACAAAGAGTCTTCAACCTTACCAAGGACTTACCCACTTTGCAAGGAGTCTTCCGCCTTCTTCCAAGGACTTACCTACTCTTGCACAAGTCTTCAGCCTTGCAGGGATTACCCACTCTTCTTGGATCTTCAGCCTTTGACTTCACCTTTACTCGGAGAAGCTTCCACCAAGGACTTACCCACTTGAGCAAGGAGTCTTCTGCCTTCACCAAGGGCTTACCCACTCTAGCTCCAAGTCTTCAGCCTTGATCTTCACCAAGGGATGCCTTCCCTTGTTCTTCTTCACCTCTCTTAGCTAAGAGAGAGAACCTTCATCTTCATTGATTGAAAAGAGAGATGGGGAGGTGGTGGAAGTGAGAGCCTCACAAGATATACATGTAGGACTAGCTCTCTTACAGATTTCCTACTCACTCTAATGGATGTAGCAAGTGATTAAGCTTAGAGAGAGAGAGGAGGCTGTAGGAAGCACTCAACTATAGAATAGGAACCTCACATAGAGTTTGCATTGAATGCTCAACCTTGGAATGAAGCCCAAGGGGTCCTATTTATAGCTGGGGATGCCTCTTAGCCTTTGGGAACACTTGAGAACGAAAACTAGCCGTTTTGTGGCTTGCAACGGATATATTTTCACTTGTTGCAACTCCACAACGGCTAGAAGCACTTTTCCGTACAGTGCAATCGGTCGAGTTTCTATAAGGGTAACTCGACCGATCAAGTAAACGACAAGGCCGATACTCAAATGATCGGTCGAGTTTGACCTGACAAAACTCGACCGACCATTAGGAATCGAAATGGTCAGTTACTTGATCGGTCGAGTTCTGTGTAAACACAACTCGACCGATGCAATCTTCAGAAAATTGATCAAGGATGATCGGTCGAGTTTTCAGGCTGGGAAACTCGACCGACAAAGTGCCTGTAATCAATTTTCAACGTTGCATCTAAAGTGCTCTAATATTCGATCTAAGTGCTCCTGATATTTTTCTAAGCTTAATTACAAGTCATACAATCATTACAAGTGATTTACAACATGATTCTAATGGATTTACATCATATTACAAAAACATGCACTTGTATGACTTTGACTTGTCTTTTCTCCAATTTGATATGCGCAAGTTAGGGCATTTGGAGTGTGTCTATACCTAATCTGAAATCACTCAAGTAGAGACATTAGATACCAATATGTGGAACGGTTAGTCATCATCAAAACACGGGTTTAGTCAATTTAGACGTGAGTCAACATTGACCTAATTGACCTTGAGTCAACATTCTCCCCCTTTTTGAAGATGACAAACCATTCCATAAATGTATTGAAAGCTTTTAAGTAAAATCGTACCTTTGGAGAAACCTAGGGGTTTCAATAGGACTGAGCTCATATGCTCCCCCTCAATTGATGCTAGTGGCGTTCTCATACTCCTCATCAATTGATGCTATTTCTCCTGCATGGTTAGCTTTCATAGCATTTATAGAATACTATGTCTTCTACTCATTCTCTTATTTACCTTCTCCCCTTTACATGGACATGCTTCTCCTCTTCATGTAAGACATGCCTTCTTCCTCTTTTAAAAGAAGACATATCTTTCTCCCCCTTTGTCATTTCAAAAAGTGGGGTTATGAAGAAAATAAGAAACATCACTTGTTAAAGAGAAAGGAGATAACACAAATATATATAAGGAGAGTAGAAGAGCACAGATAGGGGCTTGTCCAAGCATAGAAAGAAAAGTAAGTTAAAGCATATACTTGAACAACCCAAAAAGCAAGATAAGATGCTGCAGAAAAACAATAAAACGCAATTTTGACCCTTAAGATGACAAAATTTGACCAAAAACCATCAGAGCTCATCGCGAAGCAATGAGTCTTGCTCAAAAGGTTGTTTCTGCATAAAAAACACTACTCTTGCAACAAAAATTGAAACTGGAGCAAAAGCTGCATAAAAACAAAAAATACTCCAATTTCTACATATAATGTAGCTCTATATGTCCTGCATCACAAAGCTATGTAAGCAGCTCAAAATAGTAGATATGCAATTCAAGGAACAATCTTGAGCATGTATGAGACAAGATACAAGCATAGCATATACATGAGCAAACATGCCAATTTTAAACAAGGCTAGAACTACATGTATATGAACTACTAGTAGATGTTATCACAAGTTAGGACTACCAGTAGGATCTAGATCATAGCAAGAGATACCAAAAGATACACAAGATAAAGCAAGCTATGAGTAGATGTAGAGATATATCCAAACAAAGAGGTATGCAATTTTAGAAGCATGAAAGGATATAACTCACTAGATATGCATCCTTACCATAAGATGATTACCACTAAGAACCTCAAGGTTGTCAAAACAAGATATACACCTAGATAGATGTAGCAAGTTAGAGTACAACGAAAGCAATTTTAGACAACCAAGAGATCCAAAGAGATCATCATCAAAACCTGCAAAACAACTCAAAGCAAGTAATTGCAACATATAGATATACCAATTTAGAGCAATTTGAGAGATAGAGTTGTAAGCTAGATAGGAAATTTAGAACATGACAATATGCATATATAAAGGTACCAAATGAAAGTGCCAAAGAATAAGGCTATTGGTTGAGAAAATCTAGTTGAGAGGGAAATTCTCATTCAATAAGCCAACTGTGTATTCTGTGCACAGTGTTATCGGTCGAGTTCTGTGCATTGACAACTCGACCGATGACAGCTGTTGGCAACATCCATTGGTGCCTATCGGTCGAGTTTCAAGCAGGGCAAACTCGACCGACAGAGCAACTACCAAAAGGCACATATATTTCATAAAAACATATTTAAAGGCATGCTAAAAATACAAACCATATTCAAACATGTGTAAGCAAGTTAGTAATGCACTATAAAAGCATTAGAAACAATTTTTGAGCAAGAGTGTGAAGAGAAACACAAAATACCACTTTTGACTAAAAAACCATATGTTTAGTGCACACCATCTTGACAAAACAAGTTAGGATTGGTTATAAGCAAGAAAAACATTACCTTTGTTCTTACCATTGCCTTTTCCACTTATTTTCACCTCATACACATCTCACCTTTCTTCTTTCATGTGGATTGAGAAGTCAATTTGCAATTTAATGGCTCAAGTCAATCCATTTGCAAGTACCTACAAGAAGAAAGATGAAATAGTCCCCAATCATGTTTTTGGGTCCGGAGGAGTTAGTTTAGCAACCCAAGTCCTATTGCTCTTGGTTGCTTTCCTAAAAGGACAACAAGTAGAATAATGACCAATTTCATTGCAATAGTTGCATGTGCCCATAGTCTTGGAACTAGAGAATTCTCCATGGAATATTGGAGGTCCTTTATCTTTGTTGTTCCCTTGACTACTATCATATCCTAAACCATGTCTACCAATTTGTTTAGTAGAATGGTGTAGGATGTCATTAAGACTCTTTTTACCAACTAAGAATCTTTGCAAAGATGATCTCAAACTGTCATTATCATGCTTAAGAGAAGCAATAGTAGAAGACAAATTATTGATATTATCTCTAGCATGCAAAAGATCATTTTCTAAGCAAAGAGCTTTAGTTAAATAAGAATCTCTATCAATATGAAGAGCAGCAACATCATTCTCTCTACTAGTAGAACTAGAACAAGATTCATGCATATTGATTTAGCAAGCAAGGAGGCATTTTCTGTTTCTAATTCTTACAAAACAAAATCTTTGTCCTTGTTTTCAGATTTAAGAACATCAATATCATGCATGAGAGAATCAATAATTAAAGTATGCTCTTCATTAAAACTAGGCATGAGAGGTTGAGCTTCTAGAAATCTAATCTTATCAAGCAAACTAGCATTTTCAAGTTTAAGAGAGTCTACTTGGCTAAGACAAGCATTTTTATCATCAAGCAAGCAAGAATTAACATGTTCAAGATCATTATATTCTACATGCAAATTATCAACAATTCTAGCAAGCTTTTTCCTTTTCCTTTTAGAAGACTTAAGAGAGGCACAAGTATCATGAATAATAGCAATCAAAGATTCTTTATCTAAAGAGTTTAGATTTACCTCACTTGAGTCCTCACTTGTTGATGCTATAAGAGCAAAATGGCATTCTCCTTCATCACTAGAGCTTGAGCTTGATCCTTCACTTGAATCTTCACTTGAGCTTGAGTTGGAGGAGCCACTTGAGCTTGAGTGCCATTTCTCCTTCTTGTGAAGATGAGTCTTTTTGCCTTGTGGGCAATCTTCCTTGTAGTGACCCTTCTTTCCACATGTGAAGCATCAGATGGAGGAGGACTTGCCTTTGTAGACTCTACCCTTAGAGTACATGGCATCTTCTTCAACTTGAGAGGATGGAGAAGCTTGACTAACAATGGCCTTGATTTGAGCTTTGATTTCAGCCTTCTTCATTCTCTTGAGTTCTTTCTCCTCTTGTCTTTCTACTTCCTCCCTCTTGTCAAGTGTGGCTTCATGTGGTTGTAGATTTCCAATGAGCTCTTCGATAGGAATATCCCTAAGAGACCTTACTTCTTCAATGGAAGTCACCTTGGATTCCCATTTCTTGGGGAGAGTTCTAAGGATCTTTGAGTTGATCTCTCCACTAGACATAGGATGTCCTAAAACAACAAGACCATTCAGAATGGTGTTGAGCCTTGAGTACATGTTGGCTATCCTCTCCTCCTTTCCCATCTTGAAGTTCTCAAGCATCCCTTTGAGCATGTAGACTTTGCTTTCCTTCACTTGATCTGTCCCTTCATAAGTGATGCAAAGCTTTCTCCATACCTCATAGGCTGTTTCACATGAAGAAATCCGGTTAAACTCGGTGGGGGTCATGTAGGCATAGAGGATGTGCATGGCTCTAGCATTCAAGGTTGCTTTCTTCAAGGTGGCTTCATCCCATTCTTCAATCTTTGTCTTTGGTAGCATGTATGGGCTGTTCACCATTTGCCACATCTCAATACTTGATCCTTGGATGTAAAATTGAAGCCTTCTTCTCCAATAGAGGAAATTGCTCCCAACAAAGATTGGAAGGCTGATCGAGTATCTCCCTCCTTGGTAGTCACCCATTTTCTCCTACTTGTAGAAGTATGTTTGGAGAAGACCCGCTCTGATACCAATTGTTGGATCCTAGATGGGTGATTAGATGCTCTAGAGTGGGGTGAATAGAGCTGAAAGCACTTAAACAAAATTCATTAAACCTTCAAGATATATGACAAGATAAGGTTGCTAAATAGGTAATTTGAGTGCAACTAAAATATGCATAGCAAGGATGAGAGAGATTGAACATACACCAAGAGACAAGCTATTTAGAGTGGTTCCACACTTCAAACTAGAAGTGTGTCAGTCCACTTGCCTAGAGAGGTCAACCTCTAGGACTTCCAAACTATTGCACTCTTATATTTATTCATAAGACATACAATACATGACCAACCAAAGGACTTACCTATTCAATACAAAGAGTCTTCAACCTTACCAAGGACTTACCCACTTTGTAAGGAGTCTTCCGCCTTCTTCCAAGGACTTACCTACTCTTGCACAAGTCTTCAGCCTTGAAGGGATTACCCACTCTTCTTGGATCTTCAGCCTTTGACTTCACCTTTACTCGGAGAAGCTTCCACCAAGGACTTACCCACTTGAGCAAGGAGTCTTCTGCCTTCACCAAGGGCTTACCCACTCTAGCTCTAAGTCTTCAGCCTTGATCTTCACCAAGGGACGCCTTCCCTTGTTCTTCTTCACCTCTCTTAGCTAAGAGAGAGAACCTTCATCTTCATTGATTGAAAAGAGAGATGGGGAGGTGGTGGAAGTGAGAGTCTCACAAGATATACATGTAGGACTAGCTCTCTTACAGATTTCCTACTCACTCTAATGGATGTAGCAAGTGATTAAGTTTAGAGAGAGAGAGGAGGCTGTAGGAAGCACTCAACTATAGAATAGGAACCTCACATAGAGTTTGCATTGAATGCTCAACCTTGGAATGAAGCCCAAGGGGTCCTATTTATAGCTGGGGATGCCTCTTAGCCTTTGGGAACACTTGAGAACGAAAACCAGCCGTTTTGTGGCTTGCAACAGATATATTTTCACTTGTTGCAACTCCACAACGGCTAGAAGCACTTTTCTGTACTTTTTCGTACAGTGCAATCGGTCGAGTTTCTATAAGGGTAACTCGACCGATCAAGTAAACGACAAGGCCGATACTCAAATGATCGGTCGAGTTTGTCCTGACAAAACTCGACCGACCATTAGGAATCGAAATGGTCAGTTACTTGATCGGTCGAGTTCTGTGTAAACACAACTCGACCGATGCAATCTTCAGAAAATTGATCAAGGATGATCGGTCGAGTTTTCAGGCTGGGAAACTCGACCGACAAAGTGTCTGTAATCAATTTTCAACGTTGCATCTAAAGTGCTCTAATATTCGATCTAAATGCTCTTGATATTTTTCTAAGCTTAATTACAAGTCATACAATCATTACAAGTGATTTACAACATGATTCTAATGGATTTATATCATATTACAAAAACGTGCACTTGTATGACTTTGACTTGTCTTTTCTCCAATTTGATATGCGCAAGTTAGGGCATTTGGAGTGTGTCTATACCTAATCTGAAATCACTCAAGTAAAGACATTAGACACCAATATGTGGAATGGTTAGTCATCATCAAAACACGGGTTTAGTCAATTTAGACGTGAGTCAACATTGACCTAATTGACCTTGAGTCAACAACTCCCTCATTGTCACTTGTTTTGCCTTGACTACTCAAGTTTTGTCAACGAGAATAGACATGTCGCTTGCAATCTGCTGGCTTCGACTACTACTGTCTGACACAATGTGTCCCTTTACCGACACGACGTGTCTCCAAGTGCCTGCATCTACTGATGTGTGACACATCGTGCCTCTTCACCGACACGGAGTATCATCTGATATTGCCGCTATATCTTGACATGCACCATCATTTACAATTATGCTATAACATGGCAAAGGCTTACATGGCATGTACAAGTCCCTATCCTTACCAACAACATTTATCTTCCGTTTTCAGTACTTTTATATTTCTTTTGTTCTTTAACCCCCATTTCCATCCCTACATACATATTTCCTACCTCCTTAGTGCTTATACTACCCCCATATACATATTGTGCCTACTAATCAGTCTTAATCAGGAGATTTGATTTCACTCTAATCCTTGGGGTGCTTCGCCCCCCGCACCGCATAGATTTGTCAGCCTAACGACCGAACAAATCTTCCTTTTTGGCTGCACAAAAATCTGCATATTTTTCTTCCCAGCGATTCGTGTTATCAGGTACTTCCTCCACATATTTGCCTACATAATCTTATCTATACCATTGTTTATGTCATTCCACCCCAACCACTCTCTTAACTCTTTTTGTGGTTGGTGTGAGGGGCAGAATAGAGGAAGAAATGAGACGGAGGAGAGAAGAAGATTTTAGTTCTACTACTCTATATCTATACGGATCTTCATGCTACTTTTGCTTCTATGGTGTTTCTTTTGATGCTTTGTGGATCCTTCTGCTGCTATTACTAATCTTTCTACCTTATGGAGAGCTTGTGAGGCTTCATCATCATCATCTACCTTGACTACTGATATGAAGTTATCTACTTCACACATGCTTTACATTCATTGGATGTTAGTTCATCTGCACTTTTGCAATTGGTTTTCTATCCACAAACATCATTCTTGTTACTTGTGCTATGATGAGCACATTTTATTTGTTGCTTTGTGCTTTTGCACTACCTGCTGTCTGTCCTCTATCTGCATGTTGACTCTTTATCAACGCCTAACACATGTTAACTATACTACTACTAGCGTGACCCACCACTCTCTGGACTGTGACGACAGCTACTGTGATAGAAACTTTATAATGAGAGAAGATGATAAAGATTTTTGTTGGTGACTTTATATATACATGATGATCATGATCTAGGATGGTAGAACCTCTAGGTAGAATGACAAGACGTAGTACATAATCAATGTTGCAGTGGTATGCGAGTGAGTATTGAAGCATGAGACAACTATGGTTTATGTATCTAGTTGAACCATTATGGTTGTCATCCTCCTTGTTGATTATACCTATCAACATATTGGCTCTAGTATATTTTGTTTTATACAAGCATAGATGTGTCTGAATGTTAATATCTATATGCCTACTAGTGTTACAATGCATACTCATGGGTTAGCTCAAGCTTTGTTCTTTGTTGTAAGGTTTTGTAGTTAGAGCCTATAGGAGGCAACCATGTAGTTATTAGAGGTATAATTGATAATGACACACATGCAAAATATCTCGCTCGACATGCTAATTTTGCACACTATTGACATAAATCATGTGACCTCAAAAATGAAAGTTAGCGGGTCATCATAGCCGTAGATATTACTCCCACACCCATTTTTGAATATTTCCTTCATAGATCAGTATAGAAGTGGGAGAAAGAGGAGAGAGAGGTAGAAATAGGCGAGGAAGAGAAGAAACATAACTTAGATTGCTCCTAACAAGCCTAAGGAATCATATAGTAAAATCTGCAGACATCGTACCCTGTTTCTCGAGATAATACCTGTGTTTCTTGAAATTTCGTCAAAATGCGGACAAAATGGGCCTTTTTTCATTGAAAATTACCCAATTTCACCGAAATTCGAAAAAATTGTCAAAATTTCTTTTTTGTTTCTGGCGAAATTCCTTATGTACTGACATGTAAGGCCATTTCTATGTTCGATTGCTGTCAGCATCGAAATAATTAGCAAAATTTCGCCAATTTTGAAGAAATATTGATCATTGGTCTTGAGCATGGAACATAACTTTGAAGTTTGGCCAAATTTCGCTGAAATTTTGAATTTCGACGATAGGTGAAGTGAAATACCAAATACTTTGGCGTCGTCCAAACTTCACGGAGAAGTCTCACTGTTGTCGTCGGAGTTGACTTTTTTGTGTATTTTTTCCCAACATCTCCGAAGTTGTCAAAGTTTCCTCAAAATTAACAAAGTTGGAGTGAAGTTGAGATGCCCCGGAACATTAATCCTAACTAGTGCCCTAAAGGCCATATAAGGCAAAAGTGTCACCTCCAACCCTTTTCACAACTTCTAAGATCAACTCCTATGTTTGTTGTTGCCACTCATTCCTAAGGAAGGTGTAACTGCTATTTGATTGTATATTGTATAGAATACATATGGTGAACTATATTTGTATATGCGTATTGCACATTTGACCCTTGCAGAGTCGTGAATCATGTGATTGTGTTAAATTAACATATATAAGATTGAAGTATAACATAATTAGAAGTTTTCAACAAGAGTTTCCTTAAATGTACATCCTTTTCTTCAAAAAAGGGCATCAAAGTTTGCGTCTAAACTTCCTCAAAACTCCTCAAAGTTTCCACAAACTTCCACTTCCACACCTGGCAAAATCGACACAAAGTCGAAGTCCTGCACCATGGTCTTGAGTCTTAATGCTTCCCCCTTATCCTATTTGTAGGAGAGACCGAGAGAGGGGGTGCCCTTCTGTCATAAGACAACATACACAAGGGGACTTCCCCGTCCTATCGCTTTTCCACAAAAAATAATAAAGATATTAAGTTTGTTGAGCCTACAATTCCCTTTTGGCCCAATTCTTGTTTCAACAAGGACTTGGTGAAAGATTTGAGCATGATGGCAAGATTTGAGCATGATGGCCTGCATTACCTGGGAAAGGAACCTACTACATGTGCTATTGCTTGAATTCTCCATATCAAACATCGTTGGGCCATGTTTACTTGGGAAACTGAAATTATTGGTTCCCTATCTGGTCAGACTTGCTAAGATGGAGTGCAAGTCATATCAGCTGATTAGATGCAGCAATCCAATTTTAGGCCCATGGAATGGAATAGGGCAAATTCTATATTTTATTCGGTTCAATTTGGTTTCTGGGGTTCAAGCCGTTTCATGTCTAAACATGGTCATAAATACTCTGTTATGTTTGTCGATTTCTTCCATGCTTCTACTTGGCTTTTTGATGAATGATGGATCCGAACTGTTTGCTGTTTCTGATCTTTTTACACATAAATTGCGACCTACTTTGGAAAAACAATCAAAATTTTGCGAACAAACAATGCCAAAGAATCTATCAGTCATAACTTCTACCAGTTGATTTCCTCACATCGCATAATCCATCATTCTTCCTGAGCTCCCATTTCCCTACTTAAGAACAAAATACAGTGGCAGAAAAAAAAGAATTGTCACATAACTGAAACTACATGGCGCTCTCCTCCTTCATATTAATGTTCCAAGGAGTTTTGGGGGGATGCCATTCTTCATTCTACATACCTCATAAGACACATGCCAATCCATAGTCTTGGATAATAACTTTTCATATGCTATCCTCTATCCAAGAATGCTATGTATCATGTTCCACCTAAAATCTTTGGGTGTGTCTGCTTGGAGTTGTGCAGGAGAACTTGGGCCTTGATTCTGCCAAGTGTGTGGGTTATTCTAGAGAATAGAGATGTAGAGAGGATGGAGGTGTTATTTTCCTTCTTTGCATCAGTTGTTTTTATCTATACCTTTGTCACCATTGAGAATACACCTTTCTTTGGAGATTGTCAACCACTGACATAGTAGGGGGAATACAACCTTTTCAAGTTGTAGTTAAGTCAATTACTGCTTCAGTCTCCACTATGTCAGAATAGGTGTCCGGTTGTCCTATCACACTTGTCACATATATCATCCTGTTATAAATACCTGTGTCAGAGGCGCTGTGCTTAATCTTTAGCCAACCGTTTTATACTTGTGAAGGTCCTCTAGAGGTCATCTGATGACCATTGTTTACATGTTGCTATTAAAAAAGGTAAAAGTCTGTTTTGGAAAGCACGAAGCGGTTCTTTAGTGTGAAATTGGCACTTAAGTGACCGCTTTTTGAAAAAAAGGGGACATGTAGATAACTACATGCTTTAGCGGTATTAAATAAATAACTTAGCATTAAGACATCAATATACTATTTCATCTATTGATTTTTTTTATTGAAATTAGATGGATCACATTCATATAAGCAATTTACTATAAAGTATAAACTAACAGATAATATCTAAAAACTGTTACTGTAATCTACTAATAGGATTATCAATCCGCACCAAACTAATAATACGACTATGGTTTAATATTATTATTTTATTAAAGTTAGGATTAAGTGATGTACTAATAACTGCAAGCTATAGGTTAAATAGGGTATTACTTAAAAAGTGAATTATTCTGATATAGAATGATGCAATAGTTAATAACTTAAAAACATGAAATATTCTGATGCATGGTTGTATAGGCGGCCAGGCGACCAAGCGTTCAATATGGACACCGAGGCAGCCTAGGGGCCCAGGCGTTTCCAGGCGTTTAGATAGATATTATTTTAATATATATACGTATGTATATATTAATAGATATATCTAAATTGCATATATAGTAAAAATAGTACATTCAAAAACCTGAATTTGTAGTACTTTTTATAGGAGATATTTGCCATTTTCCTTTATTGGGTTTTGTAAAGCTGATTTGAGTTAATCACAAATTGATTACTCATAAATCAAAAATCAGAAATGTTAACTATATTTGTTTATCTATTCATGAGGCGGTACATTTATAAAACAAAATAGTAGATTAATAAAGTCAAATAGTAGACAAGTTAAAACAGTACATTAATACTAATCAGTAGATAAATAAATAAAAAACAGTAGATAATAAATACAAATCAGTAGATAAGTAAATACTAATCAGTAGATAAATAAATACAAATTAGTACATAAGTAAATACAAATCAGTAGATTGAAAAATATAAAACATTAGATAAGTAAATACCAATCAGCACATAAATAATGCCCTTATGACGAAGCAGGTATGGCGGCTGTATACTAATCCTGAATGCTTATAGGGGTTTTGACCCTAGCTTCACTTGGAGAAGTCTTTGGGGTGCCAAATCCCTCCTGCTGGAAGGATTGAGATGGACTGTCGGGAACGGCCTGAAAGTGAATCTATGGATGGACAACTGGCTTCCTAATGCGAAGGGCTGCTGCTCGATACCAAATTGGATAGCATATCATAGCGATGTGAATGACTGGAAAGTATCGGATATCATCAACGAGGGGATTGGCTTGTGGCGTTGGGATATTATCGACGAAAATTTTCTCGAGGAAGATGCCGCAACTATTAGAATGCTGCTGCTGGCTACCCAATGCCTTTCTGAGAGATACTGGTATCCGTGTCTTGATGGCTGCTTTACGGTTAGCTCTGCCTACTGGTTGGGTGTCAACGGTTCTGCCCCATCTTGGTGCGGGAAACGACAAGACGTATCTTCCCCATGGAAACTTTTCTGGAAAATCAATGTACCCCCGAAGCTGAAGCATTTTCTGTGGAGGGCGTGCTCAAATCTCTTACCCACCAAAGAATCTCTTACTCGCCGCCACGTCCTTGATGATGAGCTGTGTAGCATCTGCCAGAAGGAACCTGAAAGTGTTCGCCATGCGCTGTTCAACTGCAGCAACGCCACCACAGTATGGCAATCCTACCCCCATCTAAGAACTTTGGCTGGAGCTAACAATATGTGTCTGCTGGACTGTATTCTACAAGTCAAAGAAAAGGAATCAAACTAAGATTTTCGGATCTTCTGTACGCTGTGCATGGCTGCTTGGAACTGCAGGAACACTTTGTTGTTTGACAATGATATTTCTAACCCATACCTTTCTGTTAATGGGCTTCTTCACTGGTCTGAGGCGCACGGTTTTTACCCGGGTAACGACGATGCTGCTCCGAATAGAGAAGCCCAAAGAAGGACGGCTGCGTGGTCCCCACCTACACCAGGCTGTTATAAAGTAAACTCTGACACAACATTTCTTCCTGGCGATTTAATCAGCCTAGCTGCTGTTATCCGGGACTATAGGGGAAGACTGCTTGCTTCTCGCGCCAAGACCTTCAAAGCTGCGTGGTCGGTTTTCTCCGCTGAGGCTGCCTCACTGCTGCTGGGAGTGGAGCTGGCGCGCGAGTTGGGCTTATCTGAAGTGGCGCTAGAGTCAGACTCGTCTGCTGTAATTTTCACTGTTAACAGCAAGCATACGGGGAGAGGGCCGAGTATGAGCGCAGTAACTAATATCCAAAACCTGAGGTCATGCTTTGTAAAACTCACCTTCTGTCATGTGAGAAGAGAGGCAAATACTGTTGCCCATAACCTTGCCCGTTTGGGATTAGGTGGAGAATGTGGTAGTACATCCTTTGAGGATGTCCCAAAAATCTGTATGGAGACTTTCTGTTAGTTGATTTAATACAAGGTATTGGTTTCAAAAAAAATCAGCACATAAATAAATACAAAGCATTAGATAAGTAAATACAAATCAGTAGATAAAAAACTTCAAAGCGTTAGATAAGTAAACTCAAAGCATTAGATAAATAAATACTAATCAGTAGATAAACAAATACAAAGCATTAGATAAAAAAGTACAACTCAGTTGATAAACAAATATAAATCAGTAGATGATTAAATGATTTTATAAAGTAGATGAACAAATACAAAGCCCTAAATTTAAATAATTTCATCATCGTCATCATCTAAGCCCCAATCACAACTATGTTGGGGTCGGCTACATGGATCCTTCGTTTCCATTCCGATCTATCATGGGTCATATTCTGGTCGAGATGTAGAGATTCAAAATCTCTTGTTATAAGCTCTTCCCATGTTAATTTAGGCCTTTCTCTTCTTCAATTAATTGTGCTTGACTCCCTAAATTTAAATAATGTGATGAATCAAAAATCAGTAGATGAACAAATCAGTAGATAAGTAAATACAAATCAGTAGATAAGTAAATACTAATCAGTTGATTGAAATCAGTAAAATTAAAAGCTTAGTTACATGTATTACTTCTGGGCGCCCAGATTGGGGCGGGCTTGGGCCGCCTAGATGCCACCTAGGCACCCGCCTGAACAACACAGATGTGATGTACCACAAAGTTGTAGCTAAAAGTAAATACTATAATGTTACGTCAGTAGAAAGAGTACATCGTATAGCTTATATAGAATTATAACTGTGTGGCAGCAGATTACAAGTTTTAAAAGAAAGAATTATGATTTGTAACTAACAGTCTATCATGCATTCATTGCATACTAATGTAAATACAAAAAATAAACAATATAGTAGTACTTATACACAAGGGTTTAAAGTTCGAGGCATTATGAGGTCTTTTTTTCTCAGTGAGGTGAGGAGTGAGTCTCAAGGAGTCGCCTCCAAATATGTACGATGCAATCATAAACAGATAATGCACATAATTATATTTATATGTATGTATATGTGCTATATATGTGCATCTATGTATACACGTGTATGTATAATATAACTATGTATGTATAAAAAGTAAAACTAAGTAGAAAGTTTTTACTTTAAGTTGACAAGGAGAGAAGGATTAAGATCAATTTTAATAATATAGATCACCAAAATTATAAAGTAAAGTTGCACTAAGTAATAAAATATCTATGCTTTGTACTATTAGATCCCTTTTTTTTAACCGATAGGTAGATTAGAGCATACATAATTTGGAGTTAGTAGGAATCAGGATATAGAAAATGATAATTTATCAATAACATATTAAACAAACAATGTGGCACAAAATAAATTTATCAAAGTTTGATAAAACTATATCAAAAGTAACTTTGAGTTTGAGTTTTGATTCTGAATGTGTAAAAGTTATGTAAATTTACTAATGTGAGAATGATAATCAATTACAACAAATCTAAACAAAACTTCCAAAGGAAATGTATGTAATTGTCTCAAAAGCATAAAAAAATTGGTGGTTAATATAAGACATTATCTTCTAAAACCAAGGCTTGTATCTCAACTCAACTAAGCCTTAGAGCCTCGGTACCCTGAGGCAAGCCTTAAAGATTTTGAGGCGTAAGTTTCAATCCATGAAATCAAGGTGTAAACCTCGAGACGCAAGTGGCATAGCCTCACCTCGAGGCGTAAGTCTTAAAGCCTCAAGGTGGGTTTTTTAATACCATGCTCCTGAAGAGACCACTTAGGGGCGGAGAAAAGCGGGATAAAGTCGGAAAAAGTAGTTTCTTAGGAGTAAAATGCCTAGGAAGCCGCCTCACACAAAATTTCTCTGGTTCATGGGCCTAAGTGCTTAAGCAGCTACTTTTTTGATTATTTGTAAAAGATGTTGATAAAGACACCCTGTTATACTTTTTGTGTCATTTGAGCATGTCCCATCCTATTGTGCATTTCTCCCCTATGTCTTCTTATCGACTCCTATGTCACTTTTTGAGGCCCTTAGTCATCTAGAATGCCATGCAACCGTGGTACAGGATGCCGACTTCGTGTCGATTTCTACAAGTGGAGGTGGACATTTTTTGAAACTTTGAAGAAACTTTTAGGAAGTTGCAGAGGAAAACACCAATATAAAATCAACTAAGAAATAATGATATAATGAAGAAATTCGACCGTAAAAATCACATTTTGCCAAAAAGAATAATCCATTATGTTATTCAAAATGAAATGTTTAAAAATGACATTTGTATGATAGATATGATTGTACGGTGTTTTATATCTACATAAATCAAAACAGGACTAATGTTAGATTGACAGAACCATGTTACTTTAACAAAACCATGAGTTTATTTCAAAAAATCATAATTTGCAAAAAGAACGTGAAATGGTGTTAGGTTTACACAAAATCTTGTAAAACTTGCATGAATCTAGTAGAGAGATAGATCTACTACACATTGGATATAAAAAAAGGGTTTCCCTCAAGGTCAAGAACGATTACCTATCAAGTGCCTCTAAGCCTTCAATATGTATACAATTATAAACACCAACAACTACAAGTACTGTTAGCAAGATGGATTTTTGAACCAGGCTGTCTCGTTATTGTCAACAACTAGGTTGAAGTCATCAGCACAGGTTCACAAGTAGGCAACAAGATGGAACAAGGAAGTTTACCAGATCTCGACATTGACAGATGTAGACTTGGACAACATAGAGGATTAATCGTCTGACAATGAGAATTTCTAGTAGCGTGCATGCAACCATGGAAGATAAAATGTTTCTCATGCCCACCTGAGAAATCAATGGTTAGGTGCAGGTGATCTGCATTGTTAAAGGTTTCCTAGGTGATATACTAGTATGTAGATAGGTTAAAATCTAGATTGGTAGGACAAAAACAAACAAGGCCTGTGGGGAAGATTATTTAGAGACTCTCTCCTATGGCTAAATTCCATTGATTGGAATTCTCTTATCACTTGCAACAACCTTTTCCTGGCCTATGCATCAATTGATAAAGAAAATGTTTTCTTCATGTTGATCTGAGATATACGGGAAAAACCTGCAGGGTTTTCTGTTTAGGGGTAGTCTGATCAAGCATGCAGATTGCACAAGTCTTAGTATGGTTTTAAACAATCTCCTAGACCATGGTTTTGGTCAGTTTAGCAACAGATCATTTGATTTAAGGCCTTCAGAGATGTTGATTTCTCAGTCTTACATATACACAGATCTTTTGGTTGTCTCTTTCTGATTGTTTATGCAAATTATTGTTATCAGCACTGACAAAAGGCAGAGCTAAACTTTTTTGATAGGCAATTTGAAACCAGGTATTTAGGCAGTCTAATGTGTTTCCTAGGTATTGAGATTACACGATCCACAGATAGAATTGTCATATTTCTTTTAGGAAATATGTTTCAGACCAGCCTGAAGAAACTGAAAAGAGATCAAGCTGTTTGTTGAGAAGGGTGATCTACTCGAGGATCCCTAGAAATAAGATATTTAATTGGAAAGTTGAACTACTTGATAATCACTAAGACATGACATTTCTTTTACCACTAGCAATGTGAGTCAGCTTATGGAGAAGCTTTGTTCAGGTCACTCAGATCGTCATGCGTATATTGCTCTATCTTAAAGGAACTTCAGAAAGATTGATATTGTAGAAATAATAATCATGTAAAATGTACAAGGACTTCTAATGCAGTCTAGACATGCTCTAAAATTGATAGAATCTTATCACTTCTATTGTAGGAGGCAATCTTGTAAGCTGGTAAAGCTAGAAACAAACTGTTTTTGCCAAGTCAGGTATGGAGTGTAAGTACAAACTACAAAGCTAATCTATAAGCTACATGGGAACTGCTGTGTATTAGAAACTTGTTAGAAGAATGCACAATCAAGGCCCATGGAGTCGAAATGTGATACATTGCCTCCAGTCCTATATTTTCAAATCAGAACAAAACAAATTGAAGTAGATTGTCATTTCACAAGGGAAAAACTTAGGAAACGACCTAGAAGCTATATGTTATAACAGTTGAATAGGTTTTGGGCCAAATTGTATGCAAAAAGCTAGATTCTTATGATATAGACACCTCTAGCTTTATACACAGTACCGGCTTGAGGTGAAGAATATTTAAAAGTGTAAACAATGCATACTTTAGCGGTAGAGATAAGATAACTATTCTACTCCCCGACGTCCCCTTGTACTGTCTAACATAAAATGAGGACAAGAGGCACTAGTTTGTGGCATTTATTCTGTCTAATTACATAATTAGTTATATCATAATTATTAATAGAAATTATAGAAATCCATAATAGTAAATCACTGAAGTATACCAGCTTCCAAAAGTGTTTAACAAAGCTGTGGCCATGGCTTCTTCTTGTTGGAGAAACCTAGTGGTTGTGTTATTCAGCTATGTTGTTGGAGAAAACTGGATCATGCTCACAGAGGGAGATTAGGATGGATAGACATTTACTTGCTTTGAGCAACCTCATCTGTCATCCCTATTAATGTGTCACCATTCAATATTATAAATTCTATAAAAGGTTTCAGCCAAAAGGGCAGTAGGACCACAAGTTCATGATGTACATCTTGTTAAACTCCATCGTCATATTAAGAGCACTTCACTTGGCATAAAAAAGATTTTATAGTTGTGGTCCTAATATCACTTCTATCCTAATTTTTTCAAAAATATATCTGGAGAGCCTTCCATTTTTTGTTCCATATTCACCCCAAGCGGTAGGTTTTTTTATAAGAGGGAAGGTTGAATGAAAGAGGAAAGTAGCTGTTATTCAGAAGCAATAATGGCATATATCTATCTGATTTCAGATTTGAATTTTGTGAAGCTTACTCTGGCATTGTTAAGGTTCTAGTGCAATCTTACTTGATGTTTTAGAGTAATGGACATTAAATGAAAAATGTCATATAGGCTCAATACAAATCATGTTGAAGTTACTCTTTTATGTTCATCATCTCATCAAGTTTAGGACATCTAATAGATACACTGGATAACTTGTATATCTATTAATATATACTATATTCTATGTACTAAATGCATAGGTGGCTGGTCACGCACTACACACCCTAGGCATCTATCCAAGAAAGGCCCCTGCCTTGTCGCCTTGACCACCATGATGGTAGTTAAAATATATCTGGAATAAACATAAGCTGTGGAATCGATAAAAAAATTCTGTATTGTGCTGTTGTACTGTTTATTTGTGCTTATATTTCCCATTTAGTGGAATCATAATCAGATAGGCATCTGGTTCTGGCTTGTTCCAGTTTTAGTTTCACTACAGTCAATAGTTTCCGTTACTTATGAAGCTAGATGTTATGCATGGAGTGTCGTTCGATTACTTTATATTAGGTGGTGGAGATTAGTGACCGACCTCATGTGTTAAATTAGCAGGTTACAGAACCTCTAGTATGGTTGTTCAACAATATAGAAACCAACCACTAGCCATCAATTATCACTTGACTGGAAGCCCTAACTGATTTCAACCAATCTAATTATTGTTTTACGTGAGTAAAACAGTGTGCAGTTTTCTATAATTCACCCTTTTCTGCCTTTTATTTATGTATTTTGTGCAGGTCCGAGAAGTAGTGAGTGTACTGGATTTGGATGTGATTTTCTATCCATGCCCTAGAAATAGTCCAAACTTCCGTCCCAAAGTTTTTCAGATGGGTGGGAAAAAGCAGTTTCCCTACATGGTAAACTGATATCAACCCATATTCTTAGTTTTAGCTTTTGCAAAGTTTCACCTTTTTCAAGAAAAAAAATGATTGTGCCAAACTATCACTGGTTGATTTCAGACTAGCCATGTACCGTGTTTCAATCACTGGCTATTCTAGTAACTTATATTTTGAAACTTCTGCTAGTTGTTCTGTCTACATGCATCTAATTGGTTACTACTTTTAAGAAAAACTTCTTGGCTACTTTTGTTAAAAAGAATCTCCGTAAAAGTTGATCTGTCACAGGTGGATCCTAACACAGGTGTTTCGATGTATGAATCTGATGACATAATAAAGTACCTTGTTGATAAATACGGTGAGTTAATCTATAACCTTATTCCAGTAATGTCATTCGCAGTCTGCATATGAAACTGCAAATGGAGTCATTTTTTGCTTTATATCTTTGCAGGGGATGGTACTGCTCCATTGATGTCATCCCTTGGCCTTTTGACTGTTAAGTATACTCGTTAATGCTGACTTTTCCTCAAAGTCGATCAGTATCTAGCATAGGGGCAATTTTTTTTTTTGGGCTAATTTAAACCTGTCCCTGTGGCTTTATCAGACTCTTACTGCTGGATTCGCAATGATTGGGCGTGGAGGAAGGGTACTCACCAAAACCTCTTTTCATCTTAATTTGCATTAAATGTAATACTTCTCCTAAGTTAGCTTTGTAAGACCTCCTCTTTGAAAAGAGAGTAATATTTCTGTAGGTCTCACTGTGAGCATATAACATGTTAGTGAGAAGAGATACTATTTGTCCCTTGATATGTCCTATAAGTTTGACCTTGTTGGCTCGCTCATACATCTTGTTGCTGCACAGGGTTCCATGTATACACCTGCAAAGCTGCCTCCTCAACCTGTGGAACTGTGGGCTTATGAGGTCAGCTGCCACCTGCCAGAGCCTAACAAACATTTGGATTTCAAAACTCCCTTAATGTTGGAACTGATTGTTTGCCTGTTCTTTTCAGGCCTCCCCTTTTTGCAAAATAGTCCGCGAAGTGCTGGTCGAGTTGGAATTACCTCACTTGCTTCACAGGTTGTATATTCCACCAGTTTTAGTCTCCTCTAATTGTTCGCTTTTCTTTTGGTCGAGTGGTGGCATGTAGCCATATACCCTAGCCCTTCAATCTGTAAAAGCAGACTTTGCTGTAGAAAATCTGCTTCTGCTGCCTGTATAAGACCTGTTCTAGGGGTTACAGATCAACATTCCAGAAGTCTGATCTGATACAATACAACTGGTTAAAGTTAACTGTCGTTACGAGACATACTAAGGTTTATCACTGCTGAAGCTCGCACCCAAATCTTACCAGCGATTGTCATAGGGATTTGGGCGCCGCTCCTAGTCATATGGTGGATTTATTAGGAGTATTCTTTCGTTTCTTTCATTCATTGAGGGCAGTGTCTGCATTGTTTTCGTACTCACAGTATCAACGTGTTTGCTAATGAATCTGACACTTGTGCATTTTGGCACGGTCCTTGTACCTTTCAGCACTGCTCGTGGCAGCCCAAAGAGGCAGGAGCTGTTCGAAAGAGCGGGACACTTCCAGGTTGGCGTCTGTTGCCCGTTTCTTTTATTCAAATCATCGTTTTGCAGTTTCCCATTTATTAAGCACACGATATTTTAGAGGCAACTCCATTCTCTTTATTATGTGACTGCGGATTTTGATTCTTCTTTATCCAGGTGCCGTATCTGGAAGACCCCAACACGGGCGTAAAGATGTTCGAGAGCGCGGAAATCATTGACTATCTGAAGGCAACTTATGCCGTTGTAAAGTGAAGTAAGATTATTGGGATGGTCGTCTTCGGAAGGCTACCAGTATAGTGATCACCGAACAGTTTTTGTACAGTTTAAGCGCTTGTTGAAATACACACGGAAATCTGTCAGGCCCAGTTACTTAATTGTACATGATACGGAGGTAAAGTAAAAGTGGAAATTTCCCAACTTGAGATATCTTGCTAATGAATAGAGACAGGGTACACGTTTTGAGGGATCTTTAGCTTTTTACTTTGCGGGGGTAAAAAGGTGATTGAAGTGCGAATTCTTCTTGTTCCTATTCCAAATTCAAGCTAGATAAACCAAAACCCGGGAGGGTAGAACCGGAGAAGGTTCCCAATTGATATCCCCTGTATAGAATAAGGACAACAGTGAAGTGAGTATGGCCTTGTTTCGATCCGGTCTTCCCAAATCCTCATAGTTTATATATATAAAAATCAGACTCGGTTAGTGACAAACAAGTATTCGTATAACAAGGTGTCAAGGGCCGTTTCCAACGTTCCAAATACAGTCTTACATACTGTATCAGATTTTGGTACAGCTGTCGGTGCCAGCGGCAAAAGCATGAGGCTTAGGACTGCCGGAGGGCATACAGAGCAGCCTACGCAAATACTAGAGAATCTGCCCTAATGTGGCGTGCTTCGGAATGTCACATTTTTAGTAGCGACAATACTAGAGCAAGTGCATACGGGTGTTCAATAGCTACTGATTTTAGTAAAGGGTTATACATAACTACTAGGAATGATTCAGCCCAAGCGACCCCTAAGGAGACGTTTGGATGGAAAATTTAAAAATTCTTCTGCGATTGCGAAGAAGCACGATCTTGACTACAACAATTGTAATTGCATTAGTTAGAAGTATTATGTTTGAACTGCCGTCCGACCAGGAGAGATGTCGATGTTACAGACAGTACCATGGTCGGACCCATTGTTTCTATTGCCTGTAGGAATGGCTGCGGGCATCATGATGAACAAGGGTGTTACCATGGGCCCCTTATGGTCATGCCTGTGGATATCCTGATGAATAATGGTGTTTCCTTCATGCCGACGATGAATACCACTGCTGCCTGCGTTGCTGCTATTGTCCGTTTTGTTATTGGTTTAGAACCCTCTTCTATTTTCCTGTGCTTGTTGTTGTGCTGCCAACTTTGAGCACGCTCCTCTTGAACCTGACAACAACTCTGCACCTTTGCCTCCTTGCGTCACTGCGATTACCACACCCTCCGCCAATGCCAACGTCAATCCGCTTCTTCTTCTCAAGTGTAAACGATCATCCGGAACTGTTGCTTCCCCTCCTCGGTAAAACGGACACTGTCAACGGTGCTAGTGTCAGATACATGTCGTCTAGCACAGTAGGACGACCGACTCCACCGTCAGCTTGATCAATCTCGTTATATGATATTGGTGACGTTGTAGCGTGGAACAAAACACTGTCATGGGACGGGAGGTGATAATGTGGGAGGTGTTGCCGGTGGATGCGTGTTAGACCAGGTCACACAAAAGTGACACATGCGGCCATAGTTGCTGTTACTGTCGTTGCGACCATGCTCCCATTCTGGGTTTAGGGTTTACCTAGTCTAAGTGTGGGAGGGTGATGCACCTAAATTACACGTCTAAAACGCAAGTGCACGCATCAATGTAATACATGTTCGAAGAGGCCCAAATATTGAATATATGTGTATCTAGAGACTACTACTAACGATGATCTAATCAACTTGGCTTAAAAAAAGTGATTGGTTGATTTAAAGACTAAATTGTAAGAATTAAACTAAAATGATTGGTTGTGATCACAATTGGAATGAATTCCTTAGGATGTTAGTTTCACCACAGTTCACATTGTAATTAACATCATTCCATTAATATTGATTCCTCCTAACTCTGGACAAATGGACTTGTAGCAAGAACTACCCACTCTCGTAGTGTAATTCACTACATAATATGATATAAATTCTACTCTTGTAGCAATTTGATTATTAGTTAGGTGTTTTGTCGAATTTTCTGGGTTATTCCCTTCATAACTGTAGGCACTCTCTCGAGGCACGGTATAAATTGTGTATATCTGAGTTTTCCATCCCTTAATCTATCTCTTGAAGTAATTATTGGTCTAAGAAATCACCTATGGTGATTAGGCACAGACAATTCATGAAGCAATCATAGAGACATGCCCATAAATTAAGAGAAATATGCATATTAATTCATAACTCTTAATTACAATACAAAACCGGGCTACTCCCGGGTCCCAAGGAACTAAGGAGATTAGCCCCACATATTTTTTGTTGTCAAATACATGGGAGAAGCAAGGAAAAATATGAGAAATATTAGAAAACTAAAGTTACCCCTGAAGAAGACAGTCTGGACGACTCCCTCTCTTGAACATGCCGATTTGCTAACCTCTGGTTACAAATCTGTCCACTGTAGGTGCTCGAATCTCTTAGAACGTGGCTTCTTTCTCTCCTTTCTTCTCTCCTGGCTCCCAATTGTTGTGCAATGAAAAAAAACGTGATACTTAGGTCTGTCCACACTCTCCCTTAGTCATAGGATTGACTTGGGACATCATTAAGTTCCGACCGATGGATTAGTAATGATTTTTAATCTTGTCTGATGGTGTCAAGTCGGTACTACCGATATGGTGTCGGTAGTATTGACGCCTTCGATTGTTTGCGACCCATTGTAAGCTGTCGGTACCACAGAGTTGACCGTTGGTAATATCGAGATTTTGTCTGACCTTCCCTGTTGGATTTTCGGTACAAGTTGGTACTACCGAGTTGAGCGTCGGTAGTATCGAGATCCTTTTTGAGCGCCACTGCTAGTCTGTCGATAGTACCAATTCTTGTGTCGGTACTACCGAGTTTCCTCATTTAAACTCTGTTCCTTTTCGTCAAATGTCGGTACCACCGACGACCTATCGGTAGCACCAAGTTGATCTATTTTTTGTAAATACACTTGAAATATAAGCAATAAAGAACATAAGATCCAAAATAATGATAAATCAATTGGGAATAATAAAAATAATAAATATTTGATGGAATTAAGTGTCATAGGATACTAATGATAAATCATGTACAATTAATATAGAAATGGACAATAAATGCACACAATATATGCTAAAACAACATGTGAAAAACAACAATTATTTAGTACATCAGAGGGGAATAAGTCGGAGAAATTAGAGGAGGAAATAGTGAAGAAGTAAGAAAGAGGTGACGGCAGGGAGAGAGAAGTCGGGGGAGAGGACTAAAATCTAGCGATCCAACTGTATGGAATTTGGAATTACGCCAGTATTGACGTGATTCTAAAGACCGGTAATTTAGACTTAAGTCAAAATGCTACACTCAGAATATTGTTTCATCAATTACTTTGAGTAATGTCCGAGCGACCATTGTCAAAATGGTATTCTGAAGACTGCTTTCAATCACACTATCCAAATGGCTCCTAAATCTATCAGATATAAGTGGGAATTGAAACCAATGCGGTTGCCATCTTAATTTTTGTACGTTGTTCTTGAAAGCTTGATCACTGCCCTCACGCCTCCGTAGTGCTAAACTGAAATACTGTTCATACATACAACTACTGTTAGTTTGAATGACCAGAACCAACAAGGTCCAGCTCTTGCAGTTCAGCGAAATTTGACACTAATACAGTCGATTATCATCTTAATTTTTGTGCATTTTCTATCCTTGAAAGCTTGACTACTGACCTCGCACCTCTGCGCTGCTAAACTGATATACCATTCACACATACGGTTTTGGTTAATCTGTTTTTTTTTTATAGTGGGAACGTTAAACACCTATAATGGTAAATTAGGAGAAAGAACAAACTATTACGTCCACATAGAGGCCTTAGTCCCTTTAGTGTCCAAATGAGATTCGATTCTGTAACCTCTGTTTCACAAGGAGCAGGTTTAACCAGTTGAACTAGCTGGCAAGTGCACCACTATGATTAGTTTGAATGACCAGATCTAACAAGGCCTGACTTTTGGTGATATGATTATAATCTCCATGATTCAAAAGCCTACAAAAGAACTTTGCCGGAAAGAAAAAACATCACATATAATTTAACCTCAGGTACCATAATTTTGTTATATGAAGGCCAAAACTAGACTGCATCCTAATCTTACAAATGCACATAACTACATGTAAATGTCTTTCAAAGTCATTCCAACCAAACATGTTCTGATTCAAGTTTCCAATAATTATGATATGTGCCTCACAAATCATCAATGAATACTACATCCGTAACACTATCCAAAACTAGATTTAGGGACTGGGAATTAATTTTGGAATTGTTCTACCAATTCTCCGTGTCTTCAGTGTGAGTATGTCTAGAGGTAGCAATCAGGTTCAGGTTGATTAGATTTTATTTCGGGTCATTTTTGGGTAGTTACTTTTTTATTAGACCCTAAATTTGTAAAAGATATATTTTTTTGGGGTCAAAACCCTTGACCCTAACCCAATCCACACATATTTTTGGATATTGGGTCTGACCCTTAAATCCAAATAACAATATAATAAATAAAAAGATAAAATTTGTTTATATCAGTGATAATTACCAAGTGCAATAAATAAATTTTATTGTAAATAAATGTACTATGTAATTAAAAGCACATATAAAGCTTATTGTAGTTTGTTCATGAGTTTTAAACACAAATTCAGAAATTTAGCATAATAAGTCATACAAGTCACTGCAAATCTATATAGAATTGTTAAAATAAACTTCATGAACAATGAATTAGCACTACTATATTTTTGGCCAGTAACGTCGCTGCCCATAGCGTCATTTTTACTAGAATAACCAACCTAATAGATTATTGCATCAGTTTTATCATAAAAACCGACCTTACAAGTTTCCCGTAGAGAAAATTCGCACGATTTTGGCTTCGCGCCTCAATCTAAAGGGTCGGTTTTTCCAAATAACCGATGCTATAGGGTCAACAAAAAATACGGACACCGCTTTAGAACTCTAGGGTCGGTTTTTATATATAACCGACCTTATAGATACTGACCTCTAGGGTCGGTTTTACTATAAAACCATCCTTATAGATAACCAGAGTTCTAGCTAGGGTCAGTTTTTTAAGATAACCGACCTTAGAGCCTTGACTTATAGGGTCGGTTATTTACCAAAAACCGACGCTATAGGTAAACTTCGAGCACCGTTTGATAACCAGACTTCTAGGGTCGGTTATTTACCAAAAACCGACGCTAGAGGTCCTTAACTTAGCAGATACCATCCCGATCGAGAGCTTAAGTTGCCATTTGCTGCTGCTGCTACTCCCCATTCCCGCTCCTGCGCCCGAAGAGAAGCAAATCGCCTCCGCTGCAAAGGTCACCTCCGCAACCATCTCTGTGCCCGAAGAGAGGCAGATCAGCGCCGCTTTCCTTGGACAACGATGCCCAACTGCCATTTTATTCTTTGGACGATGACGACGCCTCCAGATCGACCACCATCTCCGACGCCGATTTCTTTGGACAACGACGCCCGACCGCCGCTTTCTTCCTTGAACGGCGATGACACCTACGTCGTTACAAGGGCCGCGTGCCTTCTCTCTCCAGTTCTTCTCCCGAACAAGCTCCCCCACTATCCGGTTCTTCTCAAGGTAGCACGGTTGTCTCTGCCACCTCACTCCTCTATTTTCTTCTAACTGTCATGCAATTGACCAGGTAGCGCGACCGTGCTAGGTAGCACGGCCGTGGTGATGGCACGTCTGTGCTGGCTGAGTTGCAGAAATTTCAAAATTTGTCAATTTTGAATTTGTTAATTCTTACTGCTCCTCTAAAATTGATATATATTGACCTCTAATTAATACATTATAACACAATTGAATCGTGCATTTGTATTGTTGCAGGTGCTATTGACTTGTTGTTGACTTGCATATATTTCTTTTTCAACTTATAAGTGAGGTATAATATTCTCACTCTCCCAATGTGCCATTTTATTTGACTAGTAAATCAACCAATAATAAAAATATATATTCTTTCATATCTACATTTTGTTATCAATCACATATGTAATCATTATATACATTCCAGAAATATGAGGGTAGACATTGTGTAGTCTCAGATTGACACTTTAGGGTTTATAGATGAGATCATCGATGCATGATGTTTAACTTAATATATAAATATGACAATAATATATTTATGCATTATTCAACTTAGAAACCCGTTTAAAATTGGATAGTCCCCGGTCTAGGACTGTTTTTGGATATTTAATCTCATTTAGAATGTAACTGTATAATGTATGTTTAGTTTTGAAGAAAATTTTAGTAGTATTTCCTCATTTGTTCTCTGGGTACATATGTGGGTGGTTATTTGCCATTTACATTGATATACTTGGAGAACTTAGGGGAAATGCTACTGAAATTTTCTTCAAAACTAAACATACATTATACAGTTACTAGTGAGATTAAATATTCAAAAAATGGGATAGGTAGTACACTTTAGTATAAAAGTAATTAACTTCCTATCAATAAAAACTTACAGTTTATAGTATCAATATTAAGCGCTTAGTTTTATAATTAATTTTAATGTGATATAGAAAATAGATCGAAGTTGGATGTCTATCAAGAACCGTTACAGTCCAGAGTTTGCCAAAGGTCTTGATGAATTTATCAGATTTGCTGAGGAACATAGGAAACTACCTACAGATAGGCTATATTGTCCATAGAAATTGTGGTAACAATTTGAAAGTTGATACTGTTGAGGAAATTAAGAATCATGTCATATGCAATGGGATCATACAAGGTTATATTGAATGGTATTGGCATGGAGATAAATTTAATTATGGATTAGAAAATGTCGATACTAATAGTTGTGGCATAGAAGATATAGATAATGATGATAACGTCAATGATGAACCGATTCAGGATGACCCGATTCATGATGATATGATTGATGAGATGCTATGTAGTTGTCGGGACAATGTCATTGATCCACCTTCTTTATTTACAAACATTGTCCATGATGCTGAAAAACCATTATATAAGGGTTGTACTAAGTTCACGAGGTTGAGTGCTGTGATGCCATTATATACTCTTAAAGCTCAAAACCGGTGGAGCGATAAGAGTTTCACTTCACTGTTGTCTTTGTTAAAGGAAATTCTTCCCGAAGGCAACAAGCTTCTAATTTCAACATATCAAGCAAAGAAAATAATGTGCCCAATGGGAATGGAGCTAAGAAGATTCATGCATGTCCAAATGATTGTGTGTTATTTCAGAAGGAAAATGTGGTGCGTCAAGGTATAAGACCACAAATTCAGCTAAGGCTAAAAATGGCTCTCCTACCAAGGTGATGTGGTATCTACCAATAATATCACAATTTCAACACTTATTTGCTAATACAGAAGATGCGCAAAATTTGTCTTGGCATGGGGAGTTAAAGGCCAATGATAATGACATCCTACAACATGCATCTGATTCACCACAATGGAAGAAAATTGATTTATTATACCCTCAATTTGGTAAAGAACCAAGAAACTTAAGACTTAGACTCTGTACAGATGGAATGAATCCCTATGGTACATTAAGCAGCCAACATAGCACGTGGCCTGTTATGATTGATATATACAATCTTCCTCCTTGGTTGTGTATGAAAAATAAGTATGTGATGTTGTCAATATTGATATCAGGGCCCAAACAACCTGGAAATGATATTGATGTTTACCTTCAACCTCTGATGACCTAATGAAACTATGGGAAGAATGTGTTATGACATATGATGCTTCACGTAAAGAGATCTTTAGTTTACATTCTATGTTGTTTTGCACGATTAATGACTTTCCAGTTTATGGAAATTTGTCTGGATATAGCATAAAAGGATACAAAGCATGTCCTATTTGTGAGGAAAATATTGATTCAATCCGACTGAAACATGATGGTAAAATTGTATATCTTGGTCATCGGAGATTTCTCCCACCAGTGCATCCTTATCGAAGGCAACACAAAACCTTTAATGGGTCAACTGAGGAACAAAGTGCTCCTAAACCTATACCAACAAATGTTGTATATGATCAGGTGAAACATATTGTTAATGAATTTGGAAAGAGTTCAAGTAGTCATACTCTTACATGTGACAAATCTCTATACAAGAAGAGGTCAATATTCTGGAATCTTCCTTATTAGAGATATTTGGCAATTAGACACTGCATTGACATCATGCATGTTGAAAAAAATATTTGTGATAGCATCATTGGTACGCTATTAAACATACCAGGAAAGACTAAAGATGACATCAAATCTAGAAAAGATATAGAATTAATGGGTATATGAAAAGAATTATCAGTGGAGATCAGGGGTCACCGCTCATATTTACCACCAGCTTGTTACACTTTGTCAAAGAAGGAGAAAACTACTTTTTGTGAGTGCTTGTATAATATTAAGGTTCCACAAAGATACTCTTCTAATATTCGTAGATTGATATCAAAGAAGGATCTGAAGTTGATAGGTCTCAAATCTCACTGTTGTCACACCTTAATGCAACAAATTTTACCTGTAGCTATTCGATCTATATTGCCGAAGCATGTAAGGTTTGCAATCACAAGACTTTGTTTCTTCTTCAATGAAATATGCAACAAAGTGATACATCCTGATACTCTTGATAAATTACAGAAAGATGTAATTGTTACCATGTTTCAGCTTGAAATGTACTTTCCTCCTTCATTTTTTGATATCATGGTTCATCTTGTAGTACATATTACAAGGGAAGTGAAGATGTTGGGTCCAATTTTCTTACACTGGATGTATCCATTTGAATGCTACATGAGTATTTTTAAAGGTGATGTTGGGAATCGTTATCGTCCTGAAGGGAGTATTATTGAGGGTTATGTGGCTAGGGAGGTGATGAACTTTTGCAATGATTTTTTGAATTGCAATAAAAATTCTAGCTATCTAAAAAATTCCCATGACACTAAATCTTATTGTGGCAAAGGAACTCTGGGAGGACGAGTGAAAGGAATCAGTCATGAGTTGTGGGAACAAGCACATTTGTATATTTTACACAACATCGATGAAGTTAGTAGCTACATCACATAACACAATGATCTTATCAAGAGAAATCATCTGTGATCCAGTTCAATGTGTCTTTTAAGAGAGCACAATCAAACATTTTTTAGGTGGTTTGAAGAGAAAGTCTTTAATCAACTATCTGAATCACCAAATAATGTTGCTGAGAACATAAAATGGCTCGCCTTTAAGCCAAAAATGGATGTCATGTCATATGAAGGTTATGACATAAACGAATTTTCATTTACACAAAGCATCAAGATAAAGACTGTCACACCCCGATCTCACACTAACCACTAATCACGAGATTAGGGCGCGACAGAGGGATTATCACATAAAAAAATCACTGAGAATTTTTTCTTTTTAAAACCTCGTAATGATATCCGGATTATTGCTGTAAACTAAAACATAATAAACTATTGCGGAAGCATTTCAATTAAACTTGCTAGAGAACATAAACAGAGTTTACAACATGAAACATTGTTTAACAGAAAGTAAAACATAACAGTTAATTTACATCTTTTACACATTCTCCATACATACTCTCTCTCACCCACACCATGTCCCAAGGACCGAGGGGAAAGGACTAAGAGACCTCTAACTAAACTAACTACATATACCTTCTACTGCCAAAAACTAGGATGGAAAGATCCTTCAGATTCTTGATGCTGTTGTTGACCTGAAAATGTTTGAGTAGAGGAGTGAGCCTACTCGCTCAGTGAATAGCCTTTCATTTAGCTATCACTAAACAACTCATTAGATATATAAAATTGTAATAAAGCATAAGAACAGTTCTATATTGAGCAATTCTAATGGCATAATAATTCTATCAGGCAATATTCATATTTCTATATAACAGCAAGTATCACATAACTGTAAGCATTAAATATCAGGAACTGCATATCTTAATTAGTTAGGCAATTATTAACAACTAACACAGAAGATTATAAACTACTAACATATTAAATTTACAGTGATCCTATACGATTACATTTTAGTTATGCCCCAAACATATGCAGCGCACTCTGCATATGAAGATCTGTAGCGAACTACGATCCCACCGTACAAGACTTAGCGACACACCCGGGAAATGCTAAGTCTGACTTCTCATCCTGGTCTGCACAGGACTCTCAGGCTCACAAGGCCTCACTGCACTAACTCTGAGTGCTTTGGACTCCTCCCGCAACCTGTAGTGCACAGTCGGAGGGTCTCTAAGTCTCCGATGCCTGGGCGTATCCCCAGGGCTGACCGGGATCCTACCTCTCAGACTTCGTGTCACCGAGACATTCGGTATTTGTTGGACACGAGTCTCCGATGCCTGGGCGTATCCCCAGGGCTGACCGTTTTACCCCAAAGGTACAGACCGCGCAATGGGGTTCTACGGTGTTGGGGCACCTAAGTCTATTATAACACAATTATATCTTTCATTACTTTAGAACATACAACTGGATTAATACACTTGTTTATGAACTGTACTAATTTCAACTGCTACTCTGTATATACAAGAGTATTCATAGAGCAAGTCAATTATCTGTATTGTTCAAACATACACAGCAACAATATTTTAGTTAATTAAATCTATGTCAACAATTGCATTAAGCACTTTTGGTTTCCGTTGAACCAAATAAAATCATTGAACTGTTCTACACTGATCAGAAGCTGTTCTAGATCATGTATAATCATACCGAAGCAATTTATAAAATAAAATTCAAGTTTCATCAAATACTGATAAAATGCCTGATAACCACTGATATCAGTGCAAAAATGCACAGTTTACCGAAAAATTCCAACGAAGGAGTTAAATGATGATAACTAAATGAACTCCTACTCACAGTGGTTCGGGATGTCCAGATTCGTCCAAAAATGTGTCCAAGGCCTGTTTCTGGGCGGAATTTGGTTGCCTTTCGACCTTTGGTATTTCAATTTCACGGTCCCGTAGCAAGCTGCTTCACGCACAGGTTGACAGAGATCTCAAACGATGGTTGGACTTGAATAGAGGCTACAGCTTCTTGCTTGTACCTCCAAAACGGAGCTCAAACCAACCTCCTCTTATTGCCTTGGTGCCCAAGCTAATTTCTTGCTGCTGCACACAGCTACGGCTGCTGCAAGGTGCCGCTTGGCCAAGCAGCAGGTGGCCGCTAGCCAAGGAAGGAAGAGGTAGGGGAAGAGGAAGGAGAAAAGAAGAAGGGAAGAAGAAGAGAGGTGGGTTGCTGGGGAAAACGGAGCCAACTGCTCCTCAACTTCACCGATCGCCACTCAGCTCCTGTGCGCCGAATTCACAGAGGCGACCGCTGGAGAAGATAAACGAAAAAGGAAAGGAAAGAAAAAGGATCGTTTATAAGTAAAAACCTTGGAAAAATTGCTAAATTGACCCCAGAAACTGAAAATCCTTATAACTTTTTCCTCGGAGGTCCAATTAGCATGACTTCTTTTGCATCTTTTCAAGAATGAGGCCCACTACACTCCCAAGGCATGAAAACATGCTAATCACACTATTTTACTGATTCAAAATTCTAATTGCATCCAATTATTACTTTACTCAAATTAATCATCTTAATTATGCACTAATTGATCTTATGTGCTTAATTCAACTAAATCAAGTTAATGATTCACTAACCACATCATAAACACATATGTTAACTCAGATAACTTTAATTAGGCTCAAATCATAATGCTTACCAATAAACTTTGGAACGAGTCATAACAATCTCCCTCCCTTATAAGAATTTCGTCCCAAAATTCCTAAAAGAGAAAAGGAAACTTGTTACACATCTCTGACTCAAGCTCCCACGTAGCTTCCTCTAGGTTATGATTCCTCCACAAAACTTTTACTAAGGATATCTCACGATTCTTAAGTTTCTTGATCCTCTGATCAACTATCTGAACTGGTCCTTCAACATAGGACACGTCTGTTCTGAGCTGTGCTGGTTCTGGGTCTACTATCTTCTCTGTACCAGGGTAACATTTCTTCAACATGGATACATGAAACACATCATGTAGATTAGACAATTCAGATGGCAATTCTAACCTATAGGCTACAGGTCCAATCCTCTCAATGATAGGATACGAGCCCATGAACCTAGGAGTCAATTTGCCTCTCTTACCAAACCTCAACACTCCTTTCCACGGTGAAACCTTCAGATATACCTCATCACCAACCTCAAACTCAGAGGTCTACGTCGTCTCTCAGCATAACTCTTCTGCCTGTCCTGTGCAGCTTTCAACTGCTCTCTGATCACATATATCTTCTCTGTAGTCATATCCACTATCTCTGGCCCAAGAATCTCTTTCTCACCTACCTCGTACCAACATACAGGTGATCTACACTTTCTACCATACAAAGTTTCATACGGTGCCATACCAAGACTAGAATGGTAGCTATTGTTGTATGCAAACTCCATAAGGCTCAAGTGTTCTTCCCAACTTCCTCTGAACTGCAGAACACATGCTCTCAGCATGTCCTCGAGAGTCTGAATGGTTCTCTCAGACTGACCATCCGTCTGCGGGTGAAAAGCTGTACTGAACCTCAACTTAGTGCCCAAAGCACGATGTAACTGATTCCAGAACCTGGATGTGAACTTAGGATCTCTATCAGATATAATAGAAACTGGAATTCCATGCAATCTGATTACCTCATTCACATATATCTTGGCCAGCTTTGGAACATCAAAGGTTGACTTGACAGGAAGAAAGTGAGATGACTTAGTTAGTCTATCCACAATCACCCATATCGAGTCAGAACCTCTAGGCGTCTTTGGTAACCCTACCACGAAGTCCATGGTGATGTGTTCCCATTTCCATTCAGGAATAGGAAGCGACTGCAAAGTACCCGTATGTTTCTGATGTTCGGCTTTAACCTGCTGACATATCCCACATCTGGCCACGAACTCAGCTACATCCCTCTTCATACCAGGCCACCAGTACAAATCTTTGAGGTTCATGTACATTTTAGTGTTACCTGGATGCATAGCATACATAGAAGTATGCGCTTCTTCAAGAATCTGCTCTTTCAGTTCACTGTTCCCAGGTACACACAACCTGTCATGGAGATATAACACACCATCAACAGAAAACCTGAACTCTGGCCTTCTCCCTTCCGACATATGCTGCATAACCTGCCACAACTCATCATCACTCTGCTGCAACTCCTTAATCTGACTATAGAAAGTAGGTTTGACTTGCATCTGTGCAATCAACCCACTCTGTCCTGACACTCCCAAGTCTAGGTTCAACTTTCGCATATCTACAAGCAAGTCTCTCTTGAAACATGCCATAGAAAATGCATCTGTTGTTGAACTTGACTTCCTACTCAAGGCATCTTCCACAACATTCGCTTTACCAGGATGGTAATCGATTGTCACCTCATAATCTTTGATCAGCTCAAGCCATCTGCGCTGTCTCAGATTCAAATCCTTCTGAGTGAAGATATACTTCAGGCTCTTATGGTCCGTAAACACCTGACATGTCTCACCATACAGATAGTGACGCCATGTCTTAAGAGCATGAACAATGGCAGCCAACTCCAGATCATGAGTAGGGTAGTTCTCTTCGTTCTTCTTAAGCTGTCTAGATGCATAGGCCACAACCTTGCCTTCTTGCATCAACACACAGCCGAAACCTCTCTTGGAAGCATCGCAAAACACTGTATAACCTTTATCTTCCTCTGGCAAAACCAACACTGGCGCTGTGGTCAACTTCCTCTTCAAGATCTGAAAACTCTTCTCACAGTTATCAGACCAAACAAACGGTGCATTCTTCCTCGTCAAACGTGTCAAGGGTGATGCTAGCACACTGAAGTTCTGTATAAACCTTCTATAATAGCCTGCTAAACCCAAGAAACTTCTGATCTCAGTAGGAGTCTTAGGCTGTTCCCACTGAAGTACAGAATCAACTTTCTTAGGGTCAACGCTAACTCCATCTCTCGAGATAACATGTCCAAGAAATGCTACCTCGGCCAACCAGAACTCACACTTGCTAAACTTAGCATACAACTGATGTTGCCTCGACAACTGCAACGTTACTCTCAGGTGTTGCTCATGCTGTTCATCATCTCTGGAGTAGATCAGAATATCATCTATAAAAACTACAATAAACTGATCTAAGAACGGTTTGAAGATCTGATTCATCATATCCATAAAGGCTGTTGGGGCATTGGTCAGCCCAAACGACATGACCAGAAACTCATAATGCCCATACCTGGTTTTGAAAGCTATTTTGGGAATATCAGAAGCCTTTATTCTGAGCTGATGATATCCAGATCTCAGGTCTATCTTAGAGAAGATTGTCGCTCCACGCAACTGATCAAACAGATCGTCTATTCTCGGCAAAGGGTACTTGTTCTTAATAGTGATCTTGTTCATTTGCCTATAATCTATGTAAAGACACATAGTACCATCCTTCTTCTTAACAAACAGCACTGGAGCACCCCACGGTGAAGAACTGGGTTTGATGAAACCCTTATCCAACAACTCTTGCAGCTGCACCTTGAGTTCCTTCAACTCAGCAGGTGCCATTCTGTAGGTTGGCAGTGCAACTGGATGATTGCCTGGATATACCTGAATCTCAAAATCAATGTCTCTGACAGGGGGTAAGCCTGGCACCTCTTCTGGAAAAACATCAGAAAACTCACAAACCACAGGCACATCATCAACACTGGCTGTACTCTTCTCTGCTTTAGTGTCAACCACATGAGCAAGGAACGCTTCACATCCCTTCTGCAACATCTTATCAGCTACATCAGCAGATACAATACACGTAGGCAGAACTTTCCTGTCTCCAATAAAGACACAAGAAAATTCACCCTGTTGAAAGATAGCTTCCTTCTTCCAACAGTCGAGTTGCACTCGATACATCTCAAGACAATCCATACCCAAGATGACTTGAAAAGTATTTACATCCAAGGGTATGAGATTAGCAGCAAAGGTATAACCACCAAAAGACAACAAACATCCGGGACAAAACTCAGTCAGAACTGTTGGTCCACCTAGTGGAACCCTCAACACTAACTCATCTACCAACTCTTGAGTTAATAGGTTAAGTTCACTGACTAAAGAGCGTTGTATAAAAGAATGAGTAGCACCTGGATCTATCAAGACAGTAACTGACATACTATTGAATAAGAGCATTGTTCCAGTAACAACTTGTGAAGAAATTATACCTTCTTGTGGTGTAAGAGAGAAGAATCGTGCTGAAGCTCTACCACCACCACGACGTCCTCGCTGAGCACCTCTGCCACTGGGCATTCCACCACCTCTAGAACCGGAATCCACAGAAGAACTCGGTCCTTCAACTGGAGGTTGTCTCTGAACATCATAAAACTGAGACTGAGAAGCTTGTGATGCTGCTGGTTGAAGCTGAGGGCAATTCCTTCTTATATGTCCTATCTGCCCACACTGGTAACATTCTGTATGGTCTGAACCCCAACATTGCCCAGAGTGTAATCTTCCACAAGCATTACATACTCGCATCTCCTGTCTCAGCGGACCAGTCACAGAAGTAGATGATCCAGATGGCCGCCCACTAGATGCATGGCTCCATCTACCTGGGCTATGTCTCCCTCTGCTCCTAGAAGAAGAAACGTCCTCAGATCTCTGTTTACTGAAGCAGCTAAAGCCACGCCCAAGCTTGGAAAAGAAACCTCTACCTCCACCTCTGTAACTGCTGTTAGATTGTCCCCTGACAAACTCCCCAGATCTCTTCTTAGACTCGGGTACCTTATCAGCATTCACAGATTCCTCAACCTGTCTGGCCGCCTCAACGAACTCACCAAAGTTCTCTCTGTTTCTTCTACTAGTCGCTGAAACAGTATGCCAGATTTCTGACCTCAGCCCTTCTTGAAACCTCCTGCATCTCTCTATGTTATTAGGTACAAGATGAGGACAGAAGTTCGCCAGCCTGGTGAAAAGCGCTTCATATTCTGTAACTGACATGCTTCCTTGCTTAATGTTCTCTAACTGCCTGGTTTTCTCATTAATGAAAGTAGGAGGATAATACTTAAGATGGAATTCTTCAGTGAAATTCTCCCAAGTAAGCTCTGTACCTCTTCTCTTATCCTCCACACTGTGCCACCACAACTCTGCATCGCCCTTCAGAAGGTAAATAGCATGATTAATCTTCTTCTCTTCTGGAAGCTCCATCAGGCAAAAGACCTTCTCTATCTGTCTCAACCACTCATCAGCCTCAGCGGGATCTGTAGTGCCACTAAACTCTGTGCCACCAAGCTTCTTCACAAGCTCATAAGATCGCATCAAATCCTTACTGCTGGTAGAAGTAGAAGCTCGCCTATCAGCCTTATACCTCTCTATGGTCTCCAGAAACATCATGTACATACGGGATGCTTCATCCACGTGGTCACCACCACCTGGACCCATGTACAGTGGATCAGGGACAACATGACTCTCGGCCTGGTCATCTTGACCATAACCTCTTCCTGCCATCTGCAATAATATAACATAATATTTCCTGTTAGAAAACTACAGATATAAGAAAGACACCTAAACCTTAATCCATTGGTCTCTTATCGTCCCCTGACCTGGACTATGAGTAACTATGTACTCAACCCATTCTCTGATACCAAGATGTCACACCCCGATCTCACACTAACCACTAATCACGAGATTAGGGCGTGACGGAGGGATTATCACATAAACAAATCACTGAAAACTTTTTCTTTTTAAAACCTCGTAATGATATCCGGATTATTGCTGTAAACTAAAACATAATAAACTATTGCGGAAGCATTTCAATTAAACTGGCTAGAGAACATAAATAGAGTTTACAACATGTAACATTGTTTAACAGATTATAAAACATAACAATTAATTTACATCTTTTACACATTCACCATACATACTCTCTCTCACCCACACCATGTTCCAAGGACCGAGGGGAAAGGACTAAGAGACCTCTAACTAAACTAACTACATATACCTTCTACTGCCAAAAACTAGGATGGAAAGATCCTTCAGATTCTTGATGCTGTTGTTGACCTGAAAATGTTTGAGTAGAGGAGTGAGCCTACTCGCTCAGTGAATAGCCTTTCATTTAGCTATCACTAAACAACTCATCAGATATATAAAATTGTAATAAAGCATAAGAACAGTTCTATACTGAGCAATTCTAATGGCATAATAATTCTATCAGGCAATATTCATATTTCTATATAACAGCAGGTATCACCTAACTGTAAGCATTAAATATCAGGAACTGCATATCTTAATTAGTTAGGCAATTATTAACAACTAACACAAAAGATTCTAAACTACTAACATATTAAATTTACTGTAATCCTATACGATTACATTTTAGTTATGCCCCAAACATATGCAACACACTCTGCATATGAAGATCTGTAGCGAACTACGATCCCACCATACAAGACTTAGCGACACACCCGGGAAATGCTAAGTCTGACTTCTCGTCCTGGTCTGCACAGGACTCTCAGGCTCACAAGGCCTCACTGCACTAACTCTGAGTGCTCTGGACTCCTCCCGCAACCTGTAGTGCACAGTCGGAGGGTCTCTAAGTCTCCGATGCCTGGGCGTATCCCCAGGGCTGACCGGGACATTCTCTCGGATCTCCGATGCCTGGGCGTATCCCCAGGGCTGACCGGGATCCTACCTCTCAGACTTCGTGTCACCGAGACATTCGGTATTTGTTGGACACGAGTCTCCGATGCCTGGGCGTATCCCCAGGGCTGACCGTTTTACCCCAAAGGTACAGACCGCGCAATGGGGTTCTACGGTGTTGGGGCACCTAAGTCTATTATAACACAATTATATCTTTCATTACTTTAGAACATACAACTGGATTAATACATTTGTTTATGAACTGTACTAATTTCAACCGCTACTCTGTATATACAGGAGTATTCATAGAGCAAGTCAATTATCTGTATTGTTCAAACATACACAACAACAATATTTCAGTTAATTAAATCTATTTCAACAATTGCATTAAGCACTTTTGGTTTCCGTTGAACCAAATAAAATCATTGAATTGTTCTACACTGATCATAAGCTGTTCTAGATCATGTATAATCATACCGAAGCAATTTATAAAATAAAATTCAAGTTTCATCAAATACTGATAAAACGCCTGATAACCACTGATATCAGTGCAAAAATGCACCGTTTACCGAAAAATTCCAATGAAGGAGTTAAATGATGATAACTAAATGAACTCCTACTCACAGTGGTTCGGGATGTCCGGATTCATCCGGAAATGTGTCCAAGGCCTGTTTCCGGGCGGAATTTGGTTGCCTTTCGACCTTTGGTATTTCAATTTCACGGTCATGTAGAAAGTTGCTTCACACACAGGTTGACGGAGAGCTCAAACGATGGTTGGACTTGAATAGAGGCTACAGCTTCTTGCTTGAGCTACGGTTGCTGCAAGGTGCCGCTTGGCCAAGCAGCAGGTGGCCGCTAGCCAAGGAAGGAAGAGGTAGGGGAAGAGGAAGGAGAAAAGAAGAAGGGAAGAAGAAGAGAGGTGGGTTGCTGGGGAAAACGGAGCCAACTGCTCCTCAACTTCACCGATCGCCACTCAGCTCCTGTGTGCCGACTTCACAGAGGCGACCGCTGGAGAAGATAAATGAAAAAGGAAAGGAAAGAAAAAGGATCGTTTATAAGTAAAAACCTTGGAAAAATTGCTAAACTGACCCCAGAAACTGAAAATCCTTATAACTTTTTCCTCGGAGGTCCAATCAGCATGATTTCTTTTGCATCTTTTCAAGAATGAGGCCCACTACACTCCCAAGGCATGAAAAATGCTAATCACACTGTTTTACTGATTGAAAATTCCAATTGCATCCAATTATTACTTTACTCAAATTAATCATCTTAATTATGCACTAATTGATCTTATGTGCTTAATTCAACTAAATAAAGTTAATGATTCACTAACCACATCATAAACACATATGTTAACTCAAATAACTTTAATTAGGCTCAAATCATAATGCTTACCAATAAACTTTGGAACGGGTCATAACAAAAGTAGTGTAGTTCAAAATAGTGGAGTCACTTTTCAAGCTTGTTCATTGTATTTTGCTAGTGCCAAAGATAAAAGACCACGTAAAGTTGAGATGTCATATTACAACATCATTGAGGACATATGGGAATTGGACTATACAAATTCCAGAGTTCCTATCTTTAGGTGTAATTGGGTTGACAACAACAAAGGAGTTTTAGTGGATGAGTTGGGTTTCAAATTGGTGAATTTTAAAAAGATTGGTGAGAAAGATGAGCCATTCATCATGGCAGACCAAGAAAAATAAGTATTCTATATTGATGACCCGACCAATTAAAACTAGTCTGTCATTATTCATTGAAAAAGACAGTTTATAGTAGATCCTATAAATGAAGAAGAATACTATGAAAAGTATGATGATTCCATCCCATTCTCAGTTGGATTGCCAATTGTAAATGTTGAAGATAACACCGATGCATACTATAAACGTCAAGACCATGCTGAAATAATTTTACTTGACTAACAACTCAACCAATACTAGAGGCATGTATTCTTTGAATTATTTATTTTATTATCATTCAAGCACGTAGTCTTTTAAATATACATCATATATCATTCAACCACTTGTGCTTTTATTATCACTTATGTTTCTTTTATCATCTATACTTGCAGGTTCTAAAATGGCAAGTGAAGATGAACATTTTGAGCACGAGCACCATGAGGATGGTAGTGGTGATGCTAAGAAAAGTAGAGGTCCCACACTGATGCGTAGGCTGCAGGAGCTCAAGGCCAAAGGGGAGAAATTGGCAGTCCAATTTGATGTCACAAGACCACCTATTAGGGAACATGCTAGTTCTTTCAAGCATTATGTAGGGGCGACCACACGCAATAAGGTGCCAATAGATATAAAAAATTGGCATGATGTTTCTAATCACTTAACAAACCTCCTATGGAAAGATATATCTGTGAGTGGAAGTGATATCATTTTAATATGTTTTTTTATTGATTCTAATTTAGTTTGCTTAGAAAGACATATCCTTTTTAAGACAACATTATTGTTTCTTTTGCATGCATAGGGTGTTTTTCATCTTAATGAAAAAGATCACAAGAAAAAAGTGCTACAACGTTGTGGTGTACGATGGAGGGCTTTTAAGACATATCTCAAAAGGGAATTTATAGATAATCCTAAACAAAAGAAGAAAGCAACAAATATGTATATTTTTATAAATCCTGAGGCGTGGGAAAGATTTGTTGTAGCTAGGAACACGAAAGAGTTTCATGTAATAAAGGCTGTGATGTATTGTATGAATCTTTAATTTTATACAATTAAGGAGGTGAATCTTTTTATATATGTTTGCCAAGTCTAAATTACAATACCTCATTTTAAATGATCAGGCTATTCATTATGCCCAAAAGGAAAGACGGGCCAAAAATGTGCATGACCATCGCTTGGGGCCCGGTGGTTATGCCTTCTGCCGCCAACTATAAGAGAAGAAACTCTCTTCTGGAGAAGAGTCTAGTATAATTCAAGTTGAGCGTCCACCCCGACACTTATAGTGGATTGATGCTAGAAAGAATCAAGCATGTGAAATTGTCAACCCTGCAACTAAGGAGGTGACACAAAAGATGGTAGGTTTATTCCAACTAAGTAAAGAGTAACTACCACAAACTTAGATTTATTTATATCTAATTGATATTGTGATTTAATATTTTTATTAACTATGAATAGATTGATCTCCACGAGCAAAGGAAGGAAGGAAAGTTCATCCCAAATGGCCACATGGATGAACTATCAGTTGATCTTGGTACGAAGGAGCATCCTATCCGTGTTAGGGGATTAGGAGCTGGCATATGATTCAAGTCTTATTTTATCCCTTCACAATCTAAAAGAGGTCGTGTAGGAGGTCTTACACAAGAAGAGGTTGAAACATTAGTAGCACAGAAAGTAAAAGATATAATGTCTTCATTTCAGCCTACTCAACCTTCTCTACCTATTCATACTGTGCGTCTCTCAAGTGATGAGGTACAAGCCCATGCTCCAGTTGTAGAAGGTCATGGGATCACTCCCAATGACCCACCACAATAATCTGTAGTAAGTTTTTGTTCTATATGTTGTGTTATTAGTATGATATATATACGATATATATATATATACACGATATATATATACACGATATATATAGTTGTAATAGGTATCTAATTTACCGCTTCGTATATAACTTATATTATTTCAATTCTAGGTTGGTATGAACAGTAAACTTGTAGTGGAGGTTCTAGAATATAATGTTGTGGTAGCGGGTAAGATATACAACCTTGGTGGTATATTGCATTGCCAACAAATTACTGATGACATTTGTCGTGTGTCCATCCATCTTGTGTATGACGGAATGGGGGAAAAACCACTACCCATACCTAATCCTGAATATAGTACAATTGAAGAATCTGAGGGTGCTATGGTGGGTTGGCCTAGACACTTGGTTATCAATGACAAGGTATACCTTAATTCTACCATATTTTTCATATTTGACTACATATATGAACTCGTATAATATAAGTATGTAATTTAATTAACAGGTTTGCAAACCAAAAAGTAAAATTCTACTAGTCATCCTCCTATGCCCAAGCCATCTTTTATTCCAGAATCCACATTCGATGAGTTGGGAAGTAAATGCAAATGTTTGTATCGATACTTATCCAACCAAAGCTCTGGATTACAAATGTTGATCAATTTACTAGAAGATGCAACTAGGAGGGACTTTGACAGTTATATTTTTCTTGATGTTATTATAGAGTTGTTCCTGTATGATTGGCTGAATACTTCAATAATAGAAGCATGGATAAGGTAAGGATCTATCAATATAGAAAATTCCAATACACATTTTTAGCTTATTTCTATATATGGAAATAATTACAAATGTTTTACAACCATTTATATACCGAGACCACAAACTTTGATATAAGAAATATTGGATTCTTAGTTCCTTCAATCACTAGTCAAGTGGAGACACATATTGAGGATGTGAATGAGTACTTCTCTACTGCATTCAAATATTTTGTTAGTGAGGGGAGGGAAATTATCCTAATTCCTTTTAACATCCAATAAGTATTATTATTTAATATAATTTTAATAATGAATAAAATTATTTATTTTAATGTTTGTTTTATTCTTACTCAGAGCTAGACATTGGAAATTAGTGGTGATTGTCCCAAAATTGACGACTCTTTATTATCTTGACCCAATGGGTAAAACAACAAGGGGTCACAAACTGAAATTTCCAGTTATGGATTAAGCATAAATTTAGTCAATGCTTCAACATGATATTTCTATATAGAATTTCTATTTTACCAACTATCGTTTAATTGATAGGGGTATAAAGGCTTTTCGTGAAGCTGGAGGACAAATATCCACAAAATTAAAGACATTGACTTTGAAAAATGTCAAGGTAGCTACTTTGACAACTGCTTAGTCTTATATGTATTAATTTTCAACTCTTATATGTCAACTCTTATAGTCTTATCTCAACTCCTATTTATAGTAGTTGACTAACATTAAGTATAATTCATTATTTGTAGTGTCCTATACAAAATAATGACTGGGCTTGTGGCTACTATGTAATGAAATATATGAAAGCTATTGTCAAACAAGCATCACATGAAATTCAGACTGTAGATCAGGTAATAAATAATAACATCATAAATTTACAAGTGATTGTAGTCATTTTATAAAATATTAGCATGTGCATTTTTTGTTATAGATCTTTACAACTCATCCTTACACACATGAGGACTTAAATGAATTTCGAGAAGAGTGGTCAGATGCTTTTCTAAATGAAGTCAATATAGCATTGGATTAAATATATCAGCTCCATTTATATATGTGGTTTTAGTACTCTTTCATATTTACTTTTGTATCTGACATTTAATATCATCTCAGACTTGCAATCTATCATTTTATAAATTATGATGTGATTATGTGTAACTCAACTGAATATATGAGTCATTTTTGTTATGAATGTGTGGTTTGGAATGGTGATGGTTGAGCATCAATGCTCCCCTCTCCCATATCCTGGTTCTTCTTATTCTTCTGTTATGTTTCTGTAGATTTTGTTTTAAAAAATTTGTACCCTATAGGGTCAGTTATCTTAAAAAACCGACCTTATAGGTATCTTGTCCGTGCCACGTAGCATGGTCGTGTTGCGGCATAGAACGGCCGTGCCGTATAGCACGACCATGTTGGGATATGGTAGAACGGCCGTGCCATGTAGCACGGTCGTTCTACCATATCCCAACACGTCTGTAGACTCTATTGAGTCGATTTTTTTCATATATCCATCCTTATAGAGCATCTTTAGGGTTGGTTATTAAGAAAAACCGGCCTTATAGGGTCTGGTTATCAGCAAGCTCAATGTAAAGACTCTATTGAGTCGGTTTTCTTCATATAACCGTCCTTACAGAGCATCTTTAGGGTCGGTTATTAACAAAAAACGACCTTATAGGGTCTGGCTACAAGCTCAATGTAGACTCTATTGAGTCAGTTTTCATAATATAACCGTCCTTACAGAGGATCTCTAGGATCAGTTATTTAGAAAAACCGACCTTATAGGGTTCAAGTACAATTTCTTTTCTCGTTTGGGGTTAGTTTTTGACAGCCTCTTGGGTCAATTTTTACTATATAAGGCTGATTTTCTTTGGTTAAAAAAACCGACCCTATAGAGCAATTTCTCTAGCAATGACCACTTAGGCGTCGACTGAAAAATGATGTTATAGGCTTAAAAAACCGACGCTATAGACCATTACTGTACTAGTGTAGTAATTTAATAAGCTATTGGACATCTCAAATTTTAACATTTGTAATTTTATCTGAATATGTAATGTCAATCCGGTCAACTCAGGCTAAAGTTAAAAGCCAAACTCAACCCTAAAATAATAATGGATTCTTTGAATTTAAATCAATTTCGGGTCCATTAAAAAAAGCTTAGATCCTAACCCATTCAAAATATTCGAATTGGTACCATTGTGATTCTTATTTTGCCTAAGTATGATAAAGGAATATTAGGAACGAGATCCCACGCAATCATTCCATTCAAATATTCCTTCTAGTGATTTACATACGTGATTTAAGTGGGTGGGTCTTTCACCAGCGTACTGATAACACCAAATTTTGTGATATTTTAGACTATTTTTCTGTTATCAAAACTGCCCTTTTTAACCGTTTTCCTCTCTTTTATATGTACTTTCGCAATAATTGGCCAAATGATGCTCTTAATCAAATATTTCCAACTTTTGCAGAGTTTTCCTACAATTTTGACCCATTTTGTCATCAATAAGGCCGTCCCGGCCCACAAATAAGCTCCACCTGCTTTCGACCTTCCTGACGCCCGATACAAGCACTGCCCGCCAGGGTAGTGTGACACAACGACACACAATATGGGGACGCCACGCAAGAAGAAGCTTACGGGTGACACGTCTCTTACCCAACAGGGAGCTGCACTCGCCACGACAACTCGAACTTGTCGCGCGACACAGGCCACCCACCGGCAGGCGCCGCCCGTCACGTGATCGACAACCGACACCCTATGCCGGGCGATACCAGTATCGACTATCCACCGACCCGTGAACAAGGAGGACACGTGGCGCTTCAAGCACCATAACTCCCCCCAACCGCTGCCTATAAATAGTAGCTACAGGAAGCCGAAAAGACAGTTCGCACAGTTGGGAACTTTGAGCGATCTTCGGAGGAAAACTGCGAGAGTAAGAGTATCGTGCCTCAGTGCTCGTACCGGGAAACTCTAGGTGAGATCTTCCTTATCCCGAGAGGGAGGGGATGGTTCACTTAGGACCGTCCCGGGCGACACTGCAGGCCGATATCGGCCAACGTTGATGAGCGACACAAGTGCCCGACAGTAGTTGCATCGCTCCATGCCAGACACGATATCGAACCCGATACACTTCGCCCGTCATAACGTGCCGCCCGAGAGGGTGCGCCGCCCGACATGAGCGTATCGGCCAGGGTCCTTGAGCTATACAGTCGTTCGTCACGATGAGCCACCCGAGAGGGTGTGCCGCCCGACACTGCTGTATCGAGCTAGGCTCCTGACTGATATCGAGCTGGAGAGCTGCAGTGGACTGTCATCCTTCTACATCAAGAAGGCGATATCTTTATTTCTGTTATTTAATTCTTTACTAATGCAATGTAATTAAGACCTTTAATGTTTATGGAAATGGAAAAGCTTAATCACTTGCTGCTCTATGCTTGGTGTAATTGTTGGATGACTGCTATGTTTAATATCTGAACTCTAGCTTGCATGTTTGGATCGCGTTTCTCTTAGCTACCGAATTGTGTTTTCCCATCGCAACAACTTCGAGAGATGTGTTGTGGCTCTAGTGTTTGGTCCGATTCTGGAGTACGAGAGTGTCTGAAACGGAGTCACTTCAGTAGCATTTCACTCTAACTTAAGTCCAGCAACCTCGAGAGGGGTGTTGATGCTTGGTTAGAGGTACCCGCTCTGAGAGGAGGGGTACAGGATGCTCCTGCTGCCACTTGTTTTACCAAAGTTTACCCTTCGCACCTTGCTTTAGCTCTAGTTGATATTTCTGTTTCTGTTGCATGAAAACCCCTAAAAACTGCTGAATGACTAAAACCTTAAATCTTTCTTGTAACTCCAATTGGAGATAGTTTTCTTCGTTTTATTCGTGACATCTTGCTATTTCCCCTTGGGGAATTTACTATCTCTTTATACCTGTCGGAGTGTAGCGTGTCGATTTTGAGTTCTCAACACTACCACCCTTGTCCCTGTGTTCGACCCCATATATCTACTTCGACCCCGTAAACAAAGTTGTGGGGGCCTAGAAGGATTCGAGTTATAAATGTAAAAGCTCGACTACCTCAAATTCGCCTCCAATTTTAGGACGCGCAATTTAGGCCGGTCAACTTTTTGGCACCGTTGCCGGGGACAAGGCAAAATGGCACTATTGACGAATCCAAATCCACTAACTACACTCCTGTGCCTCAAGCTTAGAAATGAGCTTGACAACACTCTTCGCTTTTGTTATTTTATTATCATTTTCCTTTGCTCAAAATAAATAATTCTATTTTCTAAACTAGATTCCTTGTGTCATTTCAGGAACCCCGAAGAATAGTGACCTATTCTACCGACCGCTGACACCATGCCGCCCCGCGTCGAGCCACCCCAATATGAAGAAGAACGCCCAGGGCGAGCTCGGCCTCATTCGCCTCCACCAGAATTCAACAATCGCTATGACGTCGATGATAACCTCGAAGATCCAGAAACAGAGCATTTCGAGGAAGGCCATCGCCGCGATAGACGTCATCGCCACCGGAGACACAGAAGGAATCATGACAATCAGGAACAACGACATGACGCCAGATACAATAATGACTCGGAGGAAGAAGAGAAAACAGTGAGGGAGTTAGCATCTACGAAGGCCAACAACTCCTGATGCCCCGTCATTGTCCCCCGTTTCAACGCGACAAATTTTGAGCTCAAGCCGTCAGTTATCTCAATGATCCAGAATAAGAGCTTTAGGGGAAGTTCTAAGAATGACAACCCGTACCACCATCTGGACGCTTTCAAAAATATATGCGATACCATAAAAATGAGGGGGGTCCCCCAAGAGGTCATATACTGCAAGGGCTTTATTTTCTCCCTGGAGGACAAAGCTCTGTCATGGTATCTTGGGTTACCCCACCAATATCTAAACGGATGGGGAGCATTGGCTGACGCATTCATGAACAAATTCTACCCCACTGAAAGAACTGTCAGAAACAGGCAGAAAATAACCTCTTTTATGCAAAAGCCGAATGAAAGCCTCCATGACGCCTGGGAGCGATTCCAGGAAAATCAGAGGGATTACCCACATCATAATTATAAGAAAGGCTTCCTCGTCACCACCTTTTATAATGGCCTGACTCCCGATGAAAGGGTGTCACTAAATGAGGCAGCAGGCAGTGACTTCCTTGGGAAGAAACCAAGCAAGTCTGAAAAGATCATCAAAAATATGGCCGAGCTGCTAGACGGCACTGATTACGATTGATTCGACAGAGGATAGGTCAAGAAGGTCGGTGAAGGGCCCTCTCTTGAGTCCAAAGCGCTGGAGTCCATTACCTTGCAGATACAAAGAATCGCCACTGATGTTAAGCAACTGCGAGAAGCTGGCAGGAAAGGCAAGAAGCCATTTGAGAAGGTGATGAAATGCGTGACCTGCGGTGAAGGAGGACATGGGGTAGACAATTGCGTCTACACCCGACCAGACGTAGACAGTGATTCTGACTCGGAAGATGAAAGGACTGAAAATGTCTCTTTCGTGAACTACAAAAGGCCAGACCACCCCGACTTTAATTACGGCAACAAAGATGCAGCTGAAAACTCTCATCAGCTGCATATCTCGTCTAAGCTGACACAAGATTTTGAGAAGAGAGGGGGGCCTGGTCAATACGCTAAGAACAACCAGTTCCAGTCAGTGAAAGGAAACTTCCAAGTGTAGGGAAAGTATCAAGGGTCGAACCGAAAACAAGACAAGGGCACAGGCAAATCAGACGTGATTGGCCAGTTATTTGATTTTGTTAAGAAGCAGGATACGATCAATAATCAACTGGCACAAAGTGCACTATCAAATTCCGGCGTATTGAACTCTTTGCAGGCACAATTGGCAGACATGCAGACGCACCAATGCCAAATTGACCAGCAGCTAGCTTAGTTGGCCGATATCGTGAAGAACCCGTCAGGGAAGCTACCATCGAATACCGAGACTGCCAAGAAGGCAGGTCTGTGACCGCAGAGGCAAAGATGAAGATGCAGGAAGAAGAAGCTGAATGTGTCCAGCTGAAGATGGAAAACACAACGCTTCTCGGGAGGCAACCCGATCTGCCTTTTAAATTCCTAGAATAGGACGTGTTTACTTTTCTGCATGAAAAACACTACAAACATTATGGACTGTAATAAGGCCTGAGTCAGTGCATGCACCGCATGCGCTGACTCCTCTGTTTTATGGGTCACCGCTTTAGTTTTATTGACCGGGATGGGTAATACCATATGAGGCCAGGATCTTAGTCTTAAGCCAATGATGTTTTACTCATCATCAGCTTTTAACCGCTATGTTTTCAATTTGTATCAGGCACTGGAATCTCAGGGATCACAAGGGTCGTGTCGGTTAGCATGCCTGGGCGGCGTGCACTCGTATCGAGCATTTGGAACGAGTTACCCCAACGGCCGATGCGCGCTCCGGATTTACCAAGTTTCACCCCCGGATGAGATTGCTATATAAGGGGCCGAGCTTTTACCGTATCGGGCTACTTGCCTTACTGTTTTTACTCTCCCGTATCGTGCTAAGATCTTGTGCATTTGCTCCCGTGTCATGCAAGACCTCCCTGCTCCCGTATCGCGTGGAAGTTGAGAACACAGCAAGGTATAACCCGACATACCTTATCGCCCGACAGACCGTGCCGCTCGACACGATAAACAAGTAACTTGTCAGTCTCACAGTTCGTGAGCTTAGCAACTGTGTATCGCCCGGAACGGATGTCGCACAATGTACCTTTTATTCACGATTGCCCGATATGCCATGTCGGGCGATAGCCGTGGTACCCATCTTTGCACCGCCTTGCCTATTTTGTTGTCGGGCAATACACTCCTTTCCTTTCAAGAAAACCTTATCAGGTATCTTATCCTGTCACCACCATGTCGCCCGACACACGCGCACCGCACGACTAACCTGACACGTGTTTATCGCAATATCGCCTTGTTCTTATCACATGTTTGATCCTCTAACGTGCCGAGCGATGCCCACATCTCGTGTCGGGCTCGAGCTGAAAACCTCGTATCGCCTGATGCGGGGTGTGGATCATTTCTATATCAAGACATACCTTATCGAGCATTCAGTTTAACTTCTTCAAGACATCAACACATCAAATTGACCAAGGATTTTTTTTATTAATTAATAGAATGGCTCGCATCAAGCAAACTGCTATCCCGGTTGACGCACAAGGCAGGAGGATCTACCCCGAGACTACAGCTGAAGGACAAACTGCCAGGCCTAAACGCCCGAATCCAGGAGCAGCCGAGGCGTCAACAGCAGAAAAGAGGGCTAGGGTTGGAGAAGTGGCGGCTCCAACTCCAACACCGACAGCACTAGCAGCAGCAGAACTCCCGGGATATGCGCCGGGAAGTTTCGAGCCAAGGAACGACGAGCACGTTCGTCGATATGCTGAATTAGCAACCAAGGTCTATCGACCAAACAGGTTCGACCATCAAGCCTCATTTGCTGAATTGGGGATCGTTGGGAGGCTGAAGGGCGGCCTCGCTGCGGCAGGGCTGAAGAAGATCTGCTTCAGCCGATCTTCCTCTTATACCAAACTGACAATGGAATTTATGTCTTCTCTCCACCGGGTGAAGAATTCTACTGCGGAAAGGGAAGAATTCGGCATGCCAGATAGACTCCAGGCCCGACTGTACAACTCGGAGCATGCTATCTCTGAGAAGTTGTTGAATAAGATCTTCTCTTCCAACGAGGAGGAGAAGAATCTAATGGACAACGGTGAGAGAATCACTGAGGGAGACAGGTTCAATCCCATGGAGCTCTGGAACAGGCTAACTGGCGAATCGTCATTCAAGCCGGGAAGAAAGGTGGTAGCAGTGCACTCCTGCTTTTGGAGGATAGTGCACAAATTGGTGGCATGCCTGCTGTTAAGCAAGAATGAGTCCATCAACATCTATACAGAAGAACTCCACATCATGTGGCACATGATGGAGGGTCAAGTGATCAACCTCGGGCGGTTCTTGCTGAACAGACTGCACCCGATGAAGGAAGCCACCAAAGAGTACTGCATGGGCGGCATCGTCAACTTAATCGCGGTAGGGCTCAGGTACCCGAAAGAGCCGCACAGCCTTTCGAGGACGCAAGGTGATGAGGTGATCGACACAAAGTACCTGATGAGGACCAATATCATAAAGAAGGAGGGGAGGGAATACTTCTACAAGTTTTCAAGAACAAACACACTCCTCCCACTCCCTCGTTGTGCCGCCTACGACGCAGAAAAACTGGTCTTCACCGCCGCCGAAATTGAAGCTATAGCGAATGACGCAGCTTACACCACCGCCACCAGGGCCCAGGAGAGGGCAGTTCCAGAGCTACCAACGACAACTGCTAATAGAGTTGTCATAGCTCCAACTATATCAGCCACCACCACAACAAGTACGGTGGTAGCTGAAAAAGACCCAATGATCGTTGAGGTCACCGAGACAGAGACTACGGGAGCTGCCGCGGGAGAGACGGCCGCAACCCCCGTCATTGCTTCAATGCCTGCAGAGGCAGAAAAAGCACTCCAATTGGACGTCAGCGACGGGGTGTTTGACAAGATCCTGAGAATGGAGCTCGAAAGAACATAGTGGATGCCGACACCGCCGCCGAAATCCCTCCTGAAGCGGTTGAGGCCTCCTGAAGCGGTTGAGGAGATCACCGACAGTGCAGAGGTGGAGCAGAGTCCACCGACACACCGACCCTCTCCACCCCGATGAGAAGGAAAGGCGGTGGAAACTGAAAGAGCGCCGTCACCTCACCTGGCGGCATCTGCATCGCGAATGATTCAGATAGACTCTACCTTGCCTGGTGGACCATCACACGAGCAAGATGTCACGAGGACGGAAGGGAGACCCACCAGAACTCCTCTGTCGCTCGAAAAGATGCTCGGGCATGAGTTTGACTACTTGCGGGAGGTAATAGATATCAACTCAGCTATCTGTATTTCCCTAACCCGCAAGTTTGCATCTTTCCAAAACAGGATGAATAGCCAAGAACGAGAGCTGCTGACTTTGGCTCACCTTCCCGGCGGACTAGAGGCCTTGAATTCAACGCTTCATCAAGTTCTCCAACGCCTCGACAGGATCGAAGAGAGACTGGACATGAGTGACGACCATCCGTGCCGAAGGCAGTCGAGAAGGTCCTCGTCACCCCCTAGCCGTGTCTCTCCTCCTTCTTCATCAGTTTCCCCCTCGGGAACAACGTCCTCCTCCTCCTCCAGCAGGTGATCCTCAACGGCCGAAGAGGGGCCACAACAAAGGTCAGCCGAAAGAGCTCCAGTAGGACAGGAGAGCTCCCTAGGCTCGGAAGAAGAAGATCCTCAGTCCCCCTGGATGAAATTGAAGATGATAACAGAGATATCAGCATCGGGGCAGACTCTTCTGACGAATCAGAGGGAGAAAAGGGGGACGTCTATGCAGCTAATGAAAGACACCTCCCTCGAGGAAGACGCTCGATGGCGGACAGGTTCCGTGAGCCATCTGAGATACCCTCCTTTGAAATGGCCAACTTCGACAGAAGGGCCATCGACTGCCTGATGATCAGAGACCAGAAACTGCTAAACAAGGTCTTAAGATCGCAGACAGATGAAGAAGACGTCATCTGGAGCGACGACTACTTCTCCGTACAACGGGGAGCACTCCGCAAGATGTTCCGCTCGCCTGCCGTCGTCGGCAAAAGACTGTTTTGGGTCCTTGAAAATGCGATAATAGAAAATATCGACAGTAGGACAGGTCGGAAGACAATATACAATGCCACCCCAACCTTGGCAAGAAGGCTGAGGTGGGGGAGAATAAGACTCCACTGCGGTGGCCAACATGCTGCAGCACATTGACGAGCATAACCCTAACCTCGTGTTGGCACCGTACAAGCACCACAACATATGGTTCCTCTACGTGGAAGACCTAAGGAACCACGATGTCCGACTGATGAACTGCAGCCGCAATGAAGTGCCACACTCCGGGAATGCTTTCAGTCGCCCGGAGGACAAAAATTTAAGGCTTCTACAGCTGCGTCTTCTACGAGCTATCAAGCAAGGAGCCAAACGTCACGGTGGCGTTTGGAACTTCTATTCTATCCATGACTTCCCCGTCCAGGCTGAAAAGGGAAGCGGAAATAACACCCTCATCGTCTTAAGTGCCATAGAGGTGCTCAACACAATTGGAAACTTTGGGGCCCTTAGGGGCACATGTTTCTATCGCCGCAGGGGCACATACACCATGCTGTTGATTAAAGACGAACGCTATTTTCGAGACGCAGGGGTACCTGATAGGCTGCTGGACAGCGAACAAAAAGACGAATCTTCACGATCCGGCAGCTCCCCAGAGAGAGAAGCAGAGATAGAAACTGACAGCTACAGGGCAGGCAAGCAGCTGGAGACCCTGCGGAAAGTGCACGGGATGGAAGACACTGCTTCGCCTGAAGCTTCAGAAGAGATGATCAAAAATTTCGACCGCTTCTCATGCGCTACGCTCACACAGGAGTAGGTAAATGAAATCCTTCTCAATTTAACAGATTCCACCCCGGCAGATGTCATTTACAAGGAAGGCGATGTCGTAGTCCCGATAGATGATCTAAGGGACATGGTAAAAGAAGGAGGGTGCTTAGCTGTATCTGTGGCAGCAACTTGCATCCAAATATTACAGCCAAGGTTCGAACACACATACATAGCTCATCCTATGCTGTTCAACGACGTCTGCCTCGCCGATGAGACAGGAGCAAAGCAGCATTTTTTGGCAGAGTTGAAGAGCGGGGTCCCTAGCCAAATTTTTCTGCCCATCCTGCATTATAATCATTGGATGCTTCTGACAATGTACACTCGACAACGAGTAGGAATCTTTTACAATAGCTCGGACAACAACAAAAACCATCCAGTGCTGTGTACATCAGAACCGTTGACATCCGTCGAACGCTTATCTCGAAAATTCTATGACGAGGTGTCAAAGATGATCCAACCATTCCTGGACACGCAAGCAAGCAAATGGCACGAACTCCAGTTCTACCATCACAGTCCGCAACAGCTTCCCCTATCTAACGACTGCGACATCTTTGTCCTGGAATGGATAGTAAATAAAGCAAAGCCTGACCAGCTCCACCACATCGATTATCACAGCAAAAGAGGAGAATATGTGTGGGAGCTTTTATCTGACGCAGGCACGCTCATCAGCTAACCTCACTGGGGTAACATTGCCTCACCTTATCTACCTCACAACTCTGAGACAGAGTGTGGAGTAAGTTTGGGGGGGGGTACCATGTACCAGTGAGGGAGGTACAAAACTTTTGAAAATTTTCTGATTTTTCTGACTAAAATTCTTTATTCTTTTGATTCTTCCCTATATCATGTATACATATACATATATCTGTTCTTTTCCTACATCATGTGTACATGTACATATGTTTGCTCATACAACAAAATCTTACCAATTTTTTTTTTTGAAAAATTTTGCTTATCTTGCTCCCCTACATATGTACAAAGTTGCTATAATAGTAAAAACCTGATGCAATTCCTTGCCAAGTTTGTTTTCTTTATGCTTAACGAGATGCAAGTTCTGTTATATCTTTCAGATAATGCTGCCTCAAACAACAAAAGATTATGTTTTGCCATGCCAAAAATTTCAAAAAAATACATTAATCTCGCAAATAGCTAAGAAACGAGTATGGAGAAGGAAAAAGCTGCCCAAACAGCAGAAATCTCTTTATTTTCCCTCACCCAACGAAAATCCCAAAAAGAGAAAGCAGCCTTATGAGTGTGAATAAAAGCATGAGAGTTGTGCCCAATAAAAGAAAAGAAAAAAATATATACACACTTGTCTTCCAAAAGTACCCATCTTTAGGCATGGTAGATCCGGGGTAGTGGTACGTAGAATATGAAATCACTGCTCTAAAGCCAACTGGCTTGGACTGCAGGGACCACTTTTCCGCTAACGGACCCTTACATGGATGGACTGATGGAGACAAGAAAAACCCCAAAAAGCCTTAGCCTATCCAATACACAACTTTTTGCCCCAAAAATAAAGCTGTTTGGTGTGGAAGCTAACTTCAGAATCATGCACCAAAATCTCACTGAAGTTGTAGAGAAGAATTTTACTGAAATAATAAAGCAAGGAAACACATGGTCTTTTGTTCGTAGTGAGGCAACATTATCTCTAAAGGCATTACTATACTTTTTTTACCTCTTGGCCTGAAAGCTACACTGAGTAGGAAGTAGCATCGCTAAATAAAGTTTAAATATTGATTGAGGACAATCAAAACGCTAAGTTTGGGGGAGTTGATAACACCAAATTTTGTGATATTTTAGATTATTTTTCTGTTATCAAAACTGCCCTTTTTAACTATTTTCCTCTCTTTTATATGTAATTTCACAATAATTGGCCAAACGACGCTCTTAATCCAATATTTCCAACTTTTGCAGAGTTTTCCTACAATTTTGACCCATTTTGTCATCAATAAGGCCGTCCCGGCCCACAAATAAGCTCCACCTGCTTTCGACCTTCCTGACGCCCGATACAGGCACTACCCGCCAGGGTAGCGCGACACAACGACGCGCGATATGGGGATGCCGCGCAAGAAGAAGCTGACGGATGAAACGTCTCTTACCCGAAAGGGAGCCACACTCGCCACGACAACTCGAACTTATCATGCGACACATGCCACCCACCGGCAGGCGCCGCCCGTCACATGACCGACAGCCGACACCCTATGCCGGGCGATACCAGTATCAGCCGTCCACCAACCCGTGAATAAGGAGGACACGTGGCGTTTCGAGCACCATAACTTCCCCCAACCACTGCCTATAAATAGCATCTATAGGAATATGAAAAGACAGTTCGCACAGTTGGGAACTTTGAGTGATCTTCAGAGGAAAACTGCGAGAGCAAGAGTATCGTGCCTCAGTGTTTGTACCGGGCAACTCTAGGTGAGCTCTTCCTCATCCCGAGAGGGAGGGGATGGTTCACTTAGGACCGTCCCGGGCGACACTGCAGGCCGATATCGGCCAACGTTGATGAGCGACACAAGTGCCCGACAGTAGTTGCATCGCTCCATGCCAGACACGATATCGAACCCGATACGCTTCACTCGTCATACCGTGCCACCCGACATGAGCGTATCGGCCAGGGTCCTTGAACGATACAGTCGGCCGTCACGATGAGCCGCCCGACACTGTTGTATCGAGCTAGGCTCCTGACCGGTATCAGGCTGGAGAGCTACAGTGGACTGTCGTCCTTCTACATTAAGAAGGCGCCATCTATCTTTATTTCTATTATTTAATTCTTTACTTATGCACTTTAATTAAGACCTTTAATGTTTATGGAAATGGAAAAGCTTAATCACTTGCTGCTCTATGCTTGGTGTAATTGTTGGATGACTGCTATGTTTAAAATCTGAACTCTAGCTTGCATGTTTGGATCGTGTTTTGCTTATCTACCGAATCGTGTTTTCCCGTCGCAACAACTTCGAGAGATGTGTTGTGGCTCTAGTGTTTGGTCCGATTCTAGAGTACGAGAGTGCCTGGAATGGAGTCGCTTCAGTAGCATTTCACTCTAACTTAAGTCCAGCAACCTCGAGAGGGGTGTTGATGCTTGGTTAGAGGTACCCGCTCTGAGAGGAGGGGTACATGATGCTCCTGCTGCCACTTGTTTTACCAAAGTTTACCCTTCGCACCTTGCTTTAGCTCTAGTTGATCTTTCTGTTTCTGTTGCATGAAAACCCCTAAAAACTGCTAAATGACTAAAACCTTAAATCTTTCTTGTAACTCCAGTTGGAGATGGTTTTCTTCGTTTTGTTCGTGACATCTTGCTGTTTCCCCTTGGGGAATTTACTATCTCTTTATACCTGCCGGAGTGTAGCGTGTCGATTCTGAGTTCTCAACACTACCACCCTTGTCCCTATGTTCGACCCCATATATCTACTTCGACCCCATAAACAAAGTTGCGGGGGCCTAGAAGGATTCGGGTTATAAATGTAAAAGCTCGACTACCTCAAATTCACCTCCAATTTTACGACGTGCGATTTAGGCCGGTCACGTACAAGAGTTTATATACAATACACAAACATATTGGCCCGTTAACAAAACGGAAATTGTTATGGCAAGTGTGGATCGAGTTAAGATATGGGTTTTGGGATGTTTTGGACAGTTAGATAGTGGTTATATTATATTATATTATATTATATTATATATATATATATATATATATATATATATATATATATATATATATATATATATTGTCTCCTGCTTGCGCATACGATTTTGTTGACTAAAGCGTCAACAAGATTCTCGAAGCACTGGATGCTATCAGATCTAAGAAAGCCCAACCCCCCAAGGAGAAGACAGAATAATTAGCATAGACCACTTCCCGAGGCACTCGGTTTTGTTTGGTTGTATCAGGAAATTCTTGAATATCAGAAGAGCGTGTAGATAGGGGTTCTCAGTCAGGCCTCCCTCAAGCTTAATGCTTAGAAAGAGTGAGACTCCTTTACATCCACTTAATGACATGGCAATTAATGGGGAATGACATGGCAATTAATAGCGAAATTTTGGGTGCATGCTATAATTCACAAATACAAAGCCACTTATACTAATAATACATTGATAACAATATTTTATAACTTCTTTTTAAAATACAACTACATAAATCTAAAATTACGATCTATGCTGCACTTTTTGTATTAACTAAATGTAATTTGTTATCTTTTGTTTATTGAGACATCTATGCATTATACGAACAAAAAAATGAAACTTGGTCTTTTTTAAATCCACTTCACTTCATTTGCATTCATCACAGAAGATGAGGTGTTAATGGAGTAAAATGAAACTTTATAACGAGGAATGTAGGTGTTTTAACGACAGAATGTGTTGTTCTTGTGAATGTAATGGATGTAAATGATGTTTGCATGACGTACAAATGAGGTTCTATTTGAACAAAATAAGAACGACTGAACGAGATATTTATCCAAATGTTGTGCTATTGAAACAATAAAAAGTGATTTTTCTATTAAATGATGCAATTTAACGACAAGCCGAGGTCATTTTTTACTAGTACATTTTTGGCTTGTGGCGTCGATAGATATACTGTCGGTTTTTGTAAATGACTGACACAAAAAGTCTTCCATATCAATTTCTTAAAACAAAGCATTACAATAAAGAGGCAGTGGTCATCGAGGAAAAAATTCAGGTACTACTTATAGTATAGTTTTGTGTTAGTTTTAGGCACCAAATCGATGTTAGAGATGATGTGAGAAATTAATTTTCTCAGCAAATTTTAAGACAATAAAATATCACCTCAATTTACTAAAAATCGATGCAATAACTATAGAAGTATGAGTGAGATTGTATTAAGTAAGTAAACGTGTTTACAATACATTATCTTTTATAGGACAAGAGAATAAACCAATAAGTAAAGCTAAGAAATATGGGATAAAACACAAGTAGAATAGAGTACAGAAATAACACATTAATAACATATCTCTTTACTCCCCCTCAAGCTGGAGTATAAATGTCGAACATGCCTAGATTGTCTACTAGATTCTTGAAATGAGCTTTAAGTAGAAGCTTGGTGAAGATGTCTGCCACTTGATTTTTAGTACTGAGATGTGGAGTACAGATGCAACTAGAATAAATAGACTTCTGGACAAAGTGGCAATCAACTTCTATATACTTTGTTCACTCATGAAAGGTAGGGTTGCTAGCAATAAATTTAGATGCCTTGTAGTCACATAACACCCGAATAGGACTAGAACCAGTTATATCAAATTATTTCAGAAGACTTTGCACCCACAGAAGTTCACATGCAGTGTGAGCCATGACTCGATATTCTGCCCCTGCACTTGACCTAGCTACCACATTTTGCTTTTTGCTATGCCAGGTAACTAGTTTGCCACCAAAAAAGGTGGAATATCAGATGTAGATTTCCAATCACATCTACTCCCTGCATAATCAGAATCAGATAAACCAAAAAGACTGCAATGACCATGTTTCTTGTATAATAGACCTTTTCTTGGAGTGCTTTTGAGATATCTTAGAATGTGACAGACATCGTCCCAATGACATTGTCTAGGTTTATCTAGGTATGTGCTTACAAACCCTACAACAACAGACTGGTAAGCTCTCGTGATAGTAAGGTATATGAGCTTACCAACAAAACATTTGAATTGGTGGTTATCAACATAAGGTGGGGAAGTTCCATCATCCCTAACACCTAGCCACCTTCCTTGCCTAATCTTCTCTTTTGAACTTATTCCCCTCTCAAGATAGTTCTTCAATATAACACATTGAACGTCTAAAAGGATCTTTGATGACTTACTGCCTGTGCCTCATGGTGAAGTACTGAGTCTCTCCATGACAATGTAGGTTCTACTACCAAATTCTCTACCCCATAGCAGGTTTTCTACGATCTGATGCGTCAGATGCACTGCATCCCTCTACTGCCCCATATCAGGTTTCTTTGGATTTGTTGATCCCAACCTATTCTAATTTCTATTTCTACTTCTTCATCCTAATCTGCCACTACTCTAGATCTGTGCACCATGGCATCTACTGAGCCTCCCCGTTCTCTGTGTGTCACTACAGTGAAACTTGATGGCTCCAACTATTACCTCTGGTTGGTATCATTCATCCGGTAAGTAAAAGCGCAAGGCCTCTACTCCCATATCACAACCAACCCTCTGTCTGATCCTGATGCCTCGACGGATGAAAAATCCAAGCAAGCTTATGCACAATGGAGTAAAGATGACTCGGGTGTTATGTCTTGGATAGTTAATAGCATTGAGACACAAATCAACCAGTCACTACTCTGCATTCCTGATGCTAACTCTTTGTGAGATCAACTTTCTCATATCTAATCCCATCAACAAACCCAAGAATGTCTTCGAGATTTTCAAAAACCTTTCCAAGAAGGAATTTTCCTATGAGACATCTACTAAAGAGAACTATTGTAAGGACCCTGACCCAAGTTTTGGGCTAACCTTCTTTTCTTTGTTTATGAAATGTGCTTAGAACCTTAATCTAATCTTTTAAGATGTTTTGATATCATGTGAAAAACTCATGTTTCCAGTTTGGTCCCATTTGGATACTGTTTGAGCAATGTTTGCTTATTTTGGACCAAAGTGCAATTTACCCAAAGTAAGGGGTTATATTGCAATATGTCACATATAGAGCATGCCTTTAGTTCTCTAGAATCATTAGAAAGAGAATGATAAGGTGGGGTGCCTTGTGGATGACCTATGTTCCAAGTTTGAGCTTAGTTGGATGATGTTTGTGCCCTATGAGCTAGTTTTGGTACAAATTACAAATTACCCAAAGTGGAGGGGTTAATATGCAATTTATCAGATATAGAGTCACCTTCAGAGGCATCTATTGCCAATATAGAGGAGTGTTTATTCCATTTCAGAGGTACCTTGGTACCAACAGAGGGTGTGTTGCACCATAGAGGACACGCCAATGTCAACAGAGGAGGACTTATCATTTAATGGTGGATACAAGAAGATAAAAAACATAAATAAAAGACACATCAATTTAATATAAGTTTACAACTTTTCAATATTAGTTCAATTTTTAGTTATATTATATTAATGTTTAACTTATTAGAAATTCAATACCACTTACTCTAACCTAGGTAACCCTTTGTGCATGGTTGGAGATGGGACGTCCACAGATATGGAACTTCAAGAGATAGTCATGACAAGAGGATGCAACTACAACTTTAGGAAGTTTACTTGGTGGGGCGCCGTCTACACGCCCAAAGCTAATGATAGAAGTATAGTGTTTTACATCATATGTTATGGTTTTTCTTTTTTATGTAACCAAGTTTCTATTATGTTAATATGATGAAAATTTATTTATGACACATTTAGTAATGGTTCTTTTTTATTATTATGGTAATGTATATCATTCTTGCGACACTCCCAGTTAAAAAAAAATTAGCTTTCACTCATGGGATAAGAAAATTGGGGTGTTACAGTAGCACTCTTTAAAAATGGACACAAAGAGGCCATACTTTCTCTCACCATGGCCTATATTCAACTCAATGTTGTGAACAATGGTGGTCATTGCCCTGCATATGTATCCCATACATGGCTTAGAATCAGAATCAACTAGCCTCAAAAGTTACATGATTGTAGCAACCCTCAGATAGCTATCTACTGCCTCATAGAACTTATGAGACGATGCAATCAAAGCAACCTTATCCCCAAATTTTGTTTTAGCCCATTTGCTTGTTGTCCACAATTCATATAGAAGAAATGTGCCTAAGGTGTTCATGGAATTATGCAAACCTTGAAGAGTCAGAAAAGATGTGGCAAAGCAAGTGATTGAAAATCACACCAACTCCTTCTCATCTGAAAGTTGTAGATACACATTGTAAAGAAGTTTATGTAGGTAAATAAAATATGTCAAATTTCTTGCTTTCTTTATTATTCCTGCATACTGAGGTAACCTTGCAATGTCCTCCAACATGAGATCTATAAAATGTGTGGCGCATGGTGTCCAAAATAGATGTGGCCACTTTTCCTCCAACAACTTGCCAACTAGGATAAAATTTGAGGCATTGTTAGTTACAACCTGAGTAACAAATTGAAGCCCAATATTCTCTATGGCCTCATGCAGAAGTTTGTAAAGAAATTCATATGTATGGAAATGTGTATATACATCAACATATTACATGAAAAAAGATGCATGAGGTGAATTAACTAGGAAGTTTATTATACTTCTTCCTTGCCATTCTGACCATCCATCTGACATCAATGTGCAACCATACTTCTTCCACGCCTCTAGATGCCCATTTCACAAGTTGTAGATATTTTAATACTAAGAATATAACAAATATGTCATGTTAGATTGTTATTTTAGAGGTTTGAAGCCTCTCCCAACCTACAAAACGACCTCAAATAAAATCTTGTATTGAAAGTAGTTGGAAACATTGAAAAGAAGACCAACTTGGTAGAACCACAATGCTATCTCCTCATCGTCTCTAGCTTGTGCTTCTTTGTTGTATGCACATTCAATTTACTTTTGCTCTTTTCCTATCTTACTTAGAGCAATCACCTCATGACAAATAGGTGATATGTGTGCAACCATGAGGCCTTGATTAGTGACCCCTGACATCTTACCAAGCATTAGAGGCCTAGCATTGGTCTTGGGTGTAGAAGTACCTACCTTTTGCAAAGAAATGTCAATATCCTCATGTTCACCATCATTGTCTCCATGAGGAAATAAGTGCATGGTAGAATCTAAGAGTTGAGACTTCTTCTTGGTCATCTCCATGGAGTCGCATATCACTTCTTTGATAGAAGATGTGGTGTTGTTGCACTTGAATACATATGAACCCTTCCTTATAAAATGATACTTCACCCTCTTGATCCATCATTGCACATATGGCCGCACAGACCACATTCCTCACTATTCTTATCACATAGATCAGGCTAAAAGATATACTTCTGCCCAAGATCACTGGACTTTGCCTTCTATTTTGGATCCCTACCAAAACAGAATAGTGATTGGGGCCTACACTAATGCTCCTAGTCATAATGCTACTTACTCCCACACTTCCTGTTATCGGATCGTTAGACATCCTCAAATAATAACAAAAGGCAAAGGTCAGGTAAAAGAAGTTATATTGATGTGTATAATTCTTATTATTTAGACTTTGTTAAAATCACTAGATAACTAAGTCAAAATCCCTAAATCCAAATCAATTAATTAAATACAAATCAACAAATTCAAATGACTAAATTCAAGCATGTGAATTTTAATTAATAAATGACTATTTTCAAATTAGTGAATTGAAATGACAAAATTCAAACCTGTGAATTTTAACTAGTAAATAACTATATTGAAATCAGTGAATTCAAATGACTAATAAGTGAAATTTAACTGTTAAATGGTTATATTCATAGTAGTGAATTAAAATGACTAAATTCAAATCAGTGAATTTTAATTTAGTAAATGACTATATTGAAATCAATGAATTGCAAGAATTAAATTCAAATCATTGAATTGAAACAACTAAATTGAAATCATCTAATTCAAATTATCAAATGACTAAGACTATATTGATATTAAAATCAACCAACTTGATGATTCTTCCAACTATTAAGGTGGAACTGTTCAATCCAAAGAGATTATCAAATACTTTTTGCTGAGTCGATTGACTATTATTTGAATCAATTATATACTTTTATTAAAATATTTCAATATATTGCATCATTTAAACTTCAAACTTCAAACTTTAAATAGTATTCTGTACTAGTGCACTCACATTGGGTTGTTCACTTAGTTGTGTCTAAGGTGTAAAGATGTTGCATGCTAAAAGCCTAAAACAATAAACAACAAAGCTTGGGAGAAAAGGATAAATTACTAATTTACAATAGTACCTACGGCTTGAAGATTAGCACTTGCACTAAAAATTGGAAAAGCTTGGGAATAGAGAAGCAATTAGATAGAAAAATAAATGAAAATGACTACTGCAAATGAAAAAATACAAAAAATAGGGGATGAGTTGTCCACTTCTCCTATGGCTGCTGCAAAAAGGTTAATAAAACAAATAATAAGTAGAGAATAGAAGGAGAGGAGGATAAGGAAGCGGAAGAGGAAGGAGGAGGGGGGATAATAGGAGCGGAAGGAAGAATAGGTGCATGGAAGATGGAATTTATCTTGGCAAAGGAAGAAGATATGAAAAGAAGAGGAGGGTGATGACAACAATAATTTCTACAACTACTGCAAAAAGATAAAAAATACAAAAAGAGACAAAGTAGAGAATAGATGGAGAGGATGATCAGGAAGGAGAGGAAGGAGGGATAAGAGTACCTTTACTGTTGTTTGATGACTTCTACTGCAAGGTTTCTAGCTGAGCCCATTATTGCTAAATGGTCAAGATACGATGATGGTAGGTGAAAAGAAAAAAAGGTAGTGGAAAGAGGAGTTTAGAGGTCTGGAAGAAGAGAAGAGCAAGGAGGAAGGTTGCTATAAAAAAAGCAAGGAAACTCATCTACTGACACTGCCATGAGAGTCTCATGGTAAGAGGCATGTTGACACCTTTAATGGAGGTTGATTGCAAACATAGTTGCCGCTGGTTGATGGTGAGGAAAGAGGAAGCAAGGGAGATAAGAAGAGGAAGAAGGAAAAGTAGAGGAAGAGGAGGAGGAGGGAGAAGAGTACCTTTTCCAGTGGTTGATGGTTGTTGCGAGACCACTACTCTGTTTCTCCACTTGTGCAAAAAAGCTAGGTGACAATTGATGTTGCCCCCTTACACCAAACAAAGAGGGGAGGAAACATGAAGATGAGAAGAGGAAGGAGGAAGAGAGGAGGAAGAGTGGGGAGGGAGATGAGAAGCACATGATTGATGTGTCGTGCCAAAGAGACCGGTGGATGGAATGGCGACAGCTACGTGTGATAGAGATAGAGTGCACACAAAGGTACTTGAAGAGTTGTTGAGGATGGGTTAGATCAAGGATTATTATATAGTGTTATAGGATTCAAGAGGATTCATATCTAGGTTTATGAGTAGGATTTACTAATAGGAATCATATTTAGAAATTATATGTAATAATAGGAATCAACTTCTAATTTGTTAATGGACCTGATTAAGTGGGTTGATGCCTGGAAGGGTCATCTAGTCGGACTGGGTGGATGCTTAGCCTACCTAGCTACATGGATACATCTTTTGATACTAGGATCACATATAAGGAGGACCCAAGGTCCCCCTAGCCTGCCTGGGCATTGTTTGGGTGGTCTCCCGTACAATGTAGGTTAGGGTAAATCCAATCATCTCAGAATGAGGATTATTCCCAATATATATCACTCTAAGATTGTGGTTGCATTACCAACAAGTCATGTACCCATCACCCCAAAAAGAACCTATATATAGTTCTCATCAAGGGTTTAACATGAAACAAATGACATTTAAGATCTTAGGTTCATAGTTCTCTACATACAAGATCTAATAAACATGCATGTATGTCATCCAAACACATAAGCAAGACACTAAATGTTTGGTAAAATCATAAGAAAGTTCAGAAAAACATATATACAATTGAAAAGAAAAATAAATAAATAGCGAGGTTACTCCCTACACCGTAGGGGGTGAACTACTTTCTCTTTGTGTTAGTAACAATTTTAACATGACAAGAGATATAGAAATCCATTATCATGGTAGAAGACAGAGATGCAACCTTGGTGTGAAGTTGGGTTGTCTTTGAGCTTACAAATGAGGGAAGTTGATGAAGAAGAAAGGTAACACTTTAATGTTTGTTGGATGTGGACTTGTTGTTTGTATATCTCCTTATTTTTGGGATGGAATTGTTCCTATGGGGGAAAATAGGTGGATCGGTGGATGGAAGTTGCCTCCATATGTAAATCACATGTCTTACGCCTAGCCTCTTTCAAGGTTAGGGCCTTAGAGTCTTGTGGAGGTGGTGTCTTCATCAGTGGATGGGGTCAATCAACTGATGAAAATCACAAATCAAAATTGGAGGCAGACGTTGAGAATGGAGTTTGGCAGCATATCAATGTAGCCAAGATCCTTTCATGGAGACATGAATGGTATCTATAAGCCTATGTTATGGTTTGGAACTTACTAGAATCTAGTAGTAATGGCGTCAGCCGCCATGAATGAAAAGGGAAGTGGTGGGAGAAGACAAGGAGACACCGCAACACACAGAGTCCATATCAGTTTATGTTCCTCATCTGATATTGATTGGCAAAAGGAGATAGTCCCATCATTTGACGATTGCACATGGTTCTCATTGGTATACAAGTGCCATTAATATGTAGGGCCTTTGTTTTGTGGCATAATTGATGTCGGGACCTCTTTTTGATTATCATAACTACCAAACATTAGAGAGAATCCCTAAATCCAAGCACTGATTATGAGACAAAACAAAAAATTCTCAACAAAGGTGATTAACACAGTATACGAAAATCACAGATAAATTTTCATTTTCTTTCTTCACAAATTTCATAAATCAATGTCACATCAAGGACATCATAATAAGATAACACAATTCATATTCAACTCCATTAAAACTAGAATCAAATCTTATTGCTTACATATAGCTCAGTTTAAATCAAATACATATACATGAAAGGATCAAACTCAATATACTATCCATACTAGGAAAGAGAGTGTGCAAGGATAATCTAATCTATCTAGATTATTCTATTTATATCTTCTTTGTCATGACCTCTCTGATGGATAATATTAAACTTAAAAACATTTGAAACAACCTCATGAGACTCATATAGATCCCTACTGACAGGATAACTCCCACTCAAGATGAGTAAATGCATCAACATCAAATGAAGTATAATGAACTTAAAGAAACTTGCTAGATATTGAAAAGTCCACCAGATAGTTATAGCATCTAGTCTATTCCACTTTATAATGGTAGTCTAATCAAATATATAAGGTAATCACTTGAACTAAATCCAACTTTAAAACATCTTTTAGAACATGTCTATGACCCTATCAGTAGATACATCTTAGTTCAGATTAACTATCCTTTCAGATGAGTAACAAGTCAAAATCTAACCATTTTGAATCATTACATAACATTAACATCATGTTTGTGACACCCACCAGCTTGACCGGGAACAAATCCTATACTCCTGAAGTAGAAGTACACATAAGACATGTCTACCAAACAATACTATCAAATGATAAGCAATCCAAATCATATTTAGAGTGGATACAAATTCCAACATCTACTACTTGTCAACAAGAAAGATCATAATATGAAAAGATAATCTTTATAACATAATGATTATTTTCCACAACAAGAAACATAATCAACAGTGAAAAATTATCATATTGCAGTACAAGTATTGCAACAAACTTTGAAATCATATTCTACACGGCTTGTCATCTTTTTATTCAGTTGCCCTGAAACTACATGTCATGTACCTCACCAAGTAGAAGTTGCCACACCTAATTCTTGTATCAACAACTCACCGTCACTATCTTAGGGTTTATCCAACCACCCTAAGACATAAAAAACAAACATTGGACACCTCAAGGTTTCCTAAAGAGGCTCAAGTCCTCATCTAGGGTACACAATATAGGAACCAACAAAATTAATATATCACATATCACTACATTTCTCATATTTTCATTTCACATATTTCATTTCATCAGAGTCTATTCCTCATGGGCATAGACTTTCACAACTAGGATTTATTGCCAAAGTCACTCCAGATGACTCACTCCTAAATCTTAGTGGTCTAACCTATAAGTTCTCGATCTATACTCCAAAAATCCTCCCATAATTCATTGATTACTACAAGGAGATCCTTTTTTCCCCAGTGTGAACCTCGGGGGAAACTCACGGTGTTCAGGGAACCTAAATGGATGTATCATCATTTTTCTTGTTATTAAATATCTTTTACTCATCTTAAGAAAATTCAAAACATCATGTATCATATGTTTATATTCTCACATAACTAGAATGGCATAAAGCAGTTTAGGCTTATCAAAAGGACAATGAATAAAAAAAGCACAACAAATCTATGGTCTGCAACACATATGATTTTATTCCATTTCCACATCATCTCATAGAAATCATTATTAATGGGCCTTCATCCTAAGACATGATCTCATTGTCCATCATTTACCCTTATCAGGGTTTCTCAAATGTAATCAGTGCATGTTAAATTCAACCTCAACATATTTCTTAAGCATTCATTTGATATCATAATTCTCATCAAGTATTAAAAGAGACATTAGAACTAGTAATAGAAGTATATAGACATCTCATGTCATTTATCTTACTTAGTATAAAATCATCATGCAACATATACTTATTCCATTTGATTTCTATACATATGAATAAATCTCAAAGCATAAACATGCATAACACACTTAATAATCCTCTCTTACTATTTACCACTCTTCAGTTAGGGCTACTATTCAACACATAAGTGATCTCATTAGAAATTTATTAGAGAAGTCTATTCTCATTATGCAAGTGTCATATCATACAATTACAATCCAAGAGCACATTCTTATAAGCCAACCTATATCCTTGAACATTGATATGTAATTGAAATAAATTATACTCATATGCATTCCTAAATCCCTCATTTGAGTTCAATACTCATTAGCATTAAATAGGTCATATATCATTTTAGGATTAGAGTTAGGTTCTTAGATAGATCTACTAGTTTTCATCATTTTTCTTTCATTTCTTATTCATTAGTATCAACTTCTTTCACTTCATGTTTACTATTACTCTTGGAACATAGCATTCTAAAATTACTAAATGCATGAGATTTCTCTCTCATTGATATCCTCTATAGTCTGATTTTAGTGTATTCCATTCATTTTAGGGCAACCAAGATATACATAAAGTAAAAAGATAAAGACTTTCTCATACTTGTTTTATTAATATTTTATTCATCACATATCATTACAATTCATATCATCCTTGTCCATTCCTTATTTTGCATTTAGAAACATGTACTATGATATTTGGCTCATAATGGTAATTTGGTAAATGAAGCCAATCCTTCCATTCCATATTGAACTCTCAAATTATAAGTTACCACATATTAGGGTTTCTTCTTCGTACTCTTTAGTCTTTATTCATCTCTTCATTCATCATTAAGAGACTTGTACAAAAGTCTAGCATTCATGTGGGGTTTTCTCATATTCTACAAATTATAATAGAATACATGTATTGAGCTTATATCATCTTAATAAGACCTATCACCATCAGATGAAGTAATAGTACCTATAATTGAGAATTTCCTCACATTTATAAGATAATATACAACATTTGGCTTTATCTCTCATACTCAGCTCAATACTAAATTTCTACAGTTTAAGAAGTCATCTTAGTTTAATGCACCATAAGAATCATATCATTCATTAATATCATCATGGTGCACATGGGTTCATTAGGGATATTCACACACACGGAGACCCTAATTCCCATTTCCACATATTTCCTTCATCAATCATAAGTATACATTAATTCAATGACTCATTTAATTCAATCCCTCAACGCAAACCCTAAACATGGTATGTCATCATCTCATACTAATACTTATGTATATATCATATTCAATTTCATTACAATTCAATAATAAACTTATTTAATTCATTCTAATACAATTCAAATATGGTTATGTACATGTCAACATAATTTCTAAGCATATCATTCAATAGGTTGATTCTAGGAAATATTCATATATGACAACATAATACTATGTTAATTTGATTTTTTTTAAGCTTGAATCAATAGATCAAGATCTAGACAAATACAAACCAAAGATAAATGATATAAATAAGTAGCTTTTAGTTTCTCAACCTCATCCCAATTGAATACTAATAGATGTGTATTTATCCTTTTTTTACATCTTTGATATATCTCTTCAGGATTGTTTTATGATTTATTTTCTTAGCTTTGTAATTAATTATATTATTTTAGGTTTTTTTCTCTTTATTTGGATTTTTTATTATATTTGCTTGGTTATTTTGGGAAAATGGCCAATCACTTCATAATTAATTTCCTTTGGAAGATGTTTCACACAATTCTGGTAATGCCTGATTTAAATATATATCCCACACTAAAATTGTCATAACTCACACATTCCAACACGGAATTTGATGAGAAAGTATGTGTTGGAAAGGGAATTGAATTATCTATAGGAAAAATATATTTATATACATGATTGATCTAGGATTTACACCAAAAGATTTCTCTTCTGATGGAAGTCCTAATGTGCACCAAAAACCCAAGGGAGTTGATGTTCTCTCTAGGTTCACCTACAACTGGTGCTAGATAAATGCTCCAACCCCACAAGAGTGTGGAAGCCTTATCATAGTATAGATTTAGGATCGAACCCAAAGGACAACGTGAAGAATCTGGATGTCTTTGTCTCATTTTGTCTCGATCTAAGTTAATCATTTACAACCAAAAGATCGATATGATTAATCTAAACTAATCTAGAGCATGCAAAAATAAAGGCAAGTATGAAATCTAGTTAAAGTTCGAAATCTAAGATTATCAGATGATGATAGATCATTGGGGTGATGCAGATATTCACCACCACTACACATGCATTGTACCTTTACCAACATAGCAAGACCTGCAAGCAAGATACATGAATGTTGTACAATGTCGATGCTGTTACGACCCCACCTCTCGGTAACCCCCAATTAAGGGAGACTGAAAGGTCAGAGCCATTAACCAATAACCCGGATCAAAGGTTCAACAAATAATCAATAATAATTATTAAATTCTACCAACTATATAGAAATATGGAAAAAAAACTTTTGCATACCTCTTAAAACTGGGATTTCAAAACTTCTATCCACACATAACTAATCTATCTAATCCTCCTTTGCACTTTATTTCTCATTTAGTACCACATATGCCACTTTACTGTTTGTTCTTTTCATTGTACCTAAACGCCGACAAACAAAACGTCAGTCATCAAGAAGCTGGTATGTGGGGGAAACAATAATCATGCAAATATGTTAACAACATAATCATTCAATTTATCATTTAACAATCAAGATTACATTTTAAGCCAAACTACTCAATCCATACCTATCCACAACTCTATGTTGTCCCTGTAAGGACTTATATGGTACCTCTGTAAAGGTAGAGTCGCATGGCACCACCCAAAGGTAGCCCAATATCTAACTCACTATGACTTGATGGACCTACCCTCTAGGTAGCCATATACTAAGTCATTCATGACCTAATGGACCTACCCTCTAGGTAGCCATATACTAGGTCAGCCATTACGACACAGAGGGGACCATGATCTGAGCTAGAAGGCATATACATTATGTGATAGTCATAGTCACTTTATAATTGCAATATGAACATCCAAATAGTTTAGTTGCATTCAATGCGATTAAACATTCGGGAATCCATCGGAAAACCTAAGAGGTTATTCATAATTAACCACATACCTGTACTTGCAGATTTGAGACAGAATAGTCCAATCAACAATAGGCAAGCAAGCATTCAATAGGATCCTGAAACAATTATACAATTCCCTTTTATTACTCATGTCATTAAGATCTATTACATCTAACTCATTTCTTTGGGTTTCTAGTCCACTTTTAGGGTTTCCATTACAATTAGGATTTCCCTTCATCTTTTACTATCTTAAACCCTAATTTAACACATTGATCACAAATCTGAATCATTTCCACCTCAATTCTGGATTAAAGGCATAATTAATCATTAATTAAGCTCATTAAGCCTCTTTTTAATTAATCTACTATTTTTATCCTTTTAATCCATGACAATATCATTATACTCATTTATCATCAATTCATAGTTCATTATGGTCTAAATCACATATGAACTCGATTTGCTATTAATTCCACCTTTTATTCATGAGAAAACCCTAATTACCACAATTAGGGTATTTATCCACAAATTAGGAACTTTAATGCTCGAAATAGCTTTTAATCATGAAAACTCAGTTCTATACTTGAAATCAAATAATTAAAGCCATTAGTAGTCCTAATTACCAACATTAGGGTTTCAATGCCCATTAAAACATATTTATGCACAAGCTACTCTAAATTATGTGCAAGGTTCATCCTTTTTATTCCTAAAGTTCCTTTTATCATTAACTGGCTAATATTAACTTTATTCATCTATTAATCCCTACTAATCATTTTAATCATATCAAAATAGGGTTCTTTAAACATTATTACATCTAAATCTAATAACATCCATTACTTTTTGAATTGCAAGCAGAACCAGGCTCCAATTATATATTTTTTGGATATCTCTCATTTTTCTGAGCAAGTTTCATATTTTATGCATAATCATATGAGCTACTATTTGGGAGATATGAATTTTGTAAAAATTACCTACTTTGGACCAATTGGGAGATGCCACGTCACCCCTTTCATGCATGTTGCTCGCTTGGTTTGGTTTGCAAAACATTTTGAATTGACACTTATACCCTCCTGCGGCTCTTTTAGCTTTGTGATCTCTGGAGGGCAAAACCGTCCAGTCTGCATCTCCATCTTCTTCCTCGTGACAACCACCTTCTGCCGCCCTAAGGGCCGTGGGCGGGACTCCCCCTCCCTCTTCCTGACCTCGTCGGACCTCAGGGAGGTATCCATTGCATCCGCCACTCTCCTCCACGCCTGCCTAGGCCTCCATCGTTGTCTGGGCGGCCGGATGTAGGAGCTTCGGCCTGTGACCTGCGGCCATGCTGCAGGTCCTGTTGCAGCCAACTTGAGGAGGGGTGTGCTTGGGAACGCTAGCTTCTCCTGTAACGACCCCGCCTCCCGGTAACCCCCAATTAAGGGAGACCCGAAGGTCAGAGTTGTTATTCAATTAAGAGGATCAAAGGTTCGACAAATAATCAGTAATAATCAATAAACTTTACCAACTAAACTGAAAACTGGTATAAAATAAAACTTTTCTTATCTTGGAAAAACTGGGATTTCTAAACTTCTATCCATGAAGATGTTAATATAACTAATCCTCATGTGTATGTTACTTCTCATTTAATTCCACATATGCCAATTTACTGTTTGTTCTTTTCATTTTTACCTAAAACGTCGACAAACAAAACGTCGGTCAGTATATCGAAATATACTGGTATGTGGAGACAACCAAAATCTTGCACATATGGCTAACAATTTAATAATCACAATCAAATTATTTAACAAGCCAATTTACACTTTTCAGTATGACATTCTCCACCGCTTTTGCCCTAACCCTGGCATACCCACCTTAGGGTTTCTTTTTCCCATGACATAAGGCCACCTTCTCAATCCCGAGCTTGGTGCCTGGGGGTCACCACTCATGGTGCCCTCTAGTCATGCAATATCATAGGCCACCTTCTTGGTGCCTGGGGGTCACCACTCATGGTTCCCATTGGTCTACCCATATGGGCCTGACTCTCTTGGCATCATCCATCAGGGTGGCATGTAGGTGCGAGAAGACATACTTCTATTATTAATGTGATAATCATAGTGACTTTATGATTTGCAAGTATGAACATCCAAACTGTTTAGTTGCAGTCAATGCGAATAACCATCCGGAAAATCCTCGTGAAACTAAAGCGGTTATTCATAAGTGTAACCACATACCTGATCCAGAGCAACTTGGTGTCCAAGCAATAAGGATAAAGAACAAGCAACCATCAATCAACCATATCCTGAAACTAATGCATGGCATCCAAGTGTTATAGTTTATCTAGAACATTTTAAAGCTAGACTTGGATTCCGTCTTAGGCTTTCTATGCCACTTTTAGGGTTTCCATTGCAATTTGGGTTTCCTTTTATCTTTTACTATTTTAAACCCTAATTTAACACAATTGATCACAAACCCTAATTATTTCCACATCTAATCCTCAATTTCGGATTAAAGGCATAATTAACCATTAATTCATCTCATTAAGCCTCTTTTTATTAAAGCTACTCTTTTTATCTTTTTAATCCATGACAAGATCATTACACACATTTATCATTAACTCATAGTTCATTATGGTCCAAATCCCATATGAACTCGATTTGTTATAATTCCATCTTTTATTCATCAGAAAACCCTAATTACTACATTTAGGGCATTTATCCACAAAAAGTCGTTGATGAATTATCTTCTTATTTCGCAATTTTGGAATCTTCTCCATATTTCTTCTTCATTGGGGCTCTTTGGACCCCAAGAAACTTCAAGATTTCGAAATCCTATTTCAAGGATACTTATTATCCTTCTAGATGCATCTATATGCATTAAACTTCATTATTTCCCATTATCTTGTTTATTTCTTATTAAAATATCTCTTTTTGAGGATTTCTCTTTATTTCTCTTTTATTTTCCTCATTGGTATTATTTTTATCATTAGAAATTCTTGGGATACGAAATCCCACTAAAGATAACTCACTTATACCTCTTTTTACTTATTTTCCACATTTCATCAATGTTTTCAATTATTCCTTTACGAATTGAATTTTCTTGTTATTCGGGCCCAATAGCCAATAAAGCCCACAAAGAAATCATCAAGTCTATTATAAACAAAATCCATTTATTCAAAATAGATTATATCATTTATTCATTCAAATATCTTTAATATGAGAAATTATATTTCTCAGCAAATGAACCCAAAATTGGGGTTGTAACATCCTTCCCCTCTTATAAGAATTTTGCCCTCAAAATTCCATCAAGCAAGCAAAAAAACAGGATAAGTCTTCTTATGTCCATCAGGGCTCCCATGTGGCTTCACCCTTTCCATGGTTCTTCCCAAGAACCTTCATTATCTCATATTCTTCCATCTGCGTTCTTTCTTACCTTGGTATATTGTACCCTCATAGGTGACTCAGGACATTTCAGCCTCTTAAAAGCTGAATAGGTTCAAGGCTCAACACATGGCTTGGGTACCTCACATAGTGCTCTAGATCGGACTCATGTAACACATTATACATCATGTTATCCTGAGGGGTAAGGCTAAACACAACCTTCTCCACAAATCCATCTCAAATGGACCCATATATCGGGGTCTCAGCTTTCTCAGCTGTAGTTCAGAGGGGTCAGATTTTCACATTATATTCCACCATAGTGAACTGCATGTCAGTCTGCTTTGCATCATCTCATGACTCATGTCACCCTTGGGCTCTCTCTCAGCCATTGCTCGATCAAGCGACTTCATCTGCACACACTGTGGTTCTTTTCTGACCTTCACGAGGCCTCCTTCACCAACATCATCTTAATGAAGTGGTGACCGACACTACCTCCTTATAGAACATCTTGCATCCCGATAAAGGCTATGGTGGTTAACATCACCTCTTAAGAACTGTCTCTTTGTATCACCCTGAACAAGCACACTTGCTCTCATCAGACCCTCTAGTCTGGATCATACTACTCATTAGTTAGGGGTGATAAGCAGTACTATCATCGAGTTCTTCATGTATCCACTTCCACCTCATGGAAGTGAACCTTTAGGTCATACTCAAGAACTTTAGAACTCGCATCATAGTGTATTTGAACTATCTCTATCTTATAAGTAGTTCAATAAGATCTGTCTCTTGACAATACTCTATCTTTCTCATGTCATCTAGGTAAGGCGATCTACCATAACCCATATTGCATCTTGACCTTCCTAGGTCTAGGGAAGACTTACCACAACACCCATAGTGATGAACTCCCATTCCCTCTCGGGAACTCTCTTTATCCTTTATGTCAAAGCACTGGGTTACTGGTGTTTGTCCTTCACCTCTATCATGCATGACCACAAGCCACATGCATCTTCATCTTAAGCATCTGAAGTGCTACTATTTCTTATTATCTCAGTAATACCATGGTATATGGTGATCTTAAAATCATGATCTCGGGTATGTCATGATCCCTCAAGCTTGATTCCTCAGAAACCCTACACCACTCTAATTAGGGTTTCATCACCTCCCTTTTCATAGGAGTGCGTCTGAGGTTCTACAACCATCCTTTCATTATATAACAGACTAGGCGGGCTAACCAAACAACCTTTAACTTGATCAACATATCTTGTTACATCACATCTCATTTCTAAACTTAGGGTTAGCCTAACAACCTCTTCTAGCTAAACTTAGGTGGCTATGCCTTACTCAGAGCATTCATTACCACTTCTTATCCTTGTGTGGTAGGTAAAGTTGAAGACATACTCTTCCATGTATTCTACTTATCGTCTCATCTCAAACTCTAAGTTTGTCTTCATCAAGAAACTCTAAGCTCATCTTCATGGTGATCACACTCAACCTGTTATAACTTGCAAACTCCACCTAGCTCTTGGTAAAACATCCTCATAAGATGCCTACACTATTCCTCTTGATGTTTGCAAACCATCCATGTATCATTCACTCCACCAAGATATGTTAACATCTCTGTCCTCATACATTGTAGCAATGTTTCAACTCGCATTACCTTTTATCCTTGGTGTATGGCAAGCGTAATGTCCTATCTCTCACTCCCATAACAAGAGGAAATAAGCATTTGGCTGCAGTCCAAATACAGAGTTCTTCCTATTCCAAGAGTAGAGATGGTACAGCCCACCTTGCCCGTACACTTTCAAATCCAAGTTGAAATGTGCAGCTTATGTCTCTATGTCACAAACATCATGATATTCACATAACTTCCATGGAAAACTAGTCTTGAACTTACTTGGTCTGAGCACAATCCTAGGTCATCTCCTTGAGGTCTATAGGGAGCCGGCACTTTTGGGGTTATCCCTTTTCCCTTATGCACCAGAGAGTGCCCTACCCATCTGCCCTTTGGTTCTCATGAGTTTATGAAGGTGATCGTTCTCCTAACCCATGGCCCTCAGACAATGATAGTTGTTACCTCCCGACCCTATGGTCATGTGCACTAGGGAATTAGGAAACTCCTTCCATCGGTCTTATCCCTACTTGACCCTAGGATAGACTTAGGATTACATTATAGTACATGTTCGACTTAGAACCTTACCCAATCCTTCCTCATCTCTCTCTGCATTCACGACTGACTTTCATCCTTTCATAGGGATCATGGCAACCTGTCTTACATGGTTAGGTCCCATACCGGTTACCTCCATGGTAACACATCCACATACACTTTAGAGATGGCTATGTATTGGTCTACAGGTTCATTTTCACGCCATGTACTTTTCACTTAGCTTCTCAAGATCCTATGAAACCTCTTTAGGTCACCTCAAAACCAACAGAACTGGTATACAGCCTACCAAAGGGGTCCCTCTCCCAGGAAGGGAGGAAAACTAACTCTTGACAACAAGGTCACAAAAGCTCTTAGGTCTAGGGTTTACATCCACATGAGCTTACTTAACTCTAACAAGCTATTAAGGCACAAGCAGATCACCTTACTGTACCATGCAAGGTCATACTTGTCCTCTTTCCTCGATGCTGGATCAAGATCATACTTTCATGTATCATCAACCTAGTTGTGAGGGGTTCATCAAACATACCTTAAACTTAAGAGGTTTCCTTTACCTCTACACACGAGGAGTACCATGCTTGAACTATAGAGACTCAAATCTCATCATGAGCATTGGATACACTACTTCCCCTCTTAGGCCTAGGAACCCTATGTTCTCTTTTGAGTATTCAACTGCATGCTCAATCTCTTAACTACGAATCAAGCATGTCATGTACTTCCATGATCCTTTTATATAGGCAACACCTCAAAGTTGAGTCCTCCTCAAGGACAACTAACTAGGTATGATGCCCCACATCTTGCTACTTCATCCTCTTCAAGTCTAAGAAACTCTTCTACCTATCTCAGGAGGTAAACACCTATACCATAGGCACAGAGGTACCAACAGACTCATCCTCTCTCTAGGGTTTGGTTCCTCACATGGCAACCAAGACATCACTAGCCTCCAAGGGTCAAGCATACGGCAACCACTATCATCCACTTAGGTCGCATCATCCTCAACTCCCACTGTTTGTCAAGTTTGTGGTTTTAGGCTTCCAACCTTCTTGCCTGAGGTCTGCTCTCTCTCTCTGGAGCTAATCCTACAACCAACCTCTCTATAAGAGGTCCTTTCTTCATGAAGGATCAAGCTCATCATCATGCCCCTACCTTAGTGAAGCCTATACTCGAACTTATGTTTACTCAAGATTATCCATAGCCCTTTCATTAGCCATCCATCATGATCTCTTAACAAGGATTTCCTCAAGATATACCCTACTTGCCTAAGCCCATAGGGTAACTATAGGTTCTCCTCTAACCCTCATCCACGAAGGAGCTATCCTTCGCTCTAGCATGCACGACCCTCTCTAGGGTTGGGTCGCCAAAGGTACTAGGTCATCTACCCTCTTATGGCATCCCAAAGGCATGTCCAACCAAACACTTGGTCAACCATGACATCTAACTCGTCATGTCATCTCTCTCTCCAACCTTCACTTAGGGTTAGGGTTAACATCATCCTCAAAGGATGAGCTAGGTCTCTACTTTTAATGGAGGTCTCTACCTCCAAGACTAACTCTCTCAACACATCCTCCTGACAAGGAGGTCTATCCTTAGATCTCTCCTAAGGGCAATGACAACTCGTGTCATAAGACCTAAGTATGTATCTATTCCTTTACGCTTACTCTATTAAGCTTATGTCCATGACATCTTATTTACATGCTTTTTATTAATTTGATGGAGGATTCCTTAATCCTTATCAATCTTATCCATACCTCAAGAGGGTGAGGAGAAGAGAGGAAACCCTAATCCTTAAGGTCCTTAACAGAATTCGAGTTGAGAAGGGATGAACAAGATGAGAGAGTCCTAAAGGTATCTTATTTCGAATCATACCCTAAGACTTTGGCCAGGCAGTCACACAGATCTGGGAGTCCTCGTATTCCGACTAGCGGTGCGGAGGAAAATATTGCCAGCCCCCAGTCGTGATCCTTTTCTTGACACCTCTGTCTTTTGGATAATCCTCTAATAACTCCCTTGGGTTCTACAGAATTTGAAAAATTTAATAATTATTAAAGATTAATTGAGGAACCTATGCTCTGATACCAATTGTAATGACCCCGCCTCCTGGTAACCCCCAATTAAGGGAGACCCGAAGGTCAGAGCTGTTATTCAATTAATAGGATCAAAGGTTCGACAAATAATCAGTAATAATTAATAAACTTTACCAACTAAATTGAAAACTGGTATAAAATAAAACTTTTCTTACATTGGAAAAACTGGGATTTCTAAACTTCTATCCATGAAGATGTTAATCTAACTAATCCTCCTGTGTACGTTACTTCTCATTTAATTCCACATATGCCACTTTACTGTTTGTTCTTTTCATTTGTACCTAAAACGTCGACAAAAAAAATGTCGGTCAGTATATCGAAATATACTGGTATGTGGAGACAACCAAAATCTTGCACATATGGCTAACAATTTAATAATCACAATCAAATTATTTAACAAGCCAATTTACACTTTTCAGTATGACATTCTCCACCGCTTTTGCCCTAACCCTGGCATACCCACCTTAGGGTTTCTTTTGCCCATGACATAAGGCCACCTTCTCAATCCCGAGCTTGGTTCCTGGGGGTCACCACTCATGGTGCCCTCTAGTCATGCAATATCATAGGCCACCTTCTTGGTGCCTGGGGGTCACCACTCATGGTTCCCATTGGTCTACCCATCTGGGCCTGACTCTCTTGGCATCATCGATCAGGGTGGCATGTAGGTGCGAGAAGACATACTTCTATTATTAATGTGATAATCATAGTGACTTTATGATTTGCAAGTATGAACATCCAAACGGTTTAGTTGCAGTCAATGCGAATAACCATCCTGAAAATCCTCGTGAAACTAAAGCGGTTATTCATAAGCGTAACCACATACCTGATCCATAGCAACTTGGTGTCCAAGCAGTAAGGATAAAGAGCAAGCAACCATCAATAAACCATATCCTGAAATTAATGCATGGCATCCAAGTGTTATAGTTTATCTAGAACATTTTAAAGCTAGACTTGGATTTCGTCTTAGGCTTTCTACGCCACTTTTAGGGTTTCCATTGCAATTTGGGTTTCCTTTTATCTTTTACTATTTTAAACCCTAATTTAACACAATTGATCACAAACCCTAATTATTTCCACATCTAATCCTCAATTTCGGATTAAAGGCATAATTAACCATTAATTCATCTGATTAAGCCTCTTTTTATTAAAGCTACTATTTTTATCTTTTTAATCCATGATAAGATCATTATATGCATTTATCATTAGCTCATAGTTCATTATGGTCCAAATCCCATATGAACTCGATTTGTTATAATTCCATCTTTTATTCATCAGAAAACCCTAATTACTACATTTAGGGCATTTATCCACAAATTAGGAACTTAATGCTTGAATTAGCTTAGATTCAGCATATTCCAACTTTAATCATGAAATTAATCAATTAAAGCCATTAATAGTCGAATTAGTCAACATTAGGGTTTTAAGGCTTATTAAAACATATTCATGCACATGGACTTTCAATTAAAATAATTACATGCAAAAATTCATCCTTTTTCTGCCTAATGTTCTTTTTTATCATTAACAGGCTAATATCAACTTTAATCATCTATTAAACCCTACTAGTCGCTTTAATCATATCAAAATAGGGTTCTTTAAACATTAATACATTAAAGTTGATATCTTCCATTACTTTTCGAATTATATAAGGAAACATGCTTCAATTATATTTTATTTAGATTCCTCTTGATTTTCTGAGCAAGTTTCATATTTTATGCATACTCATCCAAGCTACCATTAGAGAGATATGAATTTTGCATTAAAAGTACCTTTTTAGCCAATGGCGGCTCGCCACGTCAGTGGGAAACCAAAATTCTTAAGTAGCCGGCTTTGCAAGTGGTAAAGGACCGCCCTGCCCCTCCCTTAGTGCACACGCACCAGGGGCAGTCACGTCTTTTAAGTTTATTATCCCCTACCTCGCGAAGCAGGGCTCTGTCCATCTGCCGTGACGACGGTCGCGGATCTACCTCTAGCTCAGGTCGTCTTCTCCCTCTCGAGTCCCACGCACGGTCCAGAAGGACCGCCTCCTCCTCGCCGGAGTTGAGGAGAGTGTTCGTTCTACGGTTGGTGGCCAGAGGTGGTTCGGTTCAGGATTCTACGCCCACCAGTCAGTGCAGAGGAAGGGGGACCTTCAGACCCATGAGAAACCCTTCTTCTAGCGCCACCACCCGCGTTCTAGGTAAAGGAGACATGGAGGAAGATATACGTGGTCATCCCAGGGTCTGGGGTCGACGGAAAAACCCATGAACGAACTTGGTTCTTCGTGAAGGTGAAGGAGTTGCGTCCCAATGGCACCTCGGGTCCCGCATGGTTTACCACCCCATGAGGGGTTCTGGGTATGATTCACTCCTCCCTCGACGACCCTCATGCCCTCTGGCACACTCCTTAAACGTGAGGGAAAGAAACGGCCAACAAGGTCTAGGGTTTGTAATGAAGAAGGAGAAGGAGAAGAGAAAAGGTTGCTTGGATTTATTTTAACTCGGCCAAAGGCCCTTCCCCTTATATAGGGGGGAGGTATTTACACCCCAAGAATTCACTCAAGAGGGAAACAAGTCCCTTTCTTAATAGGAAAATAATTCTCCTTAGTTAAGAAACAATCATTACTTTCTCTCTCTCTCTCTCTTCATTATCTTTTAGGTAACCATATTTCATGGATAATTAAGAATACAAAAATTATCCTTTTTATTATCTCCAGCCTTGCCTTATAATCTCTTAGCCATGAAAACTATTTCCTTAAAGCAAAAAGCATTATCTTTTTGATATGATCAAAACGTCATTGATGAATTATCTTCTTATTTCACAATTTTGGAATTTTCTCCATATTTCTTCTTCATTGGGGCTCTTTGGACCCCAAGAAACTTCAAGATTTCGAAATCTTGTTTCAAGGATACTTATTATCCTTCTAGATGCATCTATATGCATTAAACTTCATTATTTCCCATTATCTTGTTTATTTCTTATTAAAATATCTCTTTTTGAGGATTTCTCTTTATTTCTCTTTTATTTTCCTCATTGGTATTCCTTTTATCATTAGGAATTCTTGGGATACGAAATCCCACTAAAGATAACTCACTTATACCTCTTTTTACTTATTTTCCACATTTCATCAATGTTTTCAATTATTCCTTTACGAATTGAATTTTCTTGTTATTCGGGCCCAGTAGCCAATAAAGCCCACAAAGCAATCATCAAGGCTATTATAAACAAAATCCATTTATTCAAAATAGATTATATCATTTATTCATTCAAATATCTTTAATATGAGAAATTATATTTCTCAGCAAATGAACCCAAAATTGGGGTGGTAACATCTCCGTTCAGGGTTTCCGTGGGAGCTTCCCTCTTCCAACACCACGACTCAGAAGCCCCTTGTTCGCTCCAGGGTCAGTCTACTCTCTCGGTTAGGGTTTCACGTGTAAGAGACAAGAAGAAGGGAGAGAGGGTGTGTGGTATCTCTCTAAACTCGACCCAGAGGATCTATTCTTTATATAGGGGGGGTATCCACACCCCAGATCACTTGTCCACAAGGAAAACAAGACTTCTTCAACTTGGAATCCTGTTCCTTCATGAAGAAGAAATCTTCTATCTCCTCTTTATCCCCTTAATATTCTTTGTTGCATGGATAGTTAGACATACGAAAATCCTCTCCCTTATTCTCTTTGTTCATGCCTTTTAATTCATTGACCTTGAAAAAGAAATATCTTTCTTAAGTAGGAAATATTTTCTTTTTAACAATATCACTAAAATTCATTAATAATGTATTACATTATTCTCTTATTTTCTTTTATAGGTATTTTCTCTTCCTTCTTTCCTCATTGGGACTCCTTGGATCCCAAGGCACTCTATTATATCAAAATTCCCTTTTAAGGAATACTCATTATCCTTAAATGCATTAATATGCATTATTTCACATTATCTTGTTTATTTCTCATTAAAATAGCTCTTTTTGAGGTTTTCTCTTTATTCCTCTTTTATTTTCCTCATGGGTATTCCTTTTATCATTAGGAATTCTTGGGATACGAAATTCCTCTAAGGATAACTTGATTATACCTCTTTTTACTTATTTCTCACATATTACCATTATTTTCAATTTCTCTCTTACTAAAGAAATACTTAGTTAACTTTTTATTTTCTTATTATTTTCTTTTTTGCAACGTGGGACTCTTTGGAACCCAAGGAACCCAAGAGGCACGAAATCCATCCTTGGATCACATTTTTTTGCCTTCTATAGGTTTCTACACTTTTCCTTTTTCTCTATTTTCTCGATAATAGTGGACTTTCTTTTATTCTTTTCTTGTTATTTGGGCCCAATAGCCAATAAAGCCCACAACACTATCATCAAGGCTATTGTAAACGAAATCCATTCATTTGAAGAAAATTATATCATTATTTGTTCAAATATCTTTAATGTGAGAAATTACATTCCTCACCCAATGATCCCAAAAATTGGAGTTGTAACATCCTTCCCCTCTTATAGGAATTTTGTCCTCAAAATTTTATCAAGAAAACAAATGAATCAGGATAATACTTTTCCATGTCCGTCATTGGCCCCTATGTGGCTTTACCGTACACATGACGCTTCCAAAGAACCTCTATCATCACATATTCTTTTCTCTGAGTTCTTTCATCCTGGCGTCTATAAACTACACAGGTGACTCAGGTCATTTCAGCCTCCCTTGGGGCTCACTAGGTTCATTGCTCAGCACATGGTCGGGTGCCTCACATAGTGCTCTAAATTGGACACCTGAAACTCATCACACATCACTTTATCCTGAGGGGTAAGGTTATCCATAACTTTCTCCACCAATCCATCTCAAATGGACCCATGTATCGGGGACTCATCTCTCTTATCTATAACTTAGAGGGGTTGGATTTTCATGTCACATATTCTCCCACAGTGAACTGCATGTCAGTCTACTTTGCATCTGCTCATGACTCTTATCATCTCTAGGCTGCTTTCATCCATTGCATGATCAAAATGACTTCATCTACACACACTGTGGTCCTTTTCTAACCATCATGTGGTCCTTCACCAACATCACCTTACTGAAGTGGTGACCGACACAACCTCTCTTATAGAGCTTCTTTGAATCCCGATATTGGCTATGGTGGTTAACTTCACATATTGCATAGGACAAGAACTGTCCCTAGCTACCACCCCGAATGAGCACATATGCTCTCATCAGACCCTTTAGTCTGGATTATACTCACCATTAGCTAGGGGTGATAAACTGTACTAACATCAAGTTCTTCATGTACCTACTTCCACCTTATGGAAGTGAGCCTTTAGGTCAAACTCACATCTTGATGTGGTTGAACCATCTTCTCCCTTAAGTAGTTCAACCGAATTTGTCTCGTGACAACACTCTTCCTTTCTTATGACATCTAGGTAAGGCGATGTACCATAACCCATATTGCACCTTGGCCCTCCTTGGTCTAGGGGAGTCTTACTACAACATCCATAGCAATGAACTCCCATTCTCTCTCGGGGACTCTTTTATCCTCTATATCGGTACACTGGGTTACTGGTGTTCGTCCTTCACTTCTATCATGCATTGCCACAAGCCACATGCATCTTCATCTTAAGCATCCAAAGTGCTACTATCTCTTACTATCTCAATAATATCATGGTATATGATGATCATGATCTCCAACGTGTCATAATTCCTCAAGCGGATTCCTCAGGAACCCTACACCACTCTACTCAGGGTTTCATCACCTTTCTTTTCTGGGGTTTCACAACCATTCTTCTGGCTTTCCAAACAACCACCATTCTTGTTCAAATTATCTCTTTTTCCCAACTTAAGGTTGGCCTGACAACCTCGACTTCTTTTAGCTTCCAGCTAAACTAGGCACTATATCTCAACCAGAGCATTCATCACTACTTCCTATCCTTAGGTATTAGGTAACATACCCCTCCATGTATTATACTTATCATCTCATCTTAGCCCTAAGTCCATCTTCACCAAGAACATCTCGAGCTTATACCTTTGGCTTTCAACCTCAACCTGGTGTAACTCATAGCTTATGCTGAAAACATCCTTATAAGATGACTATCTTATTTCTCTTTAGCGTTTGCAAACCATCCATGTATCATTCACTTTACCAGGGTATGTTATCTTCTCTGTCCCCTTATCTCGTGGCAACGTTCCAAACCACATTATCTTTTATCCTTGGTGTATGGCATGCATACTGCCCCATCTCTCACTCTCATAACAAGAGGAAATAAGCATTTGGCTGTAGTCCAAATACAGAGTTCTTCCTATTCCAAGAGTAGATATGGTACATCCCAACTTGCCAGTACACCTTCAATTCTAAGTTGAAACGTGAAACTTATGTCTCTACATCACAATCATCTCGATATCAAAGTTACTTCCAGGAAAAAATGGTCTTGAACCTATCTAGTCCAACCATAAACCTTAGTCATCACCTCCAGGTCTATAGGGTGTCGACACTTTTGGGGTCATCCCTCTTCCCTCATGCATCAGAGAGTGCCCTACTCATCTTCCCTTTGGGTCCCATGAGTTCATGAAGGTGATCAATCTCCTAACCCATGGCCCTCAGACAATGATAGTTGTTACCTCCCGACCCTATGGTCTTGTGCAACTAGGGAATTTAGGCAACTCCTACTTCGATCGGTCTTACCCCTACCTGACCCTAGGATAGACTTAGGATTATATCATGGTACATGTCCAACATAGAACCTTACACAAGCATTCATCATCTCTCTTTTTGTATTCATGGTTTGACTTTCATCCTTTCATAGGGATCATGGCATCCTCCCTACCTTGGTCAAGCCCCATACTGGTTACCTCCATGGTAACACATCCACATGCACATAGAGATGGTCATCTATGGGTCTATAGGTTCATTCTCATGCCATGTACTCTTCACTTAGCTTCTCAAGATCCTATGAAACCTCCTCAGGTTACCTCAAAACCAACCAAACTGGTAAACCCCCTACCAAAGGGCCCCTCTCTCAGGATGGGAGGAAACTACACCTTGATAACAAAGGTCACAAGCGTCCTTAGGGTTTACACTCACATGAGCATTCTTACACCAGTAACTACTAAGGAACAAGCGTACCTACTAAACCATGCTAGACTGCACTTGTTCTCATCCTCAACATTGGACCAACTTAGTCATGAGGGGTTCATCAAACATACCCTTACCTTAAGGGGTTTCCTTTACCTCTACACCTTAAGAGTAACATGCTTATAGACTCAAATCTCACCATGAGCATTGGATACACTGCTTCCCCTTTTAAGCCTAGGAACCCTAGGTTCACCTCCGGGTGTCCAACTACATGCTCATTCTCTTAACCACGAATCAAGAATGTCCAGGATATGTAATGTACTCCCATGAACCTTTTATACGAGCAACATCTCAGAGTTGAGTCCTCTTCCAGGACAACCAACTAGGTACAAGGCTTCACAACTTACTACTTCATCATCTTTAAGGTCTAAAGCATGCTTTATCTCATCCAACAGGTAATTACCTATACCATAGGTACTAGAAGCATCCCCACTATTCCTCATGTCTCAGAATCTAAGCTTCCAACCTCCTTTCTTGGGTCCTGCTTTCTCTCCCTAGATCAATCCTTACTTCATGAAGTTTGATCAAGCTTACCAACCTATCCCTACATGGGTGAAGACTTTAACTCTCATAAGACATCCACCATGATTCCTTGTCCAGGGTTTCATCTTACTGTCAGCACCACTGACGTATCATGGGTGCAAGCTACACCCTACTTGCACAAGCCCATAGGGTTCTATAGGTTCTCTTCTAACCTCATCCACGAAGGAGCTATCCTTCGCTATGGCATGCACGACCCTCTCCAGGGTTGGGTCTCCAAAGATACTAGGTCATCTACCCTCTTATGGCATCCCAAAGGCATGCCCAACCTAACACTCAGTCAACCATGACATCTAACTCATCATGTCATCTTCCTCTCTATCCTTCACTTAGGGTTAGGGTTACCATCATCCTCAAAGGATGTGCTAGGTCTCTACCTCTAAGACTAACTCTCTCTACTCATCCTTCTACCAAGGAGGCCTATCCTTAGGTCTCTCCTGAGGGCAATGACAACTCGTGTCATACAACCTAAGCATGTATCTATTCCTTTTACGCTTACTCTATTAAGCTTATGTCCATGACATATTATTTACATGTTTTTTATTAACTTGGTGGAGGATTCTTTAATCCTTATCAACCTTACCCATACCTCGAGAGGGTGACGAGAAGAGAGAAAACCCTAATCCTTAAGGTCCTTAATAGAATTTGAGTTGAGAAGGGATGAACAAGATGAGAGAGTCCTAAAGGTGTCTTATTTCGATTCATACCCTAAGACTTTGGCCAGGCAGTCACACGGATCCGGGAATCCTCATATTCCGACTAGCGGTGCGGAGGAAAATATTGCCAGCCCCCGGACGTGATCCTTTTCTAGACACCTCAGTCTTTCAGATAATCCTCTAATAACTCCCTTGGGTTCTATAGAATTTGTAAAATTTAATAATTACTAAAGATTAATTGAGGAACCTATGCTCTGATACCAATTGTTACGACCCCACCTCCCGGTAACCCCCAATTAAGGGAGACTGAAAGGTCAGAGCCGTTAACCAATAACCCGGATCAAAGGTTCGACAAATAATCAATAATAATTATTAAATTCTACCAACTATATAGAAATATGGAAAAAAAACTTTTGCATACCTCTTAAAATTGGGATTTCAAAACTTCTATCCACACAGATACTAATCTATCTAATCCTCCTTTGCACTTTATTTCTCATTTAGTACCACATATGCCACTATACTATTTGTTCTTTTCATTGTGCCTAAACGCCGACAAACAAAACGTCGATCAACAAGAAGCTGGTATGTGGGGCAAAACAATAATCATGCAAATATGTTAACAACGTAATCATTCAATTAATCATTTAACAATCAAGATTACATTTTAAGCCAAACTACTCAATCCATACCTATCCACAACTCTGTGTTGTCCCTGTAAGGACTTATATGGTACCTCTGTAAAGGTAGAGTCGCATGGCACCACCCAAAGGTAGCCCAATATCTAACTCACTGTGACTTGATGGACCTACCCTCAAGGTAGCCATATACTAAGTCATTCATGACCTAATGGACCTACCCTCTAGGTATCCATATACTAGGTCAGCCATTACGACACAGAGGGGACCAGGATCTGAGCTAGAAGGCATATACATTATGTGATAGTCATAGTCACTTTATAATTGCAATATGAACATCCAAACAGCTTAGTTGCATTTAATGCGATTAAACATCCGGGAATCCATCGGAAAACCTAAGCGGTTATTCATAATTAACCACATACCTGTACTTGCAGATTTGAAACAGAATAGTCCAATCAACAATAGGCAAGCAAGCATTCAATAGGATCCTGAAACAATTATACAATTCCCTTTTATTACTCATGTCATTAAGATCTATTACATCTAACTCATTTCTTAGGGTTTCTAGTCCACTTTTAGGGTTTCCATTACAATTAGGATTTCCCTTCATCTTTTACTATCTTAAACCCTAATTTAACACATTGATCACAAATCCTAATCATTTCCACCTCAATTCCGGATTAAAGGCATAATTAATCATTAATTAAGCTCATTAAGCCTCTTTTTAATTAATCTACTATTTTTATCCTTTTAATCCATGACAATATCATTATACTCATTTATCATCAATTCATAGTTCATTATGGTCTAAATCACATATGAACTCGATTTGCTATTAATTCCACCTTTTATTCATGAGAAAACCCCAATTACCACAATTAGGGTATTTATCCACAAATTAGGAACTTTAATGCTCGAAATAGCTTTTAATCATGAAAACTCAGTTCTATACTTGAAATCAAATAATTAAATCCATTAGTAGTCCTAATTACCAACATTAGGGTTTCAAGGCCCATTAAAACATATTTATACAAAAGATACTCTAAATTATGTGCAAGGTTCATCCTTTTTATTCCTAATGTTCCTTTTTATCATTAATAGGCTAATATTTACTTTATTCATCTATTAAACCCTATTAATCATTTTAATCATATCAAAATAGGGTTATTTAAACATTATTACATCTAAATCTAATAACTTCCATTACTTTTCTCATTGGAAGCAGAACCAGGCTCCAATTATATTTTTATTGGATTCCTCTCATTTTTCTGAGCAAGTTTCATATTTTATGCATAATCATACGAGCTACTATTTGGGAGATATGAATTTTGTAAAATTACCTACTTTGGACCAATTGGGAGATGCCACGTCACCCCTTTCATGCATGTTGCTCGATGGGTTTGCAAAACATTTCGAATTGACACTTATACCCTCCCGCGACTCTTTTAGCTATGTGATCTCTGGAGGGAAAAACCGTCCAGTCTGCATCACCATCTTCTTCCTCGCGACAACCACCTTCTGCCCCCCTAAGGGTCGTGGGTGGGACTCCCCCTCCCTCTTCCTGACCTCGTCGGACCTCAGGGAGGTATCCATTGTGTCTGCCACTCTCCTCCATGCCCGCCTAGGCCTCCATCATTGTCTGGGCGGCCGGATGTAGGAGCTTTGGCCTATGACCTGCGGCCATGCTGCAGGTCCTGTTGCAGCCAACGTGAGGAGGGGTGTTCTTGGGAACGCTAGCTTCTCCATTCAGGGTTGTTGTGGGAGCTTCCCTCTTCCAACACCATGACTCAGAATCCCCTTGTTTGCTCCAGGGTCAGTCTACTCTCTTGGTTAGCGTTTCACGTGTAAGAGCCAAGAAGAAGGGAGAGAGGGTGTGCGTGATCTCTCTAAAATTGACCCAGAGGATCTATTCTTTATATAGGGGGGGTATTCGCACCCCAAATCACTTGTCCACAAGGAAAACAAGACTTCTTCAACTTGGAATCCTATTCCTTCATGAAGAAGAAATCTTCTCTCTCCTCTTTATCCCCTTAATATTCTTTGTTGCATGGATAGTTAGACATACGAAAATCCTCTCCCTTATTCTCTTTGTTCATGCCTTTTAATTCATTGACCTTGAAAAAAAATATCTTTCTTAAGTAGGAAATACTTTCTTTTTAACAATGCCACTAAAATTCATTAATAATGCATTACATTATTCTCTTATTTTCTTTTATAGGTATTTTCTCTTCCTTCTTTCCTCATTGGGACTCCTTGGATCCCAAGGCACTCTATTATATCAAAATTCCCTTTTAAGGAATACTCATTATCCTTAAATGCATTAATATGCATTATTTCACATTATCTTGTTTATTTCTCATTAAAATGGCTCTTTTTGAGGTTTTCTCTTTATTCCTCTTTTATTTTCCTCATGGGTATTCCTTTTATCATTAGGAATTCTTGGGATAGGAAATTCCTCTAAGGATAACTTGATTATACCTCTTTTTACTTATTTCTCACATATTACCATTATTTTCAATTTCTCTCTTACTAAAGAAATACTTAGTTAACTTTTTGTTTTCTTATTGTTTTCTTTTTTGCAACTTGGGACTCTTTGGAACCCAAGGAACCGAAGAGGCACGAAATCCATCCTTGGATCACATTCTTTTGCTTTATAGAGGTTTCTACACTTTTCCTTTTTCTCTATTTTCTCGATAATAGTGGACTTTCTTTTATTCTTTTCTTGTTATTTGGACCCAATAGCCAATAAATCCCACAACACAATCATCAAGGCTATTATAAACGAAATCCATTCATTTGAAGCAAATTATATCATTATTTATTCAAATATCTTTAATGTGAGAAATTACATTCCTCACCCAATGATCCCAAAAATTGGAGTTGTAATAGATGCCCTCTTGGACAAGGAGCATTGCACACATCCTTCACAGGTTGAGTAGCTCTAATCTGGTACATATCTACTTGTCAATGGAGATATTTTCCTTCTGAAGGGAGGTCTTACTCAACCTCATGAAACATGCATTAAAAGACTAACAAGCGAGCGATATTATCAATTCGATTAGTATCCTTATAGACTATCCCTCTTTCGAGGACATAGCTACAAGAAATGTGGGAGTGTTGCAATGCCAGCCATCCCCGAACGAATGGTCACTTACTTTGCATCACTCCCTTCACAGAGTGTGTTCCTCGACCTATCAAGATTGTACTTTCATACGTCAACTGATTCCATTTGATAGTATGAAAGTACAACGATGGAGGTGAGTTTACTCCACTCCTTGAAAGGCGTTCCTAGATACCGAAACAGATGTGTGGTGGATACACACATCAAGAACCAATGCTAAATCGGTAATCGAGTCTTAAGAGTAGACGTAGAAAATCCACAACAAAGACAATAGATCATGCAAGAAAGCGGCCAACATTCAAGCATGCAATGAAACGATTAGCATTGAATCGGAAAGATAACATTTTTAGGTACATATTACAAAGCATGGGTAGCGGGGATAGTCCCCGCACCCCAGTGAATTACACTACTCACTCTACATAGAGGGAGCAATAAAGATAGAGAAGAAAGATAGAACAAGCATCTTCGGAGTAGAAGAGTAGATCTACGACAGCCCGGTGAAGATCGCCCCAGTCTTTGGGACTGCTCCGACTTGGTCGATGAAGTTCGTCTCTTGTTGCCTTGATCTTTGTGTGCACCTGTGGAGATGTACGAGTAGGGCTAGGCAGAGCTTGGTGGAGATGAGCTAGTAGTGGAGCAGCCTTGCGGCCTCCCAGATCTGATGCCCAAATGAAGACCCTGTTGGTCCTATTTATAGGCTTGGATGGGGTATTCACATTTTTTATGTGATAATACTTCAAACGGTCTTGGATCCAAACGGTCTTGGGTTCAAACGGTCTTGGCCCAAAACGGTCTTGGATCCAAATGGTCTTGGCTCCAAATGGTCTTGGATCCAAACGGTCTTGGCTCCAAACGGTCTTGGGTCCAAACGGTCTTGGCAACCAGTCTTCATCCAAACGGTCTTACTGTCCAACTGGTCTGAAGTCTTAATGATTTCGGGATCCAAACGGTCTTCATTTCCAAATTGTCTTGGGTCCAAACTGTCTTGTCCCCAAATGGTCTTGGGTCCAAATGATCTTGGCTCCAAATGGTCTTGGGTCCAAATGGTTTTGTCTCCAAATGGTCTTGGGTCCAAACTGTCTTGTCTCCAAATAGTCTTGGGTCCAAACGGTCTCTACTCCAAACGGTCTTGCTCTGATCAATCTTGCCTCACAGTCTCTTCATCTAAATGATCTTTTGCTGATCTACCCATCTAAAAGATCTCTTTCCAACCAGTCTTGTGCCTCGGCATCCAAACAGTCTTGAGACTGTGAGGCTACACACGGTCTTGAGACCATGTGACCTCACGCGGTCTTGAGACCATATGAAGGGTAAAAGTGGATGGATGGCCAAATCACGAGGAGATGTAGATATGTTGTCGGATGGATGAGAATGATCTGCAGAGAAGAAGGAAAGTGAGTAAAGGAGGATAAGATCAAATAAACTGGTAGTTAGAGCTATTAGAGCACTATTTTCATGAAACTGAGGAGACACTCAGAGTAAGCCAAAACAAGGGTGGATCAGTCGATATGAGGCACTAAATTCCTAGAAATGGTGACTGTGAGGATGAATTTGGAGGATTCATCACCACACTAAACTTAAGTGTTGCTCGTCCCGAGGAATGGAAAACTTAAAATAGTCGCCAATGAAATCCTTCATCTCGTGATTGCCTCATCCTTATGTCATATCATAACTTTGTTCATGGCTCAGATCAATACAGTATCAAGGCTTCCTTAGATCATAGAATACATCTTATGATATCCTCATTTCTGAGTTCACTTTACTGAAGTATTTCCTTCTCACTCTCTGCTGTATCAGTCATGTTTAAAAGTTTTATGTGGTTTTGAAAAGACCCATAGAATCAATCAAACATGTATATGATCTGTCATTGGTGTTTTCAAGAGAATGGTTGAAATGGAGGCAATTGTGGTGCCAGTAGGTTGAAAAAGGAAAGAATAGGGGTGTGATCAAAAGATAAGAGTCTCTCCTCTAATCGATTCAAGATTCTTATTATTGGTAGATTCATCAGGATACTTTGAGTGTTTTGTGCACAACTCTGGTTGACTTAGCCTTACACCCAATTTTTTTTAATGTAACTCAGAAGTGTGTATAGGTTGGCTTAAGGCTTTTGGCTAACTTACCTCTTTGAGAGGAGGTAAGGGGTTATTTTTGGAGACTTAGGGTCTCACTATCGGGCTCAACACATCTACCTTTGTGAGGGCACCTAATGTACCAGTTGGGCAAGACATTTGTCGGTTATCCTTATTCAAGGCACGACTCTCATGCTTTTATTCACACTCTGGCTTTTATTCATTCTCACTTGGCTTAGGAGATAGGGTATTTTTGGATTTTTGTATATTTGGGCTGTCGGGCCTCTTTTTGGAACCGGGGTAGATTTTTCCTCAACCTTGGTATGTGCACAATCATCATCGTATACTTTTTGAACAAAATGAGAAGGTGATACGCCCCTATTATGTATTGAGGGGTACAGATGAAGCGGTTATAGAAGAAGAGGTGTGGTGTACCACACCGAACTTAGAGTTCGGCAATGTTTAAGATTACACTAGAAAAGAGTGTGGAGTGCCACACCGAACTTAAAGCTTTGTCATGGTTGGTGAGTGGAGAGGTATGGAGATGAAAGAAGTCGTGTAGAAGAGAGTTCGGATCATAATGTAGTTTTCTTAGCGATTCCATATAACATGTTCCTTTTCTTTATCACACTCTGCTCAAAAAGTGACATGATAAAACTTCAAATGAGAATTCCATACAGCTGATCCATTAATCTGTGAGAGGCGTGATGCATTTGATCTATCTCAGTCTTATTGAAGCTTATCATCTTTTTATCTATTAAGGATATGACATTAAGATTCACAGACTATACAAGATGAAATCATTTATCAGCTAGTTTTAAGCATTCTTTTCTTGTGAATTTGCAATGAAAATAGGTTATGAACATAGATTCAAAAAGAAAAATCCGACTAGATAAAGGCTTTATTTTAAGAAGACTATGAAAATGTGGAAAAAATACAAAAAAGAAACTATAATGGAAAATCAGAAAGCAATAAAGATAGAGGGTGGAGTGAGAAACATACCACCCACCCTCCATCTCGAACTTATGAGTTTGCTCATCTCCAAGCAAACACTAGGTTTGAGATGGAGGGGAAGAGTTGTGTAGTGTTAACCAGGAAGCCCTCGGAATTAAAAGAAGGTCTGGCAAAGATGTTTCATGATAGTCGACACTGAGAGCGAGGAAGCGGGATGGACAACCTATTGACTGGGTGGTTGTGGCAACTCGAACGAGTTTTTTGGATGACTTGGATGCAAATTTCTTTCACCTCTTTGTTTGTCTCGAAGAATCCAGAGAACTTCCCACATTAGCGGGGGAGGTGGAATATATGCAGTTGAAATTGGGGAACTAGGTGAATAATCAAAGTCTTTCCTATATGTGTCCTCCAGTTGTAGCTCGCCCTTGAAATTCAGAGTCAAGCTGCCTTCTTCATAATCCAAAGTAGTAGATAGAGGGTCAGCCACTTGAACTTCTTCTTATACCAGATCAGGTGGCAGATCTGGTTCAGGCTTCATTTCATCACCTGGCTTTTCTTGTGTAGGGTGTGGTAGCCAGGGTGACATTTCTTTGTCAAGGGGATTGTTCTGAGGATCATCATTTTGATGCCATGTGTCCTCTGGAGGGTTATCATTATCAATGTTGGGGTAGATAGGAGCAACATGTTTCATTCCGAAGTTAAGGTGTTGTTCAAATTCTTCTTCGTTGTGCACTCTTAATTCGTCTGAGTAACTAGAGGGTGATTCAATAGGTAGAACAAACTCTTTCTCGGATAAGGGAAGCATGAGAACCTGAAGTAGAGGCTCCAGTGATGTCTCTTCGTGGGAAGGGTTATCCCATGGCACATCATTTTGCAGACTAGAATCCTCCCACGAATCTATTTCTTTGATATTAAGACTAATATACTCCATTCCTGAGTCAGGTTGTTGTTCCAATTCTTACTCATAGCACTCCTCCATTTCTATTAAGTGTTCGGGAAGAGTTTCTACGGGATGAAACCTTGTTCAGGTAATGGAGATATGTCAGTCTCTTATATATTTGGTAGCTCGGGAGGAGCTTCTTCGTAGGGAAGAGTGGTCATAAGAAGATTTTTTTGTGGCTGAATGTCTTCCCAAGGGTCCTCCTTATCATTACAAGGGTCTATAGAAATATCATATTCCATTCCAAAATCAAGAGATGGTTCATGTTTCTCTTCATAGTACACCATCAACTCGTTCAAGTGACTAGAAGGAGATTCAATGGAAAGAGTATGTGCTTGTTCGTGAACTGGCTCCGTCTAGAATTCTTGTAGGGGAGGCAGCTCTGGGAATGTCATTTCATGGAAAGGATCGGTCATGAAGTCATTATCTTGGGGCCCGTTATCTCCTGGGGAATTGTCATTGATGTTGGATGGAGCTACGTATCCCATCCCAGAGTCAAGATGTTGTCCCGACTCTTCCTCATAGTTCACTCTCAATTTATGTGAGTGACTAGAGAAAGATTCAACGGGAAGAAAGAACTCTTACTCGGGAGTTGGCTCTATTTGGACCTCTTGCGGAGGTGGTAGCTCTGGTAAAGTTATTTCTTGGAAAGGATTGGTCATAGAATCGTCGTCTTGAGACCCATCATCCTCCCATGATTCTTTTTCATCATCGTTGGGGTCAGTGACAATGGTATGGTCCACTCCAAAATCAAGATCTTGATCAGTCTCATCCTCAAAGTCTATTCCTAGATCAGCTAAATGATCAGAAATTTCTTCATAAGGACAAATTAGATCTTGTTCCAGTAATGGAGACATTTGAGTTTCTTGCATAAAAGACATCTCCTTATCCGAATCAGTCACATATTCATCTAAGTCTGACTGTGAAGGAGCGTAGAGTTCTTGTAACGTAGACCCTTCTTCATTGGAATTCACCAACAAGATAGCTGAAGTTGAAGAATATTTGTCATATAGGGAGTCAATTATTGCTAATTTCTCCTCAATCTGTATGGTTGGATCTGGGTTTGTGGGGGAAGAAGATGGGTAAATACTGAAATTTATCCCCAATTGATCTCCCGCCTGTAGAAAAACTTCATATTGGCCAATCAATTTTTCATCTAAGGGAATAGTGCAGGAGTCATTTTCCAAGTCAGACCTTGGCTCAGAAAATGATTCTTTTTCTTGTGATACTGTGGAGAAATCATCCTTGGGTTCAATCATTTGCTCTGAGGATGATTCATCTCCCTATACTGTTGCTAGAAGATCATTGGAAGGCACCTCCCACATGATATCATAATCATCATTGTAATCGATTGCAATATGCGGATGAGGAGTGTGCTCAAGGGAAACTGGTGACTATTCTTCATGTTGCTCAGAAGTGAGGACAAGTTGCATAAGTTGATCAAGCTTGGCTATCAACTTCTCATTTGTGGCTGTTTGATCAGCTAGTTGTTGAGCCACCAATTTCTATAGAGCACATACCTCTTCTATTAATGCGTAACGATCTTCATAGTTGGGCTCTTCACTGTACCCGTTGGGTTGATGTTGATAGTATCTATCCTCATCATAGTATTGATTTGCATTGTAGTCCAGATTTCCTTCTGCATTGCAATCTAAGCCTTGAAATCTGTCATGATTGGGTTCTTCGTAGTAGCTTCTAGGAGGATATGGATTATAACTTGCATTATATCCATAGTCGTGTGAAGAGGCTGCCTTGAGTTTCCCAACTATACGATTTGTGATTACTTGACGTAGTGCATTCACGTAGTGAGGAGGAGCGTTGAAGCAGTTGATTGATGAATGGGAGTAGTCACCATTATTGACATCTAATGGTTGGTGGCATTGACTGCTTCATTTTGAAGAGAATTGGTACCTGAAATCAAAGAAGGTGTTTATCAGGCTTGACCAATCACTTCAAATTCAAGAGAGTATGCAATAAAAACTTTAACTTTTGAGATCAAGCTTTTCACCTCCCTTTTTTTTTAGATTTTTGAAAAGAAAATGAAAAACCCTAGAGAAACTTAGGTCAATACGAAATTCGACGCAGACAATTCTGACGACATTGTCCCCGACAATGGTGCCATTTTTTGATGGAGCTAGGATTTACACCAAAAGATTGCTCTTCTGATGGAAGTCCTAATGTGCACCAAAAACCCTAGGGAGTTGATGTTCTCTCTAGGTTTACCTACAACTAGTGCTAGATAAATGCTCCAACCCCACAAGAGTGTGGAATCCTTATCATAGTACATATTTAGGATTGAACCCAAAGGAGAATGTGAAGAATCTGGATGTATTTGTCTCATTTTGTCTCAATCTAGGTTAATCGTTTACAACCAAGAGATTGATAGGATTAATCTAAACTAATCTAGAGCATGCAAAAAATAAAGGAAAGTATGAAATCTAATTAAAGTTTGAAATCTAAGATTATCAGATGATGATGGATCACTGGGGTGATGCGGATATTCACCACCACTACACATGCATTGTACCTATACCAACATAGCAAGACCTGCAAGCAAGATACATGGATGTTGTGCAATGTCGATGCCCTCTTGGACAAGGAGCATTGTACACATCCTTCACAGGTTGAGGATCTCCCATCTGGTATATATCTGCATGTCAATGCAGATATGTGCCCTCTGAAGGGAGGTCTTACTCAACCTCTTGAAACTTGCATTGAAAGACTAACAAGCGAGCAATATTAGCAATTTGATTAGTATCCTTATAGACTATCCCTCTTTCTAGGTAACATGGGAGTGTTGCAATGCCATCCATCCCCGAATGAATGGTCACTTACTTTGCATCACTCCCTTCGCATAGTGTGTTCCTCGACCTATCAAGATTGTACTTTCATACGTCAACTGATTCCATTTCATAGTATGAAAGTACAACGATGGAGGTGAGTTTACTCCACTCCTTGAATGGCATTCCTAGATACCGAAACAGATGTGTGGTGGATACACATGTCAAGAACCAAATCTAAATCAGTAATCGAGTCTCAAGAGTAGACGTAGACAATCCACAACAAAAGACAATAGATCATGCAAGAAAGCGGCCAACATTAGAGCATGCAATGAAACGATTAGCATTGAATCAGAAAGATAACAGTTTTAGGTACATATTACAAAGCATGGGTAGCGAGGCTAGTCCCCGCACCCCAGTTAATTACACTACTCACTCCTCATAGAGGGAGCAATAAAGACAGAAAAGAAAGATAGAACAAGCATTGTCAGAGTAGAAGAGTAGATCTGTGACAGCCTGATGTAGATCACCCCAGTCTTCGGGACTGCTCTGACTTGGTCGATGAAGTTCGTCTCTTGTTGCCTTGATCTTCGTGTGCACCTCCGGAGACGTACGAGTAGGGCCAGGAAGAGCTTGGTGGAGATGAGGTAGCAGTGGAGCACCCTTGCGGCCTCCCGGATCTGATGCCCAAATGAAGACCCTGCTGGTCCTATTTATAGGCTTGGATGGGGTCTTTACATTTTTGATGTGAGAATACTTCAAATGGTCTTGGCCCCAAATGGTCTTGGTTCCAAATGGTCTTGGCTCCAAATGGTCTTGAATCCAAACGATCTTGGCTCCAAATGGTCTTGGGTCCAAACGGTCTTGGCAACCGGTCTTCATCGAAACGGTCTTGCTTTCCAACCGATCTAGAGTCTTAATGGTTTTGGGATCCAAATGGTATTCATTTCCAAATGGTCTTGGGTCCAAAAGGTCTTGGCTCCAAACATTCTTGGGTCCAAATGGTCTTGGGTCCAAATGGTCTCTACTCCAAACGGTCTTGCTCTGATCAATCTTACCTCGTGGTCTCTTCATCCAAACAATCTTTTGTTGATATGCACATCTAAAAGATCTCTTACCAACTGGTCTTGTGCCTCAGCATCCAAATGGTCTTGAGACCGTGAGGCTTCACACGATCTTAAGACCGTGTGACCTCACACGGTCTTGAGACCGTATGAAGGGTAAAACCAGATGGATGGCCAAACTGTGAGGAGATGTAGATATGTTATCCGATGGATGAGAATGATCTGTAGATGAGAAGGAAAGTGAGTAAATGAGGATAAGATCAAATAAAATGGTAATTAGAGCTATTAGAGCACTATTTTCATGAAACCGAGGAGACACTCAGAGTAAGCCAAAACAAGGGTGGATCAGTCGATATGAGGCACAAAATTCCTAGAAATGGTGACTGTGAGGATGAATTTGGAGGATTCATCAATACCACTTTTGAACTTATGACTAGCCCAAAAATATGCTCGAAATCACCCTTGTGATAATCTTCAACAAAAAGAATATGTGTCAACATAATTAAAAGCAATCGACTATTTTCTCTCTTAATCAGATCTAGAAAGTTTTCAGTCACCCACCAGGAGTTTTCTAGATTCTTGTATCTAGGGTTTCTACCCTTCCTTCCCCCATAAAAGGAGGGGGACTCCACAAAGAAAAGTAATTCTAATTTTTCTACCCTTCCTTCCCCCATAAAAGGAGGGGGATTCCACAAAGAAAAGTAATTCTAATTTTTGCACTCTTATTCTATAGCAAGCAAGTTCTTTCATTCATGTATTGTAACTTCCTTTGGTTTTCAATAAAGCAAAAGGTTTATTTCAAGATTGAAATTCTTATTCTTATCCTTTTTGTTCTTTATCAGTGTTTGATCAAGGAACAAAGGGAGAAACCATATAATTGTCCCTAGATAAGGATCCTCCTATGGGACTCTACTTCTTCTACTAGGCTATGGCTTACCCCCTTTCTTCCTTCATTCCTCCTTTAATTTCCATGGTAGTGAGTAGTTTTCCTATAAATGCAAGGGGAGTATCCCCTTATCCATGTGTTAATTTAGATCGAAGTTTTATTTATTACATTAGATTAATAGTTTTTGGTTTGGAAAATCGTCGATTTTAATGAAGTGATCTCTCATTTTTATCGCATGTTAATCTTGACATATGCGATTATAGAAACCAAGATTTAGAATGACTAAGCCAACCAAATGGGGATTTGGATGAGACCTCAGAAAAATCCATATTAGGATGATGGAATAGGATCTGTGGACGTCAGGACAAATGTGTTCATGTAGAGTTTGTCCTTTGTGAATCATTTACGAATATTGTACATACATTCTTCTATCTTTCTTATCGTATGATTTCTTTGATCCTGTTTCACATCGGCCATGATGGTAAAACTCATAAGCCTCAATATGTCTTTGTTCTGATTCAATCTGTTTCTATATTTCTTGAGTAGTTAATATTTATTTCAGTACTTTTATTCCTATTCTTAGTTTTAAACAATCTTTCTCAAATCATAATTTACTTTCTCATTTTGGCATTTAGATTTGGATTTCACATGCTCCTTTCATCGTCCCTTAGATCGATACCTATCTATATACTTAGTTGACTTGTTGTTCGTAGCAACTTGACAACCTGGTTAGAAGGTTAAACTCTATGACTTGTCCTAGTGATTGTTGTGTATGACGACCCACATCAATTTGACACTGTTACCAGGGATGACAAGGTTTTTTTTCCAGAATTAGTTTCTTGTATATCTTGTATAATTTTGTTCATATTTCTCTAACTGTATAACTTTATTCTTCTTCTATATATTCTATTTCATAATTTCTTAGTTAGATTTTTGTTGTTTATTTTTACCTATTGAGTAATATTTTGGTAGTGTATATCCTCTTTATTCCAAGTTTCCATTGTGGCAGTAATAGTTTTTAATTTGTTATTTTTTATAGTTTGTTATAATTTTAAATATTGTTCCACAATTTTTTAATATTTTTTTAGTATGTTCAATAATTTGTAACCTTGTTCTAAAATTTTAGTCTTATATTTTTGTAATTACTTTTTACCTACCGAGTAACATCCTGGTAGTGTATCTCCTCCTTCTGTCGAGTTTCCATTCTGACAGTATTACTTTCTAGTTTATTTTTATAATTTTAGTTTGTTCCATAATTTTTTAATCTTTCTAATTTCTAGTTCTCTTTGTAATTTCTGACTAACCCCTTATCTTGTTTGAGTTCTTTACATAATTTTTATTTTCTTCTAATTTTATTTTATTTTATTTATATATATATAAATATAAAATCTTTTTCAAAAATGAGATGGACGATACATTATGGTCCGCAATATTAATCAAATGGTTATTACAACCATGCATCATTGAATTGTTCTAATGTGCCCCCTAATTATGGTAGCACCTTATATAATCTCGAGTCCTTTCATGTTGGTGGGTATGATGTAAATCTTAACCCACAATTTTCTGAGAGAAATTATAGGGAACCTTGTTATCCATATTCTGATGAGGGATATGATCGAAATTTTTTTGGAGGATATGGCCAATGAAATTTTGGGGAAAATGACATATTTGTTATACTAAATATAATCCTCAACAAGAAGAGAGACCGAAGGCCCTAGAGAAGATGGCAACATAAGGACAAGTAAAACTAGAAACCAACCAAGCTTATTAGCTTCTATGCTAGAAGCCCATTTCCAAAACCTAGGTTGTCCAAATATGTCCCCCATGTTTTGGTGACACCTTGTAATACTAAATGTTCCCTCCAAGGTGGATGCAATGGAAATTACAATCCACCATCTTCTAAAGATTATTATGAGGAACAATGCCACCTACATCAATATGAAGGGTACCACAATTATTATGGGGGGTATGAAGATAACCAAAAAATTCTCAGGGTTACAAACTTATTGTATGCCTCAACAGGATCGAATCAAAGAACAACTTAGATTCCTAGAGAAGATGGCAGCAAAGGAAAAAAAACTAGAAACCAGCCAAACCATGCTATCTACCTTACTAGAGGCCTAAGAAAAAATATCCATGGAGGAGTTAGAGCAACCCAATATAGTTTTTTCCAAGGATGATGGTGATGATCCCATTTTTGTGTCATATATGTCGGACCTAAAAATATAGCACAAACCATGGAGTCATATTCTTTGTGTGGTGAGGATGTTGGTATCTTGACCCTTCCGCCAGAAAAATTATTACTTGACTATGAAAAGTCAAACCCAGAGATTCGTCCTATAGTTCCAACAACTTTTCACATCATTTACAATAATAAAATTGTTATCAATGACCAATCCCCTATGGTTTAATCTATTCTGGATAATGAGTACCGAAGCCCTATTGATGAAAAAATTCCTCCCAATCTGTCACAACCAATTCCCACTCTACATACAACTGATCTAGAAGGATTGAAACCCTTGGAAGAAGTCCACATACCCCCTTTCATTGTCTATGAGGAAGATGTCATCGTTCTTATCCCTCATGAACCCTTGGCGACCCCTTTCATTGAGGAACTTGAGTTACATGCTATATCAACCATGAAACTTATCAATCCCAAGGTTGATTGCATGATTTATAGGGAGAATAAAAGTACATTTGATACTGATTTATACCATTTTGTTCCTTTCATATCAGCATCAATTCACCCATATGCAAGTCAATATGATGGAGGAAAACCTGAGCTAGATCTTCCACCTAAATTTGTTCATCCGACACTACGCATGTTACCCATCAGACACCCACCAATCTCCCCCAATCCAAATCCATCTTCAACACTTCCTTCACTATTGAAGGAAGATCTGTGGATCTTAGTGGAGGGACTGTAAGGAAAAAGGAAATATGAACACCCCATTGCACGACTATCCTATCATTGGGTACACTGTGAAGCTCAAGCAATCAAGGTTCCAGTCCTCATACATTTTCCATTCAGCTGGACATTCTTCGAGCTACCAGGGCCACCTGGAGATCCTCACTCTTCTCTTCCCTCCATCCAAGATTTAAGTTTTTCTCAAGACAAGAAAAATTTTAAGTCTGTGGTGGAGAAAGGTGGTACGTACTTATTCCACCCACTTTATCTTAAAATTTTTACAAATTTTATTATGTTATATAGTTTAGTTTCAATTCTTTCAAAATTTCTCTTTTAATTCAGCCTTTATCTAGTCAGACACCATGGATATATTTGTATCAGTGTACCCCTTTGAATTTAGTAAAAAAAAATTTGCAAAAATTGTATAAATTGCAAATACTGAAACCACCATGTCACCTAGGAACCCAAACTAGCATCACTCCTAGGAAAAGTTGGCAAGTCATGTGGAATCAATAAGAACCAAACACAAATTTTCTCTATGTTTAACTGAGGATTAACTTGTCATAAATCTCGTATAATGTGATTATCAAAAAAATTTTATCTGATGCAATGACACTCTCTGAGAAAAAAGTGAAGTTTATAAGTACAGGAACAATCCCCCTCCTTATTTCTCAAAAAGCAAAGAATAACCTCCGGAAAAAAATCTAAGTCTGAGGTGGCATGCTTCCCACCTCAAATTTTCCATATGTTGGGAAATACGGGTACAAAGTATAGCAATGTTAATAAAAATTTTATCTATCTGTATTCCCATAACATCAAGATCATGTCAAATACTACGAAATAGGAATGATGGTTTTATGACTTATACACAGTCCTGGAGCAAGTCCAATGACAAAAATCACTTCTTTACAACTGCTAACAAGTTGCTCGTGGATGATGGTTGTGCTACTCCTGATCTTCACCACTAACAACATATGTGCAACCGCTCCAGTGACTCTGGTGGTCTCATCATGGACTGTAGGTTAACTTTGCTCTCTGAGCAGCAGCCAAAGGACTCCTTCCTCTAGAGTAGTCCACATGGTTTAACTAGAAATCATTTCATTCACCAAGAACGAACAGGAAGGAGTTGTCCCTCCCACTGGTGTACTAGTCACCAACCTTCTCTCCCACAATGACAACTTCTTAGTTGTTCTCTCCCTTTGGCTATCCCTCCCTGTCAGGTAGGACTTGCCTGAGCTCTCTTAGTTACCACAACTAGAGAGGATAACATTTGTCAGAGTAACTGATTCTCCATTGTCTATCTTGTAGTTGAGATCTAGGAAGCCCCTAGTATCCCTCTATTTATAAAAGAGGCCATGGTTAGGGTTTCCAGTTGCAATCTGGTATGAGATAAATATGTGGGAGTGGAAAGGACTGGAAGATCTTGAATTTTCACAACTCACAACAGTCAAAACGGCTATTTCGTACACCCAGACGGTCGTCTGGTGTGTGAGACTGTCATCTCGCACTACCAAAGGCCATTTGGTAGTTCCCAATACAAAACGAATTTGGCTATTTTGAATCCAATTAATATCTCATATGAATTTCCTTGTTCCTCAAGCAATGAATAATTAAAACTATTCGAGAAACATCCAACACCTTCGTTCAACCCAACTAGGCCGTCTCATCCAAGAGAAACGTCTGTCTCACTCACCCAGATGGATGTCTGGTGAGTTGAGTTGAACCAGTAGATTTAATCATTTTGAACTGTCTGGCTCAAGGGTTGAACTTAAGCCAATTCGATCTACGATCAACCTAACCCCCAAATGGCCATCTCAACTTCTTGAGATACCCTTCTAGATGCCCAAATGGCCGTCTCACTCAGTGAGATGGTCGCTTGATAGACCTGGTCAACCAATCGAGCGATCAGTTGCATGAATTGAATACCCAAACACTTCAGTAATCAATCCAAGTGTCGTTCAAGATCAAAAATCCTCTTCTAGATGAGTTCCTATGTGTGTGACCGTATAGGTCCCATGTCACATTGGCAATGAATGTTCATTACTAGGTTATGACATCACAAGAAAAGAGTGGTACCTAGTCGAACATCAGTGCTACCCAAGTGAATGGAAAGTTGGAAAACAACTTCAACCTACAATCTAAGTATGGTGTTGCAGTGATTGTATAATTCCTTTGTCTCTGATATCCATGATGAACTCGAGGCATGGTGGGTCATCCTCTCAAAGTTTATTCCATGTTTCTTGAACCAATAGCAGTATGTCTGAGATAATATAACCTCAATACCATATATTTATTCACATGTGCATGCACATGCGTTTCTCAGTCTCGATTATCAAGTGGCCAGGATATCATACTCCGATAGGAGGGACAAATCCCATATCTATCACTCACGGTCTATCACCATGTGTCAAAGTTACCCAATCATAACCATTATAACTACCCATGTTTTAGAACTGTGTTTGATGATGTCAAAGCGTACCCAATGACATGTGATGAGTGCAGTGATTTCAGGTCTAAGAATCACAATCACCACCTTCATTATGAGAGATGATTGTGACCACAAAACCATGTGTCACTCTCAAGGTGGGTATGTTCAATACACTATTCCCTAACATGTATCGATGTGCCTAGTTTGATATTTCCATATCACAACTAATGAGATTTAGTCATCAACCAACTCACCCTCTGATTTTATGTGTTATTGTTGTCTATCAACTTTCCACAATAACAACCGATCAGGGACATAATGAGAATATATATATATATATATATGTACTCTTAACATTTGTATGATATCATCCATAAGGATGGTAACTTGACAATATATGTCAATGAGTAATATAATTCTCTAGACATTCACTATGTATCCTCATTATCTCATAACTGAGTCAAATAGATGAATTGGAAGCTTGCCTTTTATATATGTTGTTATTTATCAAATCCTTTTAGGTAATTATGCCATGTTAATCATCATATGATTTTCTCTACGAGCATACCTTACAAACAGACTCCCACTTGCACTTAGAGTCAATCACCAATGGATCTCATCCTTAGTTACCTAAACATGTCCAACATGCTTTTTCTACGCTAGTGCTAAAATAGCAGGTTAGCAACACTTTACTATTAGTCGATATATTGCATGTTTCTTATCTCTTTGCTCTGAGATGAAACTATTGTAATATGATATTTGATTCATGGCTTAACAATTATCTCCATTCTTGCCACAACATCTCTACTGAGTCATCAATGGTCAGAACATCTATAAATTCATCATAAGAACTTTTAGATCCATATAGTATATCTATGTGTTCATAACACATGCATACTCAGCTTCTATTGTAGATTAGCATTAATGGCTATTAGTTCAAAACCTTTTCAACTAATCACACTTATCTTTTAAATCAAACATATTTTAATTTGTGATCATTTTTGTCATTATGAAGCTTGCATCAATGTCACTCTCTACATACAACTCTTCCTTTTATTGATATCATTATTGACTAGCAATCTTATCCTTAAGTACTTTACAAGTACTAATGGATGTCTTTAATTACTTTTCAATAACCCTTATTGGATTTTATATCATCTTGTCATGTCCAATACATACAAGATTATATGGGATAAGTACATTTATAACATTCATGATAGATCCATTGTTGGGCTGGACCATGGAATTTGATTCATGATATTTCCATTCTTCATAGAAATAGTAATATAGGGTTCATGAGAGACTAATCCAAATTCTCTCTCACTGAATCCATCCATGTTGAACTCTTAAAACAAATATCTGGTGTATGTGCTCAAACTTCCATTGTGAAACAATCAAGAACTATCTCATAGGTCTTGATCTTTATCTCATAAGAAGTTTTACCTTATCATTCATGGCTGAAGGTGTTTTCATTCCAATTCTCAATGTTTACAATATTGAGATTTTATTCCTCGTCATATGTGGAATATTCATATATGCTCCAACTAAATCTTTTGTAATCACGTATTTCATCTTTTATCTTGATTCAAGTCAAACTCTTTGACTATCTTATCAAATAAAAAGATCCCATTTCTGAGTTGCTTGTTTCAATCCCTAATTGAGCTTTGTAGTTTATTGACTTAATTTACATTCATGAAGTTATGAAACCTTGTAGGTTGTGTCACATACATATCCTTTATTGTATTCCCTTAAGGAATCTGGCTTCCATCTTAAAATGCAAAATATCATATTTCATTCTAACCACAACAACAAGCATGACAATTGGTAAAGAAATTTCTATCATGTCCAAAAACTTGAACTTGATTTATTCAACCAATCTGTCCTTTTGTGTTATTCATGTAGATCTTGATCACAAGACCCTATTGCACCTTTTGGGTATTACCCCTTTAGGTAGTGTTGTGACACCCTGCCATCACACAGACAATGAGATGACATGTGAAAATGTACGGAACCACATATTACTGAAAAACATGGGTTAATTAAAACTGTTTGCGGAAAGCATACATAAGAGAGCTTTTACATCTAGATCATGTAGAGAAACATGTTATATAAAAATTAAAATCCTAATGTATGTCCACATCTGATCGGAACCAACTGTACTGTCAGAACTAGAGTTCATCACTTGTTTATACATACATAACGGGCCACATCAGGCCAGCAACCGGATAAACAAAAGTACAACAGCCATAAGTCGTGAAACCTCGTAAAAACATCTCTGAGGACCTGAGAGTACATGGATGACTCTAGGACTCTACTACAAAACACCAAAATAGCAGCATGTCCATCTCTTTCCTTCTACTGCTCTTCCTCTTGTTGTTCAGCCTCAACCTCATGACCACCACCACGTCTAGCGTGACCACCTAAAAAGGTTGTAAACCAACGAAGTGAGACACACAGACCCAATGAGAAACATAACTCCCCGCCGAAACTATAAAACCCCAGAAAGCTAAAGTAGGTAAAATAGATAACTGACATCAACAGATAATATGAGTAGCATACTGAGCAGAACTTATTGTATTTTCCAACTTACCAAAATATCTGGGAGGCATATAACTTGATATTTCTTTATGGAACATGATTGACAAGATAAGATTTATAAGATCATATCACAAAAAATAAGGAGCATACAAGTAACTGCATAGTATATCAAGATTACCTACACAAGCAAGGCCTCAACCAAAGTTTCGTATTTTGTACTTAAGCAATAAATACTATTCGGCTAGATTACGTAATTTTATGCCCTAAGGAAGTGAACTGTACCACTCAAATCCAACCATCGACTGCGAAGCCCAGAACCGGTGCCATACAAGGTCGATGGAAGAGCCGAACTCCACGACCTCTCCACCTCATGGTCAGTGCACGAGAACCAAAGCAGGACTGCAGTCTCATGCTTAAGTGGCCTCAGCCACCGAGCCAGCTCCGCAAGCTACCCATAACCCTAGCCCACTTTGGTATAGGTCACGACACTAGTAAACTTTGAGCCACGAGCATATTCACCGTGCTCTGAGCCATGAATGCATTCATGCTCTATCACATATCCTGAGCCCTAGGCCTATTCACCATGCTCCATATATCCTGAGTATGTAACCGCAGTTGCACTCAAATCCTCCTATTTTCTGACTAGGAGAAAGCCACACATATTCAACAATATGCACTTCCAAGTTAACCCGCAGAAGAACATGTTTCACCATCACCAGCTCCAGACGATGATGGATCTATGGCCAGGGAAAACTACATGATATGTTCCACTGTAATTAATTAACATATTTTAAGTGGATTGTTGAGGCAACCAAGTTGTAAAACATAAACAACATTGAGCTATATTAACACTGTCATTATCACATCATCATGGGATCTCAATCCCTCCTCACTAATTGCTACTGCCTCTCAAGGAATCAACATCCTGCATCAACATCCTGGGATCGCAATCCCTTATCTCCTCATTAGAGGATAACACCTCAATTAGGCACTCAGCCCTTATCAGGTCCTCAAACCTATCTTATCATACTAGTGATGCATGTTATTTCATCAACAAGAATTATCATCATGATACGGTGTTATTCAAACACATATGCCTCATAGCCCTTACCTGGCTATGAATTCATCTTATACACCTGCATGGTTAGTATATGCAGCAAGAGAGATAACTTAAAATCACCAGACGTAGAGCTTTACTGATTTTCATGTCATTAGGGTTTGCAGTTACATATACCATGATCAAGACTATGTGTAGCATACTATATCAATTACATTACTTCTATTAAAACATGGGCGTCCATCTAAGCTCTTAAACGTAACTAACATCATATCATCTTTATTTGGCATTATCTTTAAGCATCAAACATGTCATTGGTTTACAAACCATTATTCATATTTCATAGCAACAAAGATGTTTTTACATGATAAAGGATCACTAGATGGGTTTTCCGAGTTGGTCATAACCTTCACCAAAGGTGCCCGCTACCCTCACTAGAAATGTGACAGGTAGGGCAACCCTCACTACAGATAGTATTGGGTAGGATAACTACTCTCACCAAGGCTATATCGACTAGGGCATCCAACCCTAAGGTATTATGCCGCCATATCAGCCATCATCATGTCATGCACTTATGCATAGAGGGTGACAAGCAGACCAACACCCAGGGTATCGTGCAAACTGGTTCAAGAACTGTGTCATGCATCCAGGTGCTAAGGAATGTATCGGGCATCACAACTACCCAACGACCAAGAACTCTATTTCCCATATAGGGTTAGGGGTGCATGTCGGGCATCCCACATCACTTCATCAGCTAAAGGTCATATGGACCAAGAGAATGGCACCCAAAACCAAACCCTAACACCCAACTGACACACCATAACGTCCAAGACATCATGTCATCCAAAACACCTTGTCATCTATGGGCAAGGTGGCCACTAAGGCACCATGTCAGACAACAAGGTTAATAGAACTTAACTCAGCATATCGACCAAGACAACTCTAGAAGAGGGTATCGTGCAAGGATACAAGGATCATATCAATTAAGGCATACCGCCCAAGGTCACCACAAGATCAAGAGAGCCATATCCTCAACTCATCATTTCGGACAAGATCAAAACTCAAAACAAGGAGTGTCGAGCAGCACTACTACAAGGTGTGACGTGCAAGGCACCAAGCTCATCCCGACAAGGTCATCATCAACCTCAAGATCACCATCATCAAAACCCTAAAAGATCAAGACTATTGGCTCACCTCTCAACAACTAAGAGAGAGGGGTGTTGCATAACCTCCATCACCAATCGGGCAACATGATGGATCATATCCATATCAGTCAAGATCTCAACCACTACTAGGTCAACACTCAACCAAGGTTCACCTCTCAAATCCAAGGTGAGAGAAGAGTGTTGCTCAAGCAACTAGAGTATAGACTCACCACTCAACAACCAAGAGAGAGGGGTGTTTCCTACATCACTAGGGCCAAACTCACTTCTCTAGACTAAAGGAGAGAAAGGGGTTTTGCCCAACAATCTCTACACATAGGGTTCGTCCACCAAGATCAAAGAACATCCAACACATCCATTATAGTAACAATGTCATATATCCAACAAGATCAAAGATACAACTAAGCAAGAAGCATATCTAACAACATGCATGGTCGATCATGATCATATGTGAACATGCAACATAAAAGGAGGTAGTATAGTTAGGGTTAGAAGTTATGTAACTCGGCTTAAGCAAGCTCCTCAAGCTCCAAAGCTCCAAGCTTTAAGCTCAAGCACCACCATAAGAGGAAGAAGGAGACGCCAAGAAGAAGGATCGGCCACCAAGCATAGCTCCTCTAAGGGTATCAGCCACCAAGGTTGTAAAGGAGAGGTGGCGTTCACCAAGGAAGAGGGGAAACTAAGGAACTAAAGGGATCCTTATCAAGAGAAAGGAGATACATATATAGAAGAGGGTGGAGGAGAAAACAAGGCAATGTGTCGCCCACCTAGGGACACTTGTCCATGGGCAATGCCACCTTCTCATCTCTCCACCACCACATGTCCAAGGCTATTGCCACATGCAAGCACCATGCATCAAGTGTCCACTAGAGTGGTGACACAAATGAAGCCAAAGGTCAAGGATGGTCCATGGCCAGCACATCACACTCCCTTGCCCGACATAGCCCCATGGGTGACACACCCATGGCCGACACCAAGCTCACTTGCCCAATACAAGGTCCAAGAAGGAAAAGAAAGGCCCAAACAAGGAAAAACAAAGCCCAGGGCAACTCAAGCCATGAGCCCAATCCTTCCTCTCAACCCTAGAGGAAGCAAGGAGAGAGAGAAACATCTCTCAAGGTGACAAACTTTCTCATCAACCCTAAACTTAGGTTATTCGCATGTAGCACCTCCAACTCTCAACAATGATCAAGCAAACCTTGATCACCACTAGAGGTGATTAGCTAGCAACTAAGCACAAGGTTTAGGCAAAGCAAACAGGATAAGCCCAAAATGGAGGTCAGGGTCCTTACAATCCATAAACCTCTACAAAGGGATTTTGTCCCCGAAATCCGAAGAAAAAAGAGAGGGATACTTCCTCCACATCTCTTCCTCAAGCTCCCACGTGGCTTCCACAATGCCACGATGATGCCAAAGAACTTTCACAAGAACTAGGTCCTTCCTTTTTAACTTCTTCACTCTTCTGTCAAGGATCCTCACTGGACCTTCTTCATATGTCACATCTTCATCAAGCTCAACTTCAACTAGTTGTATCACTGTTCCTGAGTCTGGATGACTTTTCTTTAGCATAATGACATGGAACACTGGATGTAACATGTGCAACTCTGGCGGCAACTCTAACTTGTAAGCTACCTTGCCAATATGTGCTATTACCGTGTATGACCCCATATACTTGGGTGCCAATTTGCCTTTCCGGCCAAACCTCAACATGCCTTTCCAAGGTGAGACCTTGAGATACACTTTGTCTCCCACCTAGAACTCTAAAGGTTGTCGGCGATTGTCTGCATAAGACTTCTATCTGTCATGTTCCGCTTTCAACTGTTGTTGTATCATTCTAATCTTCTCTATTGTTTGTTGCACTAACTCAGGACCCAAAAGCTGATACTCACCAAACTCATACCAGCATAGAGGAGATCTGCACTTCCTGCCATATAGAGCCTCATAAGGAGCCATATCAATGCTCCACTGGTAACTATTGTTGTAGGAGAGCTCTATCAAACTGAGATGCACATCCCAACTACCTAGAAACTGCAAAACAAAAGCTCGGAGAAGATCCTCCAAAGTCTAAATAGTCCTTTCGGACTGTCCATCTGTCTGTGGGTGGAAACTAGTACTGACCCTCAACTACGTTCCCAATGCTTTGTGCAATTGTTCCCAAAAATGACTTGAGAACTGAGGACCACTGTCGGAGACTATCGTTTCTGGTACACCATGCAAACACACTATCTCGTCTACATACACCTGAGCAAGCTCCTCTACTTTATATGTTGTCTTTACTAGTATGAAATGAGTAGACTTTGTCAATCTATCCACTATTACCCAAATGGAATCGTGATTCTTAGCTGTCCTTGGCAGACCAACTATGAAATTCATGGTTATATGATCCCATTTCCACTACAGTATTGGCATGGGTTGCAACATACCTACCGGCTTCTGATGCTCAGCCTTAACTTACTGGCATACCGCACACCTAGCCACAAACTCGGCTACATCCTTCTTCAAGCCAGGCCACCAATACAGATCCTTCAGATTATGATACATCTTGGTGACTCCTGGATGCATAGCATACATCGATGTGTGTGCTTCCTCAAGCACTAGCTTTCTTAGATCATCAACATTGGGGACCACCATCATGTTATGATAACAAACTAGTCCATCTTCAGACTCATGGAACCCATCACACTTTTCGCTACCGAACTCTGATCTGATCAACTGAACTATATCATCTTCCTGCTGTGCATTTTTGATCTACTGTCTCAGTGTAGGCTTGACTTGCATCTATGCCAACAGTCCTGCCAACAAGGAAACTTCCATTTGCACATTCATCTGCCGCAAGGAGACAAACATATCCCGCCTATGGCATACCAAGGAACTCAACTATGCCTTCTTCGTGGGGAGAGAAGAAGACTTTCTACTAAGCGCATCAGCTACCACATTTGCCTTACCAGGATGATACTCAATGGTGCAATCATAATCATTGATCAACTCCATCCGGCGATGTTGTCGCGTGTTCAGCTCACTTTGCAAAAAGATGTACTTTGGATTCTTATGATCTGTAAAGATCTAACACACTTCCCCATAAAGATAGTGTCTCCAAATCTTTAACGCATGCACCACCGCTGCCAACTCCAAATCATGTGTCGGATAATTCTCCTCATGTCTCTTAAGATGTCGCGAAGCAAAAGAAACCACATGATCTTCCTACATCAACACACATCCTAAGCCTTTCTTGGAAGCATCGCAGAAAACAACATAGCCTTTCCGAGGCTCTGGCAGCACCAACACTGGAGCACTAGTCAGCCTATCCTTCAAACTTTGGAAAGCTTGCTGACAACGATCATCCCAAACAAAGAGTACATCCTTCCTGGTCAATTTCGTCAATGGCAACGCGATCACACTAAAGTACTTTTTAAACCTTCGGTAATATCCTACTAGACCCAGAAAACTACGGACTTCTGTCGGCATATTTGGTTGCTCCCAATCTACAACTGACTCCACCTTTTAGGGGTCCACTCTAACTCCTTTAGCTGATATCACATGACCCAAGAAAGTCACTTCTTTCAACCAGAACTCACACTTACTGAACTTGGTCTATAACTGGTGTTGGCGAAGAAGAGTCAACACTCGTCGAAGATGTTGTTCATGCTCTTGACTGTCCCGACTATAGATGAAGATGTCATCTATAAAAACTACAACAAACTGATCTAGAAACGGACGGAACACCATGTTCATCAAATCCATGAAAGAAGCAGGTGCATTGGTTAGCCCAAACGGAATAACCACAAACTCGAAGTGACCATATCTCATCCTAAATGCTGACTTTGGTATGTCATCCGCCTTAATCATCAATTGATGATATCCATATCATAGATTGATCTTTGAGAACACGGCAGTGCCACGCAACTGATCAAATAGATCGACTATCCTCGACAATGGGTACTTGTTCTTGATCATGACTTTGTTCAACTGATGGTAATCTATACACAACCGCATTGAACCATCCTTCTTCTTAACGAACAAGATTGGAGCACCCCAAGGCGATGTGCTCGGTCCAATGAAACCCTTATCCAACAACTCATGTAACTACTTCTTCAGCTCTTCCATCTCAGCTGGAGCCATCCTATATGGTGTCTGTGCAACTAGATGTGTTCCTGGCACCAGATTGATCTCAAAATCAATCTCTCGATGTGGGAGAACACCGGGAAACTCCTCAGGAAACACATCTGCAAATTCTCGGACAACCGGAACCTCCTCAATGCTAGGACCTTTCTCCTTCGTATTCACAATGTGAGATAAGAACGCCTTACAACCTTGCCGCATCAACTTCTCTGCCACCATTTCTGACACTAAACATGTCGGGAGAATCTTCCTATCTCCCAGGAAGGTCCACTTTTCTCCACCGTCATCAAACATTGCCTGCTTGGAACCACAGTCCATCACAACCTTATATTTCTCTAAGGTATCCATCCCAAGGATCACATCGAATCCATGCATATCAAGTGGTACAAGATCCACTTGTATACTGTGTCCTGAAAAAGATAAGACACAAGATGGACACTCTTCTCTAAGCATCGAGGAACCATGAAGAGGGGTTTCTAACAACATGCTATCTTTCTTATAGCTAACAGGTAAAAGACAGCTATCAAGTGTACTATGTGCGATAAAAGAGTGTGTAGCACCCAAGTCAACCAGAACAGATATAAAGCAAGAAGAAGACATATCAGAATGAAATAACTCCATCTGACCCGCCACCACTCGCGGGTTGACTATCGCCTCCGAGTGACTCATAGCATAGAATCGAGTTGTTGCTTGCTGTCCACATCATCTGATTCCTTGAGCAGAAGATCCCGCTTGCGACGCTTGACCACGTCCTTGCCCTCTACTACCACTAGGCTACTATTTATTTGACCCTTGTTGATTCTATCTCGACTGTTGTGTAACTCCAACATCTCTCTTTGGGCAATCTGCCTTCCAATGTCCAGTCTTCCCACAAAGATATCATGCCTTACCATCAAACTGTGGCATTGATGGCCCTATCACTGCCACTGAAGCTATACTATGTGACTTCATCGGTGAAGAAACATAACCTCTTCCCTTACGTGGAGACCATTGTGACGGTGTACTAGAACCTCTCATTATGGAAGGTGCTAAAAACCTTGGCTTCTTGAATCCACCAGATCTTTGTCCTTAAAATTGAGCAGGCCTCTTCTTGGTCATGGCCTCTCTCTTCTCCCTAACCAACCATTCTATCCTTCAGACAGACTCCATGAACATGGCGTCATCAACTCTGCGCTCAGACCCTTCTCAAACTATCGAATTCTCTCATCATCTATCGCCACCATATGAGGACAAAACCTTAGCATGTCCATGAACTTGGCTTCATATTCGGTGATGCTCATTAATCCTTGGTGTAGACGCTCAAATTGGTTGATCTTCTCATCCAGATACGTCTTCGGAAAGTATCTGCTGACAAACTCTCACCATAAAACCTCCCAACCGATCACCTCACCGGGTCGCTTCTCCTCCTCGATGGCCCACCAGTAGCCAGCACTACCTTTTAAAAGGTAGACAACGTGCTTTACTTTGTACGCTTCGGGGATGTTGAGGATCCAGAAGGCCTTCTCTAGACTTGTCATCCACATATCTGCATCCGTTGGATCAGCCATTCTAGCATACTCTGAAGCTCTGACTCGGCGAAGCTGCTCAAAGGTCCTCCCAATACCCGGTGTTTCACCATGGGGAGCATGTGCTCTTGGCGGAGGCAATGACAATCTTTCTACCATGAGATTCATCGTTGCCACCATCTGCCCCATAAGTTGTTGATAGGTAGGGTTTTTAAGTATGGTTGGGTCAAGTCGGGGTACCTCAAGCACTCGATCTTCATGTGCCTACACTCTAGCTCCATCAATTGATGCAGCCTTGTTGTTCTCAGCATCATGATCTTCATGGTTTCCAGACATCTTTAAGCTTTTTCTTCCGCTGAGGGCAGAAGATTATTGTAAGAAAATATGGGAAACTCACAAGAACAGACACAAACCTAGTCCTAGATCCCTGTAGACTCAGCGAACCTAGAGCTCTGATACCAAACCAACTGTGACACCCCGCCATCACACAGACAGTGAGATGACACGCGAAAATGTGCGGAACTACATGTTACTGAAAAACACAGGTTAATTAAAACCATTTGCGGAAAGCCTACATAAGAGAGTTTTTGCATCTAGATCCTACAGAGAAACGTGTTATATAAAAATTACAAGCCTAATGTATGTCCACAGCTTATCGGAACCAGCTGTACTGTCAGCACTAGAGTTCATCACATGTTTATACATACATAACGGGCCACATCAGGCCAGCAGCAGGATAAACAAAAGTACAACAGCCATAAGTCGTGAAACCTCGTCAAAACACCTCTGAGGACCTGAGAGTACAGGGATGACTCTAGGAATCTACTACAAAACACCAAAATAGCAGCATGTCCATCTCTTGCCTTCTACTACTCTTCCTCTTGCTGCTCAACCTCAACCTCGTGACCACCACCACGTCTAGAGAGACCACCTAAAAAGGTTGTAAACCAGCAGGGTGAGACACACAGTCCCAACGAGAAACATAACTCCTCGCTGAAACTATAAAACCCCAGAAAGCTAAAGCAGGTAAAACAAATAGTTGACATCAGCAGATAATATGAGCAGCATACTGAGCAGAACTTATTATATTTTCCAACTTACCAAAATATCCGAGAGGCATATAACCTAATATTTCTTTATGGAACCTGATTGACAAGATAAGATTTATAAGATCTTATCACAAAACATAAGGAGAATACAAGTAACTTCATAGTATATCAAGATTACCTACACAAGCAAGGCCTCAACCAAAGTTCTATATTTTGTACTTAAGCAATAAATACTATCACTATAGCAAAAATACCCATTAGTGGCTTTTATTCCAATGGCTTTTCTAAAAAAATGCCACTATATATGTAATGTCGTGGCATTTGTAATTTAAATGCCTCTAAACCACATATTATGGAGTTTATAGAAAAGACTTACCAATTAAGGTATTTTTATAATTAATTAGTGGCATTTCAAAATTGCCAAATCAAATGAGTGGGCCACAATTAGTAAGAAATTTCTATTCCCACGTGGCTTCCCCGGTCTGCAAAACGGTTCCTCTTCTCTACGCGTTGGGTAGAGATATTTATTCCCCACATTTGCTCTTCTCACAGAACCAGCGAAGTCGACCTAGCTAGCCTTTTCACCCTAATCTGCCAGACTGTGGATGCTACCTGCTGGAATGCTATCTGCTTTTCTCTAAGGTGTCGGTGACGTTGCCAAGGGTTGGAGGGGATACCGAGGAAGAGATCAGTCTCCCAACTTGTCGGTGAGGATTGCGGCGGTTTGCCACCCTGCTGCTTCGGCATGCGATAGGTAAGTACACCCCACGAAACAATAAACACACATGGTCTTTCCCATCCATTCTTGCAGTTTCCATTCTATCAAGGTATATATGATAATCGGTTTATGAAGATAGTCTTGAAATATGATGATTTCGTTGTTTTATATCCAGTAATCACTTCCTTAATCATTTATGTCAAGCCATCGACCATCCTTCTTTGTTAGATTTAAACTTGGATTATGTTACAGTCTTGAAATATGATGATTCTGTTGTTTTATTTTACAGTGTTGCATTGGTTTTGGTTATGTATACAAGTTTGCTAAATGTTAGTGTATTCATATAAAAATATGTGTATAGTTGTATTAAATTGTAAGGAAAATGAAGCATCAACTTTTTAAAAAGTGGTCCCTTAGGTTCTCATGTGATGTCTACACATCTCCAGTATCTTTGTTTGTAAATCATTAACGAATTTAAAAAGTTGATAGAACATGCCTGGGATTATTTTCATTAGTATCAGTCGGGTTTACATAATGAAGAGTGTCTAAAGGTGATAGAACAGGCTTGGGATGATCCTGTAATAGGGCACCCCTCCTTTATTTTCTTCCATAAGCTCAAGAGGGTTAGGATGGCACTACATAGGTGGAGCAAGGATACCTTTGGCGATAATAAATAGTGTATAAAGGACTTGGAAGATGTGATCTTTACCACACATGCTGCCTTTGATGGGAACATGACTGATACTAATGAAAATAATCTGAGATCGGCGGAGAGGGAATTGCAGGGTCTACTGGATGAGGAGGAGGCGAGGTGGAAGGAGAAGGCAAGGATTAGTTGGCTCCATGATGGGGAGTGAAATACCAAGTTTTATCACGCCACCGTCAAAGCTAGAAGGAAACATAGAAGGCTGAATAAGGTGGTTTTGCAGGATGGCACATGTATCTCGGATACAAAGGATATGGCGGAGGTAGCGGCTGACCATTTTCAACATTTTTTTAACGAAGTGGTAGATACAGGTGATGGTGAATTGGAGGAATTCTTGCATGGTATTCCGGATACGATGTCCATGGATGACAACTGCTTACTTACTGTTGGTCCCCAGGAAGAGGAGGTTATGAAGACCATGATGAAGATGGATGCAACGATGGCGCCGGGTCCGGATGGGTTCAACTTATCTTTTTTCTGGGCTGCATGGTCGATAATAGGAGGAGATTTTATGAAGTTGGTGGATGCGTTCTACAAAGGACAACCTTGTTTTAGGGGGTTGTTCTTCTGCCAGATTCTTCTTATCCCGAAGGTTGATTGTCCTAAAAGGTTGCCGGAAGACTTCAGACCTATCTCGATTGAGAACGTCACCCTTCGTATATTGGCGAGGATTCTTAGTGATCGCATGGCGCCTATGATGCCGAGGATGATATCAAAGATACAAGGGGCCTTTGTTAAAGGAGGAGACATCACTCATCATGTCCGGCTGGCCAAGGAGCTAATGCATGATATAAATAAAGGCAAGGATGCACCTAATGTCATTCTGAAGTATGACATGTCGCGAGCATATGATAGAACGGATTGGAGTGTGTTGCGGAAAGTAATGGCTAGATTTGGCTTCACAATAGAAGTGGTGAATCTATGCTTGAGTTTCTATCAAAATACATGGGCCATGGTTACAATGGGGGAGGAAACTACAGGTTTCTTTCCAGTTAGTAGAGGCCTTAAGTAGGGATGTGCGCTATCTCCATTCTTATTCATTCTGTTTGAAGAGATTCTGTGCAGAAAGTTCCTTAAATTAGAGACGGATGGGCTCATATCGAGGTTTCAGATCTGGGGGGATGCAACTCCTCCGACCATACTATTATATGCGAATGATATTGCTATTTTCTTTAATGCAGACCATCGATCAAGGGAGATAGTTAAGTCTACCTTTGAGGTGTATGAGATGGCTACTGGAGAACGGATCAATAAGGCTAAATCCACATGCGTGGTAGGAGGGAAAAATACAGAAGTGATTGATAGAGTGGTTGATGAGCTCAATGCAGGAGCTGTGATGGAGTCGTTTACCTATTTGGGAATACCGATCATTAAAGGAAGGATGAGACTCAATGATTATGACTTCCTGATGAAGAAAATAAATATGAAGGTCACGGCTTGGAGATCTAAAATTATGTCCTTTGCAGGGAGAAGGTTGTTGATTGCTCATGTTCTTAATTCCATTCCAGTGTACACGGAGGCAGCTGTAGGTATTCCCTCGGGGTTTGCAGATTGGATTGAAAGGAAATTCTATAACTTCTTGTGGACAGACAGGAATGATCATCAAAGAAAGGCGTGGATTAACTGGAAAAGAATTGCAACTCCCTTTCACCAAGGTGGTCTGGGGATTCCATCGCTGCATCTAATTAATGAATCTTTCATAGCTAAGGCATGCTGGGAGGTGTTGACTACAGATTCTATTTGGGCTACTTTCTGCAAAGATAAATACGCCAACATGAATGGGGGGCGAGATAATGGTTACCATGGGTGCTTGAAGTTGGGATCGTCACCGTCACCATTATGGAGGAGGATACGGGATTTATTCCCGCGTGTCTTCCCGTTATGCAGATGGATTGTGGGGAGGGGTGAGATCTCATTTTGGGATGCGAGGTGGTGTGAACAACGGCTGGATCAACATGCTATTTACTCCAGCGATAGAAGGCATCCATTCAAGGTGAAAGATTTCTGGATAGACGGGCTGGGTTGGGATTGGGCCTCGCTGCGGGTGATACTTGACGATGATGGGATACAGATGATCCATGATAACAATATATGGCTTGCGGAAGAGGATGATAAGCTGATTTGGAGTCCAGAGAGGAAAGGGTGCTTCTCCATGAGATCGGCAAAGTTGATTCTGGCTCGTGACAGGGTGGAAGGTCCACAGGGACTTGAAGTGGTTTGGAAGTCTGCATTTCCTAAGGCTGCGGCCTTTATCTGGAAGTCGGCGAGAGGAGCTATTCCTACTGATGAAAAGGTTAGAGTTAGATGTTGTATATCAATTGCGTCTCAGTGTAACTGCTGCATGGAACCTAAGGAGGAAAACCTTGATCATCTTTTGTTCCAAGGTCAGATTGCCGGTTTCTTTTGGGGTAAATTCGTGGAGTTAACAGAATTTCCACCACCTAGTAACATTAGAACATTGATTGATTATTGCATGATGGGGAAGAGAAAGAGATTAGTAGACTGGTTGGTAGGGAACCTTGTGATTGTTATTCCTTACAGTATATGGCGCCTGAGATGTGAAGCAAGGTATGAGGGTAGACATAGGCCTTTTTCCTATGAGTGGGATTATGTTATTCAGAGTATGAACTTTAACATGATGAAGAGATCTTTTCCGATAGATAGAGATAGTGAATTGTATACACATTTGAGGGAGACAGGGTTGGAGGTGCCTAGAGTAATGCTAAGAAAAATAGAGCTTGTGTGGTGGCAGATGCCAGATTTGCACAACCTGAAGATCAACATCACGGTTGGGAGGAGTAGAGATTGTCATGGCAGGCTGAGAAGATGAGCGGCGGGGATTGTCCGGAATCATCAAGCCAATGTGTGCCTTGTTTTCAGAGCTCGGCTCAGGAGTATGGAATACACTCTCGCTTATTTGCAAGCATGCGCTATAGGAATGAAGATTGCAAGTGATCACGGGCTGATAGTATCATGTATAGAGGTTGATGATTCATACATCCATGACATTATTTGGTGTGATAAGAAAGAACCATGGAGGGTGACCCACTTTGTCAGGGAGCTGCGGGAGGAGATAGTCTCGGCTATGATATCTAGATCCTTGGTTCACAAGGTCATCAACTCGATACCTCGTGAGTTGGGGAGATGGGGCAGTAGTATGGATGAGTTGTTTGTTTCATCCGATTCTATGAATATTCCGAACAAGATAAGGGGGATGGCTGCATTGGAGAAGAGAAGGGTTCCATATATCGTGTTAAAGAAATCAGATGCATAGGGGGATGGCTTCTGCGGTTTGATGTTCTTTCGAAGTTGGGGGGGGTGATGAGTGTAATATCTGATGAGTATGTACACTGGTTTGTGTTTCACACCTGCAATTTAATATAAGCAGGAGCTGTAATTTTTATGATGATTTAGCCCACATGAGGGGTGTGGGATGAATAAAAGCGACCCCTGGCTTAATTTTAAAAAAAATCATTAACGAATAGGCAAGTAATGTATCCTTACCTAGGCCACCACCTTTGGTGGGTTGGCACTCTCTGATGAGAATAGGGGTTCCCACCATTGGGCTAATGAAGGGGAGAGATACTCATCTTTATGTAAGTAGAAATAGGCTAAGGAGAGAACAAGGTTTATGAGATGGTCATTTCTTGTGTAATATTCTAGGATTCAGAAATGTCTAAGGAAGAATAAGACCTTTGTATAATTACTTATAGTATAAATGTTTTTTGGGTGTGGTTTCTTCAATTTTCCTTTGATTACCATAAACTTGAATGGTCTATATTCTTCTGCACTACCAATTGACAAAAGCCTTCACCATCCCTGAAAATTAGGGTCTTTAAGAAACAATGAAGCAAGATACCAAGGGCATGTAGACAAGTTGCTATTAACACTAAGCTATGATTGCACAAAATGTAGGGGTTCCATTGTGAAACAATAATAATTTTTTCTCTACCATAGGAAGTCTGGTTTTCCCTCTTGATTTCTATATTGAACAAATTGCATGGCTTCTATGCAGTGATGTTTACATAATGGTTGATTCATGTTTTTTTTGGAGTGTACATCTTATCTCAGTACTGTTGTAATGTAAACACATTGCATTATGGTTACTTTAGTTCTGTATCCTAAATCAATTTTTGTCTTTTGATGGCATGTTCTGATACTCAAGAAGTTTATAGCCAATTATACATCTTTACTATATATGTACTCCAACCTCTCGCCTTGGGCCAGGAACCATCAGCTGGCTGGCACACCAGTTCCTCCAAGTTCTGGGTCTTCTACACTCAGATCTTATACAAGTTGTACACTTGTATGGTCCCTGACCAGGTTTCATCAAACTAGATAACGATGTTGCCCATTCTCTAATGGGTTCATTCTTGTCGATGTTGATAGAAACCATGGGGAATATGTTTATGGACTACTTTCTTCACTTTATAAAATATATTGCTCTATATTTTGTAAATTTATACTAATTTTTTTGAAAATTTATAATATCGTTATATATACTTACAATTGTTAGTACTAATATTTTGCAGTCTCTTTTCACCCACAACAGTCACTATGGCCTGGGCATCTACTCCCCGCTCCTTTTCCCTGAAGTAAAAAAGCTGGACATCACACTAGACGATCATACACTTGCACAACTCACCATTCCCAGACATTGGCATCATCTGGACAAAAGACGCTACACGGCTGGTCAAATGACCTTAAAGTTTGGGAACTCGACAAATGTAATCGAGGTTCAGTATGATGGTGATAGAAATTTGGTATCCACAACCAGTTGGCATGGGTGGATTGGGAGAATGGGAATTGGTCGTACGAACTAGGTTTTGCTTCGTCCGATTGGCGACAATACCATACATACTTATATACATAACTACAACAACAGTTTGCCTTCTCACCTGAGATGGTATATGCACGAGCCAGGCTGTACCATATCTAAGAAGATGTCATTCGATGAATTTAGCATGCCTGAGGTGCAATCCTTGTTCGTTGGTACAGCCTTGTACCCCATGACCATTAGTTCAGATTCGTCTACCAGCGACTCATCCTCGATACAACATCATCAACAAAACGGACACGTCACAGTCATAATAGTTGTCACAATTGTTGATGAATTTTTTGAACTTTTAAATTAGATTTGTGTTGTATTACTTAATGAACATTAGTAATCAATCAAGTATTGCGAATTTAAGGTACCCAATGTGATCTTCATGATGGCTTGTAAATGTTTTCTCTGGTGTGGTTTTGAGTGATGTTTTTCTTTGAGGATTTCCTCAAAGTGATGTTCTACTTTTATCCTTATTATAGTTATGTTGTTTGTATGACAGACTTACTCATAAATGTTATATTTTTTACTATTTTTAAGAATGGATAATTGTTGGATGGCAGAGGATGACTGAATGAGTAGTAAATACCTTTTATGTTGTTCAATTTTTTTTTAAGTGTCTTCATTTTTGTGTGACTTGATATACTCAGGATGAGAGAACAGTTAAGTGACAACTTCCATAATAAGACAACTACAAGGAATGATATAAACAACATCATTGACTCTTGTATGGGGACTCATTTACCTAGCATTACTCAACAAGGTTGTTGGAAAGCTTTGAACCTGTCATCCAATAATCGCTCCAAAAAAAATTTAGCTTCCCTTCCACCTAGTGTTCAAAATGATAGACCAATGAAATTCAATAACATTGTTGCTAGCTCTGCTATTACTAGAACACCTTATGATGGACAAGGTAATCATATCATCACATTTATAGTGATGCATTTAATTATATATATTTTCTATATATGTTGTATGCTTTATGAATGAATGCTCAGGTCAAAGACATCGACAACGGGTGCCTAATGGAAATGCTTCAGTGTCCAATCATTCAAGAAGAGTAGACAGTAGAGCTGCCAATAGTCAAAATAGCCATGCTTTTCATGATCACGTGGAGCAAAATGGCCTACCTGATCACCATGATGAGTTGTTAAATGCTACAACAACACCTTCTGATGGGCTAGGTAATCAGTTAATTCATTGCATATATAGTTCTGCCTTTAGTGATATATAATTTCCATTTATGTTGTATCCTTTATGAATGAATGCTCAGGTCAAAGACATCGACCACGGGTGCCTAATGGCAATGCTTCAGTGTCTAATCATTCTAGAAGAGTAGATAGTAGAGATGCCAATAGCCAAAACAGCCATCCATTTCATGACCACATGGAGCAAAATGACCTCTCTGATCACCATCAAGAGTCATTGAATGCTACAACAACACCTTATAATGGTCTAGGTAATCAATTATTTCATATCATTGCATTCATAGTGTTGCATCTAAAGATATACAATTTCCATTTATGTTGTATCCTTTATGAATGAATGCTCAGGTCAAAGACATCGACCCCCGGTGCCTACTGTCAATGTTCCCGTGTCCAATCAATCAAGAAGAGTAGAGAGTAGAGATGGAAATAGCCAAAATAGCAATGCATTTCAAGAAACCATGGAGCAAAATGACGTCTCTGATCACCATGATGAGTCGTTAAATGCTACGCCAACACCTACTAATGGGCTAGGTATTCGGTTTATTTATATCATTGCATTTATAGTGCTGCATCTAATGATATATAAATGAATGCTTAGGTCAAAGACATCGCACATGTGGTCAAACACAATGTTTGCAAGTCTGGAAAAGAAAGCCTGACGATCAAATTCCCATTGAGATAAATCAATTTGGACAACCAGTGGGTAAAACCCAATGTCACTTATCAAGTTTTTTGACAACCATTGCAAGAGATCCCAATCTTTGTCCATTACTGGAGACAATTTCTAGCGAATAAAAAAGAATCCATATGGAATTTTGTGAGGGTACAATATTAAAATTTATTTTTAAATGGTTAAATGAAGCTTCTAATTGATATCCTTATTGTCGGTAGAGTAAATTCATGATGGACATAGAATTAAAGGAGTGGACAATGAAGAGACTGGGAAAGAAATGGAAGGACCATAAGAGGGAGTTATGAAAACTATACTTTGTAGAAGATAGTCCATATGAACAACAACTTGAACAAGTTGTTCCCCGTGTGGAAATGTCTCAATGGAAATTTCTTGTGGATTACTAGAGGAGCAATAAAGGAAAGGTAATTTTTTGTATCTATTAATTGATATTTAATTTACCTCACAGATAATTACAATGGACAATACTGCAATTTCTTTTCACAGAGGAAGTGTATAACTAACAAGACAAGCAGAAAATTTCAAAAGGTTTGCCACACAACAGGAACCAAGTCATTTGCTTGTCTAAAACATGATGTAAGTTAGTCAATATTGTGATCCAGTTGGACAATTTTGAGACATCTGTTTAAATGATGTTAGCAATAACCTTGTTTGAATGATACAGTTGGAGAAGGAAACAAGCAGGGAAGTTGATCCCATTGAGTTTTTTGAGAAAACTCATCATAAAAAAGATGGGAGCATAGTTGATATTGAATCCGCCAAAATTTTGGTACAAGGATTCCTATCCTATAGTATTATGTTACATTTACTACATGGAAACATTTATATGTTTGGTATAAAATTCATCTCCTATGTTTTGTTGTGTGTAGGAAAAATTTTCTGAGTAGGTGACGATCTGCAAAGAAGCCAACCTGATGTTACTACAGCTGAAATTTATAGGTAGTTTATGGGAGAAGAGAGACCAGGATATGTTTGTGGTTATAGACTTGGACCATCACCTTTTGATATATGGGGAAAGAACTGTAAATCCCAAGAAGTTGATGAAGCGCAAAGGAAGCATTTCCGAGATTAGCTTGAACAACAACGGATGGAATTTGAAGCTAAAATTCAAGAACAAAATGCAAAAATAGAGCAGATACTAGCCTTGTCTAGAGCAGGAAACAGTCAATCAGCACAATATGTACACATTGTCCAGGTACGAATACATTTTATACGAGATGTGTGGTATCAATTATTTTCCATGTTGAATTTTGATGGCCTTATGACAAAGATAAAATAATTATGCAGATCGGAATGAGACATTCAACAATTTATAAGGGACAAGTATGTTTGTATTTGTGTAAATTGCACATCATTCTACGTTTATATAATTTTTTTTAAATTGTATTATGTTTATAGGAAGTGTATGTGCTGAGTATCGCAGATGCAGATGATAAAGTTGCAATCGGTCGAGTATCTGAGGTTGACCCCTTGCAAATGGTGGGAGGTGCAATTTTAGGCTCATCATGTGTTGGTGTTTATGTAGAGGTTGTGGTGATGGCCAACGAACCTCTAGTCAGACCTTCTGAGCAATATCAATATATGGATGAAGTTATTGGTAATGTCATATCATGGTCGAAATCACATTTACTGCCAAAGTGAGCATATAGTATTGCTTATAATATAACATAATTGAAAACAAAACTAGTATCTAAAGCCATTTCCATTTGTTGTAGGTCATGAAGTGTAAAGATAGATAATTGCATTCTTGGATATTGTGTAGAGAGATGAAAGCTATAGTTGTGTTTCTTTGGTCCAATTTTTTATTAGTACATAACGATCCAGATATTGTAGCTTCATGTCCATTGTCATACACAATGTTGCCAAATGACAATCCTATTTTGCTTTTAGCTATGAGAAGTGTCTTACCTTCTTGTGTGTGACATTTACACAACATATTTTGTTTTGACCTGTTGAATATGAATGTCTTTTTTTGCTTCCTAAGTCAATAGTTCTCTGTAAACTTTTCTTTCATAACTTGATCACATTTTGCATGATAGATTACTAAGTCAATATTTCTCTGAAGAATTGTGCATTTTGTGCCTTCCACAACAAACAACATGTCACTGTATAAAAGGCCAATTTTTGGAGATCAGAGGCCATTCTCGAGAGCTAAGGTTGTCAGGTCATCTCTTGTGAAAGGCTTCTGCTTAGATCTTGTGAATGGCCTTTAATCTCTAAGAACAGAGCTACTGTTAGGACTCAAAAATGGGATTCCTCACCCTGGAACTAGTCTTATAGGCAATCCAACAAAATGGTACATCCTTACATGTTCTTGATGTATTGCAGCCTAGCCCAAGTAGTATCTAAAAGTAGTATCTAAGGTAGTATTTCAGCCTAGCCAAAGTGGTTTTTAGCTATGAGTAGTGTTTTTGGAATCTTGTGTGTGAGATTTACACAACATATTTTGTTGTGGTGATTCACCTCAAGATGGTTTGTGGTTGAGCTTCTATGATTGCTCAATATTTAGTCTATTAAGATGTCTGAAATGTAACTAAGATATTTTAGTCGCATGCTTCTATGCATCCTAATTTCTCAGCAGAGGTACAACAAGTCATTTTCAACATTTCCATGGTACAACAAGTCATTTTCAACATTTCCATACTCTGCTTTGGTTAAGAAGTCAAGGAAGAAGCCTCAAGAAATAATGGGTGCTCTTAGTAATATCGGTTCCTCCATGTTCCCTTAATTGTTAAAACAACATCTACAATAATACCCTTTCTGTAACATGTGGTTGTGATGCAGGCCCTAAAAGCTAATAACTATGGTAAGGATCCTCTACTAAGATCATGTACAGAGAATGACCTTAAATATCCAAGTACAGAGCTTCTCTTAGGACTCAAAAAGGCATGTTTTTGGAGATTAAAGGCCACTCTCGTGAGCTAAGGTTGTCATCTCATCTCTTGTGAAAGGGTTCAGCTCAGCTCTTGTGATTGGCCTCTAATCTTCAAGAACAGAGCTGCTGTTAGGACTCAAAGATGGGATTCCTCACCCTAGAACTGGTCATACATGCAATCCAACAAAATGGTGCATACTTACATGTTCTTGATGTATTGCAGCCTAGCCAACATTGGTTTCTAGTTTTGCTTTGGGTTGTTTTAAGGATTCCTGGATAAGGTATATTTAACTACTTCGCTTCACTTTTTTTCAGTTGAAGGGGATAGTGAATTTGTTCTGGAAACTCTTCTTGCTGATCAGGGGATAGTGAATCTATTCCTGGTGGCCATGTTAGTATAGATTTGAAGACATGAAGCCTCCTGTTGATCTACATAGTCAACTTTGCATGTTTTGCTGTTAGTTGTTTATTACATGTGGTGGTTTCTATGACTGGTGGTGGTGTTAATGATGCATCTGCTCTAAAAATGGCAGACATTGGTATTTCCATGGGAATTGCTGGAACTGAGGTAAGTATATTCTCTATATGTCAATTTGTATATCTATCTTCTTGTATTTTAGTAATTATTATCGATAATGATTGTTTCTTCTCTTTTTATGTGTCAGTCCAGGTTACCAAGGAGGCTTCAGACATGGTTCTTTCTGATGATAACTCTAGTACAATAGTTATTGCATTTGGCAAAGGGAGATCTATCTATAACAACATGAAGGCCTTCACTAGGTTCTGCTCTTATTAATCATTATATGCTTTCTTACCTTACTAAAAATCTTTCAACTTATTATGTATGGACTCTAGTTTTATGAGAACCCTCGACGACATTGAGTTTGATAACCATCTTTTGCTTTTTACATAATTGTCAAGATTTCCAGCTTTGCACCCTTTCTATCATGTGCTTAGTTGTGTGCTTAGCTGAATGTCTACAACTTTGATGCATGGCAAACTCTATTCAGCTGACATAATGTGAATGGTACAGTTGAAATTATCACCATTGTCGAACTTATTAGGAAAGGTGAGAAGGTGGGTTCTTCTGAGGCTTCCCTTCTTGCCAAGCTCGACATCAGGCCCTTCTCATATGGACTGGTTGTACTGTCAGTTTATGACAGTGGATCTATATTCAGCCCTGAGGTCCTTCACCTTACTGAAGATGGCCTTATTGATAAATTTGACAATGGTGCTATCTTCCATGATACTATCTTAACAGCATGCTAGTGTTGTAAGTGTTTTTGTCTTACATTTGCTTGCAAGTGCTCAACATTTTGCTCACTTCATTGTAGGATCCTAGCAAGTTTGCAGTTGTTGTTGCCCCTACTGCTGCTTCAGGCTATGTAGCTGCACCTGCTGCTTCTGCTGCCAAGGTGGAAGAGAAGAAGGAAGAACCTACTGAGGAATCTGATGACCATATGTCCGTAATGCTATCACTGCAGCTGAGAAGAAGGATGAACCTTCATTGCAGTGTAGCTGGTCTACTCCTATAGAAGGTCACAACTACTTGGAATGCTAGAATGGAGTTGTATGTTTTTGTAAGAAAATGAGTTTTTATTCCTTTGGGTGATCTCCAAGTGCAAAATGAGTTGTTAACCAGTTAGTGTTCATGTCTACAATATGTACCATATATAGTAATATGTGATGTTGTTGTATTCAATACAAGGGGCAAGGTAAAATGTCCTCCCCATGTAATTGTCATTTGATTATAAATAAAAAATTTCAATACTTCTGGAAAGTATTCGGCTTCAATTGGCATTCAATTAGGAAACTTGATCATGAACTACAAATTGATTGACTAAAATCCATAAAAAATTAGTAATGCAGAACTAGTATGTAATTAGTGGCTTTTTCATAAGCCACTACATTCAATCAAAACCGTTTTATACAACAACATTATACAAACATTGGCATTTGTATAAAAGCCAAATGATGGATAGTGGCTTTTCTATAAATGCCAAATGATGGTTTAGTGGCCTTTATGTGGCATTTATTCGAAGCCACTAAAGACAAACATTTAGTGGCTTTTACAACTTAAGCCGCTATCTTCCTAGTGGCATTGGCGCTAGAGGCATTTTTTTAAATGTCAACAAATGTCGCTAAACCTATTTACTGGCTTTTTTTTCCAATGGCATTTCTAAAAGTCCGCTAATGTGAATGTTTGCTATAGTGTATTCGACTAGATTACGTATTTTTATGCCCTGAGGAAGTGAGCCATACCACTCAAATCCAACCATCAGCTGCGAAGCCCAAAACCAGTGCCATACAAGGTTGATGGAAGAGTCGGACTCCATGACCTCTCCACCTCATGGTCAGTACACGAGAACCAAAGTAGGACCACAGTCTCATGCTTAAGTGGCCTCAACTACAGGGTCAGCTCTGCAAGCTACCCATAATCCTAGCCCACCTTGGTACAAGTCTCGGCGCTAGTAAACTTTGAGCCATAGGCCTATTCACCGTGCTCTGAGCCATGAACAGATTCATGCTCTATCACATATCCTGATCCATGGGCCTATTCACCATGCTCCATATATCATGAGTCTGCAACCGTAGTTGCACTCAAATCCTCCTATTTTCCAGCTAGGAGAAACCCACACATATTCAACAATATGCGCTTCCAGGTTAACCCGCAGGAGAACCTGTTTCACCATCACCAGCTCCTTACGATGATGGATCTATGGCCAGGGCAAACTACATGATATGTTCAATTGTAATTAATTAACATATTTTAAGTGGATTGTTGAGGCAACCAAGTTGCAAAACATAAACAACATTGAGCTATATTAACACTGTCATTATCACAGCATCATGGGATCTCAATCCCTCCTCACAGATTGCTACTGCCTCTCAAGGCATCAACATCCTACATCAACATCCCGGGATCACAATCCCTTATCTCCTCATGAGAGGATATGTAACATCCCTATTTTTAGGAGTAAAATAAAACCTTTTATGTAGTTTTTCTTTAAATAATATTTTGTTAAGAGCCTTAATGCAATTTGTCCAAATTAGTTTTATTTCTAGGAGTTTAATACAAAGAGAAATAAGAAAGGGCACCAAGTAAGTTTCTTTTATATTAATGTGTTGCAAATATGTGTAATAATGACAATATGTCTTCCCCTTTTCTTTTATTAAATAAATCTAAAAGTAATGGAAGATAAAGAGAAAGAGGAAGAAAAGAAAAAACAATTCGAAATTTAGACATTAATGTGTTTTTCCTTTTTATAGATTTCAAAATAAAGCCTCTAATGTTCATCTTCTCTCTCCTACAAGAAAAGTACATAAAAAGGCAATAAATGAGAAGGCCATGACTTTAAATAAGATGAATAGTCATGAAATTGAATTTTGGAGTAAAATCCCACAAAGGAAAGTTCCCCATCTTTTATTTAATTAGTCTGTACACTTAAATTATGATAATGAACAAAAATATAAAACGTGGACCAAATGTTGAGAAAACCTAAATCTAATTGGCTAGGAATATTCTAGGCCGTATAATTAGTCAATGGTCCAAATTTGGACTCATTTGGAGTTTGTTTGACCCTCCAATTAAAATAGGAAAGTTTGATTATAGTTTGATTTGGATTTGCTTTTAATGTCTCGAATTTCCCTATGGTCCCAGGATTTATTTCCCTGTCACGCACTTCATTCTTCTTTCCATATATGCATGCATCGCCAGCCGTTCATCAAGGATCAGATAGCTCAGAATTCGTCTTCCTCCTTGGTCTTTTTAGGCAAGAGAGACGTTGACACTGTGATTTACTTCGTGATCGATTTCTCTCTCTCCAATCACTCTCTTCTCGTGATTTCTTCTCCCTCGAACCTACCTCACCCCCACACATCTCCTAAACCCTAGAACTCCCTCTCTTGTGGAGTATATAGGAATTGCCTCTTAAGGGCTTGAGCTACTCTCTCCGTCAAAAAATGCAGCCGCCACCTCCTCCTTCCCTACTGCTCGATCGAGCCCCCATTAGCACCTTCGACTTCTGTCTTTCCCTCCTCCACCTTCAATTTCCTCTTTCGTGCCCCCAAGCACCCAGACCTACTCAGCCTCCATCTCTCGAAACTTTGAGCTCATCCAGCCTCTTCCGCCCATTGTTGCTCAATACGAAGCGTGGTGAGCATCCTCAACCTCCTTTCTTTGCCTTGATATTGTTGTTTTGTCGCGCGACTCCCCTGGATGGCATGTCCTATAGAGCCAGTCGGAGTGCTCACCAGTGCTTTGACGCCATGGCACCTCCAGGCCTCTCCGGCCAAGGTGACGCCACCCACAGATTCACCCGACTCTGATCGATCTTTTTGGACCCTCGTTTGGTGTTTTCACGACCTGAGTCAGCGCAAGCGACTTCTGACTTTCTCCTCTGTTTCCGACTGTTCCCGGCACACAACCAGCCTTCTCTTATCGATTCCTTCTCGAATCGACACCCTTCACTTCGGTTTGATCTCTCCGTGACCCTGCCTCCATGTTGGCATCGCAAGCGTCAGGGATCCAAGTCCCCCCTCCTCTCGCCTTGTTTTCCCTCACCATGGAAAGGTCTGTGGTTTTTCCGGTGAAGTCAAGATCGTCGTTCCATCCACAGTTTTGACCCCCAGTAAGGATGTTTGGCGTCGTGACAACCAAACAGAGCTAGTGATCCTATTCATTTGGAATGAGTCGAGTTACTCCATGAGGTCACCTGCTGGGATTGCCGGTGTTGCTGCTCGCAACCCATGGCCTGGAGTGGGGAACAAACTAGGTCTTAATTTGACCTTGGTACCCCCACCATGTTAAACTATGTGTTTTAGTCAGAAGGGTATTTTTGGGTTTTCAAGATTTTGCTTTTCTTTGACCACTTATCCACCTGGGCGAGACCCGCGCCTATATGGCAGGCTCTCATTGGCCCATATGGCATTTATTCAAATTCTGATTGGTCTAAATTCATGAATTCATAATAAATCGTTCGATGCTCATAAAAATGAGCAAAAATATGTTTTGGAAATAGTTTTTCGAGAGGAATCCGAATATGTGGTTTTCAGAGTCTAATTTTGAATCGCCAAACGTTGGTTTTATAGGAAATGGAAATTAGGATTTTATTTGGTGAATAAAATGTATAATAATGTTAGATTTGTTGCAAACAGGATAATTAGTGTTTCTCTGACCTAGAACATGATTAGGGCTTTACCCAACCTAGGAAGAGAGAAAATTCACTCTTCAAGTGAAAAAGTAAGTGGTCCATGCAATTGAACATATAATTATCTTGTTTTGAATTATTATGCATGTATGAATTTCAATGAATTCCATGTTTAGGTTATTTACTGTTTCTAATTGTTAAAGTCAGTAAGATAAATATATTTTGAGTTTCTTATAATGTATGATATCACCTTCATGAACCATAATGATAATTGATACCAATAGAGTTTAAGGTAGAGATAAGAGCATTAAAAGAAAGAGAATGATGAAAATGAAACCTATACAAGTTCCTCATAAGAGAAGAGGCACTTCGGTGCATAAGAGAAGAGGCACCTCGGTGCAACCTAAGGGGCACTTCGGTGCATAAGAGAAGAGGCACATTTGTGCAAACCCAAGGACATTTATATAGGTTAAGATAAATGAAATTGATCTAAAAGGAAATGCATGTCTTTTAAATTTTCAAATGTATGTTTATTTTAGTTTCAAGTTTTATTAATGTTATAATATGTTCAATCCACTTACCATTTGTTTGATGCATGGCTAGGGGCGTGATGCCCATAGGTTGGAAGCTAGCTAAGGAGGGAAGTCTATCGAAGGAGTAAACCCTAGCTTAAGGACCTGCAAGGAGAAGAGCTTTGGTGGAGTGCCAACCATACCCAGTTTATAGACCTTTTTCCTTTTACCATGATTATGTACATGTAACCTTTGTTAAGATTTGAGAATGAGAAATTGTAATCTTGATCCTGTGATGGTTTATGTAAACTATATTTTTGCAATGTATATCATGATTGTGACAATCTCTCCCTGAAATGCCAAGTACCCCACATTATGGATAATGTTGGTGATTAGGCTCTGCTTCTGCTGGTTATGTATGTAACCCTAGGGAGGGGTGTTACAATAATGGTATCAGAGCCAAAATATGGTTGGACACCTGGCTTTTCTCATGATATCATGTAGTTTATGTCTTTTTCACAGTGATGGCTCCTAAGAAGAAAGGTGAGAACAGAAAGGTAGCAATGGATGGGGATGAAGGTGAATCTGTTAGCATGGGTGAACAAAGAGGATCCCCACATCAAGAAATCCCCATGGTTCCCTTTGATGTCCTTGTTAGAGCTCTAGCCACTGCCATGGGGAGAGAAAAAGGTCAAGTGGGCAACCCTAGGGTCAACCTCAAGCTTTCCCTAGTCGACCTTTTGAAGATCAAGCCTGACTCATTTGATGGGGAGGAAGAGGTGGACGTGGTGGGAAAAGCTAAGAGTTGGATGCAGCACATGGAACATTGTTTCCGTGACTTAGACTACCCCAACCACTCCAAGGTCCATTTTAGGACACATATGTTGAAGGGTGCTGCTAGGACTTGGTGGGAGAACCTACTAGGTTCTCGTGAAGCTGATGCTCCTCCATTCACATGGGAGGAATTTTCTGAAGCCTTCAAAAACCACTACATATCCGAGGTCATGATCGAGAAGGATGAAGAATTTCGGAACCTATGTCAACATGGTGACATGACGGTCACCCAATATGCGATGAAGTTTCGGATCCTGGAAAAGTACGGCTATGACTATGATGAAAGTCACAAAACCAAGAAGTTCATTCGTAGTCTCAAGACAGACCTTATCTTCTTCTTGTCAAGACATGGGCACCGTACACTCTAGAGTGCCCTAGATGCTTCCCTAGAGTTAGAGGATCATCCAGGAAGAGCTTGGAAGAAGGAGAGTCACAACAAAAACCACAACTCCAATCACCACAATGACAAGAAGAGGAAGGCACCGACTTAAGCTATTCCGAACCAACAGGAAAACCAGAATGCAAAGACCCAATATGCTAAATGTTCCAAATAGCACCTGGGTGAATGCATGTTTGGAACGGGTGTTTGCTATGCATGTGGTGAAATGGGCCACATAAGGCCTAACTGCCCCAAGTTCCAGAAGAAAGAGTCTAATGCCAATCAGCCACATAAAGAGAAGAGACATGCTAGAGTCTTTGCTATGGTAGATGATAGTAAGGATGATAAGACCGAGTAGAGTCTAGTAGTATAGTTCTTTTCTTTTCAGAACTTTATCTTTCATGCAATGTATGGAACTATGGTTTTACATGGTAATGAGAGTATATCAATGTTTTATGTTAAAACATATGAAAGTTTCTAAGGTGGGTAGCCTAACGAAATTTCGAGGACGAAATTTAATTAAGGTGGGTAGTAATGTAACATCCATATTTTTAGGAGTAAAATAAAACCTTTTATGTTTGTTAAGAGCCTTAATTGTCCAAATTAGTTTTATTTCTAGGATTTTAATACAAAGAGAAATAAGAAAGGGCTCCAAATAAGTTTCTTTTATATTAATGTGTTGCAAATAGGTGTAATAATGATAATATGTCTTCCCCTTTTCTTTTATTAAATAATCTAAAAGTAGTGGAAGATAAAGAGAAAGAGGAAGAAAAGAAACAAAAATTCAAAATTTAGACATTAATGTGTTTTTCCTTTTTATAGATTTCAAAATAAAGCCTCTAATGTTCATCTTCTCTCTCCTCCCAGAAAAGTACATAAAAAGGCAATAAATTAGTAGATCATGACTTTAAATAAGATGAATAGTCATAAACTCAAATTTTGGAGTAAAATCCCACAAAGGAAAGTTTCCCATCTTTTATTTAGTTAGTGTGTACACTTAAATTAAGATCAGGAACAACAATAGAAAATGTAGACTAAACGTTGAGAAAACCTAACTCTAATTTGCTAGGAATATTCTAGGCCGAATAATTAGTCAATGGTCCAAATTTGGACTCATTTGGAGTTTGTTTGACCCTCCAATTAAAATAGGAAAGTTTGATTATAGTTTGATTTGGATTTGCTTTTAATGTCTCGAAGTTCCCTATGGTCCTGGGATTTATTTCCCTATCACACACTTCATTTTTCTTTCCATATATGCGTGCATCGCCAGCCATTCATCAAGGATCAGACGGCTTGGAAGTCGTCTTCCTCCTTGGCCTTTTTAGGCAAGAGAGACGCCGACACTGTGATTTACTTCGTGATCGATTTCTCTCTCTCCAATCACTCTCTTCTCGTGATTTCTTCTCCCTCGAATCTGACTCACCCCCGCACATCTCTCAAACCCTAAAACTCCCTCTCTCATGGAGTATATAGGAAATGCCTCTTAAGGGCTAGAGCTACTCTCTCCGTCAAAAAATGCAGCCGCCACCTCCTCCTTCCCCACTGCTCAATCGAGCCCCCATTAGCACCTTCGACTTCCATCTTTCCCTCCTCCACCTTCAATTTCCTCTTTCATTCCCCCGAGCACCCAGACCTACTCATCCTCCATCTCTGGTGACTTTGAGCTCATCCAGCCACTTCCGCCCACTGTTTCTCAATACGAAGCATGGTGAGCATCCTCAACCTCCTTTCTTTGCCTTGATATTGTTATTTTGTCGCGTGACTCCCCTGGATGGCGTGTCCTATAGAGCCAGTCGGAGTGCTCACCGGTGCTTTGACACCATGACACCTCCAGGCCTCTCCGGCTAAGGTGACACCGCCCACAGATTCGCTGGACTCTGACCGGTCTTTTTCGACCCTCGTTTGGTGTTTTTACAACCTGAGTCAGCGTGAGCAACTTCTGACTTGCTCCTCTATTTCTGCCTGTTCCCAGCACGCAACCAGCGTTCTCTTGTGGATTCCTTCTCAAATTGACACCCTTGGCTTCAGTTTGATCTCTCGGTGACCCCGCCTCCATGTTGGCATCACGAGCGTCAGGGACCCGAGTCCCCCCTCCTCTCGCCTTGTTTTCCCTCGCCATGGCAAGGTCTGTGGTTTTTTCGGTGAAGTCAAGATCGTCATTCCAGCCACGGTTTTGACCCCCAGTAAGGGTGTTTGGCATCGTGACAACCAGACGGAGCTAGTTCTCCTCTTTGTTTGGAATGAGTCGAGTTACTCCATGAGGTCACCTGTCGAGATTTCCGGTGTTTCTGCTCGGAACCCATGGCCTGGAGTGGGGAACAAACCAGATCTTAGTTTTACCTTAGTACCCCCACCATGTTAAACTATGTGTTTCAGTCGGAAGGGTATTTTCGAGTTTTCAAGATTTTGCTTTTCTTTGACCACTTATCCACCTGGGCGAGACCCACGCCTATATGGCGGGCTCGCATTGGCCCATATGGCATTTATTCAAATTCTAATTGGTCCAAATTCATAAATTCATAATAAATTGCTCGATGCTTAGAAAAATGAGAAAAAATATGTTTTGGAAATGGTTTTTCGAGAGGAATCCGAATATGTGGTTTTCAGAGTCTGATTTTGAATCGCCAAATGTTGGTTTTATAGGAAATGGAAATTAGGGTTTTATTTTGTGAATAAAATGTATAATAATGTGAGATTTGTTGCAAATAGGATAATTAGGGTTTCTCTGACCTGGGACATGATTAGGGTTTTACCCAACCTAGGAAGAGAGAGAATTCACTCTCCAAGTGAAAAAGTTAGTGGTCCAAGCAATTGAACATATAATTATCTAGTTTTGAATTATTATGCATGTATGAATTTCAATGAATGTCATGTTTAGGTTATTTACTGTTTCTAATTGTTAAAGTCAGTAAGATTAATATATTTTGAGTTGCTTATAATGTATGATATCACCTTCATGAACCATAATGATAATTGCTACCAATAGAGTTTAAGGTAGAGATAAGAGCATTAAAAGAAAGAGAATGATGAAAATGAAACCTATATAAGTTCCTCATAAGAGAAGAGGCACTTTGGTGCATAAGAGAAGAGGCACCTCGGTGCAACCTAAGAGGCACTTCGGTGCATAAGAGAAGAGGCACATTTGTGCAAACCTGAGGACACTTATATAGGTTAAGATAAACAAAATTTATCTAAAAGGAAATGCATGTCTTTTAAATGTTCAAATGTATGTTTATTTTAGTTTCAAGTTTTATTAATGTTATAATATGTTCAATCCACTTAACATTTGTTTGATGCATGGCTGGGGGCGTGATGCCCACAGGTTGGAAGTTAGCTAAGGAGGGAAGTCTATTGAAGGAGGAAACCCTAGCTCAAGGACCTGCAAGGAGAAGAGCTTTGGTGGGGTGCCAACCATACCCAATTTATAGAGCTTTTTCCTTTTACCATGATTATGTACATGTAACCTTTATTAAGATTTGAGAATGAGAAATTGTAATCTTGATCCTGTGATGGTTTATGTAAACTATATTTTTGCAATGTATATCATGATTGTGAAAATCTCTCCCTAAAATGACATGTACCCCACATTATGGATAATGTTGGGGATTTGGCTCTGCTTCCGCTAGTTATGTATGTAACCCTGGGGGGGTGTTACAAGATAACACCTCAATTAGGCACTCAACCCTTATCAGGTCCTCAAACCTATCTTATCATACTGGTGATGCATGTTATTTCATCAACAAGAGTTATCATCGTGATACAGTGTTATTCAAACACATATGCCTCATAGCCCTTACCTGGCAATGAATTCATCTTATACACCTGCATGGTTAGTATATGCAGCAAGAGAGATAACTTAAAATCACCAGACGTAGAGCTTTACTGATTTTCATGTCATTAGGGTTTGCAGTTACACATACCATGATCAAGACTATGTGTGGCATACTATATCAATTACATTACTTCTATTAAAACATGGGCGTCCATCTAAGCTCTTAAACATAACTAACATCATATCATCTTTATTTGGCATTATCTTTAAGCATCAAACATGTCATTGGTTTACAAACCATTATTCATATTTCATAGCAACAAAGATGTGTTTACATGATAAAGGATCACTAGATGGGTTTTCTGGGTTGGTCATAACCTTCAACAAAGGTGCCCGCTACCCTCACTAGAAATGTGATGGGTAGGTCAACCCTCACTACAGGTAGTATCAGGTAGGATAACTACTCTCACCAAGGCTCTATCGACTAGGGCATCCAACCCTAAGGTGTTATGTCGCCATATCATCATCATCATGTCGTGCACTAATGCATAGAGGGTGACAAGCAGACCAACACTCAGGGTATCGTGCAAACTGGTTCAAGAACTGTGTCGTGCAGCCAGGTGTTAAGGGATGTGTCAGGCATCACAACTACCCAACGACCAAAAACTCTATCACCCATCTAGGGTTAGGGTTGCATGTCGGGTATCCCACATCACTTCATCAGCTAAGGGTCATATCGACCAGGAGCATGGCGCCCAAAACCAAACCCTAACACCCAACTAGCACACCATAACTTCCAAGACATCATGTCATCCAAAACACCCTATCATCCATGAGCAAGGTGGCCACTAAGGCACCATGTCAGGCAACAAGGTTAACAGAACTTAACTCAGCATATCGACCAAGACAACTCTAGAAGAGGGTATCGTGCAAGGCTACAAGGATCATATCAGTTAAGGCAGACCGCCCAAGGTCACCACAAGATCAAGAGAGCCATATCCTCAACTCATCATGCCAGCCAAGATCAAAACTCAAAACAAGGAGTGTCGGGCAACACTACTACAAGGTGTGACATGCAAGGCACCAAGCTCATCCCGACAAGGTCATCATCAACCTCAAGATCACCATCATCAAAACCCTAAAAGATCAAGAGGATTGGATCACCTCTCAACAACCAAGAGATAGGGGTCTTGCACAACCTCCATCACCAACCGGGCAACATGATGGATCATATCCACATCGGCTAAGATCTCAACCACTACTAGGTCAATACTCAACCAAGGCTCACCTCCCAAATCTAAGGTGAGAGAAGAGTGTTGCTCAAGCAACTAGAGTATAGACTTACCTCTCAACAACTAAGAGAGAGGGGTGTTGCCTACATCACTAGGGCCAAACTCACTTCTCAAGACCAAAGGAGAGAAAGGGGTTTTTCCCAACAAGCTCTACACATAGGGTTCGACCACCAAGATCAAAGCACATCCAACACATCCATTATAGCAACAAGATCATATATCCAACAAGATCAAAGATACCACTAAGCAAGGACCATATCTAACAACATGCATGGCCGATCATGATCATATGTGAACATGCAACATAAAAGGATGTAGTATAGTTAGGGTTAGAAGTTATGTATCCCGCCTTAAACAAGCTCCTCAAGCTCCAAAGCTCCAAGCTTTAAGCTCAAGCACCACCACAAGAGGAAGAAGGAGACTCCAAGGAGAAGGATCAGCCACCAATCTTAGCTCCTCCAAGGGTATCGGCCACCAAGGTTGCAAAGGATAGGTGTCTTTCACCAAGGAGGAGGGGAAAACTAAGGAACTAAAGGGATCCTTAGCAAGAGAAAGGAGATACATATATAGAAGAGGGTGGAGGAGAAAACAAGGCAATGTGTCGCCCACCTAGGGACACTTGTTCATGGGCAATGCCACCTTCTCATCTCTCCACGACCACATGTCCAAGGCTATTGCCACATGCAAGCACCATGCACCAAGTGTCCACTAGAGTGGTGACACAAACCAAGCCAAAGGTCAAAGATGGTCCATGGCTGACACACCACACTCCCTTGCCCGACACAGCCCCATGGGCGACACACCCATGGCCGACACCAAGCTCACTTGCCCAATACAAGGTCCAACAAGGCAAAGCAAGGCCCAAACAAGGCAAAACAAAGCCCAAGGCAACTCAAGACACGAGCCCAACCCTTTCTCTCAACCCTAGAGGAAGCAAGGAGAGAGAGAAACATCTCTCAAGGTGACAAACTTGCTCATCAACACTAAACTTAGGTTATTTGCAAGTAGCACCTCCAACTCTCAACAAAGCTCAAGCAAACGTTAATCACCACTAGAGGTGATTAACAAGAAACTAAGCACAAGGTTTAGGCAAAGCAAACAGGACAAGCCCAAAACGAAGGTCAGGGTCCTTTCAAGTGCTATCAAGGTCCTACCTTGTTAGCTTACATGGATTTCATAACTTTTACGACGCACGTGGATACATGATTACAGTGTCGTCCTCCCCTCATATATGAGATCAATTCCCATTACAAGGAGGACATAATGAGCTCGAACGATAGAGAGACAGGCGGTTTCAACTCGATTGTGAAGAGAGCAAGCAACAACCGGAAGCAAGAACCACGTCACTGCCAGCAACCGCAAGGGAGAGAGCAGTGATAGCAACATGCGGTATGGCTGATGCTCTCCGCTAGTTGACTAGTTGGATCATCATGTATGACCAACCCATCTTAATTGTCAGATTCAAAATCCTCCAATCTCAGACGTGTTCTACTAGAATATTTTGTTCTATATTACATGATGAACCTAAGATTTCACAACAACTTGTGATTCTCATTGTTCTCATTGTACCTCTATGCTAGCCTCAAACACTTTGAGTATTACTTTTACTCCCATTGAATCTTTAGGAACTCAATTATCCTATTAACAAAAACAATTTTGTTATTAGATAGGGATTAATAGTAAAGTTCAACTATCATGGTTTATCGATAAACATTCTCAAGAAACTACTTTCCCAAGGTGGGTTTCAATCCTTTAGACATATTGGGACACTCCCAAATCATATCATATAGGATGTCTCATAAACCATTTAGATGGTACATTATTTAGTGATAGGTATATATTTATGAGGATGTAAGAAGATTAGATTAATTGACAATTATATCATGACTCGTCATGGTATAATTCCTTCATTCTAACACATCATCATGCTCAGGTGGATTTGACTTTTGATACATTATCATAGTCTTTTTAGAAGGTTCTCAAGATATTGATGAAAAAGTATTTCAACATTTGATCATATTAAAGTATCTTAACACTTTCATCAATGTCGCACTATATTTACAATCTCCTTGAACATTTTCAAGAGATTAATCCTTCCATTTCATTTGGTACATATCATTACATTACCAGTAAATGATAGTGAAGTATTAGTTAATTATCTATAGCATTCATTCCATAAGAACTTCATGCATCATATGCATGAGGTCTAATGAGAGCTTTATCCTTCAACTACGTTTCATGAAGGACGTCATGTCATATTGTGTGTGAATAAGACTTGCATGTTTCCTTAGGTTCAATAACCAAGGGAATCTTGATCAACATCAATATGTGTTCTAAGCATGCACCTCTCATTCATACAAGCTGACTAATGCTAATGATAATCTTGAGTTATCAACTATAATCATTTGATATGAACATTATAAACATTCATCTTTGGATCATTTCACATAAATATCACAAGATGTTTTCGGTTCAATGCCATACAAGATCATATCTTTTGAAATAGAAGCACTAATAATTCTTTCTTGATAATCATCCTTGTCCATAAAGAAAATGTTTCTATTCCAATGGCATAACGAAATAACAGTTCTAATAACTCTATTACATGCCCATTGGGCTAAGATAAATTTAAACATAGACTAAAGCTTCCACAACTCTTGCTCTGCCTTGTCCATCTTTGTGTCCTTTCATGAAGGCTTTACTTCTTGCCAGATCTTACACATCAGTATGTCAGATTTCTATCTGGTATCACATACCAAAATGAAGAAGTAATCAAATTTATCTTATAACATTTATACATGAAGTGGATGCCTCGGTTCCTTCCTTCTTCTTCTTTAGTTCCTCCAACCATAGCGGATAATTTCTTCTCCAATGTCTAGGCTAGTGACAATGGTGACAATTGCCTCTCACTTTCTTTACACCACCTTTTGCTATGAGATCTGAAGACTTGGGCTTCTGGTTAGCTTTAGAACTCTTTAGCTTTGCCTTTGCCTTTAGGCTTCCCCTTTGTATTGATGTTCACCATCACAGACTTGGGTTTGTCTTTCTTCATCTATGTCTCAGCTATTATCAACATGCCCAACAACTCTGTCAAAGGCTTGTCAAAGTTGTTGATGTTGTAGTTCATGACAAACTAACTATGTGACTCTGGCTGGGACTGCAGAATCACGTCAGTTGCCAATTGTTGACCCAAGGGGAATCCCAGTCTAGCTAGGTTATCCACATACCCAATGAGCTTGAGTATATGAGGACCTACTGGATCTCCTTCTGTCATGCTACACTTGAAAAACACCTTAGAGACACTATGTCTCTCCTGTCTAGCATGATCTTGGTACATGTTCTAGAGATGTGTGACCATCTCAATCACCCCCATGTTCTCATGCTTCCTTTGCAACTCATGGTTCATGAAACAGAACATTAGACACTTGACATCCACTGAGTCCTTAGTATGCTTCCTATAAGCATCCTTGTTAGCTCTTGGAGCATTTTGAGCTTGTTACCCTGGTTCTGGCATTTTGCATGCGTGAGAACAATTCTCAGCGTCCTGAACCAATCATAGAAGTTGTTCCAAGGAAGTTTTTCCATTTCAAGGATCGATCGTATAGAAAAGTGGTTGTTTGTTGTTTCCATTTGGTTCTACAAAAGAATTTGCAACTTTGTTAAAAACTCAATTTTGATTTGATTTGATTTGATTAAAATTTGGGTGATAATAATTAGGTCTTTAATTAATTACTGTTCTCATTATTTTGTTCAAATTGATAACCCTCAAGTATCAATTCGAAAAATTATAGCAAACAATTTTCTAATGAGCCAAGATCCAAAATGATTCAATTATTACCCAGCATACACCAACGTCCATAATCAACCATTAAGGTAGGCAATCATGGCAATTGCATCGTATGCAACTCTTTCATAGATGATATGTGCAACTCTTTTCCATAATCATATGAATTTTTTTGGGCCCAGACTCTCTGAGAATCACTAGTTAAGCCTAACCCAATATCCAATACGATAATAATGCACCATGTTTTAGCAAAACCTACATTACTACCATCACACTTCCATGATGTAGATGGTGCACCACACTTTAGAGAAACAGGCACTTGGTCGAACAAGCTTTTCATGTGTATTTCTATTGGAAAGCATCTTAGACTTAATATGTTTGATTGGGGGGTTATATATATATGCATACATAATACATATATTGTATCCAATCACCACATATATAGTATATATCATATAAATGCTATATCTCACAAAGTAAACATGCAATATAAAACCCAAAATGATGGTTATGGCCAATTCTACTTGTAATCCCTTGAGCTACAAGGAATTACTACCACCTAGGTCAATCATCACATCACATCTATGAACCTACAGTTGATGTACATATGTGCTTGCTAATCTGGGTAGATCAGTTCAACCCTGGAACTGGCCGTCTCACCTCTTGGTCGGTCAGTTGGTCCTCCTATCAAACAGATGTTCAGACTCCTTCCAAATGGCCAGTTGGGCCCACTAGGATGGCCGTCTGGTCTCCTGTCCAACCGATGTCTGGACTCCTTCCAGATGATCGGTTGGGCCCACCTAGCGGTCGTTTGGTTCCATCACCCTCTGTCCTCCATGGTCCTCCAAATGGTCAACTCATCTCACAAATGAGTCCTCTCAACCGGATGTCGTATAATCTTCAACATCATTGCAAGAAAAGAAACTATCCTATTGATACACTACTACATTGAATAAGAGAAACCTCGAGTTACATTCAAGGGGAGTAAAGGTAGGAAAGCATTAACTTTACATTGGGAAGAGAGAGGTCGAGACTCAATACATAGACTGAGATAAATAGGAAACAAACCATCCAAACACACACAAATTTAGGGTTTAGTCCATAACCACTCTACACATCCACCACCATAACCGATTTTAGGGCAACACATGTAAATTTCATATATATATATATATATATATATATATATATATATATATATTAGTTTGGGATTATGTGGTCTTGATCGGATACATATATGAGAGTAGTTTAAATATTCGCATCATATGCAATAAATAAATGATAAAACCAAAATATGATCCTATCAATTGTCCTAAAACACAGTAAATTAACGTGGCTCTGATGCCACTTTTGGGAAGTACATGCATATAATATAATAGCGGAAAAAAAATTATCTATTTGTATTCCCATAACAGTAAGATTGAGTCAACTATTATGAAATAGGAAAGATAGTTTTAGTGAGTTATACATGATCTTGGAGCAAGTCTAGAGACAAAACTCACTTCTTTGCAACTGCTGAAAAGTTACAGTTGGACGGTGGCTGTACAACTCTTGATCTTCACCATGAACAATGTTTGTGCAACCTCTACAACAATTCCGATGGTCTCACCATAGACTGTAGGTTGACTTTGCTCTCTGAGCTGTAGCCAAAGGAATCTGGCCTTTAGAGTAGTCTACACGAACCAACTAGAACTCCTGTCATTCACCAAGAATGGACAGGAAGGAGTTGTCCCTCCCACTGGTGTACTAGTCACCAACCTGCTCTCCCACAATGACAACTTTTCAATTGTTCTCTCCCTTTGTCTATCCCTCCCTATCGTGTAGGACTTGCCTAGGCCCTCTTAGTTACCACAACCAAAGAGGACAACAATTGTCAGAGGAACTGATTCTCAGTTGTCTGTGTTATAGTTGTGCTTTGGGAAGCCCCTAGTACCCCTCTATTTATAGTAGAGTCCAGGATCAGGGTCCTAGTTGTAATCTGGTATAGGATTAATGTGCGGGAGTGGAAAGGACTATATGATCTTGAATTTTCACAACCTACAATAGTTGAAATGACTGTTTCGCACACCCAGACGGTCATCTGGTGTGTGAGACGATCGTCTTGCACTTCCAAATGACCGTTTTGAAGTTCCCAATATAAAACAAATTTGGCTATTTTTAATCCAATTAATATATTATATTAATTTCCTTGTTCCTCAAGTAAAGAACAATCAAAACTATTTGGGAAACATCCCAAACCTTTGCTCGACTTGACTGGGTTGTCTCACCCAAGCGAGATGCCCATTTCACTCCCAGATGACCATTGGAGAGTTGAGTTGAATCGGTCAGTTCAAGGGCAAAACTTAAGCCAATTCGATCTCTGATCAACCTGACCCCCAAACGTTTGTTTCAACTTCTTGAGACTCCTGTTTGGCAGCCCAAACAACCATCTCACTCAATGAGATGGTAGTTTGGCAGACCTAGTCAACCAATCAAGTGATGAATTGTGTGAATTGAATACCTAAAGACTTTAGTAATCATTCCAATTGTCATTTAAGATCAAAACATCTCTTCTAGATGAGTTCCTATGTGTGTGGCCCTATAGGTCCCATGTCATGTTGATAGTGAATATCCATAACTAGCTTATGACATCACAAGAAAAGAGTGGTGCCTAGTTGCACATCAGTGCTACCCAAGTGAATGGAAAGTTGGAGAATAACTTCAACCTACAATCTCTGTAAGGTGTTGCAGTGATTGTATAATTCCTTTGTCTTTTATATCTAGGATGAACTCGAGGCATGGTGGGTCATCCTCCTAACATTCAATCCATGTTTCTTGAACTAAGAGCTGGGTGTTTGAGATAATTTGACCTCAATATCATATATTGGTTGACATATGCATGCACATGCATTTCTCAGTCTCACTTATCAAGTGGCCAGGATATCATACTCTACTAGGAGGGACAAATCTCATATCTATCACTCACAGTCTATCCCCATGTGTCAAAGTTACCCAATAAACACCATTATAACTACCCATGTTTTAGGACTACATTTGATGATGTCAAAGCGTACCCAATGACATGTGACGAGTGCAGTGATTTCAGGTCTAAGAATCACAATCACCACCTTCACTATGAGAGATGACTGTGACCACAAAACCATGTGTCACTCTCAAGGTGGGTTTGTCTGATATACTATTCTCTAACATGTATTTGTGTGTCTAGTTTATATTTCCATATCATGACTAATGAGATTTAGTGATCAACCAACTCCCCCTCTAATCTTATGTGTTATTGTTGTCTGTCAACCTTCCACAATAATAACCGATCAAGGACATAAAGAGAATATGTACATGTACTCTTAACATTCATATCATCTCATCCACAAGGATAGTAACTTGACAACATACATCATTGAGTAATATAATTATCTAGACATTCACCATGTATCCTCATTATCTCATAACTGAGTGAAACAGATGAATAGCGAGCTTTCCTTTTATATATGTTATAATTCATTATATCCTTTTAGGTAATTATGCCATATCAATCATCATATGATTTACTCTATGGGCATACCTTACCAACACCATACCCCACAAAAGGGGTGTACCATCAAAAGATGCCAAAGAGCACACAAAAAAGTTGTGACCAATGTAGCCACAAGTCCATAATTAAATATATCCTGAGTCGAATAGATGAGGAATCATCTTCTTCCGCACTCCCCGTCATCCTATTCTTGTGCAACAACTGACAAAAATATACAAATTAGAATGTCAAAATAGAATTAAGATGAGGCATGTTTTTCTATAAAATCTTGATTTAGAAACAAGATATGAAATTTGTTTTGATGGAGAATATATAATTTTAGGTTATGTGGTTTTAGGAAATTGGGTTGCTTGGACAAATTTGGAGGTAAGGAATAAAGTGATGTTACGAGGGTGAGGATAGACATGTTGCTAGTATAAATTGGATTTATTTGTGATTTGATTTGCTTGAGGACAATCAAAGATTCAAGTCTAGGGTATTTTGATAAATGTTTATTTATCCTTTTTAATTTTAGATATCTTTTTAGGATTGTTTTGCTATTTATTTTCTTAATTTTATATTTAACTGTATTAGTTTAGTTTTTTCTCTTTATTTGGAGTTTTAGTTATGGTTGGTTTTGTGTAGGAAAATGGACAAATCACTTCATGATTAATTTCCCTTGAAATATATTTTGCACAATTCCCGCTAGGTCTGATTTAAATATATACCCCACCAAAATTGGTATAACTCTATTGGAAAGGGAATTGAATTATCTACTAGGAAAAACATATTTGTAGACCACTTTTGAACTTACGACTGACCTAAAATTGTGCTCGAAACCACTCTTACAGGAATCTACAGCAAAAAGAATGCGAGCGGTCAACATAATTAAAAACAATCAATCATTTTATCTATTGACCAGATCTAAAAAATTCAACCGCCATCCAGGAATCTTCTAAAGAGTCATGTATCTAGGGTTTCCACCCCTCCTTCCCCTATAAAAGGAGGGGGACTCCATAAAGAAAAGTAATTTTGATTTTTGCACTCTTATTCTGTAGAAAGCAAGTTCTTTCATTCCCATATTGTAACTTTCTTCGGTTTCAATAAAGTAAAGGTTTATTTCAAGATTGAGATTCTTGTTCTTCTTCTTTTCTATTCTTTATCATTCTTGGAGCAAGGTATAAAGGGGATGGCTATTTAATTGTCCCTAGATAAGGATCCTTCTAAGGGATTCTACTTCTTCAACTAGGCTATGACTTATCCCCTTTCTTCCTTTGTTCTCCCATTCATTTCTATGTCTAGTGAGTAGTTTTCCTATCAAGGTAACGAGAATATCCCCTTAGCCATGTGTTAACTTAGATCGAAGTTTTATTGATTAGATTAGATAGATGGTTTTTGGCTTGGAAAATTGTCGAATTTAACGAAGTGATCTCTCATTTTTATCGCATGTTAATCTTGGCGAATGTGATCGTAGAAACTAAGATTTGGAATGACTAAACCATTCACATGGCTATTTAGATGAGAACTCAGAAAAATCTCTATTAGGATGATGGACTAGGATCCCTGAATGCCATGACTAATGGGTTCACATGAAGTTCGTCTTATGTGAAACATTTGTGAATGTTTTGTATGCCTTCTTCTATCTTTCTTATTGCATGCTTTTTTTGATCTTGTTTCTCATCGACTATGGTAATAAAACCCATAAGCCTCAAAATCTTTTTCTTATGATTCAATCTGCTTCATTATTTCGTGAGTAATAATCTTTATTTCAACACTTCTATTCCTATTCTTAGTTTTAAAGAAACTTTCTCAAATCGGAATTTACTTTCCCATTTTAGCATTCAGATTTGGATTTCAAATGCTCCTTTCACCGTCCCTTGGATCCATACCTATCACACCTTGATTTTTGATACCTGACAAATACATGATTAAGTTATTAATGAGATTGATATAGAATTGATTTATGGTACAATAAAGTTTTATCCATTTTTCATGATATTTAGAATTAGGGAAAAATATGGAGAGCTCTTTTATACAATTGGTACCATTTTGTAGTATCCTTGAAGTTTGCAAATCTAATATTTCATTTGATAAGATTAGGTAACAATAAAATTGGAATAATGATGGGAATATGATCACTCTAGTTAAGAATTTGAGACCTAGACCTAGTTTAGGTCTTCATTTTAAGTAAGAAATGTAATATTGATCAAATGTATCGTAGGAAGCTTCAATTGAGAAATTATGTTAGTTTGAATGTTAATTTTTTTAATAAATATGGTGATTAGTTTATGAACCCTCTGTAAGACCAAGGAATGGGCCACATGTCCTGGAACCCAATTCTAGCCCGATTAGACCAATTAAATTTTACAAATAGGCCCCTGGGGTAGAAAATTGAGAATGAAGTATTTCGTGCTAACAATGAATGCTCAAGATAACTTAATTAGAATGATAATTGGAATATAAGACTATAGAAAAAAAATTCAGGTAATTATGAATTAGGTAGTGACCTAGACAATCAAATTAGTAATTATCTATTGATTATTTAAAAAGGCAAATTCGGAGTGGCTATCTGATCAGTTTTGATTCAACCTTTTAGTCAAGCAAGGGCCATGGTAATATATAGTTAATACTAAAATTTGAGACTAAATGGGCTCATATTATGGCTTATAGAAATATTTTTAAGAACTGGACTTTTATGATATGAAAAATAAAAAATAAAAAAAAAGGGTGACCCCAGCCCAGCGCGAGCTAGAGCGCCACCCCTGATAGCAAGGACCCGAACAGAGTCCGTGAAAGAGACGATGTCTCCGCTCGATTCGGAGTCCGATTTCTATATAAGCCATAGATCTGGGAAGCCTAGGGTTGGCCGGAGCTAAGAATGAGATGGAGTAGAGGAGAGGGGGCACCGCTGGTGATGGCTTCAGGGATGGAAGGTTACGATCTTTGATCCCGACCTGTTCTTGTGTATAGGTGTCGCCGCCCTAGTAGAAGAGCCCCATATAAATCCATTGCAGGCCTCTTCGTGAGTGCAAGAGGCCTACAAGTGAGCCTCATCGTTACTGGAGTTGGCTCGGACATCAACCTCGTCGCTATATGAAAATAGAGCATCCACGAAGTGAATCGGGTGTTGTAGCAAGCTCAGTCGATGTTGAGTGGTTAGTAGCACGTTGGGGGAGGCAAGGCTGCTTATCCCGTGACTTTTGGCGACCAAGGAGCGAGAAGGGCTGGCCGAAGAGCATCTTCCCGTCGGCGCCCTGTTTCACGGTTAAACAGGGGATCGAGATCCCTGTTCCCATCGCGTCCCTACACGAGAGGAAGGAGGAGCGGATTCTGGGCTCCTAACCTGCTGGGTCGCCAGTCACGAGGCCCATATGTGATATGGCCTGAAGAAAATTAAAAAACACGGTACCAAGGAATGTAAGATTTTAATTTGATTAAGATACTTCAGGAGTTTAATGAAATTGATGTGATTGTCAGAAAAAGACATATAATGGCTCGTTGGAAAGCTTGAGAGGCGATGAACACTTTAATGGAGGTATAAATCCATGGTAAGTATCATATGATGTAATTAGGTTAAGGAAAAGATACATATGATCGTATGTGTTGATGTGATATTAAATTGATGATGTAGATGTGAACCTTGCTACTGAGATTTAGGGAAACAACAACACACAAATTTTGATTGTATAATACAATGAGCACATGCAGTTTAATTATTTGGAAATGTATCTTACGATTGTTCATTAACATCAGGGTTTTGATGCATGAATTAACAAAGATGAGTGTAAGGGTGACATTAGTTATAAATTAGATGTTAGCACGATGTGGATAATTAGAATATCATGCACTCATCACCATTATTTTAACACCTTGCATATTGATTTCATCTTATTAGATTATTATTGTGTGAATGGTATTGAAGTCCTATGATTAATCAGTGAGGCAAAGTCACCATGGGTGATTATATTTCTAGGAAACATTCATGTAATTGAGACCAAGTATGTTTGGAATAAAAATGTTATAAAGATATGCAAGATATCATAACATAAGTATTTACAAGGTTTATTAGAAATATAAGTGATGGATCTAGTCACATACAAGTTGGTGTTGGTATTGGGGTATACTTTACAACAAGCTTGTAATACATTGAATTGGGTAGATGTGTACATACAATCTAATTATGTAAGGGTTGATTATAAGATCAAGATAAGTTAGGAGGGGGTCCAAATATAAGACTTCATCAAGATAAACCTATAAAATGAATTAAAAGTCTAGTTGGGAAATGAGTAATAATAAGTAATAAAGATGTGTTCTAATGTCTTTTCAAGATTTAGGGTTGACCGGAGAACTCAAGGAAAATGTTTAATCATATGCAACAAAGGTAAGTGGGCCATGTTCACTGAATTTTATTATTATACCCCAGCCTAAACCTTTCCTACAAAGTAACTTAGAAATTAAGTTACTTTCAGACTTCCATGTTTCATATCATATCATGCTTAGAGTAATCAGATTTCATTCAGCTTGAGTTATATTTTCACATTATTATATTTTGAGTATTTGAGATTTCTATGAATATCATATATTCATAATTTCTATTTTTACTTCAGTTTATTCTTCTCAAGTCTTTAGATGTAGATGTCATATATATCTGATATCAGAATGTAACTAAGTCATCTATTAAATAAGATATTTAGATTAAGATTTATTCAGATAATAAGAATCTAGATTTTAGATTTTATATTTAGATTACTCATTCTGATTAGTCATAAATGAGATCTGCATACTTAATAAGAGTCTCAGATCCAATCTCAGTTATTTAGATACATGTTTAAATTTAGATTCAAATTTTAGATTAAGATTTTATTCAAAATTTAAGAACAAAGATTCAATTTCAGGACATATTTAATGATAAGAGATTAAGATTCAGAAATAAGAGAACAGATTTAGAATATTAATTATATACATTATTGGATAAGTTCTCACCACAGAGTACCAAGACGATTAATAGTGCGCATTACGCCAGACACTGCGAGTTTCACAGAGGGCACTTAGTGGAAACAGAGGGTGTGTTGCACCATAGAGGACACTTCGATGTCAAGAGAGGGCACATAGTGCTAATAGAGGGTGTGCTACACCATACATGACATTTCAGTGTCAATAAAGGATGCGTTGAACCATACATGACACTTCAGTGTCAACAGAGGGCATGTAGTGCCAACAGAGGGTGCGTTGCACCATAAAGGTCACTTTGGTGTCAATAGAGGAGGACTTATCGTATAATGGTGGTCACAAATTAGATTAAAGACATAAATAAAAGACACACCAATTTAGTATAAGTTTATAGCTTTCATATCTTAGTTTAGTTTTTAGTTATAGCATATTTATATTTATCTTATTAGATATTCAATACCACTTACTCTAACCAAGGTTTCCATTTGTGCATGGATGGGGAAGAGATGTCCACATGTATATAATTTTAGGAGATAGTCATTATGAGATGATGCATAAAAAACATTAGGAGATTTTCTTGGTAGTGTTCCATCTTACACAGTCCCAGATGTGATATGAGATTTGTATATCGTGGTATTAAGTTTCTTATGTACATGATGATGTCATTTTTGTTCTAAGAATTAATGAGAATTTATTTATACATAATTTGTAATTGTTATTGTCTATCATTATTGTAATGTATATCAGGTTAGTAACACTCAAGTTGAAAAAAACATTTGCTTCTGCTCATATCATCAGTTATTTGGGGTGTTACAATATGGTATCAGAGAAATAATGTAGATGACCATCAGGAAAATTCTCATATTAATAGTTTAGATGGCCCAATAAGAGTCAAGTGAAACTAGAGTATAGGTTTATAAAGACATGTAGTAGTCTCAACTATATAAGAAGTGAAGGAAAGATAGTATAATCCAAGTTAAAGGTTTAGTCATGTAATAAAAAATGAAATATGCATTAGGGTTAGTGTCTAGTTGCTTTGGACTTTTGTGTTAACTTTAAAGTTGTGCATGTCATGCCTTCTCTTTTTCCCATGTGTTTGTGGTATGGTACACAAGATTATGGGACTTCATAGAGGGGATGTTACATGCATAATTATATATGTATTATACTTACCTCATTCTTTTAGTGCATATGGTATGGGACATATGTACTGTCATATGAGATAAATATGATAAGACATACCACTTTCAGATGTATGATCGGCCAACATGCATCATACGGTGAAAAAAAAAGGTTGACACAAAAAGTTTGAGGTAGATGGTCACTTAGACCTAATCACATACCTATTAGAACCCTAAAAACCACACCAAAGTTAGATATTTCGAAATTTATGAGTGACTTGGCTTTGAAGTGGAATAATGTTTGGAGGGAGATGAGGTATTTTCCTACAATACTTGATGAGAATTAGATATCTCTTGATGTCCTTAGTATCTTCATCCCAAGGAAGTTCCAAGGCCAATCATGATGCATTGATGGAGTTTCGTTTTATGCAACACCACTAAAAATCCTAGAGATGATGAGTCTCTAAGTTTAGCCTTGCTAGTACTATGGTAAGAACTCCACCCACATGTGCTAAGACATGTGGAAGTCTTATCGTAGTATAGTTAAGGGTCGAATCCTCGGGACAACGGTCTTGACGAAGTCAAGATGGAAAACGTTTAGCCTTTACTTAACAACTTAAAGATTGATATTTAGATCGAAAGTTTGATTTGGTTGTTTTAAACTAAGTACAAAGAAAGTAAAGCAAGAAAGTAAATAAAGCAAGTAAATCTTAAGAGTTAACAAATGATGATGAATCACTGGGGTTAAGCAGGTATTTACCATCGCTACACATGCATTGTAAATGTACTAAGCAAGACTTATAAGCTAGATGCATGGATGTTTCCACAAGACCGATGCCTTATAAGACAAGAGCGATGCGTTGCATCCAAGGGTGTTCCACAAGACCGATGCCCACATAAGACAAGAGCGATGCATTGCACCCTTCGATGTTCCACAAGACCAATGCCCATATAAGAAAAGGGCAATGCATCTCATCCTCCAAGGGTTAAGTAACTCTCATGCGGTACATCACTACGCGTCACTGAAGGATGTAGTCTCCGAAGAGAGAATCTTACTCAACCGCAAGAAACGTGCATCTAAAACTAACAAGCGAGCGATAATTACCAAATCGAATAGCGTCCTTGTAGGCCTAGTCTCCTATTCGGATAACCTAGCTATGAGAAGTGCGGGAATGATGCAACGCCAGCCATTCCCGAACAAATGGTCACATGCTTTACATCATTCCCCTCGCAAAGTGTGTTCCTCGACTTACCAAAGGTCTCTTCCATACAGATGGGAGTGTGCCAAATGATAGTGAGTTTACTCCACTCTTTGAGATACACTTCTAGACACCGAAACGGATGCGTGGTGGATACACACACCAGAAACCAACACTAAATCGGTATTCAAGCCTCGATAGCGGTCGTAGACAAACCACAACGAAAGACAATAAATGCATACAAGAACGTGGCCATCATTCAAGCATGTGTGAAACGATTTAGTATTAAAACGAAATGATAACATCTTTTTTACAGTACAAAATACAAAACATGGGCAGCGGGGCTAGTCCCCGCGCCCCAGTGGATGGAACTACTCGCTCCTCATAGAGGGAGCAACAAAGAAGGAGGCAAGAAGAGATAGAAAGAACATCATCTCCACTGAGGAGAGAAGGTTGAACCCTTGGTGGAGAGAGCAACGATCTCCACCCCTTGTAGCTTGCTTGATGACGGATCTTCTCCTCTCACCTTCCTTGTTGAAGAGAGAGAAAGTAGCTTGCAATGGACGTGAGTCTCAGACCGGCAGCCTCGAGTGATGGATGGAGTTGTTCTGGTAGTGGAGAGACAGCCTCTGGACGTCTGGACTCTCTTTATGAACGGCCCTGAGGTCTTGTTTATAGGCTTTGAGTGAGATCCAAACGGTTTGGAGACCGTTTGGGCTCAAACGGTCTTGGGATCGTTTGGCGTCAAACGGTCTTGAGATCGTTTGGCGTCAAACGGTCTTGGGACCGTTTGGCGTCAAACGGTCTTGAGATCGTTCGGCGTCAAACGGTCTTGAGATCGTTTGGCGTCAAACGGTCTTGGGACCGTTTGGCGTCAAACGGTCTTGAGACCGTTTGAGCTTCATGCGGTCTTGGGACCGTTTGGCTTCATGCGGTCTCGGGACCGTTTGAACTCCATGCGGTCTTGGGACCGTTTGGCTTCATGCGGTCTCGGGACCGTTTGAACTCTATGCGGTCTTGGGACCGTTTGGCTTCATGCGGTCTCGGGACCGTTTGAACTCCATGCGGTCTTGGGACCGTTTGGCTTCATGCGGTCTCGGGACCGTTTGAACTCCATGCGGTCTTGGGACCGTTTGGCTTCCATGCGGTCTTGGGACCGTTTGGCTTCATGCGGTCTCGGGACCGTTTGAACTCCATGCGGTCTTGGGACCGTTTGGCTTCATGCGGTCTCGGGACCGTTTGAACTCCATGCGGTCTTGGGACTGTTTGGCTTCATGCGGTCTCGGGACCGTTTGAACTCCATGCGGTCTTGGGACCGTTTGGCTTCATGCGGTCTCGGGACCGTTTGAACTCCATGCGGTCTTGGGACCATTTGGCTTCATGCGGTCTCGGGACCGTTTGAACTCCATGCGGTCTTGGGACCGTTTGAACTCCATGCGGTCTTGGGACCGTTTGGATCTACTCGACCCTTGGGCTGGTTTGTTCTTTTGTTATTTTTTTGTGCTTTTTCTGCAATTATAAAAGGAAAAGTTAGTTTGATGATGTATTTACAAAAAAGGGGTAAAATTAGGTTTAAGAACAATATAAATGTAGACAGAGTATGGAAAACTAAAGAAAAAGACTAAGATAAACTACTAAAATAGGAGGTTATCACCCCCCCTAACTTAGAGTCTAGCTTGTCCTCAAGTTAGATAGAGCTGAGACATGAAATGGCGCGGCGATCTTAATTAAAATTTCCATACTCTTGCTCCAATTCTTGACCTGAGTTCCCCAGGGGTCGTATCTAGGCTTATTGCATGCCTTGATCCTTTTGGATTTCGAGAGTTGCTTGGATTTCAGGTTTTTCCGTATCTCAAAGTTTGCCTTGGGACCACATTTATTTTGTGCATGCTGTTGACTCTAATCAACTTTATACCTCTCTGGAAACCTATTGGAAGCTAGAGAGGGTATGAGGGTTGGCTAAAGGCTTTGAAGTGTAACTCCCCTTCGAGTGGGGGAGGGGCTGTCTATGCTTTTTAGGATCTCACTACCGGACACGACACATCTGCCTTTATGAGGGCAGCTGAATGTACCGGCCGGGCAAGTCCTTTATTAGCCTTTTCATATACTTGGAACTTTTATGGTTTCACTACCGGACGCGACGCATCTGCCTTTGTGAGGGCAGCGGAATGTGCCGGCCGGGTGAGCCCTTTATCAGTTCTTTATATAGGTCCTTATTCGTGGCACAACTCTCATGATTTTATTCGTCTCTCTAGCTTTTATTCAAAAACTCACAGGCTTGGGTTTTGGGATGAGGATTTATTTTGGGCGGCCAAGCCTCTTTTATTTTGAAGAGAGGAAAGTTGTTCTTAAAGTTTTTCAGCATGCACTTATTTGGTTTGTGGTCCACTTGCAGAGCTTTTTGACTTGGAAGTTGCCTGATTTCCCTCTCATCCTTGAGATCTCGGCTTATTTCTGCCCTGATTTTGACCTATGGAGAGTCAGATAAAGAATTGGAGCAAAAATATAGGGTCCATAGTGGATGGGGGTCGATAAATCGCCATTTGATGTCTAAGTGCTAAATACTTGTAGAGACTAACATGATTCTAGAGTTAGTTGAGGTGATTAAAAAGAATTTGTAAAAAGAATCTTGAAAGAATAAAAAGAATTTGTAAAACAAAAGAAATGTATGGAAAGTGTTTAGAGAAAAAGAAGGGAGTATAGAAGTTGATACCTAGCCCTTGTCTAATGTATCCCCCCCCTAACTTATCACACACTCTGTCCCCAGAGTGGCAAAGTGATAGGTTGAGAAAACATTAGAACAAGGGCTGCAGGTTAAGGTAGATTGTCGGTTGCCCCTGGAGAACGCAGTAGTGTAGATGCGAACTGCCCACGTAAGGCGTGGTAATCCACGTCCGTCATTTCCTCCACTGGTCTTTGGAGAACGATTATAGTGTACATCCAGTAGAGGACGTGGAAGCCGCAGTCGTTGGATTGTCGTATTTGCTGGGGGCATTTATGGCAGAAGGCGGGGCGGCTGAAGTGCTCAGTGTTGTATGCCCTAGTGTGCTGACTCAGAAGTTCGATTAATTTCATAGCACACTCCTTTGCCATTTCTTCTGTCGGCGTCTTGGGCGTTACGACGTATTGTCGTTGTCGGGCATTGAACTGGCTGTCGGAACTGTTGTATATTGTAGTGGTTCCGGTGTGGAGATTGGTTGCCAGAAGGAGCCAGTGCTCTTGATGTAGGATCGGTAGCATGAGGAACTTCGGCGTTGTATGTTGAAGATATGCAATCAATGCTTCTATTGTGCCGAAGTTTTTCAGTTTGAGCAGATCGTCTTTCATGTACGGGGACGCCATATATGTATCGGGATTGTGTTGGCCAATCTGAGATTGGTAAGCGGCCATGAGGCTGCAAGAAAGTTGCCCCTTATCTTGTAAAGTCTCTCGCAAAGAATCAGCCATTACGATAATGTCTTGAGACATGAATACGATGCCGTCTTTTTCTGCGGAGAGTTTTTCCATGATTATGCGTATTTCAAGGTTGTTTAGACCCTTGCAAGAATCGCGATCGAAATCAGGAAAAGTTGGTGTAGTTGTGTACGCGGGGTCTTTCTTGCTGGTGTCTTCTTTGGGCAACTTGTTTTGTTCTGACTCTTCCAGAACTTGGCGGAAAGGTCGCCGCTGTCGACGTTGCACAGCTGAGTAAAGATACCGTGGAACATCATCTGGTGACATAGTCGGATCGTTGAAAAATCTTCTGTCACAGATGAGTTCCATGGCGTAGCGTCCTCTTAGCGAATGGAAGTCTTCAGCTGCCAAGTCAGTGAATGAGATTTCCTGGTTAAGCGCTTGAATATGTCTGATGGTATAGAAGGCGCTGTCCCTGGATCCCGTGGTGGCTTGAACTGGAGGGTTAATGATTCTAAACCATGGTTGGCTCCAGTCTTGGCGAAGAGAAGGGCGTACAGCCCAGATTACTTTAAGCAGCCGGAAGGGTATACACCGAGCTTCACCTGCTGCGTCTCCGATAAAGTTAATTATGCCGGATGGTAGCTCGGCGGTATTGAAGTTGTAGACTTTGGCGTCCCTTGCCGCGGTGTCCACTATCATAAAGAGAGAGTGTCCCGAGACTTGGAAAGGCAGCGTGATATAGCGTGCCCGACGTGCTAATCCGACACGTAGCCGCTCAATCGACCTCACCTGTAGGCTTTTGTGTAAAAGGCCAAGAGACAGTGCAGGTGAGGCGTTGAAGGCTGGTTGTATCCGTTTTTTACTTTTATATATTTCTATACAGTTGGCGAGGAGGACACAAAAAATTGACAGTGGCATCGTAGACCGGGGTCGGAGGATGCAACGGAAATCTTCGCGTGTCAACGTACGCCTGGTTTTTGTATTAATGTAAATTGTATCGTCCCCCGCTTTTGCATCGTCTACTATAGTGTTCAGGATGAAAATGTCCTGAGCATCTAACGTAGAGATGGCTGTCCTGTCAAGATCATGCATTTTTTGTGGAAGAGGGGGGGGCGGGGGGAGGTTTTGTGGTGGAGGGGAGGCGTGTTGTTCGAAGGCTTCTTCATGGCCTTTGATATTGTCATCCTGGTCGGAGGCGGAGTCAAGATCTTCGTCTGTATCTAGACTCACTCGGTCCGCGTCGTCCAGGTGAGGGGGAGAAGGTGTTGAATAGGGAAGAGGAGTTTTCGGCGAGGTAGCGCTGGCTCCTTTTATGCACTGTTGGAGCTCAGCGAATGCTGCATCTTTGGCGGCTTCTCCTATTGACCCCATAGCGGAGTAATCAAAGAATTGGTCCCCATAAGAAATGTTGACGTTATCGTGCTGTGGGGACTTGGGGTGATAGTCACTTTCCTGGTGACCTTTATCGGACCCTTTATGGGAGGGTCCTGCAGCATTCCCTGGATCTTCGCCATCATCGTGCTTGTCCCCTGGAGGTGTGTCTTTATTGGAGTCAGCAGATGAATCAGAGTCTTCTTCTTCTTCATCATCATTGTCGTTGTCAGCCGCAGCTTCGTCTGTTTTATTCTTATTAGACGGCTTTTTACACCGCCGGTGAGTGGCATGTAGCTCATCGAAAGCCACCTGCAGATGCTCGTGTTTTTCGAGCAATGCGTCGTGGGCTTCTTTGAGATCTGTATATCTGTCCTCGGCGGAGAGGAGGCGTGCAGTCAGATCTGTGACTTGGGCACGTAGTTGTTGTATTTCATTGATGGTAGCCTCCTCTTGATGATGGTGGAGCTGCGTAATTGTTTCGTCGATGGTAGCCAGGCACGAGCTTAGCTTGTCTTGGTTTTGCTCAAGCTTGCGGAGATTCTCTTGCAGAGGGTGAGTCTGGGTCGAGATCTCATCGACTTTTCTCGTCGTAGCTTCTTGCTGACGTGTTGCCTCAAGGATCAGGTCCGGCAGGTTGTTGGTGTGGCTGTTGATATGTTCAACTTGCCTAGCCACTTCATCCTGTCGTTGCTGAATACCTTGTAGGACGACAGGAAGAGCTTGATGCTGATTGTCGATCCTGGTTACCTGTTTAGTTAAATCCTGTACACAAGAAAAAAAAGAATGTAATAAGTTAGAAGGATCGGTGAGGAGGTGTCGGACAGCATCAAATTGACGGCCGAATTCCTCACCGATGTTAGTAAAGGGGGCCCCAGAGGCGGAAGGGTGATGTGGCTGGGGCCTATGTGGGATGGTGGTAGTGTCTTGCGGAAAAGACACTGATGAAGGCCCGAACTGCGTAGTGACTGTTGATGAGGTCACCAGCGGTGCCGGGGTGGTGGCGGATGTGAAGAGTGGTGGAGTTGATGATGAAGGGGTGGGGATTGTGGATGGTAATGGAGAGATGGTGAAGTCGGGCATGGATGTGAAGAAAGGTAAGCCCGATGTTGGGGTGGGTGAAAAAGTGGATGTGAATGCTGATGTGGATGCGGAGGCGAAGGTGGTGAAATCAGGCATGGAGGTGGGGAAGGGGAAGCCCGATGTTAGGGAGGGTGGAAAGGTGGATGTGAATGCTGGCGTGGAGGTGGAGGGGAAGGCGGTGGTGGGAGCAGTGGAGAGCTGCTCGTTTAGACTCTGGATGAAAGAGTCAAGGGAGGATGTTGTGAGAATTTCATCGTTGAAATGCTCATCCTCCGGGTTGGGGCGGGATGTTGGCGTCTCCGACAGCTGCTTGGCCTGTAACAACCTTCTAGAGAGCCGTTTGACAGGGATTTTTGTAAGTCGTGCTGTCGGGGCTGTAATACTCATCTCGGTTGGACCCGCAGTTTTTTCTTTCTCGGCGGGTTTGATCGAAGTTAGCAACTTAGTAAGCTCGTCGTCAGAAAACAGGAGCTGTGTCATGTCATAGTGTGCTAGCTCTGGTAGCGGAAGGAGGGTTCTTGAATATTTAACCATCGGGCAGAATACGTAGTGTATTTTCCCATCCTTTTCTTTGATTATGAATGAGTTTTTCAGAGATTGCTCGTTCGTAAGGATGTCGCCCTTGATTGGCGTGCATTGGGGTAGTAGCCTGTCCATCTTAAGGAATTTTATTATGAAAGTGACATGGCCCCCCAAGCAGATCTCTTTCCCTATTAGGGCAGCAGAAAATTTCTGGACCATCAATCGTCCAATGTTTACTGGCTTGTCGTTGATGATAGACCAGAGGACAAAGAGGTCAGATATTGTGACGTTTCCTCCTTCCGATCTTGGAAAAAGCGCGCCAGATAGGATCTTGTGCAAAGTGCGCACAAATCCGGAATGTATGTTGGACGCTTTACATGTTTTTGCGTCGTAGGTGGGAAGTCCGGTTAAGCTTTTCCAGAATGTATGGCGGTTGAATTCTGGGTGATCGGTTCCCACTAGCTTGGCCTTTTGTAGCTGCTCCGTGTCGTCGATGAACATAGAATTCAGCATATTTTCTGTCAAGACGACATCGCTACCAAAGATCTGGGTGACAATTCTTCTGTCACCCCCATCCCGTGACCTATCAGCGATGTCAACGGGCTCCTTTCTCAGAAAGGAGAAGAATTCCGCCGTAGGTTCAAAGTATGACACTTCAGGTAATGAGCACAACCTGGCGAGGTTGGCTTTCTGTAGTACGCTGAAGATGCGATCTTGAATTCCCATTTTGACTAGTATGCTGGAGCAAACATACTTAGTCGGTTTGAGGGTTTTGTCAATGGAGATGGAAGGTTGTATGTATAGGTTTTGTGGTGGTGGAATTGGAGCAGTAATGGGAATGAAGGTGGTAGGGATAGTAGCTGCAGGGGTGATGGTGGAAGCAGCGTATGTGGATGGTTTGGCGAAGGGTTGGTCCATGGCGGATGAAGGGTGGACCTGTTTTCTTGCCCTTTTTGGAGGCTGCCCAGATGCAGCCTTTGCAGCCTTGCGTTTCCCCTCTGTCTCTTGGGCAGAGGAGTCCTCATCGGGGTTCGGTATGTAATCCGAACCTTCATCGTCGTCCGAAGAGACATGCTCAATCTCTTCTTCAGGAGCTTCACCCAGGCATTGGGTAAGGCGGGTTATTTTGCATAGGACGTCGATGATCTTGATTTTTGGAGGGACAACTCCAGTGGTGTTGTAGGTGTCCCTGATTTGCACGAGCTTTTCTCGCTCCTCTATCATCTGCTCCCTTGTCAGAGCAGGGGCAGATCCGGAAGTCTTGTTTGATGCCATTTCTGAAAAAGATACAAGTTTCTTAGTTAGAAAAGAGGATTGAAACAATTTAGATTAAGAAACAATTTAGAAGCTTCTTAGTTTCAGGACCGTTTGATTCCAAACGGTTTGAGGACCGTTTGGTCCCAAACGGTTTGAGGGCCGTTTGGTCCCAAACGGTTTGAGGACCATTTGGTCCCAAACGGTTTCAAGACCGTTTGGTCTCAAACGGTTTCAAGACCGTTTGGTCTCAAACGGTTTCAAGATCGTTTGGTCCCAAACGGTTTGAGGGCCGTTTGGTCCCAAACGGTTTCAGGACCGTTAGATTCCAAACGGTTTCAAGACCGTTTGGTTTCAAACGGTTTCAAGACCGTTTGGTCTCAAACGGTTTGAAGACCGTTTGGTCTCAAACGGTTTCAAGACCGTTTGGTCTCAAACGGTTTGAAGACCGTTTGGTCTCAAACTGTTTCAAGACCGTTTGGTCTCAAACGGTTTCAAGACCGTTTGGTCTCAAACGGTTTCAAGACCGTTTGGTCCCAAACGGTTTCGGGATCGTTAGGAAAACCGTTTGGAAAACGAAGAGTCGCAGGTTGCCGGCGCAGGGGAAGGCGAAACGGCGCGAAGGTGAGAGCGCCAGCGACCTCGACGATGACGAAGACGATAGGAAAAATGGGGACGGCGATGGAAGCGGTGGAAGAATCAGAGTTTCTTTCGACAGCGACGGTGGTAGCGGAAAAAGAGACGTTGCGCGATGGTTGAGGAGACGGCGACTAGTTCAGTGGTGGTGGCGACACAATGGCGCGGTGACGAAGGCGACAGAGGAGTCGGAGAACTTCGTTCGATGACGGCTGCGATAGCGGTGTAGGAAACGTCGGCGTGAGCGGCGTGTTTGGAGTCGCCGGACTACCTAGCGGAAGAAGGTCGAACGAACGGGTGAGCGGCTAGGGCGAATGCAACAGTAGCAGGAAGAAGACTCTTCGCACGAACGCTCTGGAGAATTCAAAGATTCGAAGAGAGAAAGATGGAGTAGGGATGGTGTATATATATAGTGATTGGTTGGTGGTCTTTCGTATTCCAAACGGTTTTGAAGACCGCTTGGTCCCAAACGGTCTCAAGATCGTTTAGTCCCAAGCGGTCTCGAGACCGTTCGGTCCCAAACGGTTTCGAGACCGTTTGGTCCCAAACGGTTTGAGGACCGTTTGGTCCCAAACGGTTTGAGGACCGTTTGGTCCCAAACGGTTTGAGGACCGTTTGGTCCCAAACGGTTTCGAGACCGTTTGGTCCCAAACGGTTTGAGGACCGTTTGGTCCCAAACGGTTTCGAGACCGTTTGGTCCCAAACGGTTTCGAGACCGTTCGGTCCCAAACGGGCTTAAGACCGTTTGGAGGTAACAAAAGGGGTTATATATTTTTATGTTTTTGAGTATGTATATATTTGTATATATTTTTTTTTTTTGTATTTTGGTTTATGGATTTTTATGTTGTTTGTTTTATATATTGTTTTTGTAGTTTTTATTATGTAGATTTTTTTTATATTTTTAGATTTAGTAATAAAAGAACTTGAAGAAAGCAAAACAAAATTAAGAGAGAATAAAACTAGAAAATAGAGAAATTGATGTTCAGGTCTTGGGTTGCCTCCCAAGAAGCGCCTTGGTTTTACGTCGCTGGCTCGACAAGATTATTGCTCCGGCTATGCTGACTGTTCAGGGTTATGACGGGGGTTTGCCTCTGGTTGCCCAGCAAAAGTGCCGGCTTGAGGTTTCAATTGAGCGGCAATCTGTGCCAGTTGAGCTTCTACGGATTTTTGCTGAGCTTGTTGATTTGTAAGCATGGTTTGTTGCGATTGAAGCATTTGTCTAATCAAGGATATCTCATCAGATGATTGGGGAGAAGCACCCCTTTGTTGATACTGAGTAACTTGCTGTCCTGGTTGTTGTAAAGGTGCAGTTAACTGTGGCTGCAGGGGCTGCTGCAACTGGGGTTGCTGTGGCTGCTGCAGCTGGGGTTGTTGCAACTGAGGGTGCAGTCCCGAATGGGTGTATTGGTAAGACGGATTCCTGGGATAGGTAGGTCTTTGAAAACCTTGTCTGTAATTCCCTTGACTGAAGTTATTCTGGAGTCCCGGTGGTTGTCTGTTGAAAGATCCACCTTGTGCCTGCTGCTGTGGGTTGGCAGTCCCTGCAGGATTCCCGTATTGGAAACTAGGATGGTTCCTTGGTTTATCTGGGTTGTAATACATTTGGCCAGGTATTGAATGTATGGAGTTGACTTGCTCTGGCATTTGGTCTTCAGGATGCTCGATGATGGGTTCATATTGCGGCATAGGTGGTTGTAAATCCATCATGACATTGTACAACAATCCACATGATAATGTGGGATGATCGGATGCATGACAGGCTTCACAAGTTCCAGTAGCTGCCTTAATTTGTTGAACCTGGGAGCTTTTCTTCTTATCATATTCCCCGAAAGAAGTTTCGAGGTCTTGTTGCTTGCTAGCAATAGTCTTCAAAGCCTCAGCAATGGCTTTGAGTTCCATAGATTCTTCCGCTTTGTAAACCTTGAGAACGCCTTTGGGTTGGTTAGATGACCTTCCCCAATTGGATTGGTTCTCGGCCCCCAACGTAACTATATTCCAGGCGTCTTCGTAGTTCTTTCTCATAAAGTTTCCTCCAGATGAGGAATCTAGGAATTGCTTGATATCATCACTTACTCCTCTGTAGAATGTTTCTATTAGTTGATTTTGAGAAATGCCATGGTGAGGACACTTTCTCAGGAGTTCTTTGAATCTTTCCCAAGCTTCAGAAAGTGTTTCTCCAGGCAATTGGGAAAAGTGATTAATCTGTCCCCTGATCTCATAGGTAAGGGAAGGTGGGAAGAATTTCTCAAGAAACTTCTCTTCTAAGGGAGTCCAAGTAGTGATGATAGGGTGTCTATCCAAAGCGTTGTACCAGCTTAGTGCTCTTCCAGATAGGGTGAAGTGGAAAAGGTGTAACATGATTGCTTCCATTGCAATGCCTGCTTGGGGTACAAGTCGGCAGAGTGACTTGAACCTCTTAAGGTGATCCATGCAATCATCTCCGTGTGCTCCAGAGAAAGAGATGCCTTGCATGATCTGGATCCATTGCGTCCGAATTTCAAAGTGTGGTATGTTGATAATCGGTGGTCGGACAGGATGATCATCTTCATAATTCTTTGGGACTGCGTAGTCCCGAAGTTGCTTGTTTCTTAACGCAAGTTGAGCAGCAGCCTGCTCTGCTTGGATGCGGGCTTGTTCCTCAGCTCGGATCTCAGCTTGCACCTGAGCACGAGTGTCAGCAATGAGTTGTGCTCGTTGTGCTGCTATGGCGGCGTTGACTCTTTCTGCAATAAGGCGTTGCTCTTCGGCCATCTGTCTGGCTCTTTGGCGGTTAAGTCTATTCCTTCGGTGAAAACTTCTTTCTACCTCAGAATCGTATTCTGGTTCAGGGGAGAATCCGATGCTATGCGGGGGTTGCATACACGTTTTCTACCTGAGTAGAAGGAAAATCTCAAGTTAGGAAAAATGGAAGGAAATGAAAAAGATCAAGAAATATTGGATTGGTTATTAAGAAAAAGTGTAAAATCCTAATCAACCAAGAAATTGGTAAGTAAAAACTAAAAAGTTCCGTTGTCCCCGGCAACGGCGCCAATTTTTGATGGAGTTTCGTTTTATGCAACACCACTAAAAATCCTAGAGATGATGAGTCTCTAAGTTTAGCCTTGCTAGTACTATGGTAAGAACTCCACCCACATGTGCTAAGACATGTGGAAGTCTTATCGTAGTATAGTTAAGGGTCGAATCCTCGGGACAACGGTCTTGACGAAGTCAAGATGGAAAACATTTAGCCTTTACTTAACAACTTAAAGATTGATATTTAGATCGAAAGTTTGATTTGGTTGTTTTAAACTAAGTACAAAGAAAGTAAAGCAAGAAAGTAAATAAAGCAAGTAAATCTTAAGAGTTAACAAATGATGATGAATCACTGGGGTTAAGCAGGTATTTACCACCGCTACACATGCATTGTAAATGTACTAAGCAAGACTTATAAGCTAGATGCATGGATGTTTCCACAAGACCGATGCCTTATAAGACAAGAGCGATGCGTTGCATCCAAGGGTGTTCCACAAGACCGATGCCCACATAAGACAAGAGCGATGCATTGCACCCTTCGATGTTCCACAAGACCAATGCCCATATAAGAAAAGGGCAATGCATCTCATCCTCCAAGGGTTAAGTAACTCTCATGCGGTACATCACTACGCGTCACTGAAGGATGTAGTCTCCGAAGAGAGAATCTTACTCAACCGCAAGAAACGTGCATCTAAAACTAACAAGCGAGCGATAATTACCAAATCGAATAGCGTCCTTGTAGGCCTAGTCTCCTATTCGGATAACCTAGCTACGAGAAGTGCGGGAATGATGCAACGCCAGCCATTCCCGAACAAATGGTCACATGCTTTACATCATTCCCCTCGCAAAGTGTGTTCCTCGACTTACCAAAGGTCTCTTCCATACAGATGGGAGTGTGCCAAATGATAGTGAGTTTACTCCACTCTTTGAGATACACTTCTAGACACCGAAACGGATGCGTGGTGGATACACACACCAGAAACCAACACTAAATCGGTATTCAAGCCTCGATAGCGGTCGTAGACAAACCACAACGAAAGACAATAAATGCATACAAGAACGTGGCCATCATTCAAGCATGTGTGAAACGATTTAGTATTAAAACGAAATGATAACATCTTTTTTACAGTACAAAATACAAAACATGGGCAGCGGGGCTAGTCCCCGCGCCCCAGTGGATGGAACTACTCGCTCCTCATAGAGGGAGCAACAAAGAAGGAGGCAAGAAGAGATAGAAAGAACATCATCTCCACTGAGGAGAGAAGGTTGAACCCTTGGTGGAGAGAGCAACGATCTCCACCCCTTGTAGCTTGCTTGATGACGGATCTTCTCCTCTCACCTTCCTTGTTGAAGAGAGAGAAAGTAGCTTGCAATGGACGTGAGTCTCAGACCGGCAGCCTCGAGTGATGGATGGAGTTGTTCTGGTAGTGGAGAGACAGCCTCTGGACGTCTGGACTCTCTTTATGAACGGCCCTGAGGTCTTATTTATAGGCTTTGAGTGAGATCCAAACGGTTTGGAGACCGTTTGGGCTCAAACGGTCTTGGGACCATTTGGCGTCAAACGGTCTTGAGATCGTTTGGCGTCAAACGGTCTTGGGACCGTTTGGCGTCAAACGGTCTTGAGATCGTTCGGCGTCAAACGGTCTTGAGATCGTTTGGCGTCAAACGGTCTTGGGACCGTTTGGCGTCAAACGGTCTTGAGACCGTTTGAGCTTCATGCGGTCTTGGGACCGTTTGGCTTCATGCGGTCTCGGGACCGTTTGAACTCCATGCGGTCTTGGGACCGTTTGGCTTCATGCGGTCTCGGGACCGTTTGAACTCTATGCGGTCTTGGGACCGTTTGGCTTCATGCGGTCTCGGGACCGTTTGAACTCCATGCGGTCTTGGGACCGTTTGGCTTCATGCGGTCTCGGGACCGTTTGAACTCCATGCGGTCTTGGGACCGTTTGGCTTCCATGCGGTCTTGGGACCGTTTGGCTTCATGCGGTCTCGGGACCGTTTGAACTCCATGCGGTCTTGGGACCGTTTGGCTTCATGCGGTCTCGGGACCGTTTGAACTCCATGCGGTCTTGGGACCGTTTGGCTTCATGCGGTCTCGGGACCGTTTGAACTCCATGCGGTCTTGGGACCGTTTGGCTTCATGCGGTCTCGGGACCGTTTGAACTCCATGCGGTCTTGGGACCGTTTGAACTCCATGCGGTCTTGGGACCGTTTGGATCTACTCGACCCTTGGGCTGGTTTGTTCTTTTGTTATTTTTTTGTGCTTTTTCTGCAATTATAAAAGGAAAAGTTAGTTTGATGATGTATTTACAAAAAAGGGGTAAAATTAGGTTTAAGAACAATATAAATGTAGACAGAGTATGGAAAACTAAAGAAAAAGACTAAGATAAACTACTAAAATAGGAGGTTATCATGCATGTTAAGGAAAATGCATGAGGATAATAGAATTGATTTTTTGAACCAAATTTAAGGTTAATGTATGATGATTTTTAGAGGTGATTAAAAGTCTTTAAGGGTATACATCAGGTTGCTTTGAGCATTTAGTAATATAAGATATGTGATAGTATATATCAATTATCTAGTATCACTATAATATTCGATGCTAGATGATTTTCACATGAGATAGAACTTAGAGAAATTGCTTGACTAAGGTTTGATTCGATATCGCTGAGGATAAGAACAATTTCATGAGAGAATCGTGACTACTAGTACCTTGGATTGCCCAACCTAGAGCACCATTGTAAGATGAAGGAAATCATTAGGGATAATCTTAAGATAAGACATGCAAGTAAGATTTTTGTACTTTCATGGCTATGTCCTTATTGTGCCTAAGATCTCAATAAGAGACATTTTAATAAGATTTCTTAGAATGATTAAGATGTAAAGATTAAGTACATGATAAGATTATAAGGGTTGAATGCATTAAACCACAATTATGTTTCAAAAGCATGATCCATGTGTTAAGATTTAAGATCAGGGTAAGACCATGAGGTTAGAATGCATTAAGATTCACAGAAGACCAGATTTAATGAAATGAGATTATGGAGTCGAACCCATGCCTTAGTGTAGGTCAACACAAGAGACATGACCCATGCATTAGTGCAGGTCATGAGACTAAGGTACCACAATACATGTCTTCAGAGAAAGATATGTAAAAAGAAAGGAGTAAGAGTAAAGAAAGAATAGTTATTTATGCTTAAGTTTTTCCTACACATTTCCATGTTGGTTGGTTGATAAGGTTGTTAGACATAGTTAGTTATCCACAAGTCTATGATACTTTATGACAATCACCAAGGGTTAGTGTATGTAAGGTATGTGAAACCCTAAGGTGGGTAGCCTCCTATAGTTTATCTGAATTTTGAGAATGAAATTCCCAAAAAGGTGGGTAGTATTGTCACACCCTAATTTTTGATACCTAACAAATACATGATTAAGCTATTAATGAGATTGATATAGAATTCATTTTATGTTATAATAAGATTTTATGCAATTTTCATGATATTTAGATTTAAGGAAAAAGATGTGGAGAGGTCTTTTATGCAAGTGGTACCATTTTGTAATATCCTTGAAGTTTGGGAATCTGAAATTTCATTTGATAAGATGAGGTTACAATCAAATTCAAATAATGAAGGGAATATGATGACTCCAGTTAATGATTTGAGACCTAGACCAATTTTAGGTCTTCATATAAAGTAAGAAATGTAATATTGGTCAAATGTATCATAGGAAGCTTCAATTGAGGAATTATGTCAGATTGAATGTTAACTTTTTTTAATCAATATGGTGATTGGTTTATGAACCCTCTGGAAGACCAAGGAATAGGCCATGTGCCTTATAACCCAATTCTAGCTCGATTGGACCAATTAGATTTTACAAATAGGTCCTTGGGGTAGAAAATTGAGAATGAAGTACTTTGGGTTGCAATAAATGCTCAAGATAATTTAATTGGAAGGATAATTGGAAGATAATTTTGATTTAGGTAGTGACCTAGGCAATTAAATTAGTAATTATCTATTGATTACTTAAAAGGAAAATTTGGAGTGGCTATCTGATTAATTTTGATCCAAACTTTTTTTCAAGAAAGGGTAATAGTAATATATAGTTAATACTAAAATTTGAGGCTAAATGGGCTCATATTGTGGCCTATAACAATATTTATAGGAACTGGACTTTTATGCAAAAAAGGGGTGACTCTAGCCTAGCTCGGACTGGAGCGGAGCCCCTGTTAGCAAGGACCCAAACATAGTCCGTGAAAGAGAGGATGTCCCCACTCGATCTGAAATCCAGTTTCTATATAAGACATAGATCTAGGAAGCCTAGGGTTGACCAAAGATAAGGGTAGAATTTAACTTGAAATCAAGGGATTGAGAAGGAGATAAGAGGAGTAGAGGAGAGGGGGCACCGTTGGTGATGGCTTTGGGGATGGCAGGTTAGGATCTGTGATCCTGACCCATTCTTGTGCATAGGTGTCTCCGCTCTAGTAGAAGAGGCCCATATGAACCCATTATAGGCCTCTTCATGGGCACAAAGTGGCCTACAAGTGAGCCTCATCGTTGCCTGAGTTGGCTCAGATAGAAACCTTGTCGCTCTGTGAAAATAGAGCATCCATGAGATAGGTTGAAGGGAATCAGGTGTTGTTGGTGGGATCCTTGTGCGATCTCAGTGGATGTTGAGTGATTAGTAGCACGTAGGGGGGAGGCAAGGTTGCTTATCATGTGACTTTTGACAACTAAGGGGTGAGAATGGTTGGCTGGAGAGCATCTCCATGCTGACACCCTATTTCACTGTAAAATAGGGGATCGAGATCCCTATTCACAATGCGTCCCTACACGAGAGGAAGGAGGAGTGGATTCTAGGCTCCTAACCTCTTGGGCCACCAGTCATGAGGGCTATCTGGCCTGAAAAAAATTACAAAGCAAGGTACCAAGGAATGTAAGTTTTTAAGTTGATTAAGATACTTTAGGATTTTATATAATTGATCTTGTTGTCAGAAAAAGATGTATAATGGCTCGTTGGAAAGCTTGATAGGCGATGAACACATTAATGGAGGTTGAAGTCCATGATAAGTATCATATGATGCAATTAGGTTAAGGGAAAGATACATATGATCGTATGTGTTGATGCTATGCTAAATTGATGATGTAGGTGAAACTTGTTATCGAGCTTTAGGGAAACCCCACCACACAAATTTTGAAGGTATGATTCAATGAGAACATGTAGTGTAATTATTTTGAAATCTATCTTATGATTGTTCATTAATATCAGGGTTTTGATGCATTAATTAAAAAATATGAGTGTAAGAGTGATAATAGTTATAAACTAGATGTTAAGATGATGTGTATAATTAGAATATCATGTAGTCATCACCATGATTTCAATACCTTACATATTGATTTCACCTTATTAGATGATTATTGTGTGAATAGTATTGAAGTCCTAGGATTAATCAGTGAGGCAAAGTCACCATGGGTGATTATATTTTCTAGAAACATTTGTGTAATTGAGACCGAGTATGTTTGAAATAAAAATATTATAAAGACAAGCAAGAAATCATAATATAAGTCTTTATGAGGTTTATTAGAAATATAAGTGATGGATCTAGTCGCATACAAGTTGGTGTTGGTATTGGGGAATACTTTACAATAAGCTTGTAATGCATTGAATTGGGTAGATGTATACATACAATATAATTATGTAAGGGTTGATTATGAGATCAATATAAGTTAGGATGGGGTCCAAATATAAGACTGGCTAAAGATAAATCCTATAAAATGAATTAAAAGTCTAGTTGGGAAATGAGTAATGATAAGTAATAAAGATGTGTTCTACTATCTTTTCAGTATTTAGGGTTGATTGGAGAACTCAAGGAAAATGTTTAGTCATTTGCAACAAAGGTAAGTGGGCCATGTCCATTGAATTTCATTAGTATATTTCAGCCTATACCTTTCCTACAGAGTCACTTAGAAATTAAGTTACTTTCATACTTTAGTGTTTCATATCATATCATGCTTAGAGGAATCAGATTTCATTCAACTCGAGTTATATTTTTACATTATCTAATTTTAAGTATTTGAGATTTATATGACGAATTGTATATTCATAATTTCTATGTTTACTTATTTTTTTTCTTCTCAAGTCTTTAGACACAAATGTCATATATCTGATATCAGAATGTAACCAAGTCCTCTATTAAATAAGATATTTAGATTAAGATTTATTCATACTATAAGAATCTAGATTTTTGATTTTATATTTAGATTACCCATTGTGTGTAGTCATAAATGAGATCCTCATACTTAATAAGAGTGTCATATCCAATCTCAGTTATTTAGATACATATTCAAATCTAGATTCAAAGTTTAGATTAAGATTTAATTCAAAATGTAAGAACAAAGAGTCACATTCAGAACAGATTTAGTAATAAGAGATTAAGATTTAGAAATAAGAGAACATATATAGAGATAATAGTTTAAAATTCAGAGATAAGAGATTAAAGATCCAGAGATAAGACATTAAGAACATAGATAAAAAAATGACATCAGAATATTAATTATATACATTATAGTATAAGTCCTCACTAGAGAGTCCCATGATGATTCAGAGGGCATATTATGCCAGATACTGCGGGTGTCACAGAGGGTACAAAGTGACAAAAAAGGCTTCATTTCACCATAGAGGACACTTCGAAGTCAGCAGAGGGCACATAGTGACAACAGAGGGTGTGTTACACCATACATGACACTTCAGTGTCAATAGAGGGGACATAGTGCCACAAAGGGTGTGTTGCACCATGGAGGACAGTTTGGTGTCAATAGAGGAGGACTTATCGTATAATGGTGGCCACAAATTAGATAAAAGACATAAATGAAAGAGACACCAATTCAGTATAAATTTACAACTTTCAGATTATAATTCAACTTTCAGTGACAACATGTTTATATTTATCTTATTAGAAATTCAATGCCACTTACTCTAAACCAGGTTTCCCTTTATACATGGTTGGGGACGAGATGTCTGCAGGTACATAATTTCAGGAGATAGTCATCAAATAATTAGGGTGTTACAATACCTATCTATACTTAGTTGACTTGTTGTTCGCAACAAGTTGACAACATGGTTAGAAGGTTAAACTCTAGGACTTGTCCTAGTGATTGTTGGATGTATAATGACCCACATCAATTACCCACTTCCATATAGGTACTAGCAATGATCTTGATTATTTTACCCAGATAGAATCAGGCTTTCAACATGATTACATAGCTTAATAGAGATAAAAACATTCACCTAAGGTGGAAAGCACCTTAAAAATGTAGGTTAAACTCTGAATTTTTAGAAATTTAATCAATTTCTAGCAACTGAATCCATTTCTTCCTCCTCTCAATCTAGAAACCCTAGAAATGGAGATTAGGAGAGAAAGAGTGAGAAAAGATGGAGATTTTATATCATTTCAAATCAAATCAGATGAGGGATGGAATCTTGACATGTGAGAGAAGATTCACCATGAAAGACTATGTATAGAAGCTAAACATACTTGATTTCATCATTTCTCAGATGGTGAAACCCTAGGTCAACATCTCCAACATTTCCTCCTTTCAAACCTCTAGCTCTCCTCCTTCTCTAGAATCATGAAATATGAGAGATCCTTGGATGCTAGGTTACCCATATAGTTAAATTAAGGTGCTTGGGTCAATTGCCAATTGACCCTATTTTACATTGTGTTTTATTTCAACAGTTTTTGCTATTATAAAACATGTTACTGAAAATAATTTATTTAATAGGTCAAACCTCCTCCAACAATTATGAAATTTTATCAATATGAGCAAGACTGACATTTAGAGCTCCAGTTAAAATTTTCGATCATTCAGAGTTACCACTAAACAAATTAAAACCAAATACTACACTGCTATACTATAGTCTGCAGCATGGTCGGTCGAGTTGTTACCAATAAGAAACTCAGCTGACACCACACTCTCTAGAACTCAAACATTATGCAAAAATTATTAAAATGTAATAATAAGTCTAAAATGGAGTTTTACAAATACAGTTAAAATTTATATCAATTGGATGTACCAATAAAAATATAAACTCAAATAACAGGGTGTTATATTTCAACCTGAACACATGGTCGACTGAGTTTGTCCTGGGGAAACTCACCCAACAAATAGGTTAGAAAATTCTTCATGAATTTTGATATTTTTCAAGAACACTAATAATTTACTTTTCCAAACTATATTCAAATTCCAACTAAATAAATTTGTATAGAAAATACAAAAAATCATTCAGTGAACCACTATACTTATCAAATTTAGTATTCGTATGCTACCAAAACCCTAGTTTGGCCAGTTAGAGTTTTAAATTCTCAAATCCTAACTATTATAAGTAAAAGCATGATTAGAGTATTTCATTAAGTTTAATGAATCATAATTAGACTACCATCATCAACTCAAGCTTAAATAATGATCGATATAGTTAAGCATATAATCATCCAATTAAACTCTAATTAAATGGTTAATATAAAAATGGGTCATTACAATCGACCTATGACTTCATCGGTTAGAGGTCCCATATATTTGTGGGGACTGATGAAAACAAAGACAAAAGGCGTGTTTAGTGGTAACCCCATCAAGCGATTGAGTTGTCGGTTGTTGGAATCTCATCAGTTGACAACAATGTAGACCGATGAGAATACATGGTGATGTGAATCACCCCCTGGAGGCAATTAGGATATGTCATGAGGTTCGTATTTTGGATCGATGAATAATCAAAGGAGGTTGATGAGGCACCCGATCGATGAAAATTCTAGCATAGATCAATGTTTTCTTTAGGCCCGTTGATCTATTAAAAGGACCACCATCTTGAGCTAGTATGTAGAGATCAAAGCTTGAACATGCAATGAAAATCAAGGAATTATGTCAAAATCCTAACAGATTGCCATAAAACTAATGAAAACTAAATGGAAGTTAATTCTAAAGTAGAATTTGAAATTTTAAATGCAAAATTAAGCTTAAAATGGGAAAAAGATTAGGATTCATTAGTTGACTCCTAGCTATTATCATATGAATGGCAACATCATAACACATACTATCCACACTTTCCACATATATGGCAGATAAGGATATGCCTTCTCTAGTCATTCTGCTTGTTGCTCATAATAAAAGCTCTCCCCTTTTATGTATATGCACCATGATTACTTCCAACAATCCCTTGCTTAGAGTTAGGTCGAGGTCCAATCCTCTATAGTTAGTACTGAATCCTAATACTTTAGATCCTTCTCCAGGATTATATCTCACCCTACATGGAATTGTTGTAGAGTACTATAAGAAAATGATTTTCTCATTTTGTGAAATATGAGGAGAGAATAAAATTCTACAAGAGAAGGAATAGGAGGACACATCACAAAGACCAATAATATCTCATAATATGAATTGACAACAATACATAAAAGTTGCACCTTGTAATTGCTCAAAAAACAAGTGTTATGATTGCTTGAAGTTGATCACATATAGATTTAAACTCATTAACAAAATATGAGATACTATTTTGAATCCTTCTCATCTTGGTCACTAATTCAAAACTCCTCGATTGCATCGACCTACAAATTTTTCAGCTAGAGTGTTCAAAATCTAATTCAAAGTGGATAAATTGGATACGACAAAAAGAACTTCCTAGCGAGATTTCCATGATCAAGCATTTCATGAATCTATCATTACACATACATCCACAATTATAATGATTGAATTTGGTGTTACCTTCATATTGTATTATACTCTTCTCTAGCACTGGCATATTTCCATCTATGAATGCCTCGTGTCCATTGCTCTCAATGAGCGCTCTGATCTGGACTTCACAGTAGAGGTAATTAGTGTTGTCGAGCTATAGTAAGATTAAGCTATGTTAACTCCATGGGGAAAGGAGTAATTGACTCTCGATGGCAGTGCATATATTGCTTTGATCCTAGATTCATCATAGATTATTTTTCTGACATGTCAAAGGAACCATACAACAGATAGAGGAGACAATATAGATACTAGAATGAGAGATGATGGTGATGGAGCTTCATGAATTAAATTTTCATACCATGAAAAACCCTCCACTGAGCCTTAACCCTAGATTAGGGTTTGAGAAAATAAAAAACAATGAAAATGGAAAGAGGCAAAGCACTGAAGGGGGAAGAGAGCTCTCATTTTAATTTGACTGACTGAATGAAATTGTCATACAATTCAATTGTTTTTCTTTTACATACAATCCATTTGTACTACTTATCAAACTTGTTGGTTACAAATCTATCAATTGAATCCCCACCCGGGTGAAGCCCATAATATTAGACAACAAAATTTGAACTATCCCTAGAGTAGTACTTAACCAAACAAGTGAGTCAACCACGTGTTGATTCATAATGCATTAGAGTATGAATAAGATCTTGTTTTTCAGTTAACATGTGAACAAACTCAACTACGGATAGTGAGCTACACCAAATGTTTTTGAAAATATATGCGATATATATATTTCGATTTTCCATTCATTTATCTTTGCTATCCCTATTCCTACAAAGATTGAACCAAGATTTGTATTTATCACTCATTAGTAGCATCAAGAAGCAGAAATTGAGATTTCAAGTATGAAGAATAGAGCTAATGCTATATATTTTCTTACATTATCAGATCTTATAATTATTTTTTGGATGATGTGGGAACCACATGAGATGAAAAGCAAGTGTAGCATGGATTTCAATTGGTTCTTTTGTGATGGAGTGACGGAAGCACCTCAGTCATAAAGAGGGATGAGCTAAACATAGATAGTTAACTCTATGATTCTATAAGAACAAGGGCTATCCAGATTTCATAGTAGGCCACTAATCACCACCAAACAAAAGGCATCATTAGAGAGCTTTTCTGTAGTAAGATTTGGTGGTAGATGATTTTAAGTACTATCATATTGTTCCCTTACTTTTATTTTTACTGTCAGATAGCCTCACAACCTCCCTAGGCAAGCTCAAGATCAAGCCAAAAATGATCATCTACACTCGGGATCTCTCACCAAAACCTCGACCGTTAATCATGCTCTGGTCATAAGACTCTGTGTCATTATCAACCAAACTGCGGGCCCTATCTCCTTTTTACCAAAGGATAGGGTTGTATGAGTAATGCAGTGCTATTTTAGGGCTTCATCCTATGCCTTTTTGCATAATAATCACATATGAACATCGTAGATTACAAGTTATTCCCTCCAATATGATCTTTTATGATAAATTCACTTATGCCTCCTTTTGTGTGTATTTTAGGGCACTTATGCATGCATTGCTGCATGGGTGAGAGGTGAGGAACGTCTTTGGGGTATTACACCCCAATAGTGTGCCTATCTCTTCCTCGAGATTCCCTTGGATGCACAAGAGAAATTTAAAGAAAAAGGAGGTTAGATGAAGAAGTTGAAGTGAAGATCAGCCCCAAGAAGCCCCAAAACAGTCGTGGTACATCACCACAGTCGTGGGGAATTATGTTCTAAAAGTTACAGGGAAGGCGCTTAATTTACACATGAATCACCTCGACCGTGGTCATCACAACGGCCGTGATCATTGAAGACCCTATGGCCGTGGCCCCCAGAACGGCCGTGGCCAATGCCTTCCACCTTGTCTGTGGTCAGAAACATGATTGTGGCAATTTATGCATGAAGATCCCAAAATCAATAGGGAATTGGTCCAATTTACATGTGAATGACCACGGTCGTGGCCATCAGCATGACCGTGGCCCTTGAAGGACACCTCACCCGTGGTGCTCGCCACACCCATGGTGAGTCAAAGACACAACGACCTCAGAGTGACCTCGCCCGTGGCCTCCTCCTCCAACACAACCGTATTACCCCACACAGCTGTGGTACCCTCTACCCACCATGACCAGGCACCCCGCCATGACCATGGACACCATACACACTTACCACTTCCAACTCCACTCATCACCTCGGCTGTTCCACTACCCACGACCATACCATGCAACCCCACTACAGCCGTGGCATCTCATCACGGCTGTGGTGACCACCTAAACCTACCCATTTTCACCATTGATTTTCCCACTTTGCCGCTACTTACCCTAGTGCCTCACCACCACCTATATATACATGGGTGGTGGCCACAACACTAGGCTAGCTGCCATTACTCCCCTCCAACTACTATAGAGCATTAATAGCCTCCTTCCTTGCATTCAAGCCATCCATCCACCATTTCCACCTCATTTCCACCATAGAAACCTAGTTTTCTAGATTTTCTACCATAATACCCTTCATTTCCATGCCCTTCACCCACCTTGGAGGAGGAGCCACGTTCTACAACAACTTGGAGGTGAAGAAGAGGAAGCTACTTTGAGCTCCATGGAGTCCTACCCCCTTCTTCTTGTTTCTTTTATCCTTTTTTTGAGCATGTCTAGCTAAGCCCTAGTGGTGGCTATTTGGGGTTAAAATGTGACTTTGATACCATATTGGGAGAAAATAATTTGTATTGAACATGATTTCATTCTATGATGATTGCCTCTAACTTGTATCTCATTTCCCATTATCTTGCATGTGGTTTGTGCTTTTAAACATAAATTTCTTGTTTTGTGATGCTTGATGACACTTGGCTTCTAGGGGAAATTGGAATGTATGTGGCAATATTAGGAATGGCTTCTAGGTATAATTAGTGGATACCTATATAGACCCCTTTATTCCTACATACATCTTCCTTCTTATACAAATGAGTGTGAGATCTAAGTAGCTAGTGTAATTGTGATTAGTGCAATTGCCTAGAGTTTCCTAAAGGATAGATGGTAAGTAACATGAGGTGAAATACCCTCATCTCTAGTCCCATTCCTATCCTTGGATCTCAATTGCCCTAATACCACTTACCTTAGAAACCTAAACTTGCCAAGTCCTATTAGAATTACACCTAGCCCTAACTGTCCAACTAGTAATATAGGGTACATTCTAATAGAACTTGCCTTGTTGTTGGGTTTGGTAATCTAGTTTGAAATATGCAAAATGCATGCTATGTTAACTTCCCCCCAACTAATATCAAGTTGCATTCCCAAACGGCCCACCTATCAATCATATTTCTTAAAACCCACCTTTGCCTGCTTAGCTTGTTAATGCTATTTTAGTCAATTGCCTTTGTTAATTCTTAGATAATTGCTTAGTTCTAGATAGTTAGTTCTTTCTCAAGTAGTTAGGGCTCCTTTGAGCTTGCTTGTGTTAATTTGGCTAATTAGTGACAACTTAAACTCTTGTTTTCCTAATTGCTTAGCTTGCATCTTAGTTGATAGCTTAGCTCGCTAGTGTAGTAATAACTCATTGCTCTTGCCTAATTTCTTGCCTTGCTTAGTTTGATAGCCTTAATTTGCTAAGAGTAATCTAGGGTTTTTTGTTAAATTAGTTTCTTTCCTACTCTTTCTTTCTTACAATTGTAGTGTAATCAAACAAAAATGGATTTTAAGCTATTGTAGAATGTCTCCATGGAGTCATACCCCCTTCTTCTCATTTCTTCCAGAGTAAGAAGAGGCATCGATGGCCATTTTGAAGAAAAACATTCGGGCCATTAGATGGTCCATAGCTGATTTAAGGGGTGTTGACCCGTCTATTTGTGTCTATAGAATCTATCTTAAGGATGATGCTAGACCAACCTGCCAAATGCAAAGATGGTTGAATCCAAAGTTGAAAGAGGTTGTATCCAAAGAGGTAGTGAAGCTCCTTGATGCCGGGATCATATATCCCATCTCTGACAGTCTATGGGTGAGTTCCGTCCAAGTTGTGCCCAAGAAGGGTGAGATCACAGTCACTGAGAATGAAGATGAGGAATTGATGCCCGTAAGAAAGCAATCCAAATGGAGGATGTGTGTGGATTATAGAAAATTGAATGAAAAGACCAAGAAAGATCATTACCCTCTTCCATTCCTTGATCAAATTTTAAAGAGATTAGTTGGACAGAGTTTCTATTTCTTTCTTGATGGGTATTTTGATTACTTCCAAATAGCTATACATCCCACCGATTAAGAGAAGATGATGTTCACTTGCCCAAGTGGTACTTTTGCCTACAAAAGGATACCATTGGGATTGTGCAATGCACCTTCAACATTTCAAAGATGTGTAACATCCATTTTTTCTGATATGCTTGATTTGTCGCTTGAAGTCTTCATGGGTGACTTTTTTATGTTTGGTAAGACATTTGATGAGTGCTTGCTTCACCTAGCAGCTATTCTGGAGAGGTGTGCCAATGTCCATTTGGTACTATCTTGGGAGAAAAGCCACTTCATGGTGCCCGAAGGTATTGTGTTGGGTCACCGAGTCTCTAAAGCCAGAATAGAAGTTGATAAGGCCAAAGTGGGCCTGATCTCCACCCTCACCAACATGTCTGATCCTTCTTGGGGCATGCGGGTTTCTAGCATCGATTCATTAAAGACTTCAGTAAGATTTTGAGGCCACTCTGTCATTTACTTGAAAAGGATGTGGAATTCCATTTTCATGACAAGTGTTTTGAAGCCTTAAACAACTTGAAACACAAGCTCGTCCATGCTCCTATCATGCAGCCCCCAGATTTCTTCTGGCCATTTGAGATCATGATTGATGCATTAGATATGGAAATGGGGGTTGTGTTCGGTCAAAGGATTGGACAGATTCCACATGCCATTTACTATGCAATCATGACTCTTGATAAAGCTCAAAGGAACTACACTACCACAGAAAAAGAGTTGCTTGCAGTGGTTTTTTCTCTTGACAAGTTTTGCTCTTATCTATTGCAAAACAATGTGGTGGTTTATATAGATCACATAGCCTTGAAGTACCTTATGACAAAGAAAGATTCTAAGCTGAGATTGATTCAATGGATTCTATTTCTACAAGAGTTTGATCTAGAGATTATTGATAAAAAGGTAGTAGAAAATTCTGCATTCGACCATCTCACTCACATTGAAGCACCATATGATGATAGGAACCACATCAAAGAAACAATTCCACATGAGCAGCTCTTCTTACTTTCATCTACCCAAAGGCCATGGTATAAGTACGTAGCTAACTTCTTAGCTAGTGGAAGGATACCGATTACTTGGAGAGCAAGAGACTTTTTTCTATGATAAAGAACTATGCTTGGGATGATCCTCATCTTTTCAAATATTATCCTGATCAACTTACTAAAAGATGGGTTCTGGAAAGTGAGCAGTAAGAGATCCCAACCATGCTCCACTCCATTGCATGTGGAGGTCATTTCGGTGGGAAACACACAGCCGCCAAGATTCTACAAAGTGGATTGCATTAGCCCACATTGTTCAAGGATGCTCATGAGTTTTGCAAATGCTATTTGAAATGCCAAAAGGTTGGCACTATATCAGAGAGGGACATGATTCCTCTATCACCCATTCTTGTGGTTGAGGTGTTTGATGTGTGGGGAATTGATTTCATGGGTTTGTTTCCTCCCTTCTTTGGATATGTGTACATCTTAGTTGTCATCGATTATGTCTCAAAATGGATTGAAGCTATTTCTGCTAGAACCAATGATCATAAAGTGGTGTGTGATTTTGTGAAATCAAATATCTTCAATCGGTTTGGTGTGCCAAGAGCCATAATTAGTGATAGTGGAAGTCACTTCATCCATCACAGTTTTGAAGGATTATTAAAGAGACATGGAGTGAATCATCGTGTGGCTACTCCTTACCACCCTCAAATGAGTGGTCAAGTTGAGTTAGCCAATCAAGAGATAAAGCTCATTCTTGAGAAGACAGTGAGACCGGACCGCAAGGATTGGTCATTACGTCTCAATGATGCTTTATGGGATTATAGGAATACATATAAAGCCCCAACTAGGACCACATCATTCAAGCTTGTTTATGGGAAAAGCTTCCATGTAACATCCCAGGATTTGAGGCCTCAGATATAATGATCTTAAAAGGAATGGTTGGACTACCCATATCACCAAGGTGCACCTCCTTTTATGAGAGCCCATCACTAAAGAACTACGTAGTTAAGCGTGCTCATCCTGGAGTAGTACTAGGATGGGTGATCAGTCGGGAAGTTGATCATGGCTTGTGCGTGAATGAGGACAAGGCACACAGTTAAGGCTAGTGGTGGTATGTGGGGCTAGTCATCATTCCTAAAACTCTACTAGAGCCTAGGGAAGTGAGCTCAAGTGTTACAAATGTTATCAGAGCCAATTTCCCTCTAGTAGGTGGGGCTCACATGGGCCAATGATATACCAGTCTTTGAGCCATGCGGTCCAGACATGTTGGAAAGGGCTATCCGTGGTGATGGATCCACCCTTCTGCTGGTAGCCATGGTTGGGAGCTAGGTGTACATGGCCATGTTGGGTCTTCACAAAAATGGGGAGATATTATGAGACCACATAGTTGAGCCTTGACGAGGTCGTCAAGAGTCTAAGTGGGGGAGATTATAATGTCCCAGGATTTGAGGCCTCAGATATAATGGATATGGATGGAGATGTAGTCGAATTGAAAAGGAATTTGCAGCTACATGAACTTGAGGAGATGAGGCATGAAGCCTATGAATTGTCCAAAAGCTATAAGGAAAGAACAAAGTTTCTTCATGACAAGTTGACCAAGAAGAAAGACTTTGAACCCAGGCAATGAGTATGGTTATGAAACTCTAGGATGAAGTTCTTTACTAGGAGGCTTCGGTCTAGATGGGAAGGACCCTACCTAGTCAAGAGTGTGTACCAATCCAGAGCTATTGTGATATGCGAGAAAGATGGAGCAAGATAGTTTACCATGAATGGACAAAGATTGAAGGCAGTTGTTGAAGTTGGACCAGATAAAGCAAATTAAAGTTTTGATATTGTGATGTTAGTTGAGGAATACCAGCTTGATGAGGAGATGTGCTTGAATGCGCATGAGAGGGATATTTACTTCAAAGATGCTTTAAAAATTCCAGAAGGATGAAAAAGTTCAAGAATTAATAAGCCCGACTAAAGGTGTAAAATTTAGCGTTAGTGGGAGGCAACCCACCTATGTTTGGGAACTTTTTCACCGAACCTTCACTTTTTGATACTTTTGCTTTCTTTTTCCATGAAGAACACACACATGCACACTTGTGCTTCATAGTTTTTGTTTGATTTTTGATGAGATGCATGTAACAAGTTTAAGATAGAGAAAGAGAGGGCAAGACATGGCTTGTGAAGTTGAAATATGGCAAAGAACCAAAAAGTTTGCAAAGATATTAAAATTTTCAAAAGTGAATTGACAAAGTACTGAATGAAAAACAACCACGTCCATGGTGCCTCAAAACAACCTTGGTGATTTAATTGCAAAATCTCAAGAAAGTTACAACAACATCACCAATTTTGTGAAGGATTAGCCACTACCGTGGAGCTCAAAGTGGCAGTGGAGAATGCAAGACAATATGGCCGTGGCCACCACCACGGTTGTGGCAACAAGAAGGCAAGACGTCCGTAGAGTCCACATGACCTTGGTGAATTAAGTGCAAAAATTTGAAAAAGTTACAGGGATGGAGGTGATTTTGTACATGAACGACCACGACCATGGTGACCACCAAGGACAAGGCGAGAGGAGCACACCATGACCATGGCGCCCACCAGGACCGTGGAGAGTTGATTTACAACCCTATCCACCACCTACCATGACCGTGGCACCCACCACGGCCGTGTTGCCAAACCCCCACCACGGCCGTGGCGCGACCCGACCCCACCTATTTTTCACTTAAACCCCATAAAAAACCACGACCCCGTCCACATTCTAACTCATTTTCTCGACTTCCCCTCGGCCGTGGCGATGAGCTCTGCCTCCAGCACCTCCAATCTCACTTCTCCAGCCCAAATCCTCCAACAAATTGACCTCCAATCACTTGCTACACCTCCACCACCTCTCCCTCTACTGTTTCCACCCTAAAACCTCCACTAATCGAGCTACTGTCTCCATTTTTGTTCTCCACCTCACCTACAACCACCCCACACAAAACCTCACCAAAATCCACTAATTTTCACCATAGAAACCTAGTTTTCTAGGTTTTCTCCCATAATCCCCTTCATTTCCATGCCCTTCACCCACCTTGGAGGAGGAGCCACATTCTACAATAGCTAGGAGGTGAAAAAAGAAGAAGCTACTTCAAGCTCCATGGAGTCATACCCCCTTCTTCTCATTTATTTTATCCTTTCTTTGAGCATGTCTAGATAAGCCCCTAGTGGTGAGCTGTTTGGGGTTAAAATGTGACTTTGATATCATGTTGGGGGAAAATAATTTGTATTGAACATAATTTCATTCTATGATGATTGTCTCTTACTTTTATCTCATTTCTCATTATCTTGCATGTCGTTTGTGCTTCTAAACATAAATTACTTGTTTTGTGATGCTTGATGACACTTAGCTTCTAGGGGAAATTGGAATGTATGTGGTAATCTTAGGAATGGCTCCTAGGTCCAATTAGTGGATACCTATCTAGCTTCCTTTATTCCTACATACATCTCCCTTCTTCGTCAAGTGAGTGTGCGATTTAAGTAGCTAGTGTAAGTGTGATTAGTGCAATTGCCTAGAGTTTCATAAAGGCTAGATGGCAAGTAACATGAGGTGAAATACCATCATATTTACTCCCATTCTTACCCTTGACTCTCAATCTCCCTAATATTACTTACCCTAGAAACCTGGACTTGCCAAGTCCTATTAGAATTACACCTAGCCCTAGCTCTCCAACTAGTAGTATCAGGTACATTCTAATAGCACTTGCCTTGTTGTTTGGTATGGTAATCTAATTTGAAATATGAGAAATGTGTGCTATGTTAACCTTCCCCCAACTAATATCAAGTTACATTCCCAAACGGCCCACCTATCCATGATATTGCTTAAAATCCACCTTTGCCTTCTTAGCTTGTTAATGCTATTGTAGTCAATTGCCTTTTTTAATTCTTATATAATTGCTTAGTTCTAGATAGTTAGTTCTTGATCAAGTAGTTAGGGCTCCTTTGAGATTTCTTGTGTTAATTTGGCTAATTAGTGATAACTTAGACTCTTGTTTGCTTAATTACTTAGCTTGCATCTTAGTTGATAACTTAGCTTTCTAGTGTAGTATAACTCATTGCTCTAGCCTAATTGCTTGACTTGCTTAGTTTGATAGTCTTAATTTTCTTAGAGTCATCTAGGGTTTTTTATTAACTTAGTTTCTTTCCTGCTCTTTCATTCTTGCAAATATAGTGTAATCAAATGAAATAAACTTTAAACCCTTCAACCATAGACTCCGCTTTATGAACATAGCTAACAAAAACCTAGCTCTAGTGCCCCCTCTCTCCCTGAGGATCGATCCAAATCTTACCACTAGCCTATACTATGACATGACCCTGTGCGCTTGCAGATATGTGTGATTATTTGAGCCTGTGTGTTGGACTAGGTCCTTATACAAATTTTCATAGATCCATGTGTTTTCCCTTAGGGTTGCATCTAGCCACCTTTAGTTTGCGAGTGTGTGGCATTGAGAAGAATCGCACAAATGAGCCTATGAAATAGATCATGTTCAAGTAAGGTAGTCATCATACAGTTCCCTTAAACATGCAAAAATCCATGCAAGACATAATTATCTTTATATTTATCCTTTAAGATTAAATGTTTTTATAGAGAAGATAGATTCATTTGAGTCAATAACTAGTGGCCAACCAGGATCACACCTCAAAAGAAATTTATTTCAACTTTCCATGGAATTGTGATGGTGTTAGATATATGGCTGCTACAACCATGTATATGGGTTAAGTCTAATGTAGTGCAGCTAGTACATGGAGGAAAAAAGGTAGTGTTTTGTCTTGTGCAAATGGGAAGAATTTAGTCCCACATTGCTCACTCCTAGAACTTTTGTGATCCCTATATGTAGGATCACATGTGTCATTAGTGTCCAAAATGTCCTAGAGGATATTATGCACACCTCTTTGGTGGGTATGGCGACCAAAACACAGACACACGTGTGCGTCATGCTACGCCTGACCTGGCCAGGCACGGGCTCGGGCTCGGGCTTGTTGCTTGTGTACAAGAGCGACCGTGTGATCACATCTTAATGACAATAGGATTAGGGAGTGTGTTAGGCTATAAATATTGCTGGTCATTAGGGTTAAAGGAAGATCTATCAACATACAAATGCATAGTTGTCTATAGTTCCTGACTTCCTTTTGCAAGACCTAGCGAGAAGTTCCTTAGCCGCCATTGCTCCCTATCTCTTCTAGAGAATCATCTCCTGTGAAAAGTGTTATCCTGCTTCCTTTCCTTCTTGACGTGGTTTGTACGGGTGGTGGTACCTACGACCTCTGAGCTGCATTGGTGGTATATTATGATCATCTAGAAGAATTGTGCCTATCCAGAAGGATTGCATGCCGTTGATTTCTTTAAGTATTACATTCATTTTTCAACAAACGATCTAGTTTGAGTTTCTATCCTATATTTTTATTATCCGACATTGATTTATTATTTGTTTTCTTATCTGGATCGGCCTGAACTATTAATTAAATTGTACCTATCATTGTTACATGTAACGACGTTAATATAAAATTATCAATAATATTAAAGAAATCAATCTCTATTGTTAGTTAACTATGGCTGCTCAAGGTTCTGGCATTAAAATTGATACGTCTAGTATGCCTAAAAAATTTTCTGGAACTAATTTTATTCATTGGTAAAGTAGGATGCAAATTTGGTTGAATCATCACGTTATGGTAAGGTATGATTAATATACACAAGAAGAAGATGAACCCAAACCTAATGAAACTTTCCTTGATAATACTAATTTAATTGCAAACTGGAAGAAGGGTCATAAGACATATTGAGGATTGATTCTTTTTGCATTAAACAACAAACAGTGTGATTCATACTCAAAGCTGCATGTTACTACATCCAAGGTTCTATTGGGGGCGTTAGAAAAGGAAATACAATATGAAAAATCAGGGAATTTAAAAAATATTGTGTCTCTAAATTTCTAAAGTTTTAGATGGCTGAGGGTAAATTTATTTATGATCAAATACACTATTTTCAACTCCTAGTGCAAGAGCTCGAAGATGCAGGCATGGAACTTCTTGAGAAATTTCTTGTGATGTTAATCATTGAGAATATCCCACAATCTTGGGAGTCATTTGACATGTCTCTTAAGCATCACAAAGGAGATATGTCAATGAACAATCACATTTTGGACATCAATATACATGAAGAGCACCTGAACGATAAGTCCATCAAGTTACCCATTGATGTTAATCCTAGTGTCAATTTAATTACTGCTAATAACAAGGATAAGAAATAAAAGAATTCATTTAAACCTAAGACCAAGATCCAGAAGAAACTGAAGAACAAACCTTTTGGACTTGTGGATAGGTTGGCCACTGGAACAAGGATTGTCCTTCAAAGAAGGAAAAGAAATCTATCACATCTGCAAATGAGGAGGTTGTGGTCAACATGATGACTGCATCCTTGAACCTCAATTGTTGGTATGTGTCTATAAAATCTAAAGTTCTTTCTATTTTTGAACCACTATATTGGATATTTGACACTGGTGCTACTGTACATGTTTGTACTGACAAGTCCCTATTTGTGTCTTATCAGGCCTCCAAAGGTCGATCAGTGACTTTGAGTGATTCTAACACTGTATAGGTCAAAGGAAAAGGACGGGTGGACTTGAAGTTTCCTGAAGTAATGTTTTGAAGCTTCACAGAGTCAGACATATTTCATCAATATGACACAATATTCTTAGTGGCACAATTTTAGTTAGAGATGGTTTTAGAATAGATTTTAAATGTAATAAGACTATTATTACTCACCTTCATGATTCTTTATTTTTTGGTAAGGGGTATCTAATTGATATGGAGAATTTATTTAAGATTCTTGTTGAACTTGTTTCAAATGCAATTTTAAATTTGAATGATAATAGTTCTGTATGCATAAATCTTGTATCATTTGATGTTTGGTATACACATTTTGGACATATTAATGTTGGCTCAATGAAACATATGATGAATTTAAATTTAATCCCTAAATACAACTTTAGTAATAATAAATGTGAAATTTGGGTGCATGGTAAGTTTCTTAGTAAACCTTTTCATTCTGTAAATAGGAATGTGGAAATATTAAATTTAGTGCACACCGATATCTGTGAATTTAATAGAATTACTATTAGGGATCTAAAGCGTTATTTTATAATTTTTATTGATGATGCGAGTAGCTACTATTATGTCTATTTACTTAAAAGTAAAGATGAGGCATTGGATAAATTTAAAATTTATAAGAAAGAAGCTAATACTCAAACTAGTAAAATAGTAATTAAGGTCTGATATAGGAGGAGATTACACCTCGAACTTGTTGTTGTAATTTTGTTAATTCCATGGTGTAGTTCATGAGGTTACTGCTCCTTATTCACCATAATCTAATGGGATTGTAGAATGTAAAAACTAGACCCTTATAGATATGGTTAATTTTTTACTTCAAACCTTAGGTCTACCCAACTTCATGTGGGGGGAGCTATGAATACAACTGGCCATATTCTGTTAGAGTTTGCCATAAACATATAGAAAGTAGTCCATTTAAGCTATAGAGAGGGAGAAAACTGGGTCTCAAATATCTTTGAGTGTGGGGGTGCCTTGCTAAGGTACTGGTCCCTGAACACAAAAGGAAGAAATTGGGATAGATTATGGTTGATGCCATCTTCTTGGGTAATGTAGAGACAAGTTATGCCTATAGATTCTTGATTGTAAAATCTAATATCTCAGGAATTGAGGTCAATAAAATTATAGATTTACGTGATGCTACATTCTTTGAGGATGTGTTTCCCATAAAATTTGGTGTGCCCAATGAAGTATCTCAAGAGGATTCATTCACCACAAGTTCCATTCCTGAGTACATGAAAAGACGACAAATGTGGGGGCGGCTTAGAACAAACTATTTGTGAATCTGATGATTCTAAAGAAATGGTTGAACCAAAGAGAAGTAAACGTCCTAGGACATCCAAAGATTTTAGAAATGAGTTTCTCATTTACAATATTGAGGATAATCGTGTAACTTTTGAACAAGCTATTGATTCCAGAAGCTAAGTTTTGAAAGAAGTATCCAATTAATTCTCTCGAATGGAACTTGGGAATTAGTGGATTTACCTCTTGGTTGCTCTACAGTTGGATGCCAATGGATCTTTAAGAAGAAACTTAATGCATACGAGATAATCAACAAGTGTAATGCTTGGTTAGTTTCTAAGGGTTACACACAAAGGGAAGGAATAAATTATTTTGATACCTATTCTCCTGTATCTCGTATGATCACAATCAGAGTGCTTATAGTATTGGCTTTCATTTATAATCTTTGTACCCATAAGATGGATGTGAAGATGCCATTCTTACATGGTGATCTTCTGGAAGAGCTATATATGGAACAACCTGATGGATTTGTGAGTTGTGGGAATGAGTCCAAAGTGTGCAAAATTGTTATGTCATCATATGGCTTGATACAAGCCCCTGAGAAATGGCATGAGAAGTTTGTTTCCATGATATCATCATTTGGCTTCATTTTTAATGAATTTGATAAGTGTCTCTGCTATAAAGTTGTCTATGATGGATTCATTTTTCTATACTTATATGTCAATGATATCATGTCTTTTGGTTCAGATATGAAAGTATCAAATGAAACTAAGTCATTCTTGTGTAGCAAGTTTGAGATGAAGGATATGGGTGTCGCTGATAAGGCCTTAAAATCACAAGGTCTACTATTGGTATAACTCTCTCTCTCTCTCTCAATCTTACTATGTTGAGAAGATTCTGAAGAGGTTTGAGTACACATCACATAAACCTATTTAGACTCCATATGATTCATTCAAGGCCTTGTTCAAGAATGAGACATGAGTTCCATTTTCTCAACTGCGATACTCTCATATCATCAAATTTTGATGTATCTTATGAATTGCACACATCCAGATATTGCGTTTCCCGTGAACAAGTTTAGTAGATACACCCAGTTGTCCCGGCAAGACCCGTTGGAAAGCTCTTGATAGATTTCTGAGGTATATCAAGGGAACTTGTTCCCTTGGGCTACATTATGGAAAATATCCTTCTGTAGTCGAAGGATATAGTGATGCAAGATGGATTTCCATGAACTCTAAGAGTAATAGTGTCTCAGGATATGTATTCCTATTGAGAGGAGGAGTTGTTTTCTAGAGGTCTAAGAAATAGAGCATATTATCTCAGTCTACTTCTAAGACAGAGTTGTGTGCTTTCGATGAAACTGGATTGCAAGTTGAATGGCTACATGGACTTATGTCCAGTTTAACTATGGTAAAGAAGTCGCTTCCTGCAATTTCAATTCACTATGATAGCACAATAACTATTGCCAAGATAAAAAGTTCAAAGTACAATAAAAAGTAGCATAGACACATCCAAATTAGACTCAAGTCTGTAAGAGAGTTAGTGTCTAATGGGGTCGTCATTGTGGACTACGTCAGTACCAAAGATAATACAACTGATCCTTTCACTAAAGGTCTTATCTTGGCCTTAGTGGATAAATCTAGGTTGGGGATGAGACTGAAACTCCTCATTATTCGCAGGCAATAGCAACCCAACAACAAAGTGGGGATCCTACAAATTGGATTCAATGTGGTAATAATAATATGTCGGGTGAATTAGATGACACTATGTAATTTCATTTTATGCTTCTTGCATCTCTTTGCCTATCTTCTGGGAAACATTTTAGTGTCATGATTGCAAGTTAGTAAGATATTAATCTCTAAATGGTGTCAAATCTTAGGACAGGTTTTTAGCAGTACATCCTTAGAGACTCCAACTAAATGACTAATGTTGTGTAGGTCGCAATAGGAGAACTGGGTTGTTCCCTGATAAATCATGATACGAATTTTGGATGCATGGCCTTAATGAATCAAATTTCTTTTCTACCATGTCTTTATTGTGTTTTTACCAATCTAAACTCTTCACCCAAGGTTTATATTCAAGACTTTTATTCACCTAGTTCCCGTGGGGGTCACAGTTGGATAACTCATGTATATTCAAATTGAAAGGTATCTATTGAAAGCAGAGTATAAATGACTGATTGACATAGCACACTGCACATTAGACTTTATGGAGGATTGTTAGATATATGAATGCTACAACAGTGTATATAGTATGGGTTACGCCCAATGTACTGCAACTGACACATAGAGGAAAAAGGTAGTGCTTTGTCTTGTGTAAATGGGAAGAGTTTAATTCTACATTGCTCACTCCTAGAACATTATGGTCCTTATATGTAGGATCACATGTGATACTAGTGCCCAAATGATCCTAGGAGAGAATACGCTCACCTCTTTGGTGAGTGTGGTGACCATAACGCACAAGCACGCATGCCACCCCACGCCTTGCCTGACTTGGCCTGGCTGGACCTGACACAGGTTCAGTTTGTGGTTTGTGGGATGTGGGAATGTCTTTCGTCTTCTATTTTCTTTTTATACAAAAAATTACATATTTAATTATTAATTTAATTAATTGTTTCTTTTCGAACCAGATCTATTAATCCCAATGGAAAGTGTTTACCTTGTGTTTTTTTAAAAATATTTACAAAAGTGATCGAGTGATCATGTCTTAATGAGAAATGATTACGGTGCGTGTTAGGCTATAAATATGTCTGGTCATTAGGATTAAAAAAGATCTCTCAGCATACAAACGCACATCCGTCAACACTTTATGACAACCTTTTGCAAACCCTATCGAGACATTCCTTAGCCGCCGCTCCTTGTCACTTCTGGAGAATCGTCTCCTGCGAGAAGCACCGTCTTCCTTCCTTTCCTTCATGACGTGGTCTTTATGAGTGGTGGTACCTACAAGTACTGAGCTGCATTGGTGCTGCACTCTAATCATCATTGAGCGCGCGAGCACAACGAGAATCTACCGCAAGTTCATGATCAGGTCGACTAGAAGAACAACACTTGTCCAGAATGATTGCAGGCCGCTGATTTTTGTAAGTATCACGTTCATTTTTCAACAAATATTCTGGTCTGAGTTCCTAACTTTTATTTCTATTCTCCTGCATTGGTTTATTCTGCGTATTCTTATCTAGATCGGCCTGAACTATTAGTTAAATTGTACATGTCGTTGTTGCTTGTAAGAAGGTAAATATAAAAATATCAACATATGATACTTGATAATCTGCACAAACATATGATACTTGATAATCTGCACAAAACTAATATTCATGCTGAAAATAGAAAATAAAAATGAAACTTGATTGTCACCGAAGAGGCGATCAACGAGGTAGATCCCAAGCTGAGATAAATAACTAAAATGAAATTTGATTGTCACAGTAGAAACAAAAGGACTCCCTGTTGCTCCATTGTCGGCCATTCTTTTTTCAATGCAGAGATCACTAGGAAAAATCAGCGGCATAGTTTGAGCTTAATAACCTCTAGCTATCACCGTACTTAATACCATTGATGACTAACACAATTGTTTTTTATATCGATTACATATTTAGCAGTTCGCTGCACCCGGATGATGGAAGTGAAACCTAAAATTCATAATTCTATGAGTCTAATGAAGACACCCAAGTCTCTTTATGTCTCTTTCATTCCTAACTGAACATATCGAGTGCCATTTTCTACGCATATTGTCCCTTCATTTCTTACCTCTGTTTGACTACTCCTTTTGGTTATACCTTCTATGAATTATATTTAGGAAAAAAAATCAAAATAACATATTTTGACAAAAAATATTTTAAGTGTATCAATATATTAAAGTTAATTTCTAAAATAGCCTACTTTGATGAGAATATGCCATTGACGTTTTTGATGTCCAGGAGGTGAAAACGTCAATTTTTTGGATTTTTTAATAAAAAATTGGAAAAAAAGAAAAAATAAAAAACGTCAAAAGAAGTGGTGTTTTCACCCCCAAAGTTTGGGTGAAAGTGCCACTTCTTTTGACGTTTTCACCCCGAACGTTTGGGTAAAAGCGTCACTTCTTTTGACGTTTTTACGTTTTTTTTTCAATTTTTATTAGAAGTTTCAAATCGGGGCGTTTTCACCTCTTGGACATTAAAAGTACCAATCTAAGTGGCGTTTCATCACCAAAATGAACTATTTTGGAAATTATTTCTAAAAAGATGTTGTACCTCGAATATTTTTTGGTCAAAGTGTGCTATATATTTGGTGTTTTTTATGTCTTACAACTAACTTGGGTGGTGGCAATATTACCAATCATCGCCAGGACAAACTGTTTTGAGGACAATCAATCAAGGCAAGCTACAATAAGCCATTCTTCCCTTCCGGTATGTTCTCCAAGGTTAGTATCTTTATGGCCACCACCACCTGTTAAGATTTTGGACGAGAATATACAACGAGTTCAGAAGAACAAGACGAGAAGAAAAGAGAACAATCACACAATCAAAACAGAGAATTTATGTGGTTCAATCGATGACCTATTCTGTAGGAGGGGACGAAATTTCTACTATATTAGAGAAAGATTACAAGGAGTGCTCTCGAAAGAGGCAGAGTACACCCTGAATGAGTACGGAAGCTGCAATACATGATGATTAGAAACTCTAACTAGAGAATATATATTTATAGATGTAGAACTAATCACATTCCTCTGGGAACACATTAATCGAGTTGGCGAAGTTGCATTTAATTTCAGAATGGGATCTACAATCGGATTAAATTGTTTCTCCGAGGAACATAACACCACGTGCATCTTATTCCGTCCGCCTTGGGCAAGCTGAGCCTTGGCATGATCAATAGAAACTGCGCCTCTACTCAGCAACTCTTTGAGGTCCTGCTTGGTGACCACCAACTTGATCCTGATGACATCCGGACAGGACCTGCAGAAGCTGGCTTACTGATCTTCGGCAGAGCAGCAGCAGAAGCAGTACGTTGTGGAGGTTGGGGGAGGAGATAATACGTTTTCTCATGCCGCATGTCAGCTTCAGGATGAAGTTGGCGTGACACTGCAGGGAGCGCGTTGACGTCGGCGACAACGTGGCCTGGGAACTTGGAAAGAGCCTGGCGGACCTTGAGAAGGGATGCGAAGTGGACTACATTACCGACAACAGGTTGATCATCCCCGCCTTGCGACGGAGGACAAGGCAGTTTCCCATTATATGAGGGACAACTACCACGGCAAACTATCGAGTTGAATGGAGAGGTGGAAGCGATCAATATGAGAGGAAGGCTTAGCAGCAAGGTAGTGGAACATGAGCCGTCTCCAAGTTAATGCAAATGTGAGAAAGCTGTGATGTGTTGAACCTGAAACAAGTCTGAAAGGTAAAGGTAGGTAAAGAGGGGTTGAAATCTTCTGTCCCAATGTCTGTCCTGGCCTCCGTACCCCATACATCCTAGCCGCAGGTTTGTCTCGTGATGAGTAGATGCAGACAGTGTTAATCCTATGCATACAATCTCGAACAGAGATTTTGTTTTCGGCTATTGACAGTGAGCTAAACCAAATGTCGTTGGCCAAGGTTGTAATTGCTGCAGGAGATGAAAACAAGTGTGCCGTAGATCTCGATTGTCTGTATGTGATGGCGCGACGGAACTACCTTATTCATAAAGCGGGGCATGTTAAACGGATCCATTCATAGCCGTGACGCTATATGCACAATGGGCTATCCAGATTACACAGCAGACCACTATATCACCGCCTAACAAAAAGTTATTAGTGGAGGGCTTTTCCGTAGTAAACTTTGGTGGGTCGCTGATGTTTAAGTAGCATCATATGGTTGCTTTGAACATGAAAAGATCCACGCACCACATAATTATCTTTTCTTCTTATCCTCTAAGATCAACTGTTCCTCTCCTGAGAAGCGTAATCTATTTGAGTGGATCAATAACCTCTAGTGGCCAACCCGAATAACACCTCGGAAGAAATGCATTTCAGCTTTCCATGGAACCCGGCCCGATGGCACTTGATGGTGCTAGTTCACTGAGCAAAACTAATCTTTAAGCCGAAACATATATTACAAATGGAACTTAATTATCACAGTAGACCATCAGCGAAATGATTCCCAAGTGCCCCCCTATTGCCAATCATGCGATTCCCAAGTGCCCCCCGTTGTCAATCATGCTTTCTTCAACAGTAAGATCACTAGGAAACACCGACCAGCAAAGTATAACTTTTTAACCTCGAGGGTTCAGCGTACTTTATACTATTGATGGTTAACCCAGTTCATTACTCATATAATTAGCTTTTTTTTATCAATTAGATAGTTAGCAGTTTGCTGCAGCCCGGTGATGGAAGTAGAATCCCAAATTTATAGTTGGAAAAAAAACCGAAATAACACACTTTACGAAAAATATTTACCCAAATAGCATCCTTCCCAACTTATTTTCGAAAGTAGCACACTTTCAGTTGAAAGCGTCACTTTAGTTGGCGTTTTACTGCTATGGGGATTAAAAGCGCCACTTTAGTTGGCGTTTTAGTGCTGCGGGAATTAAAAACGCCACAAAAGATGGCGTTTCTAGGAAAAACGCCATATATTCTGGCGTTTTTCTGGTGTTTGACGTCCAAGCGCCATATCATATGGCGTTTACTGCATGCTGCTTTTTTTTAAATGTTTACTGCAGCCTGCTGAGCTTCACGTGCTTCTTCGTCGCCAGCTCCTTGAGCACCTCTATGGGTATCAAGGAAGGTTGGTTGTGTTAAAAAAGGGTATACTTACAAATTCAGAAAAGATTGCGAAACTTTTGAAGAATACCTTCGAAGCTGATGAGGTTGTAGACGTGACCGATATGCAGCGTGTCCGCTGGGCGTAGAAGCTTGAGGTGCCGCTGGGGCGGCTGCTTCCCAGTTGATGACGACGAGGACGACGATGAATTGAGCAGCCTTGACAGGACGATGGCGACATAGTGGCCTGGGTTGGACGCCATGACCTCGCTGGCGCTGATCGCCCAGTACACGCGCTCCAACTTGCCGCCAGGACCCCGATGCTGGATCAACACGGTCGCTGCTTCCGCCGCCTGGCAGTTCGCCGTTGTTGTTGTTTTGTCTTGGATTAACCAGATGACGGGCGTTGTGCCTTCAGAGTAAAAGAAGGGAAGAGATGGTAACTAGCCTCGGAGTCGAAGACCAGGGAGCGTTTCGAATCAGCCTATTAATAAGAGCTGAGCAACAATAATTTTACAGAAACTACCGGCCGCTTAGGTATGGGTAGAAGAAGGCGAACTAAGGAAGGAGGGACGGGTGTTATTACAGGTTTCCTTTCCCGGTTCACACACACAGCGCCACCGTTACCGCGACCACCGGATTAATGGGTACCCAGATTATATAGAAAAGGTAGAAATGGATTGGAGAGAGAGGGGTTTGAGTTTCTTCTTTACTCTGGCCTTGCCAAATCCAAAGCTCACCGGGAAGTTGATGAATGGTCTAGCAAGCGGATACTGTACGTGAGGCTGGAAGGGAATGATGTAAACGCCCAACAATGTGGCGTTTTACTCATTTGGTATCATTGATATTATAAGCGCCAGACTTCCCGACGTTTGTACGTCAAAAACCAGAACAACGCCAGAACATGTGACGCTTTTACTAGAAACGCCATCTCTTGTGGCGCTTTTAATCCCCACACCAGGAAAACGCCAACTAAAGTGGCGTTTTTAATCCCAGCAGTAGTAAAACGCCAACTAAAGTGACGCTTTCAACTGAAAGTGTGCTACTTTCGGAAATAATTGGGAATGGTGCTATTTGGGTAAATATTTTTGGTAAAGTGTGCTATTTCAGTTTTTTTCCCTTTATAGTTTTACTAATCTGATGAGGCACGTATCTTTCTTTCATTCCTAAACTGAACATATGCAGGGCCATTTTGTATATATATAATCCCAGCGTGATCCCTGTTTGACTACCCCTTCTGGGCTACCTTCTATGAGCTACCTTTATGTATATATATATCTCTAATGAGGCAACTAACATAGGGGGTGGCAATTAACCAACCATCTCCTGGAAAATCCGATTTAAGGACAGTCATGGCTAGCTACAATCCATTCGTCCCTTCCGGTATGCTCTTCAAGGACGGTTTCCAGCTCCTGCAAGGATCTTTTTCACCATCAGCAGCAGCGGCAGCGGCCTTATTCCCTCTTTGGGCAAGCTGAGCCAGGGCTTGATTGATGGAGACAGCGTCTCTGCCCAGCAACTCTTTGAGCTCCTGCTTGCTGACCACCAACTTGACCCTGATGACATCCGGCACCGACCCTGCAGCAGCAGGCTTACTCTCCGGCAGAGTAGCAGCAGTACGTTGTGAATGTTGGGGGAGGAGATAGTACGTGTTCCCACGCCGCATGTCGGCCTCAGGATGAAGGTGGAGTGACCCAAGGAGGGTGTCGGCGACGACGTGCCCTGGGAACTTGGACAGAACTTGGCGGACCTTGAGAGAGGATGGGAAGTGGACGATCTTGCCGTCGCTCATCAATAGGTTGATCATCCCCTCCTTGTGACGGAGGACAAGACAGTTTCCCATTATCGAGTTGAATGGGGAAGTGGAAGGTGATCGAATATGAGAGGAAGGCTTAGCAGCAAGGTAGTAGATAGAGCTGTCTCCACGCAAGGCAGTGAGGAAGACTTGAACTGAATCAAGTCTCAAACTAAAGCTGCGTGAAGGGCCATTCAAGGTAGGAGAGGTGCTGGTATTTAAAAGAAGTAGGCTTGCGTGAAAAACCATGAAGTTCTTTGGTATTTGTAAAGCCATCCTTGCTTGCTCCTTTTGGATCCATATGGGATTCCGACCAAAGTGCGGAGGCTTGGGAGTGTTCCGGTGGGGACCGGAGAGATTGGAAGATACATGATGTGACGAGCCAGGCAGCGACACATTTATACCTGTTAACATTTTCCTGATTACATTGCCCCATGATATCTGGTCCTGTATGGACATGAATGCCACTGTCAGAAAAGTTGTCCAAATTAACAGATTTAATTGAGTTTACACATTCTGAGAAGTAAGCAAAAATATAGACTATTACTTTTCCAACCGGAGTAACAGTCTACACTCCATTACACGTGCTTTAGAAGATCGATCATCATCCAGTTTTATTGGCAATGGGTTGAGAGCTCGAAACCTAATACATTGACCTTTATATATATAGAACAATCAGATAAATCCTGAATTAGGTAGTGAATAATACCATTGCCATCCAGAATCGGCTTTTGGATGATACACGACGTCCCACTACACTAGACCGACACTTCACCCTTTTAGTTCCCAAAATTGACCACATACCGCAGGAATATCTTTCGGTGCATGAAATCGAACGCTCCTTTTGTGCCCCCCACTAGGCTGCTGCTACCACACATGACAAACGCGCAGCCACAAAAGCAAACTTGGTCGGTCATAGACTCACTGATGAACGACACGTTTCCCTCAGAATACTCACACTTAACCAAAATATCTAACATCATATAAGAAAGTGTGCGAAACATGTTCTAAGCAAACTTTTGCTTCTTTTTTTCTTAAAGTTAACGTAGCAATTGTCCGATGTATGGCTTCGTGTAATATTTGGGTTTTATTTTTGAAATTACAAATTATTTATTTTATATTGTACTTTGCGCTGGAAGTGTGGGGAACTAGGGGGAAGGAGCTAGAAGATGAGGTTCTTTCGATTGATGTCAAGAAGGATTTGTGCAGTGAAGTTGCTGACACCCTGAAATAGTCGTTGTTTGGTTAGGCATGTGAGTCAAAGTTTGTTCCTTCATTATTTTTTTTTACTGTTGTTGTTTTTCACTTCTTTAGCATTGTGTTTGTGCAATAGTAGTCAATCTTTTCATCTCCCTCAATAGTACCAACTTACCTTCTTCCAGAAAAAAAAGGGTCGAGTTGTTTATCCAAATGAGGAACCTCAACACATCAATAAAGTGATGCAATGCTATATTTTTTTTTACTTTGAAGTAATCTAATGTTATAAAACATGTGCATGAACTAACTTTTTGAAGTCCAAATTGCATGGATTTATTCTAATAGTAAAATATGAATTGGATGTTGTTTTGAGCTTTGGCGAGGATGGGTGTTGAAAAATTAATTATTCTTTAGGGATAATGTAATATGTCACAACTATTAGTAGGAAAATTGTAAATTGTAGAGCTTGGTGTATTATAGTTCAAGAGGCTTGGATTGTTGATCTAAACAATTCAAAGTATAATCCAAAATTGTGACGTCCCCAGATATTCAACACCTTGATCGAATGTGTGAAGTCCAAATTGAAACCCTCACCTTAGTGTGAGTCTCATTTTACTTTTGACATTAGGTTGCATCATATATTAGGGATTCCATTACAAGATTAACCAATGATATTACATCATGTTATTTGTACATATCATTAACCATATATACATAGGGAGATCATCATGTCATATCCATATATCACATCTCAAGATTAGATCACATTCATACATCTATTATATCATGGTTTTGCCAAAAAAACTAATATCAGTGACTCAACAAACATATTTGAAAAAATTATGCAGAACAATAGAGGTTCTCCAAACCCTTATCCTGAGAGTAAGGTCGTGCCCAATCTCTAACACCATACTCATCTCTTTTAGTACCTCATGAGAAAATACTTTATCTTCCCTCTTTGGTCTAGGATTATCAGGTCTACCTCATTGGCATTGATAGTTAGGCTTCACAAACTGTAGCCACTTAAGCACAAACCAAACTAGCATGGTATTCTCTACCTATGAGATATTATTGCCCAATTCTCTCTCTATTATATACACCAATAGAGTCCTACAAGGAACCAACAACCCGAGCATGCAACTTTATATATTCTAACCTAGTTACCTCCTCCAGGGTCTTGGGACTCTCTCCCTCACCCAGATGGTAGGTTCTCATATTCATATTCACATGTACAACGAAACCTATCTCAACTCTAGGGTTTGGTATTCCCAAGGACATCTAGGGATAAAAAAAGCTATATGAATCTGGAATAAAATGACTCAACTCATTCACTCAGGAGTAGTCTAATTTAGTACATATCACAATAAATATTTTTCATTATTATCATATCTTGGAAGTTAGGTTCAATGACCTTCGTCCTCTGGGTCTCACTCACTTTGGAGTTAACTGTTACAACCCCAATTTTGCATGTGTTTTTCATAATTGAAATATAACGATTTTGTGAATTTGGACTTAATTGCACGATTTGCTTCAAAGAAGGGATTTCTTTATAAATCTCCCTTACATTAGGAATTTCATGATTCCTATTATTATGATAATCCAATAAGGGATATAAAAGAAAGGAATAAAAGAAAAGTTCAAATAATAGAGAAAGATAAAAGATAATGGATTTTTTAAAGTTATGCAATTATGAGAAATGTATAGATATCTCTAGAAAGTAGCATTGATGGCTACAATTGATTAGATTTCATTTACAAGTGATTACTACTGTAAAGGGTAGTCAAAAATAAAGAAAATAGGAAAAGAGGAAAGAGAAAATACATGCATAAAATATGCCTTGTAAGTCTTTGCCTTGCATATGAAGAAAAAGGGGTTTTTCTTTCTCTTCTTGGACTCAAATGTTGTACAGTGGTATATTAAGTCTTTATAGACTTTCTAATTTGTGAAGAAAGGATGATCCATAAAACAACGAGAATTTCTTTAATAAGATAGTAAAAGAGTAAACTTTGTAAATCCCACAAATAGATAAAGAATAGGAAAGTGGATATATATATATATATATATATATATTGATATAGATGAAAAGGAGTTAATAATATCCTTCTACAACCACGAATGCCGTTAGAAATAAGTTTCTTTCATCACCATAAGAGAGAGAAGGAGATGTATTATAAGAAAAGGATCTTTTAGCAAGTTTATACATATACATGTATACCTAATCGTAGGGCAAAGGAAATTGTGGAAATAGTTTTGGAAAGGTGCGTGGACGGTGGCCCGTCTATATCCATATATCCCATGGTTGCAACCGTGAGTGAAAGGAGGAAGGACACAATGTTTTCCTGTTCTAGAACATGGGCATCGTACTCAACCTCTTCCTTCCCTACCCTTAATAGCCTCTAGGGTTCCCTAGAACATATATAAATAGGAACCCCAGATCCGTTGTTGGAGGATAGGGCGTTCATCCTCCATAGATCACAGAGAGAGTCCACCAACACCATGGTTACGACCTGCACTAGCATGGGAATCGAGAGGATCTCTGGAAGAACGAAACATCTTCTTCCCTGATTACGTTTGCCATAGACTCACCCTGGAGTTGGGTTGTGATCTGGGGTGGAGTGCGGGAGAAAGCGAGCCGCAACGCAAAGGCTGATGGGTCTAAAAAGCTGCAGCGGCAGCCTGCATCCAAAACCTTAGTTGATGGAGTATTTGTCCCTGACCAGCTTCAGCCTTGAGCAGATGGCCTGGTAATCTTTGTTGGAGCCTGGGGGAGTCACTCTGAGCTCCTCCGCATCCTCAGGGCCAAGGAGGAGGGGTAGGCCATGCGGTTGGCTCACCCGCAACGTTCGTAGGTCGACGCTGCGAGGAAGAAGAAGATCTCGTGGCATTTGACTACTTTACCCCTAATGGAACATTTAAGGAGCGAGGGCACAAGCATCTTTCCACCTGATCCGACCCACAAGGTACGTGAGTGGGAGTGAGTTGCCTACGTGGCACCTCCCTATTGGTCCATATGTCTTTATCTTACAAAATTCATAACTAATCACTGGTAGCTCAGATTTAGATAAGTTATACATGAATTTTGATCAGGAGAACTCAAGGAATGCAATAAAAATATATTTGGAAGCTAATTCCTCTTGCAATTCGAAAAGTAATGGAAGTTATCAACTTTAATGCTTTAATGATTAAGAAACCCTATTTTGAGATGATTAATGTGTTTAATAGGGTTTAATGGATGATTAAAGTTGATATTAACCTATTAAAGGTACATTAAGAAAAAAAGGATGAACTTTGCACGTAATTGGTTAATTTAGAGTCTCATGCGCATAAATATGCTTTAATGGGCCTTGAAACCCTAATATTAGTAATTGTGACTCTTAATAGCTTTAAATGTTTGAATTCATGATTAAAGTTGAAATATGATAATTCTAAGCTATTTTGAGTATAAAGATTCCTAATTGTGGATAAATACCCTTAATATGGTAATTAGGGTTTTCTAATGATTAAATGTAGAATTAATGTGAATTAGATCATAATGAACTATGAGTTGTTAATCTGGAAGGAACAAAAGATGATAATTAGGCCTAATGATCTTGTCATGAATTAATAGGATAAAAATGGTAGTTTTCATGTAAAAGAGGCTTAATGGACTTAATTGATGGATAATGATACCTTTAATCCGAAAATAAGGTTATATGTTGTTAAAAGGTAACCTTAATATCTTTCATGAAGAATAGATGAGATAATTAGGGTTTGTGAGTAATTGTATAAAATTAGGGTTTAAAATAGTAAAAATAAAGTGAAACCCTAATTGCAATGGAAACCCTAAAAGTGGACTAGAAACCCTAGGAAGCGAGCTAGGTTTAATAGATCTTGATGGCATGATTAATAATAGGAAATTGTATGCATATTTTAGGATCTCATTATGTGCTTGCTTGCCTATTTGGATTTCTTGATTGGTTGGATTAATTATGTCTCAAATCATCCTGATAGGTATGTGGTTACACTTATGGATAATCGCTTTAGTTTCACGATGATTCCCAGAAGTTTTATCGGTTGCCTAAAAATAACTGCTTGGATGACTTTTATTTCATGCAACTATAAAGTGACTACGATTATCACTATAAATATGTATATATAACTGGCTTAGATCCAGGTCCTCCTCTGTGGCTTTGCAAATGCTAAAAAGGGTAACCTAGAGTAAGGTCTAGGCTATCATGTGTTAGAAATTGGGCTACCCACATGTAGTGCCATGAGACTCTATAGCACGCCATGAGTTAAGGAGTGGGCTACCTATGGGTAGTGCCATGTGACTCAACCCTATAAACTAATTCACCGATTAGGTAGGATCATGAGGGGATTAATGTAGATCTACCATAAGGGAGGTAGCATCCAGGTCCACTGTAGGGACAATGCAGAGGATAAGATATGTATGGATCACACAGTTATATTTAAAACGTAAAGTTGTTTGTTAAATTATAGTTGACTACAATATGTTGTACATTTAATTGCATGATTATTATTTCCCCCACATACCAGTATAATTCATTTATGCTGACCGATGTTTTGTTTGTCAGCATTTTAGGTTCAAGTGAAAAGAACAAACAGTAAAGTGACATATGTGGAATTAAATGAGAATTAAAGTACAAAGGAGGATTAGTTAGAATAGACTCCATATGTGGATAAAAGTAGATATCCAAGCTTTTGAAAAAGGTATTGATGTGATGATTTTGAGTCGCATTTATAGACTTGTTTCACTCGCGTTTTATGCGTTTATTGGTCATTTTGGTGGTTAATATTGCATAATTCACTTACTTTAGTCTATGATCCTTCTCAGTGTCAAATCTCACTTATTTTATTGTTTTGAGCATAAATGACTACAATAATAGGTTTTATCTCAGCTTATGTAGTTTTGTTTTGCAATTTCAGGAAAGACACATATCTGCAGCTGTCAATACCATCGACGACTGTCGATACTATTGACACAGCCACAGGCAGGCAGCCGCAAGGAGTAGCGCAGAGTTGATACCATCGACAGGGACGTCGATGGTAGCGACTTACCATTAGGTTCCCAGTGACCAGTCAGTAGATACTATCGACACATGTAGCTTAAGCGATGGAAAAGGGATAAAACTGACACCTAAGGGTGTCGATACCATCGACCCTCGTCCATGGTATCGAGTCAGCATCAGGCGCAACAATGAAAAGAAAAGAAAGTTTGCCGATATCGTGAGGGGTCGATACCATCGACCAGCGTCGATGGTATCGACACCGTCCGATTAAAGTTTATTTCAGATTGACCCAAATCCGACGGCTGTGATATTTTTGCAACCTAACTCGGTGATTATACCTAATGACGGCGGCCAAGAGCAGGGTATCACGTCATTAGCCACTACACACGTCCCGAGAAGGTGTGGAGAGAAGAACAGAGCCCAGAAGCATGCCCCAACCATTCCAAAAGCCGAAGAAGATGTTCTCCACTACCGAAAGGCTGTAGATCGTGTATTTTACACCGAGGAACACTTGGATCTTCTCCGTTCAGGGGTTTCATTATTTATTCACGTTTTTCTCCATGTTTCCCCTTTCTTCAACCATGTTTTTCTCTGAGATGAACATGCGGGGCTAATCCCCTTTATCTTTAGGATCGGGAGTAGTCCGGGGAAGCATTGTATGACATTTTTATCATAGTAATTCATAATTTGTCTCTTAAATCCATGGTATGATTTTTTTTCTCCATTATATCATTATGCTTGATCACCCTAATGATAATCTAATGCCTTTAATTGCTTTGAAAGAAGAATTAACAGTTGAAAAGAGACGAAATTTACATTAATTAACAAATCCCTTGAACAAGGTGATGTAAGGTTAATGGTGGAAACCCAGAGGTTGATTCGAATGCACCTAGTTTAGGGTATAGGTTACTACGACGGTGGAACCGACCTAGACTTAGGTAGTGAATTGTACCATGACAATGGACAATTCTGACTACAGGCCACTACCCGGATTGAGAGATGAACCTAAGTAACTATATGGAAATTCATACAATGAAAACCCGCGGTGAAACCGCAATCCTAAAGATCTCCATTTGAATTGATTAAACTAAACAATTAATCGATTGCTTTTTTTCTTTTAAAATGACTCTCATAACCTTTTTATTAGTCTAGCTAATTGCGAGTAGTTAGTAGTAGTCTACTGATAATTTGGTGTCCCTGAGTTCGACTCGGGCCTCACAAAGGCCTATAGTACATTGATGCGTGCACTTGCGTTCTACGCACGGTAAAATCGTGTCAAGTTTTTGGCGGCGTTGTCAGGGACACGTCAATTGTCGGCACTACGAGTGCTGCAAGCGGTCATTCTAGGCCACATTTTTATTTTATTATTTTATTATCATTTTTGAAATCCATAGTTTTATCTTTCATATTATTGTAATCGTCTAGTGCGGTACTGAACTGAAATTATCATCTTGCAGGTACTGGTGCATGGTGAGGACGCGTAGCACCGACTACACGCATCAATCACCATAGGTTCCAATGCCGGGACCAGACGACGAGGAGAACTATATTCAAGACCAACCAGACAAAATAGATTCCGACTCAGAACAAGAAGCCATGGCAGAAGAGCAGACGATATGGGAGAAGATAAAAGCTTCTTCCTCATCTGCTTCAAAGGGGCTAATAAAGAAGCAGGCAATCAATATTCCAACTTATAAAATTGATCCTGCATTAATAAATTTGGTCAAATCAAATGCATTTCACGGGCTTAAAAATGAAGATCCGGTGACTCATATAAGCCAATTCATGGAGAACTGTGATATGATCAAGATAGACAGGTTTCCACAGGAGACGTTGTACTTGAAGCTGCTTCCCAACTCTCTGGCGGGAAATGCACAAGAATGGCTACATAATCTTGATGATGAGTATGTGGAATCATGGAACCACATGGTGGAAGTGTTCTTTGAAAGGTTCTTTCCGCCCGAGAAGACAAATGATATGATCAGAAAAATTCATAACTTTAGTCAGAAAGCAGGAGAGACTTACTCCGAGACCTGGGAAAGGTTTCAGATCATGCTAAGGAGGTGCCCGCATCATGGGCTGGACAAGGAAAAGCAGGTCAAAATATTTTATTTTGCTCTTTCCGAGCATGATAGAAGCAACCTGGATTTAGCAGGTTTAGGTTTCTTCTTAAACAAACAGACACAAGGTGTTGGGAAATTTTAAAGAACATGGCTAAGAAGCAATCCTAGGGCGACATAGACGTTGTAGAGCATGTTCAGGCTGTAGGTGAGTCAAAGGCCATCAAAGAGCTAAATGAGAAGATGGACCTTCTCACCAAGAAACTACTTGCAAAAGAAGATACGGAATTCGAGGATGAAGCTCAAGTAAAATTCATGCACCAACAATAGGGGTACAGAAACAACGATTATTCATGGAGGAAAGACAAGAAATTTTCCTGGAAGGACCCAAATAATTTCTTGCAGGACCCCGACGCAAAACCCCAACCGTCACCAGAGGATAAGAACAATGAGTTGCTCAATCAAGTAATAAAGCAGAATCAAGAACTAATGAACACTTTTGGCCAGCAGATCAAGCAACAAGGTGAATTCATGAATCAGTTTGGGCAGACCTTACAGAGTCATGGGGCTCAGATGAGGATGATAGAGACATCCTTGGCACAGATGGCAACTGAAATACCAAATTTGAAGAAGCCAGCGCAGCAAGGCTTTCTGGGTAATACAAACATTCCAGGAGGAAACTAACATGCTAAGGCAATATTGCTAAGGAGCGGTAAGAAGAATTTAAACCCCAGGGCCGATGAACCAAGCAAAACCCAATCAGAAAACACAGGTGAGGCCACAGAGGAGGTTCAAATCCCAATCATCGAGCCGGTAGAGGATGTGGTAGAGAATGTCACATCCGAATCAGTTGCTGAGGAGGAGACACCCAAGAGGACACCATATGTGCTGCCACATCAAAGGGCACAGACTGTCTGTCATGGAACTATTCTTACCCCAATCCCAATCCCACTGCCTAGATAGTAGAAAAAGGATTGAAGCGTCCGTCCCTGAGTGGCCCAATAGGATCAATCACACTGGCATATACAATAAGAAATAAATAACTCAAAACTGGATAATTAAAGAACAAACTAATCCAATATGGAGATATACCCGATTTATCTTTGTCATCAGAGTGTATGAGTGTGGAAGCAATCTCATTCAATATTCCATTTGTAATGCCTAAAATCAAGAAAATTGAGACACAATCATGCAATTGCACGGTACACTATCAAAATCAAGTAAAACAATTTATAAGAAATTAAGTATACTTGGCAGGACTTATATTTCAATGTATAACAAACGATTTCCAAACATTCAATTTCATTTGACAAAAAGGTTGTTATTCAACAATTCCATTTTTATTACGAGTTCCCATTATGCTGTAATTCAAAAAGCATGCTTATATAATTTTGTGTGACTCTATTACCCCAACGCGATGGGGAAGGTCACTAGGCTCCTTCTCACCATAGGAACATAGGAGGCCAATGTACAAGTCCCACCTCCAAAAGAGGGGGTTGTTGCACTTAATATCAACATTATCAACATTATCAATATCATCATCATTATCAATAGACAGGCAATCATAATGGGCATGCAATTTATGTTTTCATGTTTTTCAAAATATTGTATAGAAAAATAGAAGACTAATCATAGGGAACAATAGTTCATCCAAGTAAATAGCCAAGCATACGGTCAAGAGATACATAAAAGCATCTTCAATACAATCAAGGAGGGTTTATATAAATAACGTACCTTTCACCAAAGATTTGAGTATAAATCAACAAGAGTAGAAGATCATGGTCTCAAGTAGTTCCTAGATCAATCAAAATATGGATCGAGGGTCAAGATCATATTATACACCAATACCAAGTACACTAGATTAGGGTTTTCCAATCCTATTCATCCCTAAGGTAGATCATTCATTTATAGTCAACATTATATCAAGATTTCAATATTTACTCAAGCGTAAAACATCTTCGAGGATGGATGATCTACCTAGGTATTTTAGGAATATATTTTCTAACCCTAATTATTATCATCAATATTTGAGTCATCATTCAAGTTTCTAGATCATCATCATGATACTTAGCATCATTGGAATTCCAGATCAGGTTGATGGGTCAAAATATATCAAGGGTTTTGTAAGATTTTAGATCCATATCAAGGTTACTCATTATTCATAAATATGATAATCAAGATTGAATCAAGCAATTAGATCTAGATCACTAATGATTCATTTTTAAAAGTCAACTAGATTGGATCTGCATTTCAGGATAATCATTAGAGTCAGATATTAGGTTTTTCAAGAATCATCACTATTGAACCATTTAATAAAAAAAATAAGAAAGAGATCACATATAGGGATATCAGTGAGCATCATTTGGAATCAGGTTTCAAAAGTATTTTTAATCATTTTACTAGATTTTTCTGATCAAGATTGACTATTTATTCAAATTATTTGGAGCTAGGATGCATTTTATATGATTAAAATAAGATCTTGACGTTTATATGAATTTTTGAATATAGGGGAGATATTTACCTTATTTGTGAAAATCGAGGGCTGTTGGATCAAGATTAGGTGGCTCAGATCATGCCACAAGGCTCTCTGGTCCATGATCTGGTTCAATATCTATTTGGCCGGTTTATTGGCGGTCTGGCTGAGCACTGGACCGGTTTGACTTGCAATTGAGCTGGCGGTCTGGGGCTCCTGCTCTCCCGTTCCAGTCGCACGAACAACACAACCTCAAGCCTAGAAGTAGGGCGGAGCTATCTCCGGCGTGTAGGGGAGCTAGGGGTAGGAGTGACCGATGGAGGAAGTCAAGTTGCCGTCCAGGTCCGTCGTGACCCCACGGAGGTAGTGGTGGCGGCAGATTGATGAAGAGGGACGAGGAGAAGGGATGCCCAAATTGTAATGGCAGCGGCGCTGCTTGGAGCATCAGGTGTTGGGTGAGAAGAAACAGAGTGTTGAGGCTGAGATGGCGTGTGAGGCTGAGCTCTGATGAAGGTGCACTTGCTGCGGACCTTGGGGGGTCCTTTTATAGCATCAGACTAGGGTTAGGACTAGTTCAATGTTTGGGGCAGTAGCCATGGCCGCCGGAAGGAGAATGGGAGGTGAGATGGTCATTTTAGCGGTGCAACAAGGTGATAAACCTATTTAAATTAGGGTTAGTTCAATTCAAAATCATGAGGCAAGGATATTTGCTCTCTTATAAACATGAATCATGGTCAAGGGCGCGAGATTGCAAGTCTCGGCCATAAAGACACCTCCCCGCTAATTGCGGGAGGTTGATGATGACCTCGCAGCCATTGGATCAGGCCTGGATCCGTGGGAGGTAGATCCAAGGGCCAACAAAACACCCTGGATCCCTTGTATGGATCGCTGACATGGCAATTTCAAGAAAAAGGCACAAATAAAAGGGGAAAAAGGGGTTTTCAATACATAAACTTCAAGAATTCATAGTAAAATGTAGGAATGTCCAATTGTTCTCAAATTTGGACCGCAGCGTCATAAAAATGTGGAGAACCTTTACAAAAAGTTTAATAACAAAAATATGAAGTTTGATGTATTAATTTGATTCTTTGAACAAAGTGATGATTGAATCGAATTTGAGGTGTTATTATGTGTAAAAAAAACTACATTGATCACCATATTTCGAATTTGAGTCTCAACATTGATTTAGGAGCCAAGAAAATTAATTTAGGACCATTAATGGATATAATGAGGTCAAAAGAGTAATTATTTTACTATAATGCTAAAATCCATTTTGTCACATCCTTCCCACCTTAAAAATGAATTTTGTCCCCAAAATTCAAAAATTATATCCTCACAATTAGAATTATTCAAATCTAGATCATATCCTCAATTACTGAAACATCCTCAATTATATAATCAAAATTACGTCCTCAAAATTCAACTAGTTCAACAATCATAATTGGAATTCCTCATTTCATATCATAAATAACTTGTTACCAACATCATTTCATCATCGAGCAATTGAGTATCAAGGTCAAAACATTTCAAAGTCATCATGTGAGTCACAAATATGGAAATGATCTTATTTATCACAACTTTGGAGATACCATACAAATCGAGATCGACTGTACAAGGTTCTAGCTTCTACATTGGCCTAGGTGGGGTTATACATCTATGATTTGAGATTTTAGATTTCAACATTTCAATACCACATCATACTTTCAATATCATGATTTTTGGGCTCAAAATCATTGAGAGGTCCCACCCTAGTCCTAATGAGAGCTAAACCCTAAGTCATAAATTGAGAGAGAGTCAATATCGTCATTATTCATATATCTAGTATGATCTGTAGATCCAAATAATTTGAACATAGGATTTGTATCATTATTTAGATTTGATAATCATGAGTCACAAATACATTAATCAATATCAAGAGTCACGATTTTAATCATCAAAAGTTATAGGTCCAAAATTTTGAAGCTAGGGTTTAGATTCCTATTTAGACATTAGGGGGTATCATTCATCTATATCCAATTTCGAGAAAAATTATTCAAGCAATATTCGAGAAACATATCATAATTTCATTATCATGTTTCCAAGGTTGATGAATGATCTAGACCTAGGTCTATCTAGGAAATCAACCACAAGTTATAGTCAACATTTTCATATATCAATTATCAAATCAATCTTCAAGATCGAGTATCAACATTGGGTTTAACCTATTTAGGCTAAGGTCAACCAATCCAAATAGGGTGAAAGGGAAAACCTTCCCTACTCTAAATAATCAACAATACAAAAATTTAGAGGTAGTCAAAAATAGGGATGTGACCTAGTTTAGGGGAGCCATGAGTCAACTACTACCCTAATCTAGCACATTACTTACATTGGTCATGATCCACTGATCTTATTCAAATAGGGAGAGTATCAATTATTAAATCATATATATCAAATCATAAGATCAAAATTCAAGATAATAGGGCAATAATGTCATGATTTGCAATTTTTTTCCTGTCATGATCAAGGTAGTGATATAATTTGGAATTGAGGATTTGAATTTGGCATTCAAGGAATTAGAGCATAATAGTGCAACATCTAGGCCCATCATCAACATATCAAAATTGAGATTGCAAAAAGGCATCAATGGTCAATAGGAAAACTGCTTTTTGCATCATAGGTCTTACATCATGATTTTGTGAGTCTTAGACTTAGTCATTTGATAGCACAGTCAAGATGTGTATAAAAAAAGGATACGAGTTTGCTTAACTATGTTTGAGGTTTAATCAATAATAGGGAAACATGGGCTTAATCAAATAGAGACCTCATCAACAATGAGGTATAAGGTTTAAGTTTTTCTTATTTCGCCAGATCAAAATTTACCTCAACATAGAAAGCATCTAGTCTTGTTTTAATTAAATCAAGTTTTTGTTGAAGGTTCAAGCATGAGTATTTGATTGCATTGATAAAAAATCGAGTTTAAAAAAAATTAAGGTTAGATCATGGTATCAAATTCAAAATTTAGTGATATTCCTTTTCCCATGCATAAGCTACCCATAATCGGGACATCATGTAGTAAAAGGTCACAAGAAAGGACCACATGAGGAGATGAGAAGACTACCTAATTTTCGTCTACATGGGTGGCTTACGATAGTCCTTAAAGAAGAGATGAGATGCTAGAAGACTCAGGGACGAGCGCTTTAATCCTTTTTCTACTGTCTAGGCAGTGGGATTGGGATTGGGGTAAGAACAGTTCCGTGACAGTTGGTATCAGATCATATGAGTGCGGAAGCGATCTTATTCAATATTACATTTGTAATGCCTAAAATCAAGAAAATCAAGACACAATCATGAAATTGCACGGTATGCTATCCAAATCAAGTAAATCAGTTTATAAGAAATTAAGTATACTTGGAAGGACTTATATTTCAAAGTATAACAAACGATTTCCAAACATTCAATATCATTCGACAAAAAGGTTGTTATTCAACAATTCAATTTTTCTTACGAGTTCCCATTATGCTGTAATTCAAAAAGCATGCTTATATAATTTTGTGTGACTCTATTACCCCAACGCGATGGGGAAGGTCACTAGGCTCCTTCTCACCATAGGAACATAGGAGGCCAATGTACAAGTCCCACCTCCAAAAGAGGGGGTTGTTGCACTCAATATCAACATTATCAATATCATCATCATTATCAATATACGGGAAATCATAATGGGCATGCAATTTATGTTTTCATGTTTTTCAAAATATTGCATAGAAAAACAGAAGACTAATCATAGGGAACAGTAGTTCATCCAAGTAAATAGCCAAGCACACGGTCAAGAGATACATAAAAGTATCTTCAATACAATCAAGGAGGGTTTATATAAATAGCGTACCTTTCACCGAAGATTTTGAGTATAAATCAACAAGAGTAGAAGATTATGGTCTGAAGTAGTTCCTAGATCAATCAAAATATGGATCGAGGGTCAAGATCATATTATACACCAATACCAAGTACACTAGATTATGGTTTTCCAATCCTATTCATCCCTAAGGTAGATCATTCATTTATAGTCAACATTATATCAAGATTTCAATATTTACTCAAGCGTCAAACATCTTCGAGGATGGATGATCTACCTAGGTATTTTAGGAATATATTTGCTAACCCTAATTATTATCATCAATATTTGAGTCATCATTCAAGTTTCTAAATCATCATCATGATACTTAGCATCATTGGAATTCCAGATCAGGTTGATGGATCAAAATATATCAAGGGTTTTGTAAGATTTGAGATCCATATCAAGGTTACTCATTATTCATAAATATGATAATCAAGATTGAATCAAGCAATTAGATCTATATCACTAATGATTCATTTTTAAAAGTCAACTAGATTGGATCTGCATTTCAAGATAATCATTAGAGTAAGATATTAGGTTTTTCAAGAATCATCACTATTGAACCATTTAATAAACAAAATAAGCAAGAGATCACATATAGGGATATCAGTGAGAATCGTTTGGAATCAGGTTTCAAAAGTATTTTTAATCGTTTTACAAGATTTTTCTGATCAAGATTGACTATTTATTCAAATTATTTGGAGCTAGGATGCATTTTATATGATTAAAACAAGATCTTGACATTTATATGAATTTTCGAATATAGGGGAGATATTTACCTTATTTTTGAAAATCGAGGGCTGTTGGATCAAGATTAGGTGGCTCAAATCATGCCACAAGGCTCGCTGGTCCAGGATCTAGTTCAATATCTATTTGGCCGGTTTATTGGCGCTCTGGCTGAGCACTGGACCTGTTTGACTTGCAATTGAGCTGGTGGTCTGGGGCTCCTGCTCTCCCATTCCAGTCGCACGAACAACACAGCCTCAAGCCCAGAAGTAGGGCAGAGCTATCTCCGGTGTGTAGGGGAGCTAGGGGTAGGAGTGACCAATGGAGGAAGTCAAGTTGCCATCCAGGTCCGTCGTGACCCCACAGAGGTAGTGGTGGCGGCTGATTGATGAAGAGGGACGAGGAGAAGGGACGCCCAAATTGCAATGGAGGCGGCGCTGCTTGGAGTAACAGGTGTTGGGTGAGAAAAAACAGAGTGTTGAGGCTGAAATGGCATGCGAGGCTGAGCTCTGAGCAAGGTGCACTTACTGCGGACCTTGGGGGGGTCCTTTTATAGCATCAGACTAGGGTTAGGACTAGTTCAATGTTTGGGGCAGCAGCCATGGCCGCCGGAAGGAGAATGGGAGGCGAGAAGGTCATTTTGGCGGTGCAACAAGGTGAGAAACCTATTTAAAGTAGGGTTCGTTCAATTCAAAATCATGAGGCAAGGATATTGGCTCGCTTATAAACTTGAATCGTGGTCAAGGGCGCGCGATTGCAAGTCTCGACCATAAAGACTCCTCCCCGCTAATTGCGGGAGGTTGATGATGACCTCGCAACCACTAGATCAGGCCTGGATCCGTGGGAGGTAGATCTAAGGGCCAACAAAACACCCCGGATCCCTTGTATGGATCGCTGACATGGCAATTTCAAGAAAAAGGCACAAATAAAAGGGGAAAAAGGGGTTTTCAATACATAAACTTCAAGAATTCATAGTAAAATGTAGGAATCTCCACTTGTTCTCAAATTTGGACTGCAACTTCATAAAAATGTGGAGAACCTTTACAAAAGTTTAATAAAAAAATATGAAGTCTGATGTATCAATTTGATTCTTTGAAAAAAGTGATGATTGAATCGAATTTGAGATGTTATAATGTGTAAAAAAAACTACATTGATCACCATATTTCGAATTTGAGTCTCAACATTGATTTAGGAGCCAAGAAAATTAATTTAGGACCATTAATGGATATAATGAGGTCAAAAGAGTAATTACTTTACTATAATGCTAAAATCCATTTTGTCACATTGTCCCGGTCCCATATCCTAATAGCGTAAAAGCTAAGAAAGTGGACACTCAATTCAAGAAGTTTCTAGATAGCTTTAGAAAGCTCTCTATCAACATTCCACTTTTAGAAGCAATCGAGCAGATACCCTCCTATGGGAAGTTTTTGAAAGACATCATCACAAAGAAATGGAAAATCCCTGATACTGAGGTTGTGGTTCTCAAGGAGCAGGTGAGTGCCTTCATCATGGGCACATTACCACCTAAAAGGCAGGATCCGGGCTGCTTCAATATTTCATACTACATTGGTAAGGTGAAATTTGGCGAAGCACTGTGTGATTCTGGGGCAAGCATAAATTTGATGCCTCTCTCTACATTCAAGAAATTGGGACTGAAAGAATCAAGGCCAAGCAATATGATAATACAGTTGGCGGATAATTCAATGGTGAAACCGTATGGTATTTGCGAAGATGTGTTGGTGAAAGTCGATCAGTTTGTGTTTCCAGCTGACTTTGTAGTAATGGAAATGCAAGATGAACATGGTAATGAGATACTCCTTGGACGACCCTTCCAAGCCACTGCTGACATGATACTTGAGATGGGGAGAGGTCGTTTGACCTTGGGTATCGCTGATGATCGATTTGAGATGGTCATGACCTCCAACACAACACAATCAAAAGCTAAAGAGCAATGCCGCATGGTGAAACACTTTGATCAGAATATCTCTCTCTGTCTAGGGAAGTTGTTTTTAGATATGGCTCATGTAATGACTAAGGTGGAGAAGGCGAAACTGGCTGTAGACATCATGGAGCAGACCAAGGTTGTGTTTCTTAGCAAAGTTGTGGGTTTTCCCAATGATGAAGAGGATGACATTCCTCCTTCTACTGAAGATGAGGCCATATCAAATTCTGTTTTCAATGCATATCCAGAACTGCCTCTTGAAGCCTGCCTGGTTAATATAACACATGATTGGGTGAGAAGCAAGTCACTACAAGAATGCGCCAAGATGCTTCAGGTGTTGCCGTGTTTCTACACTAGGTACAATGAAGACCTTGGAGAACTCCCACCACCGCTTCAGTCATCCCTGATCAGCCCGCCAGATTTAGAATTGAAGCCACTGCCACCTCATTTGAAATATGCATTTCTAGCTGAGGGTGAGAAGCTTCCAGTGATCATTTCGGCATATCTGAGTGTCGAAGAGGAGGATCAACTACTGATCGTGCTGAAGAACCACCGAGGTGCATTCAGGTGGTCGGTTGCAGACATCAAGGGGATTTCCCCTACACTGTGCCAGCACAAGATCCAACTCGAGGAGGGAACCAAACCTGTAATTCAGCCACAACACAGATTAAATCCTAGCATGATGGAGGTCGTCAAGAAGGAGGTGATGAAGCTCCTTTCTACAGGTATCATCTATGCCATATCCGACTCGACATGGGTGAGTCCTACACAAGTAGTCCCTAAAAAGGGGGGAATTACTGTTACACATAATTTGTTAAATGAGCCAGTCACGACCCGTCTGGTAACCGGGTGGAGTGTATGTATAGACTACCGTAGATTGAATGCTACTACGCTTAAGGATCATTTTCCTCTCCCATTCATTGATCAGATTTTGGAGCAATTGGCAGGTCGATCTCATTTTTGTTTTCTCGATGGTTATTCGGGCTACAATCAAATTTCCATTGATCCTAAGGACTAAGAGAAATCCACCTTCACTTGTCCTTACAGAACATTTGCATACCGCCATATGCCCTTTGGATTGTGTAATGCACCAACAACCTTTCAGCGTTGCATGCTTGCCATTTTTTTCCAATATGGTTGAACACTGTTTGGAAGTCTTTATGGACGATTTCTCTGTCTATGGTGCGTCTTTTGATGAATGTTTATACAATTTGGATAAGGTTTTGCAACGATGTGAGGACATACATTTGGTTCTCAATTGGGAGAAATGCCAAATGATGGTTAGCAAAGGGATCGTGCTTGGACATAAAGTGTCTAGCAAAGGGTTGGAGGTAGATCCGGTGAAAATTGAGGTTATTTCCAAATTACCCCCACCAAATTTGATGAAAGGGGTACAAAGTTTTCTAGGTCACGCCGGGTTTTATCGCCGCTTTATAAAAGCTTTCTCAAAAATCGCCAAACCATTGTCTGAGTTGCTGGAGAAGGATGCTATGTTTGATTTTAACAAAAAGTGTTTACATGCGTTTAATGTGCTTAAAGAAAAATTGATTTCCGCACCGGTTGTGCAAACACCGGATTGGACAAAGCCATTTGAATTGATGTGTGATGCATCAGATTTCACAGTGGGGGCTGATTTAGGACAACGTGTGGACAATAAACCCGCTGTGATTTTCTATGCATACAAAACTTTAAATGAAGCACAATTGAATTACACGAAAACTGAGAATGAGCTTCTTGCCATCGTTTTTGCTTTTGAAAATTTTTGGCAATATCTTGTTGGATCTAAAGTCATGGTATGGACGGACCACGCCGCCATAAAGTATTTGATGGAAAACAAAGATGCCAAACCTAGACTGATTAGGTGGATCTTACTGTTACAAGAATTTGATATTGAAATCAAAGATAAGGCGGGCATAGAAAATGTGGTTGCGGACCACTTGTCTAGGTTGGAAAGGGTAGATGAGAAGGACATAAATATACCCATTACCGAGACATTTCCTGATGAACAACTTCTATCTGTGAAATCTAAAGATCCTTGGTTTTCTTATATTGTTAATTATCTTGCCTGCAAAATTATCCCAGATGATTGGACATACGAAGAGAAAAAGAAAATTTTCCATTCTTTGCGATATTATTTCTGGGATGACCCTATTCTGTTGAAGTAGTGCAGGGACGGTGTGTTGCGCAGGTGTGTACCAGTGGTGGAATATGAAAGTGTCCTTCGTCATTGCCATACTCTACCAACTGGTGGCCACCATGCTAGTTCCAGAACGGAGGACAAGGTACTTGAGAGCGGCTTTTACTGGCCTACTTTGTTCTGGGACACATATGACTATGTGCGGCAGTGCAATTCCTGCCAACGGGCAGGTAACATTTCAAAGTGACAGGAGATGCCCCTCAATGTATTTCAAGAGGTCGAGGTGTTCGATCTGTGGGGTATTGATTTTATGGGACCCTTTGTGTAACACCCCTGACCTGGGTTATGACCTAACCCTGGAAGTTTTGCCTAAATATGTAATTAATATACTTGTGAACACTCCCTGGCATGTAATTAAGTTCCTCAGGAACATTTACTTTCAATTTTGCTCCTTTTTGTATAAAGTTGTAGCATTGTGTTGTATGCAGGGACCTATGTGCAAATTACCCAGTTTAAGGGTTGAACTTGCAAAATTCACAAGATAAGATGTTCCTTTGATGTTGAAACATCATGAGAATGGTTATGGTAAAGTTTGAGGGATTTCCCAAGCTTGAGCACCAAGGTGCAGCTGTGGAAGCAATTCCCATGCTTAGAAACCCTAATTTGGGGTAAAGTGCAATTTACCCAAATTGAGGGGTCCAACTTGTAATCTTCACCATCTAGAACATCTTTTATGACTCTTGTCATCATTTAGAGTAGAAATGATGAAAGGGATACATCATTTAATAATCAGATGGGAAAAATGATCTTTGTGATAGAAATCACCTAAAATGGGCCTAAAACCCTTTCATGAGTGTACCCTAGTTGAAGGTTGGATTCCTTTACCCTTAGATCTTGAGATTTCATGAGATTTGCATAAGGATAGGTAGGTTTGGTCGTGCCCTTGAGCAAGGAGGGACCTAGATGTGATTTCCAATCTTGAGAGGTCCTTAGGGTGTAAAAGAGGCTAAAGTATATAAGCCCTTTTCCCTTGTAATTAAGTGAACGAATTTTCTTTCCTTCACTTCTCTTCCTTTCTTTCTCAAACTACCAAGGACAGCTCTAGAGCTCAGGGGGGACGACCAACCTGTTCTAGGTAAGAGAACCCCACCTTGTAAGCTCGAATTCATGGAGGAATTCACTTTCTAAGGTTGGTTTTATGGTTAGCTTACTTAGTCTTCTTGTTCTAGCCGACCAAAGCAACGTTTCCTTGGAGAATTCACCTCTGACCAAGTTGTGGAAGCTCAAGGACGCCATTAAAGCTTGGAGCTTGAAGGCTTGGAGCTCTAAGATCAACCTTTAGGCGGGTTTTATAACTCTAAACTTCATGCTTGATTATACATCCTTTTCTATGCATATAGTTGCTAGTTCTTCTTCTTCCCTATCTTTCCTTGCATCCTTGCAAGAAAAATCGTGAAGAACTGCTACTGTTCTCAAGGTAGAAGATAAGGGCGTTAATTCCTATGCTTATCCACGGTTTTTCACTTTATCAAACGACCTCCACCTATTGCTCAAAACGGTTTCAAACCGTTTGGTGGGCAAACGGTTTCAGGGTCGTTTGAGGGCAAACGGTCTTCAAGACCGTTTGGTCCCGTTGACCAAGCAAAGACCGTTTGGGAATCTTGTTCATAATTATGTAGGTTAATCACCCACAAAATTTGAGAAGTTAACTCCAAAAGAATCGTGAGTTATGAGCAAATCAATTAGCAAAACCAATTGAATTATGTGCTGATTTTCAACCTGATTAACTTGACCTGGTTGAGCAAACGGTTTCAAGACCGTTTGAGATGGTTGACCAAGCGTTGACCGTTTGGTATTCCTGTTCATAATTATGTTTATTAATAACCCTCCAAATTTGAGGGATTAACTCCAAAGGAATCGTGAGTTGAAGCCTAATCAATTAGGGAAACCTAATTGGATTAAGTGCTGATTTTCAATCTGATTTAATTGAACTTTTTGGGAAAACGGTCTCAAGACCGTTTGAGTGCGTTGACCAAGCGTTGACCGTTTGGGATTACTGTTCCTAATGATGTGATATAATGACTCACCTAATTTGAGGGATTAACTCCCAAGGAATCATGAGTTGAAGGCTATTCAATTAGGCAAACCCTAATTGAAAACAGTGCTGAAATTCCAATGAGTTAAGTTGAGATTTTGGGTTGATTAGCCCAAACGGTTTCAAGACCGTTTGGGAATCACCCAAACGGTCTCAAGACCGTTTGGGGGTCACCCCAAGACCGTTTGGAGGTCTGGGGTCAAGTATAGTTGATCAATTGAAGGTCCAAAGGCACCAAACCATATTGCAATTAAGTATTGATGTGATGATCAACTCTATAGATCAAACCTTGATGAATTTTCACTAGAGTCCAAAGGATGGATGGGAAAACGGTCTCAAGACCGTTTGGAACTCATCCAAACGGTCTCAAGACCGTTTGGGCACAACCCAAGACCGTTTGGAGGTCTAGGGTTGAGATAATCTAATGGTTTGAAGGTCCAATCGCAATAAGTTGATGAATTGATACAAATACTGATTTTAGACCTAATTGGAGTTCAACCCTAGTCCAAACGACTTGGTTTTTGGTCAAACTTTGGGCAAACGGTCTCAAGGCCGTTTGGAGGATATCCAAACGACCTCAAGACCGTTTGGTCCAAGTTTGAGCCCAATTGGAGGTCAATTGATAGGTTCAACCTTGAATTGATTCACATTGTTGAATATTGATGACCATCCGATTTGAAACCCTAATTGAGAAGGATTCAACCCTAATTGGCTTTCAATTGAGGGTCAACTTGGTGTCCAAGTGATTAAGGTTCATCCTAATTAACTCAATTTATAAGTGGTTATCATGGATTTGGTTAATTGAGGGGTTCAACATACATATCCATGACCAATTGTAACTTTTGAACCACTTTGGAGGTCCAAACGGTTTGAGCCCATTTGGACCAAACGGTCTCAAGACCGTTTGAGGCCAAACGGTCTCAAGACCGTTTGGGACCAAACGGTCTCAAGACCATTTGGGCTCAAACGTTCTCAGGGTCGTTTGGTCCAATCGATCTCAAGTTGATTTGATCAAACGGTTTCAAACCGATTGAGCTTCAAACGGTTTGGAAGGTCAACTCTTCCAAACGGTCAACACATCCAAACGGTCTCAAGACCGTTTGAGACCAAACGGTCTCAAGACCGTTTGGTGGTTGAAACCGTTTGAAGGTTGAAACCGTTTGAAGGTGTACATGGTGGTTTGTACTTAATCAATTGATGGTGTAATTAGTTCAATGGTGATCTAATCTAAACCCTAATGGTAACCTAGGTCATTAAGGGACTAAGTGATTAGTGAGTTGACCCATGATGGTGATCATGAGGCAAATTACCAAAATACCCTTGAGGGGTCTAAAGAGGTAAAATCTTGTTCTAATCAAACCCTAATCACATGATGATGATGTTTTGGCTTATGTAAGTCAATGAGGACTTAACCCAACCTAATCTAGAGTGGTGTCATCACCATCTACTAGTGAGAGGAGAGAGAAAGTATTCCAAGAGAGAGAAAGTATCCTAGAGAGAGAAAGTACCCTTTTTAAGGTGGAAACCCAAGTGAGATACTTCAAATACACATGAGTGTGCATGATTAGGGAATGACCCACCTATGTGAGGTCATGGAAACCCTAAATATGATATCTAATGGATCTTAATCTTAATTAAGAGTCTTAATGATGATGTTTCTCTTACATGATGATGTAATGAGTACTATTCACCATGGTGTGAATAGTAAACCCTAATTTTAGGGTGATGACTTGAAAGATGAATAGTAAACCCTAAATTGTTGAATTGTTTACTATTATCTGTTGAACTAACTATGCAGGTTATTATGAGATAATGGTCATACCCAGGTATGAAATACCATGTTATATTCATTGAAAGCATGTCTTAAGCTTTATGAATAGTGAATCATCTTGATGCACTGCTAAGTGACATCTTTTGTGATTTATGGGTTGTAAGAGCCATAAACACCATCAAGGTCATGCTTGACAGATGACTTGTGATGAGATAATTGAGAACTGGTAATTGAAATGAGTTAGGCCTGCTACATTTTAGTATTCTCATATATAGCTGTGATGCTAATGTTTTTGTATGATGATATGAATACTGAATGTACCTAACTAATCAAGTGAAATGTAGAGCCCTGATCATAGATCCATCATTGTTAGAGTCTAAATGATGGTGAAACAGGTTTTCCTCAGGGAACTCCTGGATCACATACTTTTGAGTATGTGGGGTACATGGATGTGTAGAACCTTACATCCTAGTGTAGGTATTTGATGTAGATTCTTGTAGTCCGTCATACCTTCACTATAAAAGAAAAGGTGAAAGGATGATGTAGATTCTAGTAGTCCATCAGACCCCACCATAAAGTCCTAAAGGTGAGATGTATATCTACACTCCCTTAAAGACACAAATACCGTATCGGTGAAAGATAAACAAGAAATCTTCCGATAGTGAAGAGAGTACAGAATGCCACTGTAACTCTAAAAATAGCGAAGGACCAGAGTACCCTGGTGAGCTATTATAAAGACATCCCACCAGATGTCAAACAATCAATCCTCTAACTGACTGAGGAAGATGAGGTCATAAGAATCTGACTCTCTTAATGACCTATGTATGATACTGATGTGACTTCTTAGCGATCAGTTGGAGTATGAGTGGTATGCCTCATCTCCACAGGGCATAATAATGTTTGAAAAACATAAACAACAGCGTAGTATATCCGTTAGAGTTAATTACGAGTTATTTGATTGATGTTACCTTGAATAGCATAGATGTTCTCATATTTTAATATTGATTGAACTCTTGCTTATCATCAGAACTGCTAGTGAATATCTTGAAGGCTCTTATTACTTTAGTTATTCCTTGCTTTGCTTATAAAGCCTAGTGGAGAGTTATAACTCTCGCTGGGGCAATTATGTATAATTGTCTCACCCCGTAGACTTCTACTTTTTAGGTGGTCGTCGAAGACGAAGGAACAAGAACTCAGGTGAACAATCCCAGCAACAGCAGCATCAGGAGCAGTAAATATCTCAGGTGGATATCTAGCCTGCTTCATGGTGTAGTTAGAGTCAAGTCCTATGTGTCCTCTGTACTCTCAGGTCCTGGAGTGTTTTGGAGTGTTTTGGAGTATGAATTCTTGAGAGTTTTGGTATCATGTTGTATATAATTACTCAAGAAGTAATTGTCAGTGATGTAAACAGTTAAATCATTTTTCTATGGAAAAGGTTTGTGGTTTCAGGCTCTTGTCTCGAAAAGTTTTAATTTCCCGTGATTTTTGTCTTCCGCTGTTTACCGATTGCTTCCGCACATGATTAAATCGGGATTAATTCGTGGTTTGGAGATCGGAGCCCACAATTAAGTGGTATCAGAGCTCCAGGTTCATTCGAGTCTACAGAGGCATAGGACTTAGGAAGTCGAGTCTATCTTTAGTATTCCTTCCTTATCTAATAGAATCTTCTACTCCTCAGGAGAAGAAGATACTTAAGATGTCAGAGCCACATGATGAGAATGTGGAAGAAAGTAGTGCTAGTGCACCTCAAGGTGGTGCAGGAGTACCAGGATTGGAACAGCCTGTACCAGAACAACCTAGAGCGCCACCCCAGTTTGATCCAGATGACATGGGTAACCCAGCAGTCCAGACAATGTTTGGGCAGTTTATGACTGCCATGACACACATAACCGACAGGTTGCCTATGCCTGCACCTAGGGTACCTGCCCAGCCTGAGGGGCAAGGTATCGGGAAGACGTTCGAGCGACTACGTCGTGTCGGAGCTACCGAGTACCATGGGACTGCTGACCCCACAGATGCTGATCTGTGGTTGACAGAGCTGGAGAAGGCTTTCAGGATCCTCAACATCCCTGAAGCTGAGAAGGTTAGACATGCTGTCTATCTTCTCAAAGGAAGTGCTGGTCACTGGTGGAACATGGAAGAGCAGAAGAGACCTGGGGTAGAGTTCTCATGGGAAGAGTTTCGTCGGGAATTTATCAATAGATATTTTCCCAAGACCTTCCTAGACGAGAAGATCTCTCAGTTTGAGAGACTGAGACAGGGTATTATGAACATTAGCGAGTACGAAGCTAAGTTCATGGAGCTGTTGCAATTTTGTCCGCACATGGCTGCCACAGAAGAAGAAAGAATCAGAAGGTTTGAGAAGGGGTTGAATGCTGACATGTCTACCCCAGTGTCTGCCTTAGAGAACCGAGAGAGATTCTCTACCTTCGTTGAGTCAGTCCGAAGGATAGAGAGATCTGTAGTTGAGAAAAGACAAACCCATAAAAGATATCCACAGTTCCAGGGTTCTTCATCTAGGGATTCCAAGAAACCTAGATTCTCTGCACCTAACCCTCCGCCACCCAGATCGAGTTTTCAAACTCAATGGACACCAAGCAGAGGTAGAGGACGAAGTCAACCGCTTCAAGGGATGCACAGTTCTGCATCTGTGTCAGTTACTGGACCACCCAGACCACAACAACAGGGAAAGAGTTGCTACAACTGTGGTAAGGTGGGACACTTGATGAAGGATTGCCGTTCTAGGGCTGTCGGTGTGACACAACAAACCCCGAGACATAATCAACAGGGATCTCAGAATAGACAACATCAAGGAGCAGCTCGAGGATGTGGACAAGCGTCTCAAGCTGGATCACCAGCACCACCTCAACAGCAGGCTACAACAAGGTTCTATGCTATGAACCCACCAGAAGCAGTGGTCAATCCACAAGTGGTGACAGGTCAGATGGAACTTTTATATTCTGATATGTCTAAATCTTGTGTAGTATCTGTTCTGATTGACCCGGGTGCTACGCACTCTTTCATCACTCGAAGAGTGATTCGTAACTGCAATATGACAACTAGTCATAGGGCAGATAAGTTGTTGTTGGAGACTCCGTTGAGTGGGTCTGCTGTTCTGCAAGAAGTATGCTCTCCTTGCGTACTTTTCTTTTCTAAGCATTGCATTCAAGTGGATCTCATACCGCTTGATATGCAAGGATTTGATATAATCCTAGGGATGGATAACTTGGAAAAGTATCGAGTTGTCTTGGATTGTGAATCCAAGCTGGAAGTGTTTGCTGATGAAAGCAACACATGGATCTTTCAAGGTGAAAGAAAGATTCTGCCCACCTGTCTTGTATCAGCTATGGTTGCTGATAAGTTGATGAGGCAAGGATGCTACGCATTCTTAGCCCATGTGGTAGATGTTACCAAGGAGAGTTCCAACCCTACTGAAGTTCCGATAGTCAGGGAATTCGAGGATGTGTTTCCCGAAGAACTTCCTGGTATACCACCACCCCGGGAAATTGATTTTGAGATCAATTTGGTCCCAGATACGAAACCCATAGCCCAGACTACGTATAGGATGGCACCTGCTGAGATGGCAGAACTCAAGAAACAGCTTCAAGAGTTACTTGAGAAGGGTTTCATCCGACCGAGTACCTCACCTTGGGGTGCTCCGGTTTTGTTTGTTAAAAAGAAAGATGGATCGATGCGGTTGTGCATTGATTATAGACAACTCAATAAAGTAACGATAAAGAATAAATATCCTTTGCCGAGGATTGATGATCTTTTCGACCAGTTGCGTGGTGCAACAGTCTTTTCTAAGATAGACTTAAGGTCTGGATATCATCAACTCCGCATTAAGGACAGTGACATATCTAAGTCTGCCTTTAGGACAAGATATGGTCACTATGAGTTCACGGTCATGTCGTTTGGACTAACCAATGCACCGGCTGCATTCATGGAACTCATGAATAGAGTCTTTCGACCTTTCCTTGATCAGTGTGTTGTCGTCTTCATAGATGACATACTGATTTATAGTAAGGATGCTCAGCAGCATGAGCAACACCTTCGCCAGACTTTGACCTTGCTAAGAGAGCATAAGCTATACGCTAAGTTTAGCAAGTGTGAGTTTTGGTTATCTGAAGTATCCTTCCTTGGACATGTGGTATCTGCCTCGGGAATTCGTGTTGACCCTGCAAAGATAGAGTCTGTTCTGCAGTGGGAACAACCGAAGACACCGACGGAGATTAGAAGTTTCTTGGGGTTAGCTGGTTATTATCGAAGGTTTATTAAAAATTTCAGTTCTATAGCCTTACCTTTGACCAAGTTAACCCGGAAGGATGTTCCTTTTGCTTGGAGTGATAAGTGTCAACAGTCTTTTCAGCTGTTGAAGGAGAGGTTGACAAGTGCACCTGTGCTTGTGTTACCTGAGAAAGGAAAGGAATATATAATCTTTTGTGATGCCTCCAAGAATGGACTTGGATGTGTGTTGATGCAGGATAACCAAGTGATTTCTTTTGCTTCCCGACAGCTTAAGAAACACGAAGAGAATTATCCGACACACGATCTGGAGTTAGCTGCTGTGGTCCATGCTTTGAAAATCTGGAGACATTATCTCTACGGAGAAACTTTCCAGATTTTCACAGACCACAAGAACCTTAATTACATCTTCACTTAGCATGAGCTTAATATGAGGCAACGTCGCTGGATGGAGTTAATCAAGGACTACGATTGTATGATTGATTACCATCCGGGCAAGGCCAATGTGGTTGCAGATGCCTTGAGTAGGAAATCAGCAACATCAACCATGGATAGGGCACAACTAAGTTCCTTAGTATGCTCTAGAAGAGATATGCTTATCTCTTTAAGGCATGACAATGTGCAGTTGAAGGCATCATTGTTAGCTGGTCTGTTAGCTGAGATGCAGATTAAACCTACCTTAAGAGAGCAGATAAAGGAGGCACAACAAGTAGATGTTTCTGTACAGCAGATTAGATTTGAGTTTGGAAACGAGAAGCGAGAAGGTTTTCATGAGTCAGATGACCAGGTGGCATGCTATCATGGAAGGATGATAGTGCCAGATGTGGACGACCTGAGGAAGTTAGTCCTGGAAGAAGCTCATTCTTCGATGTATGCTATGCATCCAGGGAGCACCAAGATGTATCGAAACTTGAAAGATATGTATTGGTGGCCTGGGATGAAGAAGGATGTAGCTGAGTTTGTTCTGAGGTGTCCTGTGTGTCAGCAGGTCAAGGCTGAACACCAGAAACCTGCAGGGACAATGCAGCCCTTACCCATACCACAGTGGAAGTGGGACCATGTAACCATGGACTTTGTTGTTGGCCTACCCAGGACAAACAAAGGACATGATTCCATTTGGGTAGTTGTTGATAGGTTGACAAAGACAGCGCATTTCTTACCTGTCAAAACAACCTATACTGCTGAAAGGTTATCCCAGATATATGTCCAAGAGATAGTGCGTTTGCACGGAGTTCCTGTCACTATAGTTTCTGACAGAGGTCCCCAGTTTACAAGTCGCTTTTGGGAACAGTTACATAGAGCCCTAGGCACCAAGTTAAGGTTTAGTACAGCCTTTCATCCTCAAACTGATGGACAGTCAGAAAGGACTATACAGACCTTAGAAGATCTGTTGAGAGCATGTGTTCTCCAGTTTACCGGGAGTTGGGATCTACATCTAAGCTTGATAGAGTTTGCCTATAACAATAGCTATCAACATAGCATTGATATGGTACCATATGAAGCCTTATATGGCAGACGTTGTAGATCACCCTTGTGTTGGTATGAAACTGGTGAGCACCAGTTATTAGGCCCTGATCTTGTGCAGCAAACTACAGAAAAGATTAAAGTTATACAACAACAGCTTAAGACTGCACAAGATAGACAGAAATCATATGCCGATAAACGTCGTAGACCCCTAGAATTCCAGGATGGAGACAGAGTGTATCTCAAGGTCTCACCTTGGAAAGGAGTCCTTCGTTTTGGGAAGAAAGGAAAGTTAGCTCCTAGATTCTTGGGACCTTATCCAATTGTTGAAAAAGTTGGAAAGGTGGCCTATAGACTAGAGTTACCTCTAGAGTTGCAGAAGCTGCACCCTGTGTTTCACATTTCCATGCTGAGGAAATGTCATCCAGATACCGAGTCAGTTCTACAACCTATGGAGGTAGAATTGAATGAAGATATAACGTATGAGGAGGGACCAGTGTCAATCCTCGATAACAGAACTAAAAAGTTAAAGAAGAAGGATATAAGCCTTGTAAAAGTCCTTTGGAACCATCGTGGTGTTGAAGAAGCCACTTGGGAACTAGAAGGTGAAATGAGAAGAAAATATCCTGCTCTTTTCTTATAATATGCTTTATCGATTTCGGGGACGAAATCCTTTTGAAGGGGTAAAGAATTTGTAACACCCCTGACCTGGGTTATGACCTAACCCTGGAAGTTTTGCCTAAATATGTAATTAATATACTTGTGAACACTCCCTGGCATGTAATTAAGTTCCTCAGGAACATTTACTTTCAATTTTGCTCCTTTTTGTATAAAGTTGTAGCATTGTGTTGTATGCAGGGACCTATGTGCAAATTACCCAGTTTAAGGGTTGAACTTGCAAAATTCACAAGATAAGATGTTCCTTTGATGTTGAAACATCATGAGAATGGTTATGGTAAAGTTTGAGGGATTTCCCAAGCTTGAGCACCAAGGTGCAGCTGTGGAAGCAATTCCCATGCTTAGAAACCCTAATTTGGGGTAAAGTGCAATTTACCCAAATTGAGGGGTCCAACTTGTAATCTTCACCATCTAGAACATCTTTTATGACTCTTGTCATCATTTAGAGTAGAAATGATGAAAGGGATACATCATTTAATAATCAGATGGGAAAAATGATCTTTGTGATAGAAATCACCTAAAATGGGCCTAAAACCCTTTCATGAGTGTACCCTAGTTGAAGGTTGGATTCCTTTACCCTTAGATCTTGAGATTTCATGAGATTTGCATAAGGATAGGTAGGTTTGGTCGTACCCTTGAGCAAGGAGGGACCTAGATGTGATTTCCAATCTTGAGAGGTCCTTAGGGTGTAAAAGAGGCTAAAGTATATAAGCCCTTTTCCCTTGTAATTAAGTGAACGAATTTTCTTTCCTTCACTTCTCTTCCTTTCTTTCTCAAACGACCAAGGACAGCTCTGGAGCTCAGGGGGGACGACCAACCTGTTCTAGGTAAGAGAACCCCACCTTCTAAGCTCGAATTCATGGAGGAATTCACTTTCTAAGGTTGGTTTTATGGTTAGCTTACTTAGTCTTCTTGTTCTAGCCGACCAAAGCAACGTTTCCTTGGAGAATTCACCTCTGACCAAGTTGTGGAAGCTCAAGGACGCCATTAAAGCTTGGAGCTTGAAGGCTTGGAGCTCTAAGATCAACCTTTAGGCGGGTTTTATAACTCTAAACTTCATGCTTGATTATACATCCTTTTCTATGCATATAGTTGCTAGTTCTTCTTCTTCCCTATCTTTCCTTGCATCCTTGCAAGCAAAATCGTGAAGAACTACTACTGTTCTCAAGGTAGAAGATAAGGGCGTTAATTCCTATGCTTATCCACGGTTTTTCACTTTATCAAACGACCTCCACCTATTGCTCAAAACGGTTTCAAACCGTTTGGTGGGCAAACGGTTTCAGGGTCGTTTGAGGGCAAACGGTCTTCAAGACCGTTTGGTCCCGTTGACCAAGCAAAGACCGTTTGGGAATCTTGTTCATAATTATGTAGGTTAATCACCCACAAAATTTGAGAAGTTAACTCCAAAATAATCGTGAGTTATGAGCAAATCAATTAGCAAAACCAATTGAATTATGTGCTGATTTTCAACCTGATTAACTTGACCTGGTTGAGCAAACGGTTTCAAGACCGTTTGAGATGGTTGACCAAGTGTTGACCGTTTGGTATTCCTGTTCATAATTATGTTTATTAATAACCCTCCAAATTTGAGGGATTAACTCCAAAGGAATCGTGAGTTGAAGCCTAATCAATTAGGGAAACCTAATTGGATTAAGTGCTGATTTTCAATCTGATTTAATTGAACTTTTTGGGCAAACGGTCTCAAGACCGTTTGAGTGCGTTGACCAAGCGTTTACCGTTTGGGATTACTGTTCCTAATGATGTGATATAATGACTCACCGAATTTGAGGGATTAACTCCCAAGGAATCATGAGTTGAAGGCTATTCAATTAGGCAAACCCTAATTGAAAACAGTGCTGAAATTCCAATGAGTTAAGTTGAGATTTTGGGTTGATTAGCCCAAACGGTTTCAAGACCGTTTGGGAATCACCCAAACGGTCTCAAGACCGTTTGGGGGTCACCCCAAGACCGTTTGGAGGTCTGGGGTCAAGTATAGTTGATCAATTGAAGGTCCAAAGGCACCAAACCATATTGCAATTAAGTATTGATGTGATGATCAACTCTATAGATCAAACCTTGATGAATTTTCACTAGAGTCCAAAGGATGGATGGGCAAACGGTCTCAAGACCGTTTGGAACTCATCCAAACGGTCTCAAGACCGTTTGGGCACAACCCAAGACCGTTTGGAGGTCTAGGGTTGAGATAATCTAATGGTTTGAAGGTCCAATCGCAATAAGTTGATGAATTGATACAAATACTGATTTTAGACTTAATTGGAGTTCAACCCTAGTCCAAACGACTTGGTTTTTGGTCAAACTTTGGGCAAACGGTCTCAAGACCGTTTGGAGGATATCCAAACGACCTCAAGACCGTTTGGTCCAAGTTTGAGCCCAATTGGAGGTCAATTGATAGGTTCAACCTTGAATTGATTCACATTGTTGAATATTGATGACCATCCGATTTGAAACCCTAATTGAGAAGGATTCAACCCTAATTGGCTTTCAATTGAGGGTCAACTTGGTGTCCAAGTGATTAAGGTTCATCCTAATTAACTCAATTTATAAGTGGTTATCATGGATTTGGTTAATTGAGGGGTTCAACATACATATCCATGACCAATTGTAACTTTTGAACCACTTTGGAGGTCCAAACGGTTTGAGCCCATTTGGACCAAACGGTCTCAAGACCGTTTGGATCCAAACGGTCTCAAGACCGTTTGAGGCCAAACAGTCTCAAGACCATTTGAGGCCAAACGGTCTCAAGACCGTTTGGGACCAAACGGTCTCAAGACCATTTGGGCTCAAACGATCTCAGGGTCGTTTGGTCCAATCGATCTCAAGTTGATTTGATCAAACGGTTTCAAACCGATTGAGCTTCAAACGGTTTGGAAGGTCAACTCTTCCAAACGGTCAACACATCCAAACGGTCTCAAGACCGTTTGGAGCAAACGGTCTCAAGACCGTTTGAGACCAAACGGTCTCAAGACCGTTTGGTGGTTGAAACCGTTTGAAGGTTGAAACCGTTTGAAGGTGTACATGGTGGTTTGTACTTAATCAATTGATGGTGTAATTAGTTCAATGGTGATCTAATCTAAACCCTAATGGTAACCTAGGTCATTAAGGGACTAAGTGATTAGTGAGTTGACCCATGATGGTGATCATGAGGCAAATTACCAAAATACCCTTGAGGGGTCTAAAGAGGTAAAATCTTGTTCTAATCAAACCCTAATCACATGATGATGATGTTTTGGCTTATGTAAGTCAATGAGGACTTAACCCAACCTAATCTAGAGTGGTGTCATCACCATCTACTAGTGAGAGGAGAGAGAAAGTATTCCAAGAGAGAGAAAGTATCCTAGAGAGAGAAAGTACCCTTTTTAAGGTGGAAACTCAAGTGAGATACTTCAAATACACATGAGTGTGCATGATTAGGGAATGACCCACCTATGTGAGGTCATGGAAACCCTAAATATGATATCTAATGGATCTTAATCTTAATTAAGAGTCTTAATGATGATGTTTCTCTTACATGATGATGTAATGAGTACTATTCACCATGGTGTGAATAGTAAACCCTAATTTTAGGGTGATGACTTGAAAGATGAATAGTAAACCCTAAATTGTTGAATTGTTTACTATTATCTGTTGAACTAACTATGCAGGTTATTATGAGATAATGGTCATACCCAGGTATGAAATACCATGTTATATTCATTGAAAGCATGTCTTAAGCTTTATGAATAGTGAATCATCTTGATGCACTGCTAAGTGACATCTTTTGTGATTTATGGGTTGTAAGAGCCATAAACACCATCAAGGTCATGCTTGACAGATGACTTGTGATGAGATAATTGAGAACTGGTAATTGAAATGAGTTAGGCCTGCTACATTTTAGTATTCTCATATATAGCTGTGATGCTAATGTTTTTGTATGATGATATGAATACTGAATGTACCTAACTAATCAAGTGAAATGTAGAGCCCTGATCATAGATCCATCATTGTCAGAGTCTAAATGATGGTGAAACAGGTTTTCCTCAGGGAACTCCTGGATCACATACTTTTGAGTATGTGGGGTACATGGATGTGTAGAACCTTACATCCTAGTGTAGGTATTTGATGTAGATTCTTGTAGTCCATCATACCTTCACTATAAAAGAAAAGGTGAGAGGATGATGTAGATTCTAGTAGTCCATCAGACCCCACCATAAAGTCCTAAAGGTGAGATGTATATCTACACTCCCTTAAAGACACAAATACCGTATCGGTGAAAGATAAACAAGAAATCTTCCGATAGTGAAGAGAGTACAGAATGCCACTGTAACTCTAAAAATAGCGAAGGACCAGAGTACCCTGGTGAGCTATTATAAAGACATCCCGCCAGATGTCAAACAATCAATCCTCTAACTGACTGAGGAAGATGAGGTCATAAGAATCCGGCTCTCTTAATGACCTATGTATGATACTGATGTGACTTCTTAGCGATCAGTTGGAGTATGAGTGGTATGCCTCATCTCCACAGGGCATAATAATGTTTGAAAAACATAAACAACAGCGTAGTATATCCGTTAGAGTTAATTACGAGTTATTTGATTGATGTTACCTTGAATAGCATAGATGTTCTCATATTTTAATATTGATTGAACTCTTGCTTATCATCAGAATTGCCAGTGAATATCTTGAAGGCTCTTATTACTTTAGTTATTCCTTGCTTTGTTTATAAAGCCTAGTGGAGAGTTATAACTCTCGCTGGGGCAATTATGTATAATTGTCTCACCCCGTAGACTTCTACTTTTTAGGTGGTCGTCGAAGACGAAGGAACAAGAACTCAGGTGAACAATCCCAGCAACAGCAGCATCAGGAGCAGTAAATATCTCAGGTGGAGATCTAGCCTGCTTCATGGTGTAGTTAGAGTCAAGTCCTATGTGTCCTCTGTACTCTCAGGTCCTGGAGTGTTTTGGAGTGTTTTGGAGTATGAATTCTTGAGAGTTTTGGTATCATGTTGTATATAATTACTCAAGAAGTAATTGTCAGTGATGTAAACAGTTAAATCCTTTTTCTATGGAAAAGGTTTGTGGTTTCAGGCTCTTGTCTCGAAAAGTTTTAATTTCCCGTGATTTTTGTCTTCCGCTGTTTACCGATTGCTTCCGCACATGATTAAATCGGGATTAATTCGTGGTTTGGAGATCGGAGCCCACACTTTGTGTCCTCCAACTCTAACTTGTATATTCTATTAGCTGTTGACTATGTATCAAAGTGGGTATAGGAAATACCCACTAGGACTAATGATGCAGCTGTAGTGTGCAGGTTTGTCAAAGAATACATTTTCTACAGGTTTGGTGTACCAAGAATGATTATAAGTGATGGAGGTACACATTTCCGAAATCAGAAGTTCACGACATTGTTGAGAAAGTACGAGGTAAATCACAACATTGGTACCCCGTACCACCCGCAAACACAGGGGCAAGTGGAAGTCTCCAATAGAGAGATTAAGAAGATCTTGGAGCGCACTGTGTCTTCGACGAGAACAAACTGGAGTACCTTGCTACCAGACGCTTTCTGGGTGTACATGACGACATTTAAGACACCTATAGGCACTACGCCTTTTGGGTTGGCTTATGGTCGGGCCTGCCATTTTCCAGTGGAATTGGAGCATAAGGCGCATTGGGCGCTGAGAAAGCTGAATTTGAACTATGAGGAAGCAGGAAAGAAACGTTTGCTAGAGCTAAATGAACTTGACGAGCTAAGGATGAATGCATATGAAAGCTTGCGGATCTACAAGGAGCGAACAAAGCTGATTCACGATCAACATATTCAGATGTGTGTCTTCAAGAAGGGAGATCGTGTACTCTTGTTCAATTCAAGGTTGAAGATGCATCCCGGGAAATTGAAATCCCGATGGAGTGGACCTTTCACTGTAGAGGAGGTCAGGCCACATGGAGCAATCATGGTGCATGATGGAGAGACAACATTTTTAGTTAATGGACAATGATTGAAGTTGTACTTCGGTGAAGATTACACGAGGAGAGTGCGTGAGGTCAAACTCATTGCGCTTCCGGATGCATGAGTAGCTTTCTTTCGCCTAGCCTAAGACGTTAAATAAGGGTGCTTTTGGGAGGCAACCCAACCATTGGTAGTTTCGTTTAGTTCCTTTTACATTTGTAAGTTAGTTTGATTCGATTTTGTTTTTAGTGAAAAAAATATACCTTGATCGTTTGTTCAATGTGTAGGACTGAGGCAGGGTCGATACTATCGACCTGAGTGTCGATGGTATCGATAGGGGCACAGATAGGCAGATGCAAAAATTTCTCTGAGTCGATACTATCGACGGCCTCATCGATGGTATCGACCCACTAACAGGTTGATCGCAAAAACGAGGTCGATAGTATCGACATGGCTGTCGATACTCGCGAGATCTATGGAGATATTCAGATGAAAGTTTTCTCAGTGAAGTCGATACCATCGACAAGCATGTCGATGGTATCGACCCAGTTACATGCAGAAAGTGGCGGCCGGGCCTTGCGAGGGTGTTTGCCCTAAGCAGAGTCGATACTATCGACTTGCGTCGATGGTATCGATGTGACACATAACCGATCCATGAGAGGAAATCAACGACGATCGCTACATCAAGAGAATCGATCTGTGGGATGCATCGATACCATCGACACCCGTCGATGGTATCGATGCGTCATCGATCCGGGCCCCCACACCAGGCTATCGACGACCATCGATACTAGTGGAAGACCGGATTGTGCTACATGTGTCGATACCATCGACTCGCGTCGATGGTATCGACGGGTGCACAACAGCGACGACCACAGTTATAAAATGGAGGGATGGTTGTCATATGACATCACAACTTCAAAGCCTTTTCCCTTCACTTGTGCCGTGTGTATTGTTGTGCGATCGGAGCCTGGCTACGAGCATCCAAGGAGCGCAATCTTCCCTGAGCCTTCACCAAGAAGAGATTGTCTTCTCCGACCTTCACCAAGCTCCATCTTCTATTCCTTCTTTCTCGGCGACGATGGTGCGTACAACCAGTGCATCTTCTTCACGGGCGGATCCTATGGAGATCCCCGAGTTCATTCCTCCACCTACTGCATCTATTCCTCGTCTGAGGATTGTCCATCCTTCCGTGGAGGTCCGGAAGGTCTACAAGGAACTGATGAAGAGAAAGATCGAGCCCACACACTATGTTGATCGGACTATGGTCCGCGATCTGGGGTTCAATGACAATCTCACCTACGTCTTGAAGGGGCAGGCGAGACACACAACCAGGAGGCCCGATGAGCTGGAGTTCCACGCCGAAGGCCAGCCATTCTTCGGAGAGTGGCCGACTTACAAGGAACTCATGGCAGAGTTCATGGCATTTATAGACTTGTTTTACTCGCGTTTTATGTGTTTTTTGGTCATTTTGGTGGTTAATATTGCATAATTCACTTACTTTAGTCTATGATCCTTCTCAGTGTCAAATATCTCTTATTTTATTGTTTTGAGCATAAATGATTATATCAATAGGTTTTATCTCGGCTTATGTGGTTTTGTTTTGCAATTTCAGGAAAAACACATATCTGCAGCTGTCGATACCATCGACGGCTGTCGATACTATCGACACAGCCACAGGCAGGCAGCCGCAAGGAGTAGCGCAAAGTCGATACCATTGACAGGGACGTCGATGGTAGTGACTTACCATTAGGTTTCCAACGACCAGTCAGTCGATACTATCGACCCCAAAGTCAATACTATCGACCCCAAAGTCGATACTATCGACACATGTAGCTTCAACGATGGAAAAGGGATAAAACCGATGCCTAAGGGTGTCGATACCATCGACCCTCGTCGATGGTATCAAGTCAGCATCAGGCATAACAACAAAAAGAAAAGAAAGCTTGCTGATATCGCGAGGGGTAGATACCATCGACCCACGTCGATGGTATCGACACTGTCAGATTAAAGTTTGTTTCAGATCGACCGAAATCCGACGGTTGTGATATTTTTTCAACCTAACTCGGTGATTATACCTAATGATGGTGGCCAAGAGCAGGGTATCACATCATTAGCCACTGCACACATCCCGAGAAGGTGTGGAGAGAAGAACGGTGCCCAGAAGCATGCCCCAGCCATTCCGGAAGCCAAAGAAGACGTTCTCCACTGTCGAAAGGCTGTAGATCGCGTATTCTACACCGAGGAACGCTTGGATCTTCTCCATTTAGGGGTTTCATTACTTATTCACATTTTTCTCCATGTTTCCCCTTTCTTCAACCATGTTTTGCTCTGAGATGAACATGCAGGGCTAATCCCCTTTATCTTTAGGACCGGGAGTAGCCCGGGGAAGCATTGTATGACATTTTTATCATAGTAATTCATAATTTGTCTCTTAAATCCGTGGTATGATTTTGTTTTCTCCATTACATCATTATGCTTGATCACCCTAATGATAATCTAATGCCTTTAATTGCTTTGAAAGAAGAATTAATGGTTGAAAAGAGACGAAATTCACATTAATTAACAAATCCCTTGAATAAGGTGATGTAAGGTTAATGGTGGAAACCCAGAGGTCGATTCTAATGCACCTAGTTTAGGGTATAGGTTACTACGACGGTGGAACTGACCTAGACTTAGGTAGTGAATTGTACCATGACAGTGGACAATTCTGACTATAGGCCACTACCCAGATTGAGAGATGAACCTGAGTAACTATATGGAAATTCATACAATGAAAACCCGTGGTGAAACCACAATCCTAAAGATCTCCATTTGAATTGATTAAACTAAAAATTTAATCGATTGCTTTGTTTTTTTTAAAACAACTCTCATAACCTTTTTATTGCTCTAGCTGATTGCGAGTAGTTAGTAGTAGTCTACCGATAATTTAGTGTCCCTGAGTTCGACTCGGGCCTCATAAAGGCCTATACTACATTGACGCGTGCACTTGCGTTCTACGCACGGTAAAATTGTGTCAGGTGTGCAAAGTTAATTTTTTATTATAGCCTTTCAGTTTAGTTTAGTAGAATTTGATAATTATTATTGATTATTTGTTGAACATTTGATCCGGAAATTGGGATAACGACTCTGACCTCTTGGTCTCCCTTAATTGGGGGTTACTGGGAGGCGGGGTCGTTACATTAACCCTACAATTGGTCCTAACACTAGAGGTCCTCCTTTATAAAAGAGCTTGAGTCTCTTGCCGATTCTCAACCTTAGATGATATCATCTATGATTATGCCATCTGTTCCATCTGCCAAATATTCTAGAAAGTAAATAGACATCTAATATAGAACTACTGTCTCTTCTAGACTGATGTCACTCACTTGCACTTAGGTTTCATGACTACCTCCTACTCATACATGTGTGGGACACATTTTTGTATTTACTTACATATATAATAAAATATTATATAGTTTTTCTTCAATAAAATCAGAGTCAAAGAAAATCATCGATACTTGAGCAGATTGGAAACAAAACCAAATCAGCAAACAGAGTGTCCCACACATAGTAGAGAGTCTAGTGCCATGTCACCTAGTGGAAAGGGTGAGAACAAGGTGTAGACTAGCGTAGCTACCCAAAATATAGATGCACTGTATTTCAAGGGTTTCTCTTCCCATGATGCACATCATCTCCTAATAATGTAATGTCCCATAATGACACATTATAAGGAAAGAATGACATTTTAGGTTTTGCTATACAATAAGAAATAGTCTAGACCTAGTTCTTAGACATCTAGGTTCTAAATTAGAGGCTAGGTTTAACATCCTAAATTTTCAATATTAATTTAAATCTTAAAATGTGGTTTTTTTAAATAAATGATAATCGAGGGGTTTATTTGCAAAAGACCCTGAAGAGGAATTTTCTTAAAGAATAATGAAGTAGAAAATAATATCAGAATTAATTCACCCTTTTCTCCATTATAAATATGATTTATGCACTCAAGAAAATAGATGTTGACCCCTCACCCTTTTCTCTTTCCTAACCTTAAATAATGTTTAGGGGAAGTGGAATAGGAAAATAAAAGATGAAAAATTCGAAATTATACCTTGTATAACTTAAGCAAGAAGTAACCTCCTTTCGTTTCATAGTTTTAATAAGAAGAAAATCATTTTTCTCTCTCCTCTAGGAAAAGGTTCTAAAAAAGGCATAGAAAGTAAATGGCATGATCATGATGTGAGTAGTGAATATTTATTTCGAATTTGACTCCAACAAACACAAAGGGAATGTCTTATTCAATAAATTTATTTATTAATGCATTTAAAACAAGTAACATATCATTTATATAAATAATAAACCAGACCTGTCAAAAATGAAAATCTAACTTTATGGCGAGAATCTAGACACCTTCTTGGGTTTGTGGTCCAAATTTGGATTTGTTTTGACCATGTTTGACCCTCCAAATCAATTAGGAAAGGTTTGTGTATAGTTTGATTAGGAAATGCATTGAATACATTCAATGTAATGTGTTATACTAATATCTGACTATTTTTCTACTGTCACACCTAGTTTTATTTCCTTTTTCTTCACACGCATCATCTGCACCTTCCGATTAAGATCTGACGGCCTCAACATTGTCCCCTACCTCAGGCTCTCTCGCGAGCCAGGGACGGTTTCACTAGCATTGATTCTGCACATTGTCTCTCTCTCATCTCTTAAGTATTTCACAAGATTTCTTTGTAGATGTGTTCACCTCTCCTTTCTGAATCAGACAAGCCCTAGATTGCTTCCCCACATGGGTTGTGCACAAAATGCCCAACTAGCGTTCTTCTCTATAACGACCCTAACCTGGGATATGAGGTAACCCTATTTGTTTTGGCTAATAAAGTTGCTTAGAACTTTAGTATAATCCTCTAAGGTGTTTTATTATCATGTGACACACTTATGTTCCAAGTTTGGTCCTGATTGAATGCTATTTGAGCAATGTTCCTTTGTTTTGGACCAAAGTGCAATTTACCCAAGTTGAGGGGTTATATTGCAATATGTTTTGAACATGCCTCATGTGTTTTAGCATCATTATATAGAGAATTATGCAAGGTAGTGGCTTGTGGAAATCCCAAATTCCAAGTTTGAACTTGTTTGAACAATGCTGGTACCTTATGCACCAATTTTGGTACAAATTGTAATTTACCCAAAATGTGGGGTTGATATGAAAATTACCACCTCTAGAGTGTCCCTACGCCCTCCTAGTATCATGTAGAGGAGATAGAAATAAGGAGATACCATGTTTGATTCCATTATGAATGATGGTTATCTTGGTGATGAAATGACCAAGAAAAGGGTTGAATATGAAAGCTTAACTTGAGTTGTATCAAGTTGAAAAGTTTATATATGAGTGCCTATCAGACAAGGAGCCATAGGAGGATCCTCATATCATTTTGTGAACTCTTGGAAAAAGGACATGTCGTGCAAAGAACCTCAAGGAGGTGAGTTGTGTAGGGTTACAACTTCCTTAGTAAAGTTGTGACGAGTTGTGAATAAAGTGATGAATTAATTGATATATCTTATTCAAAAGGATATGTAATAGACAAATCCTTATCCCTAAATGATCCTCAACTGTTTTGCATGTCAAGATAAATGTTTATGCATGCATGTTCATGTGTCATCCATGCATGGACATGTGGAACCTACTAGCTCAAATTGATGACACCTCATTTTGACCCTCCTTCATGAACAACAAGTATATATACCCCTAGTTTCACCCCTTAGTGCAATTTTTCGACCCTTACCACCCTCCTACCCTAAGTTATCATGCATAGAGCTCCTTGATTGTGCAGGAATGATATGGTATCATGCATGGGCCCTTGGATATCGCCCATGGCAAGATCATATCACCCAAGTAGGGTGATATCAGCCAAGAAGGGTGATATCAGCCATGAGAGTGAGATATCGACCATAAGAGTGAGATATCAGCCACAAGAAAAGTTGTATTGGCCAATAGGAAGTCCATATCGCCCAATAGTGGTAGGGTGTCGGCCAAGGTGCTCAGGGTCTCAAATATTAACCCTAAGGTGAGGCCATGATCATCTTCAACCTTGGATTGAAGCATGATTTAGGGTTTTGATCTTCCTTTCTTTTCTTCTTCACCAATTGCTTATCCTTGCTGATTCCTTGTATATGAAGGAGTTGTGAACGAGCCTTGGACCTTTGACAAGTCATATTCAACCTTAGGAATGTGGAGCTTTTGAGCTTGGAGCTTTGAAGTTGTTCTTAAGGCGGGTTATATAACTTGAACTCAACCATGTTATTATTCATCACCTAAATTGCTATATTTAATGAATTACTTTTTAATTCCGAAATTTCCTGAAATAGTTGATGAGATTATGAGTTATAGTAGTTTCTTATACCTATTTCCATGAACTATAACAGTTATAACTAAGGTCTAGAGCTTGAAGATGATGGTATCACTTTATAAGTGATATCGGGTACAAGCATACAAGCAAGCACCTCTAACCCGTTATGATGATGCACCTACTTCACTAAAACGATATGGATATGATTGTATACCTTCTTGCATGATATGGGGGTGTAGTATACACCTCTTGAATTATAGGGAGTCAAGTATAGACTCCATTCATGATACAAGGTTAAATGAATACTTATAAGTTGACATGAAACCCTAATTTGGGTATCTTGATATGAGTGAAGAGTAGTAAGTGCTATTGCACGATATGGTAGCCCGATACAAAACTCAAGATGACATGTAGCCCATCACGGACACCCCTAGTTGATGTCTAGCCCGTCATGGTAATGATTTGATACCTCTTAAACACCATGGGTGACACAAACATGTAACAAGTGCCCGTCACAACCAACCCTAACCCGAAATGGGTGTTGCAACCCAACATTAGATGGTGTAGCCCGATATGGCTTGGTGCCCTTCACTCCTATCGACTTGTGTAATGGGTTGAGAAGAGTTTAACCAATTTTTTAACCTATTACTCATCCTTAATATAGGATGGTACCCTTGAAGGAGGAAATAAGATGAATATATTGGGTTGAGTCCGATGCGGCAAACCCTAACACGTCACGACCAACCCTAGATGGTGAGCCACCCGATATGGTGATTGCATGCACCTCTAGCCTAACATGGTGATGGCTTAATAACTCATGCACGACATGGGTAACACATACAAACACCTTTAGCCTGATATGGATGGTACACATATACCCTTAGCCCGATATGGATGGTATTCATATACCTTTAGCCCGATATGGTGGTGTCTATACACCTACAACCCGATATGTTGAAAATATGCACACCTCTAGCCCGAGACACCTTGTAAAGGTTAGGGAAAGACACTCATAGGAGTGATGAGTGTAACACCAAGTAATGGTGTGGCTAATACCTTGATAGGCGAAACACCTAAAGTGGTTGATAATGGACAACCTTATATCAACAATGCCTTAACCTGAGATGAGTCCATATCATTGATGATAGTTGGGTAATTAAAATATGTGACTTATGACGTATACACTACATGATAAATGTGATGAGATAGTACATAAAGTATTAGGAGGGGAAATACCCTAATACAAGATAAGTTGATGAACTTAAGTATGTTAAAAGTGATGAGGGAAGTGATACATCAAGACATGATAAATATCACATCTAGTATCTTAAGGTTGATACACCTTGATGCACCTTATATCCAATATACATGGATGAGTAACACATGAAGTGTGTCATGTCAATTGTTACATTGAGATGTAATCTCCTTTGATAAATTTTGGCTAACATACCTTGAAAAAGTGTTAAGACAAGTTAATAATGTATGATGAAATCAATATTTTAGTACGGATGAGAGAGAAACTCATACTTTGTGTTGATTATCATTTAGTGATAAATGATGAGAATAAATAAGTATGATTGAATACTTATGATACCAATATATGCTCCTAGATATGTGTAGTAATAAATTAGGGTTTGAATTAATAATATGAACTTGAAACCCTATTCAGATATAAAGGGAAACCCTAACCCTAATAATGGGAAGGTTGCATTTCTCTTATTGCATAAGCCTGGTAAGGCATGTTAAATACTTGTATAAAAAGTATAATGATTAATGGCCTTGTGAGCTATGTGAATAAGTTGTTACTAGTGAGAGGTGACAAGATGTGTAATGGCCTTGTGAGCTATGTGATAATTTGTTGCCTAATGAGAGGTGACAAGATACTTAATGGGCCTGGTGAGCCATGTGAGATGCTTGTGAACAAGTATCATGTATACCTTAGTCTAAGGACCTAAAGGTATTAGTTACCTGATAAGTAGTAATAGTGTTTAGTGATGAACTAAGGGTTTGAATACCCATATCTAGTAATCATGATGATGATAATGTTAAGCGATTTGAATTCCCAGTAATGAGATAAGGGATTGAAATCTTAAATGTTAGATGTGTTCTAATGATTTGAAAAGTACTTGATAGATGTATTACACCTTTCTTTGTAGCATTTGTCAAAATAATTCATGTTTAAAAACTTGACTGATGCTAAAAGAATATGGTTATGTACTTAATTAATCAAGTGGAATCTCATCATGTAGTGCCCTGACCATAGATCCATCAGCGTCAGGATTTGCTGAATGGTGAAGCTAGTTGCTCCGCGGCATAACCTGGAGACCACATGTTTTTGAATATGCTGGGGTGATGGGTGAAAATATCTGTACGCCCTAATGTGGGATTGATGTGAGATAAACACGAGATCTCTCAATCCTTCATTATATGTACCGGGATGGATGTATCATGAATCTCCTGATGATGATAAATTCCGGGTCGATGTGAGATAAACACGAGATCTCTCGATGCCGAAGAGAGTGCAGCCACCGCTGTAGCTCTATAGCGAAGTTGCCAGTATACCCTAGAAAGCTATTTTGCAGTGACACAAGATGTCCTGCCATTGTCTCAGACTGACTGAGACAAGGGAGGTCTTGGCAGCTGACTATGTCATTAACCTTGTATGGTACTGATTTTGACTTCGTAGTGGTCAGTTGGAGTATGAGCGGTATACCTCATCTCCTCAGGGCATAAGTGTGATTGTAAAATGTAATTAGCCATGTAGCATATCTGCTTAAGGATCGAATATGGAAAACATTGATTGATGTGTACTTCAGTTATACATCTTAGTTGATAGATGTTATTTATGCTCTTTATATTCCTTGCAAAGCAGATAGATGATTTATAACTCTACCATGGGTATAAGCAATGTTCTCCTTAAGAAAGGAGATTACTTCATTCTATTCATACAATGATTTATCCTGCCTGTTTATATAAAAAGAACCTCTGCTCAGTTTATAAATGCTTAATCTATGATAATAATATGGTCGGCGGAGAGTTATATCTATTGCTGGGACAATTGTCTCACCCTGTGGGATCCACATTTTTTTTAGGTGGACATGCACGAGGTGGTGAAGATCTTTTTGTAGAGGAGGAACAACAGCTGAGGTAGTAGTGACAGCTCAGGTTGAGCGTACTGTCTGTCGTGTCTTATAAATAGAAGTTCTATGTGTCGTCTCTATACTCTCAGGTCCTTGGAGTTGGTTCGTACTAGTTTCATAAATAATTTGAGATTTTGGCTTGAATGCCTCGAGGTTTTATGTTTCTCCAGTATGTATTTTGATAGATCAACTGTTATATGTTATCCTTGAGAAGAGATGGTACAATATATGTACAATGTGAACAATGATGTATATAAAATTTTGGTTCCGCCTTAAAGAGTTTTCCTAGAAATTGATCTCTTTGCAAAATGGTTTTAATTTTAGTGATTTTTGTTAATATGCTGTTTATGTTTATTCTTCTTAATTAATGATGATTTGTTTGTCGGTTTGATGATGGTCATCACAAAGTTTGGTATCAGAGCTTAAGGTTTGCTGAGTCTACAGAGACATAGGACTAAGGTGTTGAGTTTGTGTTAGTGTCCTCCAGTATACCTTATAGTGACTTGTGCTTATGCAGAAGAAAGGGTGAAGTTTTAAAATGACTGGAGAACATGAGGGACACATTGCTGAGGGAAATGTTGTTGCACCAAGAAGAGGTGCAAGGGATTAGGCAAGAAAAGAATGAGTGCCTGAGAATTCCCATCATGACCCAATCTGGATAGAGAATCCTATGTTTATACTCTTGTTGGGTAGGTTAGGGCAACAATGATGCATATAGTAGACTAGATACTAGCATTACAACTTAGGATACCAATCCTTAATGCAGAAACTTTGGGCTTTGAAAGGGTTCCTGAATGATATAGTCACGTTGGAACAATGGAAAATGTGGGAAAGATTAACATATGGTGAGAAAGTAGACTCTGCCATAAGTTTAGACAGACCGTATATCTATGATGGCAGTGCCCAAGGAGGAGAAATAAGCTGAGAAATTAGGAAATGTCACTACAATTTTAGAGACATTTGCCTAGTTGTTCTAAAAAGCCAAAGTTTTTGGTGCCACTAATGCAATAAATGCCTAGTGCACCGGGGCAGTAATCACTATGTAAAGGCAAAAGTCCTAACTTTCCACTAGTAAGAACTCATGGCTTAGCTTATATATCGGTAATAAGACCAATAAGACCATGGTACAAGGACAAGACATGTTATAGATGTGTACATGTTGAGCATACTAAACTATTTTCTCTGAAAAGAAGGGAGGAAATGACTCAACAACCGAGGCAGACTCGGCAGGGCTTACAAAAGTCACATCCCAATAGTGTAAAAAGGCAAGAGAAACAACATGAAATAGCTAAACTCTATGGGTTGAGTCAACCTAAAGCAGTGGATGACCGCAAGGGGTAACAGTCAGATAGAGCTTTTTCATTTCAATATGCCTTATCTTGATGCTATCTGATAATCCTAAAAAGGATTGCTGTTATGGACTTCCCTATTGATTGTCCTATGGGGACATAGGGAAGAAATGATGAGAAATAGAATTTATATTATGTTCAATATTCTTTTAAATGCTCTATAATTGCTCTTATCTGTGTGAAAGAGGATGAGATATAGAAGTGATGCCTGGAGAAAATCCAGGAATATTAAATCATGTGTTTATAATGATATGAAAAGTAAGGAACATGATAGTAAATAAAGTGCATACTACCTAATCTCAGTACTTGTATACCCTGGCCAGGTATATATTTATTGGAGATAGGGCAAATATGGAACTCTTAGATTGTTATCTTTCTGATTACTATGATCAATTAGTCATTCTGAGACAATCTAGTGAGTATAATGAAACTGGAAAAATGGTATGGACATTTACATCACATACTAAGTGCATTAAATGGAATCTGAGATGATATCAGATCAATTTGTATGTATGAGGAAATGAAAAGTTTAATCCTCATGATAAGAGAATGAGAACGAGGGAGATGATCCCTGTCTGATAAAGCTTGTGTGAATATTGAAGATCTTTTCCCATGATGTGGAAATGGGAAATGTAATAAAATAAAATAAAATGTTCATGAACATGTTAGATAATAACAAAGAAAGGAGTGATGACATGTAATCATCCTTATAATTCCTATGCTGATGGCAAGGAACCTAGGATGAAACAAGAGTAAATGACTCATGAACATTTCAAAGTTCATGTGATAATTAGAGGAGATGATAATCTCTTCTCTTTGATAAACAACCCTGGGTAATGATAGGGTGATAAGAGGAATATGTTTCTTTGTGTTCTTTCCTTTAGGGACATGGAAATCAAGTGGATCTTATGACACTTGATGTGCATGAGTTAAAAATGTTCAATTGATGGATACTTAGAAAAGTACTAGTTCATCTTGGACCTTGGTTCCTAGATAAAGACATGTGTAATAAATAATGTCCCAGGATGAAAGGAAGATCCTATTATATTTGCGGCTTTAGTAAAAACAAAAGAGAAATGGAAATGATAAGGATGTGATGTGTTTTCAACACATGTGATGGATACCAAGATAAGAAATTTTGGTATCTAAGAAGTATCATGTGATATGGCAAAGTAAAAACATAACTCCTAATTAGATGATTAATGTTGGTTACCTGGAATGGCCAACTGTGAAATCAGTCTAGTTACATAAAATAGTATGGACATCATATGTTAGGGGTTTATGCTCTGCATAAACATAACAACAATAATAATGTACTAATTAAAGGAACAATTGTAGAATCATTGGGGGAAAAGCTTATCAAGCTAAAAATAATTCCTTAGAATACTCCTACCTAGATCTGTTAAGGAAACTTATATATAACATCTAGAGATACCTCTAAGATAAGTTCTTAATTGATAAGTAATATCCCCTTATGACAAGAGAATGTACAACTAATGAGATAGTTGGTACAATTCGTAAGAAAGTTTAGTGTTGTGTCAGCATATTAGATGGCACAGTAGATGTATGATAAGACTTAAGTGGGTGACATAACGTAACTCTGGTCTTTCCTTTGAAGTGAAATGCTAAACTAAATGAGGAATATGGAAGACTCCCCATAATCAAGAATCATGTCACATAAAGTTATAAGTTGAGAAAGGTGACACATAAGTGAGGTTTGACACCTAAATTAAATGAGGTATGTATAATGTTTCTCTGACTAAGAAAAGTATTACCTGACACAGAGTTGACTCTGCAGTCAATAATGAAAAGGGCAATGGAGTATGTGTCCTGTGTGACAGGTTCTATGATAACCCTATGTGGAAGAATTTTGTATTGATCAAAGTTCTATGGTATCTCCATAACATTATGATGTTATATGGAGACTTGATGATATGATGAATGAATAATATTTGTCTCCCTTTACGTGGGATTTCAGGGACGAAATCCTTGTTACAGGTTTATAACTTGTAACGACCCTGACTTGGGTTATGAGGTAACCCTATTTGTTTTGTCTAATAAAGTTTCTTAGAACTTTAATATAATCCTCTAAGGTGTTTTGTTATCATGTGACACACTTATGTTCCAAGTTTGGTCCTGATTGAATGTTGTTTGAGCAATGTTCCTTTGTTTTGGACCAAAGTGCTATTTACCCAAGTTGAGGGGTTATATTGCAATATGTCATATGTTGAACATGCCTCATGTGTTTTAGCATCATTATAGAGAGAATGATGTAAGGTGGTGGCTTGTGGAAAGCCCAAATTCCAAGTTTGAACTTGTTTGAACAATGTTGGTACCTTGTGCACCAATTTTCGTACAAATTGTAATTTACCCAAAATGTGGGGTTGATATGAAAATTACAACCTCTATAGTGTCCCTAATCCCTCTTAGTATCATGTAGAGGAGAGAGAAATAAGGATACACCATGTTTGATTCCATTATGAATGATGGTTATCTTGGTGATGAAATGACCAAGAAAAGGGTTGAATATGAAAGCTTAACTTGAGTTGTATCAAGTTGACAAGTTTATATATGAGTGCCTATCAGCCAAGGATCCATAGGAGGAGCCTCATATCATTTTATGAACTCTTGGAAAAAGTCCATGTCGTGAAAATAACCTCAAGGAGGTGAGTTGTGTCAGGTTGCAACTTCCTTAGTAAAGTTGTGACGAGTTGTGAATAAAGTGATGAATTAATTGATATATCTTATTTAAAAGGATATGTAATGGACGAATCCTTATCCCTAAATGATCCTCAACTGTTTTGCATGTCAATATAAATGTTGATGCATTCATGTACTTGTGTCTTCCATGCATGGACACGTGGCACCTACTAGATCAAATGGATGACACCTCATTTTGACCCTCCTTCATGAACAACAAGTATATATACCCCTAGTCTCACCCTTTAGTGCAATGTTTCGACCTTTACCACCCTCCTACCCTAAGGTATCGTGCATAGAGATCATGTATCGTGTATAAGTGCTTTGGTATCATGCATGGGCCCTTGGGTATCGCCCATGGCAAGATCATATCACCCAAGTAGGGTGATATCTGCCAAGAAGGGTGATATAGACCATGTGAGTGAGATATCGGCCATAAAAGTGAGATATCAGCCACAAGCAAAGTTGTATCGGCCAAGAGGAAGTTATCACCCAAGAGTGGTAGGGTGTTGGTCAAGGTGCTCAGGAGCTCAAATATTAACCCAAAGGTGAGGCCGTGATCATCTTCAACCTTGGATAGAAGCATGATTTTAGGGTTTTGATCTTCCTTTCTTTTCTTCTTCACCAATTGCTTATCCTTTCTGATTCCTTGTATATGAAGGAGTTGTGAACGAGCCTTGGACCTTTGATAAGTCATATTCAACCTTAGGAATGTGGATCTTTTGAGCTTGGAGCTTTGAAGTTGTTCTTAAGGCGGGTTATATAACTTGAACTCAACCATGTTATTATTCATCACCTAAATTGCTATATTTAATGAATTACTTTTTAATTCCGAAATTTCCTGAAATAGTTGATGAGATTATGAGTTATAGTAGTTTCTTAGACCTATTTCCATGAACTATAACAGTTATAACTAAGGTCTAGAGCTTGAAGATGATGGTATCACTTTATAAGTGATATCGGGTACAAGCACACAAGCAAGCACCTCTAACCCGATATGATGATGCACCTACTTCACTAAAACAATATGGATATGATTGTATACCTTCTTGCACGATATTCGGGGTGTAGTATACACCTCTTGAATGATAGGGAGTCACGTATAGACTCCATGCACGATACAAGGTTAAATGAATACTTATAAGTTGACATGAAACCGTAATTTGGGTATCCCAATATGAGTGAAGAGTAGTAAGTGCTATTGCACGATATGGTAGCCCGATACACAACTCGAGATGACATGTAGCCCATCACGACCACCCCTAGTTGATGTCTAGACTGACATGGTAAAGAGTTGATACTTGTTAAACACCATGGGCGACTCAGACATGTACCATGTTCCCGTCACAACCAACCCTTACCCGACATGGGTGTTGCAACCCAACATTGGATGGTGTAACCCGATATGGCCTGGTGCCCTTCACTCCTATCGACTTGTGTAATGGGTTGAGAAGAGTTTAAACAATTGTTTAACCTATTAATCATTCTTAAGATAGGATGGTACCCTTGAAGGAGGAAATAAGATGAATATATTGGGTTGAGTATGATATGGCAAACCCTAACCCGCGACAACCAACCCTAGATGGTGAGCCACCCGATATGGTGATTGAATGCACCTCTAGCCTGACATGGTGATGGCTTAATACCTCATGCACAACACGGGTAACACATATAGACACCTTTAGCCTGATATGGATGGTACACATATACCTTTAGCCTGATATGGATGGTATTCATATACCTTTAGCCCGATATGGTGGTGTCTATACACCTACAATCCGATATGGTGAACATATGCACACCTAATACCTTGATAGGCGTAAAACCTAAAGTGGTTGATAATGGACAACCTTATATCAACAATGCCTTAACCCGAGATGAGTCCATATCATTGATGATAGTTGGGTAATTCAAATATGTGACTTATGACCAATACAATACATGATAAATGTGATGAGCTAGTGAATAAAGTATTAGGAGGGGAAATACCGTAATACAAGATAAGTTGATGAACTTAAGGATGTGAAAAGTGATGAGGGAAGTGATACATCAAGACATGATAGATATCACATCCAGTATCTTAAGGTTGATACACCTTGATGCACCTTAAATCCAATATACATGGATGAGTAACACATGAAGTGTGTCATGTCAATTGTTACATTGAGATGTAATGTCCTTTGATAAATGTTGGCTAACATACCATGAAAAAGGTTTAAGCCAAGTTAATAAAGTATGATGAAATCAATATTGTAGTAAGGATGAGAGAGAAACTCATACTTTGTGTAGATTATCATTTAGTGATAAATGATGAGAATAAATAAGTATGATTGAATACTTATGATACCAATATATGCTCCTAGATATGTGTAGTAATAAATTAGGGTTTGAATTAATAATATGAACTTGAAACCCTATTCAGATATAAAGGGAAACCCTAACCCTAATAATGGGAAGGTTGCATTTCTCTTATTGCATAAGCCTTGTAAGGCATGTTAAATACTTGTATAAAAAGTATAATGATTAATGGCCTTGTGAGCCATGTGAATAAGTTGTTGCCTAGTGAGAGGTGACAAGATGTGTAATGGCCTTGTGAGCCATGTGATTATTTGTTGCCTAATGAGAGGTGACAAGATACTTAATGGGCCTGGTGAGCCATGTGAGATGCTTGTGTAACAAGTATCATGTATACCTTGGTCTAAGGACCTAGAGGTATTAGTTACCTGATAAGTGGTAATTGTGTTCAGTGATGAACTAAGGGTTTGAATGCCCATATCTAGTAATCATGATGATGATAGTTAAGGGATTTGAATTCCCAGTAATGAGATATAGGATTTAAATCCTAAATGTTATATGTGTTCTAACGATTTGAAAAGTACTTGATAGATGTATTAAACATTTCTTTGTTGCATTTGTCATAATAATTCATGTTTGAAAACTTGACTGATGCTAAAAGAATATGGTAATGTACTCAATTAATCAAGTGGAATCTCATAAAGTAGTGCCCTGACAATAGATCCATCAGCATCAGGATTTGCTGAATGGTGAAATGGGTTGCTCCGTGGCATAATCCGGAGACCACATATTTTTGAATATGCGGGGGTGATGGGTGAAAATATCCATATGCCCTAATGTGGGATTGATGTGAGATAAACATGAGATATCTCAATCCTTCATTATATGTACCGAGATGGATGTATCAGGAATCTCCCGATGATTATAAATGCCAGGTCGATGTGAGATAAACACGAGATCTCTCAATGCCGAAGAGAGTACAACCGCCGCTGTAGCTCTATAGTGAAGTTGCCAGTATACCCTAGAAAGCTATTTTGTAGTGACACAAGATGTCCTACCGTGGTCTCATACTGACCGAGACAAGGGAGGTCTTGGCAGCTGGATCTGTCATTGACCTTGTATGATACCAATTTTAACTTCATAGTGGTCGGTTGGAGTATGAGCGGTATACCTCATCTCCTCAGGGCATAAGTGTAATTGTAAAATATAATTAGCCGTGTAGCATATTTGCTTAAGGATCGAATATGGAAAACATTGATTGATGCGTACTTCAGTTATACATCTTAGTTGATAGATGTTATTTTTGCTCTTTACATTCCTTGCAAAGCAGATAGATGATTTATAACTCTACCATGGGTAGATGCAATGTTCTCCTTAAGAAAGGAGATTACTTCATTCTATTCATACAGTGATTTATCCTTCCTGTTAATATAAAAAGAACCTCTTCTCAGTTTATAAATGCTTAATCTATGATAATAATATGGTCGGCAGAGAGTTATATCTCTTGCTAGGAAAATTGTCTCACCCCGTGGGATCTACATTTTTTTAGGTGGACATGCACGAGGTGGTGAAGATCTTTCTAAAGAGGAGGAACAACAACTGTGGTAGCAGTGACAACTCAGGTTGAGTGTACTGTCTGTCGTGTCTTGTAGATAGAAGTCCTACGTGTCGTCTTTGTACTCTCACGTCCTTGGAGTTGGTTCGTACTGGTTTCATAAATAATATGAGATTTTAGATTGAATGCCTCAAGGTTTTATGTTTCTCTAGTATGTGTTTTGATAGAGAAACTATTATATGTTATCCTCGAGAAGAGATGGTACAATGTATGTACAATGTGAACATTGATTTATATAAAGTTTTGGTTCTTCCTTAAAGAGTTTTCCTAGAAATTGATCTCTTTGCAAAATGGTTTTAATTTTTAGTGATTTTGTTAATATACTGTTTATGTTTATTTCACTTAATTAATGATGATTTGTTTGTCAGTTTGATGATGGTCGTCACATTCTCCCTTCTCTGCCATGAGTTGTAGAACACACCAAAACCCCCATTACACCCATATAAGGGGATGTGGTCCACCACCCACATCCACTCTTCCCTCCTCCACCCTCAATTGAACCCTTTGTGCCACAAAACATCCTGACCTACTCAAACTTTAACTCCGGCGATGCCAAGATCACCTCGCCCCCATGTGCCTCCTTCCGTGTAATTGAACACATTATAAGAATCTATGAACTTCCTTCTTTCATTTTGCTTCAATGGTTTGCTGTGTCTTTGCCCAAGATGTTGTGTCCTATAGCCGGTGTCTTGGGCCTTTGCCGACACTTGTTGCCATGACATTTCTGTGATTCTAAGACAATGAAAACTGATTTGTTTGCTTCACCTAAACCCGACAGATCCTTCCCCATTCTTGGTTGATGCTAATTCAATCTAGTTCCTTCTAGGTGATTCTAGTTGTTTTCCCATATTTCCATTGCTCTCATGTTTTATCCCAGGGCTTTAGTTGCCCTTCCTCTTCTGCGTGTGATGTTTTGGCCACGGCAGCCCTCGTAGACACACTCTTCTCAGTTTTTACTCACGATTGCGAGAGGCTTTTGGTACCTTGACCTTCTATGCTTTCGACATCCATGGTTGTGCCATGGGCTTTGGTGGTCCAACACACCCTGACTTGAGCTGTGGCTCGTTGCTTTGGCATGATGAAATGGATGCATCGACTGATCCCAACCCACCGTGAACGTCTCTTCTCTTTCTTTGGTCAGAGATCCCACCTCCAAGAAGGTATTTGAGCATTGGCCTCACGCCATGGCCAAATGACGAACAATTTAGGTCTTCGAATGACCTAGGTGACCCTACACGAATGATTGAATAATTTTTGTTACAAGGGAAATTTTGACTCTTCAACATTTTTGTCTTATCTGTCCACTTGTCTGCTAGTGTGGGCCCCTATGTCAGCATGTCGGTCTGCCACTGATCCACCTCAGCATGGGCCCATGTCTAGTAGTTTGTTGTCTTGGATAATGAATCCTATGTGGCTTTTCCTTGATTTTTTAATTGGTTGGATTCTGGAAATTTCTAGTAAATTATAGTATGCTTAGAAAAATGCAAATAAATAGTCATTCGAAAGGGTTTTTTGAGTGGAATATGATTTTTAGGTTTTCAGGTCATGTTTTGTCACCCTATTCTGAAATTTTATTAGAAACCCTAATAGGACCCTTGAAACCCTAATAATGAATCACATGTGTTTTATGTGAACTAAATCAATCAAGTTTTCCTCAACTAATTATCACTATCAGTAAGCCTAACCCTAATTCACCCTAGTTCAACCTAGGATCAATACATGGTATTGATCATGATGCTTAATAATTATGAACATGTGTTTAGGGCCTAATCAAGACAAGGGAAAACCTAGGTTTGATCAAGCTCAGAGAGAGACCATCTTAGGATCAAATTTGCTCCAAGGTAAACATGTCATGCTGTTGAGAACAAGTATTTATGGTTGTGTGCATGTTAAGTGTAAAGTAGGCATAATTTTTCAAATTTAATGTTTTAATCATGTTCACTGTATCACTACTTGATGATTGCTATATGCTATGTCCTATGACTATAATGTTCACTATGATAATGGTTTAAGATTAACAACTCACAAGTCTAGCTACAGGTGCATATGTTTCATTGAAATCAATACCTTCATGTTGGTTGTATCCTTGAGCAACTAACGTTGCTTTATTTCTTACCACTTTTCCTCTTTCATCAAGCTTGTTGCGGTAGACCCACTTGGTGCCAATGATCTTCCTATCACTTGGTCTTGGAACAAGAGTCTACACTCAGTTCTTGTCAAGTTGTACTAACTCTTCTTTCATGACTAGGATCTGTTCATCATCCTTGACATATTTTGGCTCAAGATGAGAGATGAAGGCATTGTTTGCTTGTTCTTTGTTGGAGAAATCCCGTCATGTTTAAGGTATCATGTTAATGGGGAGAAATCCCTTCATGTTAAGTTCAAGAATCATGATTATGGTAATGTTAATGTCATGTTAATGATCAAGTAAATTGGAATTGAAATAGTCTTTATATACTCCCGAATCATGGACCTTAAGAGGTTGTCAAGGGCTTTCCTAGCATCAAGGACTTTCCTAGCAATCATGTGCTTCCATGGGGGCATCATAGAGGGATGCATACATTTACTTTTCAATTCTTCAAGTTAATAATGATTCAAGAATGCTTATAGTTAATTCATGTCAAATTTTCTTACATGTCAGGTATATTTACTTTGCTCATATTAAGAAGTGCCAGTACCATTTACTGATGTGTTGATATTTCCCCTTTGCATGGATGGGGACGCAATGTCAACAGGACTTGGAGCATGTAAGGACTCAAGAGAAGCAAGCAGGGACTAGAAGACCTTTAAGAGATAACTAGTGGGGTTCTATCCATACTAGGTGATCCAATTACTTAGAGATGTTTAATTTCATGTTTAGTTTTCCATGCTTAGAAATTTGTAGACATGTTATATAAGTCAACTATAGTTTCTATGTAAAGAACAATGTATGAACCTCAATGGAGATTTATGTATTTATTTGCTATGATAATTAAAATATGACATCCCCCTACAATATAGATGCTTCCGCACTTATTTAAAAAGTGTGGTGTTACAATAATGGTATCAGAGCCAATAAATGGATGGCCACCAAAGAAACAATTTGATTCATATGGTCTAACCCTGGGTTTATGTGACCCTTTTTTAGATGGCCCCTAAGAAAGAAGATAAGGGAAAGGGTAAGGATGATGGTACTAGATCTTTTAGTGGGGATAGTGGACCAAGAGGGAACAATAAGCCAACCATAGAAGATCTTATCTAAGCACTCACCAATGCCCTAGCACAAGGACAACATCAGCCTAAGCATCATGAGATAACTCTAGTGGACTTCCTAAAGATAAAGCCTGACTCTTTCTTAGGTGAAGGAGAAATTGATGTGGTCACCAAAGTTGAGGATTGGATTAGAGGCATGCAGCATTGCTTCCGAGATATGGAATTCCCACAACACTCCAAGGTTTGTTTTGCAACCCACATGCTCAGGGGAGTAGCCCACACATGGTGGGATAACTTCATCAACTCAAGGGTAGATAATGGACCTCCACTCTCATGGGAAGGATTCATTGAAGACTTCCAGGAGAACTACGTATCCGAAGCCATGATAGAGAAGAAGAAACTAGAGTTTGCCAACCTGGCCCAAGTGGGTGACATGACTGCTACCCAGTATGCCATGAAGTTCAGGGTCCTCCAAAAGTATTGCTATGATTATGATGAACGTTGAAGGACAAAGAAATTCATCTGAGGACTCAAGCCTAACTTGAGTTTTACCTTGTCAGGAAGAGGCCACATGACCCTCTAGGATGCCCTAGATGCAGTCCTAGAGCTTGAAGATCACCCTAGATGATCCTACAAGAAAGAAGTTCCCCAGAAGAACAACCAATATCAACCTCCCAAAAACCCTAAGAGAAAGGTACCTGAGTCCGCAGTAGAAGTCGAGAAGCCCCAATACCCAACATTCTAGAAGCACCATGAAGGCCCATGCATGTATGGTATGGGAGAATGCTACTATTGTGGAGAGATCGAACACCTTAGGTCAAATTGCCCAAAGATGAAGAAGGATACACCTTAGGGTCAGGATAGGAATCATAATCCACTTCTTAAAAGACAAGATAGAGTCTTTGCTACGATAGATGAGAGTGAAGATGAAAAGAATGAGTAGGGTAGTACTTTCCTTTTACTTTCATAGATATTGTCACATGCAATGTTTAGAACCATGGATTCACATGATAATGATAATATGTTGAAGTTTGTTTGCTAAAGATATGGAAAGTTCTAAGGTGGGTAGCTTGATTAAATTTCAAGGATGAAATTTATTTAAGGTGGGTAGAATTGTAACACCCCGAATTTTCAATGTTAATTTAAGTCTTAAAATGTGTTTTTCTTAAATAAATGATAAGCAACATGCTTATTAGAAAAGATCCCAAAGAGGAGTTTTCTTAAAGAATAATGAAGTTAGAAAACCTTATTAGGATTAATCCACCTTTTTCTCTATTATAAATATGATTTATGCACTCAAGAAAATAGATATTGTCCCCTCAACCTTTTCTCTATCCAAACCTTAATTAGGGGAAGTGGAAGAGGGAAATAAAAGACACAAAATTTGAAATTATACCTTGTATAACTTAAGAAAGAAGTAACCTCCTTTCCTTTCATTTTTTTAATAAGAAGAAAATCCCTTTTCTCTCTCCTATAGGAAAAGGTTCACAAAAAGGCATAGAAAGTGAATGGCATGATCATGGAGTGAGTATTAAATATTTATTTCAAATTTGACTCCAAAATACACAAAGAGAAGGTCTTATTCAATTATTTCATCTATTAATATATTTAAAACAAGTAAGATATCATTTACAGAAATAATAGACAAAACATGTGAAAAATGAAAATCTAACTTTATGGCGAGAATATAGATACCTTCTTGGGTTTGTGTTCCAAATTTGGACTTGTTTTGACCATGTTTGACCCTCCAAATCAATTAGGAAAGGTTGGAGTATAGTTTGATTAGGAAATACATTTAATACATTCAATGTAATGCCTTACACTACGATCCGACTATTTTTCTACTATCACACCCAGTTTTATTTCCTTTTTCTTCATATGCATCATCTGTGCCTTCCGATTAAGATCTGTCTGCCTCAACATTGTCCCCTACCTCAGGCTCTCTCGAGAGCCAGGGACGGTTTCACAAGTATTGATTCTATGGCCTGTCTCTCTCTCATCTCTTAAGTATTTCTTGATATTTCTTTGAAGATGTGTTTACCTCTCCTTTTTGAATCAAGCAAGCCCTAGATTGCCTCCCCGCGTGGGTTGTGCACAAAATACCCAACTATGGTTCTTCTCCCTTCTCTTCCATGAGATGCAAACCACGCCACAACCCCTCTTACACCCATATAAGGGGCTATGATCCACCGCACGCCTCCACTCTTCCCTCCTTCACCCTCAATTGAACCCTTTGTGCCACTAAATGTCCTGACCTACTCAAACTTCAACTCCGGTGATGACAAGATAGTCTCACCCCTCTGTGTCTCCTTCTGTGTAATTGAACACGTTGTAAGCATATGTGAACTTCCTTCTTTCGTTTTGCTTCAATGCTTTGCCTTGGATTTGCCTGAGATGCTAGATCATATAGTCGGTGTCTTGGGACTTTATCGGCACTTGTTGCTATGACTTTTCTATGCTTCCATGACAAAAAAAATTGATCCTTCTGCTTCACCTAAACCCAATAGATCCTTCCCCATCCTTGGTTGATGCTTATTCACTCTAGTTCCTCCTAGGTGATTCTGAGTGTTTTCCCCTGTTTCCATTGCTCTCATGGTTTGTCCTAGGGCTTTAGTTGTCCTTCCTCTTCTACGTGTGATGTTTTGGCCACGAAGGCCCCTCGTGGATGCACTCTTCTCAGTTTTTCCTCACGATTGTGAGATGCTTTGGTACCTTGACCTTCTATGATTTTGACAACCATGGTTGTGCCATGAACTTTTGTGGTCCAACACACCCTAGCTTGAGCTGTGGCTCGTTGCTTCGACATGATGCAAGGGTTGCATCGACAGATCCCAACCCACTGTGAACAACCTTTCTTCTATCATTTTGGTCAGAGGTCCCACCTGTAGGAAGGTATTCGACCATTGGCCTCATGCCATGGCCAAACGAGGAACAATCTAGGTCTTCGAATGACCTGGGTGACCCTGTACAAACAATCGAATAATTTTTGTTACAAGGGAAATTTTGACTCTTTAGCATTTTCATCTTATCTTTCCATTGGTCCGCTGGTGCGGGCCCCTGTGTCAACATGTTGGTTTGTCATTGGTCCACCTTAGCGCAAACCCAGGTGAAGTTGTTCCCTATTTTGGATAATGAATCCTACATGGGTTTTCCTTGATTTTTTGATTGGTTGGTTTTTGGAAATTTCTAGTAAATCATAGGATGCTTATAAAAATTCAAATAGATAGTCGTTGGAAAGGGTTTTTTGAGTAGAATCTGATTTTTAGTTTTCAGGTCATGTTTGTCGCCCTGTTCAGAAATTTTATTAGAAAAGGGTTTTTGAGTGGAATCTGATTTTTAGTTTTCAGGTCATGTTTGTCGCCCTGTTCATAAATTTTATTAGAAACCCTAATAATACCCATGAAACCCTAATAATGAATCACATGTGTTTTATGTGAACTAAATCAATCAAGTTTTCGTCGACTAATTATCACTATATGTAAGCCTAACCCTAATTCAACCTAGTTCAACCTAGGATCAATATAAGGTATTGATTATGATGCTTAATAATTATGAACAAATTTTTAGGGCCTAATCAAGACAAGAGAAGACCTAGGTTTGATCAAGCTCAGAGAGAGACTATCTCATGATCAACTTTGCTCCATTGTAAATGGGTCATGTTGCTGAGCATAAGTATTTATGGCTGTTTGCATGTTAAGTGTAAAGTAGGCATTATCATTTAAAATATAATGTTTTAATCATGTTCACCATATCACTGCTTGATGATTGATATATGCTATGTCCTATGTATACAATGTTCACTATGATTATGGTTTAAGATTAATGACTCATGAAAATCATGTTAATGATCAAGAGGGGGAAATCCCATCATGTTTAAGATATCATGTTAATGGAAGAAATCCCTTCATGTTAAGTTCAAGAATCATGATTATGGTAATGTTAAAGTCATGTTAATAATCAAGTTAATTGGAATTGAAATAGTCTTTATATGCTTCAGAATCATGGACCTGAAGGGGTCATCAAGGGCTTTTCTAGCATCAAGGGATTTCCTAGAAATCATGTGCTCCCATGGGGGTGTCATAAAGGGATACATACATTTACTTTTCAATTCTTTAAGTTAATAATGAATCAAGAATGCTAATAATTAATTCATGTCAAGTTTTCTTACATGTCAGGTATATTGACTTTGCTCATATTATAAAGTGCCAGTACCATTTACTGATGTGTTGATTTTTTCCCTTTGCATGGCTGGGATGTGACGTCCCCATGACTTGGAGCAAGTAAGGACTCAATAGAAGCAAGCAAGGACTAGAAGACCTTCAAGAGCTAATTGGTGGGGTGCCATCCATACTAGGCGATCCAATTACTTAAAGATGTTTAATTTCATGTTTAGTCTTCCATGCTTAGAAATGTGTAGTCCTGTTATAGAACTCAACTATAGTTTCTATGTATAGAACAATGTATGAATATCAATGGTGATTTATGTATTTATTTGATATGACAGTTTTAATGTGACATCCCCCTCCAAGATAGATGCTTCCGCTCATATTTAAAAAGTGGTATGTTACACTAGGTCAGGTCTAGTCTGTATAAGACAATTAATCCAATCCTAAAGATTTGTTTTAAGTTTAAGGTTTTTAGTGTTGAGTTTTATAATGAGAAAATGTCAGGGTTTGCTAATGTTCATGTTATGATACCATCTATGATGTCCCCAGATTTTCAATACCATGACCTCATGTGTGACGTCCAAATTGAAACCCTCACCTTAGAAAGAGTCTCAATTTAAACACCACACATTAAGCCAAGAAGAAAAAAATCAAGTGATTCTAAGGAAACAACAATATCACATGCACACGCACAATAATCAAAACAAAACCACAAGCTCACCATTCAACATATAATTAGAAAATGAATTGTTACAACTTTTAATAATACATACTGAACAATGAACTTTTACATATGCACATAATACCACTAAAATATGATCTTCTCGACAATAGGTCCACCTGTACATATGCTTACCATACAACTCCAACTATAAAGGTCTTCAAGATCATATGTCCACATCACCTAAATAATTACAAGTGGTACACATCAACACAATATACTAAAATAGTATGTCGAGTATGCTATCGTGATTCTTATACCTCTCTAATACTATGACTTGGAAATAAGATAAAGCTAATACTTGGCAGTAATAAAAGTATGATAAAAGCATATAAGAACTGCACATCTTTATTTATTAAGCAAAGCACATATTTTATCATGATTTTCCATTATATGTAAGATTGATCAACCACATGCACTACGCTACCAAAGAGATTTAGTGCTCACATGTATTCTTCCACCAAAGAGATTTGGTACTTTCATAAAAGAACTATTTTACCAAAGAGATTTAGTGCTCACATGTACTATTCTACCAAAGAGATGTAGTACTTTTGTCAATGCACTATTCTACCAAAGCGATTTAGTTCTATCATATAATGGATTTGATATCTTATGTTTCATCTTTTCAAAACTATATATACAAATAATCAAGAAAGGTAACGTACAAGAACAATTATTTCAATCAATATCATACACCAAGTGCTTGTACAAACATAATAAAACAATACTAAACAATAGTCCAATTAAGAGGTAAAGTGTACCTTATTCAGAGATAATCCTAATCATCACACATTCCTCATGTTAACTGTAACATTGGTCAAACTCTGATTAAGACAAAATCACATATATGCCATCAGATTCTTCATTCCCTAGTTAGGTTCACTTTAGGGCTTGACTAATTTCATTAGGAATCTTTCTTATGACTTGTCTTATCTTCTTATTGTTATCTTTCTGATATAAATTTCCAATTATATCCAGATTAGGTTTTATTAATTTCTTATTATATTTGACATCATTTTGTTCACATATTAACCTTATGTCACATTCATTAATTGTATTAGGGTTAGAAAACCATATATTACGAGTCATATTCATATAATATGAATTTCATATGTGAAATTGATGTATTGATCCCACATTAGGTCACATGCACTTCTGCTAAGATATTATGTAAATTCCAAGATTTGTATGCGATAATGGCCTATGCTTATTGATTCTAATTAACAATTGGAAATGAATTTGATGCCTTGTTTAAGGGTGGTGTGTTATGACCTGATGTTATGGCCCTTCTTGTGGATGATAATGATGTCTTGGGCCTCAATATGGAAAAGAATGATACATGAGCCCTTATTGGGTGGTTTGAGATGTTTTTGGATATGTTTTTTTGGAAGTTTTCAATAGTGATTTAGTTTCTAAGACACTTACATGTCATGTGTAAAACTTGATTTATGTAATAAAAAATGATATAAGTGGACTAATTAATCCAGTGTAACCATAATTATGTAGTGTCGTGAGTCTGTAGACCTATTTCCCTGGGTTGGTTGGGAAAGTAGTGAAATGGGTATCCTTATAGAAACTTGAGGGTTTTGAGAAGGTTCTCAGAGTCATATACTATTGAATATATGAGGGTGTGGGGAGTGTACATCACTCTCCTCCTTATTGCAAGGTTGTATGAGTATGACTGAGGTTGATCTCTAGTAATATGTGATATGTCATATCTGGAAATAGATATGTGAAAAGTAATACATTATATAGATTAATAAGGGTTTCATACCCTGGTGATAGGTGTCATGGTCTATGTACCAAGCTGAACCTAGTTTGTTGTGGAATTGCCTTTGAGATTCACTAGTAGTTTTATCTTTGTACTATTACTTTGTTTAACCACACTCCGACCTAGGTCTCAAAGATCTCTAAGATTCCATAAATCCTAAGATCTTATACATGTATGATTGCAACTTCACAATGGTCAGCTAGTAGTTTGAGTGTACACCTCAAACTACCTAGAGAAATAATAAAATGTGTAACTCATCCTTGTAGTATATCTATTTAAGTTTAATTGACAATCACATGGATGTGCAACTATATTCTTTTACTTATTTGTAGTATTTTATATGTTTGCTACTACGCATAGGTAAGGTTATGGCACACGTAAATACATAGTATAAACTTTACATCCATTTGAAAGGATTTCATATTTTCTCACTATACAAATCCAATTATGAGAATTACTACTTCATGCATATATCTATTGTAATGATATCTAACTACTGATTAAGATACCTATAAATAATTTTATTATAATATGTATGTAAGCAATAAGATGACACTAGTACAAAAATGGTCTATAACATCAGTTTTTTTAAGCCTATAGCGTCACTTTTCAGCCGACGCCTAAGTGGCCGTCGCTACAGAAATTCCTCTATAGGGTCAGTTTTTTTAACCAAAAAAAAAATTGACCTTGTATAGTAAAAAATGACCCTATAGGCTCTCAAAACTAAACCCAAATGAGAAATGAAATTGTACCTGAACCCTATAACGTCAATTTTTTGCTAAATAACTGACTCTAGAGATTCTTTCTAAGGATAGTTATATGAGGAAAACCGACTCAATAGAGTCTTGGAATATGATAGAACGGCCGTGCCACCTAGCACGACCATGTTGGTCTATATTAGCACGGCCGTGCTACATGGCACGACCATTCTACCATATCTCAATACGACCGTTCTACGCGGCACAACCGTTCTACCTCATCCCAACACGACCATTCTATGCAGCACGACCATTCTATGATGCAACACGGCCATTCTATAAGGCACGACCAAGATACCTAAAAGGTCAGTTTTTTAAGAAAACTGATGCTATAGGGTACAATTTTTTTAAAATTTTTGCAGAAACTAAACAGAACAAAACAAAAGAACAAGAATAAGATATGGGAGAGGGGAGCATTGATGCTCAACTGTCACCATTCCAAACCACACATTCATAACAAAAATGATTCATATATTGAGTTGAGTACACATAGTCACATCATAATTTACAAAATGATAGATTGCAAGTCTGAGATGATATTAAATGTCAGATACAAAAGTAAATATGAAAGAGTACTAAAAACACATACATAAATGGAACGTAACTGACATATTTATTCCAATGCTATATTGACTTCATTTAGAAAGGCATCTGACCACTCTTCTCAGAATTCATTTAAGTCCTCACGTGTGTAAGGATGAGTTGTAAAAATCTGTAACATAAAATGCACTTGCTAATATTTTATAAAATGACTACAGCTCACTTGTAAATTTATGATGTTATTCTTTATTACCTGGTCTATAGTCTGAATGTCATTTGATGCTTGTTTGACAATAGCTTGCATCTATTTCATTACGTAGTAGCCACAAGCCCAACCATTATTTTGTATAGGACACTGCAAATAACGAATTATACTTAATGTTAGTAAAATACTATAAACATAAGACTATAAGAGTTGACATATACGAGTTGAAAATTAATACATATAAGACTAAGCAGTTGTCAAAGTAGCTACCTTGATATTTTTCAAAGTCAATGTCTTTAATTTTGTGGGTATTTGTCCTTCGCCTTCACGAAAAGCTTTTATACCCCTATCAATTAAACGATAGTTGGTAAAATAGAAATTCTAAACAGAAATATCATGTTGAAGCATTGACTATATTTATGCTTACGCCATAGCTGGAAATTTCAGTTTGTAACCCCTTGTTATTTTTCTCATTGGGTTAAGATAATAAAGAGTCATCAATTTTGGGACAATCACCACTAATTCCCAATGTCTAGATCTGAGTAAGAATAAAACAAACATTAAAATAAATACATTTATTCATAATTAAAATTATATTGAATAATAATACTTACTGGACGTTAAAAGGAATTAGGATAATTCCCTTTCCCACACTAGTAAAATATTTGAATGCATCAGAGAAGTACTCACTCACTTCCTCAATATGTGTCTCCACCTGACTAGTGACCGAAGGAACTAAGAATCCAACATTCTTTATATCAAAGTTTGTGACCTCAGTATATAAATGGCTGTTAAACATTTGTAATTATTTTCATATGTAGAAATAAGCTAAAAATGTGTATTGGAATTTTCTATATTGATAGATCCTTACCTTATCCATACTTCTAATATCGAAGTATTCAGCCAATCATACCGGAACAACTCTATAATATCATCAAGAAAAATATAATTGTCAAAGTCCCTCCCAGTTGCATCTTCTATTAAATTGATCAACATTTGTAGTCCAGAGCTTTGGTTGGCTAAGTATCGACACAAACATTTACATTTACTTCCCAACTCGTCGAATGTGGATTCTAGAATAATAGATGGCTTGGGCATAGGAGGACGACTAGTAGAATTTTTACTTTTTGGTTTGCAAACCTATTAATTAAATTACATACTTCTATTACACGAGTTCATATATGCAGTCAAATATGAAAAACATGGTAGACTTCAAGTATACCTTGTCATTGATAACCAAGTGTCTAGGCTAACCCACCATAGCACCCTCTACTTCTTCAACTGTACTATATTCAAGATTAGGTATGGGTAGTAGTTTGTCCCCCATTCCATCATACACAAGATGGATGGACACACGACAAATGTCATCAGTAATTTGTTGGCAATACAATGTACCACCAAGGTTGTACACCTTGCCCACTGCCACAAAATTATATTCTGGAACCTCCACTGCAAGTTTACAGTTCATACCAACCTAGATTGAAATAATATAAGTTATATAAGAAGCAGTAGAATAGATATATGTTACAACTATATATATTATCATATATATATCATACTAATAACACAACATAAGGAACAAAAACTTACTACAGATTGTTGTGGTGGGTCATTGGGAGTACTCCCATGACCTTCTACAACTATAGCATGGAATTGTAACTCATCACTTGAGAGACACACAGTATGAATAGGTTGAGAAGGTTGAGTAGGCTGAAATGAAGACATTATTTTTTTTACTTTCTGCGCTACTAATGCTTCAACCTCCTCTTGTGTAAGACCTCCTACACGACTTTTTTTAGATTGCGAAGGGCCAAAATAAGACTTGAATACTATGCCAGCTCCTAATCCCCTAACACGGCCAAGATGCTCCTTCGTACCAAGAGCAACTGATAGTTCATCCATGTGGCCAATTGGGATGAACTTTCCTTCCTTCCTTTGCTCGTGGAGATCAATCTATTCATAGTTAATAAAAATATTAAATCACAATATCAATTAGATATAAATAAACTACGTTTGTGGAAGTTACTCTTTACTTAGTTGGGATAAACCTACCATCTTTTGTGCCACCTCCTTAGTTGCAGGGTTGACAATTTCACCTACTCAATTCTTTCTAGCATCAATCCATGTCAAGTGTCGGGGTGGACGCTCAACTTGAGTTGTGAGTTGTACCAGATTCTTCTCCAGAAGAGGATTGCTTCTCTTGTAGTTGGCGGCGGAAGGCATAACCACCGGGCCCCAAGCAATGGCCATGCACATTTTTGGCCCGTCTTTCCTTTTGAGCCTGGTGGATAGCCTGATCATTTAAAATGAGGTATTGAAATTTAGACTTGGCAAACATATACAAAAAGATTCACCTCCTTAATTGTATAAAATTAAAGATTCATACAATACATCACAATCTTTATTACCTAAAACTCTTCCGATCTCCAAGCTGAAACAAATCTTTCCCACACCTCAGGATCTATAAAAATATATACATCTGTTTCTTTCTTCTTTTGTTTAGGATTATCTATAAATTCCCTTGCGAGATATGTCTTAAAACCCCTCCATCGTACACCACAATGCTGTAGCACTCTTTTCTTGTGATCTTTTTCATTTAGATGAAAAACATCCTATACATACAAAAGAAGCAATTAATAATGTTGTTTTGAAAAGAAATTAATTCCAAGCAAACTAAATTAGAATCAATAGATAAAAAACATATTAAAATAATATCACTTCCACTCATAGATATATCTTTCCATATGAGGTCTTTTTTGGCATTTAGAACATCATGCCAATTTTCTATATCTATTGCCACCTTACTGCGCACGGTCACCCCTACATAATGCTTGAAAGCACTAGCATATTCCCCAACAGGTGCTCCTGTGATATCAAACAGGACTGGCAATTTGTCCCCTTTAGCCCTAAGCTCGTGCAACCTACACATCAGTGTGGGACCTCTACTTTTCTTAGCATCACCACTACCATCCTCGTGGTTCTCATGCTCATGCTCAAAATGTTCATCTTCACTCGCCATTTTAGAACCTGCAAGTATACATGATAAAACAAAATAAGTAATAATAAAAGCACAAGTGATAAGGTATACATGATATATGATGTATATTTAAAAGATTACTTGCTTGAATGATAATAAAATAAATAATTCAAAGAATGCATGCCTCTAGTATTGGTTGAGTTGTTAGTCAAGTAAAATTCCTTCAGCATGGTCTTGACATTTATAATATTCATCGGTGTTATCTTCAACATTTACACTTGGCAAACCAACTGAGAATGGACTGGAATCATCATACTTTTCATAGTATTCTTCTTCATTTATAGGATCTACAGTATACTGTCTTTTTCCATGAAGAACGATAGACCAATTTTTATTTGCTGGGTCATCAATATAGAATACTTGTTTTGCTTGGTATGCCATGATGAATGGCTGATCTTTCTCACCAATCTTTTCAAAATTCACCAATTTGAAACCCAACTCACCCACTAAAACTCCTTTGTTATTGTCAACACAATTACACCTAAAGATAGGAACTCTGAAATTTGTATAGTTCAATTCCCATATGTCCTCAATGATGCCGTAATATGACATCTCAGCTTCATTTGGTCTTTTATCTTTGGCACTAGCAAAATACAATGAACAAGATTGAACAGTGACCCCACTATTTTGGACCACACTACTTTCATTTTGACGCTTTGTATAGTATGAAAATCCATTTATGTCATAACCTTCATATGACATGACATCCATTTTTGGCTTAAAGGCGAGCCATTTTATGTTCTCAGCAACATTATTTGGTGATTCAGATAGTTGATTAAATACTTTCTCTTCAAACCACCTAATAAATGTTCGATTATGCTCTCTTGCAAGCCACATTGAATTGGATCGCGAATGATTTCTCTTGATAAGATCATTGTGTTCTGTGATGTAGCTACTAACTTCATCGATGTTGTGTAAAATATACAAATGCGCTTGTTCCCACAACTCACGACTGATTCCTTTCACTCGTCCTCCCAGAGTTCCTTTGCCACAATAAGATTCAGTGTGATGGGAATTTTTTAGATCGCTAGAAGTTTCATTGCAATTAAAAATATCATTGCAAAAGTCCATCACCTCCCTAGCCACGTAACCCTCAACAATACTCCCTTCAGGACAATAACGATTCCGGACATCACCTTTAAAAACACTCATGTAGCGTTCAAATGGATACATTTAGTGTAAGAAAATTGGACCCAACATCTTCACCTCCCTTGTAATATGTACTACAAGATGAACCATGACATCAAAAAATGATGGAGGAAAGTACATTTCAAGATGACACATGGTAACAATTACATCTTTCTGTAATTTATCGAGAGTATCAGGATGTATCACTTTGTTGCATATTTCATTGAAGAAGAAATAGAGTCTTGTGATTGCAAACCTTACATGCTTCGGCAATATAGATCAAATAGCCACATGTAAAATTTGTTGCATTAAGGTGTGACAATCGTGAGATTTGAGACCTATCAACTTCATATCCTTCATTGATACCAATCTATGAATATTAGAAGAGTATCTTTGTGGAACCTTAATATTATACAAGCACTCACAGAAAGTGTTTTTCTCCTTCTTTGACAAAGTGTAACAAGCTGGTGGTAAATATGTGCTACGACCCCTGATCTCCACTGATAATTCTTTTCTTATACCCATTAATTCTGAATATTTTCTATATTTGATGCCATCTTTAGTCTTTCCTGGTATGTTCAATAGCGTACCAATGATGCTATCACAAATATTTTTTTCAACATGTATGACGTCAATGCAGTGTCTAATTGCCAAAGATCTCCAATAAGGAAGATCCCAGAATATTGACCTCTTCTTGTATAGAGATTTGTCACATGCGAGTGTACGACTACTTGAACTCTTTCCAAATTCATTAACAATATGTTTCACCCTATCATATACAACATTTCTTGGTATAGGTTTAGGAGCACTTCGTTCCTTAGTTGACCCATTAAAGGCTTTGCGTTGCCTTCGATAAGGATGCACTGGTGGGAGAAATCTCTGATGACCAAGATATAAGATTTTACCACCATGTTTCAGTCTGATTGAATCAGTATTTTCCTCAAAAATAGGACATGCTTTGTATCCTTTTATGCTATATCCAGACAAATTTCCATAAGCTGGAAAGTCATTAATCACGTAAAACAACATAGCACGCAAACTGAAGATCTCTTTAGGTGAAGCATCATATGTCATAATACCTTCTTCCCATAGTTTCATTAGGTCATCTATTAGAGGTTGAAGGTAAACATCAATATCATTTCCAGGTTGCTTGGGCCCTGATATCAATATTGACAACATGACATACTTAATTTTCATACACAACCAAGGAGGAAGATTGTATATAACAATCATAACAAGCCACGTGCTTTGTTGGCTGCTTAATGTACCATAGGGATTCATTCCATCTGTACAGAGTCCAAGTCTTAAGTTTCTTGGTTCTTTACCAAATTTGGGGGTATAATAAATCAATTTTCTTCCATTGTGGTGAATTAGATGCATGTCGTAGGATGCCATCATCATGGGCCTTTAACTCCCCATTCCAAGACAAATTTTGCGCATCTTCTGTATTAGCAAATAAGTGTTGAAATCGTGGTATTATTGGTAGATACCACATCACCTTGACAGGAGAGCCATTTTTAGCCTTAGCTGAATTTGTGGTCTTATACCTTGACGCACCACATTTTGGACAGTTTATTAAATTACAATAGTCCTAATGAAATAACACAAAATCATTTGGACATGCATGAATCTTCTTAGCTTCCATTCCCATTGGGCACATTATTTTCTTTGCTTGATATGTTGAAATTGGAAGCTCGTTGCCATTAGGAAGAATTTCCTTTAACAAATACAACAGTGAAGTGAAACTCTTATCGGTCCACCGATTTTGAGCTTTAAGAGTATATAATTGCATCACAGCACTCAACCTCGTGAACTTAGTACAACCCTTATATAAAGGTTTTTCAACATCATGGACAATGTTTGCAAATAAAGAAGGTGGATCAATGACATTGTCCCGACAACTACGTAGCATCTCATCAACCATATCATCCTGAATCAGGTCATCCTGAATCGGTTCATCATTGAAATTATCATCATTATCTATATCTTCTATGCCACAACTATTAGTAACGACATTTTCTGATCCATTATTAATTTTCTCTCCATGCCAATACTATTCATTATAACCTAGTATGATCCCATTGCATATGACATGATTCTTAATTTCCCCAGTAGTATCAACTTTCAAATTGTTACCACAATTTCTACATAGACAATAGAACCTATCTGTAGGTAGTTTCCTATGTTCCTCAGCAAATATGATAATTTCATCAAGACCTTTGGCAAACTCTAGACTACAACGGTTCTTGATAGACATCCAATTCGATCCATTTTCTATATCACATTAAAAATGATGTATAAAACTAAGAATTTAATATTGATACTATAAGCTGTAAGTTTTTATTGATAGGAAGTTAATTACTTTTATACTAAAGTGTACCACCTATCCCATTTTTGAATATTTAATCACACTAGTAACTGTATAATGTATGTTTAGTTTTGAATAAAATTTCAGCAGCATTTCCCCTAAGTTCTCCAAGTACACCGATGTAAATGGTAAATAACCACTCACATATGTACCCAGAGAACAAATGAGGAAATACTACCAAAATTTTCTTCAAAACTAAACATACATTATACAGTTACATCCTAAGTGAGATTAAATATCCAAAAACAATCCCAAACTAGGGACTATCCAAAATTTATTCCTATGAGTAAATTTTGAACGGGTTTCTAAGTTGATACATGCATAAATGTATTATTGTCACATTTATATGTTAAGTTAAACATCATGCATAGATGATCTCATATATAAACCCTAAAGTGTCAATCTGAGACTACACAATGTCTATCCTCATATTTCTGGAATGTATGTATAATGATTACATATGTGATTGATAACAAAATGTAGATATGAATGAATACATATTTTTATTATTGGTTGATTTACTAGTCAAATAAAATGGCACATTGGGAGAGTGAGAATATTATACCTCACGTGTAAGCTGAAGAAGAAATATATGCAAGTCAACAACAAGTCAATAGTACTTGCAACAACACAAATGCATGATTCAATTCTGTTATAATGTATTAATTAGGGGTCAGTATATATCAATTTTATAGGAGCAGTAACAAATTCAAAATTGACAAATTTTGATGATTCTGCAACTCAGGCGACACGACCGTGCTTCCCAGCATGGCCATGCTACCTGGTCAGTTTCTTGAAAGTAAGATGTAAACGAAAGAGTGAGGTGGCAGAGATAATACCTTGAGAAGAACTGGTCGGTGAGGGAGCTTGTGTGGGAAAAGAACTGGAGAGAGATGCACACAGCCCTTGCAACGCCTAAGGCATCCTCTCCTTTCAAGGAAGAAAGCACTGGAGAGAGATGTAATGCCTAAGGCGTCGTCATCGTCCAAGGAAAGCGGTGCTGGAGATGGTGGTAAGGAGCGTCGTTGTCGCCGGAGATGGTGGTAAGAAGCTTGGGCATCGTCGTCTAAGGAAAACGACGCTAGTTTGCCTCTTTTCGGACGAGGAGATGGTTGGGGGAGGTCACCTTTGTAGAGGTGGCACTACCTTTCTTCGGGCGTGGGAGCGGGAACAGGGAGTAGCAGTAGTAGCAAATGGCAACCTAAGCCTTACAATCAGGCTGCTATGTGCAATGTAGAAGACCTATAGCGTCGGTTTTGGGTAAAAACCAGACCCTAAAAGTTTATTAAAAAAATGGCGCCTGGACTTAACCTATAGCGTCAGTTTTTTAAGATAACCAACACTATAGACCAGCATCTGTAAGGTCGGTTATATATAAAAACTGACTCTAGAGTTCCAAAGCGGTGCCCACATTTTTTGTTGACCCTATAGCATCAGTTATTTTAAAAAACTGACCCTATAGATCGAGGCACGAAGCCAAAATCACACGAAATTTCACCGCGGGAAACCTATAAGGTCAGTTTTTCTGATAAAACTGATGTAGTAGTCTATTAGGTCAGTTATTCTAGTAAAAACAATGCTATGGGCATCGACGTTACTGGTAAAAAATGTAGTAGTGTGATAGCATTGATATATCCTCTCGTTGGGACCTGGAGACTCACCTGTGATTTTCGACATCTTTTTAGGTGTGTTGAAGTAGTGGAAAGGAAGTGTTGATTAAAATGTAACAATAAAGAATATAGGTAATTCTAGAGTGTCCTTGTACTCTGTCATTCTTGAGTGATGGGTGTGTAGTTGATGAGATACATGTTACATTGCTTTATGTGATGTTTTATTATGCATACAAGTTTAAGTTGATCTATCACTTTTATGATGTTGTATCTCCATGGGTATATCTCATTTTGTGTCTTATTTTGACAAACTTAATAAAGGTGTTTCAATTTGTTCTCTTATCCTATCCTCTCTTGGATATCATGTGAAGTTTTCTGATAGATGTTTGTAATCAGATGTTGACGTGGATTGCCTTATTCAGAATTTTTAAGCTTGGTTGTTGATGGTTACTAGATTTAATTTGGGTTTCAGCCAAGGATCTATCCTAATGTTCAATTAAAGTTTTATCATCGTGATGGGTCCTTACAAAAATGACATGACATAACTTGAAATACTTAAATACTTAACATGGTCAACATGATTACATGGAAGATTTAATAAATTGACATGAGTTCATGATAACATGTGTTTTAATTTGAGTTGATATAGTCATTGTTGCAACACCCACAATTCTCATAAGGTCATTTAACACTCATGTAATGCTCCCACAGAGCTCATAAGGCCGGTTAAGGCTCACCATAGGCGGCCAAGGCTCACATAATATGACTGAGAGGACCATAACAACATAGCACAATTACTTAATCTTAAACATAAATTTATAATTTCTTAGTTCGTTAGCATGACTATGATGCATAATATTCCATTTGAAAGCATAAACATCAAAATCATATAAAATGTGAATTTTACAATGTACATTATTTTCCATAAGCATATGTGAGTACTGATGTACTTATACTTTAATTGAGCCATTATGAGTGCACAAGTGAATAAAATAAACCTTGAATCCTAAATTAATACTTAGTATGCATGACCACTCACTAGTTTTTGAGGAGGTTTACTAAAATAAGTTGAATATTGATAAGCTGTAATGTCCTATATGTATTGTAATCTTGTATTAATTGCACTTGATTAACATTTGTTTATGGTTTCTAATTTAGTGAGGGGAAAAAGGTTGTGATATGTGGTCTTATTCTTGAAAATAGAGGTAAATTGTATCAAAACCTTTTGAACGACTATATACACTTGAGTTTTTGAGGTTGAGATAATTATGTATGGATTTCCTAAGATATGGCTAAATTGGGAAGGATAGAATTAAGATTTCAGGTACACGAATATTACAAGGAAAATAAGAGGAAAAGACTGATGTACCCTTGCATCCATGGAATGAACTTGGACACATCATTGGGTGATATGGTCAAAACCCCTAACTTTAAAATAACATGATGCATCAAAATAATATGGAAAAAATGACAATAAAGTCCATGGAATCATGACACATTAAGGATGAAACATGGGTAAAACTTATCAAATACCTTCTCACTTTTCTCGATCAGACTCACAAAATTTACAATGCATTTTTGCTAGGAATCTCTAAATATGATCCCTATAGATTGATGATAGCATGGGAGAGCTGGCCTTAACTAGGTTCAGTAATATGAACTGGATCTATCAAGCCCAAGCTCATGCTATTTGGTGACTAGGAACTCTAGAATGTGCAACTACCTTGGTAATAGGAAGCAAAGTTCATTGAAATTGCAAAACCAAAGAGGCAAGGATCTTACAATGGAGAAACATTTACATAGTTTGTGACAATGAAACAAAGTTGTAGTCATCACCAACATTTGTGTGTATGACTCCAGCAACCTCAAACAATGAAGTGATACACTAGAGACAAAGTCATGGAGCTCTGTGTAGAAAAAGAGGATTCGACATTAAAAGACTCAAACCATTCATAACTTTGGCTATAGAAGGACATGTTAGACCTATCACAAGTGCTTTTGTAGCGTAGTATTCATTGAGGAGGATGTCTGATGCCTTAGAGACATGAAACCACGTCTTGGGGTAGTTGTGTGGAACGAACAGACAATGGGCATAAGAGTAAGAACTAACAAAGTGTGAGGAAGCTTGTTGGAGTTGGAATAAGATTGTAGATGCCATGAAAGCTATGACGAGGTCCCTTGTTTCAATGAGGAAAACTAGGATCGTGATGTCCACTCAAGGAGTTCCAACTAAAATGGGATATTGGTGTTCATCTCTATTCTTAACATGAAACTTTAAGTACTTCTCTTGGTTTCTTCTATGGCTAGATCCTTCTCCTAAAACTCATGTCAGAGACGAAACCTGAAGTGTCTATTGGGCGTTTCCACTCTACAAGGAGATAAATGTGAAGTAAGGGTTTTATGAAATTTGTATAGCATCCTCAAACTGATGGTGAATAAAAAAATGGAAGTCACGAAGGAGAGGGAGAGAACAAATGTACTGACACCTCATTCTTTCTATTTCCCATTGACGACGTGTAATGACCCCAACTTCCGGTAACCCCCAATTAAGGGAGACCGAGAGGTTGGTGCCGTTATCAATTTCCGGATCAAGGTTCAACAATTAATTGATAACAATTATTAAATTCTACTAGACTAAACTAAAAAGATGTAATAAATAAAAGTTTTGCATACCTTTGAAAATTTTGGATTTCTAAACTTCTATCCAGAACTGGGACTAACTAACTAATCCTCCTTTGGATTTTAATTCGTGTATTTCACAATATGACATTTTACTATTTGTCCTTTTTGTTTGTACCTAAAATGCCGACAAACAAAACATCAGTCAGCCAAAGCTGGTATGTGGGGGATTCACTAATCATGAAATTATCTATAACAATGTATTGCATTCAATTATCATTTAACAAACAATTTTACGTTTTAAGTATAACTACGCGATCCATGTGTCCCCTATTCCCATTATACCCCTCATAACTTCACCTAACAAGTGAATCAATTTCTAGGGCGGAGTCACATGGCACTACCCGTAGGTAGCCCACTCCTTAACTCATGGTATGCTAAGAGTCTCATGGCACTACACATGGGTAGCCCAGTTTCTAACTCATGATACCCTAGACCTTACTCTAGGTTATCCTTAGCCTTTGCATAGCCACTGGGGTGGACTCGGATCTAGCTAGTTATACATGTATACTCATAGTAATAGTCATAGTCACTTTATAGTTGCATGAATTGAAACATCCAACAGTTATTTCAATCATTGAGGGAAACATCGATAAAATCCTTAGAAAACTAATCGATATAGTCATAAGCGTAACCACATACCTCTTATTGCAGATTTGGTTACAGAATTAAATATGAAGAGAGAGAAATATCCTAGCAAGCAAGCAAATTGCACATAAACCCTGAAATAAACATTCCAACTTCATTTTATCAAAAATTATCCAATTCCATCTTATTCCTTAGGGTTTCAATTCCAATTTTAGGGTTTCCTTGAAAATTAGAGTTTTACCTTGATTCTTAAGTGTTATGAACCCTAATTCATCAAAATTACTAAAAACCTTTAAATTCTCTCCTTTGAATATTTCTAACAGTCTTAGGATCATTATCTAGTAACTAATCAAAATAATGAGGTTTTCTTCTTCTTTTACCCTAAAGTAGGGTTTCGATGTACCTTATCATTCATTTATAGTCATAAACCCTAAATTAACCATCTTTGTACTCAAAATGGATGAAAACTCCATGTTATCAATTAACAGGTTGATAATCCTCAAATTAACCCATTAAGCTACAAAGAATCATCCTTTATGTATCATTAGGGTTTCTAATTAATTTGAAATGCATTTTACTAGCAAATTAAAGTACTTTTGAAAAAGAACTAGAATCAGGTTATACAATCATTTTTATTAGATTCCTTGCATTTTTCGAAACAACTTTCATATATAAAGTTTCTCCATTGAATAATCCTAGCGTTTTCTATTAATTTTTCAAGGAAAAGCTATTTTTCTGTAATTTTGATTAGAGAGGAGATTTACCGAAATTCCACGGCCATTTGATCGGTGCGCCGATGAGCCTCACCTTGATTTGACGCTCCACGTCAGTTGTCCCACTAGCGACGCACGCTTCCCCTGTCAGTCTTTGATTCCCGATCTAACGCTCCGAGTCAGCTGCGTCTTTACTTATCCGATCACCTCCTAGCACCGTTAGATCCTCTCGTGGATCACGGTGATCCTAGATCGGACGAAGGCTATAAGTCGTCCTCCTCCCTTCCTTGGTGCACGGTCCACGACAGAGCAAGGTGGAGCTCTCACCGGAGAGAGTTCGATTGGGAGAGAGAGGGAGCGTTGGGATCTAAGAGGTGGCCGTTCGAGAGCGTTAGGGTGTGAGGTATTGGAAGAGGGTCTTTATATAGGACTAGGGGAGGCTATTCTAGGGTTTCTAAACTTGCTGCCGCCATAACTTTTGGCACAATTGGGCATTTGGCCTAGAAGCTTCCAATGACTACTAAACCAGGGTTGTGGTGGTTCAAGATCCCCTCCTGATCTCAATGGAAGTGTTTCCAAGATTGCACATCCATCAGATAACGAGAAAAAAGATGGAGAAAATCCTCCTGTAACCCATGCTACAATCCTTGTCCCATTGGGACTTTGACGATGAGCCGGATCGGTTGGATTAAGATCCAAAGGCCACAATCATCCACGATCAAACAAAAAGGGAAAGATTTCCCAAATTGCAAGGAAAATCCTATTTTGAGGATAATCTTGAAAAATCGATAACTCTCAACTCTTAAATCCTTTTTGCCTCAAAATTTAAGGGAAACTCTTTTATGTTTTTATCTTTAATCTTGCAAAAAGTGGGATCATTATATCAATTAAATAGTTACTTTTCTTTAGTTTCAAGAAAACACCTTTTTATTCACATTTTCCACATATTCTTTATTTCCCTTGCTATTATTTAATTTCCTGAGTTCCTTGAACCCCAAGGAACCTTTATAACAAGAAATCCTATTTTGGGAAATTATCTTTTAGCCTTTTAATCACCCTTTATCCATTTTCTTATATTTCCATTATCCCATTGAATTCCTTTTTCCTTTCTTTTTCTTTTTCTTTCAATTGGGCTTAATGGCCAATAAGGCCCATCAAGAAGGCATGCAAGGCTATCATTCACGAACATCATTCAAAACAAACCATAAAATCAAACATTGATCTTATTTATCTTTTTAAAGGAGATTCACAAATCTCATTACATGTTTTGGAAAATGAGGTTATAACATCCTCCCCTCCTTATAGGAATTTTGCCCTCAAAATTCACCAATCAAGAAAACAAATCAGGATATGCTTTTTCCATGTCCGTCTTCAGCTCCCATGTGGCCTCATCCTCTCCATGGTGTTTCCAAAGAACCTTTACCATCTCTATATTCTTATTTCTGAGCTCTTTTACCTTGGTATCTAGAATCCGCAAAGGCAACTCAGGATAAGACAACTTTCCTTGAAGCTCAATAGGTTAAATGCTCAGCACATGGCTTGGATCTTGCACATATCGCTTCAGATTAGACACGTGAAACACATCATACATCATACTGTATTGAGGGGGTAACGCCAAATGATAGGCGGCCTCACCAATCCGTTCTAACACTTCAAACGGACCCACGTATCGGGGACTCAACTTTCCTCTATTCTTAGCTATAGCTCAGAGCGGTCAGATTTTTAGAAAAACATGTTCTCCCACAGCAAAATGCACATCAGTCCGCTTCACATCAGCATATGACATTTGTCAAACCTGGGCTCTCTTTAGTCTTTGCCTGATCAATGCGACTTTATCAGCTTACACTTGGAGTTCATCTGACCTCAATAAGGTCCTTTCACCAACATCAACCTAGTGAAGTGGTGACTGACACCGTCTCCCATATAGAGCTTCATATGGAGGCATCCCGATACTGGCCTGGTAACTATTGTTGTAGGAAAACTCAGCTAAAGGTAGGCACTTTTCCCATGATCCACCCCAATCGAGCACACAAGCTCTCAGTAGATATTCTAAGGTCTGAATCGTCCTTTCCGACTGACCATCTGTCTGGGGGTGATAAGCGGTACTGAACTTCAACCTTGTACCTAGTTCCTCTTGCACCTGCTTCCACAACTTGGAAGTAAACTTTGGGTCTCTGTCCGAGATGATGGAACCGGGTATGCCATGCAAGCACACTATCTCTCTGATATACAACTCAACTAAGTCCGACACTTTGGCAGTGGTTTTCAGGGCAAGGAAGTGTGCTGACTTGGTAAGGTGATCTACCACAACCCATATCGCATCATGACCTCTCTTGGTCTGGGGTAGACCCACCACGAAATCCATGGTGATCTGTTCCCATTTCCACTATGGAATCTCTACAGACTGTAGAATTCCGCCGGGTCATTGGTGTTCAGCGTTCACCATTTGGCACGTAAGACAATTGGCTACATAAGTTGCAATGTCTCTCTTCATTCCAGGCCACTAGAAAAACCTCTACATGTCTTTAAACATCTTAGTAGTTCCTGGGTGTACCGTGTACTTAGAACCATGAGCCTCTTATAGGATACGTTCCTTTAACGGTGAATCTTCAGGAACCCATATGCAATTCTCAAATCGGATTCCTCCGTCTATTACCAATGAAAGACGGGTCTGGGGCTTCTTCATCAAATCTTTCATCTTGTTAAGTCCTCCACTGGCCAACTGTGCTGCGACAATCTCACTCAATAACTCATACTATATCTGGATATTGGCCAATCGAACTTGATCATCTAACAGTTGAGGTGACCATTCCACCAGATCTTCTAAGCTCTTCCTCTGTCTGGACAACACACCTGCACACCTTAGCTATTTCTAACTCAAAGCATCAGCTACGACATTCACCTTACCTGGATGATAGGCAATGGTGAAGTCATAATCCTTCATGTAATTCATCCATCGTCGTTGTCATAGGCTCAAGTCTTTCTGCGTCAGAAGATACTTCAGGCTCTTATGGTCGGTGAAGATTTCAAAAGTGGCACCATACATGTAATGCTGCCAAATCTTCAAGGCATGGATGATAGCAGCTAACTCCAGGTCCTGGGTCGGGTAATTCACCTCGTTGGGCTTGAGTTGTCGGGAAGCATATGCAACCACATGCCGATTCTATTCCAACACATAGCCAAGTCCCATCTTTGATGCATGAGTGAAAATCATGAAACCCTCATTGCCTGATGGTAGAGTCAGAACTGGTGCAGTGGTTAGCTTCTCTTTTAGCCTCTGGAAACGAGCCTCACAAACATCATACCACACAAACTTCACATCTTTCTGAGTCAACATGGTCAAAGGCAGGGCGGTCTTGGAGAAATCCGCGATGAAGTGCCGATAATATCCTGCTAACCCCAAGAAGCTTCGAATCTCTGAGGGGTTCTTTGGTGCTGGCCAGTCTTGAACTGCCAACACTTTAGCTGGATCTACGGAGATCGTTCCTCCTGAGATGATGTGTCCAAGGAACATGACTCGGTCTATCCAAAACTCACATTTAGAGAACTTCTCGTAGAACTTCTACTTTCTTAAGATATAAAGGACTTTACTTAGGTGGTCTCAGTGTTGATCTACGTCATCCGAATAAACCAGTATGTCATCTATGAACACTATGAAAAATGAGTCAAGGAAGGGTTGAAACACACTGTTCATAAGGTTCATGAACACACTAGGTGCATTGGACAACCCAAAAGGCATAACCACAAACTCATAGTGGCCATACTGGGTTCTAAAAGCTATTTTCGGGATGTCCTCACTCTTGACCCTTAGGTGGTAACCCGATCTCAAGTCGATCTTGGAAAAGACTCGAGCCGACTTCAACTGGTCAAACAAGTCATCTATCCGGGGTAAAGGGTATTTGTTCTTAATGGTATCCTGGTTGATCATTCGGTAGTCTGTGCACATTCGGAGAAAACCATCCTTTTTCTTTACAAAAAGAACCGACGCTCCCCATGGTGATGTGCTAGGGTGGATAAAACCCTTATCCAAAAATTCCTGCAATTGCTTCTTTAGCTCAAGCAACTCACCAGGGGCCATCCTATAGGGTGCTCGGGAAATAGGGTTTGTACCAGGGGCTAGCTCTATGGAGAAATCTACCTCTCTTTCGGGAGGAATCCCAGGTAGATCATCTGGGAAAACATCTGCATAGCCCCTAACTACCTCTATTTCTTCTAAGGGTTGCACTTTGGGTTCTGGCTCGATGACTGCTGCTAGGAAAGCTCGACACCCTTTACTGATCATCCACTCTACTTTAACGACTGATACATATGGGCTGGTAGTGGCATCCTTCCTACCCCTAATGACAAAAGGTGGTTGACCTGGTCTCTTGATGATCACTTTCTTCTCTCTACAGTCAATATTGGCCCTCTACATATAAAGCCAATCCATACCAATGATTACATCAAAACCATTCATGTCAAGAAGGATAAAGTCTGTAGGAAAATCATGATCTCGATATTTCACAGATACCACTGGGGTTTTCAAAAGGTAAGTAAAGATTCGACCACTCGGGGTTGTAACATATAAGACATACCCTAAATCCTTGATATCCAAACTTAGCACAGTTGCAAGATTTCTCAAAATGAAAGTATTAGTAGATCTAGAGTCAAACAAAGCTTTCACATTATGTCCCATAACTTCAAGCATGCCTACATTATTGTTCACCATGCATTAGACCATTACATGCTTAATTTTTAAAACATAAAAGAAAACTCTAAGGGTTATTACCCTCGATCAACCGATTAGCATTAACTTGAGCCTCCTCATTGTCAATGGCAAACACCCGAGCTTGTCTTCTCCCTCCAGTAGGTGGGGCTACAACTATAGGTGGGGCTGCAACTGGTGGAGCTGCTACTGGTGGAGTTGCCACTTGTCCTGGTCCCTTGGGATCTGGCATAGGTTAGACGGATTGCATATGTCCTTCTTGGTGGCATCGAAAGCACGCCTTCTTCTTATAGCGGCATTCACCAGCGTGCCCCTTTCCGCAGGTGCGACAAGGAGGTCGGTTGTTCTCTTGACGGGGTTTCTCTTTTCCTCCATGTTTTCCTTTAGCTTTATGACGTCCTGGACCCTTCTTGTGGTTGTTTCTTGGTCCTTTGGATCCTTCAGTGAAACCCAAGTACCCCTTGGGTGGAAACTGGGCAGGCATCACCGTCCTCTCCATGTCTAAAGTAGTGTTGTAGGCTTCAGCAAAAGTTTTGGGTTTACTTGCAATCACATGGGGCTTGATGGCAGGGTGAAGATGTTCCATAAAGTGGTCCACCCTCCTCTCTTCATCCAACATGTGTCCAAAACGTTCCAGGAGGTGGAACCTACGAACAAAGTCCGCAACTAAAGCATTTCCTTGAGTCATGCTAGTGAACTCACATTCTTTTTCATTCTTTGCTGAGACGGGGAGGAATCTGGCAGTGAAGATGGTCTTGAAGTCAGTCCATGCCATTGGTTCCTCACCTAGGTCTCTTCCCATGATATGGTTCTCCCACCATATCTTGGCTGCACCTTCCAGAAGGTGAGTAGCAAACAAAACCTTCTTATTCGGATGCACCTCGAGCATACAAAACCCATTCTCGACTGCAAGCAGCCAAGCTTCAGCCTTGTCGACTACTTTAGATTTGTCTTCTCCCCAGAACTTCTCGATGTTTAGATTGACGAAGTCCAGGATGGTGGCTCCCAGTCGAGGTCGAACAGGAAGTGGCTCACCATTCTCATTCCTTGTCATGTGCCTAAGAGCCAGTGCACGGATAGCGTCAGTCAGTTGCTTTTGCTGTTCCATCCAAACTGCATCTGTGGTGTGAATCACCATGGATGGTTCTGGACCACCAGGCTAGTCCTCCTCCATTTGAGCTTCCTCTTCATATACCTGGTGTTCTTCATATTCTGGTCCTTCTCCTTGCTCTAGGTTAATGGAGGGCATTGGTTCAAGATTGGGGGCCTCGTGCACAGCTTCTTCAGGCCTCTTTCTCTTCTTAGAGGTCTCTCCACCATGATTTCGCCTCCTCTTCTCAGAAGACCCATTCTCTTTACGGGGTGGCCCACCTCGACTGGTGGAGAAAGGGATTGCCACAACCTTTGTACGAGCCATCTACATAAGCATAACAAACAACCTTTTAGTTTATCATTAAACTAATTATACTTATGTCAGTGACATCTCATTACGTATCTTTCATTAATTTGATGGAGGATTCCTTAATCCTTAACTTGCTTGCGCATACCACATGAGGGTGAGGAGGAGAGAGAAAACCCTAACTCTTAAAGTCCTTAATAGAATATGTGATGAGAAGGGATGAATAAGGTGAGGAAGTCCTAAAGGTATCTTATTTCGATTCAAACCCTAGGACATCGGCCAGGCAGTCACACATTCCGGGAGTCCTCGTATTCCGACTAGCGGTGCGGAGGAAAATTTTGCCAACCCCCGGAAGTGATCCTTTTCTAGACACCTCAGTCTTTCAGAAAATCCTCTAATAACTCCCTTGTGTTCTACAGAGTTTGTAAAATTTAATAATTATTAACAATTAAGTGGAGAACCTTGGCTTTGATACCAAATGTAATGACCCCAACTTCCGGTAACCCCCAATTAAGGGAGACTGAGAGGTTGATGTCGTTATCAATTTCCAGATCAAGGTTCAGCAATTAATTGATAACAATTATTAAATTCTACTAGACTAAACTGAAAAGCTATTATAAATAAAATTTTTGCATACCTTTGAAAATTTTGAATTTCTAAACCTCTATCTAGAACTGGGACTAACTAACTAATCCTCCTTTGGATTTTAATTCGTGTATTTCACAATATGACAGTTTACTGTTTGTACCTAAAACGCAGACAAACAAAACGTCAGTCAGCCAAAGCTGGTATGTGGGGGATTCACTAATCATGCAATTATCTATAATAATGTATTGCATTCAATTATCATTTAACAAACAATTTTACATTTTAAGTATAACTACGCGATCCATGTGTCCCATATTCCCATTATACCCCTCATGACTTCACCTAACAGGTGAATCAATTTCTAGGGAGGAGTCACATGGCACTACTCATAGGTAGCCCACTCCTTAACTCATTGTATTCTAAGAGTCTCATGGCACTACACATGGGTAGCCCAGTTTCTAACTCATGATACCCTAGACCTTACTCTAGGTTATCCTTAACCTTTGCATAGCCACAGGGGTGGACTCGGATCTAGCTAGTTATACATGTATACTCATAGTAATAGTCATCGTCACTTTATAGTTGCATGAATTGAAACATCCAATAGTTATTTCAATCATTGTGGGAAACGTCGATAAAATCCTCAGAAAACTAATCGATATAGTCATAAGAGTAACCACAAACCTCTTATTGCAGATTTGCTTACATAATTAAATATGAAGAGAGAGAAATATCCAAGCAAGCAAGCAAATTGCACAGAAACCCTGAAATAAACATTCCAACTTCATTTTATCAAAATTTATCCAATTCCATCTTATTCCTTAGGGTTTCTATTCCAATTTTAGGGTTTCCTTGAAAATTAGAGTTTTACCTTCATGCTTAAGTGTTATGAACCCTAATTCATCAAAATTACTAAAACCTTTAAATTCTCTCCTTTTAATATTCCTAATAGTCTTAGGATCATTATTTAGTAACTAATCAAAATAATGAGGTTTTCTTCTTCTTTTACCGTAAATTAGGGTTTCCATGTACCTTATCATTCATTTATAGTCATAAACCCTAAATTAACCATCTTTGTACTCAAAATGTATGAAAACTCCATGTTATCAATTAACAGGTTGATAATCCTCAAATTAACCCATTAAGCTACAAAGAATCATCCTTTATGTATCATTAGGTTTTCTAATTAATTTGAAATGCATTTTACTAGAAAATTAAAGTACTTTTGCAAAACGAACTAGAATCAGGTTATACAATCATTTTTATTAGATTGCTTGCATTTTTCCACACAACTTTCATATATAAAGTTTCTCCATTGGATAATCCTAGCGTTTTCTATTAATTTTGTAAGGAAAAGTTATTTTTCTGTAATTTCGATTATAGAGGAGATTTATCGAAATTCCACGGACGTTTCATCGGTGCGTCGATGAGCCTCACCTTGATCTGATGCTCTGCGTCAGTTGTCCCACTAGCGGCGCGTGCTTCCCCTGTCAATCATTGATTCCCGATCTAACACTCTGGGTCAACGACATCTTTACTTATCCGGTCACCTCCTAGCACCGTTAGATCCTCTCATGGATCACGGTGATCCTGGATCGGATGACGGCTATAAGTCATCCTCCTCCCTTCCTTGTTGCATGGTCCACGACAGAGCGAGGCAGAGTTCTCGCCGGAGAGAGTTCGAATGGGAGAGAGAGGGATCGCTGGGATCTAAGAGGTGGCCGTTCGAGAGCGTTAGGGTGTGAGGTATTGGAAGAGGGTCTTTATATAGGACTAGGGGAGGCTATTCTAGGGTTTCTAAACATACTAATGCCATAGCTTTTAACACAATTGGGTGTTTGGCCTAGAAGCTTCCAATGACTACTAAACCAGGGTTGCGGTGGTTCGGGATCCCCTCCTGATCTCAATGGAAGTGTTTCCAAGATTGCACATCCATCAGATAACGAGAAAAAAGATGGAGAAAATCCTCTTGTAACCCGTGCTACAGTCCTTGTCCCATTGGGACTTTGATGATGAGCTAGATCAGTTGGATTAAGATCCAACGGCCACAATCATCCGCGCTCAAACAAAAAGGGAAAGATTTCCCAAATTGCAAGGAAAATCCTATTTTGAGTATAATCTTGAAAAATCGATAACTCTCAACTCTTAACTCCTTTTTGCCTAAAATTTTAAGGGAAACTCTTTTCTGTTTTTATCTTTCATCCTAAAAAAATTGGGATCATTATATCAATTAAACAGTTACTTTTCTTTAGTTGCAAGAAAACACCTTTTTATTCACATTTTCCACATATTCTTTATTTCCCTTGTTATTATTTAATTATCCTGAGTTCCTTGAACCCCAAGGAACCTTTATAACACGAAATCCTATTTTGGGAAATTATCTTTTAGCCTTTTAATCACCCTTTATCCATTTTCTTATATTTCCATTATCCCATTGAATTCCTTTTTCCTTTCTTTTTCTTTTTCTTTCAATTGGGCTTAATGGCCAATAAGGCCCATCAAGAAGGCATGCAAGGCTATCATTCACGAACATCATTCAAAACAAACCATAAAATCAAACATTGATCTTATATATCTTTTTAAAGGAGATTCACAAATCTCATTACATGTTTTGGAGAATGAGGTTATAACACGACATTTCTCATGAGAGGTAGAAGATGAGTGTCATGCCTTCACATCATATTTGATGGCTCATCATGTGCCCATGCCTATTAAAGATGGGAGCAATTCGAGAGAAAAGCATGACATCCATACTTCGCTTAAAATGAATTGAGTTAGATATAATTAGGTGTATTTTCTGTAAAGTTTGGATAGTTAGGTCAATAAAAATTAATTTTCTATCATTTATTCTAATGAATACTTAAAATGGTAAGAGTTGTTAAAACCTAATGAAACTTGGAGGGTTTTCTTATTTGAGTTTGAAGAATTCAAGGACCACTTAGTTCTTACATTCCAACTTTGTAATTATTCAATTTTCATCATTAGATCTCATATGTAATTAACGCACTAGAAATCATTAGAAGGGAATTACATTACTAAAATTTTACAAAAGATCTTATATCTTATTAACTATTTGTATACCTATAAAGAGGACTTAATATGAACAAATGTAAAGTCATTTTTGTTTCAATTATCACTAGTCATAATTGCATAATTACGACTAAGTTTTGTATATTCTTTAATTGTGATGCAACAATATAGAATGATCATGTTTGTGGGTTACTTTAAGGTGTACTGATATCTTGGGACTACATTATATTTTGTCATTCATAAAAGTACCAATGGCTTTTACTTAGGTAATTGAACACATGAAAGTCAAATCAGATCAATTTAGCGCTTCACATGATTCAACATTAATGAATTCTTTTTACATGATATTTTTAATTATGTCGAGTGCTAGGATGAAAATGTATGACTTTTACAACCTACACACCTTACAAAAATTCCATCCTTAAAATGTTCATGTCCTATCGCGACATTTCCCGCAATTGAGTTTCACATATATGTATCCTAACACATTAATATTTTTATTACAATTCATAAGTATGCACTAACATATTCATGATATGGCATCCACACACGTAGCTATGTTATATATAACATGATGAAAAAAAAGAAGAAAAAAGTGCATGGCTATTATTGGACTTGAATACTGAACCATACCTTCACCTTCTAGCAAAAAAAAGTGATGAACTTTTATGTTAGCTAAATCTTATTATTCAATGAGTCAAATAAGGTAGTTCTCAATGTAACCTTGTGTAAAGTCCCAGTATCTAAGGCCTTGGATAAAATAACCTTGATAGTAATGATTGGACTATGCATATCACTAAGTTGTAGTTCAATCATTCACGTTAAAAATATTTTATCCCAGGATTTGAGACCTTGGTGTTACATAAGGTTACACGGAGAACTACCTTATTTGACTCATTGAGTAGTAAGATTATGCTAATATGTTGACAAAAAAAGATTACGCTAATATCAACACATGCCATTTTTTTGCTAGACTATGAAGGTATGATTTAGTTTTCAAGTCCAATAGTATCCATGCACTTTTTAGTTTTTCTAGTCATGTTATATATAATGTAGCTAATGTGTGAATGCCATATCACAAATATGTTAGTGCATACTTATGAAATGTTATGAAAAGATTAAGGTGTTAGAATAGATATATGTGAAACTCTAAGGTGGAAGAGTCGTGATGAAAAATTTGAGGATGGAATTTTTGTAAGGTGTGTCGGTTATAAAAGTCATACATTTTCATCCTAGAAATTGATATAATTAAAAATCTCTTGTAATAAGAATTCATTAATGTTCAATCATGTGAAATCCTAAATTGACCTTATTTGACCTTCATGTGTTCAATTGCCTAAGTAGATGCCATTGGTGATTATATGAATGACATAATATAATGTGTTCCCAACATATCATTACGCCTTAAAGTAACCCATGAACAAGATCATTCTATATTTTTGCATCATAATCAAATAATATATAAAACTTATCCCTAATTATGCAACTATGACTACTTATGATTAAAATAGAAAATGACCTTACATTTTTCCATATTAAGTCCACTTTATTGGTATCTAGATAGTTAATAAGATATTAGATCTTCCATACATTTTTAGTAATGTAATTCCCTTCTAATGATTTCTAGTGCATTAATTACATAGGAGATCTATAGATGAAAGGCTAGTAATTACATAGCTAGAATGTAAGAACTAAGTGGTTCTTTGAATTCCTCATACTAAAGTTAGAAAACCCTTCATGTTTCATTAGGTTTGAATAACTCTTACCATGTCAAGTATTAATAAGAATAAATGATAGAAAATCCTTTTTTATTCACCTAACTATCCAAACCTTATAACCAATGCACCTAATGTTGGTATATATGCCCAAAGAGCAATCATATGATGATTGCCATGGCAAATTAGATACTATTTTTATAATAATAAAGGTAATTTTGTCTATTATGTTTGTCTTGGCATGAGATGATTACACAAACATAGTAGATGTCTAAAGAATGATGTAACTCAATGATGTATGTCTTAAACTACATGACATGAACAATGAGGTCATATGAATGTCAAGAGTATGTACATTCTTGTTGTGTCCCTAGTTAGATATTACTGTGGAAGAAAAATAGAAAATAGTAATATAACACTAGAGTGTGTGCTGACTGATGATAAAATCTTATTAGTCACGATATGTTATCACAATCTCATTAGTCAAGATATGTGATATCAAGTCAAGCACACAGGTACATGTTAGAGAATAGTGTATCTGACAGACCCACCATAAGAGTTATACATGAATACCATGGAATGGTGGTCAGAATTAGCTCTCATAGTGATACACTACTACAGAAATAGCATTCAGTGTCGCTTTTCTGGGCGTCAGTTGTTTACGGAAACCGACGCCTATACTATTAGGCGTCGGTTATTTATACAAACCGACGTCTATATTTGAAGACCAGCCAGACACGGGTACCGCTTTATATTCAGCGTCGGCTGTTTATAAAAAACCGACGCCTAAAAGCACCCGCGAAATCCAAATTTCGAGCAAAAACATTTTAGGTCATCTTTAGCGTCGGTTTTATAGGTATTCACCGACGCCTATTTAAAATGAAAATTTGCGTGAAAATGTCCCACTTTCAGCATCGGTTGTGCCAGATAACCGATGCTGATTATGGTTCCCGCCAAAAAAATTTGGGTAAAGGTTTTCTAAACGGGCGTCGGTTTTTTACAGACAACCGACGCTAAAGCATTATAGGAGTCGGTTTTCTAAATAACCGATGTTGATTACCAAATTAATAGACCCGATCACCCAACTCTTCCCCCTTTCTTCCTGTTTCATCCTGCTGCTCGCCGCTCGCTCTCTGCCCGATGACTCCAGCTGCTGCTCTCTGTCGCTCGCTCTCCGCCGCTCGCTCTCCGCCGCTGCTCTCCGCCGACGTCTCTGCCACTACTGCCATTGCTCAACGCTGCTGCCGGAGAACTGCCTCTCCGCCGCCGCATCTCCGCCTGACGACCCCCGCGTCTCCGCCGCTGCTGCCACTGCCCTACGCCGCTGCCGCCTCCACTGCCTACACCGCCACCTCCACTGCTCAACGTCGCCGCCTCCACTGCTCTTCTTCCTTAACGGAGCTCGCTACCGACAGAGCTACTCCTCTTCTTCCTCCACGAGCTCGCTACTTACACGTTCGATTTTACTCTGTTATAGGATCCTTCAATGTGTGTTCTTTATAAGGTCAGATTGGTTTATGAGTTGTTGGTCAATCATTTGGTTATGAGTTTTTATACCTAGTTACACAGCTCATTTTTTCTTCAATCATATTCAACATGTTGTTGTTTTTTATTGCAATTTGGTTCATTTTGTCATTTATATTTTCTTGTAATTTTTCAAAGGAGAACGGTTTGTACAATAAATCCTAGTAGATTTGGATTTGGTTCTGATTCTAATTCTGATTTTTGCTTTGACCTTGCCCTAAAAGTTGTTCATGTTCTTCTGATAAGTTGTATTGTGGGTGAACCTAGATGACCGACCTCAAAGATGGACCTTCAACTCAAATTTGTTCATGTTCTTCAACTCAAATTTCACAATGTTAATCCTGGGACAAACGACCAACTTCCTTGTTCATTGGCTCATATGGTAGCCAAGGACTGCAAAGATGGACCTTCATCATCCTAAGATGGGGGGTTATGAGGGTTATGAACTTCTAATTTGTGCATATATTTGTCATACATTTGTGCTTGCATATATGAACAAATCTTTTGCTTGCATATATTTGTCATATCTATTATTGTGTTTGTTGGCCTAGAAACCCGTCCAAGATTTACTCATTAGGAGTAAATCTTGGATAGTCCCCGGTTTGGGACTGTTCTTGAACACCTAATCTCACTTAGGATGTAAGTGTATAATGTGTATTGGGTTTTCGAGAAAATTTCGATAGCATTTCCCCGTTTGTTCTCTAAGTACATATGTACTTAGAGAACAGCGGGGAAATGCTGCCGAAATTTTCTTGAAAACCAAATACACATTATACACTTACTAGTGAGATTAGGTGTTCAAGGATGGGATAGGTGGTACACATTTATTATATATAAGAATGACATCAAATGTATTTGTTGGCCTAGAAACCCATCCAAGATTGACTCATTAGGAGTAAATCTTGGATAGTCCCCGGTTTGGGACTGTTCTTGAACACCTAATCTCACTTAGGATGTAAGTGTATAATGTGTATTGGGTTTTCGAGAAAATTTCGGTAGCATTTTCCCGTTTGTTCTCTAAGTACATATGTACTTAGAGAACAGCGGGGAAATGCTGCCGAAATTTTCTTGAAAACCAAATACACATTATACACTTACTAGTGAGATTAGGTGTTCAAGGATGGGATAGGTGGTACACATTTATTATATATAAGAATGACATCACATTATACACTTAGGATGTAAGTGTATACCCTAATCTTTTCCTAATATATACTTGTTTCCTAATATATACTTGTTTTCTCTGATCATAGAATGGATAGATCATGGATGTCCATTCGTAATCGTTGCACCCCAGAGTTTATATCTGGTCTTGATCAGTTTATTAGATTTGCCGAGGAACATAGGAAAAAACCTACAGATAGGTTCTACTGTCCATGTAGGCATTGCGGTAACAACTTGAAAGTCAACACTGGTGAGGAAATCAAAAGTCATGTCATGTGCAACGGGATTGTACAAGGCTATACAGAATGGCACTGGCATGGAGAGATTTCAAAATCGAAACCAGTAGATGTCGATAGCAGTGCTTGGGTGGAAGAAGAAATTGCCTCTGATGACGTAAATGTGAACGAACCAGTTCCAGCAGACATCGTTGATGCGATGCTGGATAGTTGTAGGGTAGAGCACACCGATCCACCTCCTATCTTTACAAACATTGTGCATGATGCTGAGATACCGTTATACACAGGTTGTGCTAAGTTTACGAAGCTTAGCGCTGTGTTGAGATTGTATAAGTTGAAAGCTAACAATAGATGGAGCGACAAAAGCTTCACTTCATTGTTGACTTTGTTGAAAGAAATTCTTCCTGAAGGAAACGAGCTTCCAATCTCAACATACCAGGTAAAGAAAATGTTGTGCCCAATGGGAATGGAGTCCAAGAAGATACACGCATGCCCGAATGATTGTGTATTATTTCAAAAGGAATATGTAGATTTGAAAGATTGTCCAAAATGTGGTGCGTCACGGTATAAATTGACGACTTCGGGGGAGTCCAAAACTGGTTCTCCTGCCAAGGTGTTGTGGTATCTACCTATAATATCACGATTTCAACGCTTGTTTGCAAATCCGAAAGATGCAAAAAATTTGAGGTGGCATGCAGATGTTAAGAAAAATAATGATGGGATCCTACGACATGCGTCTGATTCCCCACAGTAGAAGAATATTAATCTATTGTACCCTAAATTTGGTGAAGAAGATACGAATCTAAGACTTGGGCTTTGTACAGATGGGATGAATCCGTACGCGACATTGAGCAGCCAACATAGCACTTGGCCAGTCATGCTTGTTATATACAATCTTCCTCCCTGGATGTGTATGAAAAATAAGTACGTTATGTTGTCATTGTTGATATCGGGCCCTAAACAACCCGTAAATGATATCGATGTTTATCTTGATCCTTTGATTGATGACTTAAAGAAACTTTGGGCTGAAGGTGTGATGACCTATGACAAGATGATAAGAGTGTCGTCCAAAATAGTGGGGTCACTCTTCAAGCGTCGACTATGTACTTTGCAAGTGCAAAGGATAAGAGTCCACGTGAAGCTAAAATGTCATATTACGATGTCATTGAGGACATTTGGGAGTTTGACTACATAGATTTCAAAATTCCGCTCTTTAAATGTAATTGGGTTGATAACACCAAAGGAGTTATAGTGGATGAATTGGGTTTCACTTTGGTGAACTTTGAAAAGATTGGCGAGAAGGGTGAACCATTCATATTGGCATCACAGGCGAAACAAATATTCTATATCGATGATCCTGCAAATGATAAATGGTCGGTTGTTCTTCATGGTAAAAGACAGTTCATTGAAGATCCTATAGATGAAGAAGAGTACTATGATAAGTATGATGACTCCAGTCCATTCTCAGTTGGGTTGCCAACTCCACAAAATATTGAAGCTAATGATGACTTATATGTGTGCGGAGATCACAATGAAGGATTGTTAATTGATAAAAGATCACAATTTTAGAGACATGTATGTTTATACAAATGCTAAATGTTTGCCTTTTTCTAGTTAATACAAATGCTAAATGTTTTCCTTTTTCTAGTTAATACAAATGCTAAATGTTTGCCTTTTTCTAGTTAATAGAAATGCTAAATGTTTGCCTTTTTAATGACATTTTCAGATGGCTGACCATGATGAGCATGATGTCCATGATGAGCATGAAGTCCATGATGAGCATGCTGTCCATGACGAGCATGGCGAGGATACTAATGTAAGTTCTAAAAACATATCATGTATTTATATAAAATTCATTATCTTCTACTTATGTCATATATCCTATATTTCTATATTGGGCTAAGTTAGTGTGTTTTATTTTTGTCAAATTTTAGGTTGATGCACCTGTACCCACTGAAGCACTGGAGCAACTTGATGCGCAACACCAGACACTTAACAAGAAAAGGGGCATCACTCTGTTGAAGAAGTTATTAGCGCTAAGTGGTAGTGGATCCAAATTGGTGGTGGAGTTTGATAATGGAGGAAATCCAATTGGAGTGAACCGCAATAATTTTGTGAACTATCTTGGGTGTACCACTCAGAGCCATTGTGGTGTTAAGTATGACAATTGGCATAAAGTTCCTCAAGGGAAAAAAGACTTTATATGGAAGGATTTATGCGTGAGTTATTATTATTTGCAATTCTATTTTGTAGATTACAAATTCTATTATTTGCAATTCTATTTTGGATACTAGTTAATAACATTTCTATTTTACAGAATCTGTTTGCATTGGATGAGAAGTTGCATCGTAAAAATGTGATGCAACGCGCTGGAAAGATGCTTAGGAATTATAGGACAAATCTGAACAGAGAATACATAAAAGAGGGTGATAAGAAGAAGAAGTCAGCCCTTGAACAATGGAACTTCTTGGACAAAGAAGATTGGGACAATTTTGTTGCTTCAAGAAAATCTGAAGAATTCAAGGTATTAGGCATCACTCCTAATTTAATTAATATACATTGTATTCACCTATTCAAGATTAGCATTTAGTGCTACTAACCAAATCATTAATGTGCATACTAACTAGGCCCTCAGTGACGCACAAAAAGCAAGGCGTGCACTGAATGTGCATGACCACACTATGGGTCCAAAAGGCTATGCAAGCGTTCGCCAAAGACTACAGGCAGAGTCTGCGGCTACTCAGGAGTCTGCTCCTACTCAGGAGTCTGCCACACCCATGCCTCGCCATGATATCTGGATAGCTGGCAGGCAAAACAAGAAGGGTGAAATAAAGAAGCCTGTAACTGCTGAGGCGGCTGCAAAAATGGTAAAATACAACTCTTAGAGAAATCGTTTGAATATTGATTATTTGTGATGTTAACTTACCAATTTCTGTTTATGGTGATTAGCGGGAGCTGCACGAGTAGAGGAAACAAGGCACGTTCATCCCTCAGGGCACAAGGGATGAATTGGCAGTTGCTCTGGGTAACCCAGAGCATCCTGGACGTGTTATAGGTGCCGGCGCTGGTGTTGGCATCAAAGCATTCTTTGGGCCATCCCAGCGCAAACCCAGAGCGGGACTTTATCAAGAAGAGGTAACCTATTCTTTTTTTAGAATGTTACTGCAAAAGGAAATTCATTAATAAGAAGCTAATGTTTCTTTTATCCATGTATAGGAGAATAAGAGAGTTGAGGATTTAGTTGCTAAGAAGATCAATGATGTAGTTGCTGAGAAGGTAAAGGAAGAATTGCTGCGGTGGCAGGCATCTCAGGCTTCCAATACGCCTATGGCGACCCACTCTTCTCCTGATGCACAGACTGCGAGTAATCCTGGAGACCCATCGCTTAGCACGTCTGCTGTAAGTATTGTTTATGGCATTGTAGTTAGTCTTTTCAAGTTGTTATGTTTTCAAGATGATATGTATATATGTATAATATTCTTTACGTAAATTTGTAGGCATTGAAGCCATGCCGCTTAAGAATGCAAGACTACGTTGTTGCAGAGGCGCAAGCTTACCCATCCCTTCCTGGGGAAAGGTTTCACGGGACTCCAATGCCACAGGGCTATGTTCGTGTGGGCCCATTACGTGTGTTACCCGATTGGAGGGAAGTTGCGTTGCCATATGCCCACCCAGATATTGATACACTTGGTGAGGCAGAAGGCGGGGTGATATTGTGGCCCAAAGCAGATGTCGTCTACACGACTGAAATTGTAAGATAAATTTACATTGATTTAGACTGTTAATGTGTATATATGATGTCAACTGATCTAAAATTATATGTACAGGTTAAAAAGAAGACACCAGGAGCACCTAGGCCTCCACTTCCACTTCCCGCATTACCCGATTGGGTTCCAACTGACCTAACATACCCGTTAGGTCCTGCTTGTAGGGGAATGGCATGTTGGCTACAGGCACATAATGTACATTGCCCTATAATTATTTATTTAGATGCAGATTATGCAGGTCAATCATACGATAGCTCTTTATTTATACAAGATATTATTGAGCTGTTTATGTATGATTGGATGAATACATCAATGATAGAGACATGGATAAGGTGAGATCTTGTTTATACATCCATATACCTTGTGTAAGATCCGATGATCTGGTTTCTTATATATTAATGCATACGCCTATATGTTTTGCAGCCACCTAGTCGAAGATCATTGCAAACAATTTGCATTTGATCATGTGGGATTTTTGATTCCATCATTGATTAGTTTGGTAGCTAAAGACCCTGATAATGTTCAACAATACTGTATAGATGCTTTTACAATTTTTGGTCAGCAAAAGAAGACGATAATAATAGCTCCATTCAATGTCAAGTAAGTTTACTTTATTTATAATTTGGACTTAAGGAAATTCCATTTTTATTTTGCATTTTGAGTTATTAATTGTTAACTTCTTACTTCTAGCGGTAGACATTGGGAGTTACTAGTTATTGTCCCCGGGACATTCACTGTTTATTATCTAGATCCTGCGGGGAGTACATTGAACACTAAAATTGGACACGTAATGAGAATGCCATTATTCTGGTGAGAAATATTTCATTTTTATATCCGTTAACATCTTTTATTACATTACTATTTACTTATGCAATTTATTGTGTTATATTAACATGTAGGGGTTTAGATGCATTCAAAAAGGCTGGAGGAACGGTCCCAAGGAAAAAGAACCAGCCAATAAATTGGCAGAACGTACAAGTAAGTTCCCGACTCGAATATATATATTATTGATGTGAATTGTGCTTAGTTGTATTATTTTGTATGTTTCAATTTATAGTGTGCTACACAAGACAATGGCTGGGCATGCGCATACTATGTGATGCGATTTATGCAGATGATTATCAAATATGCCGCATTGGAAATCGATACCATACATGAGGTATTATATATACTTTCATTAGTTAGTATGCAATATATCAATCTTATCTTATTTTTATATTATTACTTATATATATACATCATTCTCTTTGCAGGTGTTTAAAACTGACAACACTACAGGTAAACGCTTAAAAAATATACATGCTCCATATACGATGGAAGCATTAAATGAAGTAAGAGAAGAATGGGCAAAAGCCATACAAGTAGTGGCAACTGTAAGATATAATTGGGATGTTGATAGCGATAATGAATGATATTTTGTAAATGAATATTTCTGAATGTTAATACATGTATTTGAATGTTTCTATATGTGTGAATGTGAGAATTGAATTTATGTCTGAATGTATGTACTTGTGTGAAATTTTGCTTATGACTTTTGCAGGTTTGCGGCCTGTTTGTAGGCTGATATCAATGGATGTCATAAACCTGTAGTTCAGTTACTGAACTGCAGGTTCTCATCCTGCTGACCAGCCACAGCAGGCCTGCAAACTGATATGAAAAAAAAAAACAAATAGGCGTCGGTTATTTATAAAAACCGTCAGCAAAGATCTACAACGTCGGTTATTTATAGATAACCGACGCCTTATGTGGCCAAAGCAGTCCTCGAAATGGCGTCAGATATACGTATCAAACCGACACCTATTTAAATTAGAGGCGTCGGTCTTTTGGTATATAACCGACGCCAAAAGTGTTCGCGCCACAAAAAATGGCGTCATTTAGGACACTTTATGCGTCAGTTATCTACTAAAAGACCGACGCTATAAGCAGTATAGGCGTCGGTCCGTTAGTAAATAACCGACGCAGAAAGTGCCCTAGCTGACGCCGTTTTATGTGGCGCGAACCCCTTTGGCGTCGGTTATCGACTAAACGACCGACGCCGATAGTTTAAATAGGCGTCGGTTAAACAACCGACGCCGAAGTGTTCGACCTTTAGCGGCGCCCGCATAGGCGTCGGTCGAAAACCGACGCCAAATGGGGTTAAACGACCGACGCCAAAGGCCACTTCTGTAGTAGTGATAGTGGTGATTGTGTTTTTTACACCTCAAGTCACTACATTCATCACATGTCGTTCATGTACTTTGACATCATCCACCGTGATCCTAAAAAAGGGTTGCCATAAAGTGGTTCTTGGCTGCCTTGTTACACATGGGGATTGAGTGTGAGTGATGTAGATGGGATTTTTCCCTCCTACAAGAGATTAATATCCATGACCTCTTGATAAGTGAGACTAAGAAATGTACGACTGTAAGACCCCTGGCCTTTTTTAAATGGTTGAAAATGCTTAATTCCCATAATATTTTGCTTAAAACCTTAAGTAAACCTTTTAATGCACTTTTACATCATATGACAAGCTTAATATCCAAGTTTGGTCCAATTTGGACACTGTTTGTGCACGTTATGCAATTTTGTGCACATTTTGGGTTTTTATGCAAATACCCATATCTGTGGTTTTCTTGCAATTTTTCGAATTATTTGTGTTTTTTATATGTTTTCTTATCATGCTTAATATTTATGGGCCATGGGACACCTAGTTGTACCTTGGTTTGCTAGTGTTACCCTTTTAGGGTTGAGTTAAGGTTTACCCTTCATAGATGAGCTACATTTAGAGGCCAACAACCGATGGTCCTCCTATTTGGTTGACATATGATGGTCATAACCAGGTGGTGACAAATAATGTTCATCTCTAGAGATAGTAGGTCTATAGTTTTGTTTCTTGGGTTCCATTGGACTAGTGGTTTACTTAAATGAGGTGATCAAACGATGGTTCTCCACCTAGTGAGCTAGGGTTTCAAGAACTGATGGCTATCATGCATGGAAACCAATAGTTTTGCCTAGAAATCCAACAAATGATGACTTATAAAGTCTCTACAACCAGTGAAGCTACTCCTTGCATGGCTGTGTCATCTATAGGCCATGGAAACATGGCAAAGCTAGTAGGACACCTCAAGCTTTTTTCTCCCTTACGAATAAGTTTTATATACCTCTCCGTTAGCACCCACACAAAACATATGGATCTATATATCTTCTCTCTGTATTAGAGATTCATCTTCCCCTATTTGATGGGATAGGGTGTCTAAGTTTGAAGAAGATAGCCAACCTTCTTGTTGGTGTAGCTAGGGTTCAGATCTGTCCTCATCTAGGGTTTGTGGATCTTCCTTTGGGTGTTCTTGACCTAAGATGGTAAGTTTCTCCTTCTCTCCTTCGTTTATCTTTCTCCCCTTCTTCCTCATATCTTATTCCTAGATGGAACCATGGTTTCTCATGGTATGTCTTTCTCTAAAGCTTAAAATATCTTTCTTGCTCATTTGACTAAGGGTTTGCTTTTCTTGTGGAGAAGAAGCTAGTTGGCCGAGTTCAAAGCTAAAACTAAGGTTTTCTACCTTATGTGTTCTTTCTATTTGGAGCTTAGTATTCTTTGTAGAGGCAAGTTATATAACTTTCCTCACATTTATTTCTTACTACTAGATTTCTTGTTCAAGTTCTTTCTCTAAACTAAAGATCTAAGCATATAGAAGATATCTTTGCCTAGAGTTTTGATTTTAATGTTGTCTCATGATTAGTTTCTAACTCTAGATGAACCTGAAACCATACATACGACCTTCCTAAGGTAGAATAAGATGGATTGGTTATTTCTTACAGGTCAAATGATGGTGCTTAATACCTCTCAACTGATGGCTTACACTTAGGGTTTTAGACTATTTTAAAACTTTATACAAGAACCAATGGTTGTTTCCTTGCTAGATCCTATGGAGTTGTCTTTTATTGTTGTTTTGTTTATGACCACTGGTGTCAACCAATGGTCACCCTTATTTTAGTTTTTTACTCTTTTAGGAGATCAACACTCAATGATATAGTGCTCTAAAGATGGCATCAAATGATGGTGATAGTAGTTCAAACACCCGCTGGTGTCAACCAATGGTAGTGCTGACCCCATTATCCGATGGTGACACAAACTATAACATCCGATGGTGGTCCTAGACACCAAAATAGATGGTGGTCCAGGATACCACAACCGATGGTGAGACTAGGTCTCATGTGTTGATTCTTTTAGGCTCTAATCCAATGGTTTTCTTGATTAAATGATTCAAGGGTTAGACCTATACATCAATCGATGCTTTTGAATGAAGAACCTGATCCAATGATTAGATTTGATGCTTTAACATCCAATGATTTTGGGTGAAGCCTATTGTGTAATATTTTGGTTCTAATGATGAGAATTCAATGGTTTAATGCCCCTAAACTTGTAGTCTTACCTTTTCCCTCAGATAAATATAACTGATAATCACCATAATAAGTGGATGTGTAACCCTAATGAAACATAGCTTGTTACACCTAAACCTAATGTAACTAAGTGATGGTGATTGAATGAAATCAACCATCTTGAATGATTAAAGTGACAATGAAATAACTCTCTTATTGTTGTTGAAACCCTAATATGGTTCTATCTAAACATCATAGTTTCTTGCTATCTTAAAACTTATATGTCACATGTGTGTTGATGACCTGTTGAACCTTCTTCTAACACATAAAATTATAATGGTAATCTGGTAGGGAATGATGTGATGGTCTTAATGACCTTTGGGTATGATTGAGGCTTTAAGGAGGTATAATACTCTTCATGATATGATAAGGGTTGGAACCCTAGAACATTTAGATATGAATTTATACCTTGTAATGGTATGATGAAAAGTCTGATCCCATGAATGGTAATGGATAATATCATGTGGTAATATGATTAAGAAATATACCTTGAACATTTAATATCTTGTGAAATTGTCATACTTATATGTTTTCTAGAAATGAATTAGAGTTTGTATGCCCATTTCTATGATGTAGCTAATTCACCCAATTGGCATAATAAATCAAGTGAAACTGTGACGTCCCTGGATTTTCTAAAACATAATCTAATGTGTGACGTCCAAATTGAAACCCTCACCTCAGTGATAATCCTTATTTAAACATCACACACTAGGCTAAGAAAGAGAAAATCAAGGGAGTCAGAAGGAAACAATCAGTAGCACATGTACATGAACAATAATAAAACCATACAACAAATGTTCACCATTCAACATATAATTACATAATGAATTGTTACATCATTTGATATTACATATTGAACAACAAAGTTATACATATACATGTACTACCACTAAACAACAAGATCTTAAGATAACAGGTCCACCTGTACATCAGATCGCCATACAACTCTCAACTATGTTGAATCTTCAAGAGCATAACCACAACCTAAACAAAAGATTACATTTGGTACACGTCAGCACAATATTCATGAATATTGTACTGAGTATGCCTACGTGTCTTTTATATACCTCTCATCATATCTTGGCAATAAGATAAAACAAATACTTTGTAGTAACAGAAGAATATAAGAAAAGTGTATACTTGCACAAAGATATTCATTAGCAAAAGAGAACACATATATTTTAAGCACATTTCCATCATATATCTCGTATGTCTGCCACCAAGTGGCTTTGACGTCTTCAGGCCTTATGATCTACCACCAAGTGGTTTGTGATCATTATACAAACATCATATGATCTACTACCAAGTGGTTTGTGATCATTATGCATGCGGTCTACCACCAAGTGGTTTATGAGATATATTATGATGGAACATATATATTATGTTTGCAGGTATTCATAGCCATAAATATGGAAATTCCAACAACATATCATACAAGACAATCATTTCAATCAATACCACATGCCAAGTCTTTACTACCATATAACACAAGAATAATGTATAATAAGCCAAGTAAGAGGTAATTGCGTACCTTGATCGAGAGATAGATCATTCTAAACACATATTCCTCATGTCATCTAACGTTGGTCATCCTTGATTAAGACAAGAACACATACTATCATCAGATTCTCATCATCTTAACCCTAGTCGTGTTCATTAGGGTTTATCTTATCTCATTAAGATATTCCCACTTTTACTTGCATTCTTGTCTTAGATTTATCTTACTGATGCCATTTCTAGATTATGATTCATTATCTAAATATTAGGTTCCATATCCTTTTTGGTGCACATATTAACCCTAGTTTATATACATTATTCAAATTAGGGTTACAATCCATGAATCAATGTTCATCTTCATATAACATGAATTTCGTGTAAAAAACTGGTCTCATATTTACATATTATATTTCCATTACAGATATGAGAATTTTCTGTGAATTTCATCATTTATTGAGCATGTATATATTTATTGCATTTAACTTAGGGTTATTAACCCTAATTAGCCATATGGAGTGAATTACATAATTTCATGCATCAACATGATCATCACTGACATTAAGTGCATTATAAACATTATTATGGAGTTACTGACATTTTTCCATAATTTTATATCATCATTTGATATTTATTATCCATGAACTAAGAATTACATATCTTACATGATATGGCTAATATTTAAGCATAAAAATTTTGATATGATGGTTTCATGTTATTCTATGCATTTTTCGGAGAATTTTGGTACCTTATTTGTATTTTTCCGGTGAACATGCTATTTACTATGCATTTTGTAAGATCTAAACATTACTAAACTATTTACCTTTTTCAACCACTCAGGACCCGCCACGTGAACACTAGGGTGCGTCTTCCTTGTTTGTTGTAGGCCGGTTCTTTATTGAGCCATTTAGGTTCATGATGGAGTCGAGCGGTTCCACGTTTGGACCCGGTTTGGCTCCCTGCCTCCCTTCGCTTCTCACGCGATCAGTCCCAAGAGGGACTCTGTTCCTCTGGAAACATCTTCCGCCACCTGGACTCTCCTCTGGTGACCGGTTGGCCCTCCTCCAGAGCAACTTTTCAGACCAAAGTGCCTCTAAAGTCTTCGTCCACCACCTGTGGACCTCTTCGGCTAGTCGGCTTCGGTGATTTGCCTCTGGAGCTCTGGATCAGTGGGAGCTACGGTCATGGCAACCTCTATGGAGCCAGGAAAGGGGGAAAACTAGTTTCCCGCCACCATTCTGACATCTGGGGATTCCAACAACTTCAGATTTCCTCCCTGGACTCATCCTTCACCTTCAAAACCATTGCTAAGCCCTCTTGCTACACCGCCCAACCTGGTGACCTTCTCCATTAAAATGACTTCATCTTCCATGGAGGTTGAAGCTGGGGGCAAGATTGGTGGATCTCTGGGTTCATCCAATCACATGGAGTAATTCCTCTCCATTCATCCTTATTAACTCCCTCTGATTGATGCTCTAGCTCCCCTCCCTTCCTCTTGACCAGACATGCTCGTCTCAATGGAGAGCTGGAGAGGAGCGGGAGCTCTTTCTCCCTATTCTCTTCGTCATATGCCCCAAATGAGGGGTCAGTCCAGTCGTTCTCACTAGAGGAACCCAACTCCTCGATTAGTTCTTGCCCACGACCCACATTCTCAATGAGTGGTGGCTTGGAAGACTGCGAGGTCAGCTGTCCCACGATCTCCATTGCGACGGGAGGTAGGAGGAGGGCTCTTGGTCGTCTGACCATCATCCAAGGGCTCAACACAACCCCTTCACAAGGTCAATCCATGGCTCTCCCCTCTCAAAGGCCACAAAAACTAGGTTAGAGATCTAGGGCCATAAATGGCTACGCAAACACAGTCCAACATCCAGGGGCATCTGACACATAATAAACCTTAAAACTTTGGCCATTAAATCATCAATTATGCTCATTATTTCACAACTTCAAACGATCATAACTTCTTCTAGGGTCCTCCAATTGCCACCAAATTTTAACCATAGCTCTATCATCACTCAAGCTACATAATACTCAAATCTGGTGACAAAACTCAACTATATGACTTGAAAACTAAATTCTTCAAAGGACATCAAATATGGGGATCTTAATCATGATATAAATATCGTTTGACATCCAAAATTAGAAAAACCACTTTTAACTCTTGATATAACACAACATATGAGTTATACATATATATATGGAGATTTAAGGATTCCAAAAGTCCACTCCATCACATCCTACACACCTTAAAGGATATTTCATCCTCGAATTTAAGCCAGAATCCACTTTATCACATAATATACATCATAACAGAACTTTCATCCTCGAAAGTAAACCATACTCATACTTCTAGGGAAAACCTTATCTTGCCTTCATCCACATGTAGGCACTATTCTATGTGTAACATATCCAAAAGCAAATGTTACAACCCCAATTTTGGGTTTATTTGGTGAGAAATGTAATTTCTCATAATAAGGATATTTGAACAAATAATGATATGTTGTATTTGGATTTTTACAATAGCCTTGATGTTTGTGTTGTGGGCTTTATTGGCTATTGGGCCCAAATAATAAGACAATTCAATTAGTGAATGAATAATTGAATATTCGAGAAAAGAATAAAAAGGAAACATTTAGAAGGCAAATCCAAAGAAGGATTTCGTGCCTCTTAGGTTCCTTGGGTCCCAAGGAGTCCAAAGTTGCATAAAGAGTGCAATAAGAAAAGAAAAGATCAATTAAGTATTTCTTTATTAAGAAAGAAATTGAAAATAATGATAAAATGTGGAAAACAAGTGAAAAGAGATATAATTGAGTTATCCATTGTGGAATTTCGCATCCCAAGGATTCCTAATGATAAAAGGAATACCAATGAGGAAAATAAAAGAGAAATAAAGAGAAATCCTCAAAAAGAGATATTTTAATTAGAAATAAACAAGATAATGGGAAATAATGAAGTTTAATGCATTTAGATGCATCTAGAAGGATAATGAGTATCTAATAAAAGGATTTCAAAATAATAGAGTTTCTTGGGGCCCAAGGAGTCCCAATAAAGAGGAAAGAAAGAGAAAATACGAAATTTGCAAAATAAAAGGATAATGTGGTACCTTATTAATGAATTATGAGGTATTGCTAAAAAGAAAGTATTTTCTATTGAAAGGAAATATAATTTTCGTGGCTAATGGATTAAAAGCCAAGGATAAAGTGAATAATGGAAAAGGTTTTCGAATTTCTAAATACCCAAATAATATAGTTATGTTAGAAGATAATGATGAGAGAAGAGGTTGCGTCTTATCTAAGGAATATAGGTTTCCTTCCGAAAAGGGCTTGAGTCCTCGTGGAGGCACACTTTAGGGCTTCGTTGCTCACCCCTATATCAGGGGGTAGTTCCTCCAGTTCGAGTCCAGGAACAATCCCCGTGCACCTCTCTTACTTGTTCTTCATTCAAACCCTAGACCTTGTTAGACGATCCTCTCTCTTTCTCTCACCATCGAGAAGTATACAAGAGGGAGTGAGGATCTTCTAGTGGGGGGAACGAAAACAGATCCCCTACTGGCGTGGCAAATCGTGCGGGAACCAGAGGTATCCCTGAGGACGCTGGCAGCACTCACCTTCATCTTCATGGTGAAGCAAGTTCACAAGGGAATCTCGTCAACCCCAGAAGCTGGGGGAGGATGCAGGAAGGTTGCTGCACATCTGTCCTACCTAACCAGAGTAGGAAGGTTCTAGGAGGAGGTCTGCAATGGATCTGAGGATGCTTTTTCCTCTGCCACGGTCGATAGGCTGGAAGGTTGGTCCAGGTCATCGTGCCTAATCCCAACCACCGCAGCCCTGGATTTTCACATCTGTAGATATGACGGAGGGAGGCGGAAGCTTTGGGGCCATCACCGACACCCTGGAGCCCGGGAAGGGAGGAGGAGAACTCCCCCGAGCCGCTGTAGGCGGCAACTTAGGGCTGCTCGCGAGGAAGAAGGAGCTTGGGCGGATTTTGACGCTTTTACCCCTCCGTGAGCTGAAGCGCCTTGCACTTACACGGGGGCAGTATCAACAATTCAAAATGTTTCCAAAATCGATCGCTTTGCATGCGAGGGTGACGTGGCGGCTTACTATTGGCTCAAGTAAGTTGATTTTACCATAAATCATATCTCATTATTGGTAACTCCGATTAGGACAAGTAATATATGAATTTTGATCAGAAGAACACAAGGAATCCAATAAAAATAGTTTTATAGCCTGAGTCTGATCATAGTTCGAAATGTAGTGTAAATTATCCTCTTTAATGAATTAAAGATTAAGAAACCCTATTTTGAAATGAATAAAGTGTTTAATAGGGATTAATGGATCATTAGAATTGATGTTAACCTGTTAAATGTAAAAAGGTACATTATGTTAAAAAAGGAAGAACTTTGCACGTGATTAGTCTAATTTAGAGTTTATGTGCATAAATATGCTTGAAATTTCAAAAGGGCATAAAGTTATCATCTTTAATGATTTAATTAAGGAAAAACCCTTATATTTGATGATAGATGGACTTAATGACATTATTTGGATAATTCAAGCTGATATTAACCTGTTGTTAATAAAAGTGAAAATAGGATCTAAAAAGATGATCTTTTTATATATTTGGCTTAATTTAGGGTTTCGTGCATGAATATGCATTAATGAGCTTGAAAACCCTAATTTAGGTGAATATGTCTTTTAATTGTTTTAATTGTTCAAATACATAAATAAATAGAGATATGATGATCCTAAGTCAATTTGGGTATAAAAGACTATTAAAATGGATAATTGAGCAATTAAGGTTCATATAAGTAGAAAAGAGTATTTTAGGGTTTGTTGACCTAAAAGGGATAAAGTTTGAGAAATTGATCTAAGAAACCCTAATGAATATTAATGAAACCTTAATGCGGATTAGAAACCCTAGAAAGTGAATCCAAGTCAATAAAGTAGATTCTTGATAAAGTGTGTAATAAATAGAGTACATATCCTTTTCAGGAATTATGTGATTGTTGATTTGCTTGCTTGGATTGCATTCTTGGTTAGATTTGCTTAATGCTTGTGAAATCATCAAATCAGGTATGTGGTTACGCATATGAATATCTCGAGTTAGTTTTTCGAGATTTACCGAAGTTTTCATCGATGTCATAAAATAATTATTGGATGATTTTAATTCATGAAAACTATAATGTGGCTATGACTATCACATAAGATATGTGCCTACTAACTCAGATCCTGGTCCCCTCTGTAGCTTAATAATTGACCTTGTAAATGGCTACCAATGTATTAGGTCCATCAGGTCATTAGATGACTTAGTAAATGGCTACCAATGGGGTAGGACCATCAAGTCATCATGAGTTAGATATTGGGCTACCTGTGGGTAGTGCCATGCGACTTTATTACCCTAGGTATTGGCTACCTGTAAGGTAGGTCCATGGGGGTAAGAAGCTACCTAAAGAGAGGTAGCATACAAGGGATAGCACAGAGTTAGGGGTTAGGTAAGGATTGAGTAGTATGGCTTAAAATGTAATCTTGGTTGTTAAATGATTAATTAAATGATTACGTCGTTAACATATTTGCATGATTATTGTTTCCCCCACATACCAACTTCGGCTGACTGATGTTTTGTTTGTCGGCATTTTAGGTACAATGAAAAGAACAAACAGTAAAGTGGAATATGTGGTACTAAATGAGAATTCAAGTGCAAAGGAGGATTAGATAGATTAGTATATGTGTGGATTGATGTTTTGAAATCCCAGTTTTAAAAGGTATGCAAAAGCTTTTACTTTTCTCCATTTTTCAGTATAGTTGGTAGAATTTAATAATTGTTAATGATTATTTGTCGAACCTTTGATTCAGGTTATTAGTTAATGGCTCTATCCTTTCGGTCTCCCTTAATTGGGGGTTACCGGGAGGTGGGGTCGTAACAATTGGTATCAGAGCATTGGTTCCTCACTTAACCATTAATAATTATTAAATTTTACAAACTCCATAGAACCCAAGGGAGTTATTAGAGGATTATCCGAAAGAAAGAGGTGTCTAGAAAAGGATCACGACCGGGGGTTGGCAATATTTTCCTCTGCACCGCTAGTCAGAATATGAGGACTCCCAGATCCGTGTGACTGCCTGGCCAAAGTCTTAGGGTATGAATCGAAATAAGATACCTTTAGGACTTTCTCATCTTATTCATCCCTTCTCATCACAAAATTCTGTTAAGGACCTAAAGGATTAGGGTTTTCTTTCTTCTCCTCACCCTCTTCAGGTATGGGTAAGGTTAATAAGGTTTAAGGAATCCTCCACCAAATTAATGAAAAGCATGTAAATAAGATGTCATGGACATAAGCTTAATTGATTAAGTGCAAATTAAAGAATAGATACATGCTTAGGTCGTATGACATAAGTTGTCATGTGCTCAGAAGAGACCTGAGGCTAGACCTTCTTGTCGGGAGGATAAGTCAGTCTTGGAGATAGAGATCTCCATTGCAAGTACAGACCTGGCACATCCTCTGAGGATGATGCTAACCCTAACCCTAACTGAAGGTTAGAGAGAGATGAGTTGGACCAGGTGTTTGAAAGGACATGCCTTTGGGATGCTATATGATCCATGGGTGACCTAGCACCTTTGGCAACCCAACCCTGGGAAGGGTCGTGCATGTTAGGGTAAAGGATAGCTCCTTAGATGATGATGTTAGTGAAGGACCTTAGAAACCCTATGGGCTTACGCGAGTAGGGCATAGCATGCACCCAGGGTACGTTAGTAGTGTGAGTAAAGGGTTGAAACCCTGACCAGGAGAGTATGAAGGATGGCTTATGAAATAAGCATAAAGAAGTATGGATAACCTTGAGCAAAACATAAGTTGAACATAGGCTTCATCTAGGTAGGGGCATGCTTTTGAGGTCGACCCTTCATGAAGAGAGGACCTCTAATGGTGAGGTTGGTTGTAGGGTTAGAGAGAGAGCGGGACACCAAGCAAGAAGGTCGTAAACCTAGACCCCGAGATATGAGGAACAGTGGGGAGTCGAGGATGATGTGACCTAAGTGGATGATAATGGTCACCACATGCTTGATCCCTAGGGTTTGCTAATGTCTTGGTTACCATGAGAAGAACTAAACCCTAGAGAGAGGATGAGTCTGCTGGTACCTCTATACCTATGGTATAGATGAGAAGAAGAGTTCCTTAGACCCGGAGAGGTATATTATCAGGTTATGAGGCCTTGTACCTTGTTGATTGTCCTTGAGGAGGACTCAAATTTAAAGTGTTGATCAAGGAAAAAGATGACAGGAAGTGTATGTCATACCCGTTACATGTTTGGTTTGTGGTTAAGAGATAGAGTATGCAGTTGGACACATACAAGTGAACCTAGGGTCCCTAGGCCTAAGAGGGGAAGTGGTGTACCTAATGCTCATGAGGAGAGTTGAGTTCCTATAGAAGTGACCATGGTACTCCTCATGTATAGAGGAAAAGGGAAGCCCCTTAAGTTTAAGACATGTTTGATGAACCCCTCATAACTAGGTTGATGATAAAGGAAAGTATGATCTTGATCCATCATTGAGGAAAGAGGACAAGTACGACTTAGCATGGTTCAATAGGTGATCTGCTTGTGCCTTAATAGCTTGCTAGGATTAAGAATGCTCATGTGAATGTAAACCCTAAGGACGCCTGTGACCTTTGTTATTAAGGTGTAGTTTCCTCCCATCCTAGGAGAGGGACCCTTTGGTAGGATGTATACCTTTTTTGTGGGTTTTGAGCAAACCTAGAGAGGTCTCATAGGATCTTGAGAAGCTAAGTGAAAGATACATGGTATGAGAATGAACCTACAGACCCATAGATATCCATCTCTAAGTGCATGCGGATGTGTTACCATGGAGATAACCGGTATGGGGCTTGACCAAGGTAGGCAGGTTGCCATGATCCCTATGAAAGGATGAAAGTCAGCCCATGAATGCAGGAAGAGATATGATGAATGCTTGGGTAAGGTTCTAAGTTGGACATGTACTATGCTATAATCCTAAGTATATCCTAGGGTCAGGTAGGGGTAAGACCGATGGAAGTAGGAGTTGCCTAATTCCCCAGTTGCACATGACCATAGGGTCGGGAGGTAACAACTATCATTGTCTGAGGGCCATGGGTTAGGAGATTGATCACCTTCATGAACTCATGGGACCCAAAAGGCAGATGAGTAGGGCACTCTTTTGATGCATGAGGGAAGAGGGATGACCCCAAAAGTGCCGACACCCTATAGACCTAGAGGAGATGACCAAGGATTGTGAGGTGACCCAAGTAGGTTCAAAACCAGTTTTCCATGGAGGTAACTTGGATATCAAGATGATTGTAATATAGAAGCTTAAAAACACATTTCAACTTAGATTTAAAGGTGTACTAGCAAGGTGGGATGTACCATCTCTACTCTTGGAACAGGAAGAACTCTGTATTTGGACTGCAGCCAAATGTTTATTTCCTCTTGTTATGGGAGTGAGAGATAGGAAAGTACGCATGTCATACGCCAAGGATAAAAGATGATGTGAGTTGGAACGTTGTTGTGAGGCATGAGGATAGAGAGGATAGCATGACCTGGTAAAGTGAATGATACATGGATGGTTTTCAAACGCTAAAGATAAATAAGGTAGTCATCTTATAAGGATGTTTTTAGCATGAGCGATGAGTTATACCAGGTTGAATTCAAAAACCAAGAGGTGAGTCTTACAAGGTTGAGTTTGATCACCATGAGGATGAACTGAGAGTTTATTGATGAAGATAGACTTAGAGTGATATGAGATAATAAGTGGCATACAGGAAGGAGTATGTCATCAACATTACCTATTACATAAGAAGGTGAAGTGGTAATGGATGCTCTGGTTGAGATATATCTGCCTAGTTCAGTTGTTAGATTAACCCTAAGTTTGGAAAAGAAGATATGCTTGGCTAAAACTAATGTAATGAAACCAATTAATGGTTGTTTGGTTAGCCAGTCTAGTCCTTGATGTAATGAAAGGGTGGTGGTAAAACCTCAGATGCACTTCTTTGGAAAAGAAGGTGAGGAAACCTCGATAGAATGGTTTAGGGTTTTTTTTCTGAGGTATTGATCTTGAGGAATAATGACATATAGGAGATCATGAATCACCATACACCGTACTACGAAGATAATAAGTGACAATGGTATTGTAGATACCTAAGATAAAGTTGCATGTGGTATATGGCCATACAAGAAGAGGATGATGGACGAACATCGGTAACCCAATGCATTGATATAAAGGATAAAGAGTCCCCGAAAGAGAAAGGAAGTTCATCACTATGGATGTTGTAAGTCTCCCCTGGACCAAGGAAGGTCGAGATGCAATATGGGTTATGGTAGATCGCCTTACCTAGATGACATGAGAAAGAAAGAGTTCTGTCAAGGGACAAATCTGGTTGAACTACCCATGAGAGAGATGGTACAACTAAACCATGAAGTGAGTCCAAAGGTTGTTGAGTTTAACCTAAAGGTTCCCTTCCAAAAGGTGGAAGTAGGTACATGAAGGACTCGATGTTAGTATAGTTCATCATCCATAACTAATGGTTAGTATGATCCAGACTAAAGGGTCTGATGAGAGCATATGTGCTCGTTCAGGGTGATGGCTAGAGACCGTTCTTTTCCTATGAAAGATGTAATGATGACCAACAAAGCCAGTATTGGGATTTAAAGAAGCTTTGTAAGGGAGGTTGGGTCGGTCACCACTTTAGTATGGTGATGTTGGTGAAAGGACCACAATGTGTGTAGATGAAGTCGCATTGATCGTGCAATGCTTGAACGGAGCCTAGAGACGACAAGAGTCGTGAGTGGATGCAAAGTAGTCTAACATGCAGTTCACTATGGGAAATATGTGACATGAAAAATCCGACCCCTCTGAGCTACAGTTAAGGAAGCTGGGTCCCCAATACATGGATACATTTGAGATGGATTAGTGGAGAAGATTATGGTTGACTTTACCCCTCAGGATAAAGTAATGTGTGATGAGTTCCAGGTGTCCGATTTCGAGCACTATGTGAGGTACCCCCAACCATGTGCTGAGCAATGAACCTAGTGAGCCCCAAGGGAGGCTGAAATGGCCTGAGTCACCTGTGCCGTTTATAGACGACAAGATGAAAGAACTCAGAGAAAAGAATTTGTGATAATAAAGGTTCTTTGGAAGCGCCATGAGTATGGTAAAGCCACATAGGGGACAATGATGGACATGGAAAAGTCTTATCCTCAATTGTTTGTTTGCTTGATAAAATTTTGAGGACAAAATTCCTATAAGAGGGGAAGGATGTGACAACCCCAATTTTTGGGTTTATTTGGTGAGAAATGTAATTTCTCATAATAAGGATATTTGAACAAATAATGATATGATGTATTTGGATTTTTACAATAGCCTTGATGTTTGTGTTGTGGGCTTTATTGGCTATTGGGCCCAAATAATAAGAAAATTCAATTAGTGAATGAATAATTGAATATTCAAGAAACGAATAAGAAGGAAACCTTTAGAAGGCAAATCTAAAGAAGGATTTCGTGCCTCTTGGGTTCCTTGGGTTCCAAGGAGTCCAAAGTTGCATAAAGAGTGCAATAAGAAAAGTAAAGATCAATTAAGTATTTCTTTATTAAGAAAGAAATTGAAAATAATGATAAAATGTGGAAAACAAGTGAAAAGAGATATAATTGAGTTATCATTTGTGGAATTTCGCATCCCAAGGATTCCTAATGATAAAAGGAATACCAATGAGGAAAATAAAAGAGAAATAAAGAGAAATCCTCAAAAAAAGATATTTTAATAAGAAATAAACAAGATAATGGGAAATAATGAAGTTTAATGCATTTAGATGCATGTAGAAGGATAATGAGTATCCAATAAAAGAATTTCGAAATAATAGAGTTTCTTGGGACCCAAGGAGTCCCAATAAAGAGGAAAGAAAGAGAAAATACCAAATTTGCAAAATAAAAGGATCATGTGGTACCTTATTAATGAATTATGAGGTATTGTTAAAAAGAAAGTATTTTCTATTAAAAGGAAATATAAATTTCGTGGCTAATGAATTAAAAACCAAGGATAAAGATAATAATGGAAAAGGTTTTCGAATTTCTAAATACCCAAATAATATAGTTATGTTAGAAGATAATGTTGAGAGAAGAGGTTGCTTCTTATCTAAGGAATATAAGTTTCCCTCTGAAAAGGGCTTGAGTCCTCGTGGAGGCACGCTTTAGGGATTCATTCCTCACCCGTATATAAGGGGCTAGATCCTCCAGTTCGAGTCCAGGAACAATCCCTGTGCACCTCTCTTTCTTCTTCTTCATTCAAACCCTAGACCTTGTTAGACGATCCTCTCTCTTTCTCTCACCATCGTGAAGTATACAAGAGGGCGTGGGGATCTTCTAGTTGGGGGAACGAAAATAGATCCCCTACTGGTGTGGCAAATCGTGCGGGAACCAGAGGTATCCCTGAGGACGCTGGCAGCACTCACCTTCATCTTCATGGTGAAGCGAGTTCACAAGGGAGTCTCATCGACCCTAGAACCTGGGGGAAGGATGCGGGAAGGTTGCTAGACGTCTCCCCTACCTAAACGGAGCAGGAAGGTGCTAGGAGGAGGTCTGCAATGGATCTGAGGATGCTTTTTCCTCTTCCACGGTCGGCGGGCCTGGAAGGTTGGTCCAGGTCATCGTGCCTAATCCCAGCACCACGGCCCTGAATTTTCACCTCTGTAGATACGACGGAGGGAGGCGGAAGCTTTAGGGCCATCGCCGACACCCTGGAGCCCGAGAAGGGAGGAGGAGAACTCCCCCGAGCCACTGTAGGCGGCAGCTTAGGGCTGCTCGCGAGGAAGGAGTTTGGGTGGATTTTGATGCTTTTACCCCTCTGTGATCTGAAGTGCCTTGCACTTACACGGGGGCAGTATCGACAATTCAAAATGTTTCCAAAATCGATCGCTTTGCATGCGAGGGTGACGTGGCGGCTTACTATTGGATCAAGTAAGTTGATTTTACCATAAATCATATCTCATTATTGGTAACTCTGATTAGGACAAGTAATATATGAATTTTGATCAGAAGAACACAAGGAATCCAATAAAAATAGTTTTATAGCCTGAATTTGGTCATAGTTCGAAATGTAGTGTAAATTATCATCTTTAATGAATTAAAGATTAAGAAACCCTATTTTGAAATGAATAAAGTGTTTAATAGGTCATTAGAATTGAGGTTAACCTATTAAATGTAAAAAGGTACATTATGTTCAAAAAGGAAGAACTTTGCAGGTGATTAGTCTAATTTAGAGTTTATGTGCATAAATATGCTTGAAATTTGAAAAGGGCATAAAGTTATCATCTTTAATGATTTAATTAAGGAAAAACCCTTAGATTTGATGATAGATGGACTTAATGGAATTATTTGGATAATTCAAGCTGATATTAATCTGTTGTTGATAAAAGTGAAAATAGGATCTAAAAAGATGATCTTTTTATATATTTGGCTTAATTTAGGGTTTCGTGCATGAATATGCATTAATGAGCTTGAAAACCCTAATTTAGGTGAATATGTCTTTTAATTGTTTTAATTGTTCAAATACATAAATAAACAGAGATATGATGATCCTAAGTCAATTTGGGTATAAAAGACTATTAAAATGGATAGTTGAGCAATTAAGGTTCATATAAGTAGAAAAGAGTATTTTAGGGTTTGTTGACCTAAAAGGGATAAAGTTTGAGAAATTGATCTAAGAAACCCTAATGAATATTAATGAAACCTTAATGCGGATTAGAAACCCTAGAAATCGAATCCAATTCAATAAAGTAGATTCTTGATAAAGTGTGTAATAAATAGAGTACATATCCTTTTCAAGAATTTTGTTATTGTTGATTTGCTTGCTTGGATTGCATTCTTGGTTGGATTTTCTTAATGCTTGTGAAATCATCAAATCAGGTATGTGGTTACACTTATGAATATCTCGAGTTAGTTTTTCAAGATTTACCGAAGTTTTCATCGATGCCATGAAATAATTGTTGGATGATTTTAATTCATGCAAACTATAATGTGGCTATGACTATCACATAAGATATGTGCCTACTAGCTCAAATCCTGGTCCCCTATGTGGCTTAATAATTGACCTAGTAAATGGCTACCAATGGAGTAGGTCCATTAGGTCATTAGATGACTTAGTAAATGGATACCAATGGGGGTAGGACCATCAAGTCATAATGAGTTAGATATTGGGCTACCTGTGGGTAGTGCCATGCGACTCTATTACCCTAGGTATTTCCTACCTGTAAGGTAGGTCCATGGGGGTAAGAAGCTACCTAAAGAGAGGTAGCATACAAGGGATAGCACAGAGTTAGGGGTTAGGTAAGGATTGAGTAGTATGGCTTAAAATGTAATCTTAGTTGTTAAATGATTAATTGAATGATTACGTTGTTAACATATTTGCATTATTATTGTTTCCCCCACATACCAGCTTCGGCTGACCGACGTTTTGTTTGTCGACGTTTTAGGTACAATGAAAAGAACAAACAGTAAAGTGGCATATGTGGTACTAAATTAGAATTAAAGTGCAAAGGAGGATTAGATAGATTAGTATATGTGTGGATAGATGTTTTGAAATCCCAGTTTTACAAGGTATGTAAAAGATTTTACTTTTCTCCATATTTCAGTATAGTTTGTAGAATTTAATAATTGTTAATGATTATTTGTCGAACCTTTGATCCGGGTTATTAGTTAACGGCTCTGTCCTTTCGGTCTCCCTTAATTGGGGGTTACCGGGAGGCAGGGTCGTAACAGTAAAGCTCCATAACTATACACAAACCACTACCAAGAGGTTTTAAGAGCTTTTAGGGTTAAACCCTCACCATATAACATGTTTACCATGCTTAGCTTATGACATGAAATATCATATATATATGTCTTGCATCATTATCTTTACTCGTGCATTAGGGTTCCCACATCATATTAACATTTTCTAAAGGAAAAACCACTTTAACCCATTATATTAAGGTGTTATCAACATTTTATTGAGCTAACTATTATAACATGTTCAACATTAACATATGCCTTTTAGGAGGAAGTTAACTATAATTAACCAACTTTATCCATCTGGATCATATCAAGGTGTTTTAATCATTATATTGTGCTAGTTGTCAAACTATATTTTCCATCTTTGTTAAGCACTACGATTAACACATCGTGTAACATGCTTCATTCATATGATCTTATTTCATTGTTCATACCAAATTGCATCATTTACTAGTGAATTTATCATAAGATTAAACAACAGTTTCACAGTAATCATCATTATTCATGTACATGGTTAACCATCATTTATGCATAGAGATCTATAAAACCATCTCTAGGTTTTCATCATATCATGTCTATATATCACATATCAAGATTAGATCACATCCTTACATATATATTATATCATGGTTGTGCTAAAAAAACTTATGTGAGTGACTTGTTAAAGATATATCAAAACTTTATCTAGTCCAATTGAGGTTCTCCTAACCCATACCATGAGGGTAGTTCCATTCTTAGTCTCTCTGAGCTAACTCAACTCTATGAGTATCTCATACACATATACTTTATCTTTCCTCTCGGTCTAGGGTTCTCGAATTACCTCATTGGCACTAGTGATAGCCTTACAAGCTCTATCCACATAAGCACAAACCAAAACAAGGTCTTCTACCCATGAAACATCTTACCCAAAACTTTCTTATATACACCATTAGATTCCTATGTGGGAAACCACCAACCCGAGCATGAGGCTTCACAGAAACTAACATAGCTACCTCCTCTAGGGTCTTGGGCTATCTCCCACACCCAGATGGAAGGCACTCATATTGATGTTCACATGTGTATATATAACTAGCCTCTCTCTGTATCTAGGGTTTGGTCCTCCCAGGGACATCTAGGGTTCAAGAAGACTACAGGAATCATGCATAAAGCAAATCAACTCAATCACTCAGGAGTAGTCTAGTTTAGGACATATCATATCACATATCTCAGAATTCTCATATCTTGGAGTTTAGGTTCTCTAACCTTCTCCCAATGGGTCTCACTCTCTCTGGAGTTAACCCTAAAACTGGTCCTAACACTAGAGGTCCTCCTTCGTAAAAGAGCTTGAGGCTCATGCTTACTCACAACCTTGTCTCGTCTTAACATATCTTATCTCATAAATGCCTAGTTACTTGCATCATCAACACTTATCTCAAATCCTCAAAACTAGACTTTAATCCTTAATGACAAACATATATCATCATAACCATCTTATATAATCTATACAAGACTTACATCATATTCTCAAAACTTATTTCATCTATTCGATCTATCACATATTCCAACAAGGCTCTAGACATCTAATCTAGAACTACTCTCTCTTCTAGACTGATGTCATTCACTTTCACTTAGGTTGCATGATCACCTCCTACTCATACATGTGTGGGAACACATTTTTGTAATACATATACATAATAAAATATTATATAGTTTTTCTCCGATAAAACATGCGTCAGAGAAAACTATCAAGGTTCAATCCAATTAGAATCCAAAACCAAATCTTGAAAACGAGTGTCCCACACATAGTAGAGAGTACAATGTCATCAAAACTAGTGAAAAGGGAGAGAACAAGGGCTAGACTAGTGTAGCTACTCTAGACAATGTGTGCAATATGTCTAGGGTTTCTCTTCCCTTGATGCACATCATTTCCAAATAGTGCAATGTCCCATACCGCTGCACTAGAAGGAAAGAACGACATCTAAGGACTTGCTACTCAGTAAGCACCAGTCTAGACCTAGTTCTTAGACATCTAGGTGCTAACATAGCGGCTAGGTCAGATGTAGTCTCTAAATGATGACTAATCTAACCCTAAAGATTATTAAGTTCAAGGTTCTTTGGTTTCGAGTTGCATAATGAGAAAATGTCAGGCTTTGCTATTGTTCACGCTATGATACCACCCATGACGTCCCCAGATTTTCTAAAACTTAATCTGATGTGTGACGTCCAAATCGAAACCCTCACCTCAGCGAGAATCCCTATTTAAACATCAAACACTAGGCTAAGAAAGAGAAAATCAAGGGAGTCAGAAGGAAACAATCAGTAGCACATGTACATGAACAATAATAAAACCATACCACAAATGTTCACCATTCAACATATAATTACATAATGAATTATTACATCATTTGACATTACATATTGAATAGCAAACTTATACATATACATGTACTACCACTAAACAACATTATCTTAAGACAACAGGTCTACCAGTACATTAGCTCGCCATACAACTCTCAACTATCTTGAATCTTCAAGAACATAACCGCAACCTAAACAAAAGATTACCCACGGTACACGTCAGCACAATATTTAAGAATATTGTACTGAGTACGCCTACGTGTCTTTTATATACCTCTCATCATATCTTGGCAATAAGATAAAACTAATACTTGGCAGTAATAGAAGAATATAAGAAAAGTGTATACTTGCACAAACATATTCATTAGCAAAAGAGAACACATCTATTTTAAGTACATTTCCATCATATATCTCATGCGTCTGCCACCAAGTGGCTTTGACGTCTTCATGCCTTATGATCTACCACCAAGTGGTTTTTGATCATTATACAAACATCATATGATCTACCACCAAGTGGTTTGTGATCATTATGCATGCGCTCTACCACCAATTGGTTTATGAGCTATATTATGATGGAACATATATATTATGTTTGCAGGTGTTCATAGCCATAAATATGGAAATTCCAGCAACATATCATACAAGACAATAATTTCAATCGATACCATATGCCAAGTCTTTACTACCATATAACACAAGCATAATGTATAATAAGCCAAGTAAGAGGTAATGGTGTACCTTGATCGAGAGATAGATCATTCTAAACACATATTCCTCATGTCATCTAACCTTGGTCATCCCAGATTAAGACAAGACCACATACTATCATCAGATTCTCATCATCTTAACCCTAGTCGTGTTCATTAGGGTTTATCTTATCTCATTAGGATATTCCCACTTTTACTTGCATTCTTGTCTTAGATTTATCTTACTGATGTCATTTTCCAGATTATGATTCATTATCTGAATATTAGGTTCCATATCCTTTTTGGTGCACATATTAACCCTAGTTTATATACATTATTCAAATTAGGGTTACAACCCATGAATCAAGGTTCATCTTCATAGAACATGAATTTCGTGTACAAAATTGGTCTCATATTTACATATTATCTTTCCTTTATAGATATGAGAATTTTCTGTGAATTTCATCATTTATTGAGCATGTATATATTTATTGCATTTAACTTAGGGTTATTAACCCTAATTAGCCATATGAAGTGAATTACATAATTTCATGCATCAACATGATGATCACTGACATTAAGTGCATTATAAATATTATTATGGAGTTACTGACATTTTTCCATAATTTTATATCCTCATTTGATATTTATTATCCATGCACTAAGAATTACATATCTTACATGATATCACTAATATTTAAGCTTAAAAATACTGATATGATGGTTTCAAGTTATTCTACGCATTTTTCTGAGAATTTTGGTACCTTATTTGTATTTTTCTGGTGAACTTGCTATTTACTATGCATTTTGTAAGATCTAAACATTACTAAACTATTTACCTTTTTTCAACCACTCAAGACCCGCCACGTGACCACTAGCATGCGACTTCCTTGTTTGTTGTAGGCCGGTTCTTTGTTGAGCCATTTGGGTTCAAGATGGAGTCGAGCAGTTCTACGTCTGCACCCGGTTCAACTCCCTGCCTCCGTTCGCTTCTCACGCGATCAGTCCCAAGTGGGACTCTATTCCTCTACAAACATCTGTCGCCACCTAGACTCTCCTCCGACGACCGGTTGGCCCTCCTCCAGAGCTCCTTCTCAGACTAAAGAGCCTCTAAAGTCTTCGTCCACCACCTACGAACCTCATCGGCTAGTCGGCTTTGGTGATTTGCCTCTGGAGTTCTAGATCGCTGGGAGCTCCGGTCATGGCAGCCGCCATGGAGCTAGGAAAGGAGGAAAAACTAGTTTCCCTCCACCATTTTGATATTTGGGGCTTCCAACAACTTCAGATTTCCTCCCTGGACTAATCCTTCACCTTCAAAACCACTGATAAGCCCTCTTGCTACACCGCCCAACCTAGTGACCTTCTCCATTAAACTGACTTTGTCTTCCATGGAGGTCGAAGCCGAGGGCAAGATAGGTGGATCTATGGGTTCATCCAACCACAGGGAGTAATTCCTCTCCATTCATCCTTATTAACTCTCTCTGATCGATGCTCTAGCTCCCCTCCCTTCCTCTTGACCAGACATGCTCGTCTCAGTGGAGAGGTGGAGAGGAGTGGGAGCTCTTTCTCCCTGTTCTCTTCATCATATGCCCCAAATGAGGGGGTCAGTCCAGTCGTGCTCACTAGAGGAACCCAACTCCTCTATTAGTTCTTGTCTATGACCCACATTCTCGATGAGTGGTGGCTCAGAAGACTGTAGGGTCAGCTGTCCCACGATCTCCATTGCGACGGGAGGTAGGAGGAGGGCTCTTGGTCGTCTGATCGTCATCCAAGGGCTCAACACAACCCCTTCACAAGGTCAATCCATGGCTCTCCCCTCTCAAAGGCCATGAACACTAGGTTAGAGATCTAGGGCCATAAATTAGCTATGCAAACGTAGTCCAACATCTAGGGGCATCTGACACATAATAAACCTTAGAACTTTGGCCATTAAATCATCAATTATGCTCATTATTTCACAACTTCAAACCATCATAACTTCTTCTAGGGTCCTCCAATTGCCACCAAATTTTAACCATAGCTCTATCATCACTCAAGATACATAATAATCAAATTTGGTGACAAAAATCACCTATATGACTTGACAACTAAATTCTTCAAAGGACATCAAATATGGGGATCTTAATCATGATATAAATATCATTTGACATCCAAAATTAGAAAAACCACTTGGAACTCTTGATATAACCCAACATATGAGTTATAGATAAATATGGAGATTTAAGGATTCCAAAAGTCCACTCCATCACATCCTACACACCTTAAAGGATATTTCGTCCTCAAAATTAAGCCATAATCCACTTTATCACATCAATTACATCTTAAAAGAAATTTCGTCCTCGAAAGTAAACCATACTCATACTTCTAGGGAAAACCTTATCTTGCCTTCATCCACCTGTAGGCACTATTCTATGTGTAACATATCCAAAAGAAAAGCTCCATAACTATACACAAACCACTACCAAGAGGTTTTAAGAGCTTTTAGGGTTAAACCCTCACCATATAACATGTTTACCATGCTAAGGTTATGACATGCAATATCATATATATATGTCTTGCATCATTATATTTACCCGTGCATTAGGGTTCCCACATCATATTAAAATTTTCCGAAGGAAAAACCACTTTAACCCATTATATTAAGGTGTCATCAACATTTTATTGAGCTAACTGTTATAACATGTTCAACATTAACATATGCCTTTTAGGAGGAAGTTAACTATAATTAAGCCACTTTATCCATATGGATCATATCAAGGTGTTTTAATCATTATATTGTGCTAGCTGTCAAACTATATTTTGCATCTTTGTAAAGCACTACGATTAACACCTCGTGTAGCATGTTTCATTGATATGATCTTATTTCATTATCCAAACCAAATTCCATCATTTACTAGTGAATTTATCATAAGATTAAACAACAATGTCACATTAATCATCATTATTCATGTACATGGTTAACCATCATTTATGCATAGAGATCTATAAAACCATCTCTAGGTTTTCATCATATCATGTCTATATATCACATCTCAAGATTAGATCACATCCTTACATATATATTATATCATGGTTGTGCTAAAAAAACTTATGTGAGTGACTTGTTAAACATATATAAAAACTTTATCTAGTCCAATTGAGGTTAGCCTTACCCATACCACGAGGGTAGTTCCATGCTCAGTCTCTCTGAGCTAACTCAACTCTATTAGTATCTCATATGCATATACTTTATCTTTCCTCTCAGTCTAGGGTTCTTGAATTACCTCATTATCACTAGTGATATCCTTACAAGCTTTATCCACATAAGCACAAACCAAAACACTCTATGACATACTCTTCATAGGTCTTCTACCCATGGAACATCTTACCAAAAACTTTCTTATATACACCACTAGATTCCTATGTGGGAAACCACCAACCCGAGCATGAGGCTTCACAGAAACTAACATAGCTACCTCCTCTAGGGTCTTGTGATCTCTCCCACACCCAGATGGAAGGCACTCATATTGATGTTCACATGTGTATATATAAGTAGCCTCTCTCTATATCTAGGGTTTGGTCCTCCCAGGGACATCTAGGGTTCAAGAAGACTATAGGAATCATGCATAAAGCAACTCAACTCAATCACTCAGGAGTAGTCTAGTTTAGGACATATCATATCACATATCTCAGAATTCTCATATATTGGAGTTTAGGTTCTCTAACCTTCTCCCAACGGGTCTCACTCTCTCTGGAGTTAACCCTAAAAATGGTCCTAACACTAGAGGTCCTCCTTCGTAAAAGAACTTGAGGCTCATGCTGACTCACAACCTTGTCTCGTCTTAACATATCTTATCTCATAAAAGCCTAGTTACTTGCATCATCAACACTTATCTCAAATCCTCAAAACTAGACTTTAATCCTTAATGACAAACATATATCATCATAACCATCTTATATAATCTATACAAGACTTACATCATATTATCAAAACTTATTTCATCTATTCCATCTATCACATATTCCAACAAGGCTCTAGACATCTAATCTAGAACTACTCTCTCTCTTCTAGACTGATGTCATTCACTTTCACTTAGGTTGCATGATCACCTCCTACTCATATATGTGTGGGGACACATTTTTGTAATACATATACATAATAAAATATTATATAGTTTTTCTCTGATAAAACATGCGTCAGAGAAAACTATCAAGGTTCAATCCGATTAGAATCCAAAACCAAATCTTGAAAATGAGTGTCCCACACATAGTAGAGAGTATAGTGTCATGAAAACTAGTGAAAAGGGTGAGAACAAGGGTTGGACTAGTGTATCTACTCTAGACAATGTGTGCAATATGTCTAGGGTTTCTTTTCCCTTGATGCACATCATTTCCAAATAGTGCACCGTGCCATACCACTCCACTACAAGGAAAGAACGACATCTAAGGACTTGCTACTCAGCAAGCACCAGTCTAGACCTAGTTCTCAGATATCTAGGTGCTAACCTAGCGGCTTGGTCAGATCTAGTCTCTAAAAGATGACTAATCTAACCCTAAAGATTATTAAGTTCAAGGTTCTTTGGTTTTGAGTTGCATAATGAGCAAATGTCAGGCTTTGCTATTGTTCATGCTCTGATACCACCTGTGACGTCCCCGAATTTTCTAAAACTTAAACTGATGTGACGTACAAATTGAAGCCCTTACTTCAGTGAGAATCCCTATTTAAACATCAAACACTATGCTAAGAAAGAGAAAATCAAGGGAGTCAGAAGGAAACAATCAGTAGCACATGTACATGAACAATAATCTAACCATACAACAAATGTTCACCATTCAACATATAATTACATAATGAATTGTTACATCATTTGACATTACATATTGAACAACAAACTTATACATATACATGTACTACCACTAAATAACAAGATCTTTAGACAACATGTCTACCTGTACATTAGCTCGCCATACAACTCTCAACTATCTTGAATCTTCAAGAGCATAACCACAACATAAACAAAAGATTACATGTGGTACACCTCAACACAATATTCAAGAATATTGTATTGAGTATGCCTATGTGTCTTTTATATACCTCTCATCATATCTTGGCAATAAGATAAAACTAATAGTTGGCAGTAATAGAAGAATATAAGAAAAGTGTATACTTGCACAAAGATATTCATTAACAAAAGAGAACACATATATTTTAAGCACATTTCCATCATATATCTCGTGCCTCTACCACCAAGTGGTTTATGAGCTATATTATGATGGAACATATATATTATGTTTGCAGGTTTTCGTAGCCATAAATATGGAAATTCCAGCAACATAGTATACAAGACAACCATTTCAATCAATACCATATGCCAAGTCTTTACTACCATATAAAACAAGAATAATGTATAATAAGCCAAGAAAGAGGTAATGGTGTACCTTGATCGAGAGATAGATCATTCTAAACACATATTACTCATGTCATCTAACCTTGGTCATCCCTAATTAAGAAATGATCACATACTATCATCAGATTCTCATCATCTTAACCCTAGTCGTGTTCATTAGGGTTTATCTTATCTCATTAGGATATTCCCACTTTTACTTGCATTCTTGTCTTAGATTTATCTTACTGATGTCATTTTCTAGATTATGATTCATTATCTAAATATTAGGTTCCATATCCTTTTTGGTGCACATATTAACCCTAGTTTATATACATTATTCAAATTAGGGTTACAACCCATGAATCAAGGTTCATCTTCATATAACATGAATTTTGTGTACAAAACTGGTCTCATATTTACATATTATCTTTCCATTATAGATATGAGAATTTTCTGTGAATTTCATCATTTATTGAGCATGTATATATTTATTGCATTTAACTTAGGGTTATTAACCCTAATTAGCCATATGGAGTGAATTACATAATTTCGTGCATCAACATGATCATCACTGACATTAAGTGCATTATAAACATTATTATGGAGTTACTGAAATTTTTCCATAATTTTATATCATCATTTGATATTTATTATCCACGAACTAAGAATTACATATCTTACATGATATTGCTGATATTTAAGCATAAAAAGATTGATATGATGGTTTCTTGTTATTCTACACATTTTTATGAGAATTTTGGGACAATATTTGTATTTTTATGGTGAACATGCTATTTACTATGCATTTTGTAAGATCTAAACATTACTAAACTATTTACCTTTTTCAACCACTCAGGACTCGCCACGTGGCCACTAGGGTGCGGCTTCCTTGTTTACTGTATGTCAATTCATTATTGAGCCATTTGGGTTCAAGATGGAGTCGAGCAGTTCTGCGTCTGGACTCGGTTCGGCTCCCTGCCTCCCTTCGCTTCTCACATGACCAATCCCAAGTGGGACTATGTTCCCCTGCAAACATCTGCCACTGCCTCGACTCTCCTCTGGCGACTGGTTGGCCCTCCTCCAGAGCTCCTTCTCAGACAAAAGTGCCTCCAAAGTCTTCGTCCACCACCTGCAGACCTCTTCGGCTAGTCGGCTCCAGTGATTTGCCTCTGGAGCTCTGAATCAGTGGGAGCTCCTGTCATGGCAGCTGTCATGGAGCTAGGGAAGGGGAAAAACTAGTTTCCTGCCACCATTCTGACATCTGGGGCTTCCAAAAACTCCAGATTTCCACCCTGGACTCGTCCTTCACCTTCAAAACCACCGCTGAGCCCTCTTGCTACACCACCCAACCTGGTGACCTTCTCCATTAAACTGACTTTGTGTTCCATGGAGGTCGAAGCCGGGGGCAAGATAGGTGGATCTATGGGTTCATCCAACCACAGGGAGTAATTCCTCTCCATTCATCCTTATTAACTCTCTCTGATCGATGCTCTAGCTCCCCTCCCTTCCTCTTGACCAGACATGCTCGTCTCAGTGGAGAGGTGGAGAGGAGTGGGAGCTCTTTCTCCCTGTTCTCTTCGTCATATGCCCCAAATGAGGGGGTCAGTCCAGTCATGCTCACTAGAGGAACCCAACTCCTCTATTAGTTCTTGTCCACGACCCACATTCTCGATGAGTGGTGGCGCAGAAGACTGTAGGGTCAGCTGTCCCACGATCTCCATTGCGACGGGAGGTAGGAGGAGGGCTCTTGGTCGTTTGATCGTCATCCAAGGGCTCAACACAACCCCTTCACAAGGTCAATCCATGGCTCTCCCCTCTCAAAGGCCATGAACACTAGGTTAGAGATCTAGGGCCATAAATTAGCTATGCAAACGTAGTCCAACATCCAGGGGCATCTGACACATAATAAACCTTAGAACTTTGGCCATTAAATCATCAATTATGCTCATTATTTCACAACTTCAAACCATCATAACTTCTTCTAGGGTCCTCCAATTGCCACCAAATTTTTACCATAGCTCTATCATCACTCAAGATACATAATAATCAAATTTGGTGACAAAAATCACCTATATGACTTGACAACTAAATTCTTCAAAGGACATCAAATATGGGGATCTTAATCATGATATAAATATCGTTTGACATCCAAAATTAGAAAAATCACATGGAACTCTTGATATAACCCAACATATGAGTTATAGATATATATATGGAGATTTAAGGATTCCAGAATTCCACTCCATCAAATCCTACACACCTTAAAGGATATTTTGCCATCTTCATATAACATATATTCTATGTATAAAACTGATCTCATATTTACATATTATCTTCCAGTTATTGAAATGAGGGTTTTCCATAAATTCCATCATTTATTGAGCATGTATGTATTTATTACATTACATTTAGGGTAATTAGCCCTAAATAGCCACATTAAGTAAAATACATGATTTTGTACATCAACCTGACCATATCTGACATCATATGCATTGTAAACAAGGTTTTGGACTTACTGACATTTGTTTCCATAATTTTATGTCATCATTTGATATTTATTATCCATTAAACCAAAATTTCACTAATTACATGATATCACTAATAATAGTGCATCAAAAGCCTGATATTATTCTTCCATCTTATTTTATGCATTTTTTTGAGAATTTTGGTATATCATATGTATTTTTCTGATAAGCGTGCTAATTATTGTAAATTATACAAGATCTAGACATTTACTGAATTATTACCTTTATTAGCAAATCGGAGGCTGCCACGTCACCACTAAGAGGCGTTGCTCTTCTTTGGTTGAGTTGGCTGGTTCTTTACTGATCTGCCTAGTTTGGTCTGGGATGTGATTGTCCGGTTCACAAGGAATCTGACTTGGGCCGGTCCGCATCTCTCTTTCTTCCTCGCATGATGCCTGTGTGCATCCGTTCTCTGCGCCACATGACACCCGCAACCCAGTGTGTGTCGCCTCCTGGAAAACGGTTGCCGCTGAGGCGCCCTCCTCCACCAACTGCAAGGGAGCTCAACGAGTCTATCCATGTGAGTCCGCAGTGATAGGGATCCGTGGTGCCGACGTCGCTGGCTTCTTCTCCAGTGAGGAAAAATGGCTGCCCACCTCTTCTAAGGCGATGAGATCTCCTGCCATCTGCACTCAAAGCGTCTCCCAGACTCCCAACTTCTCCAAGAAAATCGTCCACAGTTCCTGCTAACTCAGGCCACATTCTCGATGTGGATATCAATGGACGTTGATATTGTTTCTCATGGTAACACCTACAATGAAGAAGAGACCCGCAACTTTTTGATATCTCATCTGCGGTTGAGATGAAGAATATCCAACCTTGAATCTGTGGCACTTGAGTCCCTCACGTATGAACTAGTCACATAAAGCAACCGAGTCAAATGCTAGAAAAGGGTCACGCATCCCACTTAAACCAATTAGCCGTGTGACATATTAATCTCTGGTCTGGTTTAATATATCCAAAATTATACTCCTCAGCTAAATACCTAACATTAATTCCTCAATCTTCAAGCATATACATCTTCACATAAACCTCATATGAACATGAAACTTCAAAGATAGGTCCACAATATCTTAAAGTACATTCTCACCAACTTTTAGGTCTAAACTCCAATTTGACACATATCTAGGTACATGAAACATGATATCTACAAAAACATAAAAGCCTATACATTGAAAAGTCATCCAAATTCTTAAATCCATGTTTCACTTAACCAACTGGACGTCCAGAACCCTAAAAGTTGACTCCATCACATCCTTCACACCTTAACAATAATTTTGTCCTCGAAATTAAGCAAAAAAATCCAGTCCTTCACGTCATATACATCTTAAAAGAAATTTCATCCTAGAAATTAATCCATCGTTGTACTTCAAGGAGCAATCAAATGGTCTTCATCCATATGCATGGCACCATTCTAGGTGCAACATTCTCATAAACATCATGACTACGACATATATGTACCCCTCCTATGAAGGTTTCTAAAGCATCTAGGGTGAAACATCACCTCATAAGATTAAACAAGGGTTTAGAAGCTTAGGTTATGTCATTACATATCTCATATATTAGGGTTGCTTCCTTGCCCTTACCCATGCATTAGGGTTCCAACATCGTATTACCATGTTCTAAAGGAGTTAACTAAAATTATCCCATCATACCAAGGTGTCATCAACATTTTATTGAGCTAATTTGTTAGAACATATTCAACATTAACATATGCCTTTTAGGAGGGAGTTAACTAAAATTAACCCACTGTATTCATCTAGATCAAATCAAGGTGTTATAATCATTATGTTGAGATAACTGTCAAACTATATTCTCCATCTTTATTAAGAACTAGGATTAACACCTCATGTAACATGTTTCATTCAAATGAACTTATTCATTTCTCATAATAAATTGCACATTTACTAGTGATTCATTACAGGATTAGCCAACAATATCACATTATCCTCATTATTCATATACATGGTTAACCATTTATTCATTTATATCTATTAAACCATCTCTAGGTTTCCATCATATCATGTCCATATGTCAAATATCATGATTAGATCACATATTACGATCAGCTGATTTACATATATTATATCATGGTTGTGCTACACAAACTTATGTGAGTGGCTTATTAAACATATATCAAAACTTCATCTAGTCCAATTGAGGTTCTCCAAACCCTTATCATGAGGGTAGTGCCATGCTCAGTCTCTCTGAGCTAACTGAACTCTATGAGTACCTCATATGCATATACTTTATCCTCCCTCCTTGATTTAGGGTTTTTGGGTCTACCTCATTGGTACTAGAAATAGCTTTACAAACTCTAGCCACATAAGCACAAACCAAAACATGCTATGGCATACTCTTAATAGATCTCTAACCATGAAACCTCTTATCCATACATGCGTGGGGACACATTTTTGTAATACATATACATAATAAAATATTATATAGTTTTTCTCTAATAAAACATGCATCAGACAAAACTATCAAGGTTCAATCCGATTGGAATCAAAAACCAAATCTAGAAAACAAGTGTCCCACACATTGTAGAGAGTCCAGTGTCACAAAAACTAATGAAAAGGGTGAGAACATGGTGTAGACTAGTGTAGCTACTCTAGACAATGAGCGTCATATGTCTAGGGTTTCTCTTCCCTTGATGCACGTCATTTCCAAATAGTGCAACATCCCATACCACTGCACTACAAGGAAAGAAAAACATCTAAGGACTTGCTACTCAACAGGCACCAGTCTAGACCTAGTTCTCAGACATCTAGGTTCTAACCTAGAGGCTAGGTCAGATCTAGTCTCTAAAAGATGACTAATCTAACTGTAAAAGATTATTATGTTCACGGTTCTTTAGTTTTGAGTTGCATAATGAGCACATGCCAAGTTTTGCTATTGTTCATGCTCTGATACCACCTGTGACGTCGCCAGATTTTCTAAAACTTAATCTTATGTGTGACGTCCAAATTGAAATCCTCACCTCAGCAAGAATCCCAATTTGAACACCACAGACTAGGCTAAGAAGAAGAAAATCAGAGGAAGTCAGAAGGAAGCGTTAATGATGTGCACATATTAACCCTAAGTTACATGTATTATTCAAAATAGGGTTTCATCCCATGTATTAAGGGTCATCTTCATATAACATTGATTCTATGCATAAAACTGATCTCATATTTACATATTATCTTCCAGTTATTGAAATGAGGGTTTTCCATAAATTCCATCATTTATTGAGCATGTATGTATTTATTACATTATATTTAGGGTAATTAGCCCTAAATAGACACATTAAGAAAATTACATGATTTTTTACATCAACCTGACCATATCTGACATCATATGCATTGCAAAACATGGTTATGGACTTACTGACATTTTTTTCCATAATTTTATGTCATTGTTTGCTATTTATTATCCATTAAACCATCATTTCACTAATTACATGATATCACTATTATTAGTGAATCAAAAGCCTGATATTATTCTTCTATCTTATTTTATGCATTTTTCTGAGAATTTTGGTATATCATATGTATTTTTCTGATAATCGTGCTAATTATTGTAAATTATACAAGATCTAGACATTTACTGAATTATTACCTTTATTAGTGAATCAGAGGCTGCCACGTGGCCACTAAGAGGCGTTGCTCTTCTTTGGTTGAGCCGGCTGGTTCTTTACTGATCTGCCTAGTTTGGTCTAGGATGTGATTATCCAGTTCACAAGGAATCTGAATTGGGTCGGTCCGCATCTCTCTTTCTTCCTCGCACGATGCCTGTGTGCATCCGTTCTCGGCGCTGCACGACACCCGCAGCCTAGTGTGTGTCACCTCTTAGAAAATGGCCACCACTGAGGTGCCCTCCTCCACCGACTGCAAGGGAGCTCGACAAGTCTATCCATGTGAGTCCGCGATGATAGGGATTTGTGGTGCCGCCGTCGCTGGCCTCTTCTCTAGTGAGGAAAAATGGCTGCCCACCTATTCTAAGGAGATGAGATCTCCTACCATCTGCATTCAAAGCATCTCCCGGACTCCCAACTTCTCCAAGAAAACCGTCCACTGTTCCTACTAACTCAGGCCACATTCACAATGTGGGGATCAACGAACGTTGGTATTGTTTCTCATGGTAACACCTACAATGAACACGAGACCCACAGCTATTTGATATCTCATCTGCGATTGAGATGAAGAATATCTAACCTTGAATCTGTGGCACTTGAGTCCCTCACATATGAACTAGTCACATAAAGCAACCAGGTCAAAGGCTAGAAAAGGGTCACGCATACCACTTAAACCAATTAGCCGTGTGACATATTAATCTCTGGTCGGGTTTAATATATCCAAAATTATACTCCTCAGCTAAATACCTAACATTAACTCCTTAATCTTCAAGCATATACATCTTCACATAAACCTCATATGAACATGAAACTTCACAGATAGGTCCACAATATCTTAAAGTACATTCTCACCAACTTTGAGGTCTAAACTCCAATTTGACACATATCTAGGTACATGAAACATGATATCTACAAAAACATAAAAACATATAGACTGAAAAGTCATCCAAATTATTAAATCCATGTTTCACTTAACCAACTGGATGTCTAGAACCCTAAAAGTTTACTCCATCACATCCTTCACACCTTAACAATAATTTCGTCCTCGAAATTAAGACAAAAAATCCAGTCCTTCACGTCATATACATCTTAATAGAAATTTCATCCTCGAAATTAAGCCATCATCGTACTTCAAGGAACAATCAAATGATCTTCATCCATATGCATGGCACCATTCTAGGTGCAACATTCTCATAAACATCATGTCTACGACATATATGTACCACTCCTATGAAGGTTTCTAAAGCATCTAGGATGAAACATCACCTCATAAGATTGAAACAAGGGTTTAGAAGCTTAGGTTATGTCATTACATATCTCATATATTAGGGTTTCTTCCTTGCCCTTACCCATGCATTAGGGTTCCAACATCATATTACCATGTTCTAAAGGAGTTAACTAAAGTTAGCCCATCATACCAAGGTGTCATCAACATTTTATTGAGCTAATTTGTTAGAACATATTCAACATTAACATATGCCTTTTAGAAGGGAGTTAACTAAAATTAACCCACTTTATTCATCTAGATCAAATCAAGGTGTTATAATCATTATGTTGAGATAACTGTCAAACTATATTCTCCATCTTTATTAAGCACTAGGATTAACACCTCATGTAACATGTTTCATTCAAATGAACTTATTTCATTTCCCATAATAAATTGCACATTTACTAGTGATTCATCACAAGATTAGCCAACAATATCACATTATCCTCATTATTCATATACATGGTTAACCATTTATTCATTGATATCTATTAAACCATCTCTAGGTTTCCATCATATCATGTCCATATGTCAAATCTCAAGATTGGATCACATATTACGATCAACTGATTTACATATATTATATCATGGTTGTGCTACACAAACTTATGTAAGTGGCTTATTAAGCATGATATCTACAAAAATATAAAAGCCTATAGACTGAAAAGTCTTCCGAATTCTTAAATCCATGTGGCACTTAACCAACTGGACGTCCAAAACCCTAAAAGTTGACTCCATCACATCCTTCACACCTTAACAATAATTTCATCCTCGAAATTAAGCCAAAAAATCTAGTCCTTCACGTCATATACAATTTAAAAGAAATTTCATCCTCAAAATTAAGCCATCGTCGTACTTCAAGGAACAATCAAACAGTCTTCATCCATATGCAGGGCACCATTCTAGGTGCAACATTCTCATAAAAATCATGTCTAGGACATATGTGTACCACTCCTATGAAGGTTTCTATGCTGTAAAGACATAGTCTCTACTATTAAACATGATAAACAAATACATCAAATGTGTGGCTATGGAAGAAATAAAACTTGACTTTATTCAAAATGTATAAAGAGTACATTATAAAAAATTCCCAAATGGGAGTACAACTTTATACAAGCATAGGATCTAGGTAGAGGAAGACTTAAACTAATACAACTTGTCTCCACAAACAACATAACAAAAGTTTATGCAACCAGTCCAAGCTATCTAGATGTGCAAGATCTCCTTAGCCTTAGGCAGTTTCACCAAGCTTTCATGCGCACTCTGACCATGATCTGGGTGGTTGGGATCACCCAGTAAGAGATAGAAAAAAAAATGTATGTGTTATTCAAGAGAAATAGGACAAATAAATAATCTAATGCATTGAAATATAAAAGATTCTCTACACTAATAGATTTTAAAAGAAATGAGGCAGGTATAAGAATAAGAGAGAGAAGACTTCCATAATCAATCAACTAAATTAATCACTTAGCATGAATATATTAAGACACAAAGTCATCTCAATGTAGGGTGAGGCACCTACCGGACCTCACCAAGTGGCAGGGGGACTAAAACCCTAGTGCCTATATTACGTGGCAAGGGGACTAAAACCCCAATGCCTAATATAAAATGGCAGGGGGACTAAAACCCCAGTGCCCGAAAGGAGGACTAAACCCTCAGTGCCCTATGGGTGGTTTGTACACATGTACACTACATTGTCATTTGGCCTAAAACACATCATGCTTAATAGTTCACTTGGTAGTAGTGAAAATATAAAAGTAACATTTGCATCATAGAATTTGGGAATAAAACCCACGAATAAACCACATGAAGGAGGCAACATAGGATATAGCAAGATTTAAACATTTCTAAGTAAATGAGCCAACATATGTAGTAGCAAGATTCACATGATTCAAATGAATGAGCTATGACGCAATTAGAAGCATCAAATAAGTAAAGATCCAAATAAAGGCATTTAGGAGGATATCAAGGCTAGCACAAAATGTTTGTAGGGTTGAATAAGACCCAACTGAAGGATTAGGATTTTTTGCACATAGATTTCACATTCATGCATTCCACACATATAATAGGAATCACATACAAAAATAAGTATCACATACCAAAATAGGATCCACATAGCTTATTGTAGATTCTTAATCATCATTTCCCAACAAAAGCTTGTTATCCTATTCCATTTTCCCTAGGTATAAATGTTTCACATGAATTAATATATATTAAGGCATAAAGCATAGAAAAAACCCTAATCGTGCAGTGACCTATGCATTAGAACCATTTTTAGCATCATAACTAGCTAGATGGTGAAACAATTATTCCAAAGAGAAACTCAAAGCACATACTTTTGAGTATGCGGGGTGAAAGTGAGTGTACATCCTTGACATGCTGACCCCAAGGCTATTGAGAGCAGCTAAGGCCGTGTTGTATACGTTGTGAATGAGTATGTTCCGGTTGTACTTCAGGTGGCAGGGTTTTTCTTTGCATATCTTGGTGTCTAGTGTTGTGACCTGTATCGAGGGTGGAATATGCATTATTAGCTTGACTATATGTCATTGTTGGCAGTTTGACTAATATGTCACTGCATTCGATCCATATTGATAGGGCATAGTTGAGATCGTAGGATTACAATTCTCGTAGATCGTGAATGGAACTGATTTTGACTTCAGTGGTCAGTTGGACTTTGGGTTGTACGAGTCAAGTTCCCCAAGTCATAATAAAAGATGTAATACATCCATGCAGTATATCTTCTACGGTTAAATACGATCCACAATGGATGTTAACCCCTGACATGTTCTCCTACATTGCTAAATATTATATAATGCAATAAGAGACATCAATTGTGAGTAAATGATAAGTTTTACTTGCCCTCTTATATATCTTGTTGATCCTACATGATGTTATGCTTAATTGTTTAGTTACTTAACTACTTAACTTGCTTGGTATTTAGAATTGTTTAATCTGCTCAATTACATATTAAATACCCAATATGCTCAATTCAACATACTGTTAAATATTTTGGTGTAATCAATAATCATTGTGGAGAGTTATATCTCAACTGGGACATGGGTCTGACCTCGTGGGTTACCACATCTTTTAGGTGGTCGACGGAGGCATTTCAGGATCATGCTATTGAAGAGGAGCATCATGGTGATCAGTAGACGTCAAAGGTGGGAAAGTTGTAGTTATAATAGTAGAGTCTTAGTGTTGTCCCTGTACTCTCAGGTCTGGGTATGGGATGTGTTTTATAGATGATATACCTGTATTGACATAAGTTTTTGGCAATATGCCAGTGTTTTTATATATGGCATGTACATGTGAAAAACCTCTTTTGGCAATGTGCCAGTGTTTGTATATATGGCATGTACATGTGAAACACCTCTTTTGTATACAAGTTGTGGCTGAGGCCAGTGGATTTAGATGTAAATACCTGGTATGGTATATGATCTATGGAAAATATGGACCTCTATGTAAATGTTTCAAAACATTTTTATGATGTTGAAAGTGGTTTTAATTATTCCAATTTTCTGATTATATGATTAGTTAGTAGTTAACCATGTTTTATGTTTTGAGTAGTCTCATTTAGTGTGATGAGGTCTCACAACGACCATACTCATGTGATTCAATATGTGACATGTGAACTCACATGTATCCATACATTCTTCTCTAGTTTAAGGAACATCGATTGTATGTTGAGAGGATGACGATTCCATGCATCGAGTTCAATCCAGATATCTAAAATAAAGGAACTATACGATCACGATAACACTAATTATAGATTGTAGGCTGAAGTTGTTATCCAACCTTTTGAATTACTTGGGTAGAATTGATGTGTTGTTAGACGTCGCTCTTAGATTGTTATATCATAATTGGTTATGCACATTCACTACCAATGTTCTTTCTAGACCTATAGGGTCACACACATAGAATACACTTGGAAAAGGTGTACATTCATGAATGGTGTGTAACTTGATTACTAAAGGTGTTTAGGTATTCTACTAAGATTAAAAGTTGACTGACTGGAATCTGAATTGACCTATTCAAGTGTTGAACTAATCAGTTGGAAGGTCAGGACAATTGGAATCAACATTGGCTAATAAATGGATGAATTAGGGTGTGATACGGTCGGTTCACAGGTCCAACTGACCGGCTCATGAGATGAAACACCTAGTTCAATAGTCATTTCGATTGTATCAAGGATTGGTTCTGATGTCATGTTTTGCATTAATCGTGCATTGAATACCAATGTGATTCAGAACAAGAAATTACACAAAACAATCAATTGTCTATGTGAAACGATGGGTTCACTGTGAGAAATGACTGATTCTTCGTGTGTAGGTTTTGGAAATTTTGTGAATCCAACCTTTCGACTCTCGCACTGATTCGGAACCCTGGCCCTGGCCTCTCCTATAAATAAATATAGAGGTATTGGGGATTCTCATACACAATAATTGTTGTGGAAATTGTTATTCTCTCTGGTTGTGGTAACCAATATAGTGAGAGATAAAAAGGGAGAGAAAATTGGGGGAGAGTGAATAAACTCCAGTAAGTTGACATTCTAAAAGGATAACTCCTTCCCATTGGCTATGGTAGCACAACATGGAGTTCCTGGTGGTCTACATGGACTTCTCTAGAGACGGGAGGCTTCTACCTCTAAGAGAACTCTGTCAATCGTCATCTGTGGTGTCCAGACCAGGAGGCCAATATTGACGATTGTTTGAGTGATGCCTGAAGAAGAAGTGCAATGCTTCTTGGAGAAGAAACATGATATTGTATCAAGAGTTGTCGTTGGACTTGCTCTAGGACCAAAAATAACTCTCATTATTTTCCTTCCTAGATACATTGTTGTTGATGCAATCTTGATGTTAAGGGGAATCATGATTTAAAGTTTTGTTTCCTATGCCTTATCTGTCACCCTGATTTCCCTACCATGCTATCAAAGCCACACCAATTTATAGTGTATCTAAATTTAAATCGATATGATTGGAATTAATTTTATTGCATATGATGTGAATGTTAAACTAGTAAATATGCATATCTAATTAATTACCACATACGATTAACAAACTAATATATATGATATGATATATATGAAATTCACACGCATCATCCTAAAAGTTAATTCTAATGGTGGATGTGAATCATGGTAATGGACAATAACCCTAGATCTATGTTACGACCCCACCTCCCGATAACCCCCAATTAAGGGAGACCGAGAGGTCGAAGCCGCACACATAATTTCCGGATCAAGATTCAGCAATTAATTGATAACAATTAATAAATTCTACTAGACTATACTAAACTGAAAAGCTGTAATAAATAAAACTTTTACATACCTTTGAAAATTTGGATTTCTAATACTTCTATCCAGAACTCTGGCTAACTAACTAATCCTCCTTGGACTTTAATTAGTGTATTTCACAATATGACGGATTACTGTTTGTCCTTTTTTTTGTACCTAAAACACCGACAAACAAAACGTCGGTCAACCAAAGCTGGTATGTGGGGGGATTCACTAATCGTGCAATTATCTATAACAAATTATTGTATCCAATTATCAATTAACAAACAATATTACGTTTTAAGTATAACTACGCGATCCATGTGTACCCTATCCCCTGCGTTGTCCCTACAGTGGACCTGGATACTACCTCCCTTATGGTAGATTCCCATTTTACCCCTCATGACTTCACCTAATAGGTGAATCAATTTCTAGGGCTGAGTCACATGGCACTACCCGTGGGTAGCCCACTCCTTAACTCATGGTATGCTAAGAGTCTCATGGCACTACACATGTGTAGCCCAGTTTCTGACTCATGATACCCTAGACCTTGCTCTAGGTTATCCTTAGCCTTGACATAGCCACAGGGATGGACTCGGATCTAGCTAGTCATACATATATACTGATAGTGATAGCCATAGTCACTTTATAGAGGCAGGAATTAAAACATCCAACAGTTATTTCACACATTTAGGGACACGTCGATAAAACCTCGGAAAACTATGCGGTATAGCCATAAACGTAACCACATACCTCTTATTGCAGTTTCAGATACCGAATCAAGAATGAAGAAATAGAATATCCAAGTAAGCAAGCAAAGGCACATAAACCCTGAAATAAAAGTACAAATTTACTTTTATTAATATTTATCTAGTATCATTATGTCCCTTAGGGTTTCTATCCAATTTTAGGGTTTTCTTGAAAATTAGGGTTTTGCTTTCATTTTCAATTACTATGAACCCTAATTCATCAAATCCATGTAAAACCTTTAAATTATTTCCTTTTAATATTCCTAATAATTTTAGGATCATTATTTAGCACTTTATCAAAATAACATGGTTTCCTTCCTAAATTAGGGTTTTCATGTTCATCATACTTCATACATAGTCTTAAACCCTAATTTAGTCATATTTGCAATTACAATGGATGATATCTTCATATTATTAATTAAAAGGTAAATAACCCTCCATTCAACCCATTAGGTTACAAAGAAACATCTTTTTCATGCAATTAGGGTTTTCAAATAGCTTGAAATACATTTTACTAGCAAATTAAAATACTTTTGCAAAACGAACTGGAATCAGGTTACATAATCATTTTTAACAGATTCCTTGTATTTTTCTACCCAACTTTCATATATAAAGTTTCTTTATTCGAGATTCCTAGCAATTACTATGATTTTAGCAAGGAAAAGTATTTTTCTAGATTATTTGGCAGATAGAAACAAATACCGAAAATTTGGTAGCTGCTTGATCAGTGGACCGGTGGTCCACTTCTCGGATCCGACGGCTCAGCCTGACGTGCCCTATCTTCAGCCTCACTTGTGTGGGATCGTTGGATCGAACCGGAGTCCACCGTGGACCACGATCTGAGGGTTGGCGATTCGTCGTCTACCTCTGGTCTTGAGCGAGGTCGCGTGGTCAACTCGGTAGTTGACCTTGAGCTCCCGGCCACCCACAGAACAGCCGAGAGGCCACGAAGCTTCTATGGCGCCTCACGAACTTGTTGCCGCCCTTAATTTCACGATTACCCTTGACCTTCACCCCTTGCACCTCGCCGGAAGGTCGCCTCCGATCAGCTAGTCGTGGGAGGGGTCTATCAGGCTAGAAACCCCAATTGAGAGTACGGTTCTGCTCGTCTCTGCTCTCCGCAGCCAGAGGGATAGTTTGTAGGGTTGCTGGTGTGCTCACGATGCCCCTCTTATATAGGGCTAGGACCCAGGAGTCCAGAGATTGGGGGATTCCTTCCCCGACGAGGACTGCCCATAAAATTTGGGTCAAAAACAGTCGCACAGATCTCCTGGACTCAAAGGGATCGTTATTTCATTAATTCCTTGCCACCAATTCGCTGAAAAAGAAGAGGAAACTTCCTCCCAAACCAGCGAGATTCCCTGACTCATCGGGATCTAGACGATGAACCGGGTCAGTTGGATTAAGATCCAACGGTCCCAATCGTCCACGTTCAACCAGGAAAAGAATAAAAAAATTTCCGATAAAACAAGGAAAGTCTTTATTTTTAAGACCACTTGGAAATTTAATAACTCTCAATCCATAAGTCCTTTTGGCCTCAAATTTTAAAGGAAGGTCATACACACGTTTATCTATCATTGTGGAAAAATTGGAGTCATTATCCCAAGGAAACGAGTCCTTTACTTCAGTTTCAAGTCATCTCTTATTTAATGGTATTTTCCACATATTCTTTATTTCCTTGGCCATTATTCAATTATTTTGAGTTCCTTGAACCCCAAGGATCATTTATAACACGAAATCCTATTATGGGAAATTATCTTTTAGCCTTTTGATCACTTTTACTCATTTTCTTATATATTCCATTATTCCCTTGTATTCTTTTATTAAATGGAATTCCCTTTTTCATTTCTTTTTATTTTTCTTTCAAATGGGCTTAATGGCCAATAAGGCCCATCAAGAAAGCATGCAAGGCCATTATATACAAAATTCATTCAAAACAAACCATGAAATCACACATTGGTCTTATTTATTTATTTAGAAGAGATTTGCAAATCTCATTACATGCATTGGAAAAATGAGGTTATAACATCCTCCCCTCCTTATAGGAATTTTTCCCTCAAAATTCAACAATCAAACAAACAAATTTGGATATGCCTTTTCCATTTCCGTCTTCAGCTCCCATGTGGCCTCGTCCTCTCCATGGTGCTTCCAAAGAACCTTTACCATCTCTATATTCTTATTTCTGAGCTCTTTTACCTTGGTATCTAGAATCCACGAAGGCAACTCAGGATAAGACAACTTTCCTTAAAGCTCAATTGGTTCAATGCTCAGCACATGGCTTGGATCTTGCACATATCACTTCAGTTTGGACACGTGAAACACATCATGCATCATACTGTATTGAGGGGGTAACGCCAAATGATATGCGGCTTCACCAATCCGTTCTAACACTTCAAACGGACCCACATATTGGGGACTCAACTTTCCTCTATTTTTAGCTATAGCTCAGAGCGGTCAGATTTTCAGAAAGACATGTTCTCCCACAGCGAAATGCACATCAGTCCGCTTCACATCAGCATACGACTTCTGTCTGTCTTGGGCTCTCTTTAGCCTTTACCTGATTAAAGCGACTTTATCAGCATACACTTGGAGTTCATCTGACCTCAATAAGGTCCTTTCCCCAACTTCATCCCAGTGAAGTGGTGACCGACACGGTCTCCCATACAAAGCTTCATATGGAGGCATCTCGATACTGGCTTGGTAACTATTGTTGTAGGCAAACTCAGCTAAAGGCAGGTACTACTCCCATGATCCACCCCAATCGAGCACACAAGCTCACATCAGATCTTCTAAGGTCTGAATTGTCCTTTCAGACTGACCATCTGTCTGAGGGTGATAAGCTGTACTAAACTTCAACTTTGTACCTAGTTCCTCTTGAACCTGCTTCCACAACTTGGAAGTAAACTTTGGGTCTCTATCGAAGATGATGGAACCGGGTACACCATGCAAGCGTACTATCTCTCTGATATATAGCTCAGCTAAATCTGACACATTGGCAGTGGTTTTCAGGGCAAGGAAGTGTGCTGACTTGGTAAGGAAATCTACCACAACCCATATCGCATCATGACCTCTCTTGGTCCAGGGTAGACCCACCACGAAATCCATGGTGATCTGCTCCCATTTCCACTCTGGAATCTCTATAGACTGTAAAAGTCCGCCGGGTCGTTGGTGTTCAACCTTCACCATTTGGCACGTAAGACAACTGGCTACATAAGCTGCAATGTCTCTCTTCATCCTTGGCCACCAGAAAAACCTCTGCATGTATTTAAACATCTTCATAGTCCCTGAGTGTACCGTGTACTTAGAACCATGAGCCTCTTGTAGGATACGTTCCTTCAACGGTGAATCCTCAGGAACCCATATGCGATTCTCAAATCAGATTCCTCCGTCTATTCCCAAAGAAAGACGGGTCTGTGGCTTCTGCATCAAGCCTTTCATCTTGTCAAGTCCTCCACTGGCCAACTGTACTGCGACAATCTCACTCAATAACTCAGACTGTATCTGAATATTGGCCAAACGAACTCGATCATCCAATGGTTGAGGTGACCATTCCACCAATTCCTCTAAGCTCTTCCACTGACTAGACAAAACATCTGCACACCTGAGCTGTTTTCGACTTAAGGCATCAGCTACGACGTTCGCCTTCCCTAGATGATAGGCAATGGTGAAGTCGTAATCTTTCATGTACTCCATCCATCGTCGTTGTCGTAGGTTCAAGTCTTTTTGTGTCAGAAGATACTTCAGGATCTTATGGTCAGTGAAGATCTCAAAAGTGGCACCATATAGATAATGCCGCCAAATCTTTAATGCATGAATGATAGTAGCTAACTCCAGGTCATGTGTCGGGTAATTCACCTCGTTTGGCTTGAGCTGTCGGGAGGCATATGCAACCACGTGCCGATTCTGTTCCAACACACAGCCAAGTCCCATCTTTGATGCATCGGTGAAGATCATGAAACCCTCATTTCCTGATGGTAATGTCAAAACTGGTGCAGTGGTCAACTTCTCTTTCAGCTCTTGGAAATGAGCCTCACAAACATTGGACCACACAAACTTCACATCTTTCTGAGTCAACATAGTGAGAGGCAAGGCGGTCTTTGAGAAATCTGTGATGAAGCGTCGATAATATCCTGCCAACCCCAAGAAGCTTCATATCTCAGAGGGGTTCTTCGGTGCTGGCCAGTCTCGAACTACTGACACTTTAGCTGGATCTACGGTGATCGTTCCTCCTGAGATGATGTGTCCAAGGAACATGACTCGGTCTATCAAAAACTAAAATTTAGAGAATTTCCCATAGAACTTCTGCTTTCTCAAGATATCAAGGACCTTACTTAGGTGGTCTCGGTGTTGATCAAGGTCATCAGAATAAACCAGTATGTCATCTATAAACACTATGAAAAACGAGTCAAGGAAGGGTTGAAACACATTGTTCATAAGGTTCATGAACACACTAGGTGCATTGGACAACCCAAAAGGAATAACCACGAACTCATAGTGGCCATACCGGGTCCTAAAAGCGGTTTACGGGATATCCTCACTCTTGACTCTCAACTGGTGGTAGCCCGATCTTAAGTCAATCTTGGAAAAGACTCGAGTTGATTTCAACTGGTCAAACAAGTCATCAATCCGGGGTAAAGGGTATTTGTTCTTAATGGTAGCCTGGTTAATAATCCGGTAGTCTATGCACATTCGGAGTGAACCATCCTTTTTCTTTACAAAAAGAACCGGCGCTCCCCATGGTGATGTGCTAGGGTGGATAAAACCCTTGTCAAACAATTCCTGCAATTGCTTCTTTAGCTCAAGCAACTCAGTAGGGGCCATCCTATAGGGTGCTCGGGAAATAGGGCTTGTTCCTGGAGCTAGCTCTATGGAAAAATCCACCTCTCTCTCGGGAGGAATCCCGGGTAGATCATCCGGAAAAACATCTGCATAGCTCTTGACTACCTCTATTTCCTCTAAGGGTTGCACCTTGGGTTCGGGCTCGATAACAACTGCTAGGAAAGCTTGGCAACCTTTAGTCATCATTCTTTCTGCCTTCAGGGATGACACATACAAACTAGTGGTGGCATCTTTCCTACCTCTAATGACAAAGGGTGGGTGACCTGGTTCCCTAATGATCACTTTCGTTTCCCAACAGTCGATTTGGGCCCTATAAGTATAAAGCCAATCCATTCCAATGATCACATCAAAATCATTCATGTCATGAAGGATAAAGTCTGTAGGAAATTTATGATCTCGATATTTCACAGGTATTACCGAAGTTTTCAAAAGAGAGGTAAAGATTCGACCACTTGGGGTTGTAACATCTAAGACATATCCTAAATCCTTGATATCCAAACAAATCATAGTTGCAAGATTTCTCGAAATGAAAGTATTAGTAGATCCAGAGTCAAATAAATCTTTCACATTATGTCCCATAACTTCAAGCATGCCTACATTGTTTTTCATCATGCATTAGACCATTACATGCTTAACTTTAAAACACAAAAGAAAAACTCTAAGGGTTATTACCCTCAATCAACCGATTTGCATTAACTTGAGCCTCCTCATTGTCAATGGCAAACACCCGGGCTTGCCTTCTTTCTCCTGCAGGTGGGGCTACAGCTATAGGTGGAGCTGCCACAGGTGGTGCCGCTACTGGTGGGGCTGCCACAGGTCCTTGTCCTTTGGGCTCTGGCATAGGACAGACGGATTGTAGATCTCCTTCTTGGTGGCAACGAAAGCAAGTCTTCTTCTTGTAGCGACATTCACCAGCATGGCCCTTCCCGCAGGTGCGGCAAGGAGGTCGGTTGTTCTCTTGACGAGGTTTCCCCTTTCCTCCATGTTTACCTTTAGCTTGATGTCGTCCTGGACCTTTCTTGTGGTTGTTTCTCAGGCCTTGGGCTCCTTCAGTGAAACCCAAGTACCCCTTAGGTGGAAACGGGGCAGGCATCACGGTCCTCTCCATGTCTAAAGCAGTATTGTAGGCTTCGGTGAAGGTTCTTGGCTTGCTTGCCATCACATGGGGCCTGATGGCAGGGTGAAGGCGTTCTATGAAGTGATCCACCCTCCTTTCTTCATCCATCTTGTACCCAAGGCGTTCCAGGATCCGGAACTTACGCCCGAAGTCTGCCACATAAGAGTTTCCTTGGGTCATGTTGGTGAACTCCCTTTCCTTTTCCTTCTTAGCTGAGACTGGGATGAATCTAGCGGTGAAGATCGTCTTGAAATCAGCCCATGCCATGGGCTCCTCTGTCAAGTCTCTGCCAGTGATGTGGGTCTCCCACCATATCTTAGCTGCCCCTTCCAAGAGATGAGCATCAAAGAGGACCTTCTTGCTCGGTTGAACTTCAAGCATGTGGAAACCATTCTCTATTGCAAGTATCCAGGCTTCTGCTTTATCAACCACTTCCGTCTTATCCTCTCCCCAGAACTTCTCTATGTTCAGCTTGACAAAGTTTAGGATGGTGGCTCCCACACGTGGATGAACAGGGTGTGGTTCACCATTCTCAGCTCTAGCTATGTCTCGGAGGGCCAAAGCAATAATGGCCTCTGTCAACTTCCTCTGTTGCTCTAACCACAAGGTATCAGGGGTATGGATCATCATGGTGGGTTCTGAATCATCGACTGAGTCCTCATCCATCTGGGCTTCTTCCTCATACACATGCTGCTCTTCATATCCTTGGTCTTCTTCTTGGTTCAGGTTACTAAATTGTACCGGGTCAGGGTTAGGGACTTCTTGAGTGACTTCCTCAGGCCTCTTCCTCTTCTTAGAGGATCCACCCTCATGGTTCCTATTCGTCCTTTCAGAAGACTCCTTTACTTTACGGGGAGGCCAAACACTCCTAGCCGGTTTTCCGGAGCCCTCAGGAATAGCCAAAGTCTTAGTTCTTTCCATCTACATAAGCATAACAAGCAAACCTTTTGTTTATCATTTAAACTAGTTATACTTATGTTCAATGATATCTCATTACATATCTTTTGTTAATTTGCTGGAGGATTCTTAAACCCTTAACTTATGTGCCCATACCACATGAGTGTGGAGGAGAGAGAATCCTATTCTTAAAGCCTTAATAGAATATGTGATGAGAGGGGATGAATAGGATGAGAGAGTCTTAAAGGTATCTTATTTCGATTCATACCCTAAGACTTTGGCCAGGCAGTCACACGGGTCCGGGAGTCCTCATATTCTGACTAGCGGTGCGGAGGAAAATCTTGCCAGCCCCCGGTCGTGATCCCTTTCTAGACACCTCCGTATTTCGGATACTCCTCTAATAACTCCCTTGGGTTCTATGGAGTTTGTAAAATTTACTAATTATTAACAATTAAGTGGAGAACCATGGCTCTGATACCAAATGTTACGACCCCACCTCCCGATAACCCCCAATTAAGGGAGACTGAGAGGTCGAAGCCGCACACATAATTTCCGGATCAAGGTTCAACAATTAATTGATAACAATTAATAAATTCTACTAGACTATACTAAACTGAAAAGATGTAATAAATAAAACTTTTACATACCTTTGAAAATTTGGATTTCTAATACTTCTATCCAGAACTCTGGCTAACTAACTAATCCTCCTTGGACTTTAATTAGTGTATTTCACAATATGACAAATTACTGTTTGTCCTTTTTGTTTTGTACCTAAAACGCCGACAAACAAAACGTCGGTCAGCCAAAGCTGGTATGTGGGGGGATTCACTAATCGTGCAATTATCTATAACAAATTATAGCATCCAATTATCAATTAACAAACAATATTACGTTTTAAGTATAACTACGCGATCCATGTGTACCATATCCCCTGCGCTGTCCCTACAGTGGACCTGGATACTACCTCCCTTATGATAGATTCCCATTTTACCCCTCATGACTTCACCTAATAGGTGAATCAATTTCTAGGGCTGAGTCACATGCCACTACCCGTGGGTAGCCCACTCCTTAACTCATGGTATTCTAAGAGTCTCATGGCACTACACATGTGTAGCCCAGTTTCTGACTCATGATACCCTAGACCTTGCTCTAGGTTATCCTTAGCCTTGACATAGCCACAGGGATGGACTCATATCTATCTAGTCATACATATATACTCATAGTGATAGCCATAGTCACTTTATAGAGGCAGGAATTAAAACATCCAACAGTTATTTCACACATTTAGGGAAACGTCGATAAAACCTCGAAAAACTATGCGGTATACCCATAAACGTAACCACATACCTCTTATTGCAGTTTCAGATAACGAATCAAGAATGAAGAAATAGAATATCCAAGTAAGAAAGCAAAGGCACAGAAACCCTGAAATAAAAGTACAAATTTACTTTTATTAATATTTATCTAGTATCATTATGTCCCTTGGGGTTTCTATCCAATTTTAGGGTTTTCTTGAAAATTAGGGTTTTGCTTTCATTTTCAATTACTATGAACCCTAATTCATCAAATCCATGTAAAACCTTTAAATTATTTCCTTTTAATATTCCTAATAATTTTAGGATCATTATTTAGCACTTTATCACAATAACATGGTTTCCTTCCTAAATTAGGGTTTTCATGTTCATCATACTTCATACATAGTCTTAAACCCTAATTTAGTCATATTTGCAATTACAATGGATGATATCTTCATATTATTAATTACCAGGTTAATAACCCTCCATTCAACCCATTAGGTTACAAAGAAACATCTTTTTCATGCAATTAGGGTTTTCAAATAGCTTGAAATACATTTTACTAGAAAATTAAAGTACTTTTGCAAAACGAACTGGAATCAGGTTACATAATCATTTTTAACAGATTCCTTGTATTTTTCTACCCAACTTTCATATATAAAGTTTCTTTATTTGAGATTCCTAGCAGTTACTATGATTTTAGCAAGGAAAAGTATTTTTCTAGATTATTTGGCAGAGAGAAACAAATACCAAAAATTTGGTAGCCGCTTGATCAGTGGACCGGTGGTCCACTTCTCGGATCTGACGGCTCAGCCTGGTGTGCCCTATCTTTAGCCTCACTTGCGCGGGATCGTTGGATCGAACCAGAGTCCACCGTGGACCACGATCTGAGGGTTGGCGATTCGTCGTGTTCCTCTGCTCTTGAGCGAGGTCGCGTGGTCAACTCGGCAGTTGACCTTGAGCTCCCGACCACCCGCAGAACAGCCGAGGGGCCATGAAGCTTCTATGGTGCCTCACGAACTTGTTTCCGCCCTTAATTTAATGATTACCCTCGACCTTCACCCCTTGCGCCTCGCCGGAAGGTCGCCGCCAAACAGCTAGTCGTGGGAGGGGTCTATCAGGCTAGAAACCCCAATTGAGAGTACGGTTCCGCTCGTCTCCGCTCTCTGCAGCCAGAGGGATAGTTTGTAGGGTTGCTGGTGTGCTCGCGATGCCCCCCTTATATAGGGCTAGGACCCAGGAGTCCAGAGATTGGGGGATTCCTTCCCCGACGAGGACTGCCCATAAAATTTGGGTCAAAAATAGTCGTGCAGATCTCCTGGACTCAAAGGGATCGTTATTTCATTAATTCCTTGCCACCAATTTGCGGAAAAAGAAGAGGAAACTTCATCCCAAACCAGTGAGAGTCCCTGACTCATCGGGATCTAGATGATGAACTGGGTTAGTTTGATTAAGATCCAACGGTCCCAATCGTCCACGTTCAACCAGGAAAAGAATAAAAGAATTTCCAATAAAACAAGGAAAGTCTTTATTTTTAAGACAACTTGGAAATTTAATAACTCTCAATCCATAAGTCCGTTTGGCCTCAAATTTTAAAGGAAGGTCACTCACACGTTTATCTCTCATTGTGCAAAAATTGGAGTCATTATCCCAAGGAAACGAGTCCTTTACTTCAGTTTCAAGTCATCTCTTATTTAATGGTATTTTCCACATATTCTTTATTTCCTTGGCCATTATTCAATTAGTTTGAGTTCCTTGAACCCCAAGGATCCTTTATAACACAAAATCCTATTATGGGAAATTATCTTTTAGCCTTTTGATCACTTTTACTCATTTTCTTATATATTCCATTATTCCCTTGTATTCTTTTATTAAATGGAATTCCCTTTTTCATTTCTTTTTATTTTTCTTTCAAATGGGCTTAATGGCCAATAAGGCCCATCAAGAAAGCATGCAAGGCCATTATATACAAAATTCATTCAAAACAAACCATGAAATCACACATTGGTCTTATTTATTTCTTTAGAAGAGATTTGCAAATCTCATTACATGCATTGGAAAAATGAGGTTATAACAATCTATGTGTACATGGTTGTAGTTGTTTATTCCTATTTATATCTTGGTCTGAATACTGAGCCTCTATCTCCTTTCCAAATGTAAAATAATTCTCTTATTCCTATTTCCCCTCAAATGTAACTCGAGGTTTTCCCTTATATATTGTCATAAGAAATAGGATAGTTTTAGTTTATGTTTCATTCTGAAAAGATGTTTTGTACCAGATGAACCGACTGGCTCATGAGACAAATCGATCAAACAGAGGACTGAGGACGACAACTGACATGAAGATGAACCAATAAACTGGTGGCCCAACCGATTGGTTGGAAGTGTCCAGACACCACTTGGACCTGAGAACCAGGTGACTGCTTTTGGGAGACCAACCGAGTGATCAAGAGGCAAGCCAAATGGTTCAACAATTGAACTTATCAACCCAAATTGGTTCTAGCACTGATTTTCATCAACAATAGGTTGCATGTGATGTAGACCCTAGGTGGTAGTAATTCCTTGTGGCTCCAAGGAATTACAATAGAATGGACATAACCATCACTTGTGTGTTTAATATTGCATAATTCTCATTTGTGGTTATAGCATGAATATGATACATACTATAAGTATGCGATGATTGGATATGTATATGTATTTATATATAAAATCCCTCAATAAATATTAAATCTTAGATGCTTTCCATAAGAAACACACAAGAAAATCTTGATCGAACAATCATAGGTTATGCCAGAGCGTGGTGCTCCATCCATCTCATGAAAGTATGATGATAGATATGTAGATTCTATCAAAGAAGGGTGCATATTCTATCATATTGACTTTTGGGTCAGGACTAACTGAGTGTATTTAATGGGATTAAGCACCAGAGGCATGCAAATGACTATGGCAAGGAGTTGCGCATATCACCTATCCAAGAATTGCATATGATGCAATTGGCAAAAGTTGCCTACCTTAATAATGGATTATGGACATTGGTATTGGCCGGGTAATAGTTGAATTGTTTTGGATCTTGTCTCACTAGAAGGTTGTACACTGCAATCTTCCAAATAAATACATGAGGATTTAAATTTGAACAAAATAGTTGAAGCAATAATGAATTAAATACCTAATTAATATTATTAACTTATCAAATCAAATAAATAAAAACTGTTTTGAAAAGATGCAATATTTCATTGTAGAATCTAATAATAAACACAATTGTGATAAGTCCTTACGAAAGGAAAAACTAAATGGGATTTACTTCCACATCTTGCCTAGGATTTTGAGATGTGTTCTCAGAAATGCGAGAAAGCTCTATGTCCTTAAAAAATTTGAGCCATAGGAACCCACTCCAAATGGTTAAATGGATGCTTACTGGAAGCATGCCAATAATGCCATAGACATTTGCTATGTTGTATGAGCTATGAGTTGCATGAAGCATCATGAAAACATGGACATTCTCAAGATGGTAACTATCACGGAACTATTTGTTACCCTAAGTCCACACTCCTTATGACTATAAAGCCAAAGGCGAGTGGACTTTGGTGCCCGTTCATAGAATTTAACAAATATGTCACATAGACAATATATATATGTAAAAGCAGTAACAACAAGAGATAATAAGATACTAAACAAGGAGATAAGAGATATATACCCCTTTTCTTGATCAAGAGTACCTAATGGTGTTTAATTTCAAATCTGAGAGTCTTGAGTGCAACGAAACTTCATTTGGGAACTACAATTCGATAAACACAACATATACATGCTAAAACATTAAGTACACTATTAAAAAGGCATGCAAAAAATTTAGGAGTGTAATAGAAATCTCTTGTCTAGAAACATCATATTAAACAAGAAGTAGAAACAAGGCGTGAAACACTTAAAGACATTATTTTATACAAAATGTGTTTTAAGTGTATTTCCATTATACTCATCAACATTTTATGGCCATTGATCGGCTTCCCATTGGAAGGGTCCATAAGGGTGCTCAAGATTAGCCAACCCTTTTATCGACATGGTTCCGCTTATTTTGATATCTCAAGTAAGACGCCTAACCTTATGCCCTTACCCCGTGAATATAGGTAGGTACACTAGGCTTGTATAGTGGACAAGTTCAATTATGTTTAAGGTTTGTTCAACATATTAAAAAATGTACTAATCATAGGGAACAAGTAGATCAATCAAGTAATTAACTATCCAAACATTCATATGAGCATACAAACAAGCCAATATCATAGTAGGGTCAAGAGATTAAGTGTACCTTACGAGTAGAGTACAAGACATGATCCATGATTAAGATTTCTAGAGATATTCCATCACAAGTGGACATAAGACACAAAATATACAAGGTAGAGTCTTATATCACTAGGGTTTGATAAGATAAATGAAATATGAATCATGTGGATGTTTCCCTAGATCTAGGTTTCACTTACTTCAAAGATAGTTCCAAACTTCCAAACATGCATGTCATCATTCAATCATAGTCCAAGGTTCAACATTAAGTCCTAGACTAAGTAAACCATCCACATTTCATTACATAAGATCATCTCTTATTCGGAGTTGGGGAGATATGATATTTTAGACGGTCTATTCATACAAGTTCATAATTGGTCTCATTATGTCCATTTCATGCAATATGGTCATGTTTCCAAGTCCTAGGAGCATTAAGAGCATATGATCAATCAAGTAGGCTTTTAGTTCTACAAGTGTGATAAATCCACTAATTCAGAGTCTTTAAAATAACATGTATATCGTTAGGTTATGATATAGAAAGATTAGAGTACAAAAATCAACTTATGCATTACATCACATTAGGTCCCACATGAAGGTAACAAGTGTACATGAGTAGGTACTTGGGGCCTCATGCATCAAGAGTGGGCTACTTAGCATGCAATCTATATTAACATTAGAAAAAGCATAACAAGAGGCACTGATTTTTGAGGTGACAAGTTTAGATGACCACAATTTAAGCTAAAGTTCAAGACGAGATCAAGTTATAACATGTAAGTACATAAAAGAACAATCTTTTAATTCATGATGTGTTATATCCTCAATTATTTTTGGTATAATTGAATTATAAAAATATTATGGAGAGATTTATAAGTATTTTCCTTAATAATATTATTTATGGAGTAATAATAAATCGTGCGGCACAAGTTAAATAAACATAAGGAATTCATACATGAATAATTAATAATAGATTCTGACATGATATGAGATAATTGTCAAGTTTCCAAAGGAAAATAAAATATACCATGTTCTACATAATTAAAGGAATAATTATCTAGAAAAGAGTGCCAACACAATATTTGATGCATCAAACATGGATATTTTGATATGAATTTTCATATACTTGAAAATAGTAATAAAAAGGATATCCTATGAGATAATGGTGTTTGTTTTAAAAAAAAATATTTAAAGAGAATCAATTTTGAATATTCAAGATGTCCCAATGAATTCCATAATTTTAGGGATGCATTGGGATAATATTAATGGGATCCTATATTTGATTTAAGGAATAATCTAGATTCCAAGTCATGGGAGTTGAGAAATAGTTTAATGATCAAATTATCCAAAATATGTCAAACAAATATATGGTTTCCTTTATGGTGGACAATTGTATCATTGATATATGTGTTTATAGAAATGGAAAGTCATTGAATATATTCCTTTGACAACCATGCATACTCTTTTCATAATTTTTGCTTCACAACTGTGAGAAAAGGGAAAAACAGACCAAGCAAATGACTTGGGAATAAATCATGAAACTGTGTACTTGGCAAGGATACAAAAGTATTGAAAAGTAATTAAAGTGGAGGAAGGGAATATATCAAAGAGAAAGGACTAGTGAATGGTTATATATATATATATATATATATATATAGACATAGACTCCACCACTTCTTGTTGATATCCTCTCCCCTCCTTCTTCGTCATCTTCCTCCTACAAGACTCTAGCATTTTCTTAGAAATGCTAGAAGGGTACTACCTCCACCTTGAGGGTTCCAAAGGCCTCTGGATATAAGGGAAGCCACTAGAGACCCCTCCAGCCTGAGCGCAACCTCCATGTTTTGGCAAGGACCCAATTGACACAGCAACATGGGTCACCAACACCTTGTAGGTCGTATCTGGCTACTCTAAGGGGTAGGAGAGAGAGCCCATACTCTCTCTCTTCATAATAACCACTACTGCCTACAAGTAGAAATCTTCTGACCTTTGAACACAGAGCCAATGACCCTACCCATCTCCCTTCCGCATCGTCTTCTTCCCTCAGTTGTCAACTACCACCACTCCAATGAGGATCACCTCTATTGAGGTAACCCAGTAGCCAAGATACCAGTAAGGGAGCTTGAGAGGACACTAACCCAATCTCATCCTTACCTAAATAGAAGCACCACCCTGACCTCGAAGGGAGCCTCCCTACAACGACGTCGTAAGGGAGATGACATGCTGTACAAAACATCGAGTTTGGTGGGGGGCTATGATCACGTTTAGCTCAAGAATGAGCCGTCCACATGAATATGGATGGATGGCCAGTCCAAAGGTGAACCACAAGCCTGAAATGAGGCCTAGAAGATGAGGAAAAGCCACGTGGCCATATATTGAGGTATAAATGTACTTTTTTTGTAAGAAGGATAGAAGATGCTAGGATAATGAAAATAAAGCAAAATTATATGTCATTTTGATTGGGAAAATGAGAGGAACACAAATAAAATATAGTTGAAGTCTAATTATTCTTCATGTTACAAAAGTAGGGTAATATATGCGTTTAGTGGAAATTAGTGTATACAAAACCTAGATTGGTGCATTAAACATGTTAAATACATTAAAAGCCCTTGTTTTATGTTCTTATCTGATATTGTTGAACAATGTGAGAAATAAAGGTGATCGTGATAATGATGATGAATATTTAGGGTTTCCAATGTGAATAACCATTCATATGTGTAATTAGGGTTAAATACCATATCTTTCTATATTGATTAATGAAGTTAATCTTATTTAAGTGTTATAATAAAAAGGATATGGTAGATTTAATAATCATGGAAACACTTAATATCAATTCAGTTCTTAAGTCATTAGATCGATGGACATGGTAATTGGAGTATCAAACGTGACTCTAATGATAACTCAAAACCAAAGATAACTAAACCCTAGAATAGGGCCCAAGCATGGTTTAATGTGATGGTGACATTTTAGGATTTACATACATGCATATTAAATGATTGGATTCTTATTTGCTTGCTTGGATCTATTGACTAGTTTATGGAATATACTTGAAGTATAATTGTATAATCTGCATGGCTCACCATCAAGGTATGTGGTTATGCCTAAGACTACTCAATTTATTTTCTTGACATTTTCTAAAGTTTATCATATGGATTGCAAATTAAATAGTTGCTTGTTTATTTGGTTCCTACAAACTATAAAGTCACTATGGCCCATATCATAGGAGATTGGCCACCTTCATGATGTTCATGTGGCCCAATGGTTGAATGTGAAAGACACACATTAGATGCACAAGGATGAGATCACTCCCAAAAGTATGTATACCCCTAGAGAACTCAAGGAAGTGGCTAAGGCTCATGATAACCTAGGTGTAAATGTAAAAGTTATAAAGATGTCATGTAATAATGGAAGGAGTTGTGTACAAACACAAGAGTGAAAATGGTATTTGACTTCATTAAATATAAAGATAAGGTGGAATTGAAAAGTGTGTATGGTTTAGAGTCATGTTGAAAATTATTCAACCTAAAATGTGAAATTTTGGGATAATGTGTGGGTACACCGTTTCTAGTATGGGAATGGGACAAACTTCATACTTGGTTTACAATCAAGTGCTTATTTTGTCTCATTATGAGAGAGAGAGATTGGGTAGACACATGTTATGCTTAAAACTAACATATGAAAACATATACCTTAAGTTGAACTTAATGATACGATCTAGGGTTGGAGGTGCTACCTCACCCTTATATGAGAATAAATGAATAATAGGTTGGGAAACCTAGGTGAAAAGGTAGTCACTGAGTGAAATTGAAATCATTAAGAGATAATATCATGCAAATACTATGAATGTGGATATACCTTGAAACAAATTCAAATACCAACCTTAGTGTAATATGTGAATTTGCATATCAAACAAAGATGTTAAGGATAATCCTTGGCAACCCTATGTTGTGGAACTAAGATGAGTTATCATTCACCATGAGCCTACTAGGTGTGAATTTTGGGGACAAAATTCCTTTTAAGGAGGGGGAATTTTATATCCTCAATTTTTGGTAAAACTAAATTATAAAAATATGATGCAGAGATTGTTACAATTTTTGGTATCACATATCACTAGGAGACCAACTCACACATGGATGTCTCATATATCCTGGACGTAAGGGGATATTTGTCCTGACCCCTGCATATTCAAAAATATGCATCCGAGTTAAAATCCTTTCACCATTCTAACTATGGAACATGGAAAACCTACATGATTAGGTTCCACTTGATTAGTTAGGTCATTTAAGGGTCTTTTAGCATCAATCAAGTTACAACATATAAAGTCATAGAAAATTCTACAAAGATAAGGGCATAGTACTCTTCTAGCAGATAAAACATATAGGGTGTGAACTTGTCACACTATCACCACATGATGAATGTATTGATTCCATTAATAAAATTATCAAAAAAGCCACGTGCCATGGGATATCAATCCCTCAATTCATCTCATATCAGGCCACAAGTCACTGCCATGTCATATTGACCATTCACAACATCATTCTAATATCACAAGTGCCTTAACACACCTCTCAAGTATACTTTAACATGTATTATATCATGCTCACCATAACATGCACTAGCTCATAATACCTTCATGGTTAGATGTGGATCAGCAAGAGAGAAAAACAACCACATGACATTTAATCCTTTCATGATAGGAACAAGCATGCTCATTATTCACTATTAGGGTTGGGGTTTTCCCTTTTTAACCGATTAGGGTTTACAAGACTAGGCTCAACCATCTACCCAAGAACCATCACTTTCCATCATCTTGGAGTGTATAAGGATTAGGGAGTATCATTAGAGTTGATTAGATAACATTATAAACAACATTGTATATGGCTTATACATCATACATATATATGGTTATCATTAGGTGTTTACATGTGTTTCTCATCCACCTAGTATCACCCTATGTTGACCACATAACCGCATAGGTCACATCCACCCTCCATAGTATTCACAATTGTGACATACACCATGGGTATCTCGACCTTCACTCCCTCACCATGGGTCACGATCACCTCCTACATGTCACACCCATGACATTAGGGTTTAGAGTTTCTCTTCACCCTTGAACCATGTGTTGCAACCAAGCTCCGCAAGCACCTCTATACCTCGAGCGCAATGCCTCAAGACCACCATGTTGCGATTGTGGTGTCCCCTAAATGCAAACACCACTCCAAGGGCTATCTACACCAAGATAAGGCAAGAAACTAAGAGTTTCAAGGCTGCTATGCTCCATAGGTCTCAACCCAACGTCACTAGGTCAAACATCACCATAAGAAGGGACATCTCGACCAAAGACAATTAGGTTACAGACACCTCAATGGGCTATGTCGTGACCACGATGACCATACCCATGTCTTAACTACTGAACCTCCTAGGTTGTGACCACACCAAGAGAAAACACCTAGGTCACCAAAACAGGCTCAAAACTAAGCAAGAACCACGATCATCATGAAAGGAGACTTAAACAAGATTATCTCCACAAACTCTAAGGCAAAGGTCCATGAAAAGCATGGCTAAAGGAAGAGAAACCATATCCAAGATGACCAAAATTGAAACTAACCTCTCACTTACTTCTAGGTGTACAAAAACCAAGCATGGGGACCAGATCAAGGGTCAAACGTGGGGAAGAAACTCCATATCATCGTCTCTACCCAAAACTGATACAAGAAGATCAGGGTTTCGGGTTACTTCCAAACCAAGCATGATAACTCTCCCAAACGAATTCTAGGGTTAAGCTTAATAGGCTAGCATGATGTGAGAACATCTTAAATTGGAAAAATAGTAACATAACATAACAAGAAGTGCAATAATAGAGAGGGTTTAGTGTTATATAACCCGCCTTAAGAAGATCACCACCAAAGCTCCAAGCTCCAAGATCAAGAGCTCCATGCACAAGATCCAAGGGTTGAAGAAGCTCCACCAAAAGCTCCACTCTCAGCCACAAGTGTATCTCAAGAAGGGAGAAACACCAAGATCAAAGGATAGCTCAAGAAGAGAGAGCATAACCCTAAAATTGAACCAAAGAAAGAAGGGAGAAAAGAGAGAAGAAACTCTCTCTCTCTCTCACTCTCAGTAGAGCATCACCTTGTCAAAACATGGCCTAAGGCTGAGAAGAGGGAAGAAAATATGATAGAAGAACTAAAGGAACTCCAAATAAAGAATATAAAACACTCATCAGAGTTAGAGATTGTAACGACCCCACTTTCTGGTAACCCCCAATTAAGGGAGACCAAGAAGTCAGAGGCGTTATCCCAAAACAAGATCAGTGGTTTTGCAAATAATAAAAAATAATTAATAATTTCTACCACAACTAAGCTGAAAATTGGAATAAATTTTTTCTTTTAACATACCTTCAAAATTAGGTAATTGGGACTTCTACCCGAAGTAGGATTCTATCTACCTAAATCATCCTTTATTATTTTAACTTTAATCTTCACAAGTGCCACTTTACTATTTGTCCAATTTTAAATATTACCTAAAATGCTAGCAAACAAAATGGTGGTCAGTATAATGAATTATACTGGTATGTGGGGAAACCAATAATATTGCATTTAATTGTAACAACATATTGCAAGCAATTATGATTTAAGAAAACAAACTTTTCATTTTAAACATGACTACTCAATCCTTACATACCCTAGCCTCTATGTTGTCCCTGCAGTGGACATGGATACTACTTCTCATATGGTAGATCTCAACTAACCCCCATGATCCTACCTTACAGATAGATCAATACATAGGGTCATGGAGTCATATGGTACTACCTAAAGGTAGACCAACACATCGACTCATGATAACCTGATGATCCTACCTCATGGGTAGACCATGTACTAGGTAATCTATCCCATCATCATCAGAGCTACAGAGGAGGACCATGATCTGAGTAAATCATGCATGTATACTTATGATGATAGTCATAGTCACTCTATAGTTGCATGAAATAAATATGAACCAGGAGTTAATTTTAAGTAACTGATAAAACTTCATAAATCACCATGAAACTATAGAGATTAATCATAAGCATAACCACATACCTATTTTGGAGATCTCACAGAAGCAATATATTCAAATCCAACTAGATGTCCAATCAAGAAAGCCAATCAATCAATCAAGTAAACATTGATCTTGAAAACATGTATTACACCTAGTTGTTTCCATCACATCCCAAGCAACTCTTTATTCACTTGGGATACCTTTATAAGGTTTCAAAGTCTCATTAGGATTCATTAGGTCTTCTTAGATCAATTTCTCAAACTATATCCATTTTAGGTCAACAAACCCTAAAATAACTTTTCTACTCATAAAAACCCTAATTGCTCCAACTATCCACATTAACGATTTTTCTTATTCAAATTAACTTTAGAACATCATATCTCTATTTTATTCATGGATTTGCACAACTAAAACCATTAAAAGTCATCATCACCTAAATTAGGGTTTCTAAGCCCATTAATGCATATTCATGTACATGGAACCCTAAATTAAGCCAATTACACATAAATATCATATTTTTAGATCTAATTCTTCCTTTTATTAAAAACAAGTTAATATTTTTGTAGTTTATCCATATTAATCATCTCAATTCCATAGAACATAAAATTTGGGTTAATCTTAGTTGTAAAAGCATTAAGGATGGCATCTTTAGGCACTTTTCAAACTATGTCTAGATTCGGGCTCTAAGATATTTTTATTGAGTTCCTTGTGTTTTTCTAATCAATTTTCATATATAATACTTCTTAATATGAGTTACCAATCCTTTTTTATGATTTTTGCAAAATAACAAAAGTTGGCCAATTAAGAACTGACACGTCAACATACTGAATCTTACCTTATATTCTATGTGGACCGACTTCTGTGAATCTGTCTTTGCCACCTCAGCCACCCATGCTCCACACAAGTAGGGCCTTTAGACTGCCAGTTGTTACACTTCTACCCTTGGTCTCCTTCACAAATGTCGGGGGTAGAGAAGTCTTTTCCTCCCTATGTCATCTTGAAGCTCGTGATGGTCCTCGTGTGAGCAGCAACGTCGACCCACAATCAGCTCCACAGTTTACCTCACATCTTCATTCCTAAAAATGCAAGGTGAAGGCATTCTTCCCTTCGCAAGGCCACGCCAAAACTTCCTATACCCTTAATTCCACTGGGGGTGTGTGAAAACGGTGGGACGAAGAGGGTGTCTTCTAGTGAGTTGGGAGGACTAGGTCCAGGTGAAAGTCGCAACTCTATCCAGAATTCATTGCAACACCAAGATCGTGAGGAGCAGTAAATCGTCTCAGAGATATTTGTGCCTCCTTTGGGGATCAAAGACCCTCCTTTTATAGGTGGATTCCCCCAAATAGGTCTTGCAGCCATTAGGATTTGGGCAAAACTCCTAGAGCTTCCCAAAGTACCAAAAACTTAGGTCAAACAAGTGCGAAATTTATTCCCGAAGCCACTAGGACAATTTACAAATCCACACACCAACCATACAGGGAGAGAATCCAAATCGAACAGGACGTCACTTATTCCTATTTCTTATCAAACTAGATGGAGAGCAGCCATCATTGGATCAAGGATCCAACGGCTACCAAGCCACACATAAAAACTCAAGTCAGAATCAAATTGTGACATTTAATGTAATCCTTTACACTTTAGGAAACTTACAAAATTCATATCTCCCAAACTTTTTATCCATTTAATCCCAAATTTTAGGGTAAAGTCCATAATTACTTAATCCACGTGTGTACCAAATTGAGAAAAAGTATGAGAGACTTTTCTTCATAAGAAAGTTACCTATTAACAAGCCATATTTTATACATATTTTCTGTAACATCCCTAACCTGGGTTATGAATTAACCCTAGAGTTTTTGCCTAATAAGGTTGAGTAGATTCTTAATTCTATCTTGGGAAAAGTAATTAGGGCTTATGAGGAACTTATGTTTCAATTTTGGTCCTGTTTGGACAATGTTGAAGCAATGTTTGCTTATTTTGGACTAATGTGCAAATTACCCAAGTTGAAGGGTTTATGTGAAAATTGTTCATGATAATATGTTCCTCATGTTTTGAAGCATCATGAGAGTGAATATGATGTTGAGGTATGGCTTATGGAAGCCTGAATACCAAGAAAGAGCTGATAAAGCAATGTTGTGCATTAAAACCTAGTTTTGGTGTAATGTGCAATTTACCCGAAACCTAAGGTTTGATATGCAAATTACCACTTCAATAAGTCCCTAATGTTTCTTGGCATCATGTATAGCAAAGAAAATGAGATTTACTTCTCATTTGAATGAAGATGGAGGAGAGAGAATCTTGATATTAAAATAATCAAGATTTAATCCTAAGTGAAACCCTAATCCAATTTAGGGCAAAAATGAATGTATTAATTAAAGGGCCTTCAACCAAAATGTTATTGGTTGATTTTGAATAAGGATGGAAGTTCTTTTGCAAAGATAAGGAACGAAAATATCTAAAGGAGGTGAAACTCCACTCACCTTATTATAAAGGAAAGTAATTTCCACTCACGTATGGGATATTAATATAATAAGCATTAAGGTGCTTATTTTCTTTTCCCTTAATTCATGGATAATGGAAGGGAGTTATGTGGGGATAGAGATTCCCTTGCATGCAATAAACAAGGGGGAAGTGGTGGCAACAATTTTGGAATTAAAAGTCTTTTATAAAGTATCTTCTCTCTCCTCAATTTTCTTATAAAAGTACTTTTTCCAAGCCAAAGGAAAGGCTTTTACGACCCCACTTCTTCTCCTTGCTTGCAAAACCGACCAAGAAGGCTAAGGAAAGCAGGGAGCACGTCCCCAACTTGTTGGTAAGCCTTTCATCTTCGTTCTTCATGATTTCATGGTGAAAATCATAAAACAATGTGTAATTCCTTCATTTCTTCACTCAATCTTCAATTCTAGCCGATCATTTCACTCCAAATCTTGAAGTTGAGCCTTGGAATAGTTGGCGAAGCTTCATCCACCATTATAGCCGTGTATCTTGGAGCTTGTAGATCAGATTTTAGGCGGGTTTTATAACTCAAACCCTTAATCATTGATATTGCATCAATTCTCTATACTTTGTTGATTGTTTTCTTTAAATTGTTACACTCTTGTTTCTTTGCTGCAATTTCCATCAAGAAAAGTTGCTGTTCTTGGTTGTTCGAAGGAAGGGGATGATTACATCATACTATATGCTTATCCAAAGAAAAGTACCAAGCCAAACGGTTTTGATAGCTACTCCAAATCGTTTTAATTTGATTGGTTATGCGGTTTCAGAAAACCGTTTAAGGGCAAACAGTTTGAAACCGTTTGGGAGAAAACGATTTCAAAACCGTTTGATATGGTTGACCAAGTGTTGACCGTTTGGGAATTTTGTTCCAAATTATGTAGGCTGATAACCCACAACATTTGAGGGATTAACTCCCAAGGAATCGTGAGTTGAAGGCTAATCAATTAGGCAATCGAATTAAATTAAGTGCTGAATTTCAATCTGATGAACTTGACCTTTTTGGGAAAACGGTTTCAAAACCGTTTAAGATGGTTGACCAAGCATTTAACGTTTGGGAATTTTTTTCCTAATTATGTAGTCTGATAACCCACCAAATTTGAGGGATTAATTCCCAAGGAATCGAGAGTTGAAAGCTAATCAATTAGGCAATCGAATTGAATTAAGTGCTGATTTTTCAATCTGATTAACTTGACCTTTTTGGGCAAACGGTTTGAAAACCGTTTGAGATGGTTGACCAAGCATTGACCGTTTTCGATTACTGTTCCTAATGATGTTTTTTAATGACTCACCAAATTTGATGGATTAGTTCCAAACGAGTCATGAGTTGAAGGCTAATCAATTGGGCAAACCCTAATTGAAAGCAGTGCTGAAATTCCAATGAGTTAATTAGGGATTTTAGGTTGATTAGCCCAAACGGTTTCAAAACCGTTTGGGGATCACCCAAAAGGTCTCAAGACCGTTTGGGAATCACCCAAGACCGTTTGTAGGTCTGGGGTTAAGTATAGTTGACCAATGGAAGGTCCAAAGGTACCAAATCACTTTGCAATTAAGTGTTGTTTTGTTGATCGACTCAATAGACCAAACCTTGATGATTTTTCACTAGAATCCAAGGTTTGGATGAGACAAACGGTCTCAAGACCATTTGGAGCTCATCCAAATGGTCTAAAGACCGTTTGGGGGTCAGCCAAGACCGTTTGGAGGTCTAGTGGTGAGTATGGTTAAGCAATTGAAGATCCAATGTTACTAAGTTAAAGTGTAATCAATTGCTGATTTGGTGATCAATCCAATGATCCAAACCTTAATTGGTTGACTTGGATTTTGATGATATGATGGGAAAATGGTATCAAGAGCGTTTGGAGGTCATCCAAACGACCGCAAGACCGTTTGGGGTCAGGTCATACCCAATTTGGATGATGGTTCTATGGTTTCAAAGTAACTAGTCTTACATTGATTAGTATTGAAGGATCATCGATTCCAAACCCTAATTCAATTGAATTAAACCCTAATTGATGAACAATTGAGGGTTAATTAAGGGTCAAATCAGTTGAAGGTTGACCTATTAAACTCAATTGAAGTATGAGCATAGGTCCCATTGATGATTGGTTCCATAAATTCAATGGTTGAAGGTCCAATGCAATCAATTGAAACACAATTAGTAGTGTGATTGATGATCAACTTCAAAGCTCTAATTGGTGATTATAAACCCTAATCCCATTGAAATCAGACCCTAATGGAAGTCCCAATTTAGGAGTGGGTTCATGATTCAATTGATGATTGAATTGATGATCCAATTGATTGAAGTTCCATTGATTGGAATTGAGTGTTGTTGAAGTCTTGATTGACTTTTTGGTTCATGCGGTTTTGAGAGGTTTGGACCAAACGGTCTGAAGACCGTTTGAGTCCAAACGGTGTCAAGACCGTTTGGTACCAAACGGTCTCAAGATCGTTTGAGACCAAACAGTCTCAAACCGTTTGAGACCCATGCGGTTTCAAGTCCATGCGGTGTCAAAGCTTTTTGCTTAAATGGTTTTAAATTGTTTGTGGATCAATTTGGTTAATTCGATTGGATGCCTAATACAATTGAAGGATCAATTGGTTAATCCAAATGAGTACCTAGTTGAAGGACCAATGGATTGATCCAATTGAGCACCCAATGAAATTAAAGACTCAATTGAGTAATCCAAATGGATACCTAGTGCAATTGAAGGTTCCATTGATCAATCTAGTTGGATACCTCATGTTATTGAAGGTCTAATTGATCAAACCTTTTTGGAAACCTAATGTAATTAGGTGAGAGATACCCTTAATGGTACTAATCAATAATGCATAACAAATGCATGGATCCAATACATGATGTAAACCCTAATTGAGGCTGAGTCCATGTATAACCCTCATAAGAGGTTGTCTACATATGAAATTACTATTCAGGATGTACAGTAAACCCTAGTTGAGGGTGTATCCAACTGAATCCCTAGTTAAGGGTGTATCCAAGTGAATCCCTAGTTGAGAGTGTGTCCATGTAAAACCCTAGTTGAGGATGTATCCAAGTGAAACCCTAATTGAGGGTGATTTCATGAGAAACTCTAATTGGGAATGATTAGCAAACCTTAATATGGGCAACGTGATATGTAATCCCTAATAAAAGAATAGTAGTCATACTTGAATATGATTCAAGAGGTGAACTCCTATAGCACGACCGTGTAAGGTAGCACGGCCGTGGTATCTTCCCTTTGCACGACCGTGCAAGGTAGCACGGCCGTGGTGGCTTCCCTTTGCACGACCGTTCTTGGTGGCACGGCCATGCTACTCTATGCTTGATTTAGAGTTGTTTTGAAAAGGACCTAACATGGTCTTTTTGTTCATTCCTGACTTATGGATGAATCCATAGTATTGGCAATAGTTGTATATTCCAAGTGAGTGACTAATGATCACTCCTTTGCATGATGATTGTGATGAACTAGTGAATAAAGTATTAGGATGGGTAATACCCTAATACAAGCTAAGTATATGAACTCAAGAAAGATAAGGTGTTGAGAGAAGTGATATATCATGATATGATTGATATCACATCCAACACCCCAATGCTAGTATTCCTTGATGAGTTATAAGTCCAGGATAATTGGATGAATGACACATGAGATGTGTCATGTCAATGGTTACATTGTAATGTAATGTGCTCTGTTGAATGTAGGCTAGCATGCCTTATGAAAGGGTTAGTTCAACCCTATAAACTATGATGTGATTATATTCTGATAAAGATGAGAGAGAAACTCATGATGTGTGTTGATAATTCATTCAATAATGAATGATGATAATAAATAAGTATTATTGAATACTTATGATATCCATATTGTTTCCTTGATATGTGAACCCTAATATAGGGTAATGCTATATGAAACCCTGATACGGGGTAATGCTATGTGAAAATCTAATACAAGGTACTTCTATGTGAAACCCTAATACAAAGTGATGCTATGTAAAGTTCCAACACAGAGTAATCCTATGTGAAGCTCAAATATAAACTAATGGGTTATGAATGTAATAAGATAACCCTTGTATTCCATAGTACTGATATGTAATGGCATCATAATCACTGATCATGCAGGTATGTTGAGATGATGAGCATAGCCAGGTATGAGCTATGATGTTCTGTATACTGAAAATGTTTTATAGGCCTTATAAACTTCATATGCTTTGTGTGGTAAGAATCATTGAACTTTGTGTACTATGTGCAATACTTTGTGTAGCAAGATTTATTATGTCTCTGGTCAGATGACCTGAAGGTATGAAGTTATCTAATAAGTGATAACAAGTGTTCTATGATGAAATAAGGGTTTAAATACCCAGATTCTATAATCATGATAATGAACTTGTTAAGAAGTGGAAATGAACTTGATGAGATGAGGGACTAAGATCCCAACACTGTGTGAAAAGAGTATGGCTACAGGCCATGACTCCCCAATAACAATGCCTGGCATTAGATATATGATCTAAGCCTGAAGAGAGTAAATGTTGTGGTAATGATTCTTTAGTGAATAAACATTATACATGTTCTTCATATTCTTTAAAGGATAAGTAACATGTTGTTCTATCAAATTATAACTATAATGCTTTTGATAAGAATAATGTTCTAATCTGTTAGACATGAAAATATCTGCTACCAAACAAATATAATTCCTTTGTGTATATTTATATTCTTAAGATGCAATAATAATATTTCTGGAGAAGAATTATATCTCTCGCTGGGGCAATTTACAATTGTCTCACCCCCGTGGGAATCACATTTTTAGGTGGACGCGGGCGAGGAGGCAGGAATCCTTCAATAGGTGAACGACAACAATCGCAGCAGCAGAGACAACAGTGAAGTCTCAGGTGGAGACACTGGCTGTTATGCCTTGTATAGATGTAAATAGAGTCCTATGTGTCATCTCTGTACTCTCAGGTCCTCGGAGTTTTAGTTAGTATTTTAATGAATCGATCCGAGATTTTGGTTTGATGCACTCGAAGATATATGCTGTCTATATTTTATGTTGAAGACAGCTGAAGTTGTGAATCTCGAGAAGAGATGGTACAAGACATGTACTTTGAAATAGAATGTAAATATTATACTTTGGCTCTTGAATAAAAAGATTTTTAGTGTGTGGATCTCTTTGGAAAAAAATTTATTTTTTAGTGATTTTCGCTAATCCGCTGCTTGATGAACGCTTCCGCATTAGTTAATCTTGTTTTCGTGAGACGGTCGTCACAATTAAGTGGTATCAGAGCCCTAGGTTCGCTGAGTCTACAGAGACATAGGACTAAGGTTGTAGAGTGTTACGACCCCAACTCCCGATAACCCCCAATTAAGGGAAACCGAGAGGTTGAGACGCACCATTAATCCCGGATCAAAGGTTCGACATATAACTATAAACAATTATTAAATTTTAACAGGCTATACTGAAAATGGTAATAAAATTTTTCTTTACATACCTTTTGAAAACTTGGATCTCTATTCTTCTATCCATACCGATTCTAATCTATCTAATCCTCCTTTGCACTTTAATTCTCTTATAGTATCACATGTGCCACTTTACTGTTTGTTCTTTTCGTTGTACCTAAAACGCCGACATACAAAACGTCGGTCAGCCGAAGCTGGTATGTGGGGGAAACAGATAATCGTGCAACTATGATAACCATGTAATCATTCAATTAATCATTTAACAACCAAGATTACATTTTAAGCCAAACTACTCAATCCATCTTTTCACAACTCTGTGTTGTCCCTTTAGGACTTACATGGTACCTCTATAAGGTGACTTGATGGACCTGCCCTCTAGGCAGCCAAAGTCATTCATGACCCTACCCTCTATGCAGTTAAAGTCATTCATGACCCTACCCTCTAGGTAGTCAAAGTCATTCATGACCTGATGTACCTACCCTCTAGGTAGTCTTTTATCAGGTCCGCCATTACGACACAGAGGGAATCAAGGATTGAGCTAGATGGCATATACATTAAGTGATAGTCATAGTCACTTTATACTTTGCATGGCAGAAATAAACATCCAAACTGTTTAGTTGCATTCAATGCGATTAAACATTCGGAAAACGTCAGAAAACCTAAACGGTTTACCATAAGTAACCACATACCTTATTCCTTGTAGAAACCATGCCAAACATCATAGACTTTATGAGTGCATCCAAACATCCAAGTAACCAAGCATATAATCAACAATATCTGAAACATGTATACTACATATGTGTCACCATGTATTCACATTACATTACTCAGATCTAGATGTGCTCCTAAACTAGGGTTTAGGGTTATTTCTTGTTTGGTCTAAGGATTAGGGCTACGAACCCTAATTCCATCATATTATGATTTATAAGATTACAATCTCACTTTTGCATACTAGGTTAAACCCTAATTATCTTCTTAAGCATATTAGACTACTCATTACATCTAATACACATTATCAACATTAAGATCTTTGGTACTCAATTTATCTTTGAATCGTCATAATTTGATTTTATTCGTCGATTTGTACAATTAAAACCATTAGAATTCATATCAACATAAATTAGGGTTTCTAATCCCATTAAGGCATATTCATGTACATAGAACCCTAAATTAAACCAAATATATAAAAAGATCATCTTTTAAAATCCTATTTTCACTTTTATGAACAACAGGTTAAAATCATATTGGATTATCCATCTAACAGCAAACCTAAGGGTTAAATCATTAAAGATGATATCTTTATGTACTTTTCCAATTTCAAGCATATAACCTCTAAACTAACTAATTATACGCCAATTCCATCCTTTTTCTTCCAAATATCCATTTTTATCATTAACAGGCTAATATCAACTTTAATCATGTATTAAACCTTACTAATCACTTTAATCATACTAACATAGGGTTCTTTAAACAATTAACACATTAAAGTTGATATCTTAAATTATTTTTCGAATTGCATAAGGAATCAGGCTTCAATCATAATTTATTTGGATTCCTCTCGTTCTGAGGATCAACTTTCATGTATAACTTTTTCTAATCGGAGCTATGATTATTTATCTATGAATTTTGCAATAAAAACACTTACTTGACCAATAGCATGCTGACACGTCAGCATGGCCATGCAACGCGCCCCTTTTGGGAATTATAACCCAATTACGATTCCGCCCTCCGTTAAGTTGACGAATCTTCAGCCCGCGGAGGGGCATTTCCATCCAAATCCGACCCTCCCTTTCTTCAACCTCGGGCAGTAGCAGGCTGCCGCCCTAGCGGCCGTGGGAGCGAGTCTCCTCCCTCTTCCTGACCTCCTCGGCCACCGGGGATGGTTCCATTGCCTCCGCCCAACCCTGGCGCACGCGAGGCTCCCTTGGGGGTGGCCGAAACAGCCGGAATCACGTTCTACAAACCCGCGACTCTCTGCCATGCTTCTGCCGTGTTGCAGGCGGCCGCAGGTGTGTGGGTGAAGATCGGCGCTCCAGGCTGCTAGCCGAACATCTACGGGTCATCGGGGTACACGAGGCCTTCCTCCAGATGACTCCATATGTCCTCGTTGCTCTAGAGGAAACTCCACCCGTAGCTTAGGGTTTCGGATGTAAAAGATGAAGAAGAGATACATATAGCAGCAAGGACTCCCTCTGGACTCGATCCCAGAGTCTATCCTTTATATAGGGTGAGATTTAGGTCAGCTATACACAAATAAGGTGTCCCTTTCCAAGTAGGAAACTACTTCCTTCAAAGAGAAGGATATTCTCTCTCTTTCCCCTTCATAATCCTTTTTCTTTTGGTATTCCTTATCTCATGAACACTTAGGAAAGCAAGAATTATTTCTTTCTCTCTCCTTCTCTTGCCTTTATAGTCAAAGGTCACGAACTCATGTTTCCTTTTAATTAGAAAATACCTCTTTTTTCAATATGCCACCAAAATCATTAATAAAGTATCTTATTATCTTTTATTCTCCAAATTTTGGTATTTTCTCTTTCCTCTTCTTTCATTGGGGCTCCTTGTACCCCAAGAACTATATTATTTCGAAATTACTTTTTAAGGATACTCATTATCCTACTTAATGCACCTATATGCATTATTTTTCATTATCATGTTTATTTATTAATAAAATATTTCTTTTTAAGGGTTTTTCCTCATGGGTATTCCTTTTAGAAACCTCATGGATACGAATTATCATCAAGAAAACTCATTTATGCCTCTTTCCATTCATTTTTTACATTTTATCATCATTTTCCATTTCTTTCTTAATAAAGAAATACTTAATTAATCTTTTCTTTTTCTTATTTCTTTTCTTTGCAACTTTAGACTCCTTGGGACCCAAGGAATCCAAGAGGCACGAAATCCTCTTTGGATTTGCCTTCTAGAGGTTTCCACATATTTCTTTTATCCATTATTCAATTATTCATTCACTAATTGAATTTTCTTTATTATTTTCGTGTTATTGGGCCCAATAGCCAATAAAGCCCACAAAGCAACCAAACAAGGCTATTGTGAAAAGAATTCATTTATTCAAAACAAATCACATCATTATTTTCTTTTCAATTATCCTTAATATGAGAAATTGCATTTCTCACCAATTGAACCCAAAAATTGAGGTTATAACATCCTTCCCCTCTTATAGGAATTTTGTCCTCAAAATTTAGGCAAGCAAACAAACAATTCAGGATAAGACTTTTCCATGTCCATCATTGGCCCCTATGTGGCTTTACCGTACTCATGGCGCTTCCAAAGAACCTTTGTCATCACATATTCTTTTCCTTGAGTTCTTTCTTCCTGGCGTCTATAAACTGTACAGGTGACTCAAGCCATTTCAGCCTCCCTTGGGGCCCACTAGGTTCATTGCTCAGCACATGGTTGGGGTACCTCACATAGTGCTCTAAATTGGACATATGGAAAACATCCCTCGTTACTTTATCCTGAGGGGTGGGGTCAAAACCTGACCATCACCACCCATCCATCTCTAATGGACCCATGTATCGGGGACTCAGCTTTCTCAGCTGCAGCTCAGAGGGGTCGGATTTTCATGTCACATTTTCTCCCACAGTAACTTGTATGACAGTCTACTTTGCATCTGCTCACGACTCTCATCGTCTCTAGGCTCCTTTCAGCCCTTGCACAATCAAAGTGACTTTATCTACACGCACTGGGGTCCCATCATGTGGTCCTTTTCACCAACATCACCTTACTGAAGTGGTGACCGACACCACCTCCCTTACAGAGCTTAATATAAAACCCGATACTGGCTATGGTGGTCATTGTCACATCTTTCAAAGGACAAGAACTGTCTCTAGATATCACCCTGAATGAGCACACATGCCCTCATCAGACCCTTTAGTCTGGATCATACTAACCATAGTTAGGGGTGATAAACTATACTATCATTGAGTTTTTCATATACTTACTTCCACCTTATGGAAGCGAACCTTTAGGTTAAACTCAAGAATCCTCTGAACTTGCTTCATGGTGTAATTGAACCATCTTTCTTATGGGTAGTTCAACTGGATCTGTCCCTTAATCGAACTCTTTCTTTCCTATGTCATCTAGGTAAGGCGATCTATCATAACCCATATTGTATCTCGACCTTCCTCGATCCAGGGAAGACTTATCACAACATCCATTGAGCTCTCATTCCCTCTCAGGGATTCTTTTATCCTCCATATCGATACACTGTGTTACTGGGATTTGTCCTTTACTCCTGGCTTGCATGGCCATAAACCACATGCAACCTCATCTTAAGCATCTAACGTGCTATTGCCTTTTTTCATGGTGTATCATGATTTCCTGTATGTCATGATTCTTTCAAGATCAATTCCTTCGAAACCCCAAACCACTCTTGTCAGGGTTTCATCACCTTCTTTTCCAAAGAAGCGCACTTGAGTTTCTACCACCATCCTTTCATTGCATCAAGAACTAGGTTGGCTAACCAAACAACCCTTAACTTTTCAATGCATCTTGTTTCATCTGAGTGTGATCCAAACACCTCTCCTTTTCAAACTTAGGGTTAGCCAAACAAACTCTTCTAACTTCTAGTCAAACAAGTCTTAATCAGAGCATTCATTATCACTTCACATCCTTAGGTAACATTGCACTTCGAGGTATTTTGCTTATCATGTCACCTTAAACTATATGTTCATCTTCATAAGAACACTCTCTGATTCTATCATCATGGTGATCAAACTCATCCTGGTATAACTTGTAAGTTCCACATAGATCATGATAAAAACATATTCATAAGGTGACTACCTCATTCCCTTTTATCATTCACTTTACCAAGGTAGGTTATCTTCTCTGTTCCCATATCTCGTGGCAACATTTCAACCTACATCATCATCCCTTATCCTTGGTGTATGGCATGCGTAATGTCCTATCTCTCACTCCCATAACAAGAGGAAATAAGCATTTGGCTGAAGTCCAAATACAGAGTTCTTCCTGTTCCAAGAGTAGAGATGGTACATCCCACCTTGCCAATACACTTTTACATCTAAGTTGAAACGTGCCACATATGTCTCTTTCCCACAAACATCATGATATCAAACTAGTCTTGAACTTACTGAGGTTTACATCCTTGGTCATCTCCTCTAGGTCTATAGGGTACCGACCTTTTTGGGGTCATCCCTCTTCCCTCATGCATCAAGAGAGTGCCCTACTCATCTGCCCTTTGGGTCTCATGAGTTCATGAAGGTGATCAATCTCCTAACCCATGGCCCTCAGACAATGATAGCTGTTACCTCCCGACCCTATGGTCATGTGCAACTGGGGAATTAGGCAACTCCTACTTTCATCGGTCTTATCCCTACCTGACCCTAGGATAGACATAGGATTCTCCCTTATAGTACATGTTCACTTAGAATCTTACCCAAGTCTTCATCATCTCTCTTTCTACATTCATGGGATGACTCTCATCCGTTCATAGGCATTATGGCAACCTGCCTACCTTGGTCAAGCCCCATACTGGTTACCGCCATGGTAACACATTCACATGCAAAAGAGATGGATATCTATGGGTCTGTAGATTTGATCTCATACTATGTACCTTTCACTTAGCTTCTCCAGATCCTATGAGACCTCTTTAGGTTACTTTGAATCAACACAACTGATATACACCCTTCCAAAGGGGGTCCCTCTCCCAGGATGGGAGGAAACTATCTCTAAGGTCGCAAAAGCTCTTAGGTCTAGGGTTTACATCCACACGAGCCTACTTAACCCTAGCAAGCCATTAAGGCATGAGAAGATCACTTACTGTACCATGCTAGGTCATACTTGTTCTTCTTTCCTCGATGTTGGATCAAGATCAAACTTTCCCTTTATCATCAACTTAGTTGTGAGGGGTTAATCAAACACCTTTAACTTCATGGGCTCCTCCTTTCCTCCATTCATGAGGATTACCATGCTCGCTTCTATAGGAGCTCAACTTCTCATCATGAGCCTTAGGTACACCACTTCCCCTCTTAGGCCTAGGATCCCGAGGTTCACTGCATGCCCTGTCTCTTAACTACAAACCAAGCATGAAAAAGGCATGACACACACTCCTTGTCATCCTTCAACTCAAGAAACACTTAGGGTTGGGTCCTCCCTAAGGATAACCCACAAGGTACAGGGCCTTATAACCTGCTACTAAACCTTTCTTCTTCCTAACTCAGAAGGTGAACATTTCTACCATAGGCACGTAGGTACCAGAAGCTTCATCTTTTCTCAAGGATTGGTACCTCTAAAGGCAACCAAGATATCATCAACTTTCAGGGATTGATCATGAGGCAACCATTATCATCCATCCTTCAGGGTTTTAGGCTTCCAACCCTTTTTGCTGGGTTTCCTGCTCTCTCTAGAGCTAACCCTACATCCAACCTCACCATTAGAGGTCCTTTCTTCATGAAGGATCATCCCCAAAAGCATGCTCTACGTGGTTGAAGCCTAGGTTCGAACTTATGTTTGCTCAAGATCAATCCTAACCCTTTATGCTCCATCATAATTCCTTATTCAGGGTTTCATTCTTCTGTCGGCATTATGATGTGCCCTAGGTGCCAGCTATGCCCTATTTGCACAAGCCCATAGGGTTTCTAAGGTCCTTCACTAACATCATCATCTAAAGGACTATCCTTTATCCTAACATGCACGACCCTTCCCAGGGTTGGGTTGCCAAAAGGTGCTAGGTCACCCATGGATTGTATGGTATCCCAGAGGCATGTCCTTTTAGACACCTGGTCCAACTCATTTCTCTCTAATCTTCACTTAGGGTTAGGGTTAGCATCATCCTCAGTGGATTGATAGGTCTCTACTTGCAATGGAGATCTCTATCTCCAAGACTAACTTATCCTCCTGACAAGAAGGTCTAGCCTCAGGTCTCTTCTGAGGACATGACATCTTATGTCATACGACCTAAGCATGTATCTATTATTTATTTCACGCTTAATCTATTAAGCTTATGTCCGTGACATCTTATTTACATGCCTTTCATTAATTTAGTGGAGGATTCCTTAAACCTTATTAACCTTACCCATACCTCAAGAGGGTGAGGAGAAGAAAGAAGACCCTAATCCTTTAGGTCCTTATCAGAATTTTGTGATGAGAATGGATGAATAAGATGAGAAGTCCTAAAGGTATCTTATTTCGATTCATACCCTAAGACTTTGGCCAGGCGGTCACACGGGTCCGGGAGTCCTCGTATTCCGACTAGCGGTGCGGAGGAAAATCTTGCCAGCCCCCGGTCGTGATCCCTTTCTAGACACCTCCGTCTTTCGGATACTCCTCTAATAACTCCCTTGGGTTCTATGGAGTTTGTAAAATTTAATAATTATTAATGGTTAAATGAGGAACCTACGCTCTGATACCAAATGTTATGACCCCACCTCCCGATAACCCCCAATTAAGGGAAACCGAGAGGTTGAGCCGCACCATTAATCCCGGATCAAAGGTTCGACATATAACCATAAACAATTATTAAATTCTAACAGGATATACTGAAAATGGTAATAAAATTTTTCTTTACATACCTTTTGAAAACTTGGATCTCTATTCTTCTATCCATACCGATTCTAATCTATCTAATCCTCCTTTGCACTTTAATTCTCTTATAGTATCACATGTGCCACTTTACTGTTTGTTCTTTTTGTTGTACCTAAAACGCCGACAAACAAAACGTCGGTCAGCCGAAGCTGGTATGTGGGGGAAACAGATAATCGTGCAACTATGATAACCATGTAATCATTCAATTAATCATTTAACAACCAAGATTACATTTTAAGCCAAACTACTCAATCCATCTTTTCACAACTCTGTGTTGTCCCTTTAGGACTTACATGGTACCTCTATAAGGTGACTTGATGGACCTTCCCTCTAGGCAGCCAAAGTCATTCATGACCCTACCCTCTAGGCAGTTAAAGTCATTCATGACCCTACCCTCTAGGTAGTCAAAGTCATTCATGACCTGATGTACCTACCCTCTAGGTAGTCTTTTATCAGGTCCGCCATTATGACACAGAGGGAATCAAGGATTGAGCTAGATGGCATATACATTAAGTGATAGTCATAGTCACTTTATACTTTGCATGGCAGAAATAAACATCCAAACTATTTAGTTGCATTCAATGCGATTAAACATTCGGAAAACGTCGGAAAACCTAAACGGTTTACCATAAGTAACCACATACCTTATTCCTTGTAGAAACCATGCCAAACATCATAGACTTTATGAGTGCATCCAAACATCCAAGTAACCAAGCATATAATCAACAATATCTGAAACATGTATACTACATATGTGTCACCATGTATTCACATTACATTACTCATATCTAGATGTGCTCCTAAACTAGGGTTTAGGGTTATTTCTTGTTTGGTCTAAGGATTAGGGCTACGAACCCTAATTCCATCATATTATGATTTATAAGATTACAATCTCACTTTTGCATACTAGGTTAAACCCTAATTATCTTCTTAAGCATATTAGACTACTCATTACATCTAATACACATTATCAACATTAAGATCTTTGGTACTCAATTTATCTTCGAATCGTCATAATTCTATTTTATTCGTCGATTTGTACAATTAAAACCATTAGAATTCATATCAACATAAATTAGGGTTTCTAATCCCATTAAGGCATATTCATGTACATAGAACCCTAAATTAAACCAACTAAATAAAAAGATCATCTTTTAAAATCCTATTTTCACTTTTATGAACAACAGGTTAAAATCATATTGGATTATCCATCTAACAGCAAACCTAAGGGTTAAATCATTAAAGATGATATCTTTATGTACTTTTCCAATTTCAAGCATATAACCTCTAAACTAACTAATTATACGCCAATTCCATCCTTTTTCTTCCAAATATCCATTTTTATCATTAACAGGCTAATATCAACTTTAATCATGTATTAAACCTTACTAATCACTTTAATCATACTAACATAGGGTTCTTTAAACAATTAACACATTAAAGTTGATATCTTCCATTATTTTTCGAATTGCATAAGGAATCAGGCTTCAATCATAATTTATTTGGATTCCTCTCGTTCTGAGGATCAACTTTCATGTATAACTTTTTCTAATCAGAGCTATGATTATTTATCTATGAATTTTGCAATAAAAACACTTACTTGACCAATAGCATGCTGACACGTCAGCATGGCCATGCAACGCGCCCCTTTTGGGAATTATAACCCAATTACGATTCCGCCCTCCGTTAAGTTGACGAATCTTCAGCCCGCGGAGGGGCATTTCCGTCCAAAGCCGACCCTCCCTTTCTTCAACCTCGGGCAGTAGCAGGCTGCCGCCCTAGCGGCCGTGGGAGCGAGTCTCCTCCCTCTTCCTGACCTCCTCGGCCACCGGGGAGGGTTCCATTGCCTCCGCCCAACCCTGGCGCACACGAGGCTCCCTTGGGGGTGGCCGAAATGGCCGGAATCACGTTCTACAAACCCGCGACTCTCTGCCATGCTTCTGCCGTGTTGCAGGCGGCCGCAGGTGTATGGGTGAAGATCAGCGCTCCAGGCTGCTAGCCGAACATCTACGGGTCATCGGGGTACACGAGGCCTTCCTCCAGATGACTCCATATGTCCTCGTTGCTCTAGAGGAAACTCCACCCGTAGCTTAGGGTTTCGGATGTAAAATATGAAGAAGAGATACATATAGCAGCAAGGACTCCCTCTGGACTCGATCCCAGAGTCTATCCTTTATATAGGGTGAGATTTAGGTCAGCTATACACGAATAAGGTGTCCCTTTCCAAGTAGGAAACTACTTCCTTCAAAGAGAAGGATATTCTCTCTCTTTCCCCTTCATAATCCTTTTTCTTTTGGTATTCCTTATCTCATGAACACTTAGGAAAGCAAGAATTATTTCTTTCTCTCTCCTTCTCTTGCCTTTATAGTCAAAGGTCACGAACTCATGTTTCCTTTTAATTAGAAAATACCTCTTTTTTCAATATGCCACCAAAATCATTAATAAAGTATCTTATTATCTTTTATTCTCCAAATTTTGGTATTTTCTCTTTCCTCTTCTTTCATTGGGGCTCCTTGTACCCCAAGAACTATATTATTTCGAAATTACTTTTTAAGGATACTCATTATCCTACTTAATGCACCTATATGCATTATTTTGCATTATCATGTTTATTTCTTAATAAAATATTTCTTTTTAAGGGTTTTTCCTCATGGGTATTCCTTTTAGAAACCTCATGGATACGAATTATCATCAAGAAAACTCATTTATGCCTCTTTCCATTCATTTTCTACATTTTATCATCATTTTCCATTTCTTTCTTAATAAAGAAATACTTAATTAATCTTTTCTTTTTCTTATTTCTTTTCTTTGCAACTTTAGACTCCTTGGGACCCAAGGAATCCAAGAGGCACGAAATCCTCTTTGGATTTGCCTTCTAGAGGTTTCCACATATTTCTTTTATCCATTATTCAATTATTCATTCACTAATTGAATTTTCTTTATTATTGCCGTGTTATTGGGCCCAATAGCCAATAAAGCCCACAAAGCAACCAATCAAGGCTATTGTGAAAAGAATTCATTTATTCAAAACAAATCACATCATTATTTTCTTTTCAATTATCCTTAATATGAGAAATTGCATTTCTCACCAATTGAACCCAAAAATTGAGGTTATAACATAGAGTCTGTTCTAAGTGTCTTCCAGTTTATTTGATAGTATCTTCTGCTCAGATAGGAGAAGAAGAACTTGAAAATGACTGGAGAACACAAGGAACACATTGCTAAGGGCAATGTTGTTGCACCAAGAGAGGGTGCATGGGACCATGCAAGAGGAGAACAAGTACCTGAGAATTTCCATCTTGATCTAATCAGGATAGAGAATCCTATGTTATGCTCTTGAAGGGTAGGATAGGACAACTGTAATGCATATAGAAGACTGGATACTAGTATTACAACCTAGGTCACCAGTCCTCAATGCAGAAACTTTGGGCTTTGAAGGGATTCCTGAGTGACATGGTTATGTTAGAACAGTGGAAATATGGGAAAGATTAATAAATGGCAAGAAAGTAGACTCTTCCATAAGTACATCTGTGATGGTAGTGCCCAAGGAGGGGCAATAAGCTATGAATTAAGGTAAGGTCTCTATAATTTTAGAGACATTTGCCTAGATATTCTGAAAAACCAAAGTTTTTGGTGTCACCAGTGTAATAAATGCCTAGTGCACCAGGGCAGTAGCCACTAAGTAAAGGAAAAAGCAGCAACATGAGATAATTGGACACTATGAGTTGAAATCAACCTAATGTGGTAGGTGACCTTGAGGGGTAATACTTAGATGAAATATATTCATCCTGATACTTCATTTCATGTTTCTATGTGATAAATATATGAAAGTAGTTGTTTTTGAATTCCTTTGATTAGTCCTATAAGGAAACAAGGAAGATGAGAATTTACAATTTCGCAATATTCCTTAAAAATGCTTTATAATCTCTCTTATCCGAGTGATAATGAAAAATGAGGAATATGATAGCAAATAAAGTGCATACTACCTAATCTCCCAATACTTAAATACCCTGGCTAGGTATACAACTATTGATGATAAGGTGAGTATGGAAACTCTTAGATTGATATCTTTTTTATTGCTTTGATCAAGCAGTCATTCTGAAACAATCTAATGAGTATCATGAAATAAGAAATATGGAACCAATAAAGGAAGATGCTTTGTGCAATTCTAATAAAGGAAGATTCTTTGTGCAATTCCAATAAAGGAAGATGCTTTGTGCAATTCCAATAAAGGAAGATGCTTCGTGCAATTCCAATAAAGGAAGATGCTTCGTGCAATTCCAATAAAGGAAGATGCTTTGTGCAATTCCAATAAAGGAAGATGCTTCATGCAATTCCAATAAAGGAAGATGCTTTGTGCAATTCCAATAAAGGAAGATTCTTTGTGCAATTCCAATAAAGGAAGATGCTTTGTGCAATTCCAATAAAGGAAGATGCTTTGTGCAATTCCAATAAAGGAAGATGCTTTGTGCAATTCCAACCCTAAACAAAAAGGGAAAAGCTATGTGACATTCCCAACTAATAGGAAGAACTATGTGAACATTCCCAATTACACAGAGTTTGCTAAATAAATGTTATGAATAAAGGATTGCTGAATGAATTATCTCTGTTAGATATATATGTTTCTCTTTTGGTGAATATTTTTGGATGATGATAGAAGTATGTTCTTTTATGCTTCTTCCTTTCAATAATATGGACATCACATGTTAGGGGTTTATGCTCTCCATAAACATGAACAGTGATAAGGTGGAATTAACGAAAGGACCTTTGTGTGAATTATAGATCCATGGTATCTCCATAATAATAAGATAATATGTGGAGTCTTGAGGGCATGATTAATGAATAATTTGTTCCTCCTTTTTCCTGGGATTTCGGGGATGAAATCCTTATTAGGGGTTTATAATTTGTAACATCCCTGACCTGGGCTATGAATTAACCCTAGAGGTTTTGCCTAATAAGGTTGAGTAGATTCTTAATTCTATCTTGGGAAAAGTAATTAGGGCTTATGAGGAACTTATGTTTCAATTTTGGTCCTGTTTGGACAATGTTGAAGCAATGTTTGCTTATTTAGGACTAATGTGCAAATTACCCAAGTTGAAGGGTTTATGTGCAAATTGTGCATGATAATATGTTCCTCATGTTTTTAAGCATCATGAGAGTGAATATGATGTTGAGTTATGGCTTATGGAAGCCTGAATACCAAGAAAGAGCTGATAAAGCAATGTTGTGCATTAAAACCTAGTTTTTGTGTAATGTGCAATTTACCCGAAACCTAGGGTTTGATATGCAAATTACCACTTCAATAAAGTCCCTAATGTTTCTTGGCATCATGTAGAGCAAAGAAAATGAGAGTTACTTCTCATTTGAATTAAGATGGAGGAGAGAGAATCTTGATATTAAAATAATCAAGATTTAATCCTAAGTGAAACCCTAATCCAATTTAGGGCAAAAATGAATGTATTAATTAAAGGGCCTTCAACCAAAATGTTATTGGTTGATTATGAATAAGGATGGACGTTCTTTTGCCAAGATAAGGAATGAAAATATCTAAAAGAGGTGAAACTCCACTCACATTATTATAAAGGAAAGTAATTTCCACTCACATATGGGATATTAATATAATAAGCATTAAGGTGCTCATTTTCTTTTCCCTTAATTCATGGATAATGGAAGGGAGTTCGGTGGGGATAGAGATGCCCTTGCATGCAAGAAACCAAGGGGGGATTGGTGGCAACAATTTTGGAATTAAAAGACTTTTATAAAGTATCTTCTCTCTCCTCAATTTTCTTATAAAAGTACCTTTTCCAAGCCAAAGGAAAGGCTTTTACGACCCCACTTCTTATCCTTGCTTGCAAAACCGACCAAGAAGGCTAAGGATAGCAGGGAGCACGTCCCCAACCTGTTGGTAAGCCTTTGATCTTCGTTCTTCATGATTTCATGGTGAAAATCATAAAACAATGTGTAATTCCTTCATTTCACTCCAAATCTTGAATTTGAGCCTTGGAATAGTTGGAGAAGCTTCATCCACCATTAGAGCCGTGTAGCTTGGAGATTGTAGATCAGATTTGAGGTGGGTTTTATAACTCAAACCCTTAATCATTGATATTGCATCAATTCTCTATACTTTGTTGATTGTTTTCTTTAAATTGTTACACTCTTGTTTCTTTGCTGCCATTTCCATCAAGAACGGTTGCTGTTCTTAGTTGTTCGAAGGAAGGGGATGATGACATCATCCTAGATGCTTATCCAAAGAAAAGTACCAAGCCAAACGATTTTGATAGCTACTCCAAATCATTTTAATTTGATTGGTTATGCGGTTTCAGCAAACCGTTTAAGGGCAAACGGTTCGAAACTGTTTGGGAGAAAACGGTTTCAAAACCGTTTGAGATGGTTGACCAAGCATTGACTGTTTGGGAATTTTGTTCCTAATTATGTAGGCTGATAACCCACCACATTTTAGGGATTAACGCCCAAGGAATCGAGAGTTGAAGGCTAATCAATTAGGCAATCAAATTGATTTAAGTGCTGAATTTCAATCTGATTAACTTGACCTTTTTTAGAAAACGGTTTCAAAACCATTTAAGATGGTTGAACAAGCGTTGAAAGCTTGAGAATTGTGTTCCTAATTATGTAATATGATAACCCACCAAATTTGAGGGATTTACTCCCAAGGAATCGAGAGTTGAAGGCTAATCAATTAGGCAATCGAATTGAATTAAGTGCTTATTTTTCAATCTGATTAACTTGACCTTTTTGGGCAAACGGTTTCAAAACCGTTTGCGATGGTTGACCAAGCATTTACCGTTTGGTATTACTGTTCCTAATGATGTGTTTTAATGACTCACCAAATTTTATGGATTAATTCCAAACGAGTCATGAGTTGAAGGCTAATAAATTGGGCAAACCCTAATTGAAATCAGTGCTGAAATTCCAATGAGTTACTTAGAGATTTTAGGTTGATTAGCCCAAACGGTTTCAAAACCGTTTGGGGATCACCCAAAAGGTCCCAAGACCGTTTTGGAATCACCCAAGACTGTTTGGAGGTCTGGGGTTAAGTATAGTTGACCAATTGAAGGTCAAAAGGTACCAAATCACTTTGCAATTAAGTGTTGTTTTGTTGATCGACTCAATAGACCAAACCTTGATGATTTTTCACTAGAATCCAAGGTTTGGATGAGCCAAACGGTCTCAAGACCGTTTGGAGCTCATCCAAACGGTCTCAAGACAGTTTGGGGGTCACCCAAGACCGTTCGGAGGTCTAGGGGTGAGTATGGTTAAGCAATTGAAGATCCAATGTTACTAAGTTAAAGTGTAATCAATTGCTGATTTGGTGATCAATCCAATGATCCAAACCTTATTTGGTTGACTTGGATTTTGATGATATGATGGGAAAACGGTCTCAATACCGTTTGGAGGTCATACAAATGACCTCAAGACCGTTTAGGGTCAGGTCATACCCAATTTGGATGATGGTTCTATGGTTTCAAAGTAACTAGTCTTACATTGATTAGTATTGAAGGATCATCGATTCCAAACCCTAATTCAATTGAATTAAACCCTAATTGATGAAAAATTGAGGGTTAATTAAGGGTCAAATCAGTTGAAGGTTGACCTATTAAACTAAATTGAAGTATGAGCATAGGTCCCATTGATGATTGGTTCCATAAATTCAATAGTTGAAGGTCCAATGCAATCAATTGAAACACAATTAGTAGTGTGATTGATGATCAACTTCAAAGCTCTAATTGGTGATTATAAACCCTAATCCCATTGAAATCAGACCCTAATTGAAGTCCCAATTGAGGGGTGGGTTCATGATTCAATTGATGATTGAATTGATGATCCAATTGATTGAAGTTCCATTGATTGGAATTGAGTGTTGTTGAAGTCTTGATTGACTTTTTGGTTCATGCGGTTTTGAGAGGTTTGGACCAAATAGTCTCAAGAACGTTTGAGTCCAAACAGTCTCAAGACCGTTTGGGACCAAACAGTCTCAAACTGTTTGAGACCCATGCGGTTTCAAGTCCATGTGGTTTCAAAGCTTTTTGCTTAAACGGTTTTAGACTGTTTGTGGATCAATTTAGTTAATTCAATTGGATGCCTAATGCAATTGAAGGATCATTTGGTTAATCCAAATGAGTACCTTATTGAAGGAACAATGGATTGATCCAATTGAGCACCCAATGAAATTAAAGACTCAATTGACTAATCCAAATGGATACCTAGTGCAATTGAAGGTTCCATTGATCAATCTAGTTGGATACCTCATGTTATTGAAGGTCTAATTGATCAAAACTTTTTGGAAACCTAATGTAATTAGGTGAGAGATACCATTAATGGTACTAATCAATAATGCATAACAAATGCATGGATCCAATACATGATGTAAACCCTAATTGAGGTTGAGTCCATGTATAACCCTCATAAGAGGTTGTCTACATATGAAATTACTATTCAGGATGTATAGTAAACCCTAGTTGAGGGTGTATCCAACTGAATCCCTAGTTAAGGGTGTATCCAAGTGAATCCCTAGTTGAGAGTGTATCCATGTAAAACCCTAGTTGAGGGTGTATCCAGGTGAAACCCTAATTTAGGGTGATTTCATGAGAAACTCTAATTGGGAATGATTAGCAAACCTTGAATATGGGCAACGTGATATGCAATCCCTAATAAAAGAATAGAAGTCATACTTGAATATGATTCAAGAGGTGAACTCCTATAGCACGACCGTGTAAGGTAGCACGGCCGTGGTATCTTCCCTTTGCATGACTATGCAAGGTAGCACGACCGTGGTGGCTTCCCTTTGCACGGCCGTTCTTGGTTGCACGGACATGGTACTCTATGCTTGATTTAGAGTTGTTTTGAAAAGGACCTAACATGGTCTTTTTGTTAATTCCTGACTGATGGATGAATCCATAGTATTGGCAATAGTTGTATATTCCAAGTGAGTGACTAATGATCACTACTTTACATGATGAATGTGATGAACTAGTGCATAAATTATTAGGATGGTTAATACCCTAATACAAGCTAAGTATATGAACTCAAGAAAGATAAGGTATTGAGAGAAGTGATATATCATGATATGATTGATATCACATCCAACACCCCAATGCTAGTATACCTTGATGAGTTATAAGTCCAGGATAATTGGATGAATGACACATGAGATGTGTCATGTCAATGGTTACATTGTAATGTAATGTGATGTGTTGAATGTAGGCTAACATGCCTTATGAAAGGGTTAGTTCAACCCTATAAACTATTATGTGATTATATTCTGATAAAGATGAGAGAGAAACTCATGATGTGTGTTGATAATTCATTCAATGATGAATGATGAGAATAAATAAGTATGATTGAATACTTATGATATCCATATTGATTCCTTGATATGTGAACCCTAATATAGGGTAATGCTATATGAAACCCTGATACGGGGTAATGCTATGTGAAAACCTAATACAAGGTACTTCTATGTGAAACCCTAATACAAAGTGATGCTATGTGAAGTTCCAACACAGAGTAATCCTATGTGAAGCTCAAATACAGACTAATGGGATATGAATGTAATAAGAGAACCCTTGTATTCCATAGTACTGATATGTAATGGCATCATAATCACTGATCATGCAGGTATGTTGAGATGATGAGCATAGCCAGGTATGAGCTATGATGTTCTGTATACTGAAAATGTTTTATAGGCCTTATAAACTTCATATTCTTTGTGTGGTAAGAATCATTGAACTTTGTGTACTATGTGCAATACTTTGTGTAGCAAGATTTATTATGTCTCTGGTCAGATGACCTGAAGGTATGAAGTTATCTAATAAGTGATAACAAATGTTCTATGATGAAATAAGGGTTTAAATACCCATATTCTATAATCATGATAATGAACTTGTTAAGAAGTGGAAATGAACTTGATGAGATGAGGGACTAAGATCCCAACACTGTGTGAAAAGAGTATGGCTACATGCCATGACTCCCCAATAACAATGCCAGGCATTAGATATATGATCTAAGCCTGAAGAGAGTAAATGTTTTGGTAATGATTCTTTAGTGAATAAATGTTATACATGTTCTTCATATTCTTTAAAGGATAAGTAACATGTTGTTCTATCAAATTATAACTATAATGCTTTTGATAAGAATAATGTTCTAATCTGATAGACATGAAAATATCTGCTACCAAACAAATATAATTCCTTTGTGTATATTTATATTATTAAGATGCAATAATAATGTTTCTGGCGAAGAGTTATATCTCTTGCTGGGGCAATTTACAATTGTCTCACCCCCGTGGGAATCACATTTTTAGGTGGACGCGGGCGAGGAGGCAGGAATCCTTCAATAGGTGAAGGACAACAATAGCAGCAACAGAGACAGCAGTGAAGTCTCAAGTGGAGACACTGGTTGTTATGCCTTGTATAGATGTAAATAGAGTCCTATGTGTCATCTCTGTACTCTCAGGTCCTCGGATTTTTAGTTAGTATTTTAATGAATCAATCCGAGATTTTGGTTTGATGCACTCGAAGATATATGTTGTCTATATTTTATGTTGAAGACAGCTGAAGTTGTGAATCTCGAGAAGAGATAGTACAAGACATGTACTTTGAAACAGAATGTAAATATTATACTTTGTCTCTTGAATAAAAAGATTTTCAGTGTGTGGATCTCTTTGCAAAATTTTTTATTTTTTAGTGATTTTTGCTAATCCGCTGCTTGATGAACGCTTCCGCATTAGTTAATCTTGTTTTCGCGAGACGGTCGTCACATTTTCCCTCTCTTATCTTTAGAAACCATATGTACTCAAAATCTCATCCATGATGATTCCATTATCCATATTTCCACATAATTCTTATAATTTCATCATTATCTCATATTTCCTTCTTAATAAAGTAATATTTGATTTCTCCTTTTTCTTTTAATCCTATTGGACTCATTAACTAATTATAATCCATGAAAATACATACACAAAGGAAATATAGAAAAGGAAATCATTTTAATACACATAAATCATACAATTCCCATAATCATACATTTATTGGGGGAATTGATTTTCCAACCATATGAACCCAAAAATTGGGGTTGTAACATCCTTTCCCTCTTATAAAATTTTTTCCCTCAAAATTTCACCAATCATACAAACATTCAGGATAAGACTTTTCCATGTCCATCATAAGCTCCCTTGTGGCTCCATCCTCTCCATGGTGCTTCAAAAGAACCTTTATCATCTTATATTCTTACATCTGAGTTCTTTCACCTCGGTATCTAGAATTCCTCACAGGTGACTCATGATATTTCAACCTCCCTCGGGAGCTCACTTGGTTCATTGCTCAACGCATGGCTCAGGTACATCACATAGTGCTCTAGATCAGACATATGGAACACATCATACATCATATTATCCTTACGAGTAATGCTAAACATAAGAAACTCCACCAATCCATCTCAAATGGACTCATGTATTGGGGACTCTACTTTCTCAGCTATAGCTCAGAGGGGTCAGGTTTTCATAACACATATTCACCTACAGTGAACTGCATGTCAGTCTACTTTGCATCGGCTTGCGACTCTTATTGATCCTGGGCTTTCTCAGCCATTGCTTCATCAAAGTGTTTTCATCTACATACACTGCGGTCTCTCTTTGACATTCGTAAGGTCCTCTCACTAACATCATCCAAGTGAAGTGGTGACCGACACATCCTCCCTTACAGAGATTAATACATCCTGATACTGGCTATGGTGACTATCATAACACGCAAACTATGCCAGGGACAAGGACTGCTCCCATGTATCACCCTGAATGAGCACACCTGTTCTCATCAGACCCTCTAGATTTTGGATCATACTCTCTTGACTGTCCATCAGTCAGGTATGATATTTTGTACTCAACTTCAATCTAGCATTGAGTTCTTCTTACACCTACTTCCATAACATGGAAGTGAACTTGAGGTCATGCTCAAGAACCTTTGAACTCGAACCACAGTGTAGTTGAACTATCTCTTTCTCATATATATAGTTCAACCAAAACTGTCATACTGACAGTGCACTCTCTTAGGAAATGGATTAGGTCAACTTGGTAAGGCAATCTACCATAACCCATATTGCATCATGACCACTCTTGGTCCATGGGAGACCCACCACAATGTCCATGGTACTCTACTCCCATTCCCTCATGGGGACTCTTCATTATATGTAGAATCTCACTGGGTTTCTAGTGTTCAACCTTCAACCTCTGGCATGCATGGAAACTGGCCTCATGCAACTCTATATACTTTTTAATCTCAGGTCTTTATAGTACTACTGTAAACCTTTACTATCTTAGTAGTACCACAATGTATATTTTATGTAAAATCATGAATGATTTGCATAACATGATTCCTCAAGGGTGACTCCTCAGAAATCCTAAAACATTCTAGTGGGTTTCACCACCTTGTTTTTCTAAGAAGTGTATCTGAGGTTCTTACAATAGTCCTATCTCATCAAGCTCTGAGCTGGCTAACTGAGTAACCACCAACTTTACCAATGAGTCTAGTTGTATCTGAGTGTTAGCCACATAGGAATAGTCTTATAACGATCATTGGGTTCACCTAGCAACCTCTTTTAGCTCTCTCTGTCAGCTAGACAAGGCAACTGTACACTTGAGTTGTATCTCGGTAAAGAGTATCAGTTACCACATCAATTTCCTTATGTACTAGGTGATGGTGAAAACATAAACCTTCATATACTCCACTCATCACCCTCATCTCGGGTTTAAGTATAATTGATTCACGAAAACTTTGAGCTCATCATCTCGATTACCATACCCAAGATGCAACTCTTAGGATCCAAATTGCTTTTGATAAGAATGTCCTCAAATAATGATTGCCTTTGTTCTCTTCATGTTTCCAAACCACATATCCAACATACTCTCAAAAGGTGGGGTACCTCCTCTATCCTCAAACATAGTAGAAGGGTTTCGACTCATATCACCTTTATCTTTAGTATATGGCATGCATTTTGTCCTGTCTCTTACACTCATAACAAGAGGAAATAAACATTTGGCTATAGTCCAAATATAGAGTTCATCCCGTTCCAAGAGAGAGATGGTGCATCACACATTGCCATCACTCTTTCCAATCTAAGTTGAAACATAGTTCACATGTCTCCACCCCATGGATATCTCAAAACTATTCTCACGTCCATGGAAAGGTTGGTGCCAAACACTTCTGGGTCTTAAACATCCCTCTTATGTACAATCCTTAGTCATTACCTCAAGGTCCCTAGGGTGCCGGTACTTTTGGGGTGATGTGACCCTCATGCATCTAAGGAGTGCCTATCACATTTACCCCTTAGGCCCCATGAACTCATGAAGGTGGCCAACCTCATAATGCATGGGCCTAGGGCAAAGGTAGTTGTTACCTCCCGGCCCTATGGTCTTGTGCATTTAGGGAATAGACAACTCCTTACTTGATCTCATCGATCTTATCCCTACTTGACCTTAGTGTTGACTTAGGATTCTACCATAGCACATCTCAAACCTGAATCCTCACTCAGATCTTCATCATCTCTTTGGGCACTCATGGTAAAACTTATATTCCTTCATGGGAATTATGGCGACCTATCTATCTCAGTCTGGCCCATATACATGTTACCTCCATGGCAACATATCTCATGCCCCTTAGAGATGGCTACACATGGGTCTATAGATTCATGGTCATACTGTGTGCTCTCCACTAAGCTCATAAAGATCCTATGAAAGACCTCTTAAGGTTACCTCTAACCTAAACAAAATCTGGTGCTCACCCTACATGAAGGGTTCCTTCCCCAGATAGGAGAAAACTATCACTTGATAGTAACAAAGGTCATAAACATTCTCATTTCTAGGGTTTACATCATCATGTATATGCTTAGCTCCTAACATTTTACTTATGCATGTATCTAGCAAGAAGACAACCTACTAAACCATGCTAAGTTCGTTGATATTGCATACATATTCATCATTCCTCAAGGTCGAACCAATATCATACATTCATATGTCACCAACCTATGATAGTGGTGCATCAAACATATATCTTTGTTTAAGTGGGGTTTCCTTTTTGCTTCATACATGAAGGGGGGGTGACATACTTTTATCCTTAGGAACTCAAACAGCCTCGTGAGCATTAGGTGCACCAGGTACTACTACCTCCCATATTATCTCTAGGAACCCCAGGTTTGCCGCTTAAGCATCATCTGTCTAACGTCATGCTCAGTTGTTCAATTATGAACTAAACCTATACCAGATAGGGCATATACTTCTTAACACTCTTCCACGTGAACAACCCTTTAGATTCTGACACCAGGACAACAAACTGGGTGTGAGGCCTCACAACTTGCTATCATTCCATACCTATTTAGGGTCTTCAGAACTCTCCTTCCTACACCTAAAAGGTAGGCACTTATAACATATGTATATTGGTTCAAGAAGCCTCTTTCTCTCTTCTAGGGTTTGGTTCCTCTAAAGGCATCCAAGGTACGACAAGCCTCCAAGGATCATACATGAGACAACCACATACATCTACTCAAGGTTGTCCATTCCAGGTCATATAATACCCAACTTCTCATGATTCCGCATGTCTTGGACTCAAGGTCACCAACCTTCTTCATCGGGTCTCGCTCTTTCTATCTAGAGCTAACCCTACAACTGGTCCTACCAATGGAGGTTCTTTCACCAAAGATGGGTCAAGCTCATAAGGGTACACGCCTATCGCTACTTGGGTGAAGCGTACTATCAAAGCTTATATCCAATCAAGATCATCCAAAGATCTTTGCATGCCCATCTCATAAACTACTAGGAACAACCTATCTGGCTTAGGTCTAAAACCTACTACCAGCCTTGATACCACTCTCTTCTATGTAGGTACATACCTCTTCCTATTCATATACATATATATATATATATATATATATATATATATATATATATATATATATATATATATATATGTTAGGGTTCCTATATGGTAACCACTAACATTCTCAACGTGGGAGCTGTCCCTCACCCTAACAGGTACGACCAACACAAGGTCGAGTCACCAAAAGGCACCAGGGTCAAACAACCATACATGGATCACATTTCTCATGGATAATCATGCATGTCTAACCTACATACGTGCATGCATGGTCAACTATGATATCCAACTCATAATGTCTTCTCTTTATCCATCCACCGCTTAGGGTTTGGGTTAGCATCGTCCTTAGAGGATGTGTCAGGTCTCTTCCTCTTCTTGGAGGCTTCTTCCTCCAAGGCTAACTCTCTCTCCTTATCCTCCTACAAGAAGGTCTAACCTTAGAGCTCTCCTGAGGGCATGAGAACACACACCATGCAACCTTAGGCATGGAACTAATCTTTAGTTTATGCTTAAACTATTAAAACTTATGTCCATGACATCTTATTTACATGCTTTTCATTATTTGGTGGAGGATTCCTTAATCATTACCATTCTTAATCCCAAAACTCAGGAGGGTAGTGGAGGGTGAGAAACCCTAATCTCTTAAAGTTATTCAATGAACAGGGTAGAGAAGGGATGAAGATAGATGGGAGAAGACCTAGAGGTATCTTATTTTGAGTCAAATATTCTAATTTTAGCCAGTAAGTCACACAACATCCGACAGTCCTCGTATACCGACTAGCGAGGTGGAGGAAAATATTGCCAGTCCCCATATCATGATCCTTTTCTATACACCTCCATCGTTGGAAAATTCTTTAATAACTCCCTTGGGCTCTAAAGAGTTTGTAAAATTTAATAATCATTAGAGATTAAATGGAAAATCATGGCTCTGATGCCAAATGTAATGACCCCGCTTCCCAGTAACCCCCAATTAAGGGAGACCAAGAAGTCAGAGGCGTTAACCCAAAATAGGACCAGTGGTTTTACAAATAATCAAAAATAATTATAAATTCTACCACAACTAAGATGAAAACCGGAATAAAAATTTCTTTTAACATACCTTCACAATTTGGTAACTAGGACTTCTATCCAAAGTAGGATTCTATCTACCTAAATCCTCCTTTAATATTTTAACTTTAGTCTTCACAGGGTATATATGGATTTATACTGGTATGTGGGGAAACCAATAATCTTGCATTTAATTGTAACAACATATTACAAGAAATTATGATTTAACAAAACAAACTTTACATTTTAAACATGACTACTCAATCCATATATACCCTAGCCTCTATGTTGTCCCTGCAGTGGACATGGATACTAACTCTCATATGGTAGATCTTAACTAACCCCCATGATCCTACCTTACAGATAGATCAATACATAGGGACGTGGAGTCATATGGTCCTACCCAAAGGTAGACCAACACATCGACTCATGATAATCTGATGATCCTACCTTGTGGGGAGACCATGTACTAGCTCATCTATCTCATTATCATTAGAGCTACGGAGGAAGACTAGGATATAAGCTAATCATGCATGTCTACTTATGATGATAGTCATAGTCACTCTATAGTTGCATGAAATAAATATCACCCAAGAAGTTAATTTCAAGCAATCGGTAAAACATCATAAATTGCTATGAAACTAGAGCGATTAGTCATAAGCATAACCACATACCTATTTTGGAGATCTCACTGAAGCAATATATTCAAATCCAACTAGATGTCAAATCAAGCAAGCCAATCAATCAATCAAGCGAACATTGATCCTGAAAACATGTATAACACCTAGTAGTTACCATCACATCCCAAAAAAATCTTTATTGACTTGGGATACCTCTCTAAGGTTTCTAAGTCTCATTAGGATTCATTAGGGCTTCTTATATCAATTTCTCAAACAATATCCGTTTGACGTCAACAAACCCGAAAATAGCTTTTCTACTCATAAAAGCCCTAATTTCTCCAACTATCCACATTTAGTATTTTTCTTATTTAAATTAACTTTAGAACATCATATCTCTATTTTATTCATGTATTTGCACAATTAAAACCATTAAAAGTCATTATCACCTAAAATAGGGTTTCTAAGCCCATTAATGCATATTCATGTACATGGAACCCTAAATTAAGCCAATTATGCATAAAGATCATCTTTTTAGATCTAATTCTTCCTTTTATTAATAACAAGTTAATATATTCGTAGTTTATCTATATTAATCATCTCAATTCCATAGAAAATCAAATTAGGGTTACTCTTAGTTGTGAAAGCATTAAGGATGGAAACTTTAGGAACTTTTAGAACTATGATCAGATTCAGGCCCTAAGACTATTTTTATAGAATTCCTTGCGTTTTTCTAATCAATTTTCATATATAATACTTCTTAATCTGAGTTACCAATCATTTGTTATGATTTTTGCAAAATAACAAACATTTGACCAATTATGAACTGACATGTCAGCATACTGAATCTTACCTTATATTCCACGTGGGCCGGCTTTTGTGAATCCAACTTTGCCACCTCAGCTGCTCGTGCTCCACGCAAGTAGGGCCTTTGGACTGCCGGTTGTTACACTTCTGTCCTTGCTCTCCTTCACAAATACTGGGGGTAGGGAAGTCTTTCCCTCCCTAAGTCATCTTCAAGATCACGATGGTCCTCACGTGAGCAGCAGTGTCGACCTGCGGTCAACTCCGTAGTTGACCTCGCATCTTCGTTCCTCAAAATGCAAAGTGAGGGCATGCTTCCCTTCGCAAGGCCATGCTGAAACTTCCTATACCATTAATTCTACTGGGGGTGCGTGGAAACTGTGGGATGAAGAGGGTATCCGCCGGCGAGGTGGGAGGACGAGGTCCAGGTGAAAGTCACAACTCTATCCGAAATTCATTGCACCACCGAGATTGTGAGGAGCAGTAGATTGTCTCAGAGATATTTGTGGCTCCGTTGGGGATCAAAGACACTCCTTTTATCGGTGAAGTCCTCCAAATAGGTCCCGCGGCCATTAGGATTTGGGTGAAACTCCTAGAGCTTCCCAAACTACCAAAAACCTAGGTCAAACAAGTGCGAAATTCGTTCCCGAAGCCATTGGGACAAATTCCAAATCCGCACACCAACCATACATGGAGAGAATCCAAATCGATCAGGACTTCTCCTATTCCTAGTTCTTCTCAAACTAAATGGAAAGCAGCCATGATTGGATCAAGGATCCAACGGCTACCAAGCCACGCATAAGAACTCAAGTCAAAATAAAATTGTGATATTTAATGTAATCCTTTACACTTTAGGAAACTTACAAAATTCATATCTCCCAAACCGTTTATCCTTTAAAACCCAAATTTTAGGGGAAAGTCCATAATGACTTAATCCATGTGTGTACCGAATGTGGGACTCAAAATCAAAAGTATGAGATACTTTTATTCATAAGCAAGTTACCTATTAACAAGGCATATTTTATACTTATTTTCTCTCTCTTAACATTTTATATCATTTATTTGGATTAGAAACCATGTGTACTCAAAATATCATCCATGATGATTATATTATCCATATTTCCACATATTTCTTATAATTTCAACATTATCTCATATTTCCTTCTTAATAAAGTAATATTTGATTTCTCCTTTTTCTTTTAATCATATTGGACTCAATAACTAATTATAATCCACGAAAATACGTACACAAAGGAAATATATCAAAGGATATCCTTTTAATACACATAAATTATACAATTCCCATAATGATACATTTATTGGGGAAATTGCATTTCCAACCATATGAACCCAAAAATTGGGGTTGTAATAGAGATGGCCAAGGATCACCACTATCACCACATGCAAGGAATGAGACACCTCCAAGGCACCAAGAGCACTCCTTATTTCTCCACCAAGCTCTAAGGACGAGCATAAGAGAAAGGGAGGAAGAAGATGACCAAAAAGGACCACTTTCATTGAGAGAAGTGGGTTCATATAGCAAAGGTGGAGGGTGGTAATACAAAGGATGAGGTGTCAACAAGATAGAGCTCCAAAGAAACACTTGTCCACTAAAAGGACCAACATGCAACCACATGAATGGGATGGTGATACTCCCTAGGTCAAATCTTGACCACCTAACAAACCAACCCTATGTCATGACTATGACACACCTAGGGCTCCAAGGTCATGACATACCACAACATCACCATAAGATAGCAACAAGAAGACCACCCCAAGAAGCCTAGGTCGAAACACACCTCCCCAACCTCTACCTTGACCTAATACAACCTTGGTCATGACCACCACACCAAGGGGGAAGTGTCGTGACTGCAACACCCCATAAAAGGCCCTAGGCCGCGACCTAGGTCAAGACAAAACAACAAGGTTACAAGGATAAGGCATACAAACCCTAGAAAACCCTAATCTCCACTAAGGGTGATGCTACTCAACTAAGAGCCAAACAAGGCATCCAAAAGAACCACACTCTCCCTCATGAAGCCAAGAGAGAGAATGAACACTCTAGAGGTGGCAAAGTACACATTAACCCCCTATATTTGGTAAATTGCAATTTGCACCAAAACTAGCACAGAAAGCACAAACATCAACCAAACAAGCTCAAAATGGAGACTTAACCTCTCCAAAAACCCTAAACACATTTCAAAATATTAAATCAAGGTTCTAAGCATATGATCAATCCAAGACAAATAGGGTTACCCCCAAAATCAGGTCAGGGTCCTTATATAACCTAACTGACCCATGGAAATAGGTCTTTAGACTCACAACACTACATAATTAGGGTTACACTTGATTAATTAGTCCGGCTTAGATACTTACAAAAAAAACACATCCAAACATATCTCAAACCACCCAGTAAGGGTTATGTATCTTCCTTTCCATATCGAGGCCCAAGACATCATTCTCAGCCATCAGAAGGCCCATAACATCCGTTCATAACATACCACCCTTAAATAAGACATCGAATTATTTTCCAATAGTTAATTAAAATCAATAAACATAGGACATTAACCCATACCTAAAAAGGGAATGCATTAACCATTACAATAATAATGCAACTGTTGTCACAGGTATCAATCACATTATAAAGACTTCTAGCTCTATCCAAAATCATCATCTCCTACCTTGAGAAATGCATATTCATCCTATTGTTAATGGTAGCTTTAGCCTAGTTTTGTAGTCAAATATCATAGTTTTCATTAGAAATAGCTTCTTTCATTCTTTTTAGATTCATTTTCACTTGTTAGAATTTTGATACTTTTCTCAATTCTCCTTGTAGATTTAGAGTTTTATCATTCATGCTAACCGAACTAGCATGACCTAGGGGGTCCCTACCCAAAATGCATTTGGGAACTTTTGGAAGGCAAATCGATCAATATTTTTTTGTGTACAAGGCCTTAATTAAGCTATTGATTAATGTGTTGATCAAACTTTAAATATCATCAACTATCGAGCTTTAGTGATCAAACTTCCATCTATCATACTCCAAAATGAAGAATTTTGTAATGACCCCTCCCCTTATTATCCCTAATTTAGGAGGACCAAGAGGGAAAGGGCCATTATCATTAATAAATGATCACATATTTAGTAATTAACCAGAAAATAATTAATTAAATTTACTTAAAAAAGAATTTGGTACAAAAATGATGAAATATTTAAAGTTGCAACATAAAATAAAATCTAACTAACTATGACCTCCATGTTTACTATCATAGAACCATTTGTTACCCAAATCCTAACTCCAAATGACTACAAATTGAATGGCGATAGGACCTAGGCTTCCATCCCTAGAATGGTATTAACAAAGTGCAAATGTGGAAGAGTAAAGTCTAGCATACATGAACAAATAACAAGATAAAAGCACCAACATAGTCTCAACATTCGACAATATATTAAACAACATTATTTTATTACAAGATATCATATACATGTTCAAGAGTAATTTTTTTTACAAGTCTGCTCATGTATACTAGGGATCTTACAACAACTATAGCTTTCATAGCTCACCAAGCCCATCAACTGCTAGCCATCTCTGAACCTATAAAATATGTGAAATGAGGTGGGTCAAGCACACGAGGTGCTGAGTACAGGGCTAAAAAGATACATATACATAAGCTTTGCATAATTTGAAAAGATTAGTAGAAGTAACAAACAAGAAGTAATCAAGTTGAGTATTTAGAAAAATGAGAGCATGTGTTTTATGTCATTTCTCACCAATTATACCATCATTTCATGCATTCATCAATATCATGTATTTGTAAGGCCTTTTATGGACAACTTCTTCCTAGAAGAGTCTATGAGGGTGCTCAATATTATCTAACCCTTTTATCAACGATCGGCCCTATCTTGATAACTCAAGTAGGACACCCATCCTCATGTCCTTACCTAAAAACTTCAAGAAGGTACAAGAGGTTTGTATAATGGAGTTTCTATATTATGTTTGCAAGTTATAAAACACAACACGAGACAAACATCAAGTACAATACTAGAGTACTACATGGAAATATTTGAGCAAGTAAACAAGCATACATACATATCAGTTTGCAAGCAAGAAAGCCATAGTCATATTATTATTAAAGCCCATACCTGATTAAGAGATTTATAACTTCTCATATCCTTGACCATCTATCCATAAGCCACACATGATTTAGCATAAGATTGCAAACATTCATTATATTCTCATCATTAACCCTAATTGACTTCATTTTAGGGTTTTTTACAAGTTGGGTTTCAAGTTGCTTATTAATACATCAGATGATCTTGTATTGATTTATAGGTCATTGTGAAGTTTGGGTTGAAGTTTCAAGTCATTTCAATATTTTGTTAATTCTATATGGGAATTATAAGATTCAAGTCACTTACTTGCATTTTAGGATCAAAAGACTCACAATAGGGCACACAAGGCAAGAGTTCACCAAGACATGAGATTTGTATGAGATGTGAGACTAGATCAACAAAATTTTTTAGTTTGTCAGGGGAAACCCACCCCCCTAGGCAGAGGACCAGATAGAAGGGATGGTAAACCTAAGAGACCCGTGCATCCACACACTGATATCTCAATAAGTCGCATCAGAGAACAAATGACACTGTGGAAAATTCACTTATGAGCAACACTTGTAGTGGGAGTCGAACTTGGGACCCTCCGTGAGGGGCCCCGAACTGTGACCAATTAGGCTATTGCTCACGGGCTTAGATAAACAAATTAGTGACATAGGAATTTTATTTAAACATAAATGGATGTCCCCTAGATTTTGGGCATCAAACAACCAACATTGGATATAAACATTTCAACATTCATGCTATTAGGAATCCACATGTCACTTAGGTTGGACATACACATCAAGGGAAAACAATACAAATAGAGACAAGTCAGATTAGAGGTAAGTGCACCATAATAAGATTCACATAAGGTTAGGGAACAAGTAAAGCAAGTGAGTCATATGTGTTGCACTAGGTCACACTAGAGATCTTCGAGTTACAAACATGACAATAGAACAAGAGGGTTGATCCTATGTATTAGTGTCTCTAAACAACTTAAGATTATTGATTTGAGGGATCTAAAAGAGTTGGATTCATGAATTAGGTCCAACATATCATTGGTTCAAGGCGTAACCAACATTCACATAATAGGGATACATTGATGTATTTTGGGCCATATAGATCAAACATATATGAAAGGTATTGAGGGAATGGTCCTTGTATCATGGATGAGCATTAGTCACTGATTTCATTGTCAATTAAGCATTTGTGTCATTAGGAAGCAAGATTCAAATTAATTGGGAAAAGTACATCATTAATATCAAACAAGTCATATATGCACTATTTAGGTCATTCATGATAAATAAGGTGATTAGGGCCTTCATTAGGGTCAAAAGAGTACAAGATCTACTGATTTGATTCTTACAAGGGTCAAAATCCATCAATGTTTCAATATCACTCATAACATTGCATTTAATGTGGTTAACTTAGTCAAAGATCACATTTTAGAAAAAATAGGGAAATTAGGAGCATATACAAGTTATAAAATCATTCCCGCATTGCAGATCCATTCGAAAGGATCAATTTGATATATAGGTTTGCATACTTTGGTGAAAGGAGTAGAGGGTTATGTATTTTAGAAACTTCACATTGGAACTTTATAGAAGGAACATAAGGACATTACCGACCATGCTGCTACCAACAAGGGTCATGGATCCTTGATCCAATGTCCAAGCTAGGCCTACACTTCCACCTTACTGGGTTGGCTTAGAGGCTGGTGGGGGTGACTCTTACACTCTGTGGACCACTCCAGGGATGACCAACCACGACCTGGGGTCTTTCTCTGTAACACCCTGATTTTCACCACATAATTATATCATTGAGCGGAAGCATCCCTACTCAAGGGGGATGTCACAAAATGCTATTCATTATAATTAAAGTAAATAAACACCTTGAATTTATTTGAAAATGATTCATACATATTTCTTTATGTGAAGGAAACTACATAATAAAAATCTATGAGATCAAATTTACTTGGTAGCATGACTAAACGTGGTAAACATGACTTTCTAGATCTCTAGATCGTCCAGGTAAATGGCACCCCATCAGGCAAAGCTTGTAGATCTCCTAATCCTAATTTTTCCTTTTTATCCTTCCCTTGCTCCAAGTCCTGTGGACATCTCATCCCCAACCATGCAAAACAAACAACACATCAGTAAGCGGTATATGGCATCTTATATGACATAAAAGTAAATATAACTTGACATGATAAATTTGACTTGACATAAACTTTAGCATGGGTTTTTTTAAGCATTCATGATTCATAAATTGTATGCTGAATTGAACAGTAAGTATATGCATCCCTCTATGATGCCTCCTGAGGAGCACATGATTGCTAGGAAATCCCTTGATGCTAGGAAAGCCCTTGACGACCCCTTGAGGTCCATGATTTGGGAACATATAAAAACTAATTCAATTCTATTTCAATTGATCATTAACATAACATTACATTATCATTGAACTGTAACATGATGGGACTTCTCCCTTTGAACCATAATGGGATTACTCCCTCATAAACCATAATAGGGTTTCCCCTTCTTGAACATGATTCATTAACCTTAATTCATAATCAGTAATCATAATAAGGGTTTTTACCAAGACTATCAGTAACCAAACAATCAAACAATGATAAGTAGGCATGATGTATTCTTTCGAAAAGCATTTCACAATTCATGTAGCATACTAAAGTGCATAATCATAAATAACATGCATTAAACCAAAGTACTTGTGCAAAATATGAATGGACCACTTACCTATAGTAAACCACCTTAGGGTCATGTCACTTGATTTGATTGAGCCTCTAATCACCTGTAATTTGATCAAAATTACATAATGTACATAGGTTCATAGTCCTGAAACCCTAGTTTTTGTTCATTGAATAATTGAAGCATTTGGATGTAGAAAACAACGTTTGAAAGCATTCCTAATTGATAGAGAATCCAAAGATCTTTCCAAAATGTATTTATTTATAATTTAATGAGGTTGTATGCACAAGTTATGAATTTTGCATTCTGGACCAATCAGAAATTAGGAAACCATACCGTGACATCATTTAAATATATGATTATTTCTATGTAAATAAAAGGTCAAAATACCATAAAAACCAAGCTGTGTGTGATATAACGATCAAACATGTGGGGGCATACTCATCATTGCACTCTAACTGGTCACCGCGCATATGAAGAACAAACTGAATGTCAAAATACCTACAATGCCCTTGGACGATTAGTTAATTGATTGAACTCGTGGGGGCACCACAATCATTTTTTGACCTAGTTTCTTCTTGCCAATCCATGACGAGAGCAACTACTGGAGCTTCAACCCCAATTCTGTGGGGCATCATCAGGTAAGACAATGACAACCTGGCAAGCAGAGAGCAACCCCTTGAGTCTGGTGAAGGTGGTGCATCAAACTCGGGAAGGTGAGGATCTCAGTATCTCCATGACTCACTGAAAAAGCATGAGAATAGGGGAGAAGGTCGGAAGTTGTAGACCAAAGAAAATAGGAAGTTACCTATCGATAAGGATCAGTAAAACAATCTTGGAGTCAATGCAAGTCCATAACACTTGTTTCCACAGACAGAGAGCCACAAAAATGCCATGGCGGCTGGCATCGGCAAGGACCAGGCAGCGGCCCTAAAGGACCCAATGCTCAGGGGTCCTTCATGACAAACCAATAATGTAAAAAGAACGAAGGAGGTTCATAGATACTTTCTATGTCGTCCATTGCACATAAGGCACTACTGAGATCCATGGTACTATGACGGAGGCCAGAGAGGAGAATGGACTAGGTCCGGGAGGTTCAGGGTACTACTGGTCCAATTGAAGGTGGAGGAGAAAATAATGAGAGGTGGTGGTGCTCCCGGTTGCATCAAAGAGGAAGAAGGTGTAGCAAGGCGGCGGCTGTGATGGTTCTATGAGAGAGGTCCGCAACGCTAGATGGGCATTTCTTGTATAGGTCAAAGGAGAAGGTGAGTAAGGGATCGATGGGTTCAGATTGACCTTGCGGTTTCATCAGTGAAAGAATCGAGACCATCTGTACGTCGTGGAGTGAGAATGAGGTCATGGAAATTTGGCCTGTGAAACGACTTCTGCTTGCGAGAAATACTGAGGTTGAGGATGATAGCGTGGCCGTTGGATCATCTTTTGATTAAGTACTAGCCATTCGATGGCATGCATAAGGTGGAAAGAAAATAAATGTAACGCGTGACTACAGGATATACCGAGACTTTAGGTTAAATACCTCACATTAATAAAATAATATTCAATCTTTGGTCAAACTATATTCAAACCTCTCTTAAATTAATTGGAGTGTTAAACATGGTCATAATGACTTGAAATTTGAAACATATGCTAATGTGAAGGTATTGAACGTTCCTGTATAATTAGATTTCATGTGTGTGCACATTTAGGCCCATACTTTATATATTGGCTATACACCTTAATTAAGAGGCATTAAAAGTAATGTAATTTGAAAAGGCTCCAAATATTGAATCTTTGATTTACCATTTCGGGTTTTACTCATTCAATAACCACATGCTCACCTCTTTAATTCTTTACTAGGCTTCATGGCCACTTTAGAGGAGAGAGAAACGAAAAGAGTGTTAATATGAGTTAATTGATATACAGATGCATAATTAAAGTGAACTATGAATTTTGAGTCTAATTTTAAGTTTTCTCATCCCATTTTCATATAAGGACACCCATTACTGGTATTTTGCATAAAAACCTTCAACTATTATTATTTATAAAAACTCCATTCCAAATTTTAATTTCATTTTGAAAATTAGGATGTGACAATTCTGCCCACCTTGAACAGATTTCATCCTTGAAATTTTCTAGAGTACTACCCACCTTAGGGTTTTTGTTATTTCTTTATTCAATGAAAGCCTGCATACTAAATTTGAATGAAAGAAAATGTATTTCATAAAAGGTCCATATATGCTGAAAATTTTGCATAAAAAGGGTTATGTAACATAGGACATTTACATATTGTACATTACCTATGTGAGCATGAATTAGATATTATCTTACTCCTCCTGCCTAAGGTTTTATGAAACCAAACATATCTTTACACTTAGGGCACTTACCTACAACTTGTCATAACTTTCTAACATTAGGCATAGATGACTATCTACCCTCAGGTCTTTAGGTGCTTCCTACATTCCTAGGTATGTGGTGATCAGACACATACCCAGAGATGTGGGATCTTAACATGATACCTCTCACTCACTTACTAATGCATATGTCCCATACCACATGCACTAATGTTAAAGGAGAACTGCTTACAAGGTCTCATGCTCATGACATTCCTCTTCAAGTCTCATTTGGATGGCCAAACCAATGATAATGGAGAGGTTATCTCATTAGTTAGGGTAGGTTGATACTTGAGATCTAACTAGGTATTCTTGTATCACGTCTTTTCTAGTCATTCTATGGTATAATATATATCCTTGGGAAATCTATTCCTAAACTCTAATCTTACATCTTCACTCTAGGGTTGACTATGAGAATCATATTTGCCTAGTGGCCATTTACTAGAATTGCTCTGATACCATATTGTAACACCCCGATTTTCACCACATAATTATATCACTGAGCGGAAGCATCCCTACTAAAGGGGGGTGTCACAAAATGCCAGTCATTGAAATTAAAGTAAATAAACACCTTGAATTTATTTGAAAATGATTCATACAGAGTTCTTCATGTGAAGGAAACTACATAATAAAAATCTATGAGATCTAATTTACTTGGTAGCATGACTAAACATGGTAAATATGACTTTCTAGATCTCTTGATCGTCTAGGTAAATGGCACCCCACTAGGCAAAGCTTGTAGATCTCCTAGTCCTTATTTTTCCTTTTTATCCTTCCCTTGCTCCAAGTCCTGCAGACATCTCGTCCCCATCGATGCAAAACAAACAACACATCAGTAAGCAGTATTTGGCATCTTATATGACATAAAAGTAAATATAACTTGACATGATAAAATTGACTTGACATGACTTGACATAAACTTTAGCATGTATATTCTTAAGCATTCATGATTCATAAATTGCATGATGAATCGAACAGTAAGTATATGCATCCCTCTATGACGCCCTCTAAGGAGCACATGATTGCTAGGAAAGCCCTTGATGCTAGGAAAGCCCTTGACGACCCCTTGAGGTCCATGATTCAGGAACATATAAATACTAATTCAATTCTATTTAATTTGATCATTAACATAACATTACATTATCATTGAAATTAACATGATCATTGAACTTTAACATGATGTGACTTCTCCCCTTGAACCATGATGGGATTACTCCTTCATAAACCATAATAGGGTTTCCCCTTCTTAAACATGATTCATTAACCTTAATTCATAATCATTTATCATAATAAGGGTTTTTACCATAAACTATCAGTAACCAAACAATCAAACAATGATAAGTAGGCATGATGTATTCTTTGGAAAAGCATTTCGTAATTCTTGTAGCATACTAAAGTGCATAATCATAAATAACATGCATTAAACCAAAGTATTTGTGCCAAATATGCATGGCCCGCTTACCTATAGAAAACCACCTTAGGGTCATGTAACTTGATTTGATTGAGCCTCTAATCACCTGTAATTTGATCAAAATTACATAATGTACATAGGTTCATAGTCCTCAAACCCTAGTTTTTGTTCATTGAATAATTGAAGCATTTGGATGTAGAAAACAAAATTTTAAAACATTACTAATCGATAGAGAATCCAAAGAGCTTTCTAAAATGTATTTATTTATATTTTTTGGGGGTCGTATGCAAAAGTTATGAATTTTGCATTCTGGACCAATCAGAAATTAGGAAACCATAGTGTGAGATCATTTAAATCTATGATTATTTCAAAGTAAATAAAACGTCAAAATACCAGAAAAATCAAGTTGTGTGTGATATAATGATCAAACATGTGGGGCATACTCGTCATTGCATTCTAACTGGTCATCACGCGTATGAAGAACAAACTGAATGTCAAAATACCTATAATGCCCTTGGGTGATTAGTTAACTGATTGAACTCATGGGGGCACCACGGTCATTTTCTGACATGGTTTCTTCTTGCCAATCCATGGCGAGAGCAATTGCTGGAGCTTCAACCCCAATTCTATGGGGCATCATCAGGCAAGACAACGAAAACCTGGCTAGAAAAGAGCAACCCCTTGAGTCCAGTGCAGGTGGTGCATCAAACCCGGGAAGGTGAGGATCTCCATGTCTCCAGGACTCACTGGAAAAGCATGAGAATAGAGGAGGAGGTTGGAGCTTGCAGACCGAAGAAAATAGGAAGCTACCTGTCGATAAGGATAAGTAAAATGATCTTGGAGTCAACGCAAGTCCATAACACTTGTTTCCACTGACAGATAGCCATAGAACTACAATGGCAGATGGCGTCGGCAAGGACCAGGCATCGTCCCTATAGGAACCAATGATCAGGGGTCCTTCACGACAAAACAACAATGTAAAAAGAATGAAGGAGGTTCATAGATACTTTCTATGCCTTCAATTGCACATAAGGCAATGTTGAGAGCCATGGTACAGTGGTGGAGGCTAGGGAGGAGAACAAACTAGGTCCAGGAGGTTCAGGGTACTACCGGTCCAATTGAAGGTGGAGGAGAAAATAATGAGAGGTGGTGGTGCATTCGGTTGCATCAAAGAGGAAGAAGGTGTAGCAAGGCGGCGACTGCGATGGCACCATGAGAGAGGTCTGCAACCCTAGATGGGCGTTTCTTGTATAGGTCAAAGGAGAAGGTGAGTAAGGGCTCGATGGGTTCAGATTGACCATGCGGATTCATTGGTGAAAGAATTGACACCATACGTATGCCATGGAGTGAGAATGAGGTCGGGGAAAAATGGCCTGTGAAACGGCTTTTGCTCGTGAGAAGTACAGAGGTTGAGGACGACAACGTGGCCGTTGGATCATCTTTTGATTAAGTACTAGCCGTCCGATGGTGCACATAAGGTGGAAAGCAAATAAATGTAATGTGTGACTGTAGGATATACTAAGACTTTAGGTTAAATACCTCACATTAATAAAATAGTATTCAATCTTTGGTCAAACTATATTCAAACCTCTCTTAAATTAATTGGAGGGCCAAACACGGTCATAATGACTTGAAATTTGAAACATATGATAATGTGAAGGTCTAGAATGTTCTTGTATTATTAGATTTCATCTGTGTGCACATTTAGGCCCATACTTTCTATATAGGCTATAAACCTTCATTAAGAGGCATTAAAAGTAATGTAATTTGAAAAGGCTCCAAATATTGAATCCTTGATTTACCATTCCGGGTTTTACTCATTCAATAACCAAATTATCACCTCTTTAATTCTTTACTAGGCTTCATGGCCACTTTAGAGGAGAGAGAAAAGAAAAGAGTGTTAATATGAGTTAATTGATATACATGATGCATAATTGAAAGTGAACAATGAACTTTGAGTCTAATTTTTAGTTTGCTCATCCCATTTTTGTATAAGGACACCCATTACTGGTATTTTGCATAAAAACCTTCAACTATTATTATTTATAAAAACTCCATTCCAAATTTTAATTTGGTTTTGAAAATTGGGATGTGACACTCTCCACCGCTACCTATCGAACAAGCATTTGGCAGACTCTACTCCCTGCTACGATCTGATCCTGCTGCACGAGACCTCTTTTTCTCACGCAGAAATAGGGCTCAAATAGGGGATGGTGTTGTATCCCCATTAATGACCTCATGAACCCAAAACGGCTCAAAAACAAGGTCTTCTCGGGGGAGAAACTGGAATCTAAGAATCAGCCTCCGTGCGTTGTCGTCGTGCTTCCCTCCATGGTGATTTTGAGAGGTGTTTTCTACTTGCGGTGATGGGTCATACAACTAGCCTAGGATAGGAGCAGAGTTAATGGGAGAATAGGAATTCCATGGAGGAAGGAACATGAAGAGGAACTAGGGTTGAGCGGACTAGTTTATAAAGGGAACAAGGAAGCTAGGGCTTAGATCTCAACATTTTCCTGATTTGGCTGGAGGTAGGAGAAGCTTCCCCAGTTGAGAGTTTGTTTCCTAAAGAGGAAGGGGAAGAGAGGATAAGAAGTTGGGCCATTGGATTGATGCCTCCGTGGTGGTCCACTTATGATCTGATGGTGGTGAGAATTCACACCGACCTACCCAAGTTAGGCTAGCGGATGGGCCATGAGCAAATTGAGCCCAAAAAGCTCGAGTCCAAATAAATCAAGTATAATTTGAAACAATTTCAAATTGTCATAACTTGGGGTAGGAACCTATGATTGAGGCAATTCTTGTGATATTGGAAAGATAATTGAGAGCTATATAACATGAAATACATATGACAACAAGGTGATAAAATTTACAAGTTTCAATACATCTTACAAGGGAGTGACATGTTAATGAATGATATTTGTTGGAAAAGTGCAAATCAATGTCACATTTAGTAAAATTGAGTATTAATGTAACCAAATTGGAGTACCACCACATTTCAATTATGAATTTGGTATTGATTTGAGAAAGTTTCCACTTCATTATAGAGGAAAATTGTAATATACTAGAGAGAAAAGTTGGGTTGTCACATTTACATTAATGTTTCTTAATTGTGCCTTCTTTTTGGATATCTAGTTTCATCATAATTGTAGAATGGCAGATTATCAAAAAAAGATGACAAACAAAATTTCGGTTAGTATAACGAGTTATACTGGTATGTGGGGGAACCAAAAACTTTTTCATATACTAGTAACAACATAACCACAACAATTATTTGTTACAAAACAAAATTTATGTTTTCTTCATTAATTCTAAACCATTTTTACCCAACCTTTGTTATACCCTCTTTTAGGGTTTTTCCCCTACATCAGACTTTAAGCTACCTCTCAATATGGAGCTAGCTACCTCATTGGACACCTCTCAATCTGGAGCTTGGTGCCATTCAATCTTCCCAATCTAGGGGGCATGGCCTCTTATGACCATCCCAATCTAGGGCCTAGTCTGACATTCCCAATCTGGAGCCTGGTCATTAGTCATCACTATGATTTTATACATCTTTCCATTCTCGATTTCCAGAGTTGGTATGCAGGTTCGAGCAACTTATAAGCTTACTATTATAATAACTATAGTCACTTTATAGATTGCAGGAAATAAAATTCATCCAAGCATTTAATTCCAAGCAATCGGTAAAACCTCAGAAATCACTGGGAAACTAGAGATATTAGTCATAGGTGTAACCACATACCTTGTTCAAGTGCATTAAATGTCCAAGCAAGAGCAATCAATCAATCAACCAAGTAAGTTATCCTAAAAGTTAAAGAAATACACCCATGTATTATTATTTTATTCGAATCATCATTAAGACTGACTTGGGTCTCAAGTTTGGGTTTCTAGATCAACATTTGGGTTTCATTAGGGTTTTGGCTTCCCAAACCCTACTTTCCACTTTTTATGCCCATTGGGTTTAAAAACCCTAATCCATAATTAAATACACCTTTTGTTTCAAGGAACCCTAATTTATCAAATTATGGTTTGCTAAGTTCAAATAACTTTCAAGTTTCTCATTTTATTTTAAAAGATTAATCTTTTATCATCAATAACAATTGGACATATAAAGATCATCAATTCTCAGTAATTAGTGTTTTAGTTCATTTAACACATTAAAGATGCTATATTTAGGCACTTTTAGAACTAGAAGAATATTTACAATCTAATTATATTTTTATTGAATTCTACATATTTTATGAGTAAAAAATATATATATTATTAGCTATTATTGGACAATCCTATAATTAGTTATGATTTTCTAAATAATTCATTTTTAGGCCAATAGGGGCATTCCACCTAGGAAGAGAGCCCCAGGCCCACCCTGCCAACTCAGTTGGGCCAACCTATCAACTCTTGCCAAGTAAGTGGCCCTCCCATGGCTCCTTTATCCAATTAAGCTCGAAACAGAAAGAAAAAGACCAAAAGAGTCTTACCTACTCTGAAGATGACTGAGGGTATATTGGTCCTTTACTCGTGACCCTTCTTCAACCTCTGTTCACCCTTCTTTACAAACTAGGTGGTCAACTCATGAGTTGACTATGAGATCTCAGCCTTTTGATCACTGAACGAAGATGCGACCACCTTCGCCGACCCATGATACACTCGTTGGTCCTCTCAATTTCCTCATTGAAGGTATGAGTCATCAGGATGACTATGTAGTGTTGGATCTAAGGGCTCTAAAGTTGGGGAATAGAGCTAAAACACTTAGATGAAACTTGTTAGACCTTCAAGTTACTTCAAATAAGTTTTATTGCAAATAGTGAATTTGATGGCAATTGAAACATACATAGCAAGGAAAGGAGGGATTGATGAGAAAGCTGATTTAGAGTGGTTCCACTCTCCAAACTAGGAGATAGTCAGTCCACTACCTAGAGAGGTTAAGCTCTAGGATTTCTAAGATGTCTATACCTCATATTCACTTGTAAGAGTTACAACATATGACCTTCTTCTTTTTGATACCAGGAAACCCAGCTTCCCTTTGAAGCAAAGGGATCCAACAACCTTACAATCAAGGTCTTACCCATCCAAGAGCTAGTATTATACCTCAACAAGGTCTTACCCACTCTTACAATAAGCTGGATGCCTTCATCAAGGTCCTCCCCTTCATGCAACGAGTTTTCAGCCTTGAGGCTTTACTGACTCAGCTCCTTGGATCTTCTGCCTTTATCTTCTTCTTCACTCAGAGTAGCCTTGAGCACCTTCTTCTCTAGCTCAAGAATCCTTCTCCTTCAACATCTCTTGCAGAAGCTTTCACCAATCAAGAGCTTTGAAGAAAGGGATGGGAAAGATGAATCTTGAGATCTTTACAAGTATACAAAAGGGTAGCTCTCTTCACATATAACCTATCTCACTCATAATGATGAATTGAGGTGTAAATAAGAGAGAGAAAGGGGCTCAAGTGGATAGAAAGCACTCAACTATAGCAAAGACCTTGAATATCATGGATGAACAACCTTGGAATGAACTCCAAGAGGCACTATTTATATTTGGGGGTGTCCACTAGTGTGTGGGAACACTTATGAACGTCATTTAGCCATTTGGAGGGTTGCAAAGAATTTTTTTTTGAGTTTTGTAACAATCCAACGATTAGAATCACTTTTTCTGCATTTTTCACGCAGTACATTCAGTCGAGTTTCATAAAGATAACTCGAACGATCACACTATGTGACAACGCCAAATTTAAACCATTGGTCAAGTTTGTCCTTGGGTAACGTGACTGATCCACTTAAACTGAGTTTGGTCTGCATAGGGATTGGTCAAGTTATGTGAAAGTGAAACTCATTTGATCAACATTCATTTCTAAAATCAATTAAGGATCAGTTGAGTTTGCAACTCGACCGATAAAGTTCCTATAATGATTTTTAAAAAATAAAATTTAAGTGATTAAACATTGGAATTAAGTGTCCCTAATTTTTTCTCATCTTAGTTACAAGTCATACCATCAATACAAATGATTACAAAAATGTTCTAATGTGATTTGGAGTGTTTTCCCAAAATGCACATTTGCATTGCTTGACTTGAACTAATCCAATCTAGGGCTTCAACAATTTGATCCTTTTCATGTACCTAATGTCTAAAATAAATCTCTAACAAACATATTAAATGCATAGGAATTGAATGGTGAAGTCATTATCAAAATATGGACAATGTATAACACTTAGGTCAACATTGTCCCCCTTTTTGACAATGACAAACCATTGCTCAACATATTGAAAAGGATATGAAAATTGAATCTTTACCTTTGAGATAGTATGTGAAAATTAAACCTTTACCTTATAAATTTCAAGAGGATACATGATTGAACAATGTGGATTGCTCCCCCTCACTTCATGCTTACCTAAACCTGCATGGTTAGTCTTTCTGAAAAATAACCATAGTACATATACATACTATATGGTCCTCTAGAAAGTCACATGATATTTAGATAATTGACAAAAAATAATCATACAAGAAATAGAAGAATATGTCTGAGGTCATTTCTTTGCCTTTGTCATATCAAAAAGATAGGGAGATAGAAAGAGATAAAAAACACATGACTTCTCCAAAATCACAAGATAAAGCAATCAGCCACATAACATACATCAAACAGAAATGAGGTAAAGAGAAAAAAGTGAACCAATGTCATAATCAAAATATGGTATAACATACAACAAACTCATGAGATATTGTCAACCAGAGAGTTATGGTACATAAGATCAAGATTATGACACTATAACATGTTCTGACTACAAGAAACATAAACCAATGATAAAACAACAAAATGATAAAATAGTACATATCAGATACAAAGCCAAAATGTCTTAGTACATAAGAGTCTAAAAGGATATATATGATCAACACCTAAAGACTACAGAAATAAGAAACCAAGCTATATATCTAAGCTATCTATATCTATTGGTTCGTCACCCGCATCATCATCGTCATCCTCAGAATCGTAGTCCTCATCTCCATCTGAAGGTGCAACAGAGACAACAACAACTTTAACATCATCACTAGAGGCACCAAAAAAGTTGTAATCAGAACCAACATCGTAGCCATCATCCTTAGTGGCCTCCTCCTCATCAATATCTTACTCATCAAACTAGTGAGGCATATCCTCATCAGTAGTAGGATCAAAACCGCGACCGGGCCACAAGGCATTCTTCTCATCCCAAGACATGCCAAGAGGATATAACTCATGTTACTGGGGAAAGGTGGGAGCAAAGTTGCCCAGGATGGCAAGCAGGGTAGCTAGAGGGCTATTAGGCAAAGCCAACAGAGGAAGCACTCTAGGGGCACATGCAGGTCTACCATTAGCAACATATGTGGCAATAAAAGCAATAGGTGGAGGGGCTGTGTAGAAGTGATTGTATGCATACAGAGCATAGTCACGACCTAGGAAGTGCTAATAGGAGGGCTAAGGATGGTTGTAGGACAAGTTCATGGTAGACATGATATGTTAAAAGTTATGGTGCAGGTGATCCTGAACGTGAAGGTTGTACGCCTGTTGATGCATCAGATATCCTATAAGGGTTTCATTTCACACATTGAAGGAGGCGCGTTCAAGTCAGGGTGATGGTGGAGGTGGAGGTGACTGGGTGGAGTTAGAGGTGGAGGTTCCAAGTGTGGTGGAAGAGGTAGGTAGGAAGGAATTTTGGATTGTGGTTTCACTAACACAAACTCCTTTTTGACTAGCTTTGTAATTGAGATCATGGAAAAAAGATTTTTGGGTAGCAAAAGAAAATAAGCCATAGATCAAGGCAGGGTAGGGTGGGTTGGTACCATATGTATTTTTCCTAGAGTCAAAATAGGTCATGTGATGTACGATATATTGGGACCACTTGAATCCAACATTTTCCAACAAAGAATACATGGTCATAGCATTGTTTTCCACAATGTCCATTTGATTTTCCTTCGAGTGGACATTATAGTTAACAACTAATGTGAGCAGCTTATTTTTGACATTGAGGGAATAGGATGGAAATGTGGATTTCTTCCTATAGGAAACCTGAGGATTCTTCAAGAACGTGTGGATGTCAGTAAGAGTGAGATTAAAGTGCTTGTAGAAAGCCTCAAGATCTAAAAGGTCAAAATAGTCAGGATAATCCTTCCTCCATGTGTCAGTAACCTCGATCCAATTAAAAAAAGATGTTTAAGGAATCTTTAGAAATTGTGAATTTGATTCCAGAAATCATGGAAGTGAGGATGACCTGGAAATTGGGTGGTGGTGCTAAAGTAACGTAGTTACATGAAAAGTTTGCATAGAATTCATGGACTGCCTTGGTGCTTGTGATGGAAATTTGAAAGCACCGACATTCTACACACATTGCACCTAGGCCATTGGTATGAAAAAGGTTAAAAATCTCATTGATGACTTACTTTATTTTTAAATAAGGCTCAAACAAGGCTCCAAAAGGGAAGTGGTTCCTTGGAAAGAGTTCTTTGTAGCAATTGAGAGATTCAAAAGAGACAAAGGAGGTGTCATCAAAGGATAGAAGGTGAGGGTTGGAAGAGAACGCGTTAGCTCTACTAGGGGCATCTCTCTTTCTTTGGTTGGATGCCATAGGGTCAGATTTGAGAGCAAAAACAACTAAAAGAAGTAGAGAACCCCACCAAGATGTCATCTAACAACCTAGAATGGTGTGGGAAGAGGCAAGGGAGGTTAGGCTAGGCAAGGGAATGGATGGTCGCACCTAGGGTTCAAGGTCAAGAGGGGCTGGAGCTAGGAATCGATCAACTTTTCTCTAGTTGAGAGGGAGAAATGTCGGTCAAAACCTATTTTAAGTTTGGTCCAGCCCGATCATCAGTCGAGTTCTAAGACTAGAAAACTCGATTGATCAAGAGAAAAAAACAGTTCCAACTCGACCGATAGGTAGCCTATCCAAAAACCTAGAAACTTTATTTCTAGCCTCTAAGTGATAATAAATTTTATTTCTTTAGCCTATTATGCATGCTAGATATATTAAGGCACATTTCACTCATCACTAGGTACTTTTTTGTGATAAAACCAGTGTTTACAAAAAATGCCCAAAACTAGCAAAACAAGGCAAGAAATAAGATAACTATAGCACATTTCGAGTAAGAGATGATCAATTTAGGAAAGAAACACATAGGTAAGATGGCAACTAGCTAGGAAGCATGTCAATATCATCAAAAGAATTTGTAGGAAACATTGATCTAATAAACGTAAATTTCTCTCTAGCTAGAGGTTTAGTGAAAATGTCTGCTAATAGATTCTCTGTATCCACATGGGTGATATAAATACCCTTCTTGGCAATGTGGTCACCAAGAAAATGATGAAAAAACTCTATATGATTATCTCTACTATGTAATATAGTATTGTATGACAAGTTAATTGCACTAATATTATCACAAAATATATCATAAGAATCAAAATAAATGTTAAAATCTTGGATAATTTGCTTCATCTGTAGGACTTGGGCCCAACAAATTCCAGTTGTAATTATTCAGACTCAATGGTTGATAGAGCCACAAAGTTTTGCTTCTTGGAGAACCAAGAATGTTATAACCCCAATTTTTGGGCTTAATTAGTGAGAAATGTAATTTATCATACTAAAGCTAATTGAACAAATAATGATATGATTTGTTTTGATTAAATGGATTCCTTTCACAATAGCCTTGATTGGTTGCTTTGTGGGCTTTATTGGCTATTGGGCCCAATAATCAGGAAATTCAAATGGTAAAAGGATAATTGAATTTTCAAGAAAAGAAATATATAGAAACCTTTAGAAGGCAAATCTAAAGAGGATTTAGTTCCTCTTGGGTTCCTTGGGTACCAAGGAGTCCAAGGTTACAAAAAGAAAGCAATAAGAAAAGAAAAGATTAATTAAGTATTTCTTTATGAAGAAAGAAATTGGAAAATATTGATAAAATATGGAAAATGAGTGGACAGAGGCATAAAAGAGTTTTCTTTGGGAAATTTCGTATCCATGAGTTTTCTAATGATAAAAGGAATGCCAATGAGGAAAATAAAAGAGAAAGAAAGATAAATCCTCAAAAGAGATATTTTAAATGGGAAATAAACAAGATAATGTGAAATAATGCATAAAGATGCATCTAGAAGGATAATAGATATCCAATAAAGAGAATTTCGAAATAATAAAGTTTCTTGGGTGCCAAGGAGCCCCAATAAAGAAAAAGGAAGAGAAAATACCATAATTATAAAATAAAGAGATAATGGGAATACATAATCCAATAATTATGTAAATTTGATGAAAGGAAATAATTTTCGTGGATACTATATTGAAAGGTATGAATAAAGAACAAAAGAGAGAGAGAGATTTCAGATTTTTAAATATACATGCAAAAAGGATTATCAAGGAAATAAAAGTTAACGAGGAGAAAGAGAGAAATAATATGGTTGTTTCTCAATCAAGGAAAGTAAGTTTCCTTGCGAGTTTTGGACTTGAGACTCGTAGAGGCACGTCTCAGGGCTTCGTACTCTCCCCTATATATGGGGTTGAGTCTTGGTTCGAGGGGAGAGAGAGTATACCACGTTCTTCTACCTTCCTCTTCTTCCATGTTTCCGTCCAAACCCTAATCCACGAGTAGTGCTTACCTTGGAGCAACCCAGGGGCTGAGGAGTCGTCTGGTTGGAGTCATGAAGCTTCTAAGACCACCAAGGATGGGCCGGAGATCGCTCCCGTGCCCTGCACATCAAGAAACTCCATCCGCGGGTCTGCAAGTTTTCTGCAAAATTGGCAGCAACCGCAGACTGTTTCCATGCAAAAACGGCCATGTGGGCCATGACCTGGTGTTGGTTTGAGTGCGCCCAGGTGGGGCGGAGGCAGGGCGACGACCGGAGAAGAGTTTTGGGCCCCAGGGAAGAGAGGAGAAGGACCGCAGAGAGCCGTAGTGCGCACACTGTTAGGTCAACACGTAGGAAGAAGATGACCCCGGTGGCCGCAGATTGGGGGCGCACCAGGTGCTCTAAGTCATGACAGAGGAAGGGGAGCCTTTGCTGGCGTGGATGGAGGCCCAAAGAGGGAGGAAGGGCCAGCACGAAGCTGCAGAATGCGGCTAGGGCAACGCGGCTCTGGCTGCGCAAGGTTGAAGGAGACCAAGGCCGCATTGGACCGAAATGCCCCTCGGGCATGTGAAGAAATGACTAGACACGTAGAGGGGGGGTAGTTTCGACCTTACGTTATGTTTTAAGTTGGCTTGTATTGCGCTGGATAAAAGGGCACACATGGGCTGACGTGTCAGCCTCTCATTGGATGTGGTGAGTATCTTCTTGCAAAAATCATATTTATTTAACCGTAGCTTGGATTAAATCAAGTTATATATGAATTTTGATCAAAAAAATGCAAGGAACCCATTAAAAATAGTTTTATAGCCTGAATCTGATCATAGTTCGAAAATTAGTGTAACTCATAATCTTTAATGAATTAAAGATTAAGAAACCCTATTTTGAAATAAATAAAGTATTTATTAGGGTTTAATGGATCATAAGAGTTGATATTAACCTGTTAATCGTAGAAAGGTACATTTAGATCTAAAAGAATGATCTTTGTACATAGTTGTCTTAATTTAGAGTTTCATGTACCTAAGTTTACATGAATGGGCTTAGAAACCCTAATTTGGGAAAATATGCCTTTTAATGGTTTTAATTGTGCAAATCCATTTATAGTATTGAGTTATGATGTTCTAAATCCAATTTGAATATAAATGTTCCTAATTATGGATAAAAACCCAAAATGTAGTAATTAGGGTTTTCTCATGAATAAAAGGTAGAGTTATGACAAATGAGTTTATATGTTAAATAGACCCTAATGAACTTGGAAATTGCTGATTGATGCGGATAATGATCTCGTTATGGATTAAAAGGATAAAATAGTAGCTTTAATGAAAAAGAAGCTTGATTGATGATTAATGTGCCTGTAATATGAAAATGGGATTATATTTTATTAAGATAACCTTAATATTGAAGAATAGATGAGATAATTAGGGTTTGTGAGTAATGGCATAAAATTAGGGTTTAATATGGTAAAAGATGAAGGAAAACTCTAAATGCAAAATGAAACCCTAAAATGGATATAGAAACCTTAGGAAGCGATTTCAAGTTGAATAGAAAGAACCTTGATAAAGTATGTAGTAAATGGAATACATGTGTTTTTCAGGATTCTTGATTATGTGGTTGAATTACTTCCTTGGATTGCTTTCTTGGTTGGAATTGATATTATCTTGAGAAATCTATTGAACATGTATGTGGTTACGATTATGAATAACCGCTATAGTTTCCCGATGGATTCCCAGATGTTTAATTGCATTGAATGCAGCTAAACTGTTGGATGTTTATTTATTTCATGCCACTATAAAGTGACTATGATTATCACCATAAATGTGCATATATAACTGGCTAGATCCGGGTCCACCTCTGTTACTTTGAAAAGGCTAAAAAAGGGGTAATCCTAGAGTAAGGTCTAGGTTACCATGAGTTAGAAACTGGGCTACCTACGTGTAGTGCCATGAGACTCTTTAGCATATCCCGAGTTAAGGAGTGGTCTACTTACGAGTAGTGTCATGTGACTCAACCCTAGAAACTGGTTCACTTATAGGTGGATCATGAGGGGTTTAATGGGGACAACACAGAGGATAGGGTACTCTTGGATCGCGAAGTTATATCTAAAACGTAATATTGGTTGTTAAATAAGTAATTGAATGATTACATTGTTATCATAGTTGCATTTTTATTGTTTCCCCCACATACCAGCTTCGGCTGACCGACGTTTTGTTTGTCGGCGTTTTAGGTACAAGCCAAAATGACAAACAGTAAATCGTCACATTGTGAAATACATGAAGAAAATACACGGAGGATTAGTTAGCGTAGAATCATTAAGTGAATAGAAGTTAGAAATACAAAAATTTCAAAAGGTATGCAAAGTTTATTTTCTTACAGCCTTTCAGTTTAATATGTTAAAATTTGATAATTGTTCTTGGTTAATTGTTGAACCTTTGATCCGGAAGTCATGGGTGCGGCTTCGACCTCTCAGTCTCCCTTAATTGGGGGTTATCGGGAGTTGGGGTCGTAACATTTGGTATCAGAGCTTGGGTTCCTCAGTTAACCATTAATAATTATTAAATTTTACAAACTCCATAGAACCCAAGGGAGTTATTAGAGGATTATCTGAAAGACAGAGGTGTCTAGAAAAGGATCACGACCGGGGGCTGGCAATATTTTTCCTCCGCACCGCTAGTCGGAATACGAGGACTCCCAGATCTGTGTGACTGCCTGGACAAAGTCTTATGGTATGAATCGAAATAAGATACCTTTAGGACTTCTCATCTTACTCATCCCTTCTCGTCACAAAAATTCTAATAAGGACCTAAAGGATTAGGGTTTCCTTTCTTCTCCTCACCCTCTTGAGGTATGGGTAAGGTTGATAAGGTTTAAGGGATGCTCCACCACATTAAAGGAAATGCATGTAAATAAGATGTCATGGACATAAGCTTAATAGAGTAAGCGCGAATCAAAGGATAGATACATGCTTAGATCGTATGACATAAGATGTCATGTCCTCAGAAATGACCTGAGACTAGACATTCTTGTCAGGAGGATAAGTTAGTCTTGGAGATAGAGATCTCCATTTCAAGTAGAGACCCAGTGCATCCTCTAAGGATGATGCTAACCCTAACCCTAAGTGATGGTTAGAGAGAGATGAGTTAGACCTGGGTGTTCCCATGGACATGCCTGGGATGCCGGATGACCGAGTACCTTTGGCCACCCAACCCTGGAAAGGGGTCGTGTAGGTCAGGACGAAGGATATCTCCTTCCTTAATAAGGATAGAGAAGAACCCATGGAAACCCCACGAGCTGATATGAGCATGGCATACCCAGTAGGCATCAGTGGTGCGAGCAATGGGTTTAAACCCTAGCCGAGGGGGTTTGATGGATAGCTTATGTGATAAGTATAAGGAGCTATGGATAACCTCGAGTACATGAGTTGAACATAGGCTTCATCCAGGTAGGGGCATGCTTTTGAGGTTGAACCTTCTTTAAGAGATGACCTCTTCTGGTGAGGTTGGTTTTAGGGTTAGCTCGAGAGAGAGAGTAGGAAACCCAGCAAAAAGGTTGGAATCCTAGACTCCGAGATGTAAGGAAAAGTGAGGAGTCGAGGAAGATGTGACCTAAGTGGATGATAGTGGTTGCCCTATGCTTGACCCCTGGAGGCTAATGATATCTTGGTTATCTTTAGAGGAACCAAACCCTATAGGAAGGATGATGCTTCTGGTACCTATGGTATAAGTGACTTCCTGCTCGATGACATAAAGAGTGCCTTAGAGGAGGTTTAAGTAACCAGTGGTATTGTTCATATAAAGGGATCGTGGAAGTACATGACATATCATGGACATGCTTGATTCATGAATAAGAGATTGAGCATGCAATGGGACACCCGACAGTGAACCTAGGGTTCCTAGGCCTAAGAGGGGAAGTGGTGTACCTAATGCTCATGACGAGAATTAAGTTGTTATAGTTTTGAGCATGGTACTCCTCATGTATAGAGGAAAAGAGAAGCCCCTTAAGTTTAAAGTGTTTTTGATGAACCCCTCACAGCTAGGTTGATGATAAAGGAAAGTATGATCTTGATCCAACAGGAAGGAAAGAGGACAAGTATGACCTAGCATGGTACAGTAGGTGATCTGCTTGTGCCTTAATAGCTTGATAGGGTTAAGTAAGCTCATGTGGATGTAAACCCTAGACCTAAGAGCTTCTATGACCTTGTTGTCAAGAGTTAGTTTTCCTCCCATCCTGGGAGAGGGACCCCTTTGGTAGGGTGTATATCAGTTTTGTTGGTAACCTGAAGAGGTCTCACAGGATCTTGAGAAGTTAAGTGAAAAGTACATGGTATGATAATGAACCTGTAGACCCATAGATATCCATCTCTAAGTGCATATGAATGTGTTACCATGGAAGTAACTGGTATGGATCTTGACCAAGGTAGGCAAGTTGCCATGATCCTTATGAAAGGATGAAAGCCAGCCCATGAATGCAGAAAGAGAGATGATGAAGACATGGGTAAGGTTCTAAGTGAATATGTACTATTATGGAGAATCCTAAGTCTATCCTAGGGTCAGGTAGGGATAAGACCGATTAAAGTAGGAGTTGCCTAATTCCCCAGTTGCACATGACCATAGGGTCGGGAGGTAACAACTATCATTGTCTGAGGGCCATGGGTTAGGAGATCGATCCCCTTCATAAACTCATGGGACCCAAAGGGCAGATGAGTAGGGCACTCTCTTGATGCATAAGGGGAGGAGGATGACCCCAAAGGAGTCGGTACCGTATATACCTAGAGGATATGACCAAGGATATAAACCTCAGTAGGTTCAAGACTAGTTTTCCATGGAGGTAACCTTGATATCATGATGTCTGTGTGGTAGAGACATATGTGGCACGTTGCAACTTAGATGTAAAGGTGTATTGGAAAGGTGGGATGTACCATCTCTACTCTTGGAATAGGAAGAACTCTGTATTTGGACTGCAGCTAAATGCTTATTTCCTCTTGTTATGGGGGTGAGAGATAGGACATTACGCATGCCACACACCAAGGATAAGAGGTGATGTAAGTTGGAACGTTGCCACGAGAAATGGGGATAGAGAAGATAACCTACCCTGGTAAAGTGAATGATACAAGGATGGTTTGAAAATGCTAAGAGGAATGAGGTAGCCCCCTTATGAGGAAGTTTCTATCACGAGCTATGTAGAACTTACAAGTTATACCAGGTTGAGTTTGATGATGAAATCAGAGAGTGTTCTTAATTGAAGATAGACATAGAGTTTGAGGTGAGATGATAAGTGAAATACATGGAAGTGTATGTCTTCAACGTTACCTAATACCTAAGGATGTGAAGTGGTAATGGACACTCTGGTTAAGATACATCTACCTTGTTTGACTAGAAGCTATAAGAGGTTGTTTGGCTAACCCTAAGTTTGAAAAAGAGAGGTGTTTGGATAACACTCAGATGTAACAAGATTCGTTGAAAAGTTAAGGGTTGTTTGGTTAGCCAGTCTAGTCTGTGATGCAATGAAAGGATGGTGGTAGAACCTCAGATGCACTTCTTTGGAAAAGAAGGTGATGAAACCCCGACTAGAGTGGTTTAGGGTTTCAGAGGAATCGATCTTGAAGAATCATGACATATAGGAAATCATGATTGAAGATCACCATACACCGTGGTAAATGGCAATAGCATTGTGGATGCTTAAGATGAAGTCGCATGTGGTTTATGGCCATGCATGCCAGGAGGTAAAGGACAAACCCTCGTAACCCAATGTATCGATATAGAGGACAAAAGAGTCCCTGAGAAGGAATGGGAGCTCAATACTATGGATGTTGTGATAGGTCTTCCCTGGGCCAAGGAAGGTCGAAATGCAATATGGGTTATGGTAGGTCGCCTTACCTAGATAACATGAGAAAGAAAGAGTTCTGTTAAGGGACAGATCTAGTTGAACTACCCATGAGAGAGATGGTTCAACTACACCATGAAGCGAGTTCAAAGGTTCTTGAGTTTGAAAGTGGAAGTAGGTACATGAAGAACTCAATGTTAGTATAGTTTATCACCCCTAACTATGGTTAGTATGATCCAGACTAAAGGGTCTGATGAGGGCATGTGTGCTCATTCAGGGTGATATCTAGAGACAGTTCTTGTCCTATGAAAGATGTGACAATGACCACCATAGCCACTATCGGGTTTTATAAGAAGCTCTGTAAGAGAGGTTGTGTCGGTCACCACTTCAGTAAGGTGATGTTAGTGAAAGGACCACATGATGGTTAGAAAAGGGACCACGGTGCGTGTAGATGAAGTCACTTTGATCATGCAATGGCTAAAAGGAGCTTAGAGACGATGAGAGTCATGAAAAGATGCAAAGTAGACTAACATGCAGTGCACTATGGGAGAATATAATGTGAGAATCCAACCCCTCTGAGCTGCAACTGAGAAAGCTGAGTCCCCGATACATGGGTCCATTCGAGATGGATGGGTGGAGATGGTTAGGTTTTGACCCTACCCCGCAGGATAGAGTAATGTGAGATGTTTTCCATGTGTCCCATTTAGAGCACTACGTGAAGTACCCCGACCATGTGCTGAGCAATGAACCTAGCGAGCCCCAAGGGAGGCTGACATGGCCTGAGTCAGCTGTGCAGTTTATAGACGCCGGGGTGAAAGGATTCAGAGAAAAGAATGTGTGATGCTAAAGGTTCTTTGGAAACGCCATGAGTACGGAAAAGCCACATAGGGGCCAATGATGGACATGCAAAGTCTTATCCTGAATTGATTGTTTGTTTGCTTGTTTGAATTTTGAGGACAAAATTCCTATACAAGGGGAAGGATGTTATAACCCCAATTTTTGGGCTTAATTAGTGAGAAATGTAATTTCTCATACTAAAGCTAATTGAACAAATAATGATATGATTTGTTTTGATTAAATGGATTCCTTTCACAATAGCCTTGATTGGTTGCTTTGTGGGCTTTATTGGCTATTGGGCCCAATAATCAGGAAATTCAAATGGTAAAAGGATAATTGAATTTTCAAGAAAAGAAATATGTAGAAACCTTTAGAAGGCAAATACAAAGAGGATTTCGTGCCTCTTGGGTTCCTTGGGTACCAAGGAGTCCAAGGTTACAAAAAAAAAAGCAATAAGAAAAGAAAAGATTAATTAAGTATTTCTATATGAAGAAAGAAATTGGAAAATAATGATAAAATATGGAAAATGAGTGGAAAGAGGCATAAAAGAGTTTTCTTTGGGAAATTTCGTATCCATGAGTTTTCTAATGATAAAAGGAATGCCAACAAGGAAAATAAAAGAGAAATAAAGATAAATCCTCAAAAGAGATATTTTAAATGGGAAATAAACAAGATAATGTGAAATAATGCATAAAGATGCATCTAGAAGGATAATAGATATCCAATAAAGAGAATTTCGAAATAATAAAGTTTCTTGGGTGCCAAGGAGCCCCAATAAAGAAAAAGGAAGAGAAAATACCATAATTATAAAATAAAGAGATAATGGGAATACATAATCCAGTAATTATGTAAATTTGATGAAAGGAAATAATTTTCGTGGCTACTATATTGAAAGGTATGAATAAAGAACAAAAGAGAGAGAGATTTCGTATTTTTAAATATACATGCAAAAAGGATTATCAAGGAAATAAAAGTTAACGAGGAGAAAGAGAGAAATAATATGGTTGCTTCTCAATCAAGGAAAGTAAGTTTCCTTGCGAGTTTTGGACTTGAGACTCATAGAGGCACGTCTCAGGGCTTCATACTCTCCCCTATATATGGGGTTTAGTCTTGATTCGAGGGGAGAGAGAGTATACCACGTTCTTCTACCTTCCTCTTCTTCCATGTTTCCGTCCAAACCCTAATCCACGAGTAGTGCTTACCCTGGAGCAACCCAGGGGCTGAGGAGTCGTCTGGTTGGAGTCATGAAGCTTCTAAGACCACCAAGGATGGGCCGTAGATCACGTCTGCGCCCTGCACATCGAGCAACTCTGTCTGCGGGTCTGCAAGTTTGCTGCAAAAGTGGCAGCAACCACAGACTGTTTTCATGCAAAAACGGCCGTGTGGGCCACGACCTGGTGTTGGTTTGAGTGTGCCCAGGTGGGGCGGAGGTAGGGTGACGACCGAAGAAGAGTTTTGGGCCCCAGGGAAGAGAGGAGAAGGACCGCGGACATCCGTAGTGTGTGCACTGTTAGGTCAGCACGGAGGAAGAAGATGACCCCGGTGGCCGCAGATTGGGGGTGCACCAGGTGCTCTAAGTCATGGAAGAGGAAGGGGAGCCTTTGCTGGTGTGGATGGAGGCCCAAAGAGGGAGGAAGGGCCGGCGCGAAGCTACAGAACGTGGCTAGGGCGGCGTGGCTCTGGATGCGCAAGGTTGAAGGAGACCAAGGCCACATTGGACCGAAATGCCCCTCGGGCATGTGAAGAAATGACCAGCCACTCGGGGGGGCAGTTTCAACCTTACGTTATGTTTTAAGTTGGCTTAGATTACACTGGATAAAAGGGCATGCATGGGCTGACGTGTCAGCCTCTCATTGGCTGTGGTGAGTATCTTCTTACAAAATTCATATTTATTTAACCGTAGCTCGGATTAAATCAAGTTATATTTAAATTTTGATCAGAAAAATGCAAGGAACCCATTAAAAATAGTTTTATAGCCTGAATCTGATCATAGTTCGAAAAGTAGTGTAACTCATCATCTTTAATGAATTAAAGATTAAGAAACCCTATTTTGAAAATAAATAAAGTATTTATTAGGGTTTAATGGATCATAAGAGTTGATATTAACCTGTTAATCGTAAAAAGGTACATTTAGATCTAAAAGAATGATCTTTGTACATAATTGTCTTAATTTAGAGTTTCATGTACCTAAGTTTACATGAATGGGCTTAAAAACCCTAATTTTGGAAAATATGCCTTTTAATGGTTTTAATTGTGCAAATCCATGAATAGGATAGAGTTATGATGTTCTAAATCCAATTTGAATATAAATGTTCCTAATTATGGATAAAAACCCAAAATGTAGTAATTAGGGTTTTCTAATGAATAAAAGGTAGAGTCATGACAAATGAGTTTATATGTTAATTAGACCCTAATGAACTTGGAAATTGATGATTGATGCGGATTATGATCTCGTTATGGATTAAAAGGATAAAATAGTAGCTTTAATGAAAAAGAAGCTTGATTGATGATTAATGTGCCTGTAATATGAAAATGGGATTATATTTTATTAAGATAACCTGAATATTGAAGAATAGATGAGATAATAGGGTATGTGAGTAATGGCATAAAATTAGGGTTTAATATGGTAAAATATGAAGGAAAACCCTAAATGCAAAACGAAACCCTAAAATGGATACATAAACCTTAGGAAGCGATTTCAAGTTGAATAGAAAGAACCTTGATAAAGTATGTAGTAAATGGAATACATGTGTTTTTTAGGATTCTTGATTATGTGGTTGAATTACTTCCTTGGATTGCTTTCTTGGTTGGAATTGATATTAGCTTGAGAAATCTACTGAATAGGTATGTGGTTACGATTATGAATAACCGCTATAGTTTCCCGATGGATTCCCAGATGTTTAATCGCATTGAATGCAACTAAACTGTTGGATGTTTATTTATTTCATTCCACTATAAAGTGACTATGATTATCACCATAAATGTGCATATATAACTGGCTAGATTCGGGTCCACCTCTGTTACTTTGAAAAGGCTAGAAAATGGGTAATCCTAGAGTAAGGTCTAGGTTACCGTGAGTTAGAAATTGGGCTACCTACGTGTAGTGCCATGAGACTCTTTAGCATATCCCGAGTTAAGGAGTGGTCTACTTACGAGTAGTGTCATGTGACTCAACCCTAGAAACTGGTTCACTTATAGGTGGATCATGAGTGGTTTAATGGGGACAATACAGAGGATAGGGTACTCTTGGATCGCAGAGTTATATCTAAAACGTAATATTGGTTGTTAATTAAGTAATTGAATGATTACATTGTTATCATAGTTGCATGTTTATTGTTTCCCCCACATACCAGCTTCGGCTGACCGACATTTTGTTTGTCGGCATTTTAGGTACAAGCCAAAAGGACAAATAGTAAATTGTCACATTGTGAAATACATGAAGAAAATACACGGAGGATTAGTTAGCGTAGAATCATTAAGTGAATAGAAGTTAGAAATCCAAAAATTTCAAAAGGTATGCAAAGTTTATTTTCTTACAGCCTTTCAGTTTAATATGTTAAAATTTGATAATTGTTCTTGGTTAATGGTTGAACCTTTGATCCGGAAGTCATGGGTGCGGCTTCGACCTCTCAGTCTCCCTTAATTGGGGGTTATCGGGAGGTGGGGTCGTAACAAAGAAACTAGGCAAGGTCCTAGGAAGAAGGAAGTGCCACTTGTGCACTTTCTATCAATCAAGCATCATGTGTAATCCACATCACTCTAAGTATTAAGAGTAATGTCCCTTGACTTAAGATACCGTAATCCAATATTTGGGGTTTTGGCTATACCTTAAATTCCTCTTAACCTCTATAAGATGTGATTTACTAGGACTTGATTGAAAGCGAGCACACAAGCCAACACTAAACATTATGTCAGGTATAGAGGCAGTTAAATAAAGTAAACTTCCAATCACACCTCTATAGAGCTTCACATATACCTTTTCACCTTGTTCATCTCTATCAAGCTTGGCAGTGTTTACATTCCTTGGTTTGCTTGATATGGAAGATGAGTAAAGAAGTGAGTTCCCCCATCATGATCATCTCAAATTCACTCTACATAAGATCACTAAACTCCTTTCAAAGATCAATATTAGTTCTGCCAAAAATGATATCATCAATATAAATTTGAATGGTAAGAAAATTGTCAGAAGTGTGCTTTCGAAATAAGGTAGAGTCTACTTTTCCAATGATATATCCATTATCTAACAAAAAGTTCTTTAGTTTCTCATGCCAAGCACGAGGTGCTTGTTTGAGACCATAGAGAACTTTTTGCAACAAATAAACATGGTTAGGCAAGTTATCATGTTCAAATCCCAGAGGTTGTGGATCATAAACTACCACCTCAATTGTGCCATTCAAAAACACACTTTTAATATCCATTTGATAAAGAAGAAAATTCTTGTGACTGAAAAAAGCAAGAAACATCCTAATTGACTCAAGTCTAGCTACAACTGCATATGTTTCATCAAAATCTTTACGTTCTTATTGATTGTATACTTGAGCAACTAACCTTGCTTTGTTCCTTACCATTTTTCCACTTTCATCCAACTTGTTGCAGTAGACTTGTTTGGTGCCAATGATTGTTCTATCACTTGGTCTTAACACAAGAGTACACACTTTTTTCTTTCTAACTGCTCCAACTCTTTTTTCATGGCTAGGATCCTTTCATCATCTTTTAGAGATTCTTTGACATCTTTTGGCTCCATTTGAGAGATGAAGACACTTTATGCTTGTTCTTTGTTGAGTGTAGCCTGTGTCTTCACCCTTTCAAAAGGGTAGCCTATGATAAGATCCTTTGGATGGTTCTTTGTATAGCGGGAGTTGGATCCTTCTTTTCTTCATTCTTCTCTTCTTCATCAACTAACACCTCCTTTCCTTTTTCAGTAATGTTGATAACTTTCAAGATAGGGATCACCTTATATGCAACATCATTATTAACAATACGCTTGGAAATAGAGGGATTATTTTCAACAAATTTAACATGTATAGATTCTTATACTTTACACAGTTCAATGTTATATACTCTATAAGCCTTGCTGGTAGTGCTATAGCCAAGGAAGAAAGCCATGTAGGATTTTAGATCAAACTTGTCAAGAGAATTCTTGGTGTTCAAAACAACACAGGGACACCCAAAAACATGAAAGAAATCAATGAAAGGCTTTCTACAACACCATATCTCATAGAGGGTTTACTTAAGCGAAGGATGAGTAAAAACCCAATTTTTCATAAAACATGATGTAGTAACGACTTTGGCCCAAAACTTCTTCGGAGTGTTGTATCCTAGAATCATAGTCCTAGCCATCTCATTTAGTGACCTATTCTTCCTCTCTACAACCCTATTTTGTTGAGGAATTCAAGGTGAAAAAAAAGTTATGTACATACTCAAATTCCTCACAAAACTGTTCAAACAAATCTTTTTCAAACTCTCCCCCATGATCACTGCAGATAGAAACAATCTGAAAAGAAGCTTCATTTTCAACCCATTTGCAAAAAGTTGAGAAAACATCACAAGTATCACTTTTTGAAATGAGAAAGAAGGTCCAAATTAAGCGATAGAAATCATCGACAATAACAAGGCAATACTTGCTACCCAAAACTGATTAAGTACACATTGGTCCAAATAGATCAATGTGAAGAACTCATGAGCTCTCTTGGTTTTAAGGACTCCTTTTGATTTGAAGGAGGACTTGGTTTGCTTTCCTCTGGTATGAGGTTGGCATTCCTCATCTTTTTCAAAATCCAATTGGGGAATTCCTTTCACCAAGTCCTTTTCGATCAACTTCCTTATTTAATGCATATTTACATGACCAAGCCTACAATGCCATATACAAAAATTTCATTCAAATTGGAAACAAGACATCTACCAAAAATAGGCTTAGTAGATATATGCACAACAATATAAATATTACCATTTATTGTTCTCTTATATATGACATTGTAAGAGAGGGAATTTAGAAGCAAGCATTCTATAGAAGTAAATAGAACACAATAACCATTATCACAAATTTGACTAATACTTACTAAATTGTGATGTAGGACATCCACAAGAAGTACATTCTTGATGCAAAGTGAATGGCCTACATCACCTCACCTATTACCTTACCATTGTTGTTGTCCCCAAATGTCATCATACCTCCTTTCTTTTTTGTGAATTTATTGAAATGGAAGATTTCACCCATCATGTATTTGGAACAACCACTATCAATAATCCATTTTCCATTCACCCTCCAAGAAAGGAAGATAATCAGTTCCCAATTCAAACATTGGGATCTGAGGTTAGCTTGGGGACCCAATTCATCTTGGGGTTGGTCCCCTTCTCCCTATACAAACAATAAGTAGAATAGTGATCATCACTCTTAAAATGAGAATAAATCATAGGGTTATTTGAACCAGTGATTCTCCATGGAATATTGGAGGTTCCTTGCTCTTCTTCTTACCCTTAACTTTTCCTTTTGAAGTACCCTCATATCCTATACCACTCTTATCATTATGTTTGGTGGAGTTATCCAAGACTTCATTAAGGGACTTCTTTCCTTTAAGGATTTTTTTCAAAGTATCTCTCAACTTATGATTGTCATCAGTAAGAGTGATAATGGTAGAAGACAAACTAGCAAAATCATCACTATCATACAAGAGGTTGACCTCGAGATAGAGGGCTTTAGTCAAATATCAATCTTTTTCAAGAGTAATAGAAGCAACATCCTTTCTAGGAAAAATAGGTCTAGAAGATAAATCATTTACTTGAGCAAGAAACCTAACATTTTCGGTTCTAATAAGTTTAATCTCATCAAAATAAACATTTTTCTCATCCCTAAGAGCATAAAAAACAAGCTTAAGTTCAATATGTTCAGTTTCAAGCAAAGCATGCTTATCTTCTAGGGCTTGGTTTTCTTCCTTAAGACTAGTGATGTTCTTAAGGTAAAAACCATTCTCAACTTTAACTCTGTTGTATCGGAGCTCAAGAGTAAGAAACTACCCTTGCAAAGAATCAATGATCTCAAGATGCACTGTCTCATTTTGATCAAGGATGTCAATTTTAGGATAAAGATCATCAATAATATTACCCAACCTCTTGTTCTTAGATTTACAATTGAAATAATACAATCTGGTTGCATTAAGCATATCAATGATAGTTTCTCTGGATAGCTCATGTAGGCTTACATCACTTACCTCGCCTATGTCTTCATTTGTGGACACCATGAGTGCAAGGTGGCATTCTCCTTCATCAGAGCTTGAGATACTAGAGGAAGAATCCTCCCAAGCTTCATGAGATGCATCCTTGCTTCTTTTCTCCTTCTTATCCTTTGTCGTGTACTTGTCTTCCTTCTTGTAATCATCCTTATTCTTGTGGTTGCTCTTGTGGTGGCTCTTCTTGGCCTTTGGGCATTCATTCTTGTAGTGCCCCTTAAGTCCACAATAGTAGCATCTTGGAGTTGAGAATGAGTAAGAATTTCCTTTAAAGTGCTTTCCCTTGAGTAGTTTGCTTCATTCTCACTAGGGATATCATATTCACTTGAGGAGGTAGGAGAGGACTAGTAAGAAAGTTTTTGTTGAAGGATCATTGCCTCCACTTGGGCTTTGAAGGCATCATATTTAAGTTTCTATGACTCCTTCTCTTCTTTCTTCTCATCTTCTTCTTGCTTGTCTAGCCTTGGGTCATGGGATTGAAGGTTGGCATTGAGTTCCTCTATGACTAAGTATCCAAGGCTTCTTACTTATTCAGTTGAAGTCACCTTGGGTTACCATATTTTGGGTAGGGACCTTAAGATCTTTGAGTTGATGGCCACCCTATCAAAGTGTGACCCAAAGTAGCTAGCCCGTTGATGATGGTGTTGAGATAGGAGTACATATCAGCTACTCTCTCCTTCTTTCCCATTTTGAAGTTCTAAAGCAACCAATTGAGCATGTCGATCTTAGACTCTTTGACTTGCTGCGTTCCTTCATAAGTGATGAACAATTTTTTCCGAATCTCATGGGTTGTATCCCAAGTTGATATTTAGTTGAATTTGGAGGGAGAGAAGGCAACATAGATGATGCTAATCTTCTTGGCATTGAGGTGCACCTTTTTGACAGTAGCTTCATCCCATGTGGCTACATCACCGGTTGGATCCTTGTATAGGAGAATCACCACCTTCCACATGTTCTAGTTGGTTCCTTGGAGGAAGAACTGCATCTGCCGTTTCAATTAGAGGAAATTGGTTCCATTGAAGACCAGTGGTCATATGGATAAGATTCCCTTAATATTGAGTGACCCAAGTAAGTCACCTATCTTCTTATCTCATGGGAGAAGTATCAGAGAAGGTCGTGGCTCTGATACTACTTGTTGGATCTAAGGACTCTAGAGGGGGGTGAATAGAGCGAAAACACTTACACAAAACTTTTTATACCTTCAAGTTACTTCAAATAAGTATAATTACAAAAAATGAATTTGATAACAATTGAAACATACATATCGAGGAAGACAGAGATTGAAGCAACCAAGTGAGAAAGTTCTTTTAGAGTGGCTCCACTCTCCAAACTAGGAGAGAGTCAGTCCACTACATAGAGAGGTCCAACTCTAGGATTTCTAAGATGTCTACTCCTTATATTCACTTATAAGAGTTACAACATATGACCTTCCTTTTCTGGGACAAGGATACCCAACCTCCCTTTGAGGCCAAGGGAGCCAACAACCTTACAATCAAGGTCTTACCTATCCAAGAGCTAGTCTTCTACCTCACCAAGGTCTTACCCACTTTTACAATCAGCTGAATGCCTTCACCAAGGTCCTCCTCTTCATGCAACAAGTCTTCGTCCTTGAGGCTTTACCCACTCATCTCCTTGGATCTTCTGCCTTGATCTTATCCTTCAATTAGAGTAGCCTTCAGCAACTTCTTATCCAGCTAAAGAAGCCTGCGCCTTCTCCTTCTCTTGGAGAAGGTTTTACCAATCAAGGGTTTTGAAGAAAGGGATGGGAAAAATGAAGGTGATCAATATCCAAAAGAGGAAAATAATCTTAGATTCATAATGTACATAATAAATATAGCATTTGGGTGAATTATTATCCAATTTGGAGAAAGTTTGCTTAAAAGGTGAAATCAAGAGAGAGAAAGTGTGCAAAACCTTCAAAATATGAAATAAATGCTCAAACAAATCCAATATGTAAAATTTGGGAGATTTACAAGCATAAAAATGGGTACCTCTCTTCACACATGACCTATCTCACTAATAATGATGAACTGAGGCATAAATAAGAGAGAGAAAGGGGCTCAAGTGGACATAAAGCACTCAACTATAGCAAGGACCTTGAATACAATGAATGAGAAACCTGGGAATGAACTCCAAGATGTCCTATTTATAGTTGGGGGTGTCCACTAGAGAGTGGAAACACTTACAAATGTTATCTAGCTATTCAGAGGGTTGCAATGGATTTTTATTTTTATTTTTGCAACACTTCAATGGTTAGAATTACTTTTTGTGTGTTTTCCATACAGTGCATTTGGTCGAGTTTCAATTATGATAACTCGACCAATCACACTATCCGACAAAGCTAATTTAAACCATTAGTCGAGTTTTTCGTGGGGCAACTCGGTTGATCCACTTAAATTGAGTTTGGTCGGTAGAGGGATCGACCAATTTCTATAAAATTGAAACTTGACTGATCAACATTCATTCCCAAAATCCGTTAAGGATAGTTGAGTTTGCAATTTGACTCATAAAGTTCATGTAATGAATTTTATAAAATGAAATTTAAGTGATCAAATGCTAGAATTAAGTTTCCCTAATTTTTTCTCATTTTATTTACAAGTCACATCATCAATACAAATGATTACAAAAATGTTCTATAGGGATTTCAAGTGTTTTCCCAAAATGTGCATTTGCATTGCTTTTTACTCGAACTAAGCCAATATAGGGCTTGAGCAATTTGATCATTTTCAAGTACCTAATGCCTGAAATAGTTCTCTAACAAACATAATAGATACATGTGAATGGAATGGTTAAGTCATTATCAAAATATGGAAAATGTATAGCACTTAGGTCAACATGCAATTCCTCTTCCCAAATGGTGGTATGGGTAGTGGTGAAGATCGAGGCCAAGGAATAAATTAGCATCAAGGAAATAGACGTAAGACTCTGTTAAAGATATGGAATTGGTTGATGCTCTTACAAATGGTTTGAGACCCCTTATTTATATCTGTGATCTTCCATGGATGGTTGTGGATTGGGTGATCCTTCTAGAGACCCAAATCTAGGTGGAACCTAGGATATGTCGATTCAGTTTGGTCTCCCGAATGGATTGGGATGACTTTCACACTCATTCGTGCATAAAGGAGGGAGAAGGAAGTGAAACAAATTCACAGTCCTTTCTGCCAGTTGCCAAACCTGGCCCAAGGTAGGAGGTGAAGGTGCGGCTATTAGATCGTAGATCCAACGGTCCCAATCACGTATGCCAATTAAAAAGGTTGATAACAAGATTTCTAATATTAATGTGAATTGTGACATTTAATAATATTTCATTCACCTTATGGATTTTCAAAACTCCATATCTCTCAAACCATGCATCATTTCAACCCCAAATTTTAAGGGTAAGTATTTAATGACTTAAACTACTGACGTGTGAAAATTGGCACCAAAACTTGATAATAAAAAAGACTTTTCTTCATATTCTAGTCATCCAATCATAAGGCATTTCAGATTCATCTTTTCTCTTTCTTTCTTTACTATTTTCTTTATTTTGATAACTTTTCTTATTAGAAACCATGTGCAACAAAAAAATAATCGATAGTGGTCATCTATGATACTTTTTAGAGAATTATAAGAAAATCTCACACATGAACACAAGTATCTTCTATTTCTTTTTCCTTTTACTTATTATGGGATTTTCTTTTATCATTTTTCCCTTTTATCCATCATTGGATTAATAAACTAGTATATACAACAAAATCACGCTTCCAAGGGAAAATTTGCAAAGAATACCATTATTTAGAAACAAAGCAAACACATTTCCATTCAAGTCTCTTTTACTTACATAATTTCATTTCAGTTTATTTAAATATAAGCAAAATTTGGGGTTAGAACAAATCTTCATCAAGATCTCTAGAGGACTATTGACCTCACTACCCAGCGATCCAATAAACCTTCAAGTTTGATGGTACAACATGACTACAACTAGAGATCGAGAAACCCAACACCTCCCAGATCAATATCCAAAGATTGACACCCGTTTAATCGGCCTGTGTAAATGAACCTTCATGCTCAACCTTCCAAGCTATCAACCTCACCTAGGGCCCTTTGCAGCCAAGCAATGATCTTGACCGTCCTCATGGTGCAAATCTAGATACTGACATTGGGTACTGAGGACTATAAATACTCATCATACAACCACAAAATATCTCTGTAGGACCCCGCCCAATCAAGTCACATTTGTTTATCCATGAGAGGTAAAGTCTCTACTCACTATTTCTTGGAGTAATCAACCTTTGTGGATAGAGTGATCAACCTCTGAGGTTCCTGAGCAATCGACCTCCTTGTTTTCTTTGGGTTATCAACCTCTCCATCAAAAGAGTGATCATACTCCAGCAATTCATTGGAAAATGATAATCAATAACTACACATCCAACGACCTCTAGGTGCTTAATCTCTTTGGAAATTGACCAATGGTAATTGACCTCTGCAATCCAAGATCGATTGACCTCTTAATTGAGTTGATGTCCATACACCATCATCTATTGGAAATGATCGACCTCCAAATTAATAGGTTGATTGATCACCTACAATCGACTAGGCCAACTACTATTGTCTGCCTTTAGTGATATCTGATATTTCCACCTCTACTTCATATAGTTGTAAACATCTCACTATGAGGAGCATGTACTACTTTCATTGGGGTGCATAGACTAATTCTGATACCCATTTCTTGTAATTTCATTCTTGTTCTAGTTCTTGTATGAACTCATTCAATTCATTGCTAATTGATTAATGCATGTTTTGTGGTTGCATCACGCAATCTTGTAATCTATAATAAGCTTAGGATATAAGAACTTCAACATTCAATATTGAATACCAATTAGATTTGGTTGATGTTCTGATGAGAACTTCAAATGGGAAGACTCTAGAATAGTGGATATATCATCTGTAAGTAACAAAACATCGAGCTTATAGGGATATCTGATCCTACAAATTTCTAATGTCAAAATAAGACATTTGCATCACTCCAATTATATCTTCATTCAAGTTTAAAATTGGATGAATTTGCAGATTTAGATAGTGGAGGTGAAACTGTATTCCATTCTAGTGTTCTCCATCATTAATCTAACCCAATTTTATTCTGAACTTTTACTTTCTTTAAATTATATTAACTCAACCCAATCAAATATTTGATCTAAATATTATTCTTACTTCAAATTGGACACAAACTAGAAGGGTTATTAAAAAGGTTGGCCTTTGGGATTCAATCCTCAACTATAGTGCAATAAGACCCAATTTGCTTACTGGTGGTATTATTGCACGTTTGTTTTGTTAAAAATCAGAGACTTATATATCTAGTGAATGTGTTAGTATGATAATTTATATATCATACCTAAACCAATACCTAGTTATAATAAAGTATTCATCATTATTTAGAGTTAAGGTTATTAAACTCATAATGTCCACAAACTCATCCAATTTTTGCGATGCCAACATTTTATTCCTCATCTTATGTTTTAATCATATTAAAACATGGTTGTATTTAACCATTGGGTCTAGAAATCATTCCAATGATGACACACATGCCATTGTACTAAATGGATCAACCTCAAAGCATCAAGTCTAATGTATATACATTTATCCTATATACAAAATATACTGTTAATGATAAGTTTTATATCTCATTTAGCCAACCCTTAACATTGTAAAAAGAGGAGTTATATAACACATAGTCATCATATTAAGTATAGAATCACATTATTAATGTTATTTATAAAAAAAGAGTTCCATACTTTATTACATCTCACTAACAATTTAGAAACCCACATGTTATTCTGTGGTTATTTGATAATTGCTTTTATGATATATATCCTCATTTTTATAATTATATTTCTTGATTATGAAATTAACTTCACCTTCACAAGCATATAAATGAGGAAGTACATCTTTAGTATAGTATGCTATGATTTATAATGTAATCTCATGTACTACTTAGGGCAGACAGTCCCAATCCTAGACATAAACAGAGTAACTTCATCATAAAAGTCCATATTAGGTTCAATACCATGTTAGGATATCATAACAATTTGAAATTATGGATTACATTTCAAATTATAGTTACATACCACAATTACAAATTTTATATTCAAATTGGAAAGCATGAGGGAGTTGCATGAATTACATTAGGGGCCGTTTGGGCGCCTACTTCTAGATCACAACAGTAGTTAGCAGCGACGCGATTTAGACTAACACAATCTGAAAATGCCAGCCATTCCAATCACATCGTTTGGGTGATTGTGCATTTAGAAGTGTAGTAATCCTAATCATTGAAGTCTAAACTACTTTGTTTGGCAACAAGTAACATAAAATACTACATTTGCCTCATTGCATTATAAAACTACATTGATATATTGTATTTTTTAAATCAAATGCATTTTTGTGTCCTTATGTATGATCATTTCAAATGATCCACAACTCAGCCATAAAATCTAATTTCATACATTAATCGCATTTCTCAAACACAACCATTTCTGAAACACTTAAACCCTTATTTTTAAATCAATCAATGCATGAACCAAAACAACATACATAGATCAAATATAGTCGAATTTGTTTGAAAATGATTATTCAAAACCCAAATGTTTTGAGAACTCAAACTGTACTACTTCCATTAAGCTTGATCTATCTAGAATACACATTTTAAACTAATACCCATGTCTCACGTCACAATTCATTCATTCCACCACAATTTAACATGTACATCAGCCTTGTTCGAGCATACAACAAAATGGACGTTTCATTACAACATGGAGCATAAATCTATAGAACCATAAATCATGTTGTTTCATTACAACGTAAAGTAACATAATCATAACAAGTTAACATGCAGATCAGCCTTGTTCCAGCAAAACTAATCAACTCCAAGATGTGCTCCGGTGTAGAACTGGCCTGAATCACAAATAAAAATAAGAGGGGAAATAAAGAAATTGAAAGACGAACCACCACAAAGAAGAAAAAAAATGATATGATATTCAAACATATATAACATTGAAACTGAATCAAGTAGAGAAACTGATTCAAACACCAATATGTAATTTTTTTGCACCCATCAACATGTTTCATAATGCACACCCATCTATCTATTCCACCTATCACTAATCCACCCAACACTAGCTCCATACAAACCCAATTCACCCCTTACCGTGTACCTTTGTTCAGTAATGAATCTACAACCGACACTAAAATCATCAAAAGTTATAAGTCATCTACTAATATTGTATTGTTCTTATATAAGAATGTGAGGTGGCCATATTTACCAGTTGGAATAGAAAGTCTATCCTTTCTAGACAACACATTTTTCAAAACTATGGAATCAGCTATGGAACTCGCCCAACCGGGAAGTGCATCGATGAACTTCATGTTGGGATCACAAACCCCCCAACATGTTGGTGGTTATGATCCTTTTCATATTGAGATAAGAAGGTTGCTTCTTGAGTGAAACTCTTAGAGGAATATGGGTTCCATCAAGTGCACCAAGACAATCCTATTTAAATGAAAGAAAAGTGACCACTAATTAAAAAAGTAAAGTAAGAGTGAATAAATATATAAGTATTATTTTAATAAATATATATACCTCAATCCATTTCCATCTCATGACATCAATCCAATTGAGAGTGGATTCGTGTAGTTTTATATATTCTTTGTTCACTCTCATAACGACACAAAGGATTGCTTGAAATTGCCTACTTATCATTTCTTGAGATCTATGATAATGAAACCTGACTACTCGGTACTTCAGACTGTGAGCTAGAATGTGTAAGAACATAGCAACAACTTCTTCAACAACAACATGTTTAGTAGGAACTAAACCCCCAATCCCTGTTAATACTTCACAAAGCCTATGAAATCCTTTTTTCTAACTCACATTTGTTCAACACAATCCTCATATGTACCATTGTATAATCTATTCAAATAACTCTTCCTTACTTCATCCCAATCAGTAGGAGGATCCCTCACCATGAAACAATCATGCTACCATTCTGCGACACTGGTCACAATCACGGGAATAACACTAACAATGACTTTATCTCTCTTCTCTTCATTCTCTTTCTCTTCTTCCTCATCCATAATTCTCTTTCTACGAAGACACTCTAATAACTCACTGATTCCATTTGCGGCCATAAGAAAACTATAAAATATTCATTAAAGTTATTATCAAAATTTAGAACAAACTAGCAATACATAAGATCAGTATTGCAGTATACCCATACTTTTGAATCATACACAAGATCATTTTTGAATTTCTACATATCAAAATTTTTGAGAAATCATTCAAAAATCATATAACATTCTTATACAATCATTTTAGAATAGACCAACAAAAACAAGATCAATATTGCAGTATACCCATACATATCAAAATTTATGAGAAAAGCATACACAAGATCACTTTTGAATTTCTACATATCAAATTTATGAGAAATCATACAAAAAGCATATAACATTCTTATACAATCATTTTAGAACAGACCAGCAATACACAAGATCAGTATTGTTGTATACCCATACAATCAGTTTATTTTGAACATATAAGTAATAAACAATCATATTACCATACTATAATGTTAGAAAAGATCATATTCATAGGTACAAGTAAATCATACCTAGAATAGGAGAATGAACAAGTCAACCCCAAATGACCCCTCAGATCCCAACTCGTACATTTCAAAGAGACTGCAAAGATTACCAATCAAGTTAGAAAAGAAAAATATTGTAGTATCAAAATACTTTTATAATTCAAAATACTTGTATATTGGTGTATGTGTGTGAGAGGATGTGTGCAGTTAATTGATGTTGGTGTTGGCAAAAATGATCTAAATTGGACTCAGACACAACAGTAAGTAATTTTATTCACATTTGAGGTAGGTGCAGGTTCGAGAAGTGATCTCTCTCTCACTCCGCTATCTCCCCTCTGTACACCTGCTACAGTACTAGGTTACATAGAATAGACTGACGCCCAATCCATACCCACAGTTGGGAGTAGGAGAAGAAGAAACAAAATTGAAGAGAACACGAAAATTACCACAGCTAAATCCTTATTTACCAAAATCAAAGAACACATGTAGGTAGGTGCTTGAACAATCCAACAATCCAGAGGTCAATGAAAACCTTCAAGCAAGCATTGAGAAATGATTCAAGTTGTGGTCTTTACTACTAACCCCCAACTCCTCACTGGAATCTTTTCCATGTCGTCCACGGAATGTATTAAAATCCAAACATGCACCCATGTAAGGTAACAATCTTGTTGCAACGACCTACCGTATTACTCAAATGCCTGCTTGAGCTACGTCGATGTGATGGAAGGGTCCAAATTGAAGACCACCAGTGACCCATTGTTCCACGGCCATGATGAGCCATTGTTGGTGATGTCGTCCCCAAAACGGAAACCCTCTGGCGCCAACTGTGCCCACACGGAAAAACCGACGATGGTCTCGGGCACTCCGCCTCCCGTCCCTCTGTAGATCCACCGGCAGTGAGTCGAGGTAGGTGCGGGTTCGTGCAGGTTAGGTCCAAGTTGGTGGTGAGTCGAGGTTCGACCCCAGTTGGTGGCGAGTCGGGGTAGATGTTTGTAGCTTTGGGAAGCAGCGAGACAAACCAGCAAAGGGGTGATCTTCAGGGATGAGACGAACTGGCGATGGGTTGTAGTCGAGGGAGGAGGAGATGATGGGAAAAGAGTCGATGGGTGAAACCCTAGATGCAGAGAGGATCTGGATCAAGGAAGGAGGAGAGGAGTTGAGCAGAAGGGAGCACAATGATGGTCAGGGGAGGAGATGCTCAGAAGGTGGAGTCAGACGAGGAGATGACTGAGGGGTTCCACGGGAGTCGGGGGCAATCAGGGTGGGGGTGTCACGGGAGTCGGGAGCGATTGGGGCCGAAACCTCTCTTTTGGTGATTGTAAATCTCGCCAAAACTGGCGTACTTTGGGAAGTCTGCCAAAATGGAGTGGGAGAGAATGCCTATTTTGAAATGCTGATTTCATGAAATCACGTGTAGATAGCCAAACAGTGTAATTGCAAATGCTACAGTTGAAATCCCTCAACCAACTACAATACCACCCCAAAATAATGCACCCAAACGGCCCCTTATTGTACATAAAAGTGCCATATCTATGCATAGATGACCTACTTTGTAATTTTAAATCTAAATAAGGTACTTCCAGAACCATCAAAGTTATTTTAAGGCCTTATAATCAATTTGTAATCATGAAGAATAGCAATCATATATATTTTCCTTTCATAGATACATCACAAGGATGACATATTTGGTAACAATTTCACTTGTATTTCAAAATTCAACGAGTACATGGTTATTTCGGCATACAAATGACTTCAGGAAGTAACTCTAGAAGGTTATAAATAAAAAAAAATCATCAATATAGTCTGTTTATCCAAAATAGTTCTCAAGGCATCATATTTTAGCACATTAGGAGGTCATAAAACCACATTTAGAGCAAAATTAAATACCGATGCAAACATTTTGAATTGTAGGACTTAAAAGAAATACTAGGTCCATTCTATCAGTGTTTAGGAGTAAGATATAGGGGAAGATATAAAAGGGTGATATAATATCACATGACCGCAAAACAATCCACAAAGATTCAATCTTTAGGCATGCAACTCAAGTTTAGAACAAGTTTTAGGGATTTACATGAGCTAGTAAGCAAAAGAATGCTAATAATTTTATAATACTTGCCTCTTACTATGAATATCATGATGTCATTACAAATGAACATGTATAGGATTCTAGATTCTAGATCATCCCTCCAAAATCACTAAAATCTATGATCCAAGTAAGATATGACTCCCCTTAGATCAAAAAAAGGAAAAAGGAAGGTTCTTTAGATAGATGGAATAGTTCCCACCGGGGATGTCCATGGGGAATGACCAAAAGAGGAAGACTAGTTCAATAAAACCAACAAGGAGATTCTAGATGATGATTCCTACATGATTAGGTCTAGAAATTAACTTACCAGTCTTGAAAGCATCTTAAAGAAGCTCAATCTACAACATGCATTCACATGCATCAACATGCAAGGCTCCATACATGCTCAACCCTTCCTTGGATCTTGCACTAAAAAATAATGTAGAATAGTGGATCCCTCATTCAACCTTCCACCATAGACTTTAGTATGCCTATATAGATTCTAGGTCGATTTTGCAAAAATCAACAATGATCTTGGCATCATGGATCCCTCACTCAGCCTTCCACAATAGACTTTAGTATGCCTATCTAGATTCTAGGTCAATTTTGCAAAAATCAACAATGATCTTGGAGTGTATTTGGCTAAACACACCATGCTACACTCAGGCATGCATGGCCTTTGAGTAAAGATCCCAAATATAGCCTGCCTTTCTGCTCTGAAGAATGGTGTGGTCTCTAAAAAGTCATGATGGGTCAGAAAATAGGATGCACAATATGTTGTAAAGAGAATACATTGCTCGAATTGTCTACATGTGTTGATCTAAAAAAGAAGCTAATGCAGTGAGCATCTTTTTAAAGGGGAATATGTTGTATTCATCCCACAATCTTTAATGGAAAAATTCAAGATACTAATAGATAATTGATCCAACAAATTCTCTTGTCCATCAAGAGTACGCATAAATGACACCTCCCTGAAGAATATATCATATATAATGTATCCTCATTATGTGCAAGTCAAAAAAAGAAGAAGTAAAAGTAAATATCCAACACAAAAAAATCACTTACTACATCCAAATCACCCCAACACCCACAATGATCCATAGAGCCAAAATGATCAAAACCATCATCCACACAACAAGACACCCACCTTGATAAGAAAAACTCTAGGCTGCTAGCAAAATGGATCGAACCATCTAAAAGAACCACCATGTTCCAAGCACACATAAGATATATGAAAAACTTACATGAACAAACTATGTAAGAAGGCAACCTAATGACGAGAAAAAATTGAAAAAACCATAATGAAGCAAGGTTCACAAAAAGCCCCTCAATAGATATATCTTTTTATCTTCTAGCCTTGATTGAGATCCATCACATTATAGTACTGTGTTGTTTCCTATAAATGCCCATAATTGAAATATCTAGTTTTTTAACATTGAACATCTAATTAAGTCTAAAGGCCTCTGAAATGTCAAATGGGTGTTAATGATGCATTCCTATAGTGGAATCATGGAACGACTAACTATACATAAAAGCATGAAATTTGGAAATTCAAAAATTAAATGGGGTGATAATAATATCATTTATGTATTAATTAGTGGCCACCTGTTTATCTATAGAAATTCTTAGTTACATATTTAGGTTAGAGCGTGGGGTGTACCCATGGTGGGTGTCAGCCCTACCGGTGGGGGCTCCTCTATGTGCCTCTTCACCCATTCCACTACCACTACAACCACTACCTCATCCAACTCCCCTTGACCATTCTTTGTCTGGGACTTCTTCCTTGCTCTAGGGCCAAGTGATGGATGGGTGTTGGCCTAGTCTGATCCTAGGGCAACTGTAATGCTATGTCATGCCTGGGTGGATACTATGGCGAAGCCAATGGAGGTTGAATGGAATTGAGGACCCGTAGTACTACCCAATGATCATAATGAGTTGTTGTTTAGGTATGAAGACAAATTCCCATGGATGATATTTAGAACCCAATGATGTGTGATTGACGAATTCTATAAGTTCTCTATTATAATGCAAATCTTGGTAAGAATTGTGTTATCCCACAACTCTATGTCTAGATTCTTAGGATGCAGAGATTCATGGGTGAGATCCAGCCATCACCTCTAGAAAGGTCTTTTCTGGCAAGAATTTCTACTACTAAAGACATGAACACTTCTCTGAAGAAAGGGTCATGGTTCATCATCAATCAACTCATGCTCACCAAGAAGTGGTCACATGACGCTGATGTTCGACTTGTGGCTCTGACCACAACCCCGATATTGGTGAAACTACTTGATTTGGGTCACTACGGCGTAAGGAGGGAACATACAATTGTTAAGTTTACCAATGGTACAATGTAGGTTTTTGACTTCATTATGGAAGGGAAGAATGTTGGTGGCCCTCATATATGCATAATCATTAGGAAGGACCTCCTTTGGTAGGGATGACTGCACTTCCAGATGGAAAGGAATTAGAGATTCTTATAGAGTATGATTCTCTAGGATAATAGTGCCACACCTTCAAGGTGTTTGACCATATGAATAGATTGCAACATAGGGTCTGTGAGATGGAATTGGATGCTCCAGCGGATAGAGGAAGACCATAGAGCAGAAGACCAAACTATAGGATGAAGAGGAAGGGTCCTAGTCGTGCCAACCAAGGGACAATGTCCCACCAGGTCACTAACATTGTTGGTGTTATGTCGAGTGATGCTACCATTACAGATTAGGTATGCTAAGATGAGTGATGTAGAAGAAGGGGAATGTCTATGGTATGAAGGGGAAGTCTCACATATGATGACTATTGAAATTGAACCATTTGTAGAGATAGACAGGTCCTTACCGGTACCCCATTCTTAGAACAAGAAGGAGAGAATGATGGAGTAAGTTTAGTTGGAGAAGGAATATGAGAACACTTAATATACCATGGAGGACCAGGAGAGTGAAGAGGTGATCATAACAAGTAGTTCTGTCTGCATTCCTAGTAGGACCAGTCTCAATGTTAAATTGGGAAACTAGGGTAGAGTAAGAGGAAGAGGAGGTTCCACCTAGGGCAGGGATGCACAATTCAAGAGTGTGAAATGAAAATCCTCATGTGGAATGTCATAGGGGATTCTATGCCTACTAAATTAAGAACTCTTTGATAGATATTGGGGAATAGAGGGAGGGGCTAGTTATTTACCATTAAACTAGAATAACGAAGAAACTCTCACATTGAGTAAAATGTTTGTTTCCCAATGACTGGGAATCTATCTCCAACCTTTAGTATGTTGAGGGAGGGAAGTTATATGTGGGTTGGAACCCAGGTATATGGGACATGCAAATGATCCATGTCATGGATCATCTTGTCACCTTCAATTTCATAAACCATGGTGGATTTCATTGTGTGATATCGAGTGTGTACAACTCTAATTATGAACTGGAGAGAAGGAGACTCTAGGAAGACATTTTTAACACTATTCAGTAGGCTCTACCTCATTTGGTGATTGGAAACATCAACATCATAATGAAATCCTAGGAGAAGATGGATGGTCTACTAGTTATAGACATTGTCTTGATGAGGCTTACTGATGTTGATGATGCAGTGCAACTCATGGAGATGAACATGCATGGCAGACTCAAGACCTGAGACAACAAGATAACAATGATGAGGATAATCTCTAATAGTCCAGCTCGTGGATCAGTGAATGTGAAATGGATGGATTTCTTCATGTATCCTTGTTCTACTTAAGTATTCATCTGAATAGTGATAACACATGGTTGGAGACTGAGATAGCAACACACAAGCTTCCAATAGACCCTTCTACATGTAAAATCACTAGTTGTCTTGTCCTAGTTTTGATGAATAGTTAAAGATGTGTGGGGATATGTTGTGATAGGCAATCCTATCTTTTTCATTCTAAAGAACTTAAAAAGAACCAAAGAGGAAATGAAGAAATGGTCTAAAGGGTTAATTAATCCACCTAAGCTCATTGGAGAGGCTAGAAGGGAGTTTCAAGTGGCTAGAGCACAAAGGTTTAACCTGATCTCTCATGGGATTATTCTAGAAGAGGAGAACTTTGGGGTACATGCAATGCAACTGGAAAAGGTTGAAGAACTATACTACTGGAAATGTAGTAGACTGAAGTGGCTTTGAGATGGGGATATAAATTCCAAAGTTTACCATACTATGATGAAGAGTAATAATATGAAGGATCACATTGATAACCTCATAGATATTGATTGTTTGTTGGTTGATGAAGATGCCATAATTATTGACCTTGTGATCAAGTTCTTACATTTCCTGTACAATAAAGATGATCCAACTACCCCTTCCCCTACCTTTCCTAAATGAAAAGTGATAGAAGAGACAAACAAAGACGTGCTAAGAATAGCTACAGATGAGGCAATTAAGAAAGAAATGTTTTTCATTGGACTCCAAGGATTCAGGGCTTGAGTGAGTTGACTCCAAGTTCTTCCATTCTTGCTGGCTAGTGGTGGGTGACAATGTTTGTAGGGTTTTTTGCTAGTTCTTGTTGCGTAGGAAAATGTTCAACTAGGGTAACCACACCTTCATCAAATTGATACTAAAGAATGTCTCTACTGCTTCCATCACCTAATTCATATCAATCACATGCTTCTCCATGATATATAAAGTCAAATCCAAAGTCTTGCATTATGAACATAAACCTATCCTCCCTATGGTGGTGTCATCTAACCAATCAACTTTTGTTCAAGGGTGATCAAATTTTGATAATGTGTTGCTTGTTGCGGAGTTCTTGATGGATTTCAAGGTCAATAAGAAATTAATAAAGCTTATGTGAGACTAGATACTTCCAAGGATCACGATCATGTTAGATGGAGCACCTTATAGGGTACATTGCAGGTCATGGGTTTCTCATAGAGGTGGATTGATGTTGTGAAGGATTGTGTTGAGACTTCCTCTTTCTCTGATCTGGTTAATGGAATCCCCAAAGAGCTTTTTAGGGCATCAAATGGGATCCACTAGGGAGACCTATTATGCCCATTGTTGTACAATTTGGCAATGAATAATATTACACATATGACCTATCATGCTGAAAGCCATGGCTTGGTAAAACCTCTAAAGGTGATGGGCAACATGGTAAAGACTCATATGATCTTTGCTGACAACATGCTTTTCATTATTGTGGGCCACACAAAGTATCCAAAAATGTGAGGAGAATTTTTGGGAAGTTTGTGGGAGTTCACTAATCTCTATAACAGTGAAATTAAATCGCAGGTGTTGTTCTCAAGGTCCTATGATAGGAGGGAGCGTCTTAGTCTTGCTATTGGCCTTTATGAAGATGCCTTCCCAATTATATATTTGGGTATTCTGCTCACAAGTGGTATTGGAAGAAGGACAAATTTTAAATGATGTGTTTACAATCTAAAGACCGCATTAGATAAATGGAATGGTATATGCCTATCAATGGTCGAAAGAGTTGTGCTAATCCATTATGTATTGAACTCCAATTTCAATTTTGATGTTGGAAAGTGGAATTATCCAACTTTATCTAAGAGAAGTTTAAATCTATTCTATATGGGTTCTTATGGGTGGGGGAAGCCATTCTATTTCCTTGATATAGCAACACAATTTTACAATGGTAGTCAGCTAGGGCTTACTACTCCACATGAGTGCTCTGAGTGGCACATCTAGAAGGGTTGATTTCTTCCTTAGTCTATTTGGACCTTCAATATGAGGCAACATCAAGACAATAATTTAGCTAGGGTTGACATATCACTAGATACATCGAGAGTGTGGAGAGCGATGGGCAATATTTGGCCCGATCATAGATTCTCCTACTATACAATCATGGCTACCTTTCCTAGTAGAGAGGAAAACATTGGGTGATTGATAGGAATCTTCCACAGGTTGTCTAGGGCCTAATTCTTTGGAAAAACCCTTACTATCCTAAATTGAGCTTGTTCTCCTACATAGAACTTATGGTGCAACTACCCACTAGAGACATGATGATCAAATGGGGCTTTAACTACCAGGACCTCTCTTTTGATTAGTATAAATATCATCCATTAGAGATAATCCCAAAATACAAACCCAGGTTATGAAAAAAAATGAATTCTCAAAAAAGGTGATTAAACAATATATAAAAAACATAGATAATTTTTTTCCTTTTTCTTTCTTCACAAATTCATAAATCAATGTCACATCAAGGACATGACATTTAGATATCAAAAATCTGATTCAACTCCATTAAACCCATAATCAAATCTTGTTCTCATATGTCGTTCAGGTTGCATCAAATACATGTACATTAATGAACAAACTAAGTCTACAACTGATCCTGGGAAAGAGAAAGTACATGGACATTCTATTCTATCTAGATTATTCTATGTATATCTTCTTTGTCACAACCTCTTTGATGGGTAGAATTTACATAAAAAGATTTAAAACAACCTCATGAGTCTCATATACAACCCCAGTGAGTGGATACCTCTCACTGAAGCTAGGTACATGCATTAATGTCATATTAAGTATAATAAACTTAACAAAAACATGCAAATATTGAAAGTCTAACATATAGTTCTATCATAAGTCAAATCTAAATTGGAATGGTAATCTAATCCAATAGATAATGTAATCATTTAAACCAGTTATAACTTTGAAACATATTTTAGAGAATGTCTATGAACAAATTACCAGATACTTCTTAGTTCAAATTAAATCCTGCTACATGAGTAATAAGTCAAGTTCTAAGCATTTTGAATCAATACATAACAATAACATTATCTTTGTGACACTTTACTAGCCAGACTAGGAACACATCCTGCATTCCTGAAACTGAAGTACACATAATACATATCTACCAAACAATACTATCAAATAGCAAGAAATCCAACTCATATTCAGAATGGATATAAATCCCAATATTTATAACTTGTCATCATGACAGATCATAATATGAAATATAAAATGTTCATAGAAACATGATTATTTTCCACAATAAAAAGCATAATCAACAATGAAAAATCATTAAGTAGTAGTACAAGGAATGTAACAACCATTCAAATCATGTTCTACATGACTTAATATCTTTTATTCATTTGCCCTGAAATTACTTGGTTTGTACCTCACCAAGAGGAAGTCTCTACACCTGATTCTCGTGTCAATGACTCACTTCCACTATCATAGGGTTTAGCCAGCCACCCTAAGATATCAACAACAGAACCTGGACACATTAGGGTTTCCTAAAGAGGCTCACATCCTCATCTCACGTACACGAGATAGGAACTAGCAAAACAATATATCACATATCACATTAATTCACATATTTCCACATTTCACATATTTCATTCCATTACAGTCTATCCCATCTGTACATAGACTTTCAAAGTAAGGATTTAGGGCCAGAGCCACTCTAGATGACTCACACCTAAATCATTGTGGTTTACCCTTTAAGGTCTCAATCCACACTCTAGAAATCCTTCTCATAATTCATCAATTACTACAAGGAGATCCATTTTGTTTCCCCAGTGTGATCCTCGGGGGAAACTCATAGTGTTCAGGGCACCGAACTAGATGTTTTCTCATTTCACTTGTTATTAATTTCTTTTACTCATCTTAAAAGAATTCAAAACATCAAATATCATGTGTGTGTATTCTCATGTAACTATAATAACATGAAACATATTAAGCTTATCGAGAAAGACAATTATTAAAGCAAGAATCACAACAAATATGTATTTTGTAACACATATGATCAAGAAATATGCTTCTTTCCATTTTGTACATAATTTCATAGAAATCATCATCAATGGGCTTTCAGCCCTAATCTCATTGTCTAGCATTTTACCCCATCAGGGCTTTATCATCATCAGTAGGCTTTCAGCCCGAGATATAATCTCATTATGCAACATTTACCCTCATCCAAATTTCTCAAATGTAAGGGGTCCATATTAAATTCAATTTCAACATATTTCTTATCAGTTCATTGTATATCACAGTTCTAGACAAATATTCACAGAGGCATTAGAACCACCAATAGTAAAAGCATATAGATATCATGTATGATTTATCATACTTAGAATAGATTATCATACAACATATACATATTCCATTTAAATTCAATAGATGCAGATAAGTTTCACACATATACATGCATTAAACACCTAGTTCTCTTCTTCTTCTTTTATTTCACATTCTTCAGTTAGGGTTACTAATCAACATATGTTTAATATAAATGAAGTCCATCAAATAATCCACCCTTATAATATAAGTATTCTATCAGACAATCACAATCCAACAGCACTTTCTTGTAAATCAATTGAAATGCTTGAACCCCATCATTTCATTCAATTCAACTACAGTTATGTGCATCCGTTAATCCCTCATTTGAGATTGCCATTCATTAGCATCATCTAACTCATCATTTTAGGGTTAGTTTCAGGTTCTTAGATTCATCTACTAGTTCCCATCTTTTTCCTTCATTTCACATTCATTAGTCTCAACTTCTTTCGTTTCATGGTCATTACATTGTTGAAATAATCATTCTTATTTCACTTGATATACGATTCTTCTCTTCTCGTTAACATCCCTCAAAGCCTAGTTTAGTATATTTTATTCAATCTGGATTGGTCACATGTAATTAAAATACAAGATTGAAGACTTCATCATAATAACTTCATTAGTTTCATCTTTAGCTTTGCATCACCATTCATTACATTTTTGTTCATGTCATTTCTTATATTTACATAAATGTGCCATGTCATTGACTTATAAAGTCATTCTTATAACTAACAAGGATCAATAGGTTTCTTATGATACTACTCACTTTATCTAAATAGAATGGTTCATGTTACATCTTCTAACATCATAATGTCTAATAATTCTTCTCAATTCATTATTATGTGGCTTGTATAAAAGGATCCACATTCATGTGAATGTTTACTCATCTTTTCATAAGTCATACTAAAATAACTGCATTAGGATTATATTATAGTAGTAAGACTCATCATCTTCAATTGAAGTATTAATACTTACACTTCAACATTTCATCATATTTACAACATCATATACAAGTTCTAGATTTATCACTCATACTCATCTTAATACTAAACATCTAGGGTTTTCAAGAAGTTATCCTTAGTTCATCACATCATAAGAATTGTATCACTAACTAGTTTCATAATGATGCACAAAGGCTCATTAGGGCTATTTGTAGGGTTTTAGGGGAGACAGAGAAGGCAGCGGAAACAAAAAAAATTCTTCTCCCAAACCCAGAATAAAGGAATCACGTCAATGTCTATACAATAGGAAGGTTGGTTTGTAGAGGCATACCTTGTCCTGAGGCTTGTTCAACAACGTTACCTTGCATCTTGCGTGGTCTTCACCTCCGGTCTTAGATAGTGTTTGTGCAGCTCCTAGTCTCACAGGGACTGTCGGGATTGACAACTGTCCTCTGAGCGGCAGAAGTCTCCCGCCTCTGTAGTAGTCCACATAGACCACCAAGAACTCTGATCTCCTTGTCCCAGAAGGAATCGGAAGGAGTCACACCCTCCTGTTAGTGTACTAGTCACCAGCATACTCTCCTACAACCAGTTGCCTTTCTAAAATTGTCTTTCCCTTATTGTGCCTCCCTTATCGGGTAGCACTTGCTCGGGCTCTCCCGGTTACCACAACCATAGAGAAAGACAACTTTGTATAGCGACTGGTGTTCTGAGTTGTTGTTGTTGAGAAGCCCCCACTACCCCTATATATAGGAGGGTCACGGGATAGGGTTCTCTACCCCGAGCAATGTGGGATTAAAGCAGGAGTAGAAGGATTCGAGATTATCCACAAAACAACCAATCTGCGTCACCTAAACCGATCGGTTCACACCCTAAAATGATCGTTTTGGGCCCTGAGCCGATCATTTGGGACCTGAGCCGATCGTCTGGTGCTCTAAGCCGATCGGTTCATGCCTAAGCCAATCAGTTTGTGGTCCTGATCCAACTCAAATTGACTATCATATTTGTTTTCGATTAATCAAATATTAATCCTTGTCCAAATCAAATTTGTACAAGTGAAACAAATTGTATTTGCAAAATAGTCTTCTGACTTTCCAAATGATCTCGGTTGGTCCATGAATCAACCGGTTCAACAATTGAGTTGATCGTTTCATGACACATGAGCCGATCATCTCACCAGTTGAGCCGACCAGTTCACCAACCTGAGCTGATTGGTTCAACCCTGTGAGCTGATCGGTTGGGGCATCAAACTGTGCAAATTAGTCAATTGCAGTTTCAATCAATCCAATACTCTAATCAATCGGTCCAACACCTTGAACACGATGATACTGAGCTATCAATTGATTGAGTGTTTAATTGAACTACTAAACTCATTTAGTAATCAATCTAAACATCGTTTGTGGATAAAATCCTCTTCCAGGTTAAATCCTATGTGTGTGACCCTATAGGTCCATTTCACGTTGGCAGTGAAAGAACATAACACTTATGACTTCACAAGCAAAGAGCGGTGCCTAGTCACACATCAATGCTACCCATGTGGAAAGGAAAGTTGGAGAACAACTTTCAATCCTACAATCTGTGAATGGTGTTACAGCGAATGTATAATTCCTTTGTCACTGATATCCTGAATGAACTCAAGGCATGGAACAATCATCCTGTCAACACTCATTCACTTTCTTGATCTCAGACTAGATTGGAGGAGATATGTATGAAATCAATATCACATACTGATTGACAAATGCATGCATGCCTATCTCAATCCTACTCATCAAGTGGACATGGATATCAAACTCCCTCAGGAGGGACAAATCCCATATCTATCACTCAACCCTCAAAAGCCCCATGTGTCAAAGCCACCCAATCATCACCTTTATAACAACCCATGTTTCAGGACTGCGTTTGATGATGTCAAAGTGTACCCAACGACATGTGTTGAGTGTAGGGATTTTAGGTCAAAGAATCACACTCACCACCATCACTGTGAGAACTGATTGTGACTATCATGTCATGGTTCCATGTGTCAAACTCATAGTGGGTCTATCCGATACACTTGTTCTCTAACAAGTACCTATGTGTTTGGTTTGATATCTCCATATCATCACTAATGAGATTCGGTCATCAACTAACAACACAATCTAGTCTTGTGTGTCATTCTTGTCTATCTACCTTCCACAATGACACCCGACTAGGGACATAATAAGAATGTACAAACTCTTAGCATCCATATGATCTCATCGTTTAGGTCCTAAACCTGAAAGCATACGTCATTGAGTACTGTCATTCTCTAGACATTCAATTTGTTCTATCATTATCTCATATGACTTAACCAGAAAGAATTGGAAGCTTGCCTTTGATGCTTATCAAATAAATCTTAATGTATCCCACCAATCATCCCATGATTGGCTCTCAGGGCATACATACCAACAGACTCCCACTTGCACTGTGAGCCAATCACCCTTGAATCATATTCATAGTGATCTTCAAACATGTCCCACATGTTACTGTGCTCTAGTGCTAACATAGTGAGTTATGGAAACACCTTGCCAAAGTCGGTATTAACTGCATGTCTCTCATCTCTTTGCTATATGTCACACATATGAGATGGAGTTGCCGTAATATGCGATCTAGTATTCCTTTGATAACCTTTAGCCACATTGCATGACCAAGCACTCCTATCTTATCATCAATGACTGGAATATCTATAAGTTCATCTCTATGAAATCCTAGATCCATATAGTATCCACTATTGTTCTTTAACACACAGATACTCAGCATTTCCTTTTAAAACAACTTTATTGGAACGTTTCCATTATTCGACAAACATTCACTTTTATATATCCCATATATATTTTGTGATTAATTTTCTATCCTTTTCGAAAGTTCGCATCAGTGTAATTCTTTACAGTGAACCCTTCCTAATTTCCATAGAATGAGTACTTCTCAAGTACTTATCAAGTTCTTATGGTGTTCCAGTAACCCTTACTGGAACTAGACAAACATCCACTCATCATGTCCCACATACGAGTTATGTGCACATCATATTGTCATGTCCTACGTACAAGATGATGAATGTATTGTATTCTTTCTATGTCCATACATGCAAGATAATGGGATAATTACATACATGATAGATCCATATCTATTTTTAGTGTTCCCATTCTTCATAAGAATTAGACACTTGGCTTTGGGATACTAACTCCATGTAACATGGATAAGTTTTCTCCCACTAAATCTGTGCATGTTGAACCTTTTAGTATAGATTGCCAATGTATGCTGTCTCTTTTCAAGTCAAGAGGTTTTCGAGAACTATCTCTATAGATCATTATTCCTATCACATAGGAAACGTCTCTATCTTCCCTATAGATAATTTCCACTTTGGATTTCCATTCTAGAACATTTCCATTTCACATCAACATGTGGAATGTGAATACACTCCCACTAAATCACAGATCCCTTCTTTATCTTTGACATATTAGTCAAACCCTTTGACTATATCATCAAAGTAAAGATCCAACTCTGAGTTGCTTGTGCTTAATCAATCACATTGATTAGTCCATTGTAACTTATAGACTTCATTTGCATTAATGGATTCATAAACTTGATAGGTTGTGTCACATACACATCCTTGTTTTGTTCCTCATAGGAATGCGGTTTTAGTATATGTGTGCCAAATCTTTTAGTCATTAAGTTGCAATCATCATCCTTCTGAAAATGCTATCCATGTGTCTTAACGCTTAAGACTCATTTGCACTTATGGATTTCATCCCAATGGGTGCTACCATCAAGGTCATACCTTATGGTTCACATGGAAGTCATTTAGGATGTAATGGTCATAAACCATAACTCAAAATATGATTCCTCATATTCATCTAGATAGTTGACTCATCATATGATCAACTCATCACATAGATAATCGAGGTGTATCTGTCAAGGATATAAGAACTCACAACCCTTTATGATTCTTAATGTCCTTTATTAGTGTGGGGTATTCTTTATTTAAGAAGAAATTAGTTATTTGATAATCATCCTCTAACTCCTTAGAGTATGAATCCTTTTGATTTGGACATCACCATGCCTTAATCACAAGCTCACTATGATACATTATCATAATCACTCACAAGGATCTCAAACATTTGGTTCAATTATTTCATTCATTGATCTCATCAAGAATTAACACTTTACCAAATCCGTACTTCATTTATGACATTCTTGAACACTTCAAGATATTCATATTGGTATTTCTCTAAACACCGTTTGAAGTATTAGCATTAACTCTAATAGGTATGTAAATACATCTCATGTATTATACCTAATAACATAATCATTCTCCCACTACCTTAGTGAAGATTGATTAATCATGTCCAAGAAATTCATGTCTCTTACTGGTTCTCTAACCAAAAGAGTCTAGATTTATCCATCATATGGAAACTAGAAATGAATTTCTCATGATTTATGCTAATTTGATTGTTTGAGTTATCAATAACTTTTAGGTATCATTTTATGTTATGCATACCAAGTACCACAAGATAAACAAGGCATTGCCACAAAGATTGAAACATCAACTTTATTAATTGCCATCATTGTCATAAAATATGCAAAAATTAAGGTGTTTCTATCCATTCGAAAATATGAAATAGCAGTTCATAACTCTATTACATGCCTTTATGGCTGAAAATAAACCAAAGTACTCCTATCTATGGAAGAAACATTTGCCCCATTTATTGGGTGCTTTACACTTTATATCTTGGAATCATATACCTAAAAAGTGTTACAAGTTTATTTCATGACACCTTCAGGTGGATATGTCTTTCGCCTTCTTCTTCTTTAGTTCTTCCAGATAGAGTGGACAATTCCTTTTCCAATGTCCTGGATTTTGACAATGGTGGCAATTGCCTCTCTTGGTCATGCCTACCTTGGCCTTGAGAGTTGAAGATGACTTGGGTTGCTGGCTAGCATCAAAACCTTTCTTAGGCTTGCCCTTGCCCTTGCGCTTGGACTTGCCTTTCTTTCTACTAATCACCATCACAGAATTAGGCTTGTCCTTCTTCATCTGTGCCTCGGCTGTCCTCAACATGCCCAACAACTCTGTCAATGGCTTGTCAAAGTTGTTCATGTTGTAGTTCTTCACAAACTGACTGTAGGATTTTGGCAATGATTGCAATATCATGTCAGTAGCCAACTCTTGGCTCAGGGGAAATCCCAGTCTCATCAGGTTCTCCACATACCCAATCATCTTGAGCGTGTGAGGACCAAATGGATCTCCTTCTGTCATGACACACTTGAACAACGCCCTGGAGACATCATATCTCTCTTGTCGTGCTTGATCTTCATACATGTTCTTGAGATGCTAAATCATCTCAATGACACCCATGTTCTCATGTTGTCTCTGCAACTCATGGTTCATGGAGCACAACATCAAGAACTTTGCATCAATGGCATCATCAGAATGCTTCTTATAAGCATCCCTTTCTGCCTTTGGTGCGGTAGGAGCAGGTTCCTCTAGAACTAGAGTATCCAAGACATAGAGATTTCACTCTTGAGTGAGAACAATTCTCAATGGCCTAAACCAGTCATGGAAGTTAGTCCCATTTAGCTTGTCCTTTGCAAGGACCAATCGCAACGAAAAGTGATTGTTGTTTGTTGTCATTTGAATTACAACAGGAAATATATGCAAATTTAGTCCAAAACTCAATTTTGACTTATTTGATTGATTTGAAAAATTAACTATATAATTAGGACTTTAATTAATTATCGTTCCCACTATTTTGTTCAAATTGATAGCCCTCAACATCAATTCAGAAGATTGCAACATACAATCTTCTAGTGGGTCAAGATCTTGAAATCCTCTGAGTCATGGACTAGCTAGGGCTGTCACCCACAACTTAGATCTTCTAGGTAGGCAACGTTTTCCAATTGCATCATATGCAACTCTTGAAAGATGCCATATGCAACTCCTTGCAATGATCAACTCCATGCCTCAAGGTGCGAGATCCTATCTAGGTCACCTTGTTAAGTCCAACCCAAAGCCAACACGATGAATATGCATCCTGCTAGGGCAAACCCACATATTCATCCTTCACACTTCCATGAGATAGATGGTGCACCATGCTAGGGCATGCCCACACTTGGCCGATCAAGCTTTTCATGTGTGTTGCATTTGGAAGGCATCTAAAACTTTAATATTTAATGAGGGATTTGGTTTTATAGGTACATATACATATCCAATCACCACAATACATAGTACGTATCATATGCATGCTATATCCCACAAAAATATGTGAAACGATAAAAGCGATGATTATAGCCATCCTAATGTGATTCCTCAAGCCAAGAGGAATCACGGTCATTTAGGTCTACATCACATGCAGTCTATCCATGATGAAGTGCTATAGCCATCTGAGTTGATCAACTCATCACATGAATGACCTGCTCACCCTGGCCGGTCATCTGAGTGCCACCAGCTGATCGGTTGGCTCCTCCAACTGATCAGTTCGCTTAGTCATCGTGCATCTCCTCATGGCCGCCACCTGATCGTCTCACTCCTCGAGATGATCGTATGGATCGCCAACTGATCGGTTCACGCCTTGAACCGATCATCTCAGTCATCCTCAGATTGTCCTTCGTTCTTTGACATAACAGGAAATATAAAAAGATCTATCCTATTTACATTTAAATTGGGAAACCCCGAGTTACATTCGGGGGGAGCAAAGGTATGAAAGAAATCTCGAGTTATCTGGAGTTACATCAGGAAAAGGAGGTAGGGAATTGGTGCACAGACTGAGATGCAAGAAACCACATACAACCAAGCACACACATAGGGTTTATTGGCCATAACCACGCTATACATCCACCACAAAACTCGTTTAAGGGTGACGCGTATCGATGACATTCATATTACACATCATATATGTATATTGGGATTCGTGGATTTAGGATTGTACATGCATAAAGCCAATTTTATTTGCATCGTATGCAATAAATAAAGGCGACAAAGCAAAAGTGATCACATCGATAATCCTAAAGTATAGAGCAGTTGACATGGCTATGATACCACTGTTGGGTTTTAGGGGAGACAGAGAAGGCAGCGGAAACAAAAAAAGTTCTTCTCCCAAACCCAGAATAAAGGAATTGCGTCAACATCTATACAATAGGAATGATGGTTTATAGAGGCATACCTTGTCTCGAAGCTGGCTCGGCGACGTTACCTCACAGCTTGCACGGTCTTCACCTCCGGTCTTGGATGGTGTCTGTGCAGCTCCTGGTCTCACCGAGACTATCGGGATTGACAACTATCCTCCAAGCGGCAGAATTATCCCGCCTCTGTAGTAGTCCACATGAACCACCTCGAACTCTGATCTCCTTGTCCCACAAGGAATCAGAAGTAGTCACACCCTCCTTTTCGAGTACTAGTCACCAACAAACTCTCCTACAACCAGTTGCCTTTCTGTAGTTGTCTTTCCCTTGATGTGCCTCCCTTATCGGGTAGTACTTGCTCGGGCTCTCCTGGTTACCACAACCAGATAGAATGACAACTTTGCAGAGCAACTGGTGTTCTAAGTTGTTGTTGTTGAGAAGCCCCCACTACCCCTATATATATAGGAGGGTCATGGGATAAGGTTCTTGTAACGACCCCGCCTCCCGGTAACCCCCAATTAAGGGAGACCCGGAGGTCAGAGCCATTAACCAATTTACAGGATCAAAGGTTCAGCAAATAATCAATGATAATTATAAAATTCTACTACTAAACTGAATATTGGCAGGAAAAATTAAACTTTGTTTACCTTTGAAAAACTTGGAGATTCTAAGTATCCACTGCTTGAATCTACTCTATCTAATCCTCCTGGCACTTTACTTTTTATTTTTGCAATGTGACAATTTACTATTTGTTCCTTTAGGGTTTATACCTAAAATGCCGACAAACAAAAACACGATCAGCACAAAGCTGGTATGTGGGGGATCACAAAAATTGATTCAATTATAGTAACAATGTAGGTAACCAATTATCATTAAACATTCAAATTACATTTTAAGTAATACTACTCAATCCCTTCCTATCCCTTATCCCTGTAGTGTCCCTACAGTGGACATGGATACCACCATTCTCACTTGGTGGATCTTCATTATACCCTGCATGATCCCACCTGGCAGGTAGACCAATACCTAGGGTTGAGTTGCATGGCACTCCCCGTAGGAAGTCCAATCTCTAACTCAATATGACTTGATGGACCTACCTCCTTGGTAGCCATTTACTAAGTCATTTACAGACCTGATGGCCTACCCCATTGGTAGCCTTTTACTAGGTCACCCATCAAACTATAGGAGGGACTGAGATCTGAGCTAGTAGGCATAACTTCTTATGTGATAATCATATTCACTTTATAATTTGCTTGAATTAAAACATCCAATAGTTTAATTCAGTTCATGATGAAAACATCGACAAAATCATGGAAAACTACATTGGTTACTCATAAGCGTAACCACATACCTGTTAAGCAGACTTGAATGCAGAAATAACCAACCAAGAAATCAAACAAGTGCACACATGTTGATCCTGAAAAAGGCACCCAATTTCTCTATCATTAATCATGTCATCTTGATCCATTAATCCTAGTTGTTTCCTAGGTTATTTAGGGTTTTGACCATAATTAGGGTTTCATTTCCTTTTTATCACTTTTACTTTATTTTTATCAAAATATCCATCAAACCCTAATTATCTCAGTTTATTTTCCATTAAGATCTTAAGATCAGATTTGGATCACAAAAACCCTAATTTTCGGATTATTATATTTTTCTTCCCTTTTTCCCTCACTTAGGGTTTCTAAGGGTTTTAATCAACATATTAGGTTTAAAAACCCTCAACCTCGTAATTATATCATCAAAACAGGTTAAAAAACATCTTTAACATTAATCAAGTAAACCATGCTCGAATTAATCTTTTTGCAAGATTAAATCCATCTTTGGTTAACAATTAGGGTTTTCTAATTACAAATTAACACTTTTCCCATCAAAATATGCACTTTTGCAAAAAGGAATGAAATTAGGTTCTCAAACTATTTTTAACGTATTCCTTATATTTTTCTGATCATTTTTCATGTATTAACTTTGTTCATACGAGCTTCCTAGTAGAAGTTATGATTTTCGCAAACTAATTCATTTTTCTAGATTTTCTAATAAACTACAACATTTATTAAAATATTTCTAGCCATTCGATTTGTGGTCCGCTAGACCACACGAGATCCAACGTTTCTCAGCCGCTCCCCTAACTGCATCTCAAAAGAGGTAAATGACCAATTTACCCTTACCTCTACTCAGAAGCGCTGGGGACAAGGGGGTATTTCCCCCCCTATCTTCTTCAAGCTTGCGACGGTCTCTGGGCACAGAGCTTTGCCCGCTACTGGTCAACTCCAGTGTTGACCCTGGGTTCTAGTCCATCATTGACCGAGCTAGGATGGCCACCGCTCCGCCGGGACCTGCCAGAGTCGAGGGCACTCTTGGATGCCTCGACGATGCACCAGGTTGCCGGGTCGAAGAAGGCTATCCTTCAACAGAGTGCCTGACTTGGCCAAGCTTCTTGGCGTAGGTTGGTCTATAAATTGGTTGCTCTCGTCAACTGGATCCATCATCGCAGACTTGTAGGGGCGCTTTGGGGCTATGCACATGGTGTGTAGTCATCCTATTTATAAAGGTCCACATATGACCGTCAGGAAGCCCCAAATTGGGCAAAACGCCTAGAGGCAGCGAAACACATGGAAACCAGGGATGTTTCCCTGCGGTTTCTTTCACTGAGTCTAACGGAAGCAATGCCAGCTTCACACCTACTTTGTATCGCAAGGAATCCGGGATGGGATATCCTCCTGTAACTAGCAAAGTCCCTATTAGCGTGGGACTTTGAAGATAAGCGGCCAACGTTGGATTGAGATCCAACGACCGTCAGAGCACGTGTTCCAACAAAAAGGAAAATACCTTCCTAATTTCAGAATTATTCTCAATTTTGGCAAAAACTTGAGAAATTTGTATCTCCTAAACCCTTGCTCATTTTTAGCTCAAATTTTAAGGGAAGGTTCCTCTTGATATTACCTAGCTTCTTACGAAATTTGGGAAACAAAAAGTAATGGATGAGAAGGTTTCCTTCTCTCCCAAATTATTTATCCAATTAATCCAAATTAATTGATATTCCTTTTTCCTTTGTCATTATCTTGTTATCTTGGGTCCCTTGGACCTCAAGAAATCCTAAAGGCACGGATTCCCATATTGGGGAAATACATATTTGCCTTTATTCTTTTATTTATGTCTATTTCACATATTATCCTTATTCTTTTCATTAAAGTATCCCTTTTTGAGGATTCCTCTTTATCTCTCTTATCATTTTTCTCATTGGAAATCCTTTTAACAATATAAATCTCATGGATACGAAAATCCATCAAATATAACTCAAATATTTTTTTCCATATTTAATCATTATTTCCAATTTCTTTCTTAATAAAGAAATACTTAATTGATCTTTTCTTTTCTTATTGCTTTTCTATGCAACTTTGGACTCCTCGGAACCCAAGGAATCTAAGAGGCACAAAATCCCTTTTTGGATTTGCCTTCTAGAGGTTTCCACATTTTTATTTTCTCAAATATTCAATTATTCATTAATTAATTGAATTTCCTTGTTATTGGGCCCAATAGCCAATAAGACCCACAAATAAAACAACAAGGCTATTTTAACTGAAATTCATGCATTCAAACAAAAGACATCATTATTTGTTCATTTATCTTTAATAGGAGAAATTACATTTCTCAGCAAATGAACCCAAAATTGGGGTTGTAACATCCTTCCCCTATTATAATAATTTTGTCCTCAAAATTCCATCAAGCAAGCAAACAAACAGGATAAGCGTTTCATATGTCCATCATGGCTCCCATGTGGCTTCACCCTTTCCATGGTGCTTCCCAAGAACCTTCATTATCTCATGTTCTTCCATCTGAGTTCTTTCTTACCTTGGTATATTGTACCCTCATAGGTGACTCAGGACATTTCAACCTCTTAAAAGCTGAATAGGTTCAGGGCTCAACACATGGCTTGGGTACCTCACATAGTGCTCTCGATCGGACTCATGTAACATGTTATACATCATGTTATCCTGAAGGGTAAGGCTAAACACAACCATCTCCACCAATCCATCTCAAATGGACCCATATATCGGGGACTTAGCTTTCTCAGCTATAGCTTAGAGGGGTCGGATTTTCACATCGCATATTCTCCCACAGTGAACTGCATGTCAGTCTGCTTTGAATCAACTTGTGACTCATGTCACCACTGGGCTCTCTCTCAGCCATTGCACGATCAAGTGACTTCATCTGCACACACTGTGGTTCTTTTATGACCTTTGCGAGGCCTCCTTCACCAACATCATCATAATGAAGTGGCGACCAACACAACCTCTCTATAAGACTTCTTACATCCCGATAAAGGCTATGGTGGCTAACATCACATCTTAAGAACTGTCTCTATGTATCACCCTGAGTGAGCACACATTCTCTCATCAGACCCTCTAGTCTGGATCATACTGTCCATTAGTATGGGGTGATAAACTGTACTATCATCGAGTTCTTCACATATCCACTTCCACCTCATGGAAGTGATCCTTGGTCATACTCAAGAACTTTTGAACTCGCATCATGACGTAGTTGAACCATCTCTTTCTCTAATAAGTAGTTCAACCCGGTCTGTCCCTTGACAGTACACTTTCTTTCTCATGTCATCTAGATAAGGCGATCTACCATAACCCACATCACATCTTGACCTTCTTTGGCCAAGGGGAGACTTACCACAACATCCATAGGGATGTACTCCCATTCCCCCTCAGGGACTTTCTTTATCCTTCATATCAATGTACTGGGTTATTGGCGTTCGTCCTTCACCTCTCTGATGCATGGCAACATACCACATGCAACCTCATTTTAAGCATCCAAAGTGTTATTCACTATCTTGGTAGTACCAATGTATATCATGATCTCCTACATTGTTATGATTCCTCAAGCTTGATACCTCGGAAACCCTAAAACATTCTAATCAGGGTTTCATCACATTCCCTACAAGAGAAGAGCATCTGAGGCTCTAAACCATCCTTTCATTATGTCAAGGACTAGACTGGCTAACCAAACAATCATTAACTTGTTCAACCTATCTCATTACATCTGAGTGTTAGCCAACACACATCTTCTTTCCAAATGTAGGGTTAGCCTAACAACTCCCTTCTAGACAAACTAGGCAGCTATACCTCCACCAGAGCATCCATTACCACTTCACATCCTTCAGTATTAGGTAACATTGAAGACATACTCTTCCATGTATTCTATTTATCGTCTCATCTCAAACTCTAAGCTCATCCTCATGGTGATCACACTCAACCTGGTATAACTTGCAAACTCCACCTAGCTCTTGGTAAGACATCCTCATAAGATGACTACACTATTCCTCTTAGTGTTTGTAAGCCATCCATGTATCATTCACTCCACCAAAATATGTTAACATCTCTATCCTCATACCTTGTAGCAATGTCTCAACTCGCATCATCTTTTATCCTTGGTGTATGGCATGCGTACTGTCATATCTCTCACTCCCATAACAAGAGGAAATAAGCATTTGGCTGCAGTCCAAATACAGAGTTCTTCCTGTTCCAAGAGTAGAGATGGTATATCCCACCTTGCCCGTACACTTTCAAATCCAAGTTGAAATGTGCAGCTTATGTCTCTATATCACAAACATCTTGATATCCACATAACTTCCATGGTAAACTGGTCTCGAACTTACTTGGTTTGAGCACAATCCTAGGTCATCTCCTCTAGGTCTATAGGGAGCCAACACTTTTGGGGTCATCCCTTTTCCCTTATGCATCAGAGAGTGCCCTACTCATCTTCCCTTTGGGTCTCATGGATTCATGAAGGTGATCAATCTCCTAACCCATGGCCCTCAGACAATGATAGATCTTACCTCCCGACCCTATGGTCATGTGCAACTAGGGAATTAGGCAACTCCTTCTTCCATCGGTCTTATCCCTACCTGACCCTTGGATAGACTTAGGATTCCAACATAGTACATGTTCAACTTAGAACCTTACCCAATCCTTCATCATCTCTCTCTACATTCATGACTGACTTTCATCCTTTCTCAGGGATCATGGCGACCTGCCTACCTTGGTTAGTCCCCATACCGGTTACCTTCATGGTAACACATCCATATGCACCTAGAGATGGTTAACTATGGGTCTATAGGTTCAATCTCATTCCCTATACTTTTCACTTAGCTTTCTCAGGATCCTATAAAACCTCTTTAGGTTATTTTAACTCCAACAAAACTGGTATACGCCCAACTAAAGGGTCCCTCTCCCAGGATGGGAGGGAAACTACAACTCTCGACAATAAGGTCACAAGCATCCTTAGGGTTTTCATCCATATGAGCATGCCTAACCCTAGCAAGTTACTAAAGCATGAGCATACCATCTATTAAACCATTCTAGGTCATACTTGTTCTCTTTCCTCAACATTAGATCAACTTAGTCGGGAAGGGTTCATCAAACATACCTTTATCTTAAGGGGTTTCCTTTACCTCTACACATGAGGAGTACCATGCTCGAAACTATAGATACTCAAATCTCGCCATGAGCATCAGATACACTGCTTCCCCTCTTAGGCCTAGGAACCCTAGGTTCGCCTCCGGGTGTCCAACTGCATGCTCATTCTCTTAACCAGGAATCCATCATGTCCAAGATATGTCGTGTACTCCCATGATCTTTCTACTCAAGCAACACTTCAGAGTTGATTCCTCTTCCCGGACAACTACTAGGTATAAAGCCTCACAATTGGTACCTTAACCTCCTCAGGTTCTAAAGCACTCTCCATCTCATCTAGTAGGTAATCACTTATACCATGGGTACTAGAAGCATCATCCTCTCTCTAGGGTTTGGTTACTCTCAAGCTAACCAAGACATCATCAGTCTCCAGGGGTCGAGCATAAGGCAACCACTATCATTCACTTAGGTCGCATCATCCTCAACTCCCCAATGTTCCTCGTGTCTTGGAATTCTAAGTTTCCAACCTTTTGCTCGAGTCCTGCTTTCTCTCTTCATAGCTAACTCCACCTCCAGCCTTACAACTAGAGGTCCTCTCTCCATGAAGTTGGATCAAGCTTGTGAGCATATCCCTACCTGGGTGAAGCCTTTGCTCAACTCATGTTTTGTTCAAGATCATCCTTGGCTCCTTATGTTTATCTCATAAGCTATCCAACATGATCCCTTGACTAGGGTTTCATTTAACTGTCAACACTACTGACGCACTCTGGGTGCAAGTTGTATCCTACTTGCAACAGCCCTATAGGTTCTTCTCTATCCTCATCCATGAAGGAGTTACCCTTCGCTCAAACATGCACGACCCTCTCCAGGGTTGGGTCGCTAAAGGTACTAGGTTATCCAACCTCTCATGGCTCGTATGATGATCCCAAGGCATGTCCAACCAAACGCTCGGTCTAACTCATCATGTCATCTCTATCTCTAACATTCACTTAGGGTTAGGGTTAACATCATCCTCAAAGGATGTGCCAGGTATTTACTTTGGATGGAGGTCTCTACCTCCAAGACTAACTCTCTCTACTCATCCTCCTTCCAAGGAGGTCTATCCTCAAGTCTCTCCTGAGGGCAATGACATCTCATGTCATACGACCTAAGCATGTATCTATTCCTTTTACGCTTACTATATTAAGCTTATGTCCATGACATCTTATTTACATGCTTTTTATTAATTTGGTGGAGGATTCCTTAATCCTTATAAATCTTACCCATACCTCAAGAGGGTGAGGAAAAGAGAGAAAACCCTAATCCTTAAAGTCCTTAACAGAATTTGAGTTGAGAAAGGATGAACGAGATGAGAGAATCCTAAAAGGTATCTTATTTTGATTCATACCCTAAGACTTTGGCCAGGCAGTCACACGGATCCGGGAGTCCTCATATTCCGACTAGCGGTGCGGAGGAAAATATTGCCAACCCCCGGTCGTGATCCTTTTCTAGACACCTCTGTCTTTCGGATAATCCTCTAATAACTCCCATGGGTTCTACGGAATTTGTAAAATTTAATAATTATTAAAGATTAGATGAGGAACCTGGGCTCTGATACCAATTGTAATGACCCTGCCTCCTGGTAACCCCCAATTAAGGGAGACCCAGAGGTCAGAGCCATTAACCAATTTACAGCATCAAAGGTTCAACAAATAATCAATGATAATTATAAAATTCTACTACTAAACTGAATATTCACAGGAAAAATTAAACTTTGTTTACCTTTGAAAAACTTGGAGATTCTAAGTATCCACTGCTTGAATCTACTCTATCTAATCCTCCTGGCACTTTACTTTTTATTTTTGCAATGTGACAATTTACTGTTTGTTCCTTTAGGGTTTATACCTAAATTGCCGACAAACAAAAACATGATCAGCACAAAGCTGGTATGTGGGGGATCACAAAAATTGATTCAACTATAGTAACAATGTATGTAACCAATTATCATTAAACATTCAAATTACATTTTAAGCAGTACTACTCAATCCCTTCCCATCCCTTATCCCTGTAGTGTCCCTGCAGTGGACATGGATACCTCCATTCTCACTTGGTGGATCTTCATTATACCCTGCATGATCCCACCTGGCAGGCAGACCAATACCTAGGGTTGAGTTGCATGGCACTCCCCGTAGGAAGTCCAATCTCTAACTCGATATGACTTGATGGACCTACCTCCTTGGTAGCCATTTACTAAGTCATTTACGGACCTGATGGCCTACCCCATTGGTAGCCTTTTACTAGGTCACCCATCAAACTATAGGAGGGACTGAGATCTGAGCTAGTAGGCATAACTTCTTATGTGATAATCATATTCACTTTATAATTTGCTTGAATTAAAACATCCAACAGTTTAATTCACTTCATGATGAAAACATCGACAAAATCCCGGAAAACTACATCGGTTAGTCATAAGCGTAACCACATACCTGTTAAGCAGACTTGAATGCAGAAATAACCAACCAAGAAATCAAACAAGTGCACACATGTTGATCCAAAAAAAGGCACCCAATTTCTCTATCATTAATCATGTCATCTTGATCCATTAATCCTAGTTGTTTCCTAGGTTATTTAGGGTTTTGACCATAATTAGGGTTTCACTTCCTTTTTATCACTTTTACTTTATTTTTATCAAAATATCCATCAAACCCTAATTATCTCAGTTTATTTTCCATTAAGATCTTAAGATCAGATTTGGATCACAAAAACCCTAATTTTCGGATTATTATATTCTTTCTTCCCTTTTTCCCTCACTTAGGGTTTCTAAGGGTTTTAATCAACATATTTGGTTTAAAAACCCTCAACCTCGTAATTCTATCATCAAAACAGGTTAAAAAAACATCTTTAACATTAATCAAGTAAACCATGCTCGAATTAATCTTTTTGCAAGATTAAATCCATCTTTGGTTAACAATTAGGGTTTTCTAATTACAAATTAACTCTTTTCCCATCAAAATATGCACTTTTGCAAAAAGGAATGAAATTAGGTTCTCAAACTATTTTGAACGTATTCCTTATATTGCTTTGATCATTTTTCATGTATTAACTTTGTTCATGCGAGCTTCCTAGTAGAAGTTATGATTTTCGCAAACTAATTCATTTTTCTAGATTTTCTAACAAACTACGACATTTATTAAAATATTTCTAGCCGTTCGATTTGTGGTCCGTTAGACCACACGAGATCCAACGTTTCTCTGCCGCTCGCCTAACTAGAGCTCAAAAGAGGTAAATGACCAATTTACCCTTACCTCTACTCAGAAGCGCTGGGGACAAGGGGGTATTTTCCCCCCTATCTTCTTCAAGCTTGTGACAATCTCTGCACGCAGAGCTTTGCCCTCTACTGGTCAACTCCAGTGTTGACCCTGGGTTCTAGTCCATCATTGACCGAGCTAGGATGGCCACCGCTCCACCGGGACCTGCCGGAGTCGAGGGCACTCTTGGATGCCTGGACGATGCACCAGGTTGCCGGGTCGAAGAAGGCTATCCTTCAACAGAGCGCCTGACTTGGCCAAGATTCTTGTCGTAGGTTGGTCTATAAATTGGTTGCTCTTGTCAACTGGATCCATCGTCGTTGACTTGTAGGGGCGCTCTGGGGCTATGCACACGGTGTGTAGTCATCCTATTTATAAAGGTCCACATATGACCGTCAGGAAGCCCCATATTGGGAAAAACGCCTAGAGGCAGCGAAACACATGGAAACCAGGGATGTTTCCCTGCGGTTTCTTTCACTGAGTCTAACGGAAGCAATGCCATCTTCACACCTACTTTGGATCGCAAGGAATCCGGGATGGGAGATCCTCCTATAACTAACAAAGTCCCTATTAGCGTGGGACTTTGAAGATAAGCGGCCAACGTTGGATTGAGATCCAACGGCCGTCAGAGCACGTGTTCCAACAAAAAGGAAAATACCTTCCTAATTTCAGAATTATTCTCAATTTTGGCAAAAACTTGAGAAATTCGTATCTCCTAAACCCTTGCTCATTTTTAGCTCAAATGTTAAGGGAAGGTTCCTCTTGATATTACCTATCTACTTACGAAATTTGGGAAACAAAAAGTAATGGATGAGAAGGTTTCCTTCTCTCCCAAATTATTTATCCAATTAATCCAAATTAATTGATATTCCTTTTTCCTTTGTCATTATCTTGTTATCTTGGGTCCCTTGGACCTCAAGAAATCCTAAAGGCACAGATTCCCATATTGGGGAAATACATATTTGCCTTTATTATTTTATTTATGTCTATTTCACATATTCTCCTTATTCTTTTCATTAAAGTATCCCTTTTTGAGGATTCCTCTTTATCTCTCTTATCATTTTTCTCATTGGAAATCCTTTTAACATTATAAATCTCATGGATACGAAAATCCATCAAATATAACTCAAATATTTTTTTTCCATATTTAATCATTATTTCCAATTTCTTTCTTAATAAAGAAATACTTAATTGATCTTTTCTTTTCTTATTGCTTTTCTATGCAACTTTGGACTCCTCGGAACCCAAGGAATCTAAGAGGCACGAAATCCCTTTCATATGTCCATCATGGCTCCCATGTGGCTTCACCCTTTCCATGGTGCTTCCCAAGAACCTTCATTATCTCATGTTCTTCCATCTGTGTTCTTTCTTACCTTGGTATATTGTACCCTCATAGGTGACTCAGGACATTTCAACCTCTTAAAAGTTGAATAGGTTCAGGGATCAACACATGGCTTGGGTACCTCACATAGTTCTCTAGATCGGACTCATGTAGCATCTTATACATCATGTTATCCTGAAGGGTAAGGCTAAACACAACCATCTCCACCAATCCATCTCAAATGGACCCATATATCGGGGACTTAGCTTTCTCAGCTATAGCTTAGAGGGGTCGGATTTTCACATCGCATATTCTCCCACAGTGAACTGCATGTCAGTCTGCTTTGCATCAACTTGTGACTCATGTCACCACTGGGCTCTCTCTCAGCCATTGCACGATCAAGTGACTTCATCTGCACACACTGTGGTTCTTTTATGACCTTTGCGAGGCCTCCTTCACCAACATCATCATAATGAAGTGGCGACTGACACAACCTCTCTATAATACTTCTTACATCCTGATCGGTTGGGGCATCAGATTGTGCAAATCAGTCAATTGCAGTTTCAATCAATATGATACTCTAATCAATCAGTCCAACACCTTGAACACTATGATACTGAGCTATCAATTGATTGAGTATTTAATTGAACTACTAAACTCCTTTAGTAATCAATCTAAACATCGTTTGTGGATAAACTCCTCTTCCAGGTTAAATCCTATGTGTGTGACCCTGCAGGTCCATTTCACATTCGTAGTGAAAGTCCATAACACTTATGACTTCACAAGCAAAGAGTGGTGCCTAGTCACACATCAGTGCTACCCAAGTGAAAAGGAAAGTTGGAGAACAACTTTCAATCCTACAATCTGTGAATGGTGTTACAATGAATGTATAATTCCTTTGTCACTGATACCCCGAATGAACTCAAGGCATGGAACAGTCATCCTGTCAACGTTCATTCACTTTCTTGATCTTAGAGTAGATTGGAGGAGATATGTATGACATCAATATCATATACTGATTCACACATATGTGCACGCCTATCTCAATCCAACTCATCAAGTGGCCATGGATATCAAACTCCCTCAGGAGGGACAAATCCCATATTTATCACTCACCCCTCAAAAGCCCCATGTGTCAAAGCCACCCAATCATCACCTTTATAACAACTCATGTTTCAGGACTGCATTTGATGATGTCAAAGTGTACCCAACGACATGTGTTGAGTGTAGTGATTTTAGGTCAAAGAATCACACTCACCACCATCACTGTGAGAACTGATTGTGACTACCATGTCATGGTTCCTTGTGTTAAACTCATGGTGGGTCTGTCTGGTACTCTTGTTCTCTAACAAGTACCTATGTGTTTGGTTTGATATCTCCATATCATGACTAATGAGATTCTGTCATCAACCTAGAACACAATCTAGTCTTATGTGTCATTGTTGTCTATCTACCTTCCACAATAACATCCGACTAGGGACATAATAAGAATGTATAAACTCTTAGCATCTGTATGATCTCATCATTCAGGTCATGAACCTGAAAGCATACATCATTGAGTATTTTCATTCTCTAGACATTGAATTTGTTCTATCATTATCTCATATGACTGAACCAGAAAGAATTCGAAGATTTCCTTTGATGCTTATCAAATCCATCTTAAATATATCCCACCAATCATCCCATGATTGTCTCTCAGGCATACATACTAACACTATTCACACACTTGGAAACCCTACTCTCCATTTTCACATATTCCATTCATCAGTCATAAACATACATTAATTAATTGACTCATTTTGATTCACTTCCTCATCACAAACCCTAATCAGGAAATGTGGTCACCTTATATTGATCTTTATGTGTATATTACAATCAATTTGATTAACATTCAACAATACACTTGTATAATATGTTATAGTACAATTTAAATATGATTCTAAACATGTTGATTCAATTCCAAGCATATCGACCATTGGGATGATTTTTAGGTAATATTCACATGAAATAGCATAGTCATCTATCCGTAGGATTCTCCATGGATCTGCAATAAATATATAAGGAACTAATCAAGTTCCAATCAGTGAGAAAATAATCAAAATAAGTAGATGTTGATCCCCTAATATCTTTCCCAAATCAATATACAATCACATACATTTACAGGTAAGGTTTCTGATTATTTTAGCCAAATAGAATTAGGCTTTCAACATGCATACAAATCTTAGGAGGGAGGAAAACACTCACCTCAGGTGCCAACCACCTCAAATTTGTAGGTCAAACTCTGAATTTCTAGAACTCCGATCAAACTCTAGGAATTGAATCCATTTCTTCCTCCTCTCAACATAGAAACCCTAGAAATGAGAGAAATAGTGAGAAAATGGGGTGATTTTTTGTGATTTCGAATTGAATCAGAGGAGGGATGAAATTTTGACATGTGAGATAAGATTCACAATGGAATGCTATGCATAGAAGCTAAACTTACTTGATTTCATCATATCTCGGCTAGAAAAATCCTAAGTCAACATGTCAACTACTTTTTCTTCTCAAAACCCTAGCTCTCCTCTCTCTCTAGAATTTTATATCTTTGATAGGAATGACGAGTTATGAGAGCGTTAAAAGATTTTAAGCATGTAATAGCAATTTTGATTTTATTTTCTGTGGAATATCTAAAAACCAAAATTATTGATTACACATCCAGGGAATTGAACTTTGGTCAGTACCATGGGAGGGTACTATCATATAGATGAATTGAGGTGCTTAGAACAATTGCAAACAAGCTCTTGACTATATTTTTATTTTGCTCAGACTGGTTGGTCGATTGAGTTATAAACTTGACCAACACCACACTCTAAAAACTCAAACATAATTAAAAAATTATGAAAATTTGATACAATGTTTGAAACTGAGTTTATAAGATTCACTTAAAATTTCAAATCATTTTGAATTATAAATAAAAAATAAAAAAATTTAAATACTCAACTTCTATATCAGAATCTGCAACATGGTCGGTCGAGTTCGTTCTGGGCAGAACTCGACCGACACCCCTTTATGTACATATCAAAAATCATCCAAAAATTACTAAAATTTAATTATAAGTCTATAATAGAATTTACTAACTACTATCAAAATTTTATATCAATTGATGCACCAATAAAAAAGATAAAATTCAATTAATACACTACTATATTTCAATCAGAATGAATGGCCGGATGAGTTTCTCATGGGGAAACTCAACTGACAAATAGTTTAGAGAATTATTCAAAAATTTTGATATTTTTCAAAAGTATTCAAATTTGAATTATACAAATCATACACAAATTTCAAGTAAATCAAAGTTAAATATAAAATAATTAAAACCATTTAGTCAGCCAGTATAATTATTAAATTTAGTATTCATATATCATCAAAACCCTAATTTTGACCAATTAGGGTTTTCAATTCATAAACCCTAATATTGTGAATAAAAGTATGATTAAATATTATCACTATATTTAAAACATCAAAATTAAACTGCCATCATTAATCATGCTTTGAAAATGATCAATTTGATTAAGCATACAATCATCCAAGTAAACCCTAATTAGATGACTAATTTTAAAATGGGTCATTACATTAACAATGGTCCTTTGTGTCTCATAAATAACAAAGCAATATAAATGCATCTTCATTTGTTCTTTTAATGTGATTTATCTATGTATCACGGGAAGAGAGTCATTTTCAAATGTGGATGGGGTGTCCAACTATTGCATTGACTTGATTATATGCTTTAGTGGATCTTTGATAAAGCTTCGTGCTACCACAAAATGAGATGTTTGAGAGGCTTTCTCCTTATCTCCCTTATATTTGACATCTCAGGCAAGAGAAGGTAGACTCCATGGATAAAGGGTTTGTAAAACCCTTAATTGTTATGATGTAATTCACAATAGTCAATCTTGGTTTTCCAAAGCTAACCCCATTATACTTAAAGGTGTTGAGCCTCCATTAATTTAGATGTGGGGTCTTGTTTAGACTGATGGTATAGTTTATAGGGTCTTTGTAGCTTGCCCATATGCTTTTATTGAGAAAGCAATATTTTACCTTATCCAAAGAAATGGGGCTAAATTTAGGTGATCACATAAAAATATATGTGGAATTTGATTAAACAAGTTCTTACTAAATGCCCCAAACATTGAATGATTTCTTTACTCAAGAAATTAGAATGAACATATGAGGAACCAAGAAAGTAGAAGGATTAACAAAGATTGCATCCATACAACTCAAGTGAAGACTCTATCTGATCATACCAAAATATGATGTAATAAAGAAAAATCTCAAAAAATTTAATTAAAAAAATTCTGACTGAGATGGTTTGTTCAAATTAAGTTGACTTGGTCCTACACAAAGTGGTAATAGTATAGCATTGGTATAACGACTATATACTCATTTTGATAAAACAAACATACTCAAATTCTAACATATACATATATTAATTAGATATATATGTATGATTAATATAAAAATCTATATGACAAACATATGTTTAAATTGAAGATCAGATTATGGAATAACCTCTAATATGGTATGTACAGTTGTTGGAGTGTCATTCAAGCTAAAAATACCACTTTACAACATAGCACCCAATCATCAACCTAATCAGTTGTCACACTATTTTGGAACACTGTGAGTGGTCTAGCCTCCGTTTTGGTCTTCTGTCATTAAAAATTGCCCCAAAAATTTCCCCAATAACGATACAGGTTCTGCTTTGGCACTATGTAGGATTATTCTAACTAATATCCCTCTAAAAAACAAGAATCATATAATTATATGAGTTCTACAATTTCATTTCATTATAATATTTTCATTTAAGAAATCCATATCAATAAAACATATTGTTAAAATGACATGAGTATCAATTTCACTAGATCAAGGTTTATCAATTGATGAATTCTAAAAGATAATGCCATTATCATGCATACTAAGATGGACACAATTTTTTCAATCATTTCTTGCTAAATCCATGCATGTGAAACGAACCAACTATGAATTAGAACATAAACAAGTGTCCAATGTATGAAGAAATAACCAAAAACCTTACAACAAAGAGGGCAAACTCACAGTTCAAAGCAAAGTGAGATGCTCATGTTCAAAGAGAAAAACATCAAAATAAGAAAGTTGCAAATAAAGTACTACACAAAATTACAAAAATATATAAATCATAAATAACTAAATGAAAATGAATCTATCTAGCAAAACTACTGGCCAGTCCCCCCCAGGTTTGAAGTCAACAATGTCCTCATTCTGATAATGAAACTAGAAGTTTCAATTGTGTAAAGAACAAAAGTGGTGGTTGATACTATGGTGGGTTGAAAGTACAACTCTTCTCTTAGTTTGGTGAGTAGTAGGAAAGCATATCCTCATCATCATATGCCTAATGTTTGGGCTCATTGAAATGCCAATGCCATGTGTCTAGATGTAAGGATATGGTTTTCAAGTAATGAAGGGAAAATGAGTCTCAAGAATGTGTAACCTCTGAGAGTTGGGCTACTAGAAACTGTTACTAACCAGAACTAATCAACTATACAAATAAATGTTTTTTTGTATTTTATTAATTTACATATGCAATGAAACGAAATATTAAGTAAATTTTCTTAATAATTGGGGTGAGAGATTCTATAAACGTAGGTTTCACCCCAGCAATCTTTTATTATATATTATATTTAATTTTATCATGTATTAATTTTTTCTTATTTTAATCAACATTGAATAAGAGTTATATTGCTTTCTAGATCATAAGACCATATTGAAAAGTGATGAATGATAATTTCTTGGTATTCAACACAATTCAATCTATTGTAGAAGTAATCTTTAATAACAAAAGGCTCGCACATACAAATCTGCTTTTTTGCATTTTGGACGTGCGTTCATGGTGGAAATATGATAAAATATGTGTCTTATGACTGTCAATCATATCAACCATATTTAAAAGGATATCAATACATTTCACACGATTAATGTTTTATCCATGAGATTCAAGCCATCAATTATATACTAATTGATATATATATATATATATATATATATATATATATATATATATATATATTCATGCTAGGTTATTCCTAGATCCTAGGGAAAAGGAGTTTATTTCCTCATGAATACAATATGCTACATAAAATCAATGAAAGATGGAAATAAATTTATGGTAGAATACAGTAAAAGAGAAGAAATACTTGTGAAGAGGATGATGTGATAGGTCCTCAACATCTTGGTGTGACTTCTTTCGATTGGATCATCCTCTGGATGCTACATGGGCATCCTCAAACCTTCTTAAGTTCTCTCCTTTTTCTTTTGTAGTCTCCAAACATTGTTGGATTTATTAAATGTATTTACCCTTATTAACTGATCTATCTCCTATTATCTTGACCCTTTGGTTCATCTAGATCAGTTTTATGTCATCTTCATAGGAGCTAGGTAGAGGCATTGACATATCTAGTCAATATGATATCCACTAAATTAGTTCACCATTGTTCTAAAATCAATGGTATTGGCCTTCAAGTGGGTGCATCAACTTGAAGGCTGCTAGAAACTTGTCTCATTTGCTTTTCTAATGAGATTCAAGTCAATGCACTGATTAGATTGTTATGATTATAATGAAAGGTACATTTTTCAATTCCACACATGTATATGGATATATTATAATATAAATGGATATAAAAAAGTGAAATCAATGCTTGAGTGATTAATGTTCTAATAAAAAGTAACTGTTTTGAATAATGTACAATGAGGAACATGTAGTCAATAAATTTACATTCAGAACACATAGAGAATTTGCAAAAATTAAGTGTGCATCACTCATGTGCAGACATGTGAAGTAGTAGAATTTAGTGGTGGCCCTATGTAATGTTCCATTGGTCAATCATGTATGTCATGCAAGACATGTTTGTATGATGGTGCAATTGTCCTCTCTGGGAGGCATACTAGTCAAATCTCTATAAATTGTTGCCATACATGTAACCCATGTCTGGTGTAGCCCGAGTATAATATGTATTTGTGGTAGTGAAGGATGGCGGTGGCTACGGTGTAGATGGTCCTACCATGAGTGCTTAGGACTCTGAAAAACAAGATGAGGAGGACACAATTGGGTGACCACCACAAAAAAAAAGTGTATTTATAGTTCATCATGTCCTTCTTATAGGTACTATGCTCATAGAGACTCAACATGTATTGTTCACCTATGATTTGTAAAATATTATAAAAAATATTGTTCATCTTTGGGTTCTTATACAATCAAGCCTAAAGAGTTCACAAGACAAATATCCACCTGTATGGGTCCATGTACCTTGTCCATAATTTGCATATAATATCAGGAGCTTTGGCCAACTATGTTATAATGTTACCACTCATGATATATCTTCTTGTTTTGGTTCACATGTTGTCATGTCACATGATAAAAAGTAAATCAAAATTCATGCAATGATCATTTCACATATTATGTAGAAACCAAAGCTAACCTTCTAATCACCCCTTGTATTCCTTTCTTAGAAAATATACATGTGTTCAACAGGAGATGGATATGTCCTCGAATGGGGTTGTGGATGTTAAAGATCCTTGATTTTAATTATTATATGTTTCCTATACAATGTCACATGAAAAGATTAGTTCTTCAATTTTAAATGGGGTAGGGATGCGAGTGCAACCTCTATATATAAACTCTAAAACTTACAAGATTCATTTGAATTTAATTTCATAGCCTTTACTCAAAGGAGGAGGTCGATGGTATCAAAATAGATATCGTGCTTATCTTCTTGTGTGACGAACATCACCGTTAGAAACTTATACATCAATGTTGGTATGTCAGAATTGTAGTGCAACAACAATTCTTCAACCCTAGTGGGACATATAACTCCTCATTCTCTTCTTTAATAAACAAGGGATACATTATGGTCCATGATGTGAAGTTAGTGTTCAAGAAATGTCATGTGAAGATATGTCTATGGTGTTTTCCTTAAGATTTTTCCTTCAATATATAAATGGAAATGTAGACTATGTCAATGGATGGGGTAGGTGCATCACTTGATTCTTCACTAAAGTAGGGGCACTTCTTTCAAATCTTGTGTGGGCCCATTGGAATCTTAGGAGCACTGGTAATGAAGTATGTAGAAAAATAAGACAGAGGGGTGGATGATTTTTCTCCTTCGAAGGAGAAGATGAAGTTGATGAAGGGTATCATCCAATTGAGCTAAAGTTGATTCCCCATGGTTTCCCAATGACAACTAGGTGGTCTGATTAGATGGGCATGATGTGTTAGGTGATATACAATATGAAAGAGGAATAAGAAACAATCAAGGCTCTTCGTTGCCACTATTAGAGAGGAATATGACATGTATGTATAGATATGGGGTGTAGGTGGACCATGGAAATGCAGGGGATCAATGACCTCAGCTGGGACTGGGTCTAGACACTATCGTAGTGTCAACGTTTGTGGTTTGTGGTTTTTCTATAACATGCTTGATTATGATTTGGGGGAAGAAGTGTGATTCTCCAAGGTCTTAAACCCACGCATGGTGTGCTAGAGAGAACATCCTACATTGTAGATCCCTACTTCCAAATTAAATTTCTAGAGAACAACTACTACAAGAAAGCACATTGTGTTTGAAATATGCTATTTTTTCTTTGACAAGTTGGCAACACATAATGTTTGATAAGAGCATGCCATTTGAATTTTTTGTAGCTTTTAGTTGATTAGATACACCAAACCTAACTTGCATGCACTATATACTTGTATATCACGCTAGTTCCTTCTTATATGAGTCTTTTTGTGTTTGTTCTATATGCATTGGGGATCTACACACCAACATTGGATGTAGTGCCTTGAGCAGCCATGTTGATTGTTGTCACTTAATCTTTATTTTGAAATTATATTATTCAATAGATATAGACTTTTTGTGACCACAAAATATTATCATTAATCCTTGCAAAACAAAGTTTGCATCATCATGAGCTATTCCAGCTTATTTTAACTACCAAATTGAAAATAAATAACTTTACTAACTAAAAGAAAAAGTGAAATTGAACCATAGGGAATATAAAGTTATGTGGGGAGATCTCCCACAAACGAACTCCTTTTAAAGTCCAAATTTGAACTTGTTCTTACGTCAATGGGTTGGACTCCCCTCAAATATGGATTTGACTATCTCATGACCAATCCAATTTGTGCTCTTGATGCAGAAAAAATAGAGTGCAACATGATGTGATTCTCAATCATACTAGAATGATTAGCTATCCCATCACATTTTTGGATAGATATTGAAATGTATGTTTAATCACCTATCCTTGTAGATGAAAGTGTTTATTTTTCTTCTCTATGGAGGCAACGTTCTCCAATATGTATTTGAGACCATATCAATTTTGAGAATGTTGTGCTAGGGGGATGAAGTTGTGATAGATTGATATTGAATGTGGTGTGGATGTCTTTGTTGTTCCTATGGTGTTATTGTTAAGGTGGATGTGGATTCTACATATTGTTACTGTCATATGACAAGTTGGGGTTGTCTCATCACCCAATATCGTAAATGTTTGACAAATGTGTCTCATTGTTGTTGGTTCCCATTATTTCAAACATAACTGCATTATGCTTGAATTAGATATTGAAACTGGCATGATAAAGATGCATGCCCAACTTCTCCACATCCTTCACATATCACACCTACATCCTTCACCAGGTTGTAATTCTTGGACCATAGTACTCAATGTGGAAGACCTCCAGAAGACCCTCCCAATTGCTGATTGAGTTCACAACAAGTCACAAAATCCATTTGCCATGCCTTTCGTAGTGAAACAGAGCAGTTCTAGGAATATCGCATAAATGGTAACATTGCTAATCTTAAACTTATTCAGTTACTACAAGAACTCACCTACATTGGGGTTGGGATGTTGTAGAGTAGTTCTTCCAAAACATTTGCATGATTTCTGGGATGATACAAAAAGCGTTCAACCTACTTATTGAACAATTTATAAATTGATTGAGGTTTATGGTAGGAGGTACAAAAAACTCCATAAATAGACAATCTTTAGAATACCCGGTGCATACATATTTTCTCAATTGATATTAGGTAGTGGTGGAACTAATGACCATATTATCCTTGAGGTGGGAATCATGATAAGGATGCACTTGAATCATGGATCAAATCAAGAAGTATTTAGAGATATTACTCCTAATGCGGGCCATACCAAAGGAACACTTACAACTAGAATGAAAATCTAAATATTATCATTGGATTTAAATAAACAAAGATAAATGAATGGATAGAATCAAACACATGTGCGATCAGTAAAAAAGATTAAATGATAATTTATGAAGGTTGATATTGGTGTGAACGTGAATGTACTAAGATTGTTTACTCACTAGAGTTCTTACTCTAACATTCACCAAAATCTCCCTAACAATGACACTGATTGTTTTACTCATGAATAGTCAGTTTTTATATTGATAGATGTGTGTCCACTTGTTGTTACTGAAACTATATGAGTTTGAAGTAGCTAGGGTTGTCTCCAACATGGTTCTTCTTTGTTAGGTGAAAGGATTACAAGTTTTAGAAACTATAGTCAAATTTATAATTTGGTTTAATTATATTAAAGAGCAAACTAATGGATTATTTAATTATTGAATTAATCATGGTCATTCTAAATCAATAATAAAGCATGTAGATGGAATTATAAGCCACGTTTTACACACCACACTCTAATATATCAAAGGATTCCATTTGATAATCCTTATGCAAGCTATTTATAAAGGTATGTCCTAAATATTTATTTAGCCCTATAGGAAGAATGGAGAACTACAAAACTAGCATACCTAAATACTAAGTAAGATACAAGGATTAAATGAACCTTCTACTTGATTAAACAACTTTCAATGCTAAAACCTAGTAGCTTTAAATGAATTCTCTCTGCTCTAAGTGCACTCTGTTGACATGCATGATAGAGCATAAACATGGATAAACCATGCTGAAATAGTTAAGCATAGACTCAATCACATTATCCACAAGTTATAAACTAAACTTACTTTAATATTAAAAAACCTATCATGTCCAACATGCTATTTCATGGGGGCTACTCCCCCATGCCTGAGGCATAGAGGAACAATCATCCATGATTTATTATTCTCTAATACAATACAAGCATAGAGGAAGTTCATGATTTTCAACACCTCCCTAAAGAATATATCATAAATAATGTATCCTCCTCATGTGCAAGTTATAAAAGAAGAAGTAAAAAGGAAATATCCAACACAAAAATACACTTACTACAACCAAATTACCCCAACATCCACAAGGATCCATAGAGCCAAAATGATCAACACCATCATCCACATAATAGGACACCCACTTTGATAAGAAAAACTCCAGGCCGCCACCAAACTAGATTAAACCATCCAAGAGAAGCACCATGTGCCAAGTACAGATAAGCTATCTGCAAAACTTACATGAACACACTATGAAAGAACCCAACCTAATGATAAGAGAAAATACTAAAAAAAACCATCATGAAGCAATGTCCACAAACCCCCCCTCAGTATCTATATCTCTTTATCTTTTAGACTTGATTGACATCCATCACATTATAGTACTATGTTCGTTTCTATAAATGTCCATAATTGAAATATCTAGTTTTTTAATATCAAACATATATTTAAGTCCGAAGGCCTCTTGAATATCAAATGGGTGTTAATGATGCTTTCCTATAGTGGAATCACAGAACTAACAACTATACATAAAATCATGAAACTTGGAAATTCGAAAATGAAATGATGTGATAATAATACCATTTATGTATCAATTAGTGGCCACCTGTCTATCATAGAAATGCTCTATTCCATATTTAGCTCTAAGATCGGGGTGCACTCATGGTAGGTGTAAGCCCGACTGGTGGGGGCTCCTCCCTGTGCCACTTCACCCATTCCACCACCACCACAACCACTCCCCCATCAAACCCCTCTGACCCTTCTTTGTCAGGGACTTCTTCGTCGCTCTAGGGCCAAGTCTTGGATGGGTGATGGCCTAATCTGACCCTAGGGTAGATTTCATGCTAGGTCATGCCTGGTGGATACTATGGCAAAGACAATGGAGGTAATATGGAATTGAGGTCCCATGGTACTACCCAAGGATCAGAATGAGTTGTTCTTCAGGTATGAAGACAAGTGCCCATGGATGATATTTAGAATCCAATGATGTGTGATGGACGAGTTCCATAAGTGTTATATTATTATGCAAATATTGGGAAGAATGTGTAATCCCACAACTCTATGGATGGATTCTTAGGATGTAGAAATTCATGTGCGAGCTCCAACCATCACCTCTAAAAAGAAAGTCTTTTGTAGAAAGATTTTCAAATGCAAAAGACATGAAAACTTCTTTGTAGAAAGGGTCATGGTTCATCATCAATCAGCTCATGCTCACCAGGAAGTGGTCACATGATGTTGATGTTTGACTTGTGACTCTGACTACAACCCCACTGTGGGTAACAATACCGGATTTGGGTCACCACTGTGTAAGGAAAGCACTAACAATTATTAAGTTTGCCAAGGTATTTGACTTCATGATGGAAGGAAAGAATGTTGGTGGCCCTCATCTATGCATAATGGTTAGGGACGACCTCCTATAGTGGGGATGATTGTACTTCTAGATTGAAAGGAACTAGAGATTCTTGTAGAGTATGATTCTCTACCAGAAGAATGCCACACCTTCAAGGTGTTCAACCATATGACTATTTTGCAATGTAGGGTCCTTGAGATGCAATTGGATACTCTAGTGGATTGTAGAAGATCGAAGATTAAAAGAAAAAACTATAGGATGAAGAGGAAGGGTCCTAATCGTGCCAACCAAGGGATAATGTCCTCACTGGTATCATTGGTGATATGTAGAGTTATGCTACCATTCTATAGGAGGTCATGGCTACAAATATATCTACAAAGACGGGTGATGCAAAAGAAGGGGAATGTCTATGGTATGAAGGGCAAGTCTCAGATATGATCACTGTTGATATTGAATCATTTGTGGAGATAGAGAGGTCCTCACCAATACCCCATTCTCAGAACATGAAGGAGAGAATGGTGGAAGATGTTTAGTTGGAGAAGGAATCTGATAACCCTATTCATACCCTAGAGGACTAGTAGAGGGAAGAGGTGAGCATCCCAAGTATCTCTAGGTGCATTTCTAGTAGGATCAGTCTCAATGCTGAACTAGGAAACCAATGTAGAGTAAGAGGAAGAGGATGTGCCACCTCGGGTAGGGATGCACAATCAAGGAGTGTGAAATGAAAATCCTCATGTGGAATTTCATTGGGGCTTCTATGCCTACTAAACAAGGAACTCTTTTATATATATTGGGGAATAGAGGGAGCGACTGGTTTCTTACCTTGAGACTAGAATAAAGAGGAAACTCTCATGTAGACTGAAATGTTTGTTTCCCAATGATTGGGACTCTGTCTCCAACCTTTAGTAAGTGGAGGGTGGGAAGTTAGATGTGGGTTGGAACCCTAGTATAAGGGACATGCAAATGATCCATGTCATGGATCATCATGTCACCTTCAATTTTATAAACCATAGTGGGTTTCCTTATGTGATATCGACTGTGTACAACTCTAATTATGAAATGGAGAGAAGGAGACTTAGGAAGACTTTGTTAACACTACCCAGTAGGCTCTAACTCATTTGGTGATTGGAAAATTTAACATCATAAGGCAATCCAATGAGAAGATGGATGTTCTACCAACTATATACACCATCTTGATGATGTTTAATGCTGTCATTGCAGTGCAACTCATGGAGATGAACACAACAAGATAACATTGATGAGGAGAATCTCTAATAGTCCTGGTCGCGGATAGGTGAATGTGAAATGGCTAGATTTATTCATGTACCCCTTTTCCTACTTGGGTACTCATCTAAATAGTAATCACAAATGGATGAAGATTGAGCTGGCAGGTACATAGGCTTCCAATAGACCCTTCTACTTCCTAAATCAGTAGTTGTCTTGGCCTAGTTTTGATGTAACGGTTAAAGATGTTGTAGGATATGTGGTTTGGGGCAATCCTATTTTTTCCTTTCTAAATAAATTAAATAGAAACAAAGAGGAAATGAATAAATAGTCTAAAAGGGTAATTAATCTACCTAAACTCATTGGGGAGGCTAGAAGGGAGTTTCATCAAGCGGCCAGAGCAAAATAGTTTGACCCAATCTCTCTAGGACTTATGCTCATAGAGACAAAGTTTGGGGAAGGTGTGGTGCAACTAGAAAAGGTTGAAGAAGTATGGTATTGGAAATGTAGTAGAATGGAGTGGTTGTGAGATGGGGATATAAATTCTAAACTTTACCATGCTACAATGAAGAGAAATAACATGAATGACCACATCCATAACCTCCTTGATATTGATTGTTTGTTGGTTGATGAAGATGCCAAAATTGGTCACCCTGCTATCAAGTTCTTATATGTCCTATATAGTGAAGATGATCAAGCCGTCCCTTCCCCTACCTTTCCTAAATGAAAAGTGATAGAGGTGTAAAACAAAGACCTACTAAGAATAGCTACTGATGAGGGAATTAAGAAAGAAACATTTTTCAATGGTGACTACAAGAATCTGGGGCCTGAGTGTGTTGATGCCAAGCTCTTCCATGCTTTCTAGCTAGTGGTGGGTGACAATGTTTGTATGGTTGTTCGCTAGTTCTAGGTGTTGGGAAATACAGACAAAGAGTATAGCAACAAAAACAAAAAAATTATCTATCTACATTCCCATAATGGCAAGATTGTGTCAATTACTATAAATAGGAAGGATGGTTTAGCGCATTATACCTAGTTCTGGAGCAATTCCAGCAATAACAACTCACTTCAATGCAACTGTCAACTAGTTTCTCTCGGGCAGTGGTTGTGCAACTCCTGGTCTTCACCATGAACAAGGAACATGAACAACGTCTACTATGTTCTATTGTCTTGGCACAGACTGTGGGTTGATTTTACAATTTCAGTAATAGCCAAGGGACTCCTGCCTCTAGAGTAGTCCATATGGACCTACTAGAATTCCTATCATTCAATTAGAATAGACAAGAAGGAGTTGTCCATCTTGTTAGTGTACTAGTCACCCACTTTCTCTCCCACAACAACAATTATTAGTTATTCTCTCACTTTCAATTCCTCCCTTATCAGGTAGGACTTTTTTGGGCTCTCTCAGATACCACAACCAGAGAGGACAACAATTGTCAGAGAAATTGATTCTCATTTGTTGATGATGTGCTATGTGAATTGGCCAATACCCCTCTATATATAGGCAGAGCTAGGGTCAGGGTTCCCAGTCTGTGCGGGAGTGGAAGGGAACGGAAGATCTTGAATTTTTGCAACCTAAAAACAATGAGACGATCTTGTGGCACACCCAAACTATCATCTGGTGCGCGAGACAGTCGTCTCTCACTACTAAATGACTGTTTGGACGTTTCTCAATCACACATGAATTTGGCTAATTTATTCCAATCAATATCACATATTCATTCATTGCACTCCAAGTAATGTGCACTCAAAACAAGCTTGGGAAACTTCCAAAACCTTTGTTCGGCCTAACCGAGACATCTCAAACATGAGAGACGCCCATATCACTCACCTAGATAGCCTTCTGGTGAGCCTAAGTTGAGCTGGTCGGTTGACAGATTGAACCGGTCAGTTTACTCCTCAATTTGGGAAGAACTTAGCCATTTTGAATTCTAATTAGCCTAACAACTGTCCCAACACTTGAGACACTCATCTGGCTACTCAAATAGTCATTTCAACCAGTGAGATGGTCATTTGGCAGTGCAGTCTGCCAATCAGATGATCAGTTATGTGAATTGAATATCTAAACACTTTAGTAGTCAATCATTCAAGATTAAGCTCCTCTTCTAAATGAGTTCCTATGTGTGTGACCCTATATGTCCCATATCACATTGGCAGTGAATGTCCATAACAAGCTTATGACATCACAAGAAGAGAGTGGTGCCTAGTCGCACATCAGTGCTACCCAAGTGAATGGAAAGTTGGAGAACAACTTCAACTGTAACGACCCCGCCTCCCGGTAACCCCCAATTAAGGGAGACCAAGAGGTCAGAGTCGTTATCCCAATTAATAAGATCAAAGGTTTGAAAAATAATCAATAATAATTATTAAATTCTACCATGACTATACTGAAAGCTAGTATAAAATTAAACTTTGCATACCTTTTAAAAACTTTGGATATCTACTTCTATCCATATCTTGAATCTATTCTATCTAATCCTCCTCGCACTTTATTTCTTATTTTCACAATGTGTCACTTTAATGTTTGTTCTTTTCAGGGTTGTACCTAAAATGCCAACAAACAAAATGTTAGTCATGATAAATGAATATGTCGGTATGTGGGGACAACCAAAATTTCACAAATATGTCTAACAATCTAAATATCACAATCAAATTAATTAACAAGCCAATTTATGCTTTCAATGTGACATTCTCCCCTGCTTTTGCCCTAAACCTAGAATACCCTCTTTAGGGTTTCTCTTTTCCCATTGACTTAAGGCCACCTTCTCAATCCTGAGCTTGGTGCCTGGGGTCACCTGTCATGGTGCCCATTAGTCATGCAACAAAGACCACCTTCTCAATCCCAAGCTTGGTGTCTGGGGTTACCACTCATAGTACCCATGGGTCTTCCCTCCTGGGCTTGACCTTTTTGCATCATCTATCAGGGTGGCATGTAGGTGTGAGAATACACACTTATATTATAATTGTGATAACCATAGTGACTTTATGATTTGAAAGTATGAACATCCAAACTGATAGGTTGCATTCAATGTGATTAATCATTCAGAATTCCTTCGGGAAACTAATGTGATTAACCATAATTAACCACATACATGATCTAGAGCAACTTGTCCAAGCAATAATGATAAAGAACAACCAAACAAGCAATCAACAATATCCTGAAATTAATGTAATACATCCAAGTGTTATAGTTTATCCAAAAAATTCTCAAGATAGACTTGGATTCCATCTTAGGCTTTCTAGGCCACTTTAGGGTTTTATTATGGGTTTAACCTCCATAATACTTTAATCACATTTAATGCTCTCTTAGTTCACAAACCCTAATTTCAACATCGTAAGCCCACTTAAAAGACTATTGATGCGATGATTTTGAGTCGCATTTATAGACCTATTTCATGTGTTTTGTGCTCTAATTACTCATTTTTATGGATAATATTGCATAATTCACTCATTTCGGTCTTTGCCTTCATATTATGTCAAATCCCCTTTGTTTTACTATTTTGAGCATTATTTATCATAATATTATTATATGTGTGGATTTACTTGGTCTTGTTGTGGAATTTCAGGAAAAACAAGTGTATGCTTCCGTTGATACCATCGACGGAAGTCGATACCATCGACCAAGCCACAGGTTGTCATCCGAGAAGAGCAATACAGAGTTGATACCATCGACACCTAAGTCGATGGCATCGAGATCACTTCAGGTTGCTGGCGAGGATGCAGTCGATACCATCGACGAAAGTTGATGCCATCGACACATGGAGAGCTACAGCGTCGCTAAACGACAACAACCGACACTAAAGAGAGTCGATACCATCGACACCCAAGTCGATGGTATCGAGATCACCACAGGCGCTCAGACTAAAAGAAAGGAAATCTGCCGCTAATCCGCTGGGTCGATACCATCGACCCGCGTCGATGGTATCGACGTCGGCAGATATGTGTTGGATCTGTTTTGATCTCGATCGGACGGCTGTTGTTATTTGACGACCTAATTAGGGACTTATACCTAATGACGGCCGCCCAGACGTGGGGATCTCATTTTTTGGATTGCACGAGTGCCGAGGAGGAGAAAGAGGAGAACGGAGGCCGAGAAGCTCATCCCGGGTGATTCAGACGCTGCCAAAGACGATTTCCACCATCGATAGGCGGGGAAACTTGTGTTCTATGCCAAGGATCCACCGGTTCTTCTCCGTTCAGGGGTTTTCCCATTTATTTCCCATTGTTCTTATGAATTCCCCAATTTCTACCATGTATTCGTGTGAGATGAACATGAGAGGCTAAAACCCTCAATCTTTAGGACCGGGAGCAGCCCGGGAATGCATTGTATGACATTTTTATATCAATAATTCATATTTTTCTCTCAAATCCGTGGTATAGATTCATTTTCTCCATTTCTATTGTTATGCTTGATCACCATAATAATAATTTAACACCCTTAATCACTTCGACAGAAGGATTGACGGTTGAAAAGAGACGAAATCTACATTAATTAATAAAACCCTTGATAAAGGAGTTGTAAAATTAATGGTGGGAACTGAGAGACCGTTCTTAATGCGCTTAGTTTAGGGGAATGATTACTACGACGGTGGAATCAACCTAAACCTAAGTAGTGAATTACACCACGACAGTGGGTAATTCTCATTTCAGTCCACTACCCGAATAGAGAGAGAAGTGTGAGGAATTATATGAAACCTAATACAATGTTGACCCGCGGTGAAACCGCCATCCTAAAGATATCCTTTTGAATTGATTAAATTAACCTTTAATCGATTGTTTTCTTTGTTTGATTTTTATTTTCTTTTTAATTTGAACAACAAAACCCTACTTTGTTAATCGGTCTAGCTGATTGCGATTAGTTAGTAAAAGTCCCCAATAATTCACGTATCCCTGAGTTCGACTCGGGCCTCACAAGGCCTATATTACTCGACGCGTATACTTGCGTTTAAGCGCGTAGTAAAATACACGTCAAGTTTTTTGCGCCGTTGCCGGGGATACGGCGAATTATTGGCACTTTGAGTGCTAAGAGCGGCCACTCTAGGCCACATTTTTTTATTTTATTTTAAAACAATTTCAAAAATTCCTTTATTTCTCTATAATTGTGTTGACTCGTTCAAAGCATTGTACTGAACCCCTATTTCCATATTTCAGGTACTTTGCATGGTGCACACACGTAGTCAAGACTACGTGAATCGCACACCTGAGGTTCCATCTGCGGGACCAGAGGACGAGGACTACTACGAGGAGGAACACCAAAGTGATATAAATTCTGAATCTGAGCAAGAACAAGAAGAAGAAATGGTTGAAGCACAGACAATATGGGAGAAGATCAAGGCATCTTCTTCCTCGACATCAAAGGGGCCTATAAAGAAACAGGGGCTAAACATTCCAACCTACAAGATCGATCCAGCATTGATTAACCTGGTTAAATCAAACGCATTTCACGGATTGAAAAATGAAGATCCAGTGGCCCACATCAGCCAGTTCGTGGAGAACTGTGATATGGTGAAGATAGATCGATTTCCACAGGATGTGCTCTACCTCAAGTTATTCCCGAGTTCCTTGGCTGGAGTGGCAAGAGAGTGGCTTCATAACCTCGACGATGAGTTCGTTCAGTATTGGGATCATATGGTGGAGGTTTTCTTCGAGAGGTTTTTCCCTCCTGAGAAGACCAATGACATGATTAGGAAGATTCACAATTTCACCCAACAAGCGGGTGAAACATATTCTGAGACTTGGGAGCGATTCCAGGTCATGTTGAGGAGATGTCCACATCATGGATTGGACAAGGAGACACAAGTGAAAATCTTCTATTTTGCTCTCTCCGAGCACGATAGAAGTAATCTTGATTCAGCCGGATCCGGATTTTTTCTGAATGATACGGATACCAGATGTTGGGAGATACTGAAAAACATGGCTAGGAAACAGTCATGGGGTGATAGAGGGGCTGTGGAACATGTCAAGACTGCTGGTGAATCCAGAATAGTGAGGGAGCTGAATGCCAAGTTAGATCTTCTAGCCAAGAAGGTGCTAACTAAGGAGGATGCATCTGATGATGGGGAGGCCCAAGTGAAATTCATGCAACAACAGGGCTATAGAAACAATGACTATGCATGGAGGAAAGATAAAAAGTTTTCATGGAAGGATCCGAACAATTTTCTACAGGATCCGGATGCCAAGCCACAGCAGAAAGCCGAGGACAAGAACACTGAATTACTAACTGAAATGGTCCAGCAAAACCAAGAGATGATGGCCATGTTTGGAAAACAATTGCAATCTCAAGGTGATATTCTAACCAAGTTTGGGCAGACGCTGCAAAGTCATGGAGCACAAATGCGGGCATTAGAGACCACCGTGGCGTAGATTTCGAGTGAAGTGGTGGTCATTAAGCACGCCAACCAACAGAAACCAGTCGAGAATGCAAATGTGGCCCAAGCACACCATCAGGTCAAGTACATGTCTGTGGTGAGCAATGAGGAGGAATCTCAGGTGCAAGAAGCTGTAGAAGAAAGAAAAATGACTTTCAATGTGAACGCAACACCAGCAATACCATATCCACGCACTTACTATGGATTGCCGGGCGGAAACCCTTTCTTCAGAAAATCACAAAGAGTTGTGAATATTGTATCTCCACCTAGGCACGAAGAACAAGTGCAAGCTGATATTTTAGATCCGGTAAATTCTAAGTCAAAGAAAGAGCATCGTCATTTTAAGAAATTCCTGGAGATATTTTGAAAACTCCACATCAATATTCCCTTAGTGGAGATGATCGAGAAAGTACCCGCCTATGGGAGGTTCATCAAGGAAATCATCACTAAGAAGAGGCGGATAAAAGACGATGAAATTTATTGGATGAATGAGACGGTGAGCTATATGATTCACGGGAGTTCGCCAAAGAAGAGAAAGGACCCAGGAGGTTTTTACATACCGTGCTCAATAGGTGGTCAACATTTTCAAAAAGCACAATGTGATTCTGGCGCTAGCATAAATCTCATGCCTTTGGCGACATTTCAAAAGCTGGGGTTAAAAGAGATAAAGAAGTTGGCTGCAACAATTGAATTGGCGGATGGGTCTACAGTGAGACCCTATGGAGTATGTGAAGATGTTCTGGTCAAAGTGGATAGATTCATATTCCTGATGGATTTTGTTTTTATTGATATGCCACCGCTCCAAGGCTGTGAAATTCTTCTAGGAAGACCGTTTCAAGCTACAGCGGACGTCGTGACTGCCCTAGGGAGAGGGACTTTGTCTTTGGGCATTGGAGGAGATCGTGTTGAATTCAAATTATCGAATGATCCTCTAAGTGCAGTTCCCAAGGTGAAAAGATGATGATTGTCACACCGTCTAGCCTAAGACGTTAAAGAAGGGCGCTTGGTGGGAGGCAACCCAACCATTGGTACATTAGGATAGCTTAGTTATAGTCGTAGATTGCTTTTATTTCGTTTAAATTTTAGTGTAAAGAAGATACCTTGATCCGTTTGTTCGATGTGCAGGCACAGGCAGGGTCGATACCATCGACACACTGGTCGATGGTATCGACATGGGTTCAGGTTGACACCAGCAAAAATCGCACTGCGTCGATACTATCGACACTCCCGTCGATGGTATCGACATACCTACAGGCAGGTTGCACAATAATGGTCGATGGTATCGACATGCCAGTCGATACCATCGAGATCTCTGGAGATTTTCAGAAGAAATCGACTCATTGGAGTCGATACCATCGACGGGTCCGTCGATGGTATCGACATTTTCAAAGGAAAAAGGCGGCGGCCGGACTCGCGAGGCAGTTGCCCTAATCAGCGAGTCGATACCATCGACTTCCGTCGATGGTATCGACGGGCACACAGCAGTGTCGGTGTCAGTTATTAAAGACGAAGTTATTGGTCAAATGAAGTCACAGCATCCAGATCAAATCCGGACCCCACGACCCTGGCAGTACCCACCTCCGCCTCCACAAGAATGATCATGGTATCACTGTTCCACCCTTAAGTTGGTTTTTGACTATGAGGCCATAGTCGAATTCAAGCTTAGGGGGGTGGCTGGAACAGCTCTATCTTTTATCTTTTCTTTAGTTGTTTTTAGTTTTTGCTTTGTTATTTGTTCTTGCAATTTTAGTTTGTTTAGGATCCACATCTATCTAGTGTAATCGTGGATGTCTTAAAAATTGTCATCTCGCTGTTTTCATGGGAAATTTAAGGGAATTTAAAATTTTCTGTGTCTGTTGGATAGCTTAACTTGGTTGTCCTTGGGGAACTTGTCCTATGAAAATGATTGATTATGTCAACTTTGAAGCAATATGTCACACCCACACCCCCGTTGACTCATGAAAAGTGGATAGTAACGGTTGTTCGAGCCTAACCTAACCAAATGGTAATGAGACCTTAATTGGATATAAGAGACAGAACCCTCTAAACCACTACACAGGTCAGTAAGGAGGGAGACATAATACTCTTCTAAGGTTCAGTCACTTAGTCTTGTGATCATTCCACTTCATTTTTTCCATAATCCGCCTAAGAATTGGAAGTAAAATGCAGTTTCAATTTCTTCTTGTGTGCATAGCATTTAGATAGGAATTGCATTGATATTTTCCATACTTTTGCATAAAAAGAGAAAAATATAGGGATTCATGCACATTACCTTTAGGTGCATGCCATGTAGTTGCACTCATGACTTTCATGATTATCATGCATAGAGTACACCATGTATCTCAGTTTTTCCTAAAAAGTGATCTAAACTTTTCCATACCCTTGAAATAATGCAAAGATTTCCAATCGTGAAGAAAATGGCCTTATACATGTATCTCTAAGCAATTATGGATATGTGGGCTAAAAGAAAGAAAAAAAAATTCTGAAAATCTGAAAAAAAAGAGAAGTTAGAAGGAAATGGAATAAGAGGGAGAAAGGAACATGATATCACTCGCATTACAGGAAAATTGAGTACATGATGTGGCTTAATTAGATTTCCATCTCATTTTGAGGTGGAAGGTTAGTGCATGCATCATTCCACCCAATTTTAAGCATTAGGGCATTTTCAATGTGCATTTGCATCATTTAGGGCATTTTGTTTTATGCATTTTGAAACTGTGTAATACTTCCAAATTCTTCCATGAACTACCCATTCCATCCACCCGTTGCTCGGATTGGTAGGCCACCGTGAAATTCTCCTCACTAATGACTATCAGGAGAACTGCTTCCATGTAGATGGTAGTTAGGGCGAGCAACGTAGTGTAGGCGATCACATGATGCACCAATGCTGAATCGACGAGTTCTATTATGTTAACTGCCTTATGTGATAGTGTTCATCGGTTTGAAGGATAATTTCTCTTATTGGTGATTATTGTTGCCTTTAGGGTAATTACTGTTCTGTGGTTAGAGAAGGCCAGTTTGAGAACGTTCAGTGGGAGTCACATGGGATGTGGGTTGGTGTGTTGATTTTTAGTTGACATCTGCAATTCTATTCTAAGGATTAGTTGCTCGAGGGCGAGCGATGTTTAAGCTTAGGGGAGTTTGATGCGATGATTTTGAGTCGCATTTATAGACCTATTTCATATGTGTTTTGTGCTCTAATTACTCATTTTTATAAATTATATTGCATAATTCACTCATTTCGGTCTTTGCCTTCATATTATGTCAAATCCCCTTTGTTTTACTATTTTGAGCATTATTTATCATAATATTATTATATGTGTGGATTTACTTGGTCTTGTTGTGGAATTTCAGGAAAAAAAAGTGTATGCTTCCGTCGATACCATCGACGGAAGTCGATACCATCGACCAAGCCACAGGTTGTCAGCCAAGAAGAGCAATACAGAGTCGATACCATCGACACCTAAGTCGATGGCATCGAGATCACTTCAGGTTGCTGGCGAGGATGCAGTCGATACCATCGACGAAAGTCGATGCCATCGACACATGGAGAGCTACATCGTCACTAAACGACAACAACCGACGCTAAAGAGAGTCGATACCATCGACACCCAAGTCGATGGTATCGAGATCACCACAGGCGCTCAGACTAAAAGAAAGGAAAGATGCCGCTAATCCGCTGGGTCGATACCATCGACCCGCGTCGACGGTATCGACGCCGGCAGATATGCATTGGATTTGTTTTGATCTCGATCGGACGGCTGTTGTTATTTGACGACCTAATTAGGGACTTATACCTAATGACGGCCGCCCAGACGTGGGGATCTCATTTTTTGGATTGCACGAGTGCCGAGGAGGAGAAAGAGGAGAACGGAGGCCGAGAAGCTCATCCCGGGTGATTCGGACGCTGCCGAAGACGATTTCCACCACTGATAGGCGGGGAAACTTGTGTTCTACGCCAAGGATCCACCGGTTCTTCTCTGTTCAGGGGTGTTCCCATTTATTTCCCGTTTTTCTTATGAATTCCCCAATTTCTACCATGTATTCGTGTGAGATGAACATGAGAGGCTAAAACCCTCAATCTTTAGGACCGGGAGTAGCCCGGGAATGCATTGTATGACATTTTTAAATCAATAATTCATATTTTTCTCTCAAATCCGTGGTATAGATTCGTTTTCTCCATTTCTATTGTTATTATTGATCACCATAATAATAATTTAACACCCTTAATCACTTCGACAGAAGGATTAATGGTTGAAAAGAGACGAAATCTACATTAATTAATAAAACCCTTGATAAAGGAGTTGTAAAATTAATGGTGGGAACTGAGAGACCGTTCTTAATGCGCTTAGTTTAGGGGAATGATTACTACGATGGTGGAATCAACCTAAACCTAAGTAGTGAATTACACCACGACAGTGGGTAATTCTCATTTCAGGCCACTACCCGGATAGAGAGAGAAGTGTGAGGAATTATATGAAACCTAATACAATGTTGACCCGCGGTGAAACCGCCATCCTAAAGATATCCTTTTGAATTGATTAAATTAACCTTTAATCGATTGTTTTCTTTGTTTGATTTTTATTTTCTTTTTAATTTGAACAACAAAACCCTACTTTGTTAATCGGTCTAGCTGATTGCGATTAGTTAGTAAAAGTCCCCAATAATTCACGTATCCCTGAGTTCGACTCGGGCCTCACAAGGCCTATATTACTCGACGCGTATACTTGCGTTTAAGCGCGTAGTAAAATACACGTCAACTATTATTTCTCTTTTATACTAAAATCACCATCTTTATCCTTTTAAGTTGTTTCAAAATTATTAGACTCAATTATCACCTTCAGTTTCTTTTGAATTGAAAATTCATATTTCATTATGGTCTAATTCACATATGGACTCCATTTATCACTAATTTCACATTAATCCACTAGAAAACCCTAATTACTAAATTAAGGGTATTTATCCACAATTAGGAACTTTTATACTCAAAATAACATAGAACCATCATGTCTCATCTTTATTCAGGAATTTGAACAATTAAAGCCATTAAGAGTCATAATTACTAACATTAGGGTTTCAAGGCCTATTAAAGCTTATTTATGTACATGCCCTAAATTAGGCCAATTAAACACAAAGATCATCTTTTTAGATTTTAATCTCTCTTTTACTAACAATAGGTTATTATAAACTTACCTTGTTCATTGAACTTCACTAAATCTCATTAACATGAAAATCTAGGGTTTTTCATTAGTAAAACCATTAAAGATAGCATCCTTACATACTTTTCTAGTTACAAGAATATGCAGGCCCTGATAATATTTTTATTTCATTACTTGCATTCTCCTGATCAATTTTCATATATGACATGTCTTTTTCTGAGCATCCTATCAATTTCTATAATTTTTGAAAGATTAAATTACCTGAGCCAATTAGGGCTTGACACGTCAGCATCTCTTGTATACTTTGGGCGCCCTTTTTAATAAACGAAAGGACTCTAGTGCCCTCATGTGTCATACTCACACATAGGGGTATTTGTGTCATTTCTTTATATCCTTCCATAACCTATGCTTTGTCTCTCCCGCGCCGCAACGCCTGCGAGAAAAGCTCCATTGCCAAGTCAACCCTATAGTTGACTCTCACTGCTGGAGCCTAGAAGACGAAAGCAACAGCATGGAGACCTTTGCGAGAGCCGCATGAACTTGCTGGACTACTCCAATTGCTCTCTATCAGCACCCAACCACTGGACGAGGTGGCCATTCCTCTACATGAGTAGGTGCTGCTGCCCGGGAAGTAGGAGGGGGCGAAGGGTGAAATGAAAAGATGTGAATGAGTTGGGCGAGCAATCTGATGCTCGGGTTGAGTGTATGGAATCACAGAGGGGTTTGTAGCCCTCTCCCTTAAATATAGGTTTATGGAGGTAGAGTCCTGCATGGACTAGATTTGGGTGAAATGTCGATTGTCCTCCAAAGCAATTAAAATTTAGGATGATCTGGTGCGAATTCCTTCTACGAATCTATCAGGAAAGTTTCCAGATCCGTATATGAATCATGTGAAGAGGTAACTGATCGGGAAAGGTTTGCATCCAGTTTCTTACCATTGTAAATGGCTAGAGATAGAGGATGATCCCCAGCCATAGGATCTCAAATCCAACGGTGCACATCACGCACGCCCACAAAAGACAAAATAAGGAAATTTCAATTTAATTCTAACTGTGACATTTAAGATAAATGAGTCACTTTAGGATTTATAGAAAAATTCGTATCTCTCAAATTGCTTATCCGTTTGATCCCAAATTTTTAGGGAATCTTATTAATGACTTAATCTACCTCTCTGCCAAATGTGGGCTCATTATCTAAAAGCAAACGTGCCTTTTCTTTAGGTGCAAGATATTACTCAATTAGGCTTATTTCTCATATCTTTTCTATTTCTTTACTTATTCTCTTACAACTTGGATTCCTTGGAACCCAAGAAATCCTAAGATTTTGAAATCCTTTTTGAAGGATTCTTATTATCTTTCTAGATGCATCCACATCCTTTATTTCTCATTATCTTACTTATTTCTTTATTAAGATATTTCTTTTTAAGGATTTGTCTTTATCTTTCATTTCCTTTTTCCTCTTTTCATATTTATTTTATTAGAAATCACATAGAAACGAAATTTATTTAATTGTGGCCATTAATTCCACTTTCTAGAGATTTCTATGTATTTCTCATAATTACTTTGCTTAATATCCATTATCTTGTATCTTTTCCTTTTATTTGGACTTTTCTTCTTTTCTTCTCTTTTATATCCATTATTGGATTAATCTAAGAATAGAAATTATGAAATTCCTATCAAAAGGTAGATTTGCAAAGAAATCCATCTTTTGAAGAAAAGCATGCAACCTTTGCAATTAAGTCCATATTCACAAAATCTTTACAATTCAATTATGAAAACATATGCAAAATTGAGGTTGTAACATCAACCTACAATTTGTGTAAGTTGTTGCAGTGATAGTATACTTCCTTTGAATCTGATATCCAGGATGAACTTGAGGCATAAAATTTCATACTCTCAATGTTCAATCTATGTTTCTTTAACCAAGAGCATATTGTCTGAGAGAATGTAACCTCAATATCATATATTGATTCACATGTGCATGTGCATGCATTTCTCAGTTTTTCTTATCAAGTGGCCAGGATATCATACTCTAATAGGAGTGGCAAATCCCATATCTAACACTCACAGTCTATCCCCATGGGTCAAAGTCACCCAATCATCACCTATAATAACCCATGTTTTAGGATTGCATTTGATGATGTCAAAGTGTACCCAATGACATGTTACAAGTGTAGTGATTTTAGGTCTAAGAATCACAATCACCACCTTTACTATGAGAGATGACTATGACCACCAGTGATGGTTTCCATGTGTCACTCTCAACTTGGATCTGTCTGATACACTATACTCTAACATGTATCCATGTTCTTGGCTTGATATTGGCATATCATGACTAATGGGATTCTGTCATCAACCAACCCACACTCTAGTCTTTAGTGTTATTGGTATATATCTACCATCCAAAGTAACAAATAACTAGGGACTAGAATTTGTATGATCCCATCCTCCAAGGCTAATACTTGAAGACATACATTATTGAGTTTTGTCATTCTTTAGACATTCATAATGTTTTCTCATTATCTCGTAACTGAGTGAAACATAATAATTTGGAATCTTGCCTTTATTGGAATTAATCAAATCCTTTAAGGTATATGCCATGTGAATCATCACATGATTCGATCTCAGGTCATACCATACCAATAGACTCCCACTTGCACGTAAAACCAATCACCCATGAATATCATTCTTAGTGATCCAAACATGTCCATCATGCTTTTTCTACGCAAGTGCTTATCTCAGTGGGTTATAAACACTTTTCTATTAGTCGGTATATTGCATATTTCTTATCTCTTCAGATCTGAAATGAAACAACCGCCATTTGGTATCTGGTATTCTTTACCTAACAAGTAGCTCCATCATTGTCACAATATCACTATCGAGTCGTCAATGGTTGGAACATCTATAAGTTCATCATATGAACTTCTAGATCCATATAATATCACTTTGTGTTTGTAACAAAGGTATATCCAACTTTTATTGTAGAATATAATTAGTGTCTATCAGTTCAGAACCCTTCCAACTAACAACATTTCTCCTTCTAAATCAAACATATTTAATTTGCGATCATTTTTGTCATTTATGGAAGCTTGCATTGATGTAACCCTTTACATAAAACTCTTCCTTATTGCTATCCTTATTGACTAGCAATTTATCGTTAAGTACTTCACCAGAACTCATGGAAGTATTTAATGACATTCCAATAACCCTTATTGGAATTTACCTTCATCTTTTCATGTCCAGTACATACAAAATTATGTGTTATAAGTACACTTATAGCATTCATGATAGATCCATTGCTACAACCTTTGACATCTTAATCATGTCATTTCCATTATTCACAAGAATTGGAACTCATGGTTCATGAGAGACCAATATGGATTCCCTCTCATTGAATCCTTCCATGTTGAACTCTTTCAATACTTTGCTATTATTTGTTTTCAAATTTCCATTGTGAAACATTCAAGAACTATCTCATAGGTCTTGATCCTTATCTCATAAGATGCTTCAGTTAATCATTCATCGCTAAAGGGGTTTGCATGCTAGATCTCAATATTCACAGTATTGAGTTGTTATTCCTCATCATATGTGGAATATTCATATATGCATCCACTAAATCTTTTGTAATCATAGGTTTCATCTTTTTCTTTATTCAAGTCAAACTATTTGACTATTTTATAAAATAAAAAGATCCCATTTCTGAGTTACTTGTTTCAGTCCCAGATTGAACTTTGTAGTTTATAGACTTTATTTGTAGTATTGAAGTTATAAAACCTTTTAGAATGTGTCAGGTACACATCTGTTGATGTATTCCTTTTATGGAATCCAATTTCAATCTTCATATGCCAAATCTTATAGTCTATTTTAACTACAACAACAAGCATGACAACTAGTAAAGGAATTTCTTTCATGTTCAACAACTTGAATTGATTTGAAAACATATTCAACCAATTTGTCCTTTTATTTTATCCATGTAGGTCTTTTCCACAAGACCCTACCACACCCTTGGGTATTATTCCTTTAGGTGGCACTACCAAGGCCCTACCTTGTTAGCTTACATGGATCCCGTAATGGCCTTGAGGCATTACTCAGATTATGGTACTCAATAGCTTCTAGTTAATTAGTTGGCTCATCCTTTATAACCAACCTATCAGAGTCGTCGAATTCAAAATTCTCCAATTTCAGATATGTTCTCCTAGAAGTATTTTGATCTATTTTATATGACACACTTGAGATTTCACAACATCTTGTGATTCTCTTTTTTAAAATTGTCCATTCATTCAACTCGTGGTTGGGGGGTTTTGAACATTTGACCTCTCAGTCATACATTAGTAATTTTATTAACTAGGTGCCACATCTTTGGCACATCTTGTGATTCTCTTAGTTCTCATTGTACCTCATTCTTGACCTTGAACATTTTGAGTTCTACTTTTACTTCCACAGATTCTTTAGGAACTCAATTATCCTATCAACAAAACACTTTTTTTATTTGATTGGTATTAAAACTAACATTCAACAATTATGGTTTGTGGATAAACCTTTTCAAGAAACTACTTTCTCAATGTAGGTTTCAATCCATTAGACATATTGGGATATTCCCAAGTCATATCATATATGATATCTTATAAAACATTCATATGGTACATTTTTTAGTCATAGGTTTACATTTATGAGGATAAGTAGATTAGATTAATTGATAATTATTTCATGACTCATCATGATATAATCCATTCATTTTGACACATCATATGATCATATGGATTTGACTTGTCATATATTATCACTTCCTTTTCTGAAGGTTCTCAAGTTATGGATGTAAAGTATTTCAACATATGATCTCATCAAATATTCTTAATACTTTCATCAAAGTCATACTTCCTTTATAATCTCCTTGAACACTTAAGAGATTTCTATTAAACTGAGTACATATCATCATATTACCAGTAAATGAAATGATGTATGAGTAATTATCCATAGCATTCATTTCATAAGATCTTCATGCATCACATGTATGAGGTCTGATGGAAGACTTTATCCTCCCACTACAACTAGTGAAGGATGCTATGTCGTATTGTGCGTAAGTAAGACTTGCATATTTCCTCAGGTTCAACAACCAAGGGAATCTAGATTAACATCAATATGTATTCTAGACTTGCATTTATTGTATACGTCCAAGGTGACTATTTATAATGATAGAGTTATCAATTATAATCATTTTGAATTAACATTATAAACACTCATATCAAATTCTTTTGTACAAAGATCTTTAGATGTTTTGGCATTGTTGTGCAAGATCATATCTTTTGAAACACAAACTATTATCTCATACTTTATTTATATATCATCCTTGTCATATGAGATGATCTAAAGTACATTGTTTCTAATGGCATAATGAAATAACAGTTCAACTAACTCTATTACATGCCCATTGCACTAAGATAAATTTAAATGTAGACCAAAGATACTAGAACTCTTGCTCCTCCTTGTCCATGATTGTCCTCCCATGAGGGCTTTTACTTCTTATCAGATCATGCACATCAATATGTTAGATCTCTATTTGGTATCATATACCAAATTGAAGAAGTAATCAACTTTATCTTATGATGTTTATACCTGTAGTGGAGATATCAATACATTCCTTCTTCTTCTTCTTTAATTTCTCTAACCAAAGTGGGTAATTCCTTTTCCAATATCCATGCTGGTGACAATGGTGACAATTCCATCTTACTTTCTTTACTCCACCTTTTGCTTTTAGATATGAAGATTTGGGCTTCAGGTTAGCTTTAGAACTCTTCCTAGCTTTGGCTTTTCTTTTAGACTCCCCCTTTGTCTTGCTGCTCATAACCTCAAACTTAGGCTTGTCATTCTTGATTTGTGTCTCAGTTGTTCTCAACCTGCCCAACAATTCTCTCAATGGTTTGTAAAAGTCATTCATGTTGTAGTTCATGACAAATTGACTGTATGAGTCAGACAAGGACTACAGAATCACATCAATGGCCAACTCTTAACCCAAGGGGAATCCTAATCAGGTTAGATTCTCCACATACCCAATAATCTTAGCACATGAGGACCTACTGGATTCCTTCTTCCATGCTACATTTTAACAACACATTGGAATCATCATATTTCGTATCTTTCCTTATCTCCGTACATGTTCTTGAGATGTGTGACCATCTCATCACACCCATATTATCATGTTGCCTCTAAAACTCATAGTTCATGGAGCATAACTTAGACACTTGACATCTACGACGTCTTTAGTATGATTCTTGTAAGCATCCCTATTAGCCCTTGATGCATTTTTAGGGGGTTCCTCTATTTCTGGCATTTCCAAGATATACATTTGGCATCCCTATCTGAGAATGATTCTCAACTGCCTGAACCATTCATGGAAGTTGTTCCCAGTTAGTTTGTCCATAAGGACCGATCGTAGAGAAAAGTGATTGTTTTTTGTTGCCATTTGTTCTACAAGAGAATTTACAACTTTTCTTATAAACCCATTTTGATTGATTTGTTGAATAAGGTCTTTAATTAATTATCATTTTCATTATTTCAATCAAATTGACAACCCTCAAGCATTAATTCAAAAAATTACAGCAAATCAATTTGTTACTGAGCAAGATCTAAGATAATTCAACTATGGCCCGACCACGCCACAAAGCATAGTTAATTACCAAGGTAGGAAACTTTTTCCAATTGCATCATATGAAATTCTTGATAGATAATTTGTACAACTCCTTGCCATAATTATCTGCATGCTTCTAGGCCCAGATGCTCCGAGAATCACCAGTTAAGCCTGACCCAATAGGCAATACTATTATAATGCACCCCGTGGAGGTGAAACCTACATTATTACCATCACTCTTCCATGAGGTAGTGCTGAGGCATAACTTACGATTAGTCAAACAAGCTTTTCATGTGTATTTCTATTGGAAATCATCTTAGACTTAATATGTTTTATTGAGGGTTTTTATATATATCATATATATACATATATATATATATATATATATATATATATATATATATATATATATATATATATATATATATATATACATACACTGTATCCAATCACCATGTATCATATACATGCTATAACCCACAATGTAAACATGCAATATAAAACAAAAAATGATGGTTATGGCCATGTCTACTTGTAATTCCCTAGCACAAGGATTTACTACCACCTAGGTCAATCATCACATCATATGTATGAACCTATTGTTGGTGTAGACCTAAGCTTCCTAATGTGGGTAGATCGGTTCAACCCTTGAACCGATCGTCTTGACTCATGGTCGATCAATTGGTCCTCCAGGGCAGTCGTCTGGCCTCCTCTCCAATCGATGTTTGGGCTCTTTCTAAATGGCTGATTGGGCACACTAGGAGATCAACTGGTTCCATCGTTTTGTTCTCCAAGGTCCTCCAAATGCTCGAATTATCTCACAAATTGGTCGTCTCTTCTGGCGATGATCATCTTCCTTGTTGTTGCAAGAAAAGAAACTATTATATTTCTATTAAACTATTGCATTGTAAAGAGAAACCTTGGGTTACATTTGAGGGGAGCAAAGCTAGGAAAGAATTAACTTTACATTGGGAAGAAAGAGGTAGAGGCTCAGTACAGAGACTGAGGTAAATAAGAGAAACCAAACCATCCAACCACACAAATATATAGGCTTTAGGACATAATAATGCTACACATCCACAATCAAAACTTCTTTTTGGGTGACACGTGTAAATTTCATATATATATATATATATATATATATATATATATATATATATATATATATATATATATATATATATATATATATATATATATATATATATATATATATTGCTTAGGATTATGTGGTCTTTGATTGGATACGCATATGAGACAATTTAAATATTCACATTGTATGCAAAAGATAAGTATTTAAACCAAAATCTGATCATATCAATTATCCTAAATAATAATAAATTGACATGGCTCTAATACCACTATCAGGAAATATAGCAACAAAGTATAGCAACAGACATAAAAAATTTATGTATCCATATTCCCATAAAAGTAAGATCGCATCAACTACTATGAAATAGAAAGGATGGTTTAGCGAGTTATACATGGTCCTGGAACAAGTCCACTGACAACAACTTGCTTCAATGCAACTATCAACTAGTTGCTATTGGATTGTGGTTGAACATGTCCTAGTCTTCACCACGAACAACTAACATGAACAACTTCTACAACACTCCTTTGGTCTCACCATAGAATGCCGATTGACGTCGTTCTATGAGCAGCAACCAAAGGACTCATGCCTCTAGAGTAGTCCACACGGACCGACTAGAACTCCTATCATTCAACTCAAATAGATAGGAAGGAGTTTTCCCTCCTGTTGGTGTACTAATCACCAACTTGCTCTCCCACAAGAACAATTCTCAGTTGCTCTCTCCCTAGTTATCCCTCCCTTGTCAGGTAGGACTTGCTTGGGCTCTCTCGGTTACCACAACCAGAGAGGACAACAATTGTCTGAGCAACTTATTCTCAATTGTTGATGTTATTCTCTGGGAAGCCCCCAATACCCCTCTATTTATAGGAGGGGTTAGGGTCAGGGTTCCCAGTCTGTATGGGATTGTGCAGGAGTGGAAGGGACTGAAAGATCTTGAATTTAAAAAACTTTTGATGCATGAGACAATCATCTAGCACACCCAGATGGTCTTATGGTGCACAAGATGGTCGTCTTACACTGCCAAATCAATGTTTGGCAGTTTCCCAATTGTACAAAAATTTCACTATTTTGATTCCAATTAATATCACATATTAATTACTTGCACTCCAAGTAATGTGCAATCGAAACAAGTTCGGGAAAATTCTAGAAACTTAGTTCGACCCAACTGATCCATATCACAGATGGGAGACGCCCATCTCACTCACCCTGACAACCATCTGGTGAGCTTGAATTGAGCCGGTTTGTTCAATAGATTGAACTGGTCGGTTCACTCCTCAATTTGGATAGAACTTAGCCAACTCAAACTTTGATCATCCTAACAACCCAAACGACCATCTCAACACTTGAGACGCTCGTATGTCCACCCAAACGGCCATTTCACCCATTGAGATGGTCATTTGGCAGTGAAATCATCCAATCAATTGATTTGTTGCATGAATTGAATACCTAAACGCTTTAGTAGTAAATCCAATCATCATTCAACATTAAACTCATGTTCTAGATGAGTTCCTATGTCTGTGACCCTATAGGTCCCATATTTTAATGACCTAACTATCAACATCCCCTAATTAAGGAAAGACCTTCATGTTGAGATCCATTACGAATATTTCTCAGGACTCATACTTAGCACATAATAAATAACAACAAATAATTTCATTTATTCCAAATATTGTTTACAAATTGTACAACAATATTCCTCATGAAACTAATACCTATTGAGAAGAAGTAACTAGCTATATAATCCTCCTTTAACTTATCTTTAATACTCTAAAGTAATTTCCATCAGGTTTATCACACGTCATAATTATGATATACCTATAACACCAACAAACAAAATGTGAATCATCATAACAAGTTATATTGTGTTTGTGAGGTGCAACCATAACGTGTGCAGCTAAGATAATCACATATAAGTATTGAGTATTTCATATAAGAGTTGGCATATAATTTACATATTCTAACCCTTACTGGATATATTATCATGGGTGTATTCACTATCCCCTCCTAGACTCATGTGCATCACCCATTGATATATGTCAACTTAGGGTTTAGAATATTATCATTTACTTATGTGATACTCATATTGGCATTATAGTAGAACATGAATTAAATAAACAACCAACAGTTTATTTATCAAACTAGTCCTCGGGAATCATTCGAAAACATTTGCAAACTATATTTTGGGCAGTCATAATCGTAACCACGTACCTTGATGGTGAGCCAAGAAGATTATTATATAACTATACTTCACACATATCGTCCAAGCATGCAAATCAAGCATTCAAATCTACAAGTATGTAAATCCTAAATTTTCACCATCACTTCAATTACATAAAACCCTATTCGGCCCTAATCTAGGGTTTATGTTTCCATGGTATCGAGTTATCATTAGGGTTATGCCTTGAAACCCTAATTCCCATCATTATCACTTTAATGACTTAAGAACCCTAATTCATGTTAAGTATTGTCACACTTACCAAATCTATTATATCTCTTTAATTAGGAACACTTAGTTCACATTAAGTTTATTAACAACATGTCAAATCATAATCTTTAACCCATATCTCTATATGCATGGTTATTCACATTAAAAACCCTATCTTTTTTATCAACATGGTCATTATTATCTTGGATCATCATTATTTTTGACATTATCAAATTATAACATTATTTGAGAGCATTAATGTATCTAACAAGACAATACACCATTCTAGGGTTTTTATACATTAATCACCACATAAACCCATATTTTCACTACTCTTGGAATTGGAAGCATATATATATATATATATAAATATATATATATATATATATATCAACCATATTTTATTTGGATTCCTCTCTTTATCCTGATCAATTTTCATGTATAACTTGTTTTCATCCGACTTACCAATTATTTTCTATTAATTTTAGAAGATAAAACCTAATATGACTAATCATAGCTTGACACTTCAGCAAAACCCATTTTATCAAAGAATGGCTCAGTGACCCATTAAGTTAGTGGGTAAAGACTACATTACCCTTTCTGGATATGTGTATTGTTCGTGGTTTTCTGGTCTTTTGACATAGACCTTTCCCTAACCTTATGATGGCAGCGGGGACCCTTGCCTTAGGGGGTTAGCCTACATGCTACTCCCTTTTCCCCAGGCATCGGGGAGTTGGGTAGGGCTCCATGGCCTACGCAGGGACCTGCTGGACCCAATTGGCCCTATCTATAGGTTGTGGTGGCCGTGGTCACTAGAACAAAGCCCTTGTTTACCCAAGATCACAGAACAACAAATATAGAGCCACAACTTCTTACCTTTTGGTGCCACTATCATTGGCCGGTAGAGGAGGTTCTCTAGGGATCCTCAAGCTTGTTTCTCAGACTGTGAGCTTGTGCACTGATGGATGAGAGGAGGGGGCTATGATGCTAATCAAATCATCTCCACTGTGGGTGTTTTGGGTTGTTAATCGGGCTCACCCTTTGTCACACCTCTCGACCTTCCTTTGGAGGTCGTCTATATCTTCCTCAGGCATATGAAGAAGAAAGAGGTAAGTGGGAAAGGATGTCGAGGGGTCAAGATTCATTAATGGTTCTCTAGGCATTCCATCCAATCATCAGAATACGTCCAGGCCTTATGTAGGAACCACAAATTTGGAACAAGTGAAGAACAAAAGTGAGTGAGGTTTAACACGACTCGACAAAGATCGCCTTTCCTATATATATATATATATATATATATATATATATATATATATATCTATATATATATATATATCTATATATATATATATATATATATATATATATATATATATATTGTAGGGGATGACTAGCGAGGGTATAAGTTCCATACTTTCTCATATTTGGCAAGACATCTCCTCTCTTTTGGAAACAAAATAAATACATCCTTCTTTAGTTATTAATCCATAACCAAAGATCATGAAGCCCCCATCTTTCTTGTTAGAACTTTGTGTATAAAGAAAGAAATAATTAATATATTCCTTTGCTTCCAAAGCTACCTTCCTCATCCATAATATAGTTCCATATGATATCTAAAAAGAGAGAAGGCATGTTTTTCCTTATATCAAAAGGCTATCATTGGAATTTAAGGATTTATCTTCCTTCCTTACATTAGTTTCTTGTTCTCACACTGGTTATGAATATTATCAACTATTGTAAAAATAAGAAACAAATAAATACCTTTTCCATATTATATTTGATTTCCATGGGAACTATGTGAATAAGTTATCATGGAATATCCTTTCTCCCCAAATCTAGAATTATATGTTTTCCTTTATTATTTTCGAGTATACCAAAGGTTAGATCAAAATAATATTAATGTGTTACCAAACTAGCTAGATAATTACACTTTTAATTATCTAAAACACCACATTTTCATTTGGCAATATTCTAATTATCTCACAATTACCTGACTCACCACTCTTTATTTATGCCTAAAAACTCTATTTTATAGAGTATTCCACATAATTCCATATTCAACAACATAAATTCTCCATTACTTTTGAAATTCATCTATTATTGGATTTTCCATTCTTTCTCTTGTCCAATATTATTAATGGATTATTGCAAAGCATAGGACACAATAAATTCCTCTTATTTCTTTAACTTGTGCTACAAGGGCATTATTATTCCACCAATAATATCATGGGGGAATTATATATCAACTCATAATTTATATTTATATTATTCAATTTCATAAAAAATGAGGATATAACATTCTCCCTTCCTTAAAAGGAATTTTGTCCTCAAAATTCACACTTAGTAAAATCATGGTGAATGATAATTCATCTTAGTTTCAAACCTTAGGGTTAGAAAATCTTCTTAGATATCCTTAATATATTTTATTGATATACAAATCCCTCATATTACCAGTTCAAGGTATATCGACATCCTTAGCATTATATAATTTCATCTCTTGGTGATTACATTTTGCATTTGTGATTTCAATTTCACTTGGTGACTATCTTTTCACCTAGGTTTCCAACCAATTACTCATTTATTTTCTAATAAGGGTAAGGTTACATCTCTAACCCTAGGTCATCTCATTAAATTTTCAACTTAGGATATTCATTCTCATATATCAATTTTAAACATAATATGTATTTACCCAAACTCTCTCACTCACAATGAGATGAAATAAGCATTTGACCGCAACCCAAGCACAAAGTTCATTCCATCCCAAGAGCAGAGATGGTTTATCCACACATTATCTTTCCACTACATATTTTAAGTTGAATCATTCTCAACATGACTCTAAATTGTACTTGATTTTAATTGCACAATATTCTGATATTCATGAAATCAAGTGCCCATTTCTCACTCTTAAGTTTGGGAACAACTTCTCTCAAGTTTTCATGACTTCCTTATATCTTTAATATTTACACCTCACATATTATGACCTTTATCTACTTCCTTGAGGTATCTAGGGGTAGCAGTACTTTTAGAATGATCTCATCCTTATGCATCTAGGGAGTACCTCTCACATTCTCCCACCAAGCTACATGATCATTATGAAGGTAGCTAATCTCCTGAGTCATGGACCTTGGACAAACCTAGTTGTTACCTCCCAACCACATGGTCTTATGCATTCAGAGCAGAATCAACTCCTAATCTCATTAGTCATATGTACCTTTTATACACCCTACTTGATCTAGGATCAACTTAGGACTCTACCCTTCCAAAGGGTTTCTTGGATATGTCACAACTTTAACCATTTTCAAGAACATTATTTTCATATGCAATTATGTAAATCAAATTTCCTCCATCTCTTATAATGCTCATTATTCACTTTATGTCCCTCCATTGGACTCATGGAAACATTTCATGGCAACATTTCTTTTCCGGGCTTGGTCTCATATAGTCAACCACTTTGATAGTGACTTTTCCTCCTGTCCCTCAGAGATGGCATGCTTGGTTTACTCAATACATGTGCTTTCAATTCTTTACACTTTAGGTGACATTTAAGGTTACCTCAATCATTAAATTGATTTGGTCAAACTACCTTTCTGGGGAAGGTCCTAACCTAGGGTGCCTTCTTTGGTTACAAGATGAGGTTAGACTCTCTAGCCGCATCTCGGCTTTGTAGGCTTAGGGTTTCACCTCCCCCATAGGTCTTTTTCCCTCTCTTGGGTGAATCCACCCCAGGTTGGCACACTAGCCCTACAAGTCGGAATCATATTTTCATAGTTTATGCATTGCTTTTATTATAACTTCTCAACCCTTTTTTTACCCACCTCTGGGATACCCTCTCTTAAGGTCTTGTCCCTACAGTGGATGTTAGGCCACATCTCAATCTGGTGCTAGGTGCCATGTTGGTCTTCCCAATCTGGGGCCTGACCTCCTATGTCCTTCCCACTCCGGGGTCTGGTCTAACCTCATATGACCTTCCCAGTCTAGGGCTTGGTCTAATCCTTGTATGACCTTCCCAATTTGGGGCCTGGTTTGACCTTTGATGTCTTCCCCTATTCAAGAAGTTGACCTTGAGTGTCTCTCCCTATGCAGGTAGGCTTGGATGTCTCGCTCTATGTAGGTGGGTGACCTTTGATGTCTTCCCCTATTCAGGTAGATGACCTTTGTTGTCTCCCCTATGCAGGTAGACAACCTTCATTGTCTCCCCCTATTCAGGTGGCTAACCATATATATCATACATCAAAAGTTGGTATGAGGGGTTTGAGCAAGTTATATTCAGATTTTCATTTACATGTATAATCATTGGTTACTTATGTTTCTCAAAACCTTTTCTCATTAATTCTTTATTCTACGCACACCTTTGCATGGAAGACTGAGTTACCCAAATCATTATTTTTATAACTTCTCAACATTTATTTGCCCAATCTTTGTGGTATACCCACTCACTGGGGGTGTTCATACTCACTACCTGGGAGTATTCTCAATGATATACCCACTCTCTATGGGTGTTCTCCATTCATACCCACCCACTGGGATATTCTTTATCCATTCATTCCTCTAGATATAGCATCAAGGTGATGAGCAAGTTATATTCATTTTTATGAAAACTAATTATGTATTTTCTATTATGTAATTTATCAAATATTATTTTTTTCTCTCATGGTGATCCCTCTCTTTAGGGGAGCCTCTTTATGGGGAACCTTCTCTTTAGGGTGGTAGTCCCAGTGGACATTCATACCATCCCATCCAAGCTTGGTACTCCATGGGCCATCCTATCTGAGCTTGGCACCTTATACGACCATCCCAATTGGGCTTCATACCCCATTGGCCACCCCATGCTCTTTAACTCGCTAGAGATCCATATAGATTTGAGTAGGTTACATCCATAAATACGTTATTCATAGGTTTCTTATGTATCTAAAAACCCTTTTTTCATATGCATCATGCATACATTTATCCACATTCATACATGAAAATTTATGTCATATAGACTTATTTACCTTTTTATTAATTTTCATTACTCTTACCCTAATTAGGTTCATATGGGTAAGGTTTCCATTTTACCCATTCCACTCCCTTTTCTCAAGATTAGGGTTTTTTGTAAGGGTTAGAGACTACACCCTACCTCTTAGGGTTTCTATGTCCCTTGACCCACTAGGGTTTTCCCAACCCTAGTCCCATCGAGGGTTTACTCTGGAAAGAAAAACCCATAACTATTTTCCTTTACCTCATCATTATCTCTGCATTGCATGTACATTATTATTCCACACTACATATACATCATTATTTCCACATTCACATGCACATTATCATTTCACATTACATGTACATTAATTGGAGGAGGATTCCTTAATCCTACTTCTTCTAAAAAACTATAAGTTGATATGAGGAGAGAAGTTCCTTTTAGGGTTTATTAAGCAAGAGGATGAGAAGTGGATGAAAGAGATGAGAAGAAACCCTAAAGGTATTTTACTTCGAGTAAAGACTTCTAACTTTGGCCAAGCAGGATGCATGGGTTCGGGAGTCTTCATAAGCCGACAAGTGGTATGGAGGAAAATTTTGCCAACCCCCATTCGTGGTCCCTTCTAGACACCAGTGCCTTTAGAAAATGCCCTAATAATTCCCTCATATTTCTAAAGATTACTTGAAATTATAAATTATTGAATATTATTTGAAATATCTTGTGCTCTAGTACCAAATGTAATGACCTCACTATCAACATCCCCCAATTACGAAAATACCTTCAAGTTAAGATCCGTTACCTATATTCCCAAGGATCCAGACTTAGCAAATAATAAATAACAAAAAATAATTTTATTTATTCCAAATATTGTTTACAAATTGTACAATGACATTCCTCATGAAACTAATACCTCTTCAGAAGAAGTAACTAGCTATCTACTCCTCCTTTAGCTTATCTTTGATGCTCTCAGGTAATTTCCATCCGATTTATCACATGTTTAGATGTTCATAATTAGCATGTACATAAAACACTGATAAACAAAATGCAGATCAACACAACAAGTTATATTGTGTACGTGGGGTGCAACCAAAATTTTTGCAACTAAGATAATCACATACAAGTATCAAGTATTGTATATAAGAACTGGCATATTATTTACATATTCTAACCCTTACTAGACATATTATAATTGGCGTGATCATTGTCCCCTCTAAGGTTCGTGCACATCACCCCTAGATATACGCTAGTCTATGGTTTAGAATATTATCATTTAATTATGTGATACTCATATTAGCAATATAGTTGAACATGAATTAAATAAACAACCAATTGTTTATTTATCAAATCATTCCTCAGAATTCATTTGAAATCATCAAAAAATTGTATTCTAGGTATTCATAATCGTAACCACATACCTTGATTTTGAGCTAAGTAAATTATCATATAACTATACTTCACGCATAATGTCCAAGAAAGCAAATCAATCATTCAAATTTGAAAGTATGTAAACCTTAAATTGTCAAAATCACTTTAATTAGATAAAACCCTATTTAGCCCTAATCTAGGGTTTAGGTTTCTGTGGTATTGAGTTAGCATTAGGGTTATGTCTCGAAACCCTAATTCACATGATTCTCAATTTAATGACTTAAGAACCCCAATTCATGTTAAGTGTTGTCACACTTATCAAGTCTATTATATCTCTTCAATTGGGAACACTTATGTCACATTAAGTTTAGTAACTACATGGAAAATCATGATCTTTAACGCATATATCTATATGCATGGTTATTCCCATTAAAAAACCTAAGTTTTATCAACATGGTCATGATTATCTTGGATCATCATTATTTTCAACATTATCAAATTATAACATGAATTGAGAGCATCAATGTATCTAACAAGATAATACACCAATCTAGGGTTTTTATGCATTAATCACCAATTAAACCCATATTTGCACTACTATTAGAATTGGAAGCATAATTAGATCTTAGACATATTTTATTTGGATTCATCTCATTTTCTTGATCAATTTTCATATATAACTTGTTCTCATCTGACTTACCAATTCTTTTTTATCAGTTTTATAAGATAAAACCTAATTTGACCAACCATAGCTTGACACATTAGGAAAACCCATTTTATCAAAACATGGCTCGGAAACCCATTAAGTTAGTGGGTAAAGACCACATTACCCTTGTTGTATGTGTGTATTGGTCGGGGTTTTCTGTTCTTTTGACATAGACCTTTCACTAACCTTACGACGGCAGTGGGGACCCTTGCCCTAGCAGGTCAGCCCACACATTACCACCTTTACCCTAGGCATTAGGGAGTTGGCAAGAGCTCCAGGGCCTATTTAGGGACCTACCACACCTAACCGGTCCCTAGATATAGGTCATGGTGGTTACGGTCATGAGAACATAGCCCTTGTTTACCTAGATTGTAGAACAACAAATATGGAGCCACAACTTCTTACCTTCAGGCGTGACCATCGTCGGCCGGTAGAGGAGGTTCTCCAGTGACCCTTGCTCAAACTGCAAGCTTGTGCACAGATGGATGAGAGGAGGGGGATACACTGCTAACCAAATCATGTCTGCTGCGGGTGTTTAGGGTTGTTACTCAGAAACACTCTTCTTCATGCCTCTGGACCTTCCTTTGGAGGTTTTCTATCTCTTCCTTGGGCGCAAGAAGAAGGAAGAGGTAAGGGGTAAATGATGTCAAGGGGTCAGGATGCGTTAATGGTACTCTAGGTTGTAGAGCATTTTGTTCGCTAATCCAGATACATCCATGCCTTATTGAGGTACCACAAAGGATGAACGAGTGAAGAAGGAAAGGGAGGGAGGGATAACACAAACTCAACAAAGATCGTCTTTCCTATTTATATACATGATGTGGGAGTGAATAATGGGGGGGATAAAAATTCCATACTTTATTATATCTGGAAAGACATCTCCACTCCTTTGGCAACAAAATAAATACATCCTTATTTAGTTATTACTCTATAACCAAAGATCACGATACCCCCATCGTTCTTTTTATAACTTGGTGTTTAAAGAAAAGAAATAATTAATATCATATTTATCTTCCAAATCTACCTTCCACATCAATAATCTAGTTCCATATGATATCTAAAGAGAGAGAAGGCATGTTTATCCTTATATCAAAAGGCTATCTTTGGACTAGAGAGTGGTGCCTCATCGCACATCAATGCTACTCAACTGAATGGAAAGTTGGAGAATAACTTCAACCAACAATCTCTATAAGGTGTTGCAGTGATTGTATAATTCCTTTGTCTCTCATATCCCGGATGAACTCGAGGCATGGAATCATCATCCTCTCAATGTTCAATCTATGTTTCTTGAACCAAGAGTAGACTGTTTGAGATAATGTGACCTCAATATCATATATTTATTCACATGTTCATGCACATGAATTTCTCAGTCTCATTTGTCAAGTGGACATGATATTATACTCCAGTAGGAGGGGAAAATCCCATATCTATCACTTACAGTCTATCCTTATGTCACAAAGTCACCCAATCATCACCTTTGCAACAACCCATGTTTCAGGACTCCAGTTGATGATGTCAAAGCGTACCCAATGACATGTGATGAGTGTAGTGATTTCAGTTCTAAGAATTACAATCACCACCTTCACTATGAGAGATGACTATGACCGCCAATGATGGTTTCCATCGGTCACTCTCAAGGTGGGTCTGTCTGATACATTGTTCTCTAACATGTATGGTTTGATATTTCCATATCACGACTAATGAGATTCTATGATCAACCAACCCACACTCTAGTCTTTATTGTTTCTGGTGTTTATCTACCTTCCACAGTAACAACTGACTAGAGACATAATAAGAATGCACATACTCTTATCATTCATATGATCTCATCGTCCAAGGCTAACACTTGAAGACGTGCCATAAAGTACTATCATCCTTTAGACATTCATAATGTTTCCTCATTATCTCCTAACCGAGTGAAAACTAATGAGTGGGAAGGTTTCCTTTATTAATATTAATCAAATCCTTTATGGTATATGCCATGTCAATCATCACATGAATGGCTCTCATGGCATACCTTACCTGCACTTAGTGGGCAGGAGAATGTTCAACCAAGCTAACCACACCTTCATCAAATTGATATCAAAGAATATCTCTACTTCTTCCATCACTGGATTCAGACAAATCACATGCTTCTCCATGATCTATAAGGTAAAATCCAAAGTATTGGCTGATAGACTCAAACCTATCCTCCCGATGGTGGTTTCATTTAACCAGTCAACTTTTGTGCAAGGGTGATCAAATTTTGATAACATGTTTCCTGTTGTAGATTTCGTGGTGGACTTCATGGTCAATAAAAAATCCAACAAAGCTTGTGTGAGATTAGATACTTCCAAGGATCAAAATCATGTTACATGGATAACCTTATGGGGTACACTGCATGCCATGTGGTTCTCATAGAGGCGGATGATTTTCTGAGAACTATATCGAGACTTCCTCTTTATCTATTTTGGTTAATGGGATCCCCAAAGAGATTTTTAGGGCATCCAATGGGATCCACTAGGGAGACCTATTAACCCATTGTTGTTCACATTGGCAATGGATAATCTTACCAATATGATCAATCATGATGAAAACCATGGCTTGGTAAAACCTCTGAAGGTGATGGGCACCAAGGTGAAGGCTCATATGATCTTTTTTGATGACGTGTGTTTTGTTATTGTGGGTCACACCAAGTATCCAAAAATGTGAAGAAATTTTTTGAGAATTTGGGTGAGTTCTCTATTGTATACATCAGTGACATTAAATCACAAGTGTTATTCTCAAGGTCCTATGATAGTAGGAGGAAGAGTCTTAGACTTTCTATTGACCAATCTAAAGGTGTCTTCCCAATGAGATATTTGGGTATTCTTCTCGCAAGTGGTATTGAAAGAAGGACAAATTTCAAGGGATGTGTTTACAATCTATAGACCTCAATGGAAAAACAAAATGGTATATGCTTGTCAATGGTCGACAGAGTTGTGATAATCCATAACGTGTTGAACTCTAATTTCAATTTTGATGTCAGCAAGTAGAACTATCCAAATTTATCTAACAAAAGTTTAAAAGTGTTCAAAACGGGTTCTTATTGAGTGGTGGAAGACATTCTATTGCCTAGGATATAGCGGCACAACCTTACAATGGTGGTTTGGTAGGGCTTACTAGCCCACATGAATTTGCTTTGAGCACCACATCTAGAAGGGTGGATCTCTTCCTTACTGCCCCTTAGTGTCCTTGGACCTTCTATATGAGGCAACATCATGGCAATCATTTAGCTAGGGTTGACATAACACTAGGTATGTCCAAAGTATGGAGAGATATGGGCAAGATATGACCGGAGCTTATATGTTCCTACTATGAAATTATGGCTTCCTTTACCAGTAGAGAGGCAAACATTGGGTGATTGATAGGAATCTTCCACAGGTTCTTTGGGGCCTGATTCTTTGGAACAACCCTTACTATCCTAAATGAAGCTTTTTCTCCTACGAAGCACTTATGGTGCAACTATCCTCTAGAGACACAATGATCAAATGGGGCTTTAACAATGATCCTTTGTACCTCCTATGTAACAAAGCACCAGAAATGCATCTTTATTTGTTTTTTAAATGTGATTTCTCTGTGTATCTATGGAAGAGAGTCGCCTTCATGTGTGGATGGGGTGTCCAACTATCCCATGGACCTGATTATATGCTTTAGAGGATCTTTGAGAAAACTAGCTGCAACCACAAAATGAGATATATGATAGGCTTTCTCATAACATCCCTTATCTTCCACATCTGAGGCGAGAGAAGGTAGACACCAAAGAAAAAGGGTTTGTGACACCCTTAATTGTTCTGATGTAATTCAAAATAGTATGTCTTAGTTTTCTAGATCCAACTCGACTAAACTTTAAGGTGTTGATCCTCCATTACTTCAGATGTGGGGTTGTATTTAGACCGGTTGTATAGTATATAGGGTCTTTTTAGCTTCCCCATATGCTTTTTTTGAGAAATGAATATTTTACCTTATCCAAAGAAATGAGGCTAAATTCAAGTAATCACATAAAAAGATATGTAGAATTTGATTAAACAAGTTCTTACTAAATGCCCCAAACATTGAATGATTTCTTTACTAAAGAAATTAGAACTAAGGCATGAGGAACCAAGAAAGTAGAAGGAGTAACAAATATTTCAGCCATTCAAGTCAAGTGAAGACTCTATTCAATCATACTAGAATATGATGTAATAAAGACAAATCTAGAAAGATTCAATTAAAAAATCTGTGATAATATTTTGTTCAAATGAAGTTGACCTGATCCTAGAAAAAGAGGTTATAGTCTAGTATTGGTATAAATACTATATACTCATGTTGATAAAACAAACTTACTTAAATGCAAAAACACACACACACACACACACACACACATATATATATATATATATATATATATATATATATATATATATATATATATATATATATATATATATTATAAATAGATATATACAAATGGTTCATATAAAAATCCCTACTACCAACATAATTTTCAAATTGAAGATCGGACTCTGGTAGTGGCCTCTAATATGGTATGTATAGTTGTTAGAGTGTCATTGGGGCCAAAAATCCGACTTTACAACATAGCACCCAATCATCAACCAAATCAGTTGTCACACTATATTGGCACACTATGTGGGTGGTCTAGCCTCCTTTTTGTCTTCTACCATAAAAAATTGCCCCAATAATTTCCCTAATAATGATACAAGTTCTTCTTTGGCACTGTGTGGGTTTATTCTAATTAATATCCCTCTGAAAGAACAAGAATCATAGAATTAAATGAGTTCTACCATTTCATTTGATTATAAAAATTTACTTTAAGAAATTTATATCAATAAAAGATATTTTTAAAATGACACGAGTAACAAATTCATTAGATCAAGGTTTGCCAATTGATTAATTCCAAAAGATAAGGCCATTATAATGCATACTAAGATGGACACAATTTTTACAATCATTTCTTGCAAAATCCATGCATGTGAATCGAGTCAACTACAAATTAGAACATAAATGAGTGTCCAATGTATGAAGAAATAACCGAAAACCTTACAACAAAGAGGGAAAACTCATAGTTCAATGCAAAGTGAGATGCTCATAGTTCAAAGAGAAAAACTTCAAAATAAAAAGTTACAAATAAAAGACTACAAACAATTATAAAAATATATAAATCATAAATAACTAAATGAAAATGAATCTATGTAGAGGAACTACTGGTCAGTTGTTCCCCCCAGGTTTGAAGTCAACCGTGTCCTCACTCTGATAAAAATAACTAGAAGTTGTAATTGTGTAAAGAACAATAGTGGTGGTTGATACTATGGTGGGTTGAAAGTACAACCCTTCTCCTAGTTTGGTGAGTAGTAGGAAAGCATAACCTCATCATAATATTCCTAATGTTTGGGCTCATTGAAATGCCAATACAATGTGTATAAATGTAAGGATATGGTTTTTAAGTAATGAAGGGAAAATGAGTCTTAAGAATGTCTAACCTTTGGGATTCAGACTACTAGAAACTATTACTAACGAGAACTAATCAACAATGCAATGAAATAAAAATTAAATAAAGTTGGTTGATAGTTGGGGTGAGACATTCTATAAAATGCTAGTTTCACCCCTACAATCCACTATTATATATTATATTTAATTCGATCTTATATTAATTTTTTCTTATTTTATAATCAAAATTGAATAGGAATTCTATTGCTTTCCAGATCACAGGACCATATTGAAAAGTGATGAATCATACTTTCTTAGTATTCATCACAACTCAATCTATTGTAAAAGTAACCTTTAATGACAAAAGGCTCGCACACACACAAAGCTACTTTTCTACATTGTGGACTATGTTCATGGTGGAATTATGATATATTATGTCTTATGACTATCAATCATATCAAAAATATTTAATATGGTATAAATACATATTCCACACAATTAATCTTTTATCCATGAAATCCAAACCATCAGTCATAGACTAATGGATATATATATATATATATATATATATATATATATTCTAGTAGGTTCATGATGAGATATTCCTAGATCCTAGGGAATATATGCTCAATACAATCAATGAAATGTGGAAATAAATTCATGGGAGAATATAGTAGAAGAGAAGAGGTACTTGTAAAGAACATGATGTGGTAGGTCCTCAACATCCCAACATGACTTCTTTTGATTGGATCTTCCTCTGGATGCGACATGGGCGTCCTAAATCCTTTTTAAGATATCTCCTTTTTCTACGATAGTCTCCAGTCATTATTAGATAGATCAATGTATTTTCCCTTGAGTTTATTTATTAAGTGATATATCTTCAATTATGAATCTTGACTCATTGATCATCTGGATTAGTTTTATGTCCACATCATAGGCACTAGGTATATGAATTGACATATCAAGTCAATATGATTGCCACTAAATTAGTTGACCATTATTCTAAAGTCGATCACTTTGGCCTTCAAGTGGATGCATCAACTTGAAGGTTGCTAGAAACATATCTCGTTAGCTTTTCAATTGAGCCTCAAGTCAATCCACTGATTTGAGTGTTGTGATTATAATGAAAGGTACATTTTTCAGTTCTAAAGATGTATATGGATATATTATAATATAAATGTATATAAAAGAGTCAAATTGATGCTTGATTGATCAATGTTCTAATAAAAAGTAATTGTTTTGAATAATGTACAATGAGGAACATGTAGTTAATAAATTTACATTAAAAACACATAGAGAATATGCAATAATTAAGTGTTGATCACTCATATGCAGGCATGAGAAGTAATGGAACTTAGTGGTGGCCCTATATAATGTTCCATTGGTCAATCATGTATATCATGCAGGACATGTTGGTATATGGATGGTGTAGTTGTCCTCTCTAGGAGGAATACTAGTCAAACCTCTATAAAATGTTGCCATTCATTAACCCATGTCTGATGTAGCCTAAGTATAATATGTATGTGTGGGAGTGATGGATAACAGTGGCTATGGTGTAGATAGTCCCACCATGAGTTCTTAGGACTCTAAAAAACAAGATGAAGTGGACACAATTGGGTGACCACTACAAAATAAAGTGTACTCCTAGTTCATCTTGTCCTTCTTATTAGTAATATGATCATAGAGAAGAAACATGTATTGTTCACCTATGATTGTAAAATATTACAAAAAATATTTTCATCTTTAGGGTCTTGTACAATCAAGCCTAAAGAGATCATAAGACAAATATCCACCTCTATGGGTCCATGTACCTTGTCCATAATTTGCATATAATATCAAGAGCTTTTGCCAACTATGTTATAATGTTACCACTCATGATATCTCTTCTTGTTTTGGTGCACATGTTTTGATGTCACATGAAAAAATGGAAATCAAAATTCACAGAATGACCATTTCACATATTCTGTAGAAACTAACGTTAACCTTTTAATCACCCCTTCTATTCCTTTCTTAGAAAATAAACATGAGATGAATAGGAGACATATATGCCATCAAATAGGGTTTTGTACGTTAAGATCCATGATATTAATTATTATATTTTCCCAATACAATGTCACATGAAAAGATTAGTTCTTCAATTTCAAATTAGGTAGGGATGTAAGTGCAACCTCTATATGTAAACTATAGAAGTTACAAGATTCATTTGAATTTTATTGCATAGCCTTTACTCTAAGGAGGAGTGAAACATTAGTTCTCCAACCCTAATGGGACATACAACTCATTCTCTTCTTGAATAAACAAGTAATCCATTACGATCCATGATGCAAAGTTAGTGTTTAGGAAACGTCATAGGAACAAATGTCTATAGTGTTTGCCTTTATATTTTTCATTCAATATATAAATGGAAATTGAGACCATGTCAATGGATGGGGTTGGTGCATCACATGATTCCTCACTAATGTAGGGTCACTTCTTTCAAAGCTTGTGTAGGCCCATTGGAGTGTTAGGAGCACTGGTGATTAATTATGTACCCAAATAAGATAGATGAGTGGATGATCTTTATGCTTCCATGGAGAATATGAGGTTGATGAAGGGTATCATCCAAATGAGCTAAACCTAATTCCCCATGACTGCTCGATGACAACTAGGTGGTCTGATTAGATGGGCATGATGTGTTAGACGATATACAATATGAAGGAGGAAGAAGAAAGAGTCAAGGCTCTTGGTAGTCACTATTTGAGAGGAATAGGACATGCATGTATGGATATAGGGTGAAGGTGGACCACGGAAAATATTCTCCATGCAAGGGATTGGTGACCATAGTGGGGACTAGCTCTAGAGTCTATTGTAGTGTCAATGTTTGTGGGGTTGTGGTCTTTCTACAACATGATTGATTATGATTTGGTGGAAGAAGTGTCATTCTCCATGGGTTTTAAACCCACACATGGTGTTCTAGAGAGAACATGTCCTACTTTGTAGATCCCTACTTCCAAACTAAATTTCTTGAGAACAACTACTTAAAGAAAGCACACTATGTTTGAAATGTCTTATTTTTTTCTTTGACAAGTTGGTGAAACATAGTGTTTGATAAGTGAATTCCATGTGAATTTTTTGTAGATTTTAGTTGATTAGAGAGACCATCCCTAACTTGCACACACTATATACTTGTATATCACGCTAGTTCCTTGATAAGTGAGTCTTTTTATGCTTGTTCATTTTCAATTGGGGATCTACACACCAACATTGGATGTAGTGCCTTGAGCAGCCAGGTTTATTGTTTGCACTTAATCTTTCTTTTGAAATTATATTATTCAACATATATAGCCATTTTCTATCCCAAAATATTATAATTAATCCATGTGAAACAAAGTTTGCTTCATCATGAGGTATTCCATCTTATTTGAACTAACAAATTGAAAATAAATAACTTTACAAACTACAAAAAAAAGCTAAATTAAAAAATTGTGAATATAAAGTTATGTGGGGAGATCTACCACAAAAGAACTCCTTTTAGAGTTCAAAGTTGGACTTGTTTCTTACATTAAGGGGTTGGACTCCCCTTGGATATGGCTTTGACTATTTCATCATCAATCTGACTTGTGTTCTTGATACACAAAAAATAGAGTGCTACATGATGTGATTCTTCATCATACTAGAATGATTAGCTACCCCATCACATGTTTGGAGAGCTATTGAAATGTATGTTTAATCACCTGTTCTTGTAGATGAAATTGTTTATTTTTCTTCTCTATGGAGACATAGTTCTCTAATATGTATTTGAGACCATATCAATTCTAAGAATGTTGTTGTAAGGGGATGAATTTTGTATTTAGATTGATGTTGAGTGTGGTATGGCTGTCTTTGGTTGCTGAAATGTTGTTTCCTCCAGTGTTATTGTTAAGGTGGATGTGGATTCTACATATTGTTACTATGGTATGACAAGTTGGGGATATCTCACCACCCAAGATCGTAGGTGTTTGACAAATGTGTCTCATTGTTGTTGGCTCCCAAAATTTCAAGCATAATTGCATCGTTCTTGAATTAGATATTGAACTTGGCATGATAAATATGCATGCCCAACTTCTCCACACGTTTCACATATCACATTTGCATCATTCACTAGGTGAGTGTAAAATTTGACAAGCTTCTATGTGATTAGATCTATATTTTCCTCAAGCATGTCAACTAGATCCACTTCTCTCACCATGTATTTTCTTGAGAAGTGTTTGTAGAGGATACATAGCCCATTTCTAAGTCCTTGTGGAAGTGGTTTAAATACATGTCTTCAATGATTCCATAGGATTCTTTGGGTGTGTTATTCATGAAAGGTAACATTGAAAGCCAAATGAAAAATTGAATGCACACAATAGGAAACCATGTTGTTAAACATCTATATTAGTATCTATTGATCTAGCCCTCCCATGTTGTGAGAACATAAGTTGAAGGTCCTTGAACCTCTCCCGTGCATCATATTGATTCTCCCTATCCTTCTAGCTAAAATTAGTGAGTCAGTTCCTATTTTTGTTGTAATTCTTGGACTGTAGTATTCAACATGGAAGACCTCCAGAAGCCCCTCCCAATTGTTGATTGAGTTTGCAAGAAGTCACAAAATCCATTTTCCATGTCTTTCGTAGTGAAAGGGGACTATTCTGGGGATATCCCATAAATGGTAACATTGTTGATCTTGAACTTATTCAATTACTACAAGAATTCACCTACATGGAGGTTGAGATCTTGTAGAGTAGTTCCTCCAAAACATTTGCATAATTTCTAGGATGATGCAAAAAGTGTTCACCTATAATGTTGAAAATTTTATAAATTGATTGAGGTTTATGGTAGGAGGTACAACAAACTCCATAAATAGTCAGTCTTTAGACATAGCTGATGCATATGAATTTTCACAATTGATATCAAGTGGTGGTGGAACTAATGACCATATCCTCCTTGAGGTGGGAATCATGATAAGGACGCACTTGATTCATGGATCAAAACAAGAGGGATTTAGAAATATTACTCCTAATGTGGGTCATACCTAAGGAATACTTCATCTAGAATGAAAATATAAATATTATAAATAAACAAAGACAAATGAATGGATAGAATCAAACACATGTGAAATTAGTAAAAAATATTCAATGATAATTTGTGAAGGTTGATATTGGTGTGAACTTGTATGTACTAAGATTGTTTACTCGCTAGAATCCTTACTCTAACATTTCCCAAAATCTCCCTAATAATGGCACCAATTATTTTACTCATGAATAGTTAGATTTTATATTTATAGATGTGCGTCAACTTGTTTTTTCTGAAACTATATAAGTTTGAAGTATCTAAGGTTGTCTCCAACATGGTTCTTCTTTGTCAGGTAAAAGGACTACACATTTTGAATAATAAAGTCCAATTTTTACTTTAGTTGCATGATATTAAAAAAAACTAATGGATTATTTAATTATTGAATTAATGAATGGTTAGTCAAAATCAATAATAAAGTATGTAGATGCAATCATAAGCCATGTGTCATGCACCACACTCTAATATATCAAAGGATTCCATTTGATGATACTTATGAAAGGTATATATAAAGATATGCACTAAATGTTTATTAAACCCTACATGAAGAATGGAGAACTAAAAAACTACCATGCCTACATAATGAGTAAGATATAAGGATTAAATGAACCTTCTACTTGATTAGACAACTTTTATCACTAAAACCTAGTAGCTATAAATGAATTTTCACTGCTCTAAGTGCACTCTTTTGACATACATGATTAAGCATAAACATGGATAATCCATGGCCAAATAGTTAAAGCATAGACTCAATCACATTCACCATAAGTTATAAACTAACATGTAATAATATTAAGAAACCAATAATGTTCAGCATGCTATTTCACGGGGCCTACTCCCCCATGCCTGAGGTATAGAGGAATGCTCATCCATGATTAATTATTCTCTAATAGAATACAAGCAAAGAGGAAGTTCATGTTTTCAATTTAAAATTATATCCTAGAAAATAAGTAGAAGTATAGGAAGATGTTAGATGGCAATAATAGGTCCAAGATTTCTTCTGTAATGGCCTCACTTTTCATCATTCCCAATTAAGGAAGGACCTTAAAGGTGAGAGCTATTACCTAAAATTCCCAAGATCCATATTTTAACAAATAGCAAATAATAGCAAATAATTTCCATTAATTCAGATATTTTTTACAAGATGCTCTTCTAAGGGGTTACATAAACTTCCAACTATGGAACTGATGCACAAGAGAAGAGGTATCTAACTAATCATCCTTTACTTCACTTCAATGTCTTCAGTTGTTTTCACATGCTCCATCATGTCTTGCTATCTTCACATTTTCCCTTTAGCTAAAACGGTGTGAAACAAATAACGGATTAGTATATTGCTATACCGTATACATGCGGTGAAAACAAAATATCTGCATGTAGGTCTTACAACATAAACAACCATAGTACCAATGGACATTATAAAATTGAACATGCATTTTTTTCTAACTTCTAGACCCTTATCCTTTCACTATATGTGGTGTGCCCTCTCTTTAGGGGATCCTCTTTATGGGGAACCCTCTTTTTAAGTTTTTGGTCCCCATAGTGGACTCTCAAAACCTTCCTTTCTAGGCTTGGTTTTTTATTGGGCTTCCATTCTAGTCTTGGCTTGTGATGATCTTCCTTTCTAGACTTGATCACCATTCATTCCCATAATGATTTCTTTCACCCCATGCTCTTTAAATCACCAGAGATAATGATTTAGGGTTTGAGCAAGTTATATTTATATAAGATGATACTCACAGTGGAATTGTAGATTGCTGGAAGTAAATAAACAATCAAGCAGTTTAATTACAATCCATTTGGGAAACTTTGAAAAAACACATAAGTCATTTAAGGCGTGTATTCATAGGCGTAACCATGTATCTTTGCTTTCATACAGAATCATAAGAATACTTTAAACATATATAATGCAATCAACTAACCATAGTTCCTAAAAATCATTCAATCTTCATGTATGTATCTCTTAAAGTTTCATAAATCATATTTGAGACATATTCATCTAATATACATCCTCATATAGGGTTTAGGGTTGTATCGGGTTCAAATAAGGAATAAATGTATCAAACCCTAATTCCATCATACCATTCTTATTTAAGCTATTAATCCATATTAGACACTATTTAAACCATAATTAGCAAGTTAACCATTATAGATTATTTAGGGAAACTATCTTTTAATTTGGCAATTCAAGGTTATAATGATGAGGAAGATTAGGTTCTAAACCCTAACTATCATGTTTATGACTCAAGCTCTTTAACACATGATCATAGTTATTCAAAACATATCAAGGACTTATATCTTCACCAATTCAAACACATTAGGCTATTAGGAACATCTAAATCAGATCATAGGCATTAAGATTATCATAAGTTATGATTTTTCATTTCAAAACCTAATTATACATGTATGTGATTGTTGGCCTAGAAATATTAGTTATCATATCATCATTATCTTGGTTATCATTATACTCAACAAGGTCAGATAATAACATAAAGGAAAGGTTTTTAATGTTTTCTGTTCTTTACTATTAAATCTAGGGTTTCCATGTATCAATCATCATTTTAATACACATTAGGATACTCTTGGAATCAAGATTAGAATTTGATATCAATTATATTATATTCAAATTTCTCTCATTTTCCTGATAAACTTTCATATATAAATTGTCTCTATTTGAGTTGCCGATTAATAATTACAATTTTTACAATATATCTACACAACGACCAATAAAATATCGCCACATCAATGAAATCTAAATTTACTAACCTTTTTCTTAGCCGGCTCAGAATTGGGAGAAATGAGCTAGTCTTCCCTGAGTTTTGAACTTGTGAGTAGGAGTAACAGAGTCATTTGACTATGTTCCTTCCCTTTCATCACGTAGGGCGAATCCTGCCCGATGAGTCGGCTCCAACGCATCACCTACCTTGTTCCCTATCTACGCCAGCTCACCATGGGGTCCGAGCACCTCTAGGAGGCCTCATCGAACTTAACTATGCATTGGGTCAAGCTTAAAATGCCCAGAACAATGAGGATGGAAGGTTTGGAGGTGCGGAAGATCATGAAGGATTTTGTAGGTCTAGGTACCTTATCGTGCATTCAAGGGAGTAAAAGGGGTGTATGGGCACTCTCAAAAGGGTCGTGTTGCATTGTGGTTACTCAAGATCTTCAAGACATGGATCAAGGTTGACTTCATTCCTTGCCACTCATTTTCCATGTTTAGAAGAAAAAATAAGGATGGACGGGTGCGACTATGAGGGAGTCTGCATAATATCTCTAGGGCTTCCCATGGTTACACATGCCAATGACCCTAAAACCTTAGAGGAGAGGGGTATTGTGACCCTTATATAGGTTCTAGGCAAAACCATTGATATTAGGAGGAGGAAGACGATGAAGAAGAAGGGAATGTAGTATCTCCCAAGAAGGGTATACACCTATGTATTCATACAGTACCTTCACAAATATCTTTAGTTGGCCTCATTGTCTTTAGAATTCATTTCCATACAACATTAATTACTTTTTTTATTCCATCATTCCTTTTCCATAAACATGAGTCCAAAGCATTCCTTTTTACTTTCCTTATACTAATCCATTTCTCTCACACAGTTATGAAAAACACCCATGTCAAAAATATGCATGTTGTCAAAATGGAAACGTTTAATAGATTCCTATTATAGAGACACATATGTCCACAATTAATTACCAACTTTACACCAATGTCCATAAAAGAAATCATATAACTACATTGCACATATTGGATAATTTTATTACTAAATTGTTTCTCAATTCTTTAGGACTTGAAGTCTCAGTTATTCTTTTATCCCTCTCTTCAATATATTCCTTAAATCAATTATCCTTATTTCACGGAACTCATTAATATTTATCCCAATTTATATCTAACTTGTGAGATTTGTTGGGATATATTTTGAATGCCAAATATGCTCTTTTAGTATATCCTAAAAAAAGGTATACACATCAAATGGAAAAAACTTTTTATCCCAAATTCTAGAGTTCCCTTCCTTTTGTTATTATTTTCAAGTATACAAAAATTTAGACTGAGATAAAACTATTTGATGCCTCAAATCTTATGTTGCCATTCATTGCTGGCTAATTAATCCTTTAATTATCTAAAACATCCCATATCTTATTTTCTTTTGGTAACTTGCATATTATTCCAAATTTTAGTTATCTAGTAATTCACAAATCATTATTATTTGTCTATGCATGTAATTTCTTATTTCTTTAATTGGTTCCACAAGGACCTATTTGCAAGGAAAATAGTCTCATTGGCCTCACTCGGGCCATGAGTTGAATCCATGTCTCAAAGTGGATTATTATTCTATCAATCATGAAACCAGAGAACTTATTTGTCAATTCAAGCCTTATCCACCAAACTTGGGGATATAACATCTTGTGTAACACATATAGGTTTTCCACACCCGTCTCCTTCAGATTTGGATGATGGAACGTAGCACTCCTCAAGAGGAAAAATGAAAACTATTTCCCATGGTGAAAAAAAATCACTTTCCCCTCCTATTCACTCCCAGATGATGGAAATTTCCCTCTCTAGTGACCTTGGATGATTACACCTAAGCCTCTAGCATTGGTTTTTTCTAATTCTTGGTTGATTATTCAAAAAATTAATAGCGATCATGCTACGTTACGGGCACAACACAACATGCTCATCTCAGGCATGAATTGCCTTTGAGTGGAGACACCAACAAACAGCATGTGGTGCTTCTTAGAAGCAGGCCATGTTCCATAGAAACTCATGCTAGGTCAGTGAAGACAATGCACAACATGCTCAAAAGAGCACAACCCTTGTTGTAAGTTTGTAGGTGCTACTTGAAACATAGAAGCATGGCATGTTGGTCTTGAGCATGTCGTGTCAATACTAAGCATGTCGTGTTGTTTGTTGTAAAATCACATTTTGACTTGAAAAGTGTACTTATATAGCATCATACACGAGAGAAGTCTGAAATTCTTAGTAGTAATAAATGGGTGCCGATGAGGAATTCCTATAACGAAAATCAGGTAATGAGTAATTAAAACATTAAAAGCATTGGTCAGAAAAAGTCAACCTAAAAGGATCTATTAGAGTACATTCATGGTTGTCTTTTCTATGGTCATGTGCCCTCCTTATGGTAATGAGTGGAACTAATCAATGATGTCTTTTATCCTAGAATCTGGTATGATATGGAAATACAATGTGTTAAGATACTTGTATAACAAGTATGGGTCATACCAATAGTATTGGAGTAGACCATTGAAGATTTTTTTCAACAATGTAGTTCATCCATCTATGGGATAACATGCACGTAAGATAACTAATAAAACTGATTAACCAAGGAGATGCATAGTAGAGATTGTCATGAGTTGATCATCGAGGTAATGATCATAAATTGTGATTGAATTGTTATTGTAGAATTACAATTAAGAGAGGTAGTCGGCCACCACATTCTCACTGTCCTTATAGTTGTAGTTCTCTATATCAAAACTCCTAGAGGAGGAGTATACAATTGATTAGAAGAGGATTCTCCTCATTGTTACCATTAAATATTTGAATGGTGTGTGGTTGATGTAGACAATAGATCTGTATCCAATAGTTGGTGTTTTTTCTCCTTACCCTATCCAAGCATGTCCTCCACTGCATAGCCTCTTGTGTCACACATGATTTGGAAAGGGACCATACGATTTGGGTCTTGAATAATTGGTGCAGAGATGAGGGTGTTATTTAGACTATTAATGTCTTCAAGAATTTTTAGGTGAAGGTGAAGCTTGTATCCTTTCACAACAGGCCAATGAGGGGTTCTACAAATTTGGAGTTGTCCTTAGTGTATTTTCATTAGAAATCAACTTGTCAGAGGAAGCTTCTTACATCTCAAAATGACAATGATGAAATGAGGCATTACATGATGTTGACTTTTTCTTTATTACCCTCAATTCCATAGCAGGATACAATGTGGTCAAGAAGGATTCCTTCTCATACCATAACATAGAGATTGTCTTAGTTAAGAATGTATCATCTCCTTGCAACATGAAAGGATCAGGGGGTGGTGCTAGAAGCATTGCTCGAAAGAGTTATCATACACTAAGAAGTCATCCATGAATACCTCCATAATGTTCTCAATGTAGTCAGGTAGGATTTCCAAAATTCCACTTTGGGATGTAGTTGGGACATGGAAAAACCCAAATGGCATGCAATGGTAGATGAACATGACATAGAGACAAATGAGCGTTTTCTTTTATTGATTGTTTGGTAGAAGAGGATCTAGAAGAACACAAAGTATCCATATAAGCATTATTTTAATGACTAGTGAACCAATATTTCATCACCTAGAAGGGTAGTGAGAAGTGAACTTTTTTGGGGTAGTGTCTAGTTTGTGCTAGTTGATACACATCCTCCAATTCGATTATCTAAGTGGGAATGAACTAAAGTTTTCTCATTTTTTATGAATGTTGAGTGTCCTTGCGTCAGTACCATGTGTACCAGACTAAAACATGGACTTCCAAAATTGGGAAGATGATCATGCCATCCAAAAGCTTTACCACCGTCTTTCACTCTACCTGCTTCATGTTGGGATTGAGGCATCAACGTTGCTCAATTGAAGGGGTATGCTTATGTGTCATATTATCCAATGTGTGTACAAGTTGTGTACAATTATAATGAGGTCTTTGGTTGAGTAGACAATCACCCTTTTTATGGTGGAGATCTTGGAGGAGTTTTGTCACTTGGTCATTTTAGAGTGTGACCTTTATCTTGACTGTGTAGTTATGGGCTTCATCAATATAGGAACATTTCATTTCTATAGGTAGAGGCTTGAAGTCTAGCTAAGGTAACTACACACGAGTTAAACTTGTGATAGTGGAGAATGTGTTTAATTATTCAAAAGATAAACTTTTTGATAAGGTGGGAGTTTTGTCCAATCAGAGGAGAAAGTCATTGAGGGAGTCATCATTGAAGATCTCTAGATAAGGACAAGCTCAAGAGGGTCTGTATGCATGTAATGTATATTCTTCTATTTGGTGGTTGATGTTGTCAATGAAGTATGAATCCTTAGTAACTAATGGTCCATTCATGGCATCAAAAACCTTGAAATATAGTGGGTACACTAGATTTATATTGATAATTGATATGTTTTGCACTAGGTGAGTACGTGGTTCTCAAGGAACAACTTTTTTTCAAATTTAAACTCCAAATGACTAATAAGTCAATGGAAAATGGACCAAAGAGTCCATCCCTAACATGGTAATATTCAAAGAACAAACACAAAAACATAAAGGCTTAGCATATATGAACAAACAACAAGATAAAAAGCACCCATAATTCAACATTGAATGAACTTTATTAAATAACCTCATTTATTACATGATTTCAATACACAATGAGAGTACATTATACAAATATGCTCATGTACACTATCTAGGATATTCCAACAAGAACAAACTGAACACTTTCTCACCAACCATCAACTCCCAAACTATCTCTAAACCTAAAATATTCAAGAAACTAGTGGGTCACCACAAACGGCGTTGAGTACAAGGTATAAAGATACATATACCTAAGGTTTACATAATTTGAAAATATTTGAAGAAGTAAATAAACAAGAATCAAAGAGTCAAGTACTTAGCAAAAAATAAACTCTATATTTTAGTCAATTTACTGTATTATGCCAACAATATGGTGTGTGATAAGGCCTTTAACCAACTTCACAATGGAAGGGGTCTGTGAGGATGCTTAAGGCTCAACTCCATCAGCTAACCCTATTTATCAACATGGCCCACCCTATATTGACAACTCAAGTACAACATAAAACTATGTGTCCTTTACTCAAGAATACATGCAGGTGCATAAGTTATGTATAATGGACATCTAATTTATGTATACAAGTTATAAAAAAATGAGGCAAAACAATGAGTACAATTCTACATTACTACATGGAAATATGTGCAACTAAACAAGCATACACACATATCAAGTTAAAAGTAAAAAAACCATAATCATATAATTATCAAAGCTCATACATGATTTCAGAGATTCTTAACTTGACCTTGATCATATATATCACAAGAAACCACATGATTTAAATAAGATTACATGCATGTATTACATTCTCATCATTAACTATGGTTGTATGGAAACTAGTCCAGATCAGTGGACATGACCAGACCTAAAATTCAGTTTGGTTCAATATTGGACCGACTTTAAATTCAGTGTCATTCTTTGTCCTCCGTTTTTCAAGATTTCTATCCTCAGCCTGTTCTGGTCCAAAATCTGTCCACAGCAGTATAGATGACTATGCAAAATAATATAAAGTAATCTCTTTAAGATATGAGTTAAATTATATATATATATATATATGTTTATGAATGGTCATTGGAGTGGAGTGCATGCTAGTCAATTATAGGCATAACAAGTTATATATAAATTATAGGAAATATTATTACTATATGAATGAAAGTAAATATTAATTAGAATACACTACTACAGAAACAACGTTCAGTGTCGCTTTTCTGGGCGTCATTTATTTAGGAAAACCGACGCCTATAATATTAGACGTCGGTTATTTATGCAAACAGACGTCTATATTCGAAGACCAGCCAGACACGGGTACCGCTTTGTATTCAGCGTCTGCTGGTTATAATAGACTGACGCCTAAAATTGCCCGCGAAATCCAATTTTCTAGCGAAAACATTTTAGGTTACCTACAGCGTCGGTCTTTTAACAATTAACCGATGCCTATTTAAAATGAAAATTTGCGTGAAAAGTCCCACTTTCAGTGTCAGTTATCCTTCGATAACCGACGCTGATAATGGTTCCTGCCAAATAATTTAGGGTAAAGGTTGTCTAGTTAGGCGTCGGTGTTTTACTATCAACCGACGCTAAAGCATAATAGGTGTCAGTTTTGTAGATAACCGACGCCGTTGACCAACTTAATAATCCCGATCACCCGACTCTTCCCCCTTTCTTCCTATTTCATCGTGATATTGTTGTGCTACTGCCGTCGCCTTCCTGAAATCGCCCGACGACCCCGCTGCTGCTCGCCGCCGCTACTGCTGGTGCTTCTCCGCACACCGCCGCCACTGCTGCTGATGCGCCGCTGCTGCTGGTGCACCTCTACTCCCCGCTGCCGCTGCCGCTGCCGTTGCTGCTCTGCTCATTCCCGGCGCCGCTGCTGCTGGTTTACCACTCGCCGCTCTGCTCTCTCGTCTTCCGCCGCCACTGCTACCTCCGCTCGCCGCCACGCTTTCCACGCTAGCTCCAGGTAGCGCTACCTCTTTGCTTCCTTCCCCCTAGCTATTTACCAACATGCAAGCACGGCCATGGCTGTGTTGGCCTACCACGGCCGTGCTATCCAGCACGACCGTGGTAGGCCAGCACAGCCACGGCCGTGCTTGCTGTTGGTAAGGATATGAACAAATTTTTATGTAATGCTTTATGTAAATCCTAGGATATGATCAAATTTTTTTCTTGCATATATTTGTGCTTCTAATCCTAATGTTTGACTTAATTCAGTAAGTTTTGATGCATGTTAAACTTGTCAATTCTAGCATCCTAATTGGATTTGATTAAACCTAACATTGATGAAACACTAACATCAATTGTGATGAAACCCTAACATTAATTGTGATGAAACCCTAACATGTACATATCTATTATTGTGTTTGTTGTCCTAGAAACCCGTCCAAGATTTACTCATTAGGAGTAAATCTTGGATAGTCCCCGGTTTGGGACTGTTCTTGAACACCTAATCTCACTTAGGATGTAAGTGTATAATGTGTATTGGGCTTTCGAAAAAATTTTGGCAGCATTTCCCCATTTGTTCTCTAAGTACATATGTACTTAGAGAACAGTGGGGAAATGCTGCCGAAATTTTCTTGAAAACCCAATACACATTATACACTTACTAGTGAGATTAGGTGTTTAAGGATGGGATAGGTGGTACACATTTATTATATATAAGAATGACATCACATGTGTTTGTTGGCCTAGAAACTTGTCCAATATTTACTCATTAGGAGTAAATCTTGGATAGTCCCCGGTTTGGGACTGTTCTTGAACACCTAATCTCACTTAGGATGTAAGTGTATAATGTGTATTGGGTTTTCGAGAAAATTTTGGTAGCATTTCCCCGTTTGTTCTCTAAGTACATATGTACTTAGAGAACAGTGGGGAAATGCTGTCGAAATTTTCTTGAAAACCCAATACACATTATACACTTACTAGTGAGATTAGGTGTTCAAGGATGGGATAGGTGGTACACATTTATTATATATAAGAATGACATCACATGTGTTTGTTGGCCTAGAAAGTGAACAATCATTGTTCTTTATATTACTTGTACATTGGTATAAATTAGAATGAACAATCACTAAATTATATACTGTTTGTATGGAGTCCGGCTTCATTGTAGATAATAGGAGTAAATATTGGATAGTATGTAAGTGTATACCCTAATCTTGTCCTAATATATACTTGTTTTCTCTTTGATCATAGAATTGATAGATCATGGATGTCCATTCGCAATCGCTGCACCCCAGAGTTTATATATGGTCTTGATCAGTTTATTAGATTTGTCAAGGAACATAGGAAAAAACTTACAGATAGGTTCTACTGTCCATGTAGGCATTGCGGTAACAATTTGAAAGTCAAAACTGGTGAGGAAATCAAAAATCATGTCATGTGCAACGGGATTGTACAAGGCTATACAGAATGGCACTGGCATGGAGAGATTTCAAACTCGAAACCAGTAGATGTCGATAGAAGTGCTTGGGTGGAAGAAGAAATTGCCTTCGATGATGTAGATGTGAATGAACCAGTTCCAGTAGACATCGTTGATGCGATGCTGGATAGTTGTAGGGTAGAGCACACCGATCCACCTCCTATCTTTAGAAACATTGTGCATGATGCTGAGATACCATTATACACAGGTTGTGCTAAGTTTACGAAGCTTAGCACTGTGTTGAGATTGTATAAGTTGAAAGCTCACAATAGATGGAGCGACAAAAGCTTCACTGAATTTTTGACTTTGTTGAAAGAAATGCTTCCTGAAGGAAACGAGTTGCCAATCTCAACATACCGGGTAAAGAAAATGTTATGCCCAATGGGAATGGAGGCCAAGAAGATACACGCATGCCTGAATGATTGTGTATTATTTCAAAAGGACTATGTAGATTTGAAAGATTGTCCAAAATGTGGTGCGTCACGGTATAAATTGATGACTTCGGGGGAGTCCAAAATTGGTTCTCCTGCCAAGGTGTTGTGGTATCTACCTATAATATCACAGTTTCAACGCTTGTTTGCAAATCCAAAAGATGCGAAGAATTTGAGGTGGCATGCAGATGTTAAGAAAAATAATGATGGGATCCTACGACATGCGTCTGATTCCCCACAGTGGAAGAATATTGATCTATTTACCCCAAATTTGGTGAAGAAGATAGGAATCTAAGACTTGGGCTTTGTACAGATGGGATAAATCCATACGGGACATTGAGCAGCCAACATAGCACTTGTCCAGTCATGCTTGTTATATACAATCTTCCTCCCTGGCTGTGTATGAAAAATATATATGTTATGTTGTCGTTGTTGATATCGGGCCCTAAACAACTCAGAAATGATATCGATGCTTATCTTGAACCTCTAATTGATGACTTAAAGAAACTTTGGGCTGAAGGTGTGATGACCTATGATGCTTCAGGAAGAGAGACATTTCGTGTGCACGCTATGTTGTTTTACACTATTAATGACTTTCCAGCATATGGGAATTTGTCTGGATATAGTGTCAAAGGAGCTAAAGTGTGTCCTATATGTGAAGAAAACACTGATTCAATAAGACTAAAACATGGCGGCAAGACTGTATATCTTGGTCATCGAAGGTTTCTTTCAAAATTCCATCCGTATCGTAGGAAGCGCAAAGCATTCAATGGATGGATTGATGAACGAAGTGCACCTAACCCTATACCAGGGGATGCTGTTTATGAAAGAGTAAAAGACATTGTCAATGAATTTGGTAAGAAATCACAATGTAGTATGGCCACACGGAGTGACAATTCTTCATTCAAGAAGTCAATATTTTGGGATCTTCCTTATTGGAGTTCTTTGACAGTCAGACATTGTATCGATGTAATGCACGTTGAGAAAAATGTTTGTGATAGCATCATTGGTACTCTATTAAATATACCAGGTAAGACTAAAGATTGGATAAAATCCAGACTGGACCTACGTGAAATGGGAATAAGGTCAGAATTTACAGAATTATGTGAAATGGGTAATAAAAGAACATACTTACCTCCCGCTTGTTACACGTTGTCTAGAAAGGAGAAGAAAGCTTTTTGTGAATGCTTGGTAAATGTTAAGGTGCCACATGGTTACTCATCCAACATCCGTAGATTGGTATCAATGAAAGATCTGAAGTTGATAGGTCTTAAATATCATGATTGTCACACTCTAATGCAACAAATATTGCCCGTGGCAATTCCATCTATATTGTCGAAGCATGTAAGGTTTGCAATCACCCGACTTAGTTTCTTTTTCAACAGTCTATGCAGCAAAGTTATTGACCCTGATACTCTCGATAATTTGCAAAGAGAAGTGGTTGTTACCCTATGTCAGCTTGAGATGTATTTCCCTCCTTCGTTCTTTGATATCATGGTACATCTTGTTGTCCACTTGACTAGGGAAGTTAAAATGTTGGGACCAGTTTTCTTGCATTGGATGTATCCCTTTGAACGATACATGAGAATTTTTAAAGGTGATGTTAGAAACCGTTATCGACATGAAGGGAGTATTATTGAAGGTTATGTGGCAAGAGAGGTTATGGATTTTTGCAATGACTTTCTGAGTGGTAATAACACTCCTGTTAATGACAAGAATATTGAGGAGGGCAAAGGAATTTTGGGATCACGAGTGAAAGTAATCAGCCATGAGCAGTTGGAATAAGCTCACTTGTATATTTTACACAACATGGATGAAGTGAGTGTTTATATCGAGGAACATACCAATTTCATCAAGAGACAACATCCTCGAGCAAGTTCAATGTGGCTTTCTAGAGAGCATAATAAGACTTTTACTAACTGGTTTGAAGATAAAGTCTTACATCAACTATCTCAAACACCAAATGATATTACAGAAACTATCAAATGCCTCGCCTTTAAACCAAAACCGAATGTTATGTCTTATGAAGGGTTTGACATTAATGGGTTCACATATTACACAAAGTGCCAAGATGATAAGAGTGTCGTCCAAAACAGTGGGGTCACTCTTCAAGCGTCGACTATGTATTTTGCAAGTGCAAAGGATAAGAGTCCACGTGAAGCTAAAATGTCATATTAGGGTTTCATTGAAGACATATGGGAGTTTGACTACATAGATTTCAGAATTCCTCTCTTTAAATGTAATTGGGTTGATAAAACCAAAGGAGTTATAGTGGATGAATTGGGTTTCACTTTGGTGAACTTTGAAAAGATTGGCGAGAAGGGTGAACCATTCATATTGGCATCACAGGTGAAACAAATATTCTATATCGATGATCCTACAAATGATAAATGGTCAGTTGTTCTTCATGGTAAAAGACGGTTCATTGAAGATCCTATAGATGAAGAAGAGTACTATGATAAGTATGATGACTCCAGTCCATTCTCATTTGGGTTGCCAACTCCACAAAATATTGAAGCTAATGATGACTTATATGTGCGCGGAGATCACAATGAAGGATTGTTAATTGATAAAAGATCACAATTTTAGAGACATGTATGTTTATATTTTTTTACAAATGCTAGTTAATACAAATGCTAAATGTTTGCCTTTTTCTGGTTAATACAAATGCAAAATGTTTGCCTTTTTCTAGTTAATAAAAATGCTAAATGTTTGCCTTTTTCTGGTTAATACAAATGCTAAATGTTTGCCTTTTTAATGACATTTTCAGATGGCTGATCATGATGAGTATGATGTCCATGATGAGCATGAAGTCCATGATGAGCATGATGTCCATGATGAGCATGGCGAGGATACCAATGTATGTTCTAAAAACATATCCTGTATTTCTATAAAATTCATTATCTTCTAGTTATGTCATATATCCCATATTTCTATATTGCGCTAATTCAGTGGGTTTATTTTTGTCAAATTTTAGGTTGATGATGCACATGTACCCACTGAAGCATTGGAGAAACTTGATGCGCAACACCAAACACTTAACAAGAAAAGGGGCATCACTCTGTTGAAGAAGTCAATAGCGCTGAGTGGTAGTGGATCCAAATTGGTTGTGGAGTTTGATAATGGAGGAAATGCAATTGGAGTGAACCACAATAATTTTGTAAACTATCTTGGGTGTGTCACTCCAAGCCATTGTGGTGTTAAGTATGATAATTGGCATAAAGTTCCTCAGGGGAAGAAAGACTTGATATGGAAGGATTTATGTGTGACTTATTATTATTTGCAATTATATTTTGTAGATTACAAATTATATTATTTGCAATAATATTTTTGGATACTACTTAATAAGAATTCTATTTTACATAATCTGTTTGCATTGGATGAGAAGTTGCATCGTAAAAGTGTGATGCAACGCATTGGAAAGATGCTTAGGAACTATAGGACAAATCTAAACAGAGAATACATAAAAGTTGGTGATAAGAAGAAGTCAGCCCTTGAGCAGTGGAACTTCTTGGACAAAGAAGATTGGGACAATTTTGTTGCTTCAAGAAAATCTGAAGAATTCAAGGTATTAGGCATCACTCCCAATTTAATTAATATATGTTGTATTCACCTATTCAAGATTAACATTTAGTGCTACTAACCAAATCATTAATGTGCATACTAACTAGGCCCTCAGTGACGCGCAAAAAGCAAGGCGTGCACTGAATGTGCATGACCACACTATGGGTCTAAAGGGCTATGCAAGCGTTCGCCAAAGACTACAGGTGGAGTCTGCGGCTACTCAGGAGTCTACTCCTACTCAGGAGTCTGCCACACCCATGCCTCACCATGATATCTGGATACCTAGGAGGCAAAACAAGAAGGGTGAAATAAAGAAGCCCGTAACTGCTGAGGCGGCTGCGAAAATGGTAAAATACAACTCTTAGAGCAATCGTTTGAATATTGATTATTTGTGGTGTTAACTTACCAATTTCTGTTGATGGTGATTAGCGGGAGTTGCACGAGCAGAGGAAACAAGGCATGTTCATCCCTCAGGGCACACGGGATGAATTGACAGTTGCTCTGGGTAACCCAGAGTATCCTAGACGTGTTAGGGGTGCAGGCGCTGGTGTGGGCATCAAAGCATTCTTTGGGCCATCCCAGTGCAAACCCAGAGTGGGACTTTCACAAGAAGAGGTAACCTATTATTTTTTTAGAATGTTACCGCAAAAGGGAATTCAATAATAAGAAGCTAATGTTTCTTTTATCCATGTATAGGAGAATAAGAGAGTCGAGGATATAGTTGCTAAGAAGGTCAATGATATAGTTGTTGAGAAGGTCAAGGAAGAAATAGTGTGGTGGAAGGCATCTCAGGCTTCCAATCAACCTATGGCGACCCACTCTTCTCCTGATGCACAGACGGTGAGTAATCCTGGAGACCCATCGCCTAGCACGAATGCTATAAGTATTGTTTATGACATTGTAGCTAGTCTTTTCAAGATGATATGTTCGAAAGGTGATATGTATATATGTATAACATTCTTTACGTAAATTTGTAGGCATTGAAGCCATGCCGCTTAAGAATGCAAGACTATGTTGTTGTAGAGGCACATGCTTACCAGTCCCTTCCTGGGGCAACATTTCATGGGACTCCAATGCCACAGGGCTACGTTCGTGTGAGCCCGATATGTGTATTACCCGATTGGAGGGAAGCTGCATTGCCATATGCCCACCCAGATATTGATACACTTGGTGAGGCAGAAGGTGGGGTGATATTGTGGCCCAAAGCAGATGTCGTCTACACTACTGAAATTGTAAGATAAATTTACATTACTTTAGATTGTTAATGTGTATATATGAGGTCAACTGATCTGAAATTATATATACAAGTTAAAAAGAAGACACCCAAAGCACCTAGGCCACCACCTCCACTTCCTACATTACCAAGTTGGGTTCCAACTGACCTAAAATACCCGTTAGGTCCTGCTTGTAGGGGAATGGCAAGTTGGCTATGGGCACATAATATACATTGCCCTATAATTGTTTCTTTAGAAGCAGATTATGTAGGTCAATCATACAATAGCTCTTTATTTATACAAGATATTATTGAGCTGTTTATGTATGATTGGATGAATACATCAATGATAGAGACATGGATAAGGTGAGATCTTGTTTATACATCCATATACCTTGTATAAGATCCGGTGATCTGGTTTCTTATATATTAATGCATACGTAATACATGTTTTGCAGCTACTTAGTCGAAGATCAATGCAAACAATTTGCATTTGTTCATGTGGGTTTTTTGATTCCATCATTGATTAGTATGGTAGCTAAAGACCCTGATAGTGTTCAACAATATTGTATAGATGCTTTTAGAATTTTCGGTCAGCAAAAGAAGACGATAATAATAGCTCCATTCAATGTCAAGTAAGTTTACTTTATTTATAATTTGGACTGAAGAAAATTCCATTTTTATTGTGCATTTTGAGTTATTAATTTTTAACTTTTTTACCACTAGCGGTAGACATTGGGAGTTACTAGTTATTGTCCCCGTGACGTTCACTGTTTATTATCTAGATCCTGTGGGAAGTACATTGAACACTAAAATTGGACACATATTGAGAATGCCATTATTTTGGTGAGAAATATTTCATTTTTATATCCGTTAACATCTGTTATTACATTACTATTTAATTATGCAATTTACTGTGTTACATTAACATGTAGGGGTTTAGATGCATTCAAAAATGCTGGAGGAAATGTCCCAAGGAGAAAGAACCAGCCAATAATTTGGGAGAGCATAAAAGTAAGTTCCCGACTCCAATGTATATATTATTTATGTGAACTGTGCTTAGTTGTATTTTTTAATATTTTGTATGTTTCAATTTATAGTGCGCTACACAAGACAACGGCTGGGCATGCGCATACTATGTGATGTGATTTATGCAGATGATTATCCGACATGCCGCATTGGATATTAATACCATACATGAGGTATTATATATAGTCTCATTAGGTAGTATGAAATATATAAATCTTATTTTTATATTATTACTTATATATATACATCATTCTCTTTGCAGGTGTTTAAAACTGACCACACTATAGGTAAATGCTTAAAAAATGTACATGCTCCATATATGATGGAATCATTAAATGAAATAAGAGAAGAATGGGCAAAAGCCATACAAGCAGCGGCGATTGTAAGATATAATTGGGATGCTGATAGAGATGTTGAATGATATTTTGTAAATGAATAATTCTGAATGTTTATACATGTCTAAATGTTTCTACATGTATTTGAATGTTTCTACATGTGTGAATGTGAGAATTGAATTGATGTCTGAATGTATCTACTTGTGTGAAAAAATATTTGTTGATTTTGCAGGTTTGTGGCCTATTTGTAGTCTGATATCAATGGATGTCGTAAACCTGCAGTTCAAAAAACTAAACTGTAGGTAATCATCCTGTTGACCAGCCACAGCAGGCCTGCAAACTAATAAGAAAAAAAAAATTAAAGTATAAGCGTCGGTTATTTATAGAACACCGTCATCAAAGGCCTACAGCATCAGTTATTTGATAAAAATTGACGCCTAATTGGACAAACAACCTGACCGTGCAGGAAAGCACGGCCGTGGTGGAAAAGGTGTCACTTATTAGTATAAAACGGATGCCTATAGTCCTAAACACAGTCGTGCAGCGAAGCACGACCGTGCTTCTCCGTGTCGTCTGGGTGTATGGCATCGGTTGTTAAGTTGTTAACCGACGCAGAAAGTGTCCTAGGTGGTGCTCTTTTTTGTGGCGGGAACCTTATAGACGTCGGCCAACTATATATAACTGATGCCTATATGTCATATAGGCGTCGGTTAGAAAACCGACGCCAAAGAGTTCAACCTTTAGCGGCGCCCACATAGGCGTCGCTTGAAAACCGTCGCCAAAGGGGGTTAAACAACCGATGCCAAAGGCTGTTTCTGTAGTAGTGATATGACATGAAAGCTAGTGATTTAAAAATAAAGATACCTACAATTACATTTCATTGTATCATTAAAAAATTATTAAATACATTATATGTGAAGTTATAGTAGTGTGAAAACAATAATTCAAAATATACCATTAGCTACCATGAAGTGCTTGTGATTAAATGTGTGTGGATAACAAACAAAGATTGTTAAATAAAATAGTTAAAGGAATAAAAAATTCAAAATAAATCACATTACTTGTATTTTTTTATCTAAACAACAATGTAGTGAACAAACATGACTAATCATGCCAATACATGATTCTTTCAAATTTTTTAACTGTAAAAATTTTAGTCAATCCAGTCTCTGTCTGGTCCATCAATTTTTTGGTCTAGTCTGGACCAGTCTGGTTCTTATTTAGTCTAGTATCTAGTCATTTTTTTTACTTCTTCAGATATTGGTCTGGCCAAATCTTCTAAAATCCTCATATTCCACCTTCCTAAAACCCTATGGGGAGGAGGAGATAAAATTTAGAAATGTTAATCAATAGCACCAAAGTGCATTATCGAATACATATGCACATACATGAACATGTAACCATAACATACACCAGAATATTCCTCAATATTCAATATGTAGATTATTATTAAATGACTTGTTACAACATTTTTTTTAGGAGGGATGGAGGATCCTATGATTGGGATCCCCCGTCATCTATTAACTAAGCCACGTCGTGCATGGCAAGGTTTTCAATACATGAAGGAAACAACTAGATGAAAGAAAAACTATCTACTTGCCCTTGTCGTGCCATAGTGGCAGTTTTGTGGGCAACTTTGTTACAAACCCGACTAACAAAAGAAAGACTACAGAAAGAAAAAAGTTGTTGTAAGGTAGATATATCCTCAGCAAGGATTCCCAAATAATCTCTCCTTCTGGTGGTTTCTCCACAAGCCTGGACGACCTCAAGTGAGTTTGTCTCCACCTCTATATGTTCCACGCCATAGTTGCTCACCCACTGTAGTGCTATCCTCAGGGCAATGGCTTCTGCTATAGCTATCCTTGTGCCCTTACAAATATTTTCTCCCGCAACACCTATCAGTCTACCTTCGCTATCCCTCAGTACCATCCCTATCGTCGCCGTTCCGTCGTCCCCACATGATGCGTCCACATTGACCTTGATTCTCCCTTGCGCTGGCCAGGTCCATCTTGGCTTGACGTTGCTGCCCGGCTGCTGCGTTGCTTGATGTTGCTGCCCGGCTGGGCGTTGCTGCGTTGCTCACCCCTCCCCTACTATATCATGGCTATGGCTGTTCATAAAAGGAAACTGTTGTGCACCTCGCCGTCTTGGAAGACATGCTTATTGCGCCCCCTCCAGACAGACTAGATGGCTGCAACAATCATGTCTTTATCCTCTCTGTCCAGTGTCGTCCCCATGGTAACATTGATGTCCTCATCCTTATAATCATCCACCCATCTTTGTATTCCTTGGTCCATTTGTTCCCAGCATTCTGTCGCGTTTGGGCAGTAGAAGAGCATATGATAAATGGACTCCTCCGACATGCAGAGTTGGCACAGTCCCTCCTTAATGCAGTGGCGGTCAAATAGACTGCCCTTTGTTTCTAGTCCTCTGGTACAAATTCTCCACAAAAAATGGGAAACCTTGGGCACCCAACCTGCTCTCCAAATGTGGCGCCACAAACCATCTTCTTGTTGAGTTGTGTGTTGTCGAGCTTCCTCCCTCCCTAGCATTCCAAGCCAATACGCTGATCGGACTATAAACACTCCTTTCTTGGCGGGCCACTAAGGCCATGTGTTACACTAGTGTCGTATACTGAGTGGGATAGCACTTATCCTCTCCACATAAGCTGCCAGGAAACATTCCTCCAGTCTTTCTTTGTTCCATCTCTTCCCATCTGAGCTCATAAGGTTGTTCACCTTGTCGTAGGGTATTTCCTCCCCATTCGTAAACCATGCAAGGGTATCTTCCTCTCTTGGCAGCCATGTGTCTTCCCAGATGTTGACATCTTTTCCGTTGCCTATCCTCCATTCCGTCCCTTCGTTGAGTATTGCTTTCACTCTCCATAGACGTCTCCATGTGTAGCTGGGATTGTAGCCTCTTCTTGCTTCCCAAATTGTTCTTCTGTGAAAGTATCTGGCCTTCAGCACTTTGTTAACTAGGTAATTCGGGTTCACAGATAATCTCCATAGTTGTTTTTCTAGAAGAGCTTGGTTGAAGATGTGAAGGTTTATAAAACCAAGTCCTCCCATTCTTTTTGGCTTGCACATATTTGACCAGCTCATCCATGCTACCTTCCTCTCATTCCCTTTCGCCCCCCACCAATACCTTGCTATTATGCTTTGGATCTCATCTAGAGTGCCTGCTGGAATCTGGAAAATGCTCATCACGTAATTCGGGATTGCTTGTTCCACTGCCTTTATAAGGACCTCCCTCCCTGGTTTAGACAACATCTTCTCTGACCATCCTTGCAATTTCTTCCATATTCTCTCCTTGATGAAGCTGAAAATATGTTTTTTTGACCTCCCAATTATCGTTGGTAGGCCTAGGTATTTTGCGTGTCGGTCTACCTCCATGACTTTCAGCAGCCCCTTAAGATCTTCCCTCTTTGTGGAAGTCGTCCCTTTGCTGAAAACTACCTCAGTCTTGGATAAATTAATCTGTTGCCTGGATGCCTGTTCGTACTGGCTGATAATTTCAGCTATCTGCAAGCATTCTGACGAGGTTGCTCTAGCAAAAAGGATGTTGTCATCTGCAAAGAAAAGGTGAGATATATGTGGCGCCCCCTATACGGCGTGATGCCGTGTATGAGGTTGTCACGTGCCGCAATGCCTAACATAGTAGAAAAAGATTTGGCACATAAAATAAAGAGGTAAGGGGAGAGGGGGTCACCCTGGCGAAGTCCTCGTGATGGTTTTGTTCTCCTGGTCTGGTCTCCATTAATGGAAAACATGTGCTGGACAGATGTGATGCAATCCTGAACTTTATCCCTCCATTTCACCCCCAAAACCCATTCTCTCCATGACATGACTGAGAAAACTCCATTCAACTCTATCGTAAGATTTGGACATGTCCAATTTCAGAGCGAGGTTGCCTTTCTTTTTTCCTTTGTCCCTTTTCATAGCATGGAAAAGCTCATACGCAATGAGAGAATTATCTGTAATCAGTCTCCCCGGAATGAAGGCACTCTGATTTTTTGAGATGATATTGTCCATGAAAGGTTTCAATCTATTCGTCATCATCTTTGAAGCGATCTTGTACAGCACATTGCAAAGACTGATAGGTCTGAATTCCCGTACTGTTTTTGGTTTTTCAATTTTTGGAATCATCACTACCAGAGTATCATTTATGTCCTCCATACTTCTTTCACCTTTCCACCATCCCTTGATGTAGTTCGCCACATCCTGACCCACAATGTTCCAGTATTTTTGGTAGAACATAGCCTTCAGTCTGTCTGGTCCCAGAGCCTTGTTCGGGTGCATATGTTTATGGGCTGCCCAGATTTCTTCATCAGTGATATCCCTTTCAAGATCTTCATTTTGTGTCTCATCTATCAACCTCCTTATTCCCATTGTTGGTTGTTAAAACCCCGAAGGGTTACTGGTATGGAAAAGTTGGGAGAAAAATCTGGAAATAATAGCTGCAATATCCTCTTTATCTGTTCTAAGCACACCTTGCTCATCTTCCAGACCCTCAATCCAGTTCCTGCGCCTCCTGTTAGTAGCTTTTTGGTGGAAATAGGTTGTGTTACGATCTCCCTCCTTTAACTATTTTACTCGTGCACGTGTTGCCCAATACTCCTCATCCTTCAAGAGCCAGTATTGTAGTTCTTTTTAGATATCTTCAGCCTTTTGGAGCATCTCTTGATTAGGGGGGAAGGATTGGATTTTCTTGACATCATCTTTGAGTTCTTGAATCTTCTTTTTTCTATGCCCAAACTTTGTTGTAGCCCACGTTTTGAGGTGGTCTTTTCATGCATTCAGCTTTACCCTTAAGTCGTCACTGGTTGTGGATGCCCATGCTTCCTTTATAGTATCTTCATAGTCCTTCTCACCAATCTACATGGGTTTAAAAGCAAACTGACTTCTTCTCTTTCTTCCTTTGTTGTCTCTGCTATCATCTATCATGATAATGGGCGCATGATCCGACTCATGGATTGGCAAATGGATAACCCTACAATGGCTGAAGAGGTCTCTCCATCTAGGCTCACCTAGGTACCTGTCAAGCCACTCCTGAACCAGAGTCCTTTCAGATAAGCCCCTTTTCCATGTAAAAATATTTCCTTCAAAGCCAAGGTCTGCCAAACCACAATCATCAATGGTATCTCGGAAATTTTGCATGTACTTTTCTTCTTTTAGAGGGCCCCCTTTCTTTTCATCATTAGAAACAATCTCATTAAAATCACCGAAAAAAAAGCATTCGCTCTTTTGCCTCGTTCTTTAGTTTCCTCATCAAGTCCCATGTCTTTGTTTTGTTCTGCTGATCCGCCCATCCGTATAAACCAATTGCACGCCATCTGGCCCCTGTCCCAGCATCTTTTACAATACTAGTCACATGCCTGTTAGAGAAATTGATGATCTCCACCTCTGCATCTTTCCACCAGAAATTGATGCCTCCCGCCCGACCGTTGCTAGAGATACACATCCCATCTTTGTAACCACAAAATTTTTGTACCACTTCTAGATTTTTTCCTATAATCATAGTTTCCATGATGAAAACTATATTTGGACGCTCTCTCCAGCACCAAGAATGGAGAGCCCTACACGTGTCAGGGTCACCCAATCCCTGACCGTTCTAGCTACAAATTTTCATTGCTCTTCACGAGATTGGACACCGCCAATCTCCGCTACTTGGGTCCCTAAGGCCCTGTCTGTACTCGGTCCTCCTCCAATGGTTTGCTTTACTTTCTTCTCCCCAGATCTAGGGATTGTTTGGTCATCCAGATCCATTTCACACCATTCCGAGTTTCGATCTCTCTTCCCAGTCATTTGTGCACAAACCACCACTTCCTCTGTAATGCCAAGGTGTGCACCTCTACTCATCTTATAAACCCACGGTTGATGTCTCTTCTTTACTCGGTCCGAGATAACACCTTTCTTCGTCTTCTGACCCACTGCTTTTCTTCTTTGTGAACGTGTTACTACCCGGTGCTCTCCCATCATCTTTGAGATGTTGCTGCCTTGTTGTTTCTGTTCCTCGTGAGGCATTTCTCCCATCTTAGGACCACTCCCTATAGGCCGTTGTTCACCGAATGCTTGTGTCTTGGATAGGTACCAAGCTTGTGCCCTGTTGTCCTCCTTGTCTTCACCAATCAGTGCCTTTTCATCAATTCTTGTCGTCTCCTGGAGTGTACATATGGCCTCCCTTGTCTAACGCCTTGCCCGATGAATGCTATTAGGCCCTGACGTTGCCATGTCCCATGGGCATCGCGTTTCTTCCTACAATGCCTTTGCGTCATCCGCCGTTACTATCTTCTGGACTCCCTGCTCACCCCTTTCCCCTTGTTCAACAACCTCCCCTTTCTCAAGCACACAATCTGAATCACTCAAGACATCCCCGACGCTCCGCCCCTATTGGCAGTGTGACGTGTTGTCCTCCCCCTCTTGTTGTTGGCTGCCGCTCCACCCGTCCTTTGAGCCACTACATTGCGTGTTGTCCAACTGGGACGACGCCCCGTTGCTGTTGCTCCTGAATGTAAGTTTGCATCGCGCTGCCCCCGCGTACCTCCTATTATCTTGGTCTAGGCGTCATTGCTTCCATGACGATGCTTGCAGCCAATTCCCCCACCGCTGCTCTTGATTGTTCTCCGCCGTTGCAGTTTGGCAGTCCTTGTCGACGTGCCCTAACATCCCGCACACAAAACAAAAGTTTGATAGTCGCTCATATTTCACCTCAATCTCTAGGACATCACCTCCTTTAACCCTGATCCACAACAAATGCATCAAAGGTTTTGTGACGTCGAGCAAAATCCTAATACGGATAGAGGCGTCCCACCCCGTGCCGTCGGATTCGACATGTAACACCTTGCCCACCCGTCCAGCAATCTTGCGGACTATGTTGTCTCCTCTATTTCCTAGAGGGAGACCATACAAACATATCCAGAAAGGGCTCTTTGTGATGACGACTTGTCCCGGTTGCTCTTCCTTACAGATTTCTTTGAACATCAGCAGCCGCCCGTCAAAGTTCCACGACGCACAGTCGATCACTCTCTATATGTCCCGCCAGTGCGTAAACTGCATGATGAAGATGTCCCGCTCTAGCTGCTTGAATTCCACCTTCTCCTTCATGCTCCACGCCTGTGACAAGGTACGTTCCAAGGCTCTGAAATTGAACGTGTGGTCTGTCAATAACTTTCCTACCAAAGCCAATTTCGTGAGATCTTCTTTGTCCACACTGCCTAGCGGTTGGACCTCAATGGGTTCTTCCTCCTCTTCCATCAATTGGAGACCTGCATATCTGTCCTATAACTCTGCTTCCATCCTAGAGACAAAACCAGAAGAGAAACCATCCACTTAAACCTAGAAGAGAAGGAACCTTAGAAGGGTGGAGGGTTGTCTATGGCTTGGAACCCTAGTCGCCAGATCGACAGGCTACAAGGAGAGGGGGATTCTAATTGACTTGTTACAACATGAAAACATTGAAAGGAGATTTTACAACTATATAATCATGTATGCTTCGAAGATCTTACACAATAGGTACAACATATACTACTTCTCAATTCTCATCTTTCATTCCATGCTAGTTATGAACCTAAAACATACATGAAACAATAGATTAATACACGAGGTGTTGTGTATGTGTGTAGAAAGATACTTACATATATGCTTGCATGTTTGAATAATTTGATAAAATTTAAGAAAGACTAAAAGAAAACATTTTTATGGAAGAAATAAGGAAAACCATTATTTTATTATGGTTTTCCTTATTTCTTCCATAAAAATGTTTTCTTTTAGTCTTTCTTAAATTTTATCAAATTATTCAAACATGTATTTTATTTGCCTTGTGATGAGAATTTACTAATAAGTGGTGTCATGACTTTATAGTTACTTATATGTTGGGCTCTTCCAACTTGGGATATGGGGATGTGTTGACCATATATTTATACATAGAGAGAGAGAATAAACACTTACTAGCTAAAAAATATTTGTTTATTTGTTTTGTTCTTAGTGACATGTCAAAGATCATAGTACATCCAAGCAATATTCTCAACTAATAATAAGCAAAACATATTAGCTAATTTCATAAAAGATAATTAGTAATATACTTACATAAATCCCACATACATGACTTCAGAGATTCTTAATTTTCTTGGATCATCTACATCTCTAGTCATCACCTAATTAATAATGGTTAATTACCATTAATATATAGTTCATCATTATTCTTATAGGGCTTAGTCAAACCTAGGTTCAGTCTCATCCTAGGTTGGTCTCTGATATAATTATACTAAAATATATGTTTTAAATTAGGTTCTAGAACTAAAATGAGGTTAGAGGCACTTATTCATGTCTTAATGAGAAAATACCTAGTATTTTGGCATAATACTCATTAAAAGGGTTGTATTTAGCTTCCAAAAGGCATTAAGGATCAGAAGTATATTTATAATATTTAATATCAATAATTTTCTACTTATTTCAACTATATGAACCTAAAAAGAAGAATTTAATTCAACATTTAAAATCATCAATAATATTGTTCCAAAAGTCTGAGATTATGTTGGGATCATTTGATCGGCAATACAGATGGATACCATGCAACCCATCATGGATTGGCAACAACTCTTCCCAGTAGATGGTCCAGTACAAGGGCCTACTCGACCCAAGGTTGGTTTACTAGATTGGATGTCACCCCTCTCTTCCCCACTGTCATGTCCTCTAGCCTATGTGTGTGTGAGAACTATATTTCATTGGATGACTCAGATGTTGGCACGGTCATGGTCTTACTTTGCTCCTTCTCATTGCTCATGAAAATTTCCTTCACAATGATGAGAGGATTGCAACAGATGAGATGAGTGTAATGGATGATCCTCTAGGAACTCGAAGCTCCACAATTATATCACATGGAGCCTCTTTCACTACTCGATGACTCCAAAAAATGCTTCTAGAGACTCAACCACTATATGAACCTCCCGATCCCATCCTTCTAGTTCCTTAATCTACATGGGGCTGATTAGACTTGGTACGACCACTTAGAGGTGTGGAGTGCCAAGAACCGCCATGGCCATGTCTGGTTAGCACTTCTAGGCATCTATAACATCTTCCTGGTTATCCTCTCTGCCCTCATCCTCCGTATACCAGGGCCCACATGCGGTTCCCTTCCTCTATCAAAAATTGAACATGTGGTTCAGTAATGTGTATCATCATCACTTAGAACTATAAACTTAAAGGAGTCGTCAGGTAGTGGTAGGAAGGCGCTAAAGATTGATATCATCCCTTGACTTTGCTTATGGAGTAGCACAACTAGAAGAAGGGTGGTATTGAATCTTGTCATAGCACAACTAGAAGACGGGTGGTATTGAATCTTGTCATCCTTCCTCCATAGAGAATCTTTATATGTCTACAATATGGGGGTTTTAGGGTGTTTTCGATGTCTAATGAGGAAGTCTTAAACTAGCTCTTTGGGTCCTCCAACCCCTTCCAGGTCTTCTGATTTTTACTACACACAACAATGGAACAAGGTGGAGGTAAGAACTGAACTCCGTCACCTCACATCCATAATCTACAAGACAGGGATCGTTGGAGAGATCCATGATTGGAGGAGCTTAAGGCACACTCCAATTCTCAATGTCATTCCCTCCACTTTGGATGTGTAGCACCAGGGCACTCACTCTCTGAGGTACTAACTTTCCAATAAGAGTTTGTTTCAGAAGATGATTTATGATAATTAGATTACTTAGTTTAGGGTTTGAATGGTTCCACGAGCCCAAACCATGACTTCGATATAGTCACATAGCCATTTTCATAGGAGTGGATGTGTGATACATAGTGCAATTAAAATTACGTATGAAATCATATGAAACTCTAATGCTTTAATGAAATATCAAATTTGAGATCATTCACTAATGTCTCATCAAAATGCCATGACATTTAACCATTACTTCATTACCATATAAACTATCATTTTGCCAATTTTGAAACCAATAGTCCAACATTTGTTTATTAAACTTAGTTCCTCACATGACCTCATAAATAATTGTATAAATCTTGCATAAAATTTAATTAATCATCAACAATTGATCAAACAAGTTCAATGTGCATCATTTCAGTGAATAAAACCTCAAGATCATCATTAAATTTTTTGAATCCATGTAAAATTCAAATGGACACCTCACTACACATTAAATAAAGATTGATTTGTAGCTATGTTAACCATCTCGATATACATATATGGTCATGTATCATAATTATTGGCCCTATAATGGCCACATAGTCATATTTTGGAGTTAAAAGAATCCATGATTGAATAAAATTGCCTCAACTTGGGATTGACCAAATGCTAAATATAATGAACTTCAAATACTATATTGAGTATGAAAACCCTAAAATCAAGGTCATTATAGGTCTGGCTCAATTCAGTTTGGTCTAGATTTGGACTGAGGTATAGTCCTATCATTTACCCTAAATAGCTTCAATTTAGGTTTTTGGAAAATTTAGGTTCCAATTTACATGATTGATGACCTTTTACTAACCTACGGTTCATCAAGTTGGTGTGGTTCAAGTTTCATGTCATTCGGAAGTTCCACCTATTTTAGATGACAAGTTCAAGGTTTAAGTCACTTATATACAATTTAGGGTTAAAAGACTCACAATAGGGAAACAAGGTTCATGATTCACAAGGTCAACTTCTGCAAACATAGAGGATGATTTTGACCAGCAAGATTGGGACATGAAGTACATATCAAGATTAGTGAAAGTCCCATAGTCAAGGCATCGGATTCCAACATATTTAGCATGCGTTCATAATCCTACATATGCAACTTATATCATTAGGGTCCAATGTAACATCCTAGGATATCAGGTCTTAGATAAAATGATCTTAAATGAAATTATTAGACTATCATATCACCAAGGTGCACCGCCTTTTCAGGGCACCTATCACTAAAGGAGTCTATAATTAAGCATGCTCATCCCATAGTACTCCTAGAACAAGTGACCAGTGGGAAAGTTTATCTGGCTTGTGTGTGGGTGAGGACTAAGCGCACAATTCAAGTTAGTGGTGGTTTGTGGGGCTAGTCATCATTCCTAAAATTCTACTATAGCCTTGCATAGTGGGCCTACTTCTTGTAAAATGGTATCATTGCCTAGCTATAGGTGGGGCCCATATGGGCACGTGGCATGCTAGTCTTGAGTTGTGTGGTCCAAGCATGTTGGAAATGGTTGTCCATCATGATGTATCCATCCTTGTGCCAGTCTTCTGTTATCAAGAGCTAAGTTTCCATGATCCATTCTAGGTTTGCACTAAAATGGGAACATATTATGAGTCCATATAATTGAGCCATGACAAGGACTTCTATAGTCTAAGTGGGGGAGATTGTAACATCCCAGGATTTGAGGCTTGGGATAAAATTATCTTAAAACAAAATATTGGACTATCATATCACCAAGGTGCACCTCCTTTTTAGGGATCCCAACACAAAACAACTCTATGGTTAAGCATTCTCACCCTAGAGTAGTACTAGGATGGGTGACCAAATAGGAAGCTTATCCCTAGCTTGCGTGTGACTGAGGACAAAGCATGTAGTTTAGGTTAGTGGTGGTCTATGGGGTCATTCTTATTCCTGAAACTCTGCTAGAGCCTTGGGTAGTGGGCCCAGGTGTTACATTTAACCTGTGAACTTAGTTGGATATCCACATCAAAGTTACTAAAAAGAATAGAATGAAGTTTGATTTGATAGGGGAGAGCACAAGAATTAGACTCATATTGAGATTAGGACAAAAGAACATGTGTCAAGTCACAAAAGGTTACATTAGGAAAAAACTAGTGGGTATACAAAAATCCGAACATGGCAAGTACTATATTGGTTGCTTAATGTTCCATATGGATTCATCCTGTCAGTACAAAGTCCAAGTCTTAAATTCCTATCTTCTTCACCAAATTAATGATATAGAAATCAATCTTCTTTCATTGTGGGGAATCAGACATATGACATAGCATACAATCATTGTTTTTCTTTACCTCTACATGCCAAGATAAATTTTTTCCATCTACAACATTAGAAAAAAAGTGTTGAAACTGGGGTATTATAGACATATACCACATCACCTTTGCAGAAGACTCTATTTTGGTCTTACCCGATGTCGTCCTTTGTACCAAGATGCCCTACAGTTCGAACATTCTATCATATTGATATAGTCCTTTTAAAACAACACACAGTCCTTCAAGCATGCTTGTATCTTCTTAGACTCCATTCCCATTGGGCACAACATCATTTTCATTTCGTATGTTGAGATTGGAAGCCCATTTCCTTCACGGAGAATTTCTTTCAACTAAGAAAACAGAGAAGTAATGTTTTTGTAACTCCATATATAGTTAGCATTCAGAGTATACAATCTCAACACAGTTCTCAATTTTTTAAACTTAGTACAACAATTTCTCATCGTCATGCACAATGTTTCTAAATAAGGGAGGTGAGTCTGTAACATTTACCCCACAACTATCTAGCATCGTATCAATCATGTCTATTGGAATTGGTTTGTTCTCATCAACATTGTCATCCATTTATTCTTGGATACAACTATGACTACCAACATTTTCTAATCTCATACTAGGAATCTCTTCATGCCAGTACCATTCTCTATAGCCCTATACAATCTGATTTCACATGACATGATCTATAATTGTCTCAACAATGTCAACTTTCAGATTGTTGCTACAATTCTTATAGGGTCAATAGACCCTATCTTCATGTTGTTTACTATGGTCCTCTGCAAATATTACAAACTCATTGAGACCATAAATAAAATTTGGAGTGTAGTAATTTGGTTTAGACATTCATGATCAATCTATTTCTATATGATCAAATGGGAGACAAGTAGCTTATCAGGTTCTAGATAGTAGTTAATTTTAAGAAAAAATATATTTGAATAATTGATCCCTACTCATCTAGTAGCACTCACATTCATGAATGTGTACCACCTATCCCATTCTAAAGCACTTCAGGTCACTCATAAGTGTATAATGTCTGTTCGATTTCAATAATTTTCAACAACATTTCCTTGTAGTTCTCCAAGTACATCAATGTAGATGGGCAAATACCCACCTACATATGTACAAAGAGATAAAGGGGAAATGCAGTCAAAATTCATTGAAATCGAACACACGTTATATACTTGCATCCTAAGTGAGATGGAGTGCTTAAGAATAGTCCCAAATCGAGGAATATCCAAAGTTTACTCCTAATGAGTAAATCTCAGATGAGTTTCTAGACCAACAACATGATTTAGAAATTAGGGCTTTGAATATATGATTTACATATTACATGTATACATTAGTGTTTACATATTAGGGTTTATTCACAAATTAGGTATTATTCACATATTAGTTTCAATATCTCAAACTCGGCCATACATGTTCATTGCCATGTTACATCATACAACATGAATTCATTTAAACTTAGTGTGACACATCACCATTGAATCAAGGATCCAATTATTAGGATATCTACATAAAAATGGGAAATCATATGATTCAATCAATATAGTCAACATAAACATCGACATTGTCGATTCAAGTTTGCAAGCATAATCATTACATCATTGATGAGATCCTATTGAAGTTAGGTGCCACAATCATCATAAAGATACTAATTTTATAGCATAATATAGCATGAATCATCATTCAATACATAGTTACATATATTCATTTTCATCACAATCTTATAATTCATCACAATCTAATTAATTTTCATCACAATTAAATATGGTTTTTATTAATTTCATCAAAATAGGATACCTAATTATCTCCATCTCCCTTCCACCTCTCCTCGTTTCTCCTCTCCTCTTCCTTCCCATGCCCTAGTATGATTTCTTCTCAAATATGAGAAGAAATTGTACTAGGGAAGGGGAAGGAAGATGGAGACATCATGGAGACATAGGAGCAAGGAAGAGAAGACGGAGGAGGAGAGGAAACCCACATCCAAGGAGGAGGAAGAGGAGGAGAGGTTGGAAACAGAGGAGGAGGAGGAGAAGCATGTGTCACTGGTGAAGGAGGAAGAACAGGCGGGGAGCAAAGTCAAAGTAGGCATCACTGACGGGGAGCAACATCAGAACATGTCTCATTGTCAGGGAGCAAAGTTGGAGCAACGTCAAATGACTATTAGTAGCATAGGGGACCAGAGAAATGATAGATCAAATCATTAGAGTGCCTGATTCCAAAGAGTGCAGGTAGGGGGAAGAGGGAGAAAAGGTCAATTGCGGGGTTAAGTAAGACATATACCATTGATTATAAAAAAAACTAATGATCTAGGATTTAGGTCATTGGTTGTACATAAATAACTATCAGCCAAAACACTACTTTTTTGTCAGTTGTCTATGACAATCTACTGCCTAACCTCACAACACAGTGATACCTACACCGCCGGTCATGGTTCGGACAATGCACGTAAAACATCAAGTGAGGGTGGGAAAATTTTCACGGGACATGACGTGGAATCTTTGTCATCGATCATTTTAGTAACAATCAATGAGAAATGCAATTATTTCCACACGGATAGATGGCTCATACACCTCTTTATTCTGTTGATTATTAAAATAATAATCTCTGATGTAGGGTTTTTGGATGCAAATTAATTTCTCGAAGTTTTTTTGTGCAAAATTCTATTTTTGTGACATATAGCGTCGGTTGCTTTGACAAGCAACCAATGACAAAAAAAGGCATTGTAACATACTGAATTTGGGAATTTTGTCTTTTGACCCTATTTCCCATCTTTTCCTTTCATTTCTATCCTTATTGGCCTTTCTATTTAATTAGTGAAATTTATAGTGGTTTAGTGAACATTTATTCACTAATTGTACCAATATAAGGGTTTATGCATAAATACCTCAGTGAAAGCTTAATTACTATAATTAAGTGCTCTAAACCTGAATCTAACTTTTTGATATGATTTTAAACCATAAAATGAACCTAAGTTTCAAATTTGATTCGATTTGGATGTTTTTTGTGCAAGTTATGCAATTTTAGGTATATTCTGGACTTTTATGGAATTTACCCAATTGGGAGGTTTTCTTTGCAAATTATCAACTGCATTTGAATTCTTAGATATTCCCTTACCATTAAAGAGATTTAAACTGTTAGAGAACCTAGTTTCACCTAGGTTCGATGGTATTTCTTTCCAAGGGCATTATAGGGATTACCCTCTTTATAAAGATGTTTATCCTTAAACGCTATCGACCTATGAGGTTATTTATTTCTTGAAAAATGGTGGGGATGGCCTAGAAGGATCTATGGGCTCTTAGGACCGAATTTTGATATGCATGAAGCCTATATGAGTTGTCCTCTTGCATAGCCATCAATCCCTAGGATAAACACACATGGAAAGTCCCTTAAGACACTGCATGCTTCACCTCTCTCTTTATATAGCCATGTATACCCCTTCCCAAGTCACAATTCAAAAACTCTTGATCTCCTTTTCTTTCCTCTAGCTTAGATAATAGTTCCTTCTGTATTTTTCCACGAAGTTTCTATCCCAAGGTAATAGAGGGAGCCTACCTTAGTGAAGAAGGCTCCTAGGGCTTCCAAATTGCTCTATTAGGGTTTCTAAATCTCCTCCTTGGTAATTTCGACCAAAACTAGTAAGTTTTCTCCCTTACTTCCCTGTTTTCATGTTTTTCGTATTCCTCCCGCCTTCTTCCAGGTCAGAACCATGACCTTCCATGGTAAAACTCCACCTAGAACCCTAAAACACCTCATCTCTATGCTCTTTTGCTAGGGTTTATCACGTCTAAGTTGAGAAGGTGATCTTTATCCAAGAAAGGAGCTAGGCTTGGAGCAACCAGACCTACTAATCTCGGATCCTTGCTGTTTGGACCTTCTTATCTTCCCTAGAGGCGAGTTTCATAACCCACTTCTCATATATTGCTTGCTACATGCTTAAAATTCATGCATCTATGTTTAAAATCGATGATTTCCATCTCTATTTACCATGTTCATCTAGGGTTTTGGTTTCTTACCAGTTTACCTTCTCTAGAAGATCTAGTTTAGATAACTATTAATCTAAAACCATGATATTAGGTCGAATGGTGTTTTCCCTCCCTCTCTCTCTTTGCTTATCTCGTTTGGTTTGATGATGTGTCGATTTCTGATTGGTCGAATTTCAATAATTCATAACTTTTGATCCCTTTGTCCAAAAACTAAAGTAAAATACATCCTGAACTTAGAAAAACATTTTATTTTCAATAATAATATTTCCAAGTATTGGTTTTGAGTTTTGTCGATGGTGGTTTTCTATAAAATGATTTAATCACTTAAAAATCACCAAAAATACACTCTAATCATCGTAACTCCAAAATATGAAAAATTATACGTTTTCTTAATCATAAGAACCTAACTAAGTCTATGGTGATGTTTTCATAGTCTAAATCGAGGTTTTTCTATAAAAAGTAAAACTATGGATTTTCTCTACCTTAATGCATATATATCATTCTAATACATGTATACGAATTGAAAATAGGAAAATTTGATCATGGACTCAATCAAGTGATGAAAGTGGGTAATATGAATCATAATGAAAGGTATGTGCTATGTATTTGCAATCCCTCTTTATGCATGTGCATTTACACCTTAAGTTGGGAATAATTGTTCCTTAACCTATTTTTCTATAACGAGGCTTTATTAAACCCTATTTCATATACTCTTGAATCTTTTGCTATACTTGCCTCATAAATCAGTTTCAGAACATTATTCTTGGGTCTTGGAACCCCACCACCAAGTTGTAATTATATGATGATTTATCTTGCCACTTTACTATTTATTGATAATAATGGTTAATTTGGCTATTTAACTATAGTAGTGGTACTTATGTACAACCACCCACAGAGGGCATGTAAATAATCGCCTTGGGGAACGTCTTATTCTCCCCCTGGGGAATGTGTTATTCCTCCCCTATACTATTTGATAGGTGATTGGGAATGTATGAATTCTCCCCTCACCTATAGGTTGAGGTCCGGTAGGTGCCTCAACCCTACTTAGTTAATGTAGTCCAATTAATATCATGCATGCTACTTCTTATATGTTTTGTAATGGTAAGAATCTATTTTGTTATGTGCCTCATTCTCTTGGCCCTCTCATCTTATGATGATTCAATATATTTATGTTTCATATGATTTCCTTTTCTCTTGTACTTATTCATTATTTAACGCATACCTTGTTTTCCTCTCCGCTTTGTTGGGTGCTTTCCCAACCACCCAGGTGATGAGCAAGGTGATGAACAAGAGAAGGAGTATATAGCTTTTGGCTTGGACTCAGGTGATGGAGATGTTTCTTGTAGACAAGATTGTAGTAGTCTAGACTTCCCTATATCTAGATCCTGATTGTGTGTCTTGATGTAAACCCTAATGGAAGAATTTGATGTATTTTTTAAACCTTTTATGAAATTGAATATAGTCAGTTATTTTTTATTCCACTACTTTCTAATGGTGTTTTGTTTACTATATTTTAGTAAAGGGGTGATTTCACTATCCTTACAACATGGTATCAGAGCCCATGGGAGTCAGTATCTGACTATTTCAGTTTTGTCTCCCTAATTAGAATCCATGCCTTACATAGTTCCTTTAGGTGACATGGTTGCCCTAAAGTTGATCTATAAATGATGAAAGGTTTATTTAGGACCCTATAGTTCCACATTAGTATCATGATGAATAAAACCCTAAAATACTCATAACTAAAATATGCATAACTTAATGTTGTTTAGGTTTGGCTTTAGGAAACTATTAGGGCATGAAGTTGAAGCAATGGTGTCTAGAAAGGATCAGGTTCTGGGGGTTGGCAATATTTTCCTCCGTGCCACTTGTTTGGTTTACGAGGACTCCTAGATCCATATGATATCGGCCTGGCCTAAGCTGAAATGGATTGTCTGAAATAGTTTTCTTTTAGGCAATAGTGACCTTAGGCATCTATGTTGTATATCTTTGGGAATCCAAAGTTTTAGGTGTATGATGACTTGTTTGAGGATGGATACCAAGATAGTCTCCTTATGTCCCTTGGGGTCACATGTTTGGATAGTTTATCCCTAGAACCTAGACTATAAAGTTTGGGGTTGAGTGAGCTATCAGAGTGCACAGTGGAAGTGTGATGGATCTTGTACATGGTTTAGTTAGACTCATCCTTTAACCCTAGTATAGTTTGGCTTGATAGGTTGAACCCTTTAAGGGGTGGAGTATAGTTAGTTTGATGATGTTGGGTGGTTAGATTTCAAGGACAAAATCCTCTTTAGGGGGATGGAGCCCTATGACATCTTGAAATCTATCTACACTATCTTTAGAAACCCTAACCCCATACTTAGGAGGTTGTTTTGTTTGAAACCTTAGTGGGGTCCAAACAAGTTATAGTTATAGCCTAACGTGCTTGTTTATATATTAATGAACATATAATGATCATCTGAGGAATAATTTATATGTTCAAACCCTAATGAATACCTAATGAACATAATATGAGTAACTCACATATTTATCCTAATGGATATGCATGGTGTGGCCCATGTCATAAACCAATAAACCCTAATGAAATGAAAAGTAATATAATTGTAACCTAATCTTAGACTTAATACATGCTAAGTAAAATTTAGTGATCACATTAACTTGAACCCTAAGTTGTAATCATCTAACCTTAACATATACATCCTTATTGCCTTTCATGATACATTAATGACCTTAGGTTTCATAATCAGTTAACATACTTTTATACACATAAATGATATATATAATCATCTAATCACATATTAATCAAGTCATCAATATGAAATGCATAGTATGTTACCTTATTATCTAATACACAAACGATTAGTCACTTAATGTGAATCAATTTGTAATATGCCTCACCTTGATCATTAAAATACATGGAATGGCTTCAATATGAATATGAAGTGATTTGATTCACATAAATGTGAAAATAAATAATATAAATAAATATGAGAAAATGATTAATGATGACATAAATGTGAGCAATAAAGATAATGTGGTAATGAGATAACATTTAATATAAATATATGTAATTGATGTGACATAATTTGGATTGAATGAAGAATTAATGACAAATTGAATATTTCACATAAAATAATTTGTTATAACTTAATGTGGTGATAGTATAAGGATAATAAAGTCAAATATCAAAATATTAAGTATAATGATCAAGTATATTGAGAGAATCGAGTAACCCATAATTTTACTAAAATTCTTAGTAAGATAAATGAGAAATATATATATATGATGTTTCATGGATGATAATGAAATATAAATTTCTTGGTAATAAAGTGATTATGACATGCCATAATTAAAATAATGGTGATAATGTGATATCATAATGAATATAATGTTAATGATCCAGAAATGTAAATAATGTTAAATCTCCTAAAAAGAATATCTAAATAATGGAACCTAGGTGATCCTTGAGAACCTAACCTATGTCAAGATGCTTGTGGAGTATATGTTGATGAATTGTTTGATGGAAGTTAAGGTTGGAGAAATAACCTGATGTTTTGTGATGAGATGTTGCACACTAACCCTTCTCTTCTTGCTTGTGATTTCGGGGACGAAATCCACTTTAAGGGGTGGAGTGTTGTAACATACCGAATTTTGGAATTTTTTTTGACTCTATTTCCCATCTTTTCCTTTCATTTCTATCCTTATTGTCCTTTTTATTTAATTTGTGGAATTTATAGTGGTTTAGTGAACATTTATTCACTAATTGTACCAATATAAGGGTTTATGCATAAATACCTCAGTCAAAGATTAATTACCATAATTAAGTGATCTAAACCTTAATATAACTTTTTAATATGCTTTTAAAACATTGAATGATCCTAAGTTTCAAATTTGATTCGATTTGGATGTTGTTTGTGCAAGTTATGCAATTTTAGGTACATTCTGGACTTTTATGCAATTTACCCAATTGGGAGGTTTTCTTTGCAAATTATCAACTGAATTTTAATCCTTAGATATTCCCTTACCATTAAAGAGATTTTAAACCGTTGGAGAACCTAGTTTCACCTTGGTTCGATGGTATTTCTTTCCAAGGGCATTATAGGGATTACCTTCTTTATAAAGATGCTTATCCTTAAAAGCTATCAACCAATGAGGTTATTTCTTTCTTGAAAAACGGTGGGGATGTCCTAGAAGGATCTATGGGCTCTTAGGACCAACTTTTTATATGCATGAAGCCTCTATGATCTGTCCTCTTGCATGGCCATCAATCCCTAGGCTAAAGACACATGGAAAGTCCCTTAAGACACCTCATGCTTCACCTCTCTCTTTATATAGCCATGTATACCCCTTCCCAACTCACAATTCGAAAACCCTTTCTCTCCTTTTCTTTCCTCTAGCTTAGATAATAGTTCCTTCTGTATTTGGCCATGAAGTTTCTATCCCAAGGTAATAGAGGGAGCCTACCTTGGTGAAGAAGGCTCCTAGGGCTTCCAAATTGCTCTATTAGGGTTTCTAAAGGTCCTCCTTGGTAATTTCGACAAAATCTAGTAAGTTTCCTCCCTTATTTCCCTATTTTCATGTTATTAGTATTCCTCCCACCTTATTCCATGTCGAAACCATGACCTTCCATGGTAAAACTCCACCTAGAACCCTAAAACACCTCATCTCTATGCTCTTTTGCAGGGTTTATCACCTCTAAGTTGAGAAGTTGATCTTTGTCCAAGAAAGGAGCTAGTCTTGGAGCAACCAGACCTTCTAAGCTCGGATCCTTTCTGTTTGTACCTTCTTATCTTCCCTAGAGGCGAGTTTAATAACCCACTTCTCATATATTGCTTGCTACATGCTTAAAATTCATGCATCTATGTTTAAAATTGATGATTTCCATCTCTATTTACCATGTTCATCTAGGGTTTTGGTTTCTTACCAGTTTACCTTCTCTACAAGATCTAGTTTGGATAACTATTAATCGAAAACCATGATATTAGGTCGAATGGTGTTTTCCCTCCCTCTCTCTCTTTGCTTGTCTCGTTTGGTTTGATGATGTGTCGGTTTCTGATTGGTTGAATTTCAATAATTCATAACTTTTGATCCCTTTGTCCAAAAACTAAAGTAGAATACGTCCTTAACTCAGAAAAATATTTTATTTTCAATAATAATATTTCCAAGTATTGGTTTTGAGGTTTTTTTATGGTGTTTTTCTAGAAAATGATTTAATCACTTAAAAATCACCAAAAATAAACTCTAATCATCGTAACTCTAAAATATGCAAAATTATATGTTTTCTTAATCAAAAGAACCTAACTAAGTCTATGGTGATTTTTTCATAGTCTAAATTGAGGTTTTTCTATAAAAAGTAAAAATATGGGTTTTCTCTACCTTAATGCATATATATTATTCTAATACATGTATACGAATTGAAAATAGGAAAAATTGATCATGGACTCAATGAAGTGATGCAAGTGGGTAATATGAATCATAATGAAAGGTATGTGTTGTGTATGTGCAATCCCTCTTTATGCATGTGTATATACACCTTAAGTTAGGAATAATTGTGCCTTAACCTATTTTTCTATAACGAGGCTTTATTAAACCCTATTTCATATACTCTTGAATCTTTTGCTATACTTGCCTCATAAATCAGTTTCAAAACATTATTCTTTGGTCTTGGAACCCCACCACCAAGTTGTAATTATATGATGATTTATCTTTCCACTTTACTATTTCTTGAGCATAATGGTTTATTTGGATATTTAACTATAGTAGTTGTACTTATGTACAACCACCCACAGAGGGCATGTAAATAATCGCCCTGGGGAAAGTCTTATTCTCGCCCTGGGGAATGTGTTATTCCTCCCCTATAAAATTTGATAGGTGACTGGGAATGTATGAATTCTCCCCTCACCTATAGGTTGAGGTCCGGTAGGTGCCTCAACCCTACTTAGTTAATGTAGTCCAATTAATATCATGCATGCTACTTCTTATATGTTTTGTAATGGTAAGAATCTATTTTGTTATGTGCCTCATTCTCTTGTCCCTCTCATCTTATGATGATTCAATATATTTATGTTTCATATGATTTCCTTTTCTCTTATACTTATTCATTATTTGACGCATACCTTGTTTTCTTCTCCCTTTTGCTGGGTGCTTTCCCAACCACCCAGGTGATGAGCAAGGTGATGAACAAGACAAGGAGTATATAGCTTTTGGCTTGGACTCAGTTGATGGAGATGTTGCTTGTAGACAAAATTGTAGTAGTCTAGACTTCCCTCTATCTAGATCATGATTGTGTGTCTTGATGTAAACCCTAATGGGAGAATTTGATGTATTTTGTAAACCTTTTTATCAAAATTGAATATAGTCAGTTATTTTTTATTCCTTTGCTTTCTAATGGTGTTTTGTTTACCATATTTTAGTAAAGGGGTGATTTTACTCTCTTTACAGGCATAGTCTATGTTTTCTTAGCTGGTCAAACCATGGCGGTTGTCTTAGTTTAAGCGACATGAAAAATAACACCATTGATTTTTCTTAAAAAATCAACTAACACAATATGCCATATCTCTAGTAGTGATACCCTCGTATAGTTCTTTAAATAAGTGCTCACAAACCATCCCATTTATACCGATGGTACCAAATCAGAAGCAGACAATGTGGGACTAGAGAGCACCTTCTCCACACACACTACACACCATGTACGCATACTATAAAGTGCTTCAACTATTAGAATGTTGCATTCCAAATCTAACATGTCCTAACATAGGGGTCACATGAAAAACCAAGCCATAAAGCTAAAATGCATTGTACATTTCATATTCAAATAAGTTAGATCAAGCCTCGAATCACTATTACATCCATTTTGACAATATTATTATTAAGAATAAGAACCAAAAACATATTTTTAAAGGCATATACTTATATTTCATACAAAAGTACTTGTTGTGAAGCCACAAGGATATCAAAATGTAAGTTACAATGGTGAAGTTTTATTGACTCATATTTACATCATTTACAAAGAGTTTTTGCAGAAAGACTAATATAGTAAAACAAATTATATAGAAACACAATGCATAGAACTATAAAGTACATGGATGAGGCCACTATAAAAAAATCAAAAGCTAACCAACTCACACCTATAGGTAGAGTTTTTCTTTTGCAGATTGCACTAACATTTTTAGGGTGGCTGCTTATCTATAAGATAATTTGATGGAGGTTTTTGAGACCCAAAACATATAAACTTTTTTAGTGATACATAATGTCTTTGAGTATGACAAAAAGTCAGGTACAATAGGCATATAGCTATGGCTCAACATTAAATAGTATGAATTCAATAACTCATAAATGACAATATACAATGTAATAATAATGAACTTAACTATTCATTTCAAATTTACATGGTTGTCTATTTCTATATTAATATCTTTCCCCGATTACCAACAAACTTTTAACTAATGAGTTTAATCTACATATCCCAATGTATAAAACATGGTGTAACATCCCTGACATGGGTTAAGACTTAACCCTAGAAGTTTTGATTAAACAAGTCATTTATATTTTTGTATTAATATTTTGAAAAGTAATTAAGGCTCAAGAGGAACTTATGTTTCAATTTTAGTCCTTTTTGAATAATGTTGAAACAATGTTTTACTTGTTTTTGACTAAAGTGCAAATTACCCAAGTTGAGGGGTTAACTTGCAAATGTCACATGATAAAATGTTCCTCAAGTGTTGAAGCATCATACGAATGAATATTATGCAGAGGTATGGCTTCCATAAGCCTGAGCACCAAGAAAGAGCTTATTAAATAATGTTTGTGCATTAAAACCTAGTTTTGGTGTAATGTGCAATTTACCCAAAACCTAGGGTTCAATATGCAAAATACCACTTCTGGAGAGTCCCTAATGTTTCTTGGTATCAATTAGAGACAAGAATATCAGAGGGGCGTCTCATTTGAATCTCTTTGGAGGAGAGAGAATCTTGATATTAAAATAATCAAGATTTAACCATAATTGAAACCCTAATTCAATTTAATGCAAAAATAAATATATTAGTGGAAGTTCCCTTCAACTAAAAATAGGATGGTTGAATTTATATAAGCATGGACGTCCTTGTTCCTTACAATGGCACCGAAATATCTAAAGTGAGTGGAGAGCCCACTCACATTAGTTAAAGAAAAAGTAATATCCACTAATTTTTGGATATTATTATTATATTGATTAAGGTGCTTAATTTTTTCTCTTTTAATTCATGGATAAAGAAGAGGATGTTGAAGGGGAGGATGATGGATTCATATGAAAGGAAGTGAGAGGGATATGTGCCACCAATTTCAGGTTTGAAGCTTGAAGATGATGATGTCATCTTAGCATACACCTCAATAAATATCATGAGCAAACAGTTTGCAATTTTGATGACCAAACGGTCTCAAGACCGTTTGAGGGAAAATGGTCTCAAGACTGTTTAAGGTCAAATGGTCTCAAGACCATTTGGGGACAATTGCTGATATGGATGGATGAAGATCCAATGGTCCCAATTGATCTAATCACAATGGTTACAGTGATGGATGATCCATTGATTACAAATCCTAATCGATTGATTGAAGAAACTCTAAATTGATTCAAATGTTTTCAAGGTGGAATGGACCAAACAGTCTGAAGACCGTTTGATATTAGACAGTCTCAAGACCATTTGAGGTCAAGTGGATCATGGATGGATGGATATCCAAGGGTTACATTTTGATCTACACTCAATGGTCCAATTGATGAATGATTCAATGAAGCAAACCCTAATTTATTGGTTGAAGGAAACCCTAGATGACCCTTTTGGTTTCAAGGTAGTTTGGACCAAATGGTCTTGAGACCATTTGGGATCAAACGGTCTTCAAACCGTTTGAGATCAAACGGTCTCAAACCGTTAGGAGGTCCAATCGGTTTCAAGGTTGATTTGTCCAATCAGTTTCATTGTACATATGATCAAATGGTTTCAAGGGTTGAGTACCCAAATGGTTTCAAAACTGTTTGAAGGGAAAATGGTCTCAACCCTAGATGCCCAAATAGTTTCAAAATTGTTTGAAGGGAAAATGGTCTCAACCCTATATGCCCAAATGGTTTCAAAACTGTTTGGAGGGCAAACGTTCTCAAAACCATTTGGAGGTTGAGAGGTCAAGACTGTTTGGAGGTGCAATACAACCAAAACCATTTAAAGACCTAATATGATGAAAGATCAATTAACTCCATGATTGTTGTAACTCCATACATGAACAAGAAGCCAGGGGAGCTCCTAAATTTCCCGTCTGCTCCCGTCCGCTCTAGGCGATTCTCAGGGTGACTAGGGCTCAAGGTTCCCCCGCTCGGGGAGGGGGTTTGGGCGGCTTTGGCGGTGGCCAGCACCACCCCGCTCCCCCCAGGCCCTTTTTTCTCATCGGGGTCATGTGGATCATAAGAAAGGAGGTGTTCACTGCCAAGATCTGCTCTCCCCCCATCTCTGTTGAGCGGTGCCGACATCCGATTCTTAGGGTCTGATTATTGAAGGTGTTCACGACGGGTGGAGTGACTGTGGTGCAGAGATCTCTTGGGCATTCCTCATCTTGCTTTTGCATCGTATGTCAACGTATCTTTTACAGAATCTCTTCCTTTCTTGTTCCTCACGGCTCTAGCTCCCCATCCCCTTTTCCCCTTATACGTCTTTCTCAATTTGCTAGTTTCTTGTTTTTGTTGGTGTAGTGTGTAGTGGTAGCTACTCTGCCTTTTCTAGCCGCTACTTGTTAGCATTTGTTTGCTCACTGCTTGTCAGCGTTTGTTTGCTCATTGCTTGTCAACATTTGTTTATTTGTGCTTGTTGTGACCCCTCTCAAGGAGAGTGATGAGATTCCTAGCCAAGGCTAGATCTCCATGTTGTTGTGGCTTGTTTTGTTACTTGGTTATATGGCTTCCTTTGAGGTGATGATTCATTGGAGCACCGCACAGATCCAGGCTCTCTATCACTGCTACACGCTCAAGTTGAAGGAATTCTTCATGGAAAGCTGCTTAAGACAACATCAAGGAAGAAGAATCAATGCATAAGTATTCTACTTTCTTTCTGATATGGGTTGCAGTGATATGAACTTGATATTTGTTTTCTCTTGCTGTATTTTTTCCTCAAATTGTAGATGTCGTATGGCTTACAAGTAATGAATCGATCCATTTGCCCTAAAAAAAACTCCATGATTTTTAATGATGTATATCAAAGATAATTACAATGGTTGTACCTTTAAGGTACTAGGGTGATTAGTACCCTTAGAGGGGTTGACCTTTGATGCTTATGAAAGCAATATCTCAATACACTATGCTAACCCTAAATGTATGTACTTGAATGAGGGGTTGACCTAATCTAATCAAGTTTGAAGTAATCAATATCCTAGAGAGGATGAGAGAGAGAGGAATTCATACATGTATAATAATCATGTAGTGGTTAAGCCTGAACACTTTCAACATGAATAAAATATGTAATTAGGGTATGATCCTCGATAAAGAAATCATGAAACCCTAATTGAGAAGGTTGATGAGCCCTAACCCTAATTTAGGGCAATGCTAGGTGAAACCCTAATCTAGGGTAATGGTGTAACCCTAATCTAGGGTGATTATATGAGGAATCCCAATTCAGGGTAATATAATGAAAAACCCAAATTTAAGAGGATGCTTCATGAAACCCTAATTTTGAATAATGCTATATGAAACCCTCATGTGAAACCCTAACCCTAATATATGGTGAAGGTATGTGGAACCCTGATATAGGATGATGTTATGTGGAATCCTAATGTAGGGTAAGGTTATGTGAAACCCTAATGCAGTAATGTGATGTGAGACTCTAATCCAGGGTGATGCTATGTATTTCTATATGAAACCCTAATGTGAAACCCTAACCCTAATATAGGGTGAAGGTATGTGGAACCCTGATATAGGATGATGTTATGTGGAATCCTAATGTAGGGTAAGGTTATGTTAAACCCTAATATAGGGTGATGTTATGTAAACCATAATTGATAAAGATGGGAAACCCTATTCCTAATAATGGAATAGTGACTAACATATTGATAAGTGAAACACCTAAATTGGTTGATAATGGATAACCTTATATCAATAATGCCTTAACTCGAGATGAGTCCATATCATTGATAATGGTTGAATAATTCAAATAAGTGACTTATGACCAATACATTACATAATAAATGTGATGAATTGGTGCATAAAGTATTAGGATGGGAAATACCCTAGTACAAGATAAGTTGATGAAGTTAAGTAAGAAAAGGTGATGAGGGAAGTGATACATTAAGACATGATAGATAACACATCTAGCACCTCAAGATTGATACACCTTGATGTATTCTAAATCCAATATACTTGCATGAATAACACATGAAGTGTGTCATGTCATTTGTTACATTGAGATGTAATGCACTTTGATAAGTGTAGGCTAACATACCTTATGAAAAGGTTAAGCCAAATTAATAAAGTATGATGTAATCATATTTTGGTAAAGTTGAGAGAGGAAATCATATCTTATATTGATAATTCATTTAATGATAAATGATGAGAATAAATAAGCATGATTGAATACTTATGTTATCAATGTTGGCTCCTAGTTGTGTGGAGCAATGAATTAGGGCTTGATCATTAATAGTATGATCTTGAGAACCTAAATGGTTAATAATGGAAAACCCTAAACCTAATGAAGGGTGATGATATGTAAGAGAAACCCTAATCAATAAGGAAGGGAAACCCTAATCCTAATGATGGGAAGGTTGTAATTCTTTTGTTGCATAAACCATGTAAGGTATGTTAAATATTTGAATAAAAGTATAATGTGCAATGGCCCAGTGAGCCTTGTGAATAAGTTGTTACCTAGTGAGAGGTGACAAGATGTAATGGCCTTGTGAGCCATGTGATAAGTTGTTACCTAGTGAGAGGTGACAAGATGTAATGGCCTTGTGAGCCATGTGATAATTTTTTGCCTAGTGAGAGGTGGCAAGATACTTAATGGGCCTTGTGAGTCATGTGAGATGCTTGTGTAGCAAGTATCATGTTTACCTTGGTCAGATGACCTGAAGGTATTAGTTACCTGATAAGTGGTAACAAGTGTTCTTTGATGAACTGAGGGTTTGAATACCCATATTCCATAATCATGATGATGATATGCTAAGGGATGAGAATGTCCATGATGTGACAAGGGATTGAGATCCCAATGTTTTATAAAGTTATGAAAAGTACTTGATAGATGTAGTATACTTTTCTTTGTAGCATTTTTCATAATAATTCTTGTTTGAAACTTGACTGATGCTAAAAGAATATGGTAATGTACTTAATTAACCAAGTAAAAATCTCATCATGTAGTGCCCTGGACATAGATCCATCAACGTCAGAATTTGCTGAGTGGTGAAACGGGTTGCTCCGTGACATAACCCGGAGGGCATATTTTTGAATATGTGGGGGTGATGGGTGCGAATATCCTTACGCCCTAATGGAGGAATTGATGTGAGATAAACATTAAATCTCTCAATCCTTCATTATATATGTCAGAGTGGATGTATAACTAATCCCCTGATGCTAGGATGGACGTATCATGAATCTCACGATAATATTTAATGTCAGATCGATGTGAGATAAACATGAGATCTCTCGATTGCGAAGAGAGTACAACCACTGTTGTAACTCTATAGTGAAGTTGACAGTATACCTTGGAAAGCTATTTAGCAGAGACACAAGATGTCCTGCATAGGATCTCGTATAATTTGGCTCTTCCATTGACCTTGTATGGCATCGATTTTGACTTTGCAATGGTCAGTTGGAGTATGAGCGGTAGTGTTACAACCCCGAATTTGGGTTCTTTTGGTGATAATTGTAATTTCTCATATTAAAGATATTTGAAAAAATAAAGATATATTTTTCTTTGAATAAATGGATTTCATTTACAATAGCCTTGATGATTGATTCTTGGGATTTATTGGCTATTGGGCCCAATAACAAGGAAGAGGCAAAAGGAACTCCATTATTAATAGGAAATGGAGAAAATCAAAATGTAGAAACCTTTAGAAGGCAAAAGTATATAATTCAAAGGTGGATTTCATGCCTCTAGAATGCTAAAATAATATGGTAATGTACTTAATTAACCAAGTAAAAATCTCATCATGGTTCCAGGGAGTCCAAAGTTGCAAAAAGAAAGCAAAAAGAAAAGAAAAGATCAATTAAGTATTTCTTTAATAAGAAAGAAATTGAAAACAATGGTAAAATGTGGAAAATAAGTGAAAAGAGGTATAATTGAGTTATCCTTACTGGATTTTCGTATCCTAAGGATTCCTAATGTTAAATGGAATGCCAATGAGGAAAATAAAAAGAAAGATAAAGATAAATCCTCAAAAAGAGATATTTTAATAAGAAATAAACAAGATAATGTGAAATAATGAATATAGATGCATCTAGAAGGATAATAAGTATCCTTAAAAAGGAATTTTGAAATATTGGAGGTTATTGAAGTTCAAGGAACTCCAATGGAGAAAAAGAAAGAGAAAATACCCATAAAGGAAAAATAAGTTAGTAATGTAATACATTATTAATGAATTTTGGTGGCATTGCTAAAAAGGTGGTATTTTCTACTTAAGGAAAATAAATTTTCATGGCCAATGAATTAAAAGGTAAGAATAAAGAGAGTAAGGGAGAAGATTTTCATATTCCTAGATATCCAAGTAATAAACAATATTCAAACATATAGAAGAAAGAGAAGATTTCTTCATTATGAAGGAATATGATTTCCTTTTAGGAAAGGGGTTTGTTTTCCATTGTATGAATGTATTGGGGCGTGGATACCCTCCCCTATATAAGGGGTAGAGCCCAGGGACAATTTCAAAGGATTCCCATGTATCCCTCTCTTCTTCTTGTCCTCCATCATAAGCAAACACTATCCTTGAAGGTACAACTCTAACCCGAGAGTCATGAGAGCCATGGCGTTGTCATGTTGGTGGAGGGGAGCTTCCACGACAACCTTGACCTATCCGCTATTTCTCCAGGAACTCGACCCCTCACAGTTGCTTGTAGCACGGCTGTTGTGACTGGCCATGGGTAGCTGGTCGCCCGTCCTGGGCCGACCACCTTGGGCATGACATGAGAGCTTTGTGGTGCACGAGGAGGAGTGGCGGAGGCAAAGGGACTAGTCCGGACGGTCGCCAAGTCCAGGAGGAGCAGCAGGTGTCGCGCGGATCGCGACTAGGGCTGCAGGTCGGCGCACCTGGCAGCGTCGCGAGGAGGAAGGAGTTTGTGGGCGATGGACAGTTATGCCCTCCACGGGCTGAAGAAACAACTGACTTATACGGCGGCAAACTAGTAAATTGGTTATATTTCCAAATCGCTGCTTTGCATGGAGATAGAGGTGACGTGGCATCCTTTGATTGGTCCAGAAAGGTAAACTTTGCAAAATTCATAACTAAATGTTGGTAACTCTGATGATAGCAAATAATATATGCATTTTGCTCAGAAAAACAAGAGGAATTCATTAAAAATATATTTGAAGGATAATTCCTCTTTCTATTCAAAAATTAATGTAAGTTGTCAACTTTAATGAATTAAAGATTAAGAAACCCTATTTCATGCAACTATAAAGTGACTATGATTATCACTATAAATGTATATATATATATAACTGGCTTAGATCCGAGTCCTCCTATGTGGCTTGGAAAAGGCTAAAAAGGGCAACCTAGAGAAACATCTAGGTTATCATGAGTTAGAAATTGGGCTACCCACGTGTAGTGCCATGAGACTCTTTAGAATGCCATGAGTTAAGGAGTGGGCTACCTACGGGTAGTGCCATGTGACTCAACCCTAGAAACTGATTCACCTATTAGGTGGGATCATGAGGGGTTTAATGAGGATCTACCATAAGGAAGGTAGCATCCAGGTCCACTGCAGGGACAGCGCAGAGGATAGGGTATGAATGGATTGCGTAGTTATATTCAAAACATAAATTTGTTTGTTAAAATGTAATTGACTTCCAATACGTTGTTATGGATAATTGCATGATTAATGTTTCCCCCACATACCAGCTTTATGCTGACTGACTTTTTGTTTGTCGGCATTTTAGGGACAAAGCCAAAAGGAGAAATAGTAAATCATCATATTATGAAATACATGAATCAAACTACAAGGAGGATTAGTTAGAGTAGAATTCATAAGTGGATAGAAATTTAGAGATCCAAGATTTCAAAAGGTATGCAAAGTTTTATTTTATCACAACTTTTTAATAGAGTCTGGTAGAATTTGATAATTATTATTGATTATTTGTTGAACCTTTGATCCGAAAATTGGGATAACATCTTTGACCTTCTGGTCTCCCTTAATTGGGGGTTACGGGAGGTGGGGTCGTTACATTTGGTATTAGAGCCTAGGTTCCTCATTTAATCTTTAATAATTATTAGATTTTCTGAAAGACATAGGTGTCTAGAAAAGGATCACATCCGGGGGCTGGCAAGATTTTCCTCCGCACCGCTAGTCGGAATATGAGGACTCCCATATTAGTGTGATTGCCTGGCCAATGTCTCAGGATATGACTCGAAATAAGATACCTTTAGGACTCTCTCATCCTGTCCATCCCTTCTCACCTCAAATGTTGTTAAGGATTATAAGGATTAGTGTTTTTTTATCTTTTCCCCACCCTCTTGAGGTATGGGTAAGGTTGATAAGGTTTAAGGAATCCTCCACCAAATTAATGAAAAGCATGTAAATAAGATGTCATGGACATAAGATTAATAGATTAAGCACAAACTAAAGAGTAGATACATGCTTAGGTCGTATGAAATAAGTTGTCATGTCCTCGGGAGAGACCTAAGGCTAGACCTTCTTGTCAGGAGGATAAGTAAAGAGAGAGTTAGTCTTGGAGGTAGAGATCTCCATTAAAAGTAGAGACATGGCACATCCCTTGAGGGTGATATTAACCCTAACCCTAAGTGAAGGTTAGATAGAGAGATGACATGATGAGTTAGATGTCATGGTTGATCGAGTTTTTGGGATGGACACGCCTTAGGATGTCATACGAGCCATGAGAGGTTAGATAACCTAGTACCTTTGGTGACCCAACCCTGGAAAGGGGCGTGTGTGTTTGAGTGAAGGATAGCTCTTTCATTGAAGAGGTTAGTGAAGAACCTATAGAAACCCTATAGGATTGTACAAGTAGGGGATAACATGAACCTAGAGTACATTAGTGGTGCGCAGTAGGATGAAACCCTATCCAGTAAGCATGATGGATAACTTATGAGATAAACATAAAGAGCTATGAATCACCTTGAGCAAACGTAAGTTTGAACATAGGCTTCACCCACATAGAGGTGTGCTTGTGAGCTTGATCTTTCATGGAGAGAGGACCTCTAATAGTGAGGATGGTTGTAGGGTTAGCTCTAGAGAGACAGAGAGGACCCCGAGCAGGAAGGTTAGAAGCCTAGACTTTGAGATATGAGAAAAAGTGTGGAGTTGAGGATGATGTGACCTAAGTGGATGTTTGTTGTTGCCTCATTCTTGATCCCTGGAGGCTGATGATATCTTGGTGGCCTTTAGAGGAACCAAACCCTAAAGATCGAATGATGCTTCTGGAACCTATGTGCCTATGGTATAGGAGTTTACCTGCTAAGATGAGACAAAGAGTGCCTTAGACCCTGAGGAGGTTTAAGTAACAAGATGTGAGGCATTGTACCTTGTTGGTTTCTCTTGAGGAAGACTCAAATCTAAGGTGTGGCTCGAATAAAAGGATCATGGGAGTACATGAGATACCTTGGACATGTTTGGTTCGTGGTTTAAAAGTTGAGTAGACAGTTGGACAATCAGAAAGGTGAACCTAGGGTTTCTAGGCCTAAGAGGGGAAGTGGTGTACCTGATGCTCATGACGAGGTTTTAGTTTCAACAGATTCAAGCATGGTAATACTCATGTTTGAAGGAAACAGAAACCCCTTAAGTGTAAGGTAGGTTTGATGAACCCCCCACAGCTAAGTTGATGAAATTGGAAGGTATGATCTTGATCCAATGTTGAGGATGAGAACAAGTATGACCTAGCATGGATTAGTAGGTGGTCTGCTTGTACCTTAGTGGCTGCTGGGTTAAGCATGCTCATGTGAATATAAACCCCAGGGATGGTTGTGACCTTGTTGTCACGAGTTGTAGTTTCCTCCCATCCGGGGAGAGGAACCCTTTGGTAGGGTGTGTACCAGTTTGTGAGTTTTGTGGAAACCTAAAGGGGTCTCATAGGATCGTGAGAAGCTAAGTGAAAAATACATGGTATGAGAATGAACCTGTAGACCTATAGATAATCATCCCTAAGTGCATGTTGATGTGTTACCATGGAGGTAATCGGTATGGGGCCTGACCAAGGTAGGCAGGTTGCCATGACCCTATGAAAGGATGGAAGTCAGCCCATGAATGCAGAGAGAGATGATGAAGGCTTGGGTAAGGTTCTGAGCTGGACATGTACTATAATAGAATCCTAAGTCTATCCTACGGTTAGGTAGGGATAATATCGATGGAAGTAGGAGTTGCCTAATTCCCTAGTTGCACATGACCATAGGGTCAGGAGGTAACAACTATCATTGTCTGAGGGCCATGGGTTAGGAGCTTAATCACCTTCATGAACTCATGGGACCCAAAGGGCATATGAGTAGGGTACTCTCTGGATGCATGAGGGAAGAGGGATGACCCCAAAAGTGTCGGCACCCTATAGACCCAGAGGAAATGACCAAGGATTGTGTGTAAACCCCAATAGGTTTGAGACTAGTTTTCCATGGAAGTAATTTTTGATATCATGATGTTTGTGATGTAGAGACATAAGTTGCATGTTTCAACTTAGATTTGAAGGTGTACTGGAAAGGTGGGATGTACCAACTCTACTCTTGGAACAGGAAGAACTCTGTATTTGGACAGTCGCCAAATGCTTATTTCTTCTTGTTATGGGAGTGAGAGATAGGATAGTACGCATGCATTACACCAAGGATAAAGATGATGTGAGTTGGAATGTTTCTATGAGGTATGAGGAGAGAGCTGATAACATACCCTAGTGGAGTGAACGATACATGGATGGGTTACAAACATTAAGAGAAACAAGGTAGTCATCTTATGAGGATGTTTTATTATGAGCTATGAGTTATACAAGGTTGAGTGCAAAAAACCAAGAGAATAAGCTTAGAGTTTTCTTGATGAAGATAGACTTAGAGATAGATGAGGTAATAAGTGAAATACATGGAGGTGTATGTCCTCAAATTTACCTAACACCTAAGTATGTGAAGGGGTAATGGATGCTCTGGATGAGATATAGCTGCCTAGTTTAGATGGAGGCTAGAAGAGGTTGATAGAATAAACCCCAGTTGAAAAAAAAGAGATAAGTTTGGCTAACACACCAATGTAATAGTATTGGTTGATCAAGTTCATGGTTGTTGGTTTAGCCAGCCTAGGGCTTATCATGATGAATGGATGGTTGTAGAACCTCAGATGCACTTCTCTGGAAAGGAAGGTGATGAAATGCTGATTAGAATGGTTTACGGTTTCCAAGGAATCGACCTTAAGGAATCATGACAATACAGGAGATCATGATTGAAGATCACCATACACCATGGTACTACAAAGATAGCAAGTGACAGTGGTACTTTGGATGCTTAAGAGGAAGTTGCATGTGGTATGTTGCCATGTAAACCAGGAGGTCAAGGACGAACACCAGTAACCCAATGTAATGATACAGAGGATAAAAGAGTCCCTGAGAGGGAATGGGAGTTCATCACTATGGATGTTGTGGTAAGTCTCCCCTCAATCAAGGAAGGTCAAGATGCAAGATGGGTTATGGTAGATTGCCTTACTCAGATGACATGAGAGAGAAAAAGTATTTTTAAGGGACAGATCTGGTTGAACTAAATCTGATAGAAATGATTCAACTACACCATGATGCGAGTTCAAAAGTTATTGAGTATAACCTAAAGATACACTTCCATAAGGTGGAAGTAAGTACATGAAGAACTCGATGTTAGTACCACTTATCACCCCTAATAAATGGTTAGTATAATCCAGACTAGGGGGTCTGATGAGAGCATGTGTGCTCGTTCAGGGTGATACATGGAGACAATTCTTGTCTTCTGTAAGATGTGATGATAACCACCATAGCCAGTATCGGGATGTAAAGAAGCTCTGCAAAGGAGGTTGTGTCAGTCACCACTTCATTAAGGTGATGTTGGTGAAGGGACCTCACGAAGGTCAAGAAGGACCACAGTGTGCAGGTGAAGTCACTTTGATCATGCAATGGCTGAAAGGAGCCCAGAGATGACATGAGTTGTAAGCTGATGCAAAGTAGACTGAAATGAATTCACTGTGGGGGAATATGTGACATGAAAATCCGACCCCTCTAAGTTATAGCTAAGAGATATGAGTCTCTGATGCATGGGTTCTTTTGACATGGTTTGGTGGTGAAAGTTTGCCCTTACCCCTCAGGACAATGTGATGTGTGATGAGTTTTTTGTGTCTCATTTTAGAGCTCTATGTGAGGTACATGGACCATGTGCGGAGCAATGAATCTAGTGAGCCCCAAGGGAGGCTAAAATGACCTGAGTCACCTATGAATTTAAAGATGTCAAGGTGAAAGAACTCAGAGAAAGGAATATGTGATGATAAAGGTTCTTTGTAAGTGTCATGGATAGGGAAAAGCCACATAGGGGCCAATGATGGACATGTAAAAGTCTTATCCTGAATTGTTTATTTGCTTGATGGAATTTTGAGGGAAAAATTCCTATAAGAGGGGAAGGATGTTACAACCCTAGTTTTGGGTTCTTTTGGTGAGAATTGTAATTCTCATATTAAAGATATTTGAACAAATAAAGATATAATTTGCTTTGAATAAATGGATTTCGTTTACAATAGCATTGATGATTGATTTGTTGGCTTTATTGGATATTGGGCCCAATAACAAGGAAGAGGTAAAAGGAACTCCATTATTAATAGGAAATGGAGAAAAGAAAATTGTAGAAACCTTTAGAAGGCAAAAGTATATAATCCAAAGGTGGATTTCGTGCCTCTTGGGTTCCTTGGGTTCTAGGGAGTCCAATGTTGCAAAAAGAAAGCAAAAAGAAAAGAAAAGATCAATTAAGCATTTCTTTAATAAGAAAGAAATTGAAAACAATGGTAAAATTTGGAAAATAAGTGAAAATAGGTATAATTGAGTTATCCTTAGTGGATTTTTGTATCCTGAGGATTCCTAATGTTAAATGGAATGCCAATGAGGAAAATAAAAAGAAAGATAAAGAGAAATCCACAAAAAGAGATATTTTAATAAGAAATAAACAAGATAATGTGAAATAATGAATATAGATGCATCTAGAAGGATAATAAGTATCCTTAAAAAGGAATTTCGAAATATTGGAGGTTCTTGAAGTTCAAGGAACTCCAATGGAGAAAAAGAAAGAGAAAATACCAATAAAGCAAAATAAGAGAGTAATGTAATACACTATTAATGAATTTTGGTGGCATTGCTAAAAAGGTGGTATTTTCTACTTAAGGAAAATAAATTTTCGTGGCCAATGAATTAAAAGGCAAGAATAAATAGAGTAAGGGAGAAGATTTTTGTATTTCTAGATATCCAAGTAATAAAGAATATCTGAAGATATAGAAGAAAGAAAAGATTTCTTCATTATGAAGGAATACGATTTCCTTTTAGGAAAGGGGTTTGTTTTCCCTTGTATGAATGTCTTGGGGCATGGATACCCTCTCCTGTATATGGGGTAGAGCTTAGGGACAATTTTAAAGGAGTCCAACATATACCTCTATTCTTATTCTCCTCCTTTGTAAGCAAACCCTAACCTTGAATGTACAACTCTAACCCGAGAGTCACAAGGGCCATGGTGTTGTCATGTTGGTGGAGGGCAGCTTCCATGAAAACCCTGAACGATCCGCTATCTTCTTTGGGTACTCGACCCCTCATGGTTGCCTACAACATGACTGTTGTGATTGGCCGCAGGTAGCAGGTCGCCTGGCCTGGGCCGACCACCTTGGACACAGCCTGAGAGCTTTGCAATGTACGAGAAGGAGCGGCGGAGGCAAAGGGACTAGTCTGAAGGGCCGCTAAGTCCAGGAGGAGCAGGAGGTGTCACGCGGATTGCGACTAGGGCTATAGGTCGGCGCACCTGGCAGCGTCGCGAGGAGGAATAATGAGTTTGGGGGCGATGGACCATTATGCCCTCCGCGGGCTGTTACATGGGGGCAAACTCGTAAATTGGTTATATTTCCAAATCGCTGCTTCGCATGGAGATAGAGGTGACGTGGGGTCCTCTGATTGGTCCAGAAAGGTAAACTTTGCAAAATTCATAACTAAATGTTGGTAACTCTGATGATAGCAAATAATATATGCATTTTTCTCAGAAAAATGAGAGGAATTCATTAAAAATATATTTGAAGGCTAATACCTCTTGCTATTCAAAAATTAATGTAACTTATCAACTTTAATGAATTAAAGATTAGGAAACCCTATTTTGAGATGATTAATGAAATTAATAGGGTTTAATGGATGATTAAAGTAGATATTAGCCTGTTAATCATGAAAGGATACATTAAGATAAAAAATGATGAACTTTGCACGTAATTAGTTTAATTATGAGTTCATGTGCATAAATATGCTTTAATGGGCCTTGAAACCCTAATATTAGTAAATGTGACTCTTAAGGGCATTAATTGTTCAATTTCATGATTAAAGTTGAGATATGATAATTCTAAGCTATTTCAAGTATAAAAATTACTAATTGTGGATAAATACCCTTAATGTAGTAATTAGGGTTTTTCTAATGGATAAAGGTATAATTTATGACAAATAGAGTTCAGATTTGACTTAGACCATAATTGATGATACATGAGCATAATGATCTTGTCATGGATTAAAAGGATAAAAAATAGTAGATTTAATGTAAAAGGGGCTTAATGGACTTTTAATTATGCCTATAATTCGAAATTGAGGATCAGATGTTGTGATAATTAGGGTTTGTGATCAATTCCATTAAATTAGGGTTTTAAATAGTAAAAGATGAAGGGAAAACCCTAATTGCAATAGAAACCATAAAAGTGGACTAGAAGCCCTAGGAAGCAAGCTAGATTTAATAGATCTTGCTGACATGAGTAATAAAAAGAAATTGTATAATTATTGCAGGATCTTGATATGTGTGCTTGCTTGCTTGGATTTCTTACTTGCATGGATTATTCTGTCTCAAAAATCATCCTAAAAAGTATGTGGTTATGCTTATGAATAATCGCTTCAGTTTCACAGTGATTCCTGAACGTTTTATCGGTTGCATGAAAATAATTGTTGGATGCCTATTTATTTCATGCAACTATAAAGTGACTATGATTATCACTATAAATGTATATATATAACTGGATTAGATCTGGGTCCTCCTCTGTGGCTTGGAAAAGACTAAAAAGGGTAACCTAGAGAAAGGTCTAGGTTATCATGAGTTAGAAATTGGGATACCCATGTGTAGTGCCATGAGACTCTTTAGCACACCATGAGGTAAGGAGTGGGCTACCTACGGGTAGTGCCATGTAACTCAACCCTAGAAACTGATTCACCTGTTAGGTGGGATCATGAGGGGTTTAATGAGGATCTACCATAAGGAAGGTATCATCCAGGTCCACTGTAGGGACAACATAGAGGATAGGGTATGAATGGATCGTGCAGTTATATTTAAAACGTAAAGTTGTTTGTTAAACTGTAATTGACTATCAATACGTTGTTATGGATAATTGCATGATTAATTTTTCCCCCACATACCAGATTTATGTTGACCGACGTTTTGTTTGTCGGCATTTTAGGTACAAAGCCAAAAGGACAAACAGTAAATCATCATATTGTGAAATACATGAATCAAACTACAAGGAGGATTAGTTAGAGTAGAATTCATAAGTGGATAGAAGTTTAGAGATCCAAGATTTCAAAAGGTATGCAAAGTTTTATTTTATCCAACCTTTTTAATATATTCTGGTAGAATTTGATAATTATTATTGATTATTTGTCGAACCTTTGATCTGAAAATTGGGATAACAACTCTGACCTTTTGGTCTCCCTTAATTGGGGGTTACCAGGAGGCGGGGTCATTATAGGTATATCTCATCTCCTCAGGGCATAAGTGTGATTGTAAAATGTAATCAACCATATAGCATGTTTGCTTAAGGATTGAATATGAAAATCATTGGTTGATGTTACATTTCTTTTATGCATCTTTAGTTGATAGATGATATATTTATGTTTTCTTACATTCCTTGCAAGGTAGATAGATGATGTATAATTATACCATGGGTAGATGCAATGTTCTCCTTAAGAAAGGAGATAATCTTATTTTCTTCATGCAATGATTAATACTGCTGTTAATATTAAAGAACTCCTACTCAGTTTATTACTATTTATCTGCAATAATAATGTTTCTGGCAGAGAGTTATATCTCTCGCTGGGACAATTTCAATTGTCTCACCCCCGTGGGATCCAACTTTTTAGGTAGACGCGGAAGAAGAAGCAGAAACCCTATAGTAGGAGAAGAGTAGTAGCAGCAACAACAGGGACAGTAGTGATATTCCAAGTGGAGGCACTGGTTGTCATATTTTTGTATAGAAATTCCTATGTGTCATCTCTTTACTCTCAGGTCCTCGAAGTTAGTAGTTAGTGATTTTGATGAATCGATCTGAGATTTTTGCTTGATACCTTGAGGTTCTTATGCTTCCTTTGTATAGTTTTAACAGAGCAGTTGATGCTTGTAATCCTCGAGAAGGGATGGTACATAATATGTACTTATGAACCAGGTTGTAAATAAAGTACATTGGTCCTTGAGAAAATAGTTTTCCTGTGTTTGGATCTCTTTGAAAAAGGTTTTAAGTTTTAGTGATTTTCAGTAATCCACTGTTAATGATCACTTCTGCTTAGTTAATGACATTTTGTTCGAACGGTGTGTCACAAATTAGTGGTATCAGAGCTTAGTTTGCTGAGTCTACAGAGACATAGGACTAAGGTGTTGAGTCTGTTTTAGTGTCCTTCAGTATATTTTATAGTGACTTCTTCTCCTACAGAAGATAGAATAAAGCTTAAAGATGTCTGGACTTTTGAAGGAGCACATTGTTGAAAGCAATGTTGCTGAACCACCAGAAGGTGCAAGGGACCAGGCGAGAGAAGAACGACTGACTGAGAACCCCCAAGATGATCCAAACATGATAAGGGATTCTTCTTTTGAGTATTAATCCTAAGTATAATTATCCATCATCACACTTATAGTGTATAGGCTTAGCATAAGAAAACATAGATCATGATGCTATGATGACCACTAGTTAAGCACATTAGAGTTTCCATCAATCATTAGTAAGGATATTCCATCATTATATTAATCATTCAAGAAAGGATATCATGATTAACCACCATTCTCTACTTTCATTAGGGTTGGGTTTAGAAAGGTGGGTTACATTAAAATTATAGTTCAACATTCATTCACAAACCTTAACCCATAGAATCCCCATATAATCTTGGATACATCAGGAACAACATCATGATCACATTCCATACCATTTTCAAGTATGGATCCACTTATAACTCAATGTGTAACGATTAGGTTATAGTATACTAGAGTTCCACAACAATAAGAGAGACACCATTGTTCTATTATTCATCTAAGGAAGGCTTATCATAGTTACCCATCATCATTTGAGTTCTTTAGGATTAAGTACAACAAACTATATATCCCATTAGGGTTACATGTCAACATGATATGGTCATTATCATTATATTCATATGAGGGAAAAGGTAATACTGCCTTATTAAGGTCAAATATCCATTGGTTCCAACATCATTCAACCCATATAATCATACCACAACATCACCCAAAACCAATGGATGTTGAAAAGGTAAGACCATTGGTTATTTACATAAGTAAACACCTTAAACCGACCATATGTAAAGCCATCAAGTTTTGAACTAGAAAGAGTCACCACTAATCCCCAAACTTCCCTTATTTAATAGCATAATGGGGAACCATAGGTTGTGGGGTTAACACCCATCATCAGTTGTACATTTTAAGCAAGCCATCATATCAACCATCAAGCTTCTTGAATTGATCACATGAGGGAAACCATCAAATTCAGATTATTAGCACTCACATGTAATACTATAGGTTTCAATCCAAACCATTGGATATTAAAGCATCCAATCTCAACCATTGGATCAAATCCATTATTCAAAATAATTATATGAAGAAGTGTTAGATCGTAACCATTGGATCAGGTTCATATTTCAAAACCATCAATTAGAGTATAGGTCTAACCATAGATCAACTGAACCAAGAAACCATTATTTTAAGGTTTAATTGATGCTAAAATTACATCCTTAACTCACCATAAATGGTGATGACCTGACCCACATTTGGTTGTGATCATTATGTCACCATTGGTTGTTGGAACAACACTATATTCATTTAACACCATCATATATTAAGTTAATGGCATTATTGATTGATAGCATCATTAAGATACTTAGTGGTTGATCATTAAGCTTTCAATTGATCCAAAACCTGACCTAAGCGGTGACCATTGATTGAGAAACTTGGTCACCACCATCGATTCTCATGAAGACAACACCATCGGTTGTTGCATGGTATCACTATCGATTCAAGTGGTAGTGGAGGAAATAGTTTGAAAACCCTAATTTGGACCATTGATTGCTAGGTTCTTACCACCATTGGTTGTCAAGGAAACCTGTCCAAGATCATTTTCTACCTTAGGAAGGATATAACCTATTTACAGGTTCATTTAGAACTAGAACAGAACAAGGAACACCATAAAAATGTGTAACCCTAAGCAAGCATGGTTTCTTATGCTTAGATCATCACTTTTAAGCATAAATGTGAACTAATAAGCTTTTAGCAAGCAATATATGTGAAGACGATAATAAAACTCACCTCTAAGAAGGAGATCAGATCCTATAAGAAAGGTTCCCTATCTTAGAGATGTTGGTTTCTCCAAATAGAGCTCCTATCTTTAGCAAGAAGCACCATCTCCACATTAGAGGTGTGAACCCTAGAAAAAGAACATGAAGATGGGGTGTTTAGGGCTCTGGGTGGTATTTTGCCATGGATGGTCATGGCCCCAACCTGGAGGAAGGTCAAAGGAATAAGAAGAATAAGGAAAATAGAGAAGGAAGGAAGAAAACAACTTGCCTATGTCGGAAACCCTAGGAGATGACTTTAGAAACCCTGGGTTGGGCTAGATGAAGCTCTAGGAGATCTTCTTCTCCAAAAAGAGGTCATCTTATACCTTAGACCACCTGGTTCCATAGAAAAATAGAGTGGAGATGTTTCTACAGGTTAGAAGAAAGACAAAGTGAGTAAATTTTTTGAACTTGGGAAACGAAGAGATAGATATAGGCCATGGATAAGAAAGATAAGAAGCATGAGGTGTACAAGCAGCTCTCCATGTGTCCATGTCTAAAAGCTTCCATGGATGAGCAAGAAGTAGGTAATTAAGCTATTGGGGACTTCCAAGCTATCATTCGTTCATCTCCCAGGCCAGATATCAGTTGTTGGGCGAAGGTACCATCGTTTGTTCTTGGTTTTAGGTCAGAAGAAGGTTGAACCATCAGTTGATCAAGTCTATAAGTAAACCATTAGTTCACGTGAACCAAACCAGCATGAAACATCAACCTAGAGCCTTTAGGATGACTTGAGGATGTTCCCTAGTGGTCCCTATGGTTTATGGGATTTGTTTGTTTCCCAAACCAATGGTACCATCCGTTGTTAGGCCTTCAAGGTGGCTCATCCATGAAGGGTAAAACCCTAAATCACCCTTGAAGCAAATCACCACCAAACCATGGTAGAATTGAGCACCCCATGGCTTAACAAGCTCAAGAATGATGAGAGAGCATCCAAGGACCTTAATGAAAGTAACAAATTGTAAATAAAACATATCAATTTGCTAAATTGTAGAAAAGCCCAAAATGTACATAAAATTGCATAGCATGCACAAAGAGTGTCCAAACTGGACCAATTTTGAAACTTAAGCTTGTCTTATGATTCCAAAGCATATCAAAAGGTTAGATTAGGGTTATAAGTATTAAATTATGGTAATTAAGCATATTCAACCATTTAACCAAGGTTAGGGTCTTACATTAAAACTTCCATGCATATCAATGTCCATGAGTTGAATAACCCATACACTTCCTCCAGGTGATGCCACTCAAGAAATTACAACTAAGCCAATTTTTTTTCAATTTTTCAATTTTAATTGCAAATACATGGAAGAACACATTCTATTATTGACAAAGATAGAAATCATGCTTCTACTGCTCCACAATTACACTAGATATATGTGGATCGTAAAAAAACTTAAAATAATAGAACTAAAAAGAAAACAAAAGATAAAAAGTTGTTCCAGCACCCCCCTAAGCTTGAGCGTGACTATGTCCTCATAGTCAAAATTTCGAAAAAGAGGTGAAATAGTAGTATCGAACATGATCCGGTCATGGGGGTAGAAAGTCCCCTAAAATGTCAGGTGATGTTGTAACATCTCTAGATGTGTGGATAGATGCTAAAATAACCTTGGATCCAGTAGTTGTTGAAGAATGATTGCAGGTAGTTTTCCATCTGTTGTGCTTGCATGTTCTCCTGGTTGGCCAGGAGAAGTCACTCATCCTCAAAAATTGGCTTGTCGGTTCTCGTATGACCATCCTTGGACATCATTAATACCTGCCAATGTTGTTGTGTGTTGTTGTTTCCCCTATTATATTTCTTGTAACATCCCAAACATACCTACCATTGAGTATGGGTAATCATCCTAGACATGTGGTGGAGTAGAAGAGTTGGAAGCACCCTATTCTCTAGAGTGAATTTGGATAACCCCCTGCCTCATGAATGGCATGGTATCCTCTTCCTCCTCATCTTTATCATCTTTATCCTACTCTTGATCCTTCTTGGATTTGTCATCTTTTTCTTCATCTCCCTCCATGGAATCATCTTCCAGCAACCTCATATGTCAAATCCCTCACAAGTTCAAGATAGTGTTAGGGAGTTCCCTCTCTGGCCACTATTCTCTCAGTGTATAGCAAGCATACACTTTTCCATGGTGCTTAGTGATGAGGTTTTCTCTCTTGAAGTGTTTCAGATCCAACTTGGAGTATGTCTTCAAACGCTTGAAGGTGGGGAGATCTAGATTGAGATGCATAGCAATGGGAGTGATGAGCCCCCCAACATGGATTGGGGATTTCCTCTGCACCAGTCACTTTATCATCATTAGCAGTAGAAAGAAGGAGACAAAGTTGAATGTCTCTTCCCCTAAGGCCAAAAAAGACCAAAGGGCATAGAGGTCCACCTACTGCACCTTCCCATGTCCCTGGCTGGACCTGATGAATATTGTGTTGGTGAGATAGCAATGCAGAATATGAGCAAATGGATGCTTGATGTCAGTGATGGAGTTCCTATGCCAAATGATTGTGTATCCCCTCAGAAAAGTTGTCAAATTCCTCTATGCACCAGTGTAGTCAAAGTTGATAATGGTGAAAAGCCCAGTTCTAAGAGGCCACCCATAGTTGGCATTGAACTCCTTCAATGTCAACTACTAGGCGGTGTTGAAAAGGCATAAATTCACCAATCCTTCCCACCGTCCTTCCCCTTCCTTGGGGATGCAGCAGATCTCTAGTGATGCTAGGAATTCACAGACAATTTCCTGGTAAGTGGGCCAATCACCAAAGAAAGGGTGATCACCCACCAAGCCTTGGGTTGTACACTTGGTGTAGGTTGTCGGTGAAGTTGGTGGAGGCAAGGAAAGCACTATCTCCATACTATGTCGGGATGAGCTCTCAAATCTTCAAGCCTTCATAGATCTTCCTCTGGTCGGCGTTGACGTGAGAAATGTGTGTTGGATTTGGTACCAACATGGTGTTTCCTACTGCTGAGAAAGCTAGTCACCTGGATGCCATCAGCCAGATACAAGAAAGCGATGGAGGAGAAAGATCTCGGTGAAGACTGTGATCGCCTAGAGTACTTGCACACTTTTGCTTCGAAAGGATGTGGTGTGGGTTTGATTGAAACACAACCCACACCCTTCCATTTATAGCTGACAAGTTGCCTTCGGCCAAAGAAGCCAAGAAGCTAATTGCCAATCCAATTAACGAATCACCCCTTACTCCATTTCATGGCGGGGCGGGGAGGCAGCTGGTACCGATCGTTGATACCGACATCCCTCGTCCATTGATATCCATGCATGTGGTTATCTGCATCGGTAGTACCCACAGATGTCGATAGTACCGACATCTGAAGGTATGCTTCGGATCGGTACTACCGACCACTGGATGTGGATAATGGTGATTGTTGATGGCGCATCCACAGGTTTTGGTTTTCTTGATGTCGGTACTTGTTATAACATCATTTTTACAAGTATTGATTGAAATTGATTTTTCAAATAAAAGGGATTTGAATTGAAAATAGAATGATTATTTTCAAAGAATGGATTCTTTTCCAAAAAAAATTCCCTTGGATGCATGCTTTCGTGGTTTATATTGTTTTAATTCATACAATAATGATAAAAGGGAAAATTGATAAAAGAAATCACATAATAAGTAAAAGGAAAAGAAAATAAAAGATATTAGTGTGCGTAAGTGAGAATTATGTAGAATTGTATGGATGACCACTATTGGTTAATTTTTGGTTCCACTTGATTTCCAATAAGAAAAGAAATCAAAATAAAGAAAATAGAAGAGAAAGAAAGAGAAAATTGAATTTTAATTTCATAATGTATGTCTTTTGAATGGATGACTTTCATACGAAGGAAAGACTCTTTTATTTTTGAATTTCTGTTCCAAACTTTACACACAAGTAATTTAAGTTATTAAAGAATTTCACTAAAAATTTGGGATTAAAAGGACGTGTGGTTTGAGAGATATAGATTTTATAACAAAAATCCCTAAAGTGTATGGAATGACATTAAATGTCATGATTTATATTCTTATTAGAATTTTTATTTTGTAGATTTTTTATGATTGCGTGTGGATCAACAGTGTTGACCTTTGATTCTACGATGACTGTGTCATCATATTCCTTATGAAAGAAAAGGAAACCAGGAATAGTACACCCAGTTCCTTCATTCACCCTTATCACTCTCCTCAGATTATGTGATATCTTGAAAATCCTCACAAAGAGATCGGGAGACGATGTCGAGTCAATGCATCCTAGGATTTACCACCTATGGAAGACTATCTATGGTTTTCCATTTCACCAAACTGACAATGCCCAACCTTGGGAGTCCAAGACTATAAATAGGGGCATAGATCACCTCTACAAACCTCCCAAATGATCATGAAAATTGCCCATGACTCCATCTTTGTGCTTCTACTTCTGTTTTCCTTTCTAGTCTCTCTCCCCCGACTCTACTTTGTCTCACTTCGCACCATATAAACACCTTTCCGTATGATTAACCCTGACGGTGGTTGGGCAATTGAGACCCTTGTCATGATCGACAGAATGAGGCAGAGGTGACCTGAAGGTATTAGTTACCTGATAAGTGGTAACAAGTGTTCTTTGATGAACTGAAGGTATTAGTTACCTGATAAGTGGTAACAAGTGTTCTTTGATGAATTGAGGGTTTGAATACCCATATTCCATAATAATGATGATGAGATGTTAAGGTATGAGAATGTCCATGATGTGACAAGAGATTGAGATCCCAATGTTTTATAAAGTTATGAAAAGTACTTGATAGATGTAGTATACTTTTCTTTATAGCATTTGTCATAATAATTCTTGTTTGAAACTTGACTGATGATAAAAGAATACGGTAATGTACTTAATTAACCAAGTAAAATTCTCATCATGTAGTGCCCTGGCCATAGATCCATCAACGTCAGAATTTGCTGAGTGGTGAAACGGGTTGCTCCGTGACATAACCCAGAGGGCATATTTTTGAATATGTGGGGGTGATGGGTGTGAATATCCTTACGCCCTAATGGAGGAATTGATGTGAGATAAACATTAAATCTCTCAATCCTTCATTATATATGTCAGGGTGGATGTATAACTAATCCTTCGATGCCAGGATGGACGTATCACGAATCTCCCGATAATATTTAATGTCAGATCGATGTGATATAAACATGAGATCTCTCGATTGCGAAGAGAGTACCACCACTGTTGTAACTCTATAGTGAAGTTGACAGTATACTTTGGAAAGCTATTTGGCAGAGACACAAGATGTCCTGCATAGGATCTCGTACTGACCGAGATAAGGGAGGTCATGGAAATCTGGCTCTTCCATTGACCTTGTATGGCACCGATTTTGACTTCGCAATGGTCGGTTGGAGTATGAGCGGTAGTGTTACAACCCCAGTTTTGGGTTCTTTTGGTGATAATTGTAATTTCTCATATTAAAGATATTTGAAAAAATAAAGATATATTTTGCTTTGAATAAATCGATTTCGTTTACAATAGCCTTGATGATTGATTTGTGGGCTTTATTGGCTATTGGGCCCAATAACAAGGAAGAGGCAAAAGGAACTCCATTATTAATAGGAAATGGAGAAAATAAAAATGTAGAAACATTTAGAAGGCTAAAGTATATAATCCAAAGGTGTATTTCATGCCTCTTGGGTTCCTTGGATTCCAGGGAGTCCAAAGTTGCAAAAAGAAAGCAAAAAGAAAAGAAAAGATCAATTAAGTATTTCTTTAATAAGAAAGAAATTGAAAACAATGGTAAAATGTGGAAAATAAGTGAAAAGAGGTATAATTGAGTTATCCTTACTGGATTTTCGAATCCTAAGGATTCCTAATGTTAAATGGAATGCCAATGAGGAAAATAAAAAGAAAGATAAAGAGAAATCCTCAAAAAGAGATATTTTAATAAGAAATAAACAAGATAATGTGAAATAATGAATATATATGCGTCTAGAAGAATAATAAGTATCCTTAAAAAGGAATTTTGAAATATTGGAGGTTCTTGAAGTTCAAGGAACTCCAATGGAGAAAAAGAAAGAGAAAATACCAATAAAGCAAAATAAGAGAGTAATGTAATACATTATTAATGAATTTTGGTGGCATTGCTAAAAAGGTGGTATTTTCTACTTAAGGAAAATAACTTTTCATGGCCAATGAATTAAAAGGCAAGAATAAAGAGAGTAAGGGAGAAGATTTTCATATTCCTAGATATCCAAGTAATAAAGAATATTCGAACATATAGAAGACAGAGAAGATTTCTTCATTATGAAGGAATATGATTTCCTTTTAGGAAAGGGGTTTGTTTTCCATTGTATGAATGTCTTGGGGCGTGGATACCCACTCCTATATAATGGGTAGAGCCAGGGATGATTTCAAAGGATTCCCACATATCCCTCTCTTCTTCTTGTCCTCCTTTATAAGCAAACCCTATCCTTGAAGGTACAACTCTAACCCGAGAGTCATGAGAGCCATGGCGTTGTCATGTTGGTGGAGGGGAGCTTCCACGACAACCCTGAACGTTCCGCTATTTCTCTAGGCACTCGACCCCTCACAGTTGCCTGTAGCACGGCTGCTATGACTGGCCACGGGTAGCAGGTCACCCGTCCTAGGCTGACCACCTTGGGCATGACCTGAGAGCTTTTTCGGTGCACGAGGAGGAGTGGCGGAGGCAAAGGGACTAGTCCGGAGGGTCGCCAAGTCCAGGAGGAGCAGCAGGTGTCGCACGGATCGCGACTAGGGTTGCAGGTCGGCGCACCTGGCAGCGTCGTGAGGAGGAAGGAGTTTGTGGGCGATGGACTGTTATGCCCTCTGCGGGCTGAAGAAACAACTGACTTATACATCGGCAAACTAGTAAATTGGTTATATTTCCAAATCGTTGCTTTGCATGGAGATAGAGGTGACGTGGCATCCTGTGATTGGTCCAGAAAAGTAAACTTAGCAAAATTCATAACTAAATGTTGGTAACTCTAATGATAGCAAATAATATATGCATTTTGCTCAGAAAAAAAAGAGGAATTCATTAAAAATATATTTGAAGGCTAATTCCTCTTGCGATTCAAAAATTAATGTATGTTGTCAACTTTAATGAATTAAAGATTAAGAAACCCTATTTCATGCAATTATAAAGTGACTATGATTATCACTATAAATGTATATATATATATATATATATATAACTGGCTTAGATCCGGGGCCTCCTCTGTGGCTTGGAAAAGGCTAAAAAGGGCAACCTAGAGAAAGGTCTAGGTTATCATGAGTTAGAAATTGCGCTACCCACGTGTAGTGCCAGGAGACTCTTTAGCATGCCATGAGTTAAGGAGCGGGCTACCTACGGGTAGTGTCATGTGACTCAACCCTAGATATTGATTCACCTATTAGGTGGGATCATGAGGGGTTTAATGAGGATCTACCATAAGGAAGGTAGCATCTAGGTCCACTACAGGGACAGTGCATAGGATAGGGTATGAATGGATTGCGTAGTTATATTTAAAACATAAAGTTGTTTGTTAAACTGTAATTGACTTCCAATACGTTGTTATGGATAATTGCATAATTAATGTTTCCCCCACATACCAGCTTTATGTTGACTGACATTTTGTTTGTCGGAATTTTAGGTACAAAGCCAAAAGGACAAACAGTAAATCATCATATTTTGAAATACATGAATCAAACTACAAGGAGGATTAGTTAGAGTAGAATTCATAAGTGAATAGAAGTTTAGAGATCCAAAATTTCAAAAGGTATGCAAAGTTTTATTTTATCACAGCTTTTTAATATAGTCTGGTAGAATTTGATAATTATTATTGATTATTTGTCGAACCTTTGATCCGAAAATTGGGATAACAGCTTTGACCTTCTGGTCTCCCTCAATTGGGGGTTACCGGGAGGTGGGGTCTTTACATTTGGTATCAGAGCCTAGGTTCCTCATTTAATCTTTAATAATTATTAAATTTTCCAAAAAATAGAGGTTTCTAGAAAAGGATCACATCTGGGGGCAGGCAAGATTTTCCTCCGCACTGCTAGTCAGAATACGAGGACTCCCAGATTAGTGTGGCTGCTTGTCCAATGTCTCAGGATATGACTTGAAATAAGATACCTTTAGGACTCTCTCATCCTGTCCATCCCTTCTCACCTCAAATGTTGTTAAGGATTATAAGGATTAGGGTTTTTTTATCTTTTCCCCACCCTCTTGAGGTATGGGTAAGGTTGATAAGGTTTAAGGAATCCTCCACCAAATTAATGAAGAGCATGTAAATAAGATGTCATGGACATAAGCTTAATAGATTAAGCACAAACTAAAGAGTAGATACATGCTTAGGTAGTATGACATAAGTTGTCATGCCCTCAGGGGAGACATGAGGCTAGACCTTCTTGTCAGGAGGATAACTAAAGAGAGAGTTAATCTTGGAGGTAGAGATCTCCATTAAAAGTAGAGACCTGGCACATCCTCTGAGGGTGATATTAACCCTAACCCTAAGTGAAGGTTAGAGAGAGAGATGACATGATGAGTTAGATGTCATGGTTGATCGAGTGTTTGAGATGGACACGCCTTGGGATGCCATACGAGCCATGAGAGGTTAGATAACCTAGTATCTTTGGTGACCCAACCCTGGAAAGGGGTGTGCGTGTTTGAGTGAAGGATATCTCCTTCATTGAAGAGGTTAGTGAAGAACATATAGAAACCCTATAGGCTTGTACAAGTAGGGGATAACATGAACCTAGAGTACATTAGTGGTGCGGCAGTAGGATGAAACCCTGTCCAGTGAGCATGATGGATAGCTTATGAGATAAAAATAAAGAGCTATGAATAACCTTGAGCAAACGTAAGTTTGAACATAGGCTTCACCCACATAGAGGTGTTCTTGTGAGCTTGATCCTTCATGGAGAGAGGACCTCTAATAGTGAGAATGGTTGTAGGGTTAGCTCTAGAGAGACATAGAGGACCTTGTGTCAGTCACCACTTCATTAAGGTGATGTTGGTGAAGGGACCTCGCGAAGGTCAAGAAGGACCACAGTGTGCAGGTGAAGGTCACTTTGATCATGCAATGGCTGAAAGGAGCCCAGAGATGACATGAGTTGTAAGCTGATGCAAAGTAGACTGACATGCAATTCACTATGGGGGAATATGTGACATGAAAATCCGACCCCTCTAAGTTATAGCTAAGAGATATGAGTCTCTAATGCATGGGTTCTTTTGACATGGTTTGGTGGTGAACATTTTCCCTTACCCCGCAGGACAATGTGATGTGTGATGAGTTTTTTCTGTCCCATTTTAGAGCTCTATGTGAGGTACCTGGACCATGTGCGGAGCAATGAATCTAGTGAGCCCCAAGGGAAGCTGAAATGACATGAGTCACCTATGAGTTTATAGATGCCAAGGTGAAAGAACTCAGAGAAAGGAATTTGTGATGATAAAGGTTCTTTGGAAGCGTCATGGATAGGGAAAAGCCACATAGGGGCCAATGATGGACATGTAAAAGTCTTATCCTGAATTGTTTGTTTGCTTGATGGAATTTTGAGGGCAAAATTCTTATAAGAGGGGAAGAATGTTACAACCCCAGTTTTGGGTTCTTTTGGTGAGAATTTTAATTTCTCATATTAAACATATTTGAACAAATAAAGATATAATTTGCTTTGAATAAATGGATTTCGTTTACAATAGCATTGATGATTGATTTGTGGGCTTTATTGGATATTGGGCCCAATAACAAGGAAGAGGTAAAAGGAACTCCATTATTAATAGGAAATGGAGAAAAGAAAAATGTAGAAACCTTTAGAAGGAAAACGTATATAATCCAAAGGTGGATTTCATACCTCCTGGGTTCCAGGGAGTCCAAAGTTACAAAAAGTAAGCAAAAAGAAAAGAAAAGATCAATTAAGTATTTTTTTAATAAGAAAGAAATTGAAAACAATGGTAAAATGTGGAAAATAAGTGAAAATAGGTATAATTGAGTTATCCTTAGTGGATTTTTGTATCCTAAGGATTCCTAATGTTAAATGGAATGCCAATGATGAATATAAAAAGAAAGATAAAGAGAAATCCTCAAAAAGAGATATTTTAATAAGAAATAAACAAGATAATGTGAAATAATGAATATAGATGCATCTAGAAGGATAATAAGTATCCTTAAAAAGGAATTTCGAAATATTGGAGATTCTTGAAGTTCAAGGAACTCCAATGGAGAAAAAGAAAGAGAAAATACCAATAAAGCAAAATAAGAGAGTAATGTAATACATTATTAATGAATTTTGGTGGCATTGCTAAAAAGGTGGTATTTTCTACTTAAGGAAAATAATTTTTTGTGGCCAATGAATTAAAAGGCAAGAATAAATAGAGTAAGGGAGAAGATTTTCGTATTTCTAGATATCTAAGTAATAAAGAATATCTGAAGATATACAAGAAAGAGAAGATTTCTTCATTATGAAGGAATATGATCTCATTTTAGGAAAGGGGTTTGTTTTCCCTTGTATGAATGTCTTGGGGCATGGATACCCTCCCCTATATAAGGGGCAGAGCCTGGGGACGATTTCAAATGAGTCCCACATATCCCTCTCTTCTTCGTCTCCTCCTTTGTAAGAAAACCCTAACCTTGAATGTACAACTCTAACCCGAGAGTCACGAGGCCATGGCGTTGTCATGTTGGTGGAGGGCAGCTTCCATGAAAACCCTGAATGATCTGCTATCTTCTCCGGGTACTCGACCCCTCATGGTTGCCTGTTGCATGACTGCTGTGATTGGCCATGGGTAGTAGGTCGCCCGGCCTGGGCCGACCACCTTGGACACGGCCTGAGAGCTTTGTGATGCATGAGGAGGAGCGACGGAGGCAAATGGACTAGTCCGAAGGGCCACCAAGTCCACGAGGAGCAGGAGGTGTCACACAGATTGTGACTAGGGCTGCAGGTCGGCGCACCTGGCAGCGTCGTGAGGAGGAATAAGGAGTTTGGGGGTGATGGACCGTTATGCCCTCCGCGAGCTGAAGAAACAACTGACTTACATGGGGGCAAACTCATAAATTGGTTATATTTCCAAATCACTGCTTTGCATGGAGATAGAGGTGACGTGGGGTACTCTGATTGGTCCAGAAAGGTAAACTTTGCAAAATTCATAACTAAATGTTGGTAACTCTTATGATAGCAAACAATATATGCATTTTGCTCAGAAAAATAAGAGGAATTCATTAAAAATATATTTGAAGGCTAATTCTTATTTCTATTCAAAAAGTAATGTAACTTATCAACTTTAATGTATTAAAGATTAGTAAACCCTATTTTGAGATTATTAATGAAATTAATAGGGTTTAATGGATGATTAAAGTAGATATTAGCCTGTTAATCATGAAAGGATACATTAAGATAAAAAATGATGAACTTTGCACGTAATTAGTTTAATTATGAGTTCATGTGCATAAATATGCTTTAATGGGCCTTGAAACCCTAATATTAGTAAATGTGACTCTTAATGGCTTTAATTGTTCAATTTCATGATTAAAGTTGAGATATGATAATTCTAAGCTATTTCAAGTATAAAAATTACTAATTGTGGATAAATACCCTTAATGTAGTAATTAGGGTTTTTCTAATGGATAAAGGTAGAATTAATGACAAATAGAGTTCATATGTGACTTAGACCATAATTGATGATACATGAGCATAATGATCTTGTCATGGATTAAAAGGATAAAAAATAGTAGATTTAATGTAAAAGGGGCTTAATGGACTTTTAATTATGCCTATAATTCGAAATTGAGGATCAGATGTTGTGATAATTAGGGTTTGTGATCAATTGCATTAAATTAGGGTTTTAAATAGTAAAAGATGAAGGGAAAACCCTAATTGCAATGGAAACCCTAAAAGTGGACTAGAAACCCTAAGAAGCGAGCTAGATTTAATAGATCTTGTTGACATGAGTAATAAAAAGAAATTGTATAATTATTACAGGATATTGATATGTGTGCTTGCTTGCTTGGATTTCATACTTGCATGGATTATTCTGTGGATAATGGTGATTGTTGATGGCGCATCCACAAGGTTTTGGTTTTCTTGATGTCGGTACTTGTTATAACATCATTTTTACATGTATTGATTGAAATCGATTTTTCAAATAAAAGGGATTTGAATTGAAAATAGAATGATTATTTTCAAAGAATGGATTCTTTTGCAAAAAAAATTCCCTTGGATGCATGCTTTCGTGGTTTATATTGTTTTAATACATACAATAATGATAAAAGGGAAAATTGATAAAATAAATCACATAATAAGTAAAAGGAAAAGAAAATAAAAGATATTAGTGTGCGTAAGTGAGAATTATGTAGAATTGTATGGATGACCACTATTGGTTAATTTTTGGTTCCACTTGATTTCCAATAAGAAAAGAAATCAAAATAAAGAAAATAGAAGAGAAAGAAAGAGAAAATTGTATTTTAATTTCATAATGTATGTCTTTTGAATGGATGACTTGCATACGAAGGAAAGACTCTTTTATTTTTGAATTTTCTGTTCCAAACTTTACACACAAGTAATTTAAGTTATTAAAGAATTTCACTAAAAATTTGGGATTAAAAGGATGTGTGGTTTGAGAGATATAGATTTTATAACAAAAATCCCTAAATTGTATGGAATGACATTAAATGTCATGATTTATATTCTTATTAGAATTTTTAATTTCTAGATTTTTTATGATTGCGTGTGGATCAATAGTGTTGACCTTTGATTCTACGATGACTGTGTCATCATATTCCTTATGAAAGAAAAGGAAACCAGGAATAGTACACCCAGTTCCTTCATTCACCCTTATCACTCTCCTCAGATTATGTGATATCTTGAAAATCCTCACAAAGAGATCGGGAGACGATGTCGAGTCGATGCATCCTAGGATTTACCACCTATGGAAGACTATCTATGGTTTGCCATTTCACCAAACTGACAATGCCCAACCTTGGGAGTCCAAGACTATAAATAGGGGCATAGATCACCTCTACAAACCTCCCAAATGATCATGAAAATTGCCCATGACTCCATCTTTGTGCTTCTACTTCTGTTTTCCTTTCTAGTCTCTCTCCCCCGACTCTACTTTGTCTCACTTCGCACCATATAAACACCTTGCCGTCTGATTAACCCTGACTGTGGTTGGGAAATTGAGACCCTTGTCATGTTTGACAGAATGAGGCAGAGGTGACCTGAAGGTATTAGTTACCTGATAAGTGGTAACAAGTGTTCTTTGATGAACTGAAGGTATTAGTTACCTGATAAGTGGTAACAAGTGTTCTTTGATGAACTGAGGGTTTGAATACCCATATTCCATAATAATGATGATGACATGTTAAGGGATGAGAATGTCCATGATGTGACAAGAGATTGAGATCCCAATGTTTTATAAAGTTATGAAAAGTACTTGATAGATGTAGTATACTTTTCTTTATAGCATTTGTCATAATAATTCTTGTTTGAAACTTGAATGATGATAAAAGAATACGGTAATCTACTTAATTAACCAAGTAAAAATCTCATCATGTAGTGCCCTGGCCATAGATCCATCAATGTCAGAATTTGCTGAGTGGTGAAACGGGTTGCTCCGTGACATAACCCAGAGGGTATATTTTTGAATATGTGGGGGTGATGGGTGTGAATATCCTTACGCCCTAATGGAGGAATTGATGTGAGATAAACATTAAATCTCTCAATCCTTCATTATATATGTCAGGGTGGATGTATAACTAATCCTTCGATGCCAGGATGGACGTATCACGAATCTCCCGATAATATTTAATGTCAGATCGATGTGAGATAAACATGAGATCTCTCGATTGCGAAGAGAGTACCACCACTATTGTAACTCTATAGTGAAGTTGACAGTATACTTTGGAAAGCTATTTGGCAGAGACACAAGATGTCCTGCATAGGATCTCGTACTGACCAAGATAAGGGAGGTCATGGAAATCTGGCTCTTCCATTGACCTTGTATGGCACCGATTTTGACTTCGCAATGGTCGGTTGGAGTATGAGCGGTAGTGTTACAACCCTAGTTTTGGGTTCTTTTGGTGATAATTGTAATTTCTCATATTAAAGATATTTGAAAAAATAAAGATATATTTTGCTTTGAATAAATCGATTTCATTTACAATAGCCTTGATGATTGATTTGTGGGCTTTATTGGCTATTGGGCCCAATAACAAGGAAGAGGCAAAAGGAACTCCATTATTAATAGGAAATGGAGAAAATAAAAATGTAGAAACATTTAGAAGGCAAAAGTATATAATCCAAAGGTGGATTTCATGCCTCTTGGGTTCCTTGGGTTCCAGGGAGTCCAAAGTTGCAAAAAGAAAGCAAAAAGAAAAGAAAAGATCAATTAAGTATTTCTTTAATAAGAAAGAAATTGAAAACAATGGTAAAATGTGGAAAATAAGTGAAAAGAGGTATAATTGAGTTATCCTTACTGGATTTTCGAATCCTAAGGATTCCTAATGTTAAATGGAATGCCAATGAGGAAAATAAAAAGAAAGATAAAGAGAAATCCTCAAAAAGAGATATTTTAATAAGAAATAAATAAGATAATGTGAAATAATGAATATATATGCGTCTAGAAGAATAATAAGTATCCTTAAAAAGGAATTTTGAAATATTGGAGGTTCTTGAAGTTCAAGGAACTCCAATGGAGAAAAAGAAAGAGAAAATACCAATAAAGCAAAATAAGAGAGTAATGTAATACATTATTAATGAATTTTGGTGGCATTGCTAAAAAGGTGGTATTTTCTACTTAAGGAAAATAACTTTTCATGGCCAATGAATTAAAAGGCAAGAATAAAGAGAGTAAGGGAGAATATTTTCATATTCCTAGATATCCAAGTAATAAAGAATATTCGAACATATAGAAGACAGAGAAGATTTCTTCATTATGAAGGAATATGATTTCCTTTTAGGAAAGGGGTTTGTTTTCCATTGTATGAATGTCTTGGGGCGTGGATACCCACTCCTATATAATGGGTAGAGCCAGGGATGATTTCAAAGGATTCCCACATATCCCTCTCTTCTTCTTGTCCTCCTTTATAAGCAAACCCTATCCTTGAAGGTACAGCTCTAACCCGAGAGTCATGAGAGCCATGGCGTTGTCATGTTGGTGGAGGGGAGCTTCCACGACAACCCTGAACGTTCCGCTATTTCTCCAGGCACTCGACCCCTCACAGTTGCATGTAGCACGGTTGCTATGACTGGCCACGGGTAGCAGGTCACCCGTCCTAGGCTGACCACCTTGGGCATGACCTGAGAGCTTTTGCGGTGCACGAGGAGGAGTGGCGGAGGCAAAGGGACTAGTCCGGAGGGTCGCCAAGTCCAGGAGGAGCAGCAGGTGTCGCACGGATCACGACTAGGGTTGCAGGTCGGCGCACCTATCAGCGTCGTGAGGAGGAAGGAGTTTGTGGGTGATGGACTGTTATGCCCTCTGCGGGCTGAAGAAACAACTGACTTATACAGCGGCAAACTAGTAAATTGGTTATATTTCCAAATCGTTGCTTTGCATGGAGATAGAGGTGACGTGGCATCCTGTGATTGGTCCAGAAAAGTAAACTTAGCAAAATTTATAACTAAATGTTGGTAACTCTAATGATAGCAAATAATATATGCACTTTGCTCAGAAAAACAAGAGGAATTCATTAAAAATATATTTGAAGGTTAATTCCTCTTGCAATTCAAAAATTAATGTATGTTGTCAACTTTAATGAATTAAAGATTAAGAAACCCTATTTCATGCAATTATAATGTGACTATGATTATCACTATAAATGTATATATATATATATATATAACTGGCTTAGATCAGGGTCCTCCTCTGTGGCTTGGAAAAGGCTAAAAAGGGCAACCTAAAGAAAGGTCTAGGTTATCATGAGTTAGAAATTGCGCTACCCACGTGTAGTGCCATGAGACTCTTTAGCATGCCATGAGTTAAGGAGCGGGCTACCTACGGGTAGTGCCATGTGACTCAACGCTAGATACTGATTCACCAATTAGGTGGGATCATGAGGGGTTTAATGAGGATCTACCATAAGGAAGGTAGCATCCAGGTCCACTACAGGGACAGTGCAGAGGATAGGGTATGAATAGATTGCGTAGTTATATTTAAAACATAAAGTTGTTTGTTAAACTGTAATTGACTTCCAATACATTGTTATGGATAATTGCATAATTAATGTTTCCCCCACATACCAGCTTTATGTTGACTGACATTTTGTTTGTCGGAATTTTATGTACAAAGCCAAAAGGACAAACAGTAAATCATCATATTGTGAAATACATGAATCAAACTACAAGGAGGATTAGTTAGAGTAGAATTCATAAGTGGATAGAAGTTTAGAGATCCAAGATTTCAAAAGGTATGCAAAGTTTTATTTTATCACAGCTTTTTAATATAGTCTCGTAGAATTTGATAGTTATTATTGATTATTTGTCGAACCTTTGATCCGAAAATTGGGATAACAGCTTTGACCTTCTGGTCTCCCTTAATTAGGGGTTACCGGGAGGTGGGGTCTTTACATTTGGTATCAGAGCCTAGGTTCCTCATTTAATCTTTAATAATTACTAAATTTTCCAAAAAAACAGAGGTTTCTAGAAAAGGATCACATCCGGGGGCAGGCAAGATTTTCCTCCGCACTGCTAGTCGGAATACGAGGACTCCCAGATTAGTGTGGCTGCCTGGCCAATGTCTCAGGATATGACTTGAAATAAGATACCTTTAGGACTCTCTCATCCTGTCCATCCCTTCTCACCTCAAATGTTGTTAAGGATTATAAGGATTAGGGTTTTTTAATCTTTTCCCCACCCTCTTGAGGTATGGGTAAGGTTGATAAGGTTTAAGGAATCCTCCACCAAATTAATGAAGAGAATGTAAATAAGATGTCATGGACATAAGCTTAATAGATTAAGCACAAACTAAAGAGTAGATACATGCTTAGGTCGTATGACATAAGTTGTCATGCCCTCAGGGGAGACATGAGGCTAGACCTTCTTGTCAGGAGGATAACTAAAGAGAGAGTTAATCTTGGAGGTAGAGATCTCCATTAAAAGTAGAGACATGGCACATCCTCTGAGGGTGATATTAACCCTAACCCTAAGTGAAGGTTAGAGAGAGAGATGACATGATGAGTTAGATGTCATGGTTGATTGAGTGTTTGAGATGGACACGCCTTGGGATGCCATACGAGCCGTGAGAGGTTAGATAACCTAGTATCTTTGGTGACCCAACCCTGGAAAGGGGTGTGCGTGTTTGAGTGAAGGATATATCCTTCATTGAAGAGGTTAGTGAAGAACCTATAGAAACCCTATAGGCTTGTACAAGTAGGGGATAACATGAACCTAGAGTACATTAGTGGTGCGGCAGTAGGATGAAACCCTGTCCAGTGAGCATGATGGATAGCTTATGAGATAAACATAAAGAGCTATGAATAACCTTGAGCAAACGTAAGTTTGAACATAGGCTTCACCCACATAGAGGTGTTCTTGTGAGCTTGATCCTTCATGGAGAGAGGACCTCTAATAGTGAGAATGGTTGTAGGGTTATCTCTAGAGAGACATAGAGGACCTTGTGTCAGTCACCACTTCATTAAGGTGATGTTGGTGAAGGGACCTCGCGAAGGTCAAGAAGGACCAAAGTGTGCAGGTGAAGGTCACTTTGACATGCAATGGCTGAAAGGAGCCCAGAGATGACATGAGTTGTAAGCTGATGCAAAGTACACTGACATGCAATTCACTATGGGGGAATATGTGACATGAAAATCCGACCCCTCTAAGTTATAGCTAAGAGATATGAGTCTCTAATGCATGGGTTCTTTTGACATGGTTTGGTGGTGAACATTTTCCCTTACCCCGCAGGACAATGTGATGTGTGATGAGTTTTTTCTGTCCCATTTTAGAGCTCTATGTGAGGTACCTGGACCATGTGCGGAGCAATGAATCTAGTGAGCCCCAAGGGAAGCTGAAATGACATGAGTCACCTATGAGTTTATAGATGCCAAGGTGAAAGAACTCAGAGAAAGGAATTTGTGATGATAAAGGTTCTTTGGAAGCGTCATGGATAGGGAAAAGCCACATAGGGGCCAATGATGGACATGTAAAAGTCTTATCCTGAATTGTTTGTTTGCTTGATGGAATTTTGAGGGCAAAATTCTTATAAGAGGGGAAGAATGTTACAACCCCAGTTTTGGGTTCTTTTGGTGAGAATTTTAATTTCTCATATTAAACATATTTGAACAAATAAAGATATAATTTGCTTTGAATAAATGGATTTCGTTTACAATAGCATTGATGATTGATTTGTGGGCTTTATTGGATATTGGGCCCAATAACAAGGAAGAGGTAAAAGGAACTCCATTATTAATAGGAAATCGAGAAAAGAAAAATGTAGAAACCTTTAGAAGGAAAACGTATATAATCCAAAGGTGGATTTCATACCTCTTGGGTTCCAGGGAGTCCAAAGTTACAAAAAGTAAGCAAAAAGAAAAGAAAAGATCAATTAAGTATTTCTTTAATAAGAAAGAAATTGAAAACAATGGTAAAATGTGGAAAATAAGTGAAAATAGGTATAATTGAGTTATCCTTAGTGGATTTTTGTATCCTAAGGATTCCTAATGTTAAATGGAATGCCAATGATGAATATAAAAAGAAAGATAAAGAGAAATCCTCAAAAAGAGATATTTTAATAAGAAATAAATAAGATAATGTGAAATAATGAATATAGATGCATCTAGAAGGATAATAAGTATCCTTAAAAAGGAATTTCGAAATATTGGAGATTCTTGAAGTTCAAGGAACTCCAATGGAGAAAAAGAAAGAGAAAGTACCAATAAAGCAAAATAAGAGAGTAATGTAATACATTATTAATGAATTTTGGTGGCATTGCTAAAAAGGTGGTATTTTCTTCTTAAGGAAAATATTTTTTTGTGGCCAATGAATTAAAAGGCAAGAATAAATAGAGTAAGGGAGAAGATTTTTGTATTTCTAGATATCCAAGTAATAAAGAATATCTGACGATATACAAGAAAGAGAAGATTTCTTCATTATGAAGGAATATGATCTCCTTTTAGGAAAGGGGTTTGTTTTCCCTTGTATGAATGTCTTGGGGCATGGATACCCTCCCCTATATAAGGGGTAGATCCTGGGGACGATTTCAACTGAGTCCCACATAACCCTATCTTCTTCTTCTCCTCCTTTGTAAGAAAACCCTAACCTTGAATGTACAACTCTAACCTGAGAGTCACGAGGGCCATGGCGTTGTCATGTTGGTGGAGGGCAGCTTCCATGAAAACCCTGAACGATCTGCTATCTTCTCCGGGTACTCGACCCCTCATGGTTGCCTGTAGCATGACTATTGTGATTGGCCGTGGGGAGTAGGTCGCCCGGCCTGGGCCGACCACCTTGGACACGGCCTGAGAGCTTTGTGATGCATGAGGAGGAGCGACGGAGGCAAAGGGACTAGTCTGAAGGGCCACCAAGTCCACGAGGAGCAGGAGGTGTCACACCGATTGTGACTAGGGCTGCAGGTCGGCGCACCTGGCAGCGTCGTGAGGAGGAATAAGGAGTTTGGGGGTGATGGACCGTTATGCCCTCCACGAGCTGAAGAAACAACTGACTTACATGGGGGCAAACTCATAAATTGGTTATATTTCCAAATCGCTGCTTTGCATGGAGATAGAGGTGACGTGGGGTACTCTGATTGGTCCAGAAAGGTAAACTTTGCAAAATTCATAACTAAATGTTGGTAACTCTGATGATAGCAAACAATATATGAATTTTGCTCAGAAAAATGAGAGGAATTCATTAAAAATATATTTGAAGGCTAATTCTTCTTTCTATTCAAAAAGTAATGTAACTTATCAACTTTAATGTATTAAAGATTAGTAAACCCTATTTTGAGATTATTAATGAAATTAATAGGGTTTAATGGATGATTAAAGTAGATATTAGCCTGTTAATCATGAAAGGATACATTAAGATAAAAAATGATGAACTTTGCACGTAATTAGTTTAATTATGAGTTCATGTGCATAAATATGCTTTAATGGGCCTTGAAACCCTAATATTAGTAAATGTGACTCTTAATGGCTTTAATTGTTCAATTTCATGATTAAAGTTGAGATATGATAATTCTAAGCTATTTCAAGTATAAAAATTACTAATTGTGGATAAATACCCTTAATGTAGTAATTAGGGTTTTTCTAATGGATAAAGGTAGAATTAATGACAAATAGAGTTCATATGTGACTTAGACCATAATTGATGATACATGAGCATAATGATCTTGTCATGGATTAAAAGGATAAAAAATAGTAGATTTAATGTAAAAGGGGCTTAATGGACTTTTAATTATGCCTATAATTCGAAATTGAGGATCAGATGTTGTGATAATTAGGGTTTGTGATCAATTGCATTATATTAGGGTTTTAAATAGTAAAAGATGAAGGGAAAACCCTAATTGCAATGGAAACCCTAAAAGTGGACTAGAAACCCTAAGAAGCAAGCTAGATTTAATAGATCTTGTTGACATGAGTAATAAAAAGAAATTGTATAATTATTACAGGATATTGATATGTGTGCTTGCTTGCTTGGATTTCATACTTGGATGGATTATTCTGTCTCAAAAATCAGCCTGACAGGTATGTGGTTATGCTTATGAATAATCGCTTTAGTTTCACGGTGATTCCTGAACGTTTTATCGGTTGCATGAAAATAATTGTTGGATGCCTATTTATTTCATGCAACTATAAAGTGACTATGATTATCACTATAAATGTATATATATATATATATATATATATAACTGGCTTAGATCTGGGTCCTCCTCTGTGGCTTGGAAAAGGCTAAAAAGGGTAACCTAGAGAAAGGTCTAGGTTATCATGAGTTAGAATTGGGATACCCACGTGTAGTGCCATGAGACTCTTTAGCACGCCATGAGTTAAGGAGTGGGCTACCTATGGGTAGTGCCACGTAACTCAACCCTAGAAACTGATTCACCTGTTAGGTGGGATCATGAGGGGTTTAATGAGGATCTACCATAAGGAAGGTAGCATCCAGGTCCACTGTAGGGACAACACAGAGGATAGGGTATGAATGGATCGTGTAGTTATATTTAAAACATAAAGTTGTTTGTTAAACTGTAATTGACTGTCAATACGTTGTTATGGATAATTGCATGATTAATTTTTCCCCCACATACCAGCTTTATGTTGACCGACGTTTTGTTTGTCGGCATTTTAGGTACAAAGCCAAAAGGACAAATAGTAAATCATCATATTGTGAAATACATGAATCAAACTACAAGGAGGATTAGTTAGAGTAGAATTCATAAGTGGATAGAAGTTTCAAGATCCAAGATTTCAAAAGGTATGCAAAGTTTTATTTTATCACAGCTTTTTAATATAGTTTGGTAGAATTTGATAATTATTATTGATTATTTGTCAAACCTTTGATCCGAAAATTGGGATAACATCTCTGACCTTCTGGTCTCCCTTAATTGGGGTTTACCAGGAGGTGGGGTCATTATAGGTACATCTCATCTCCTCAGGGCATAAGTGTGATTCTAAAATGTAATCAACCATATAGCATGTTTGTTTAAGGATTGAATACGAAAATCATTGGTTGATGTTACATTTCTTTTATGCATCTTTAGTTGATAGATGATATATTTATGTTTTCTTACATTCCTTTTAAGGTAGATGGATGATGTATAATTATACCATGGGTAGATGCAATGTTCTCCTTAAGAAAGGAGATTATCTTATTTTCTTCATGCAATGATTAATACTGTTGTTAATATTAAAAAACTCCTACTCAGTTTATTACTATTTATCTGCAATAATAATGTTTCTGGCAGAGAGTTATATCTCTTGATGGGACAATTTCAATTGTCTCACCCCCGTGGGATCCAACTTTTTAGGTAGACATGGAAGAAGAGGCAAAAACCCTATAGCAGGAGAAGAGCAGTAGCAGCAACAACAGGGACAATAGTGATATTCCAAGTGGAGGCACTGGTTGTCATATTTTTGTATAGAAAGTCCTATGTGTCGTCTCTGTACTCTCAGGTCCTCGAAGTTAGTAGTTAGTGCTTTTAATAAATCAATCTGAGATTTTTGCTTGATGCCTCGAGGTTCTTATGCTGCCTTTGTATAGTTTTAACAGAGCAGTTGATGCTTGTAATCCTCGATAAGGGATGGTACATAATATGTACTTATGAACCAAGTTGTAAATAAAATACATTGGTCCTTGATAAAAGAGTTTTCCTGTGTTTGGATCTCTTTGAAAAAGGTTTTAATTTTTAGTGATTTTCAGTAATCCACTATTAATGATCACTTCCGCATAGTTAATGACATTTTGTTTGAATGGTGTGTCACAAATTAGTGGTATCAGAGCTTAGTTTGCTGAGTCTACAGAGACATAGGACTAAGGTGTTGAGTCTGTTTTAGTGTCCTTCAATATATTTTATAGTGACTTCTTCTCCTGCAGAAGATAGAATAAAGCTTAAAGATGTCTGGACTTTTGAAGGAGCACATTGTTGAAAGCAATGTTGTTGAACCACCAGAAGGTGCAAGGGACCAGGAGAGAGAAGAACGACTGACTGAGAACCCCCAAGATGATCCAACCATGATAAGGATTCTTCTTTTGATATCATTGTTGGGAAAGTTAGGATTGAAATGATGTGTATAGTGGACCATATATTAGCAATACAACCTAGATTACCAGCCCCTAATGATGAAGTTTTGTACTCCAACAGTATTCTTGCTCAACATCAGCATGTTGGAGCAATGCATAATGATGAAAGGAATAGGTTACAACCTGAAATCAGGATTTTCCACAGGTGTAGGCATCCTGGACATATCAGAAAAGATTGTCCAGAAAAGGACAGTAAGGAAAGAATTAAGAAAAGGCCTATCCAAACTTGGGATCATAGACCTAGTAGTTCCAAAAAGGGGAAATTTTTGGTACCATCGGTACAACCAAGGTTTAGTGCACTAGGGAAAGGGCTACCTGGAAAGGGTAAAGGACCTTTTAGACCATATCAAGAGAATAGAACCTGTTACCAGTGTAGACAGGTAGGACATCTAGTAAGGGATTGTCCAGTTGGAAACACAATGGTAACCCAACCACTGAAGCAGAGACATCAAGGTCATCAGATGAAATAGTTTTCTAGTGGCACTCGAGGACGTGGACAAACGTCCTAGGTAGGATCAACTACATTAAATAACAAAGCACAAAGTCAACATCAGGCAATAGTAAGATTCTATGAAAAGAATCATCCTGAGGCAGTAAACAAACTGCGAAATGAGACAGGTCAGATGAAACAATTTTATTCTGATATATCATTTCATAATTCTATGTGATAAATATAAGAAAGTAGTTGTTTTTTAGCTTCCTTGACCAGTCATATGAGCACACAAGGAAGATGAGGACTGATATTTTACTCTGTATTCCTTTAAATGCTTTATAATTTCTCTTATCTGTATGAAAAAGGATGAGATACAGAAGTGATGCCTGAAGAAAATCCAGGAATGTTAAATCTTGTGTTTATAATGATATGAAAAGTGAGGAACATGATAGTAAATAAAGTGCATACTACCTAATCTCAGTCCTTGTATACCCTGTCTAGGTATATAATTATTGGAGATAAGGCAAGTATAGAACTCTTAGATTGTTATCTTTTTTATTACTCTGATCAAGTAGTCATTCTGAAACAATCTAGTGAGCATAAAGAAACTAGAAATATGGCATGGATATTTTTATCACATCCTAAGTTCTAGAAAGAGGAATCTGAGATGATCTCAGGTCAATCTATGTGTATGAGGAAGTAAAAGTATAATCCTCATGATAAAGAAAATGAGACAAGGGAGATGATCGATGTCTGATAAATCATGTGTGCATAGTGAAGCTCTTTTCCCATGATGTGGAAATGGGAAATGTGATAAAATCACAAAATGTTCATAAATATGTTAGACAATAACAAAAGAATGAGTAATGACATGTAATCATCCTTATAATTCCTTTGCTAGTGGCAAGAAACCTAGGATCAAACAAGAGTAAATGACTCATGAACAGTTGAAAGTTCATACAATAATTAGAGGAAATGATAATCTCTTCTCTTTGATAAACAACCCTGGGTAATAATGGGGTGATAAGAGAAATATCTTTCTTTGTTTTCTATCCTTTTAGGGACATGGCAATCAAGTGAGTACTATGACACTTGATTTGAATGGATTAGAAATAATCCAATGATGGATACCTAGAAAATTATCAGTTTATCTTGGATTTTGGTTCCAAGATAAAGATACGTGTAACAAATAATATTCCAAAGATGAAAGAAAGATCCTTTTATATGTGTGGCTCTGGTAATAACAATAGAGAGATGGAAATTATGAAGATGTGATGTGTTTTTGACACATGTGATGGATACCAAAGTAAGGAATTCTAGTGTCTAAGAAATACCAAGTGGTATGGAAAAGTAAAAGCATAACTCCTAATTAGATGATTTATGTTGGTTACCTGAAATGGCCAACTGTGAAATCAGCCTAGTTATATAAAATAGTATGAACATCGCATGTTAGGGGTTTATGCTCTGCATAAACATAACATCAATAAGGATGTATTAATTGAAGGGACAATTTTAAAATCATTCTGGGAAAAGTTTATCAAGCTAAAAATAATTCCTTAGAATATCCCTACCTAGATCTGTTAAAGCAACTTATATATATAACATCTAGAGATACTTCTAAGATAAGTTTTCAATTGGTAAGTAACCTCCCCTTATGACAAAAGTATGTACAACTAATGAGATAGTTGGTACAAGTAGTAATAAAGTTTAGTGTTGTGACAGTAGTTTGGATGACACACTAGATGTATGAAGAGACTTGTAGTCACAAGTGGGTGACAAAATGTAACTCTGGTCTTTCCTTGGAAGTGAAATGCTAAACTAAATAAGGAATATGGAAGACTCCTCAGAATCAAGAATCATGTCACATAAAGTTATAAGTTGAGAAAGGTAATAAATTAGTGAGGTTTGACACCTAAATTAAATAAGGTATGTATAATGTTTCTCTGACTAAGAAAAGCATTATCTGACATAGAGTTGACTTTACATTCAATAATGAAAAGAAATAGTGGAGTATGTGTCCTATGTGACAAGTTTTATGGCATCTCCATGACATTAAAATGTTATGTGGAAACCTGATGATATGATGAATAAGTAATATTTGTCTTCCTTTACCTGGGATTTTGAAGACGAAATCCTTGTTAGGGGTTTATAATTGTAACATCCCTGACCTGGGTTAAGGCTTAACCCTAGAAGTTTTGCTTAAACAAGTCATTTATATTATTGTCTTTATCTTTTGAAAAGTAATTAAGGCTCAAGAGGAACTTATGTTTCAATTTTAGTCCTTTTGAATAATGTTGAAACAAAGTTTTACTTATTTTGGACTAAAGTGCAAATTACCCAAGTTGAGGGGTTAACTTGCAAATGTCACATGATAAAATGTTTCTCAAGTTTTGAAGCATCATAAGAATGAAAATGATGCAGAGGTATGGTTTCCATAAGCCTAAGCACCAAGAAAGAGCTTATTAAGCAATGTTTGTGCTTTAAAACCTAGTTTTGGTGTAATGTGCAATTTACCCAAAACCTAGGGTTAAATATGCAAAATACCACGTATAGAGAGTCCATAATGTTTCTTGGTATCAATTAGAGACAATAAATCAGAAGGGCATCTCGTTTGAATCTCTTTGGTGGAGAGAGAATCTTGATATTAAAATAATCAAGATTTAAGCATAATTGTAACCTTAATTCAATTTAATGCAAAAATTAATATATTAATGGAAGTGCCCTTCAACCAAAAATAGGATGGTTGAATTTATATAAGCATGGAAGTCCTTGTGCCTTGCAATGGCACCGAAATATCTAAAGTGAGTGGAGAGCCCACTCACATTAATTAAAGAAAAAGTAATATCCACTAAGTTTTGGATATTATTATTATATTGATTAAGGTGATTAATTTATTCTCTTTTAATTCATGGATAAAGAAGAGGATTTCGAAGGGGAGGATGATAGATTCGTATGCAAGGAAGTGAGAGGGATATGTGGCACCAATTTAAGGAATTGAAAGATTTTTATAACACTTTCTCTCTCTTGAATTTTCCTTATATACACTCCATTGTTTCATCCACATGAAAGACTTTTTTGACTCTTCTTTCTTTCCTTGATTTGGACAAACACAAGGGAGCTTAGGAGCAATAGGAGGACGTACCCCAACCAGTAGGTGATCTCCTTAATCATCTTCAACCTTGATTTCATTGTGGAAATCGAAATTTAATGCTTATTTTCTTCTTTTCTCCATTCAATCTTCAACTTTAGCCATCCTTATCACTCAAAGACTTGAAGACAGACCTTGGAAAGTTGAGAAATCTTCATTCACCATTAAATACATGAATCTTAAATCTTGGATTCAAATTTGGAGGTAGGTTATATAACTTGAACCCTTAAATGTTATTATTGATTTTATTTCTTCATCATATGTTGAATCTTTCTTCTTTCCCGAAATTCCTTTTGATTAGTTGATGAAATCACCATAAGAATCACAGTAATTTTCGAAGGTTTGAATCTTGAATATGATGATGTCTTCTTAGAACACACCTCAATAAATATCATGAGAAAACGGTTTGCAATTTTGATGACCAAACGGTCTCAAAACCGTTTGGTGATCAAATGGTCTCAAGACCGTTTGAGGGAAAATGGTCTCAAGACTATTTCAGGTCAAACGGTCTCAAGACCATTTGGGGACAATTGCTGATATGGATGGATGAAGATCCAATGCTCCCAATTGATCTAATCACAATGGTTACAGTGATGAATGATCCATTGATTACAAATCCTAATCGATTGATTGAAGAAACTCTAAATTGATTCAAACATTTTCAAGGTGGAATGGACCAAACGGTCTCAAGACCGTTTGAGGGCAAACGATCCCAAGACCATTTGAGGTCAGACGGTCTCAAGACCGTTTGAGGTCAAGTGGATTCATGGATGGATGGAGATCCAAGGGTTACATTTTGATCTACACTCAATGGTCCAATTGATGAATGATTCAATTAAGCAAACCCTAATTGATTGGTTGAAGGAAATCCTACATGACCCTTTCGGTTTCAAGGTAGTTTGGAACAAACAGTCTTGAAACCATTTGGGATCAAACAGCCTTCAAACCAATTGAGATCAAATGGTCTCAAACTATTATGAGGTCCAATCGGTTTCAAGGTTGATTTGTCCAATCGGTTTCAATGTACATATGATCGTTTGGAGGTTGAGAGGTTGGAGGTTGAGGGGTTGGGAGGTTGAGAGGTCAAGACCATTTGGAGGTTCAATGCAACCAAAACCATTTAAAGACCTAATATGATGAAAGATAAATTAACGCCATGATTGTTAATGATGTTTATCAAAGATAATTACAATGGTTGTACCTTTAAGGTACAAGGGTGATTAGTACCCTTAGAGGGGTTAACCTTTGATGCTTATGAAAGCAATATCTCAATACACTATGCTAACCCTAAATGTATGTAATTGAATGAGGGGTTGACCTAATCTAATCAAGTTTGAAGTAATCAACATCCTAGAGAGGATGAGAGAGAGAGGAATTCATACATGTATAATAATCATGTAGTGGTTAAGCCTCAATACTTTCAACATGAATAAAATATGTAATTAGGGTATGATCCTCGATAAAGAAATCCGGAAACCCTAATTGAGAAGGTTAATGAGCCCTAAGCCTAATTTAGGGCAATGCTAGGTGAAACCCTAATCTAGGGTAATGGTGTAACCCTAATCTAGGGTGATGATATGAGGAATCCCAATTCAAGGTAATATAATGAAAAACCCTAATTTAAGAGGATGATTCATGAAACACTAATTTTGGATAATGCTATATGAAACCCTAATGTGAAACCCTAACCCTAATATAGGGTGAAGGTATGTAGATCCCTGAAATAGGATGATGTTATGTGGAATCCTAGTGTAGGGTAAGGTTATGTGAAACCCTAATGCAGTAATGTGATGTGAGACTCTAATCCAGGGTGATGCTATGTAATGCTATACGAAACCCTAATGTGAAACCCTAACCCTAATATAGGGTGAAGGTATGTGGAACCCTAATATAGGATGATGTTATGTGGAATCCTAATGTAGGGTAACGTTATGTGAAACCCTAATATAGGGCGATGTTATGTAAACCCTAATTGATAAAGATGGGAAACCCTATTCCTAATAATGGAATAGTGACTTACATATTGATAAGTGAAACACCTAAAGTGGTTGATAATGGATAACCTTATATCAATAATGCCTTAACTCGAGATGAGTCCATATCATTGATAATGGTTGAATAATTCAAATAAGTGACTTATGACCAATACATTACATAATAAATGTGATGAACTGGTGCATAAAGTATTAGGATGGGAAATACCCTAGTACAATATAAGTTGATGAACTTAAGTAAGATAAAGGTAATGAGGGAAGTGATACAATAAGACATGATAGATATCACATCCAACACCTCAAGATTGATACACCTTGATGTATTCTAAATCCAATATACTTGGATGAATAACACATGAAGTGTGTCATGTCATTTGTTACATTGATATGTAATGCACTTTGATAAGTGTAGGCTAACATACCTTAAGAAAAGGTTAAGTCAAATGAATAAAGTATGATGTAATCATATTCTGGAAAAGTTGAGAGAGGAACTCATATCTTGTATTGATAATTCATTTAATGATAAATGATGAGAATAAATAAGCATGATTGAATACTTATGTTATCAATGTTGGCTCCTAGTTGTGTGGAGCAATGAATTAGGGCTTGATCATTAATAGTATGATCTTGAGAACCTAAATGTTTAACAATGGAAAACCCTAAACCTAATTAAGGGTGATGATATGTAAGAGAAACTCTAATCGATAAGGAAGGGAAACCCTAACCCTAATGATGGGAAGGTTGTAATTCTTTTGTTGCATAAACCCTGTAAGGTATGTTAAATACTTGAATAAAAGTATAATGTGCAATGGCCTGGTGAGCCTTGTGAATAAGTTGTTACCTAGTAAGAGGTGACAAGATGTAATGGCCTTGTGAGCCATGTGATAAGTTGTTACCTAGTGATAGGTGATAAGATGTAATGGCCTTGTGAGTCATGTGATAATTTGTTGCCTAGTGAGAGGTGGCAAGATACTTAATGGGCCTTGTGAGTCATATGAGATGCTTGTGTAGCAAGTATCATGTTTACCTTGGTCAGATGACCTGAAGGTATTAGTTACCTGATAAGTGGTAACAAGTGTTCTTTGATGAACTGAGGGTTTGAATAGCCATATTCCATAATCATGATGATGAGATGTTAAGGGATGAGAATGCCCATGATGTGACAAGGGATTGAGATCCCAATGTTTTATAAAGTTATGAAAAGTACTTGACAAATGTAGTATTCTTTTCTTTGTAGCATTTGTCATAATTATTCTTGTTTGAAACTTGATTGATGCTAAAATAATACGATATTGTACTTAATTAACCAAGTGAAATCTCATCATGTAGTGCCCTGGCCATAGATCCATCAGTTTCAGAATTTGCTGAATGGTGAAACGGGTTACTCCGTGGCTTATCCCAGAGGGCATATTTTTTAATATGTGGGGGTGATGGGCGTGAATATCCTCACGCCCTAATGGAGTTATTGATGTGAGATGAACATTAAATCTCTCAATCCTTCATTATATATGTCAGGGTGGATGTATCACTAATCCCCCGATGTCGGGATGGATGTATCATGAATCTCTCGATAACGTTTAATGTCATATCGATGTGAGATAAACATGAGATCTCTCGATTGCGAAGAGAGTACAGCCTCTGCTGTAACTCTATAGTGAAGTTGTCAGTATACCCTGGAAAGCTATTTAGTAGAGACACAAGATGTCCTGCATAGGATCTCATATTAACTGGGATAAGGGAAGTCATGGAAATCCGGCTCTTCCATTGACCTTGTATGGCATCGATTTCAACTTCGCAATGGTCGGTTGGAGTATGAGTAGTATACCTCATCTCCTCAGGTCATAAGTGTGATTTTAAAATGTAATCAGTCGTATAGCATGTTTGCTTAAGGATTGAATATGAAAATCATTGGCTGATGTTACATTTCTTTTATGCATCTTTAGTTGATAGATGATATATTTATGTTTTCTTACATTCCTTACAAATAGATAGATGATGTATAATTCTACCATGGGTAGATGCAATGTTCTCCTTAAGAAAGGAGATTATCTTATTTTGTTCATACAATGATTAATATTTTTGTTAATATAAAAGAACTCATGCTCAGTTTATGTAACATCCCTGACCTGGGTTATGAGTTAACCCTAGGTGTTTTGCCTAAATATGTAATTAAATCCTTGCGATTAACTTTGGGCATGTAATTAAGTTTCTCAGAAATATATATTTCAGTTTTTGCTCCTTTTTATATAAAGTTGTAGCATTGTTTTGTAATACATGGACCTATGTGCAAATTAACCAGTTAGAAGGGTTAACTTGAAATTTCACATATTGAGATGTTACTCTGATGTTGAGACATCATGAAAATGATGATGGTAAGGTTTGAGGGATTTCCCAAGCTTGGGCACCAAGGTGCAGCTGTGGAAGCAATCCCGGTACTTGAAAACCCTAAATTGGAGAAAAATGCAATTTACCCAATTTGAGGGGTGCAACTTGTAAAATACATCATCTAAATTATTTATTAAGACTCTTGTCATCATTTAGAAGAAATGAGAGGTCACCTTAATTGAATAATCATATAATGAAAAACACCTTTGTGATTGAATAATCAAGGTGTATGTACAAAAGCCTTTTATGTGTATGCTTAAGTGATAGGTTGATCTTCTTTGCCCTCATTTCTTGACCTTAGAAGAAGGTTTGTCCTTAGAATTATTATGAAGGGACGAGCATAGAAGGATGGAGGGACTCAGTTGAAAATATGGAGAACTTCTGAGCTTATGTTGAAAATCTCACCCCAAGTATATATACTCTCCACTTCACTTAGCAAGGAAACCCTCCCTTCGTTCCTTTCACTGTTCTATTCACCCAAACTGACTAAAGAGGAGATGTGGAGCTCAGGAGGACGACCAAGGAGGGCAAGGTAGGTTTGAATCCTCCCTTTTGCTTAAGTTCATGGTTAGAACTCGATTTCAAGGTCAAATTAATGGCTAGCTCACATAGCTCTACCTTTCTAGCCATCTCTTCTCGACTTTCCCTGGAAGTTTCACCTTGGCCGACCTATGGAAGCTCAAGGACGCCATTAAAATCTTGGAGATCAAAAGCTTGGATCTTAAGGAGCAAGCTTTAGGCGGGTTTTATAACTCTAAACCTATGCTTTGTTATATACATCTCGTTTATGCTTTTAGATGATAGTTCTTCTTCTTCTCTACCTTCCTTTGCTACCTTGCAAGCAATTCCGTGAGAAATCCTTGTTGTTCTTGAGCTAGGAGATGAAGACGTTATTTCCAAAGTTAATCCACTACTTTTCACTTTACCAAACGGTCTCCACCAAGTGCTCACACGGTTTGCAAAACCGTTTGGTGAGCAAACGGTCTCTAGACCGTGTAAGGGCAAATGGTCTTCAAGACCGTTTGGTCGCGTTGACCGAGCGTGTACCGTATAAGAAATCTGTTCATAATTATGTAGGCTAATCACCCACAAAGTTTGAGAGGTTAACTCTAAAGGAATCGAGAGATATAGCCTTCTTAAATCAACAAATCAATTGAAATTAGTACTGAATTGCAATCTGTTGAAAACGCCTCTTTTTGGGAAAACGGTCTCAAGACCGTGTAAGAGCGTTGACCAAATGTTGACCGTATGAGATTACTGTTCAAAATAATGTTTATTAACAACTCACTAAATTTTATGGACAAATTCCAAACGAGATAAGATTTGAATGATGATTACTAGGGCAAACTCTAATTGAAAACAGTACTGAAATCTCAAATGAATAACTTAGTGTTTTTGGGTTGATTGACCCAAACGGTCTCAAGACCGTTTGGAGATCAACCTAACAGTCTCAAGACCATGTGGTGACAACCCAAGACCGTTTGGAGGTCTAGGGTTAAGGTAATTTAATCAATTGAGGGCCCAATTACTATGGGTTATTGAATTAATCCAAAATACTGAATTGAGACTCAATCAAGGTTCAACCCCTATCAAATCACATTAGATTTTGATGAAATCTTGGGAAAACGGTCTCAATACCGTGTGGAGTTCATCCACACGATCGCAAGACCGTTTGGGCCAAGTTTGGGCCCAATTGGAGCTCAATTGAAGGGTTCAACCTTGTGTTGATTTCACATTATTGAGTATTGATGGTTGAACGTTGATGGACCTTAATTGAACCAACTTCAACCCTAATTGGATAGCAATTGAGGGTCAATTGAGTGACCAATTGGTTAAGAATAACCCTAATTTACTCAATCTATAAGTGGTTACCATGACTTTGACCATTTGGAGGCTTCAACATTGATAATCATAAACGATTGAAATCATTGAACCATGTTGGAGGTCCAAACGGTTTGAGACCAAGTGGACCAAACGGTCTCAAGACCGTTTGAGGTCACACGGTCTCAAGACCGTTTGAGACCTCACGGTCTCAAAACCGTTTTAGGTCACACGGTGTCAAGACTGTGTGAGGCCTCATGGTCTCAAGACCGTTTGGGGCCAAACGGTCTCAAGACCGTTTGGACTCAAACGATCTCAAGATCGAGAGACACCAAACGGTCTCAAACCGTGTGAGCCCTCTCGGTCTTGAAGTCAAATTTCTTAAATGGTCTACACCCTCACACGGTTTGGGCAAACGATCTTGAAGGTCACACAGTCTTGGAGTCAACCCTACCAAACGGTCAACTCATCCAAACGGTCTCAAACCGTTTGGAGGTTGAAGGTTGAAACTGTTTGAGGTTTTCAAAGGTTGATTTCACTTAATCAATTGAAGGTGTAAATGGTTCAATGATGCTCTAATCTAAACCCTAATGATAACCTAGGATATTAAGGGACTAAGTGACTAATGAATTAACCCATGATGGTGATCAATGGGGTGAATTACCAAAATACCCTTGAGGGATTCAATTGAGTAAAACCTTGTTCAAATCAAACCCTAATCACATGATAGTGATGTTTTGGCTTATGTTAGACCATGAGGACTTAACCCAACCTGATCTAGAGTGGTGTTATCACCATCTACTAGTATGAGGAGAGAGAAAGTACCTTAAGAGAGAGAAAGTACCCCTTTAGGGTGGAAACTCAAGTAAAGAACCTTCAATACACATGAATGTGCATGATTAGGGTATGATCCACCTATGTAAGATCATGGAAAACCTAATTATGATATATGATGAATATTAAGATAATTTGAGAGCATCAATGATGATGTTCCTCATACATAATGATGTTATGAGTTCAATTCACCATGTAATGAGAATAGTAAACCCTAATTCAAGGGTAATGACATGTAATGAGAATAGTAAACCCTAATTCAAGGGTAATGACATGTAATGAGAATAGTAAATCCTAATTCAAGGGTAATGACATGTAATGAGAATAGTAAACCCTAATTCAAGGGTAATGACATGTAATGAGAATAGTAAACCCTAATTCAAGGGTAATGACATGTAATGAGAATAGTAAACCCTAATTCAAGGGTAATGACATGTAATGTGAATAGTAAACCCTAATTCAAAGGTGATGACATGTTATATGAGTATTAAACTCTATTTGATAAGAATCAAAGAAGTTAGCTCTTATGACAAGAGTGGAAAGTATAATCATTGTTTTGAATTACCTTTATTAGTTGAATTAACCATGCAGGTTCTGATATGAAGGTGATCATATCCAGGTATGGATGATGATACTATATTCATTGATAGCATGTTGTTAACTTTATGAATAGTAAAATATCTTGATGTCTTGTCAGTGGCATCCTATGATTTAATGGGTTGTGAGAGCCATGAATACCATCAAGGTCATGCTTTAGAGATGACTTGTGATGAGTATACTGAGAAATGATGATTGATGTGAGTTAGGTTTGTTGCATTTAGTATTCTACTTTTATAGCTGTTATGCTACTGTTATTGTTTGAAGAACAATGTATGATGTAAAAGAATACTGAATGTACCTAACTAATCCAGTGAAATGTAGAGCCCTGATCATAGATCCATCATTGTCAGAGATCAAATGATGGTGAAACAGGTTTTCCTATGGGAACTCCTGGATCACATATTGTTGAGTATGTGGGGTACATGGATGTGTAGAACCTTACATCCTAGTGTAGGGATTTGATGTAGATATGTAATCCGTCAATCCTTTACTACTTTTCCTATACCGTATCAGTGGATGGTAAACATGAAACCTCCTGATGACGAAGAAAGCACAGATATCCGTATCAGTGGAAGATAAACATGAAATCTCCTGATGACGAAGAGAGTACAGAACGCCACTGTAACTCTAAAATAGCGAAGGACCAGATTACCCTGGTGAGCTATTATTGTAGAGACACAAGATGTCCTACGAGTGATCCTCTTACTGACCGAGGAAGGTGAAGGTCATGAGAATCTGGCTCTTACGATGACCTAGTATGATACCGAGGCACTTAGCAGTGATTGGTTGGGGTATGAGTGGTAAACCTCATCTCCACAGGGCATATAAGTAATGTTTAAAAAAAAACATACTCTACAACGTAGTATACCTGTTAGAGATAACTACGAGTTAGTTGATTGATGTTACACTATATAGTGCATATGTTCTTCATGCTTGATAAATGTTGAACTCTTGTTTACAACTGCATCTGCTATTGGATACTTTGTAAGCCTTTACTTCTTAAGTTATTCTTTGATTTTTATAATAAAGCTTCTGGCAGAGAGTTATAACTCTCGCTGGGACAATTATGTACAATTGTCTCACCCCGTAGACTTCACCTTTTTAGGTGGACGTCGAGGACGGAGGAACAGGTCTACAGGTGACCAGTCCCAGGAGCAGCAGTAAATCTCAGGTGGAGATTTAGCCTGCCATGTGGTGTAGTTAGAGTCAGTCCTATGTGTCCTCTGTACTCTCAGGTCTTGGAGTCTTATGTTATGAGTTCTTGAGATTTTGTATCTTGATGTATATAATTACTCAAGAAGTAATTATCATGAGATGTAAAAAGTTTATCTCTTGTTATGAAAGAAGCTTTTGAGGATTCAAGTTCTTGTCTCGAAAAGTTTTAATTTCCCATGATTTTTGTCTTCCGTTGTTTATCGAATCGCTTCCGCTAAGTTTATATCATGGTTTGGAGATCAGAGCCCACAATTAGTGGTATCAGAGCTCTAGGTCAGTTGAGTCTACAGAGGCATAGGACTTAGGATGTCGAGTCTATCTTTAGTACTCTTTCCCTATCTAATAGAATCTTCTACTCCTCAGGAGAAGAAGATACATAAGGATGGCTGAGCCTCATGATGAGTACGTGGAATAGAGTAGTGCTAGTGCACCTCAAGGCGGTGCAAGGGTTCCCAGAATAGAACAGCCTGCACCAGAGTCACCAAGAGAGCCACCCCAGTTTGACCCAGCCGACATGGGTAACCCATCTGTACAGACAATGTTCAGGCAGTTCATGACTGCCATGACACACATCACCGACAGGATGCCCATGCCTGCACCTAGGGCACGTGCCCAGTCCGAAGGACAAGGTATCGGTAAGACATTCGAGCGACTTCGTCGTGTCGGAGCTACCGAGTACTTTGGGACTGCCGACCCCGCAGATGCTGACCTAAGGTTGACAGAGTTGGAGAAGGCTTTCAGGATTCTTATTATCCTGGAAACTGAGAAGGTTAGACATGTTGTCTATCTTCTCAAAGGCAGTGTTGGTCACTGGTGGAACATGGAAGAGCAGAAGAGACCTGGAATAGAGTTCTCATGGGAAGAGTTTCGTCGGGAATTTATCAATAGATATTTTCCAAAGACCTTCCTAGATGAGAAGATCTCTCAGTTTGAGAGATTGAGGCAGGGCATGATGAACATTAGTGAGTATGAAGCTAAGTTCATGGAATTGTTGTGGTTTTTTCCGCACATGGCTGCCACAGATGAGGAAAGAATCAGGAGATTCGAGAAGGGTTTGAATGCTGATATGTCAACCCCTGTGTCTGCCTTAGAAAACCGAGAGAGATTCTCTACCTTCGTTGAGTCAGTCCGAAGGATAGAGAGATCTGTGGTTGAGAAGAGGCAAACCCAGAAAAGATATCCACAGTTCCAGGGTTCTTCATCTAGGGATTTCAAGAAACCTAGATTCTCTGCACCTAACCCTCCACCACCCAGATCGAGTTCCCAAACTCAATGGTCACCAAGTAGAGGTAAAGGACGAAGTCAACCGCTTCAAGGCACTCACAGTTCTGCATCGATGTCAGTTACTGGACCACCCCGACAACAACAACAGGAGAGGAGATGCTACAACTGTGGTAAGATGGGACACTTGATGAAGGATTGCCGTTCTAGGCCTGTCAGTGTGACACAGCCTCCGAGACAGAATCAACAAGAATCTCAGAGAATGCAATCTCAAGGAGCAGCTCGAGGACGTGGACAAGCGTCTCAAGCTGGATCATCAGCACCACCTCAACACCAGGCGACAGCGAGGTTCTATGCTATGAACCCACCAGATGCAGTGGTCAATCCACGGGTAGTGGCAGGTCAGATGGAACTTTTATATCCTGATATGTCTACATCCTGTGTTGTATCTGTTCTAATTGACCCGGGTGCTACGCACTCTTTCATCACTCATAGAGTGATTCATAACTGCAATATGACTATTAGTCATAGGGCAGATAGTTTGTTGTTGGAGACTTCGTTGAGTGGGTCTGCCGTTTTGCAGAAGGTATGCTCTCCTTGCATCCTCTTCTTTTCTGACCATCGCATTCAAGTGGATCTTATACCGCTTGATATGCAAGGATTTGACATAATCCTCGGGATGGATACCTTAGAGAGGTATAGAGTTGTCTTGGATTGTGAGTCCAACTTGGCTGTGTTTGCTGATGAAAGCAACACATGGATCTTTCAAGGTGAAAGAAAGATTCTGCCCACCTGTCTTGTGTCAGCTATGGTTGCTGATAAGTTGTTGAGGCAAGGATGTTATGCATTCTTAGCCCATGTGGTAGATGTTACCAAGGAAACGTCCAATCCTGCTGAAGTTCCCATAGTCAGGGAATTCGAGGATGTGTTTCCTGAAGAACTTCCTGGTATACCACCACCTCGGGAGATTGATTTTGAAATCAATCTGATCCCAGATACGAAACCCATAGCCCAGACTCCGTATAGGATGGCGCCTGCCGAGATGGCAAAACTCAAGAAACAGCTTCAAGAGTTACTTGAGAAGGGTTTATCCAACCGAGCACTTCACCTTGGGGTGCTCCAGTCTTGTTTGTTAAAAACAAAGATGGGTCAATGCGGTTGTGCATCGACTACAGACAACTCAATAAAGTAACAATAAAGAATAAGTACCCTCTGTCGAGGATTGATGATCTCTTTGACCAGTTGCGTGGTGCAACTGTCTTTTCCAAGATAGACTTGAGGTCTGGATATCATCAACTTCGTATTAAGGATAGTGACATATCCAAGTCTTCCTTTAGGATAAGGTATGGTCACTATGAGTTCACAGTTATGTCGTTTGGACTAACCAATGCACCAGCTGCATTTATGGAACTCATGAATAGAGTTTTTCGACCTTTCCTTAATCAGTGTGTTGTCGTCTTCATAGATGACATTCTGATCTATAGTAAGGATGCTCAGCAGCATGAGCAGCATCTTCGCCAAGCTTTGACCTTGCTAAGAGAACACAAGCTGTATGCTAAGTTTAGCAAGTGTGAATTCTGGCTGCCGGAGGTATCTTTTCTTGGACATGTGATATCTGCCTCGGGAATTCGTGTTGACCCTACAAAGGTAGAATCTGTTCTACAGTGGGAACAACCATAGACACCGACGGAGATTCGAAGTTTCTTGGGGTTAGCTGGCTATTATCGAAGGTTCATTAAGAACTTTAGTTCTATAGCCTTACCTTTGACCAAGTTGACCCGGAAAGATGTTCCTTTTTCTTGGAGTGAGAAGTGTCAACAGTCTTTCCAGTTGTTGAAGGAGAGGTTGACAAGTGCACCTGTGCTTGTACTACCTGAACAAGGAAAAGGATATGTAGTGTTCTGTGATGCTTCCAAGAATGGACTAGGATGTGTGTTGATGCAGGATAAACAAGTAATTTCTTTTGCTTCCCGACAGCTTAAGAAACATGAGGAGAATGATCCAACACACGATCTGGAGTTAGCTGTTGTGGTTCATGCCTTGAAGATCTGGAGACATTATCTCTACGGAGAAACATTCCTGATTTTCACAGACCACAAGAACCTTAAGTATATCTTCTCTCAGCACGAGCTTAACATGAGGCAACGTCATTGGATGGAGTTAATCAAGGACTACAATTGTACAATTGATTACCATCTGGGCAAGGCCAATGTTGTTGCAGATGCCTTGAGTAGGAAATCAGCAACATCAACCATGAATAGAGCACAACTAAACTCTTTAGTATGCTCTAGGAGAGATATGCTTATCTCTTTAAGGAAAAACAATGTACAGTTGAAGGTGTCATTGTTAGCCGGGTTGTTAGCTGATATGCATATTAAACCTACCCTAAGAGAGCAGATTAAGGAAGCACAGCTAGGTGATGTTGCAGTTCAACAGATTAAATCTGAGTATGGAAATGAGAAGCGAGATGGTTTCCATGACTCAGGTGACCAAGTAGCCTGTTATAATGGAAGGATGATAGTGCCGGATGTGGATAACTTGAGGAAGTTAGTCCTGGAAGAAGCTCATTCATCCATGTATGCTATGCATCCAGGGAGCACCAAGATGTATCGGAATTTGAAAGATCTGTATTGGTGGCCTGGAATGAAGAAGGATGTTGCAGAATTTGTTCTGAGGTGTCCTGTGTGTCAGCAAGTTAAAGTTGAACACCAAAAACCTGCAGGAACAATGCAACTTTTACCCATACCACAGTGGAAGTGGGACCATGTGACCATGGACTTTGTTGTTGGCCTACCCAGGACAAACAAAGGACACAATTCCATTTGGGTAATTGTTGATAGGTTGACTAAGACAGTGCATTTCTTACCTGTCAAAACAACCTATTCTGCTGAAAGGTTATCACAGTTGTATGTACAAGAGATAGTGCGGTTGCACGGAGTTCCTGTCACAATAGTTTCTGACAGAGGTCCTCAGTTTACAAGTCGTTTTTGGGAACAATTGCACAGAGCCTTAGGCACCAAGCTAAGGTTTAGTATGGCCTTTCATCCGCAGACTGATGGACAGTCGGAAAGGACCATACAGACCTTAGAAGACCTGTTGAGAGCATGTGTTCTCCAGTTTATCGGAAGTTGGGATCTACACCTAAGCTTGATAGAGTTTTCCTATAACAATAGCTATCAGCATAGTATTGATATGGCACCATATGAAGCCTTATATGGTAGACGTTGTAGATCACCTTTGTGTTGGTTTGAGACTGGTGAACGTCAATTGTTAGGTCCTGATCTTGTGCAGCAGACCACAGAGAAGATTAAAGTAATTCAACAAAAGATTAAGACTGCACAGGATAGGCAGAAATCTTATGCTAACAAGCGTCGTAGACCCTTAGAGTTCCAGGTTGGAGACAGAGTATACCTCAAAGTCTCGCCTTGGAAAGGGGTCCTTCGTTTTGGAAGGAAAGGGAAGTTAACTCCTAGATTTATGGGGCCTTATCCAATCATTGAATGGATTGGAAAGGTAGCATATAGACTAGAGCTGCCACCAGAGTTACAGAGGTTACATCCTATGTTTCACATTTCTATGCTGAAGAAATGTCACCCCGACACCGAGTCAGTTCTACGACCTATGGAGGAATAATTGAATGATGATATATCCTATGAGGAGGGACAAGTGTCAATCCTTGATAATAGAATTATAAGGTTAAAGAAGAAAGATATAAGTCTTGTGAAAGTCCTCTGTAACCACCGTGGTGTTGAAGAAGCCACTTGGGAATTAGAGGATAAGATGAAAAGGAAGTATCCTGCCCTTTTCTCTTAGTATGTTTTATCGATTTCGGGGACGAAATCCTTGTAAGGGGTGGATAAATTGTAACATCCCTGACCTGGGTTATGAGTTAACCCTAGGTGTTTTGCCTAAATATGTAATTAAATCCTTGCGATTAACTTTGGGCATGTAATTAAGTTTCTTAGAAATATATATTTCAGTTTTTGCTCCTTTTTATATAAAGTTGTAGCATTGTTTTGTAATACAGGGACCTATGTGCAAATTAACCAGTTAGAAGGGTTAACTTGAAATTGCACATGTTGAGATGTTCCTCTGATGTTGATACATCATGAAAATGATGATGGTAAGGTTTGAGGGATTTCCCAAGCTTGGGCACCAAGGTGCAGCTGTGGAAGCAATCCCGGTACTTGAAAACCCTAAATTGGAGAAAAATGCAATTTACCCAATTTGAGGGGTGCAACTTGTAAAATACATCATCTAAAGTATTTATTAAGACTCTTGTCATCATTTAGAAGAAATGATGAAGAGGTCACCTTAATTGAATAATCATATAATGAAAAACACCTTTGTGATTGAATAATCAAGGTGTATGTACAAAAGCCTTTTATGTGTATGCTTAAGTGATAGGTTGATCTTCTTTGCCCTAATTTCTTGACCTTAGAAGAAGGTTTGTCCTTAGAATTATTATGAAGGGACGAGCATAGAAGGATGGAGGGACTCAGTTGAAAATATGGAGAACTTATGAGCTTATGTTGAAAATCTCACCCCAAGTATATATACTCTCCACTTCACTTAGCAAGGAAACCCTCCCTTCGTTCCTTTCACTGTTCTATTCACCCAAACCAACTAAAGAGGATCTGTGGAGCTCAGGAGGACGACCAAGGAGGGCAAGGTAGGTTTGAATCCTCCCTTTTGCTTAAGTTCATGGTTAGAACTCGATTTCAAGGTCAAATTAATGGCTAGCTCACATAGCTCTACCTTTCTAGCCATCTCTTCTCGACTTTCCCTGGAAGTTTCACCTTGGCCGACCTGTGGAAGCTCAAGGACGCCATTAAAAGCTTGGAGCTCGAAAGCTTGGAGCTTAAGGAGCAAGCTTTAGGCGGGTTTTATAACTCTAAACCTATGCTTTGTTATATACATCTCGTTTATGCTTTTAGATGATAGTTCTTCTTCTTCTCTACCTTCCTTTGCTACCTTGCAAGCAAATCCGTGAGAAATCCTTGCTGTGCTTGAGCTAGGAGATGAATACGTTATTTACAAAGTTAATCCACTACTTTTCACTTTACCAAACGGTCTCCACCAAGTGCTCACACGGTTTGCAAAACCGTTTGGTGAGCAAACGGTCTCTAGACTGTGTAAGGGAAGACGGTCTTCAAGACCGTTTGGCCGCGTTTACCGAGCGTGGACCGTATAAGAAATCTGTTCATAATTATGTAGGCTAATCACCCACAAAGTTTGAGAGGTTAACTCTAAAGGAATCGAGAGATATAGCCTTCTTAAATCAACAAATCAATTGAAATTAGTTCTGAATTGCAATCTGTTGAAAACGCCCCTTTTTGGGCAAATGGTCTCAAGACCGTGTAAGAGCGTTGACCAAACGTTGACCGTATGAGATTACTGTTCAAAATAATGTTGATTAACAACTCACCAAATTTTATGGACTAATTCCAAACGAGCTAAGAGTTGAATGATGATTACTAGGGCAAACTCTAATTGAAAACAATACTGAAATCTCAAATGAATAACTTAGTGTTTTTGGGTTGATTGACCCAAACGGTCTCAAGACCATTTGGGGATCAACCAAACGGTCTCAAGACCGTGTGGTGACAACCCAAGACCGTTTGGAGGTCTAGGGTTAAGGTAATTTAATCAATTGAGGGCCCAATTGCTATGGGTTATTGAATTAATCCAAAATACTGAATTGAGACTCAATCAAGGTTCAACCCCTATCAAATCACATTAGATTTTGATGAAATCTTGGGCAAACGGTCTCAAGACCGTGTGGAGTTCATCCACACGATCTCAAGACCGTTTGGGCCAAGTCTGGGCCCAATTGGAGCTCAATTGAAGGGTTCAACCTTGTGTTGATTTCACATTATTGAGTATTGATGGTTGAACGTTGATGGACCTTAATTGAACCAACTTCAACCCTAATTGGATAGCAATTGAGGGTCAATTGAGTGACCAATTGGTTAAGCATAACCCTAATTGACTCAATCTATAAGTGGTTCCATGGCTTTGACCATTTGGAGGCTTCAACATTGATAATCATAAACGATTGAAATCATTGAACCATGTTGGAGGTCCAAACGGTTTGAGACCAAGTGGACCAAACGGTCTCAAGACCGTTTGAGGTCACACGGTCTTAAGACCGTTTGAGACCTCAAGGTCTCAAGACCGTTTGAGGTCACACGGTCTCAAGACCGTGTGAGGCCTCACGATCTCAAGACCGTTTGGGGCCAAACGGTCTCAAGACCGTTTGGACTCAAACGATCTCAAGATCGAGAGACACCAAACGGTCTCAAACCGTGTGAGCCCTCTCGGTCTTGAAGTCAAATTTGTTAAACGGTCTACACCCTCACACGGTTTGGGCAAACGATCTTGAAGGTCACACGGTCTTGGAGTCAACCCTACCAAATGGTCAACTCATCCAAACGGTCTCAAACCGTTTGGAGGTTGAAGGTTGAAACCGTTTGAGGTTTTCAAAGGTTGATTTCACTTAATCAATTGAAGGTGTAAATGGTTCAATGTTGCTCTAATCCAAACCCTAATGATAACCTAGGATATTAAGGGACTAAGTGACTAATGAATTAACCCATGATGGTGATCAATGGGGTGAATTACCAAAATACCCTTGAGGGATTCAATTGAGTAAAACCTTGTTCAAATCAAACCCTAATCACATGATAGTGATGTTTTGGCTTATGTTAGCCCATGAGGACTTAACCCAACCTGATCTAGAGTGGTGTTATCACCATATAATAGTATGGGGAGAGAGAAAGTACCTTAAGAGAGAGAAAGTACCCCTTTAGGGTGGAAACTCAAGTAAAGAACCTTCAATACACATGAATGTGCATGATTAGGGTATGATCCAACTATGTGAGATCATGGAAAACCTAATTATGATATATGATGAATCTTAAGCTAATTTGAGAGCATCAATGATGATGTTCCTCATACATAATGATGTTATGAGTTCAATTCACCATGTAATGAGAATAGTAAACCCTAATTCAAGGGTAATGACATGTAATGAGAATAGTAAACCCTAATTCAAGGGTAATGACATGTAATGAGAATAGTAAACCCTAATTCAAGGGTAATGACATGTAATGAGAATAGTAAACCCTAATTCAAGGGTAATGACATGTAATGAGAATAGTAAACCCTAATTCAAGGGTAATGACATGTAATGGGAATAGTAAACCCTAATTCAAGGGTAATGACATGTAATGTGAATAGTAAACCCTAATTCAAAGGTGAGATGACATGTTATATGAGTATTAAACTCTATTTGATAAGAATCAAAGAACTTAGCTCTTATGACAAGAGTGGAAAGTATAATCATTGTTTTGAATTACCTTTATTAGTTGAATTAACCATGCAGGTTCTGATATGAAGGTGATCATATCCAGGTATGGATGATGATACTATATTCATTGATAGCATGTTGTTAACTTTATGAATAGTAAAATATCTTGATGTCTTGTCAGTGGCATCCTATGATTTAATGGGCTGTGAGAGCCATGAATACCATCAAGGTCATGCTTTAGAGATGACTTGTGATGAGTATACTGAGAAATCATGATTGATGTGAGTTAGGTTTGTTGCATTTTGTATTCTACTTTTATAGCTGTTATGCTACTGTTATTGTTTGAAGAACAATGTATGATGTAAAAGAATACTGAATGTACCTAACTAATCAAGTGAAATGTAGAGCCCTGATCATATATCCATCATTTTCAGAGATCAAATGATGGTGAAACAGGTTTTCCTATGGGAACTCCTGGATCACATACTGTTGAGTATGTGGGGTACATGGATGTGTAGAACCTTACATCCTAGTGTAGGGATTTGATGTAGATATGTAATCCGTAAATCCTTCACTACTTTTCCTATACCGTATCAGTGGATGGTAAACATGAAACCTCCTGATGATGAAGAAAGCACAGATATCCGTATCAGTGGAAGATAAACATGAAATCTCCTGATGACGAAGAGAGTACAGAACGCCACTGTAACTCTAAAATAGCGAAGGACCAGATTACCCTGGTGAGCTATTATTGTAGAGACACAAGATGTCCTACGAGTGATCCTCTTACTGACTGAGGAAGGTGAAGGTCATGAGAATCCGGCTCTTTCGATGACCTAGTATGATACCGAGGCACTTAGCAGTGATTGGTTGGGGTATGAGTGGTAAACCTCATCTCCACAGGGCATACAAGTAATGTTTAAAAAAAAACATACTCTACAACGTAGTATACCTGTTAGAGATAACTACGAGTTAGTTGATTGATGTTACACTGTATAGTGCATATGTTCTTCATGCTTGATAAATTTTGAACTCTTGTTTACAACTGCATCTGCTATTGGATACTTTGTAAGCCTTTACTGCTTAAGTTATTCTTTGATTTTTATAATAAAGCTTCTGGTGGAGAGTTATAACTCTTGCTGGGACAATTATGTACAATTGTCTCACCCCGTAGACTTCACCTTTTTAGGTGGACGTCGAGGACGGAGGAACATGTCTACAGGTGACCAGTCCCAGCAGCAGCAGCACCAGGAGCAGCAGTAAATCTCAGGTGGAGATTTAGCCTGCCATGTGGTGTAGTTAGAGTCAGTCCTATGTGTCCTCTGTACTCTCAGGTCTTGGAGTCTTTTGTTATGAGTTCTTCAGATTTTGTATCTTGATGTATATAATTACTCAAGAAGTAATTATCATGAGATGTAAACAGTTTATCTCTTGTTATGAAAGAAGCTTTTAAGGATTCAAGCTCTTGTCTCGAAAAGTTTTAATTTCCCGTGATTTTTGTCTTCCGCTATTTATCGAATCGCTTCCGCTAAGTTTATATCGTGGTTTGGAGATCAGAGCCCACAGTTTATTACTATTTATCTGCAATAATAATGTTTCTGGCTGAGAGTTATATCTCTCGATGGGGCAATTTCAATTATCTCACCCCCGTGGGATCCAACTTTTTAGGTAGATGCGGAAGAAGAGGCAGAAACCCTATAGCAGGAGAAGAGCAGCAACAGTAGCAATAGGGACAGTAGTGATATTCCAGGTGGAGGCACTGGTTGTCATATTTTTGTATAGAAATTCCTATGTGTCATCTCTTTACTCTCAGGTCCTCAGAGTTAGTAGTTAGTGCTTTTAATGAATCGATCTGAGATTTTGGCTTGATGCCTCGAGGTTCTTATGTTGCATGTGTATAGTTTTAACAGAGCAGTTGATGCTCGAGAAGGGATGGTACATAATATGTACTTATGAACCAGGATGTAAATAAAATACATTGGTCCTTGATAAAAGAGTTTTCCTATGTTTTGATCTCTTTGAAAAAGGTTTTAATTTTTAGTGATTTTCAGTAATCCGCTGTTAATGATCTCTTCCGCTTAGTTAATGACATTTTGTTTGAACGGTGTGTCACACATGGTGTTAGTGATGCCATCAAGATCTCATCAGTACCCTGATAGGTTGTACTATATAACTATTGGGGTCCATACGCTATAAACTACATCACTAGGTTTGAACCTGGGTACCAAAGAACTGAATCTTTATATATCATTGTAAATATAAAATCATTGTCCTTTATTTGCTTTAATAATGTTTTACTTCTCTTAATTTCATACTATATGATTTATACTATATTTATTTTAGAATACTTTTGAGATACTAAAAATCATGATATGTCATAATTCACTTTAATGTTTTAATTGAAATGTACAAGCTATGGTTAATAAATGACTTTATGAAATTGAAAGTTCTACATTTCAAAAAATTAAACTTTTAGGTTGTATCAAACAATTGGATCAATCAATGTAATTTTTTATTCAATGTGTGTGTCTTGCCATAGCCAGATAGAGCAAAGCAACCTTGGTTAGACCACTTTGACGGCATCTGTCATTTGAAGCATGCTAGGTCAGGTTGTTATAGTCTGTTGTTGTACGCTATGACTAAATTTTTTGGGTAGATATATGATTTTAGGTAGTTGAAGTGTATGGAGAATGGTCAATCCTGGTAATATTTGGAAATTGTGACTAGATTTTGATTTAAATAGTTTAAGGTCAAAGTAGACTATATGATTGTTGGAAAATGGCCATTTAGAACACAAATTTGCATTTTTTGCACAAACCATCTCATATTTAAGGATTCCCTTTGATGGTAGAAGTTTTATTACATCAATTTGGAGCTAGAGGTGATGTGCTAAACCTGAAGAAGATGATTTTGGAGGAGAATCTCTTGCATGTAGGTCTTTTAGCAATATTCTAAAAAATCAAATCTAGATATGATCTCCAGAACCTAGTAGCAAACAAATCCATGTACATTTTCTACCTTTTTCTCATCTTCTCTTTTATTTTCTATGATCTCCCTCATTTTCTAAGCTCTCCATGTTCCTTCAAAGAAATTTATCCTTTCTACCTAAATTATCTAATTTCCTTCTTCTTTGTCCTAGTTGAGGATAGTGCACGCAAGAGTGTATATTTTAGACTCTTTGTTGGATCTTTAAAGCTAGGCTTTGGTGAACTATTATTTTAGAGACATGCTACTTAACTAAGGTGAGTGAAATGGTATTGTTTGTCATCCTTGAAATGCAATTCCAACAACTAACCAAACTCCACTAAATATATGAGCAATGGACTATACATGAAATTTGTATAGAGGTTTAGGCTCTAAGTTTAGGAAATTCAAAATTTACTTATTCCTTACAGTAACTTGTTGTTATAGAATGAAAAAGATAAATCATTTACTATCATATAGGTGAAGATACCATTTTTACATGTGGTTTTCCATTACTTTCCAATACATTTTACTACTTTTTCCATTTTGGGCACATATGATGGAATCTTGTTATTCCATGATTACTCCATATTGATAGAAAATTATGTATAGAATTATATGATGGTTTTTGAGAGCTATTTGTGGTGTTTATATGCATGGAAAACATCAGGAAATTGTTCTTTATGCATGTGCATGTTAGATACACATTAGGCTTTTGTTATATCCAATGCTTTAATTAATCATACATTATCATGGTATTCTAAATTCTTCCTTCTTGTTCAATGGTAGATGAGTAAATGGAATAAGAAATTAGGAAGTTGTCCTATGAATGTATAACTTCCTTAGTGTTTGGAAGTTAGAAAAGTAAAATGAGTATCTATGTCATAATCTAGGGATAGTGAGAAGGTAATTGAAGGCACATATCATTGAATATATATGGGTATTGAGAATCTTTCTGAGGTATTTTCTACTAGGCACCCAAAATTCACTCGTGTATATCAGTATGATCGAGTCTATATATACATTTCTCATAGAGCACTTCTACCAATGTGATAAAAAAAATATGTAATGTGATTTAATATGGAAGTAGTTCAAATGTGATATCATATACGCCATGACTTGAGTACCCAAGACAATCCTGATATTTTTCTATTTAATGGGGTAATAAGCCTATACTACTCATGCTTTCATCGAGCAAGATGTGACAAGATCTTACCAAGATTGGATAATCCTAAGATCCTCTAATATGGAAAAGGGGGCTTCATTGTCACTAAATAGTATTTTGGGTGTTTCATCCCAACTACTTAGGGATTAATGCTCTAATGTGTCATTTACATGTTACATATCCTTATTGAAATGTCTATTTTATTGGATATAGTAGAGCTTGTCGAATATGATTACTCTATAGATGCTTTATCTCTCACTATGAATTTTTTCTCAGTCTAATGATTTTTCTCCCCTTATTAGGTTCCCTACACCCATCTTAGGGCCATTTCTAGTGTGGAGTCACATTCCCTAAGAGGCAATGAGAGGAATTGGGAGTCTTTTGGTCTGTTGGTGTCTAGAGTTGTCCATGTAAACTTAGACCCAACATGGTGTTTCTACACAATTTTGTATTCATGATTTTATTTTTAGTTGACTGCCTTGTATATGATGCATATGTTGTTAATGTGAACATGTGTATCTTTTGTACAAATAGGATGTGGCATAGGTCACAAATGAGGAACAACGTACAATGACTTATGATATTTGAAAAAATAGGACCTTTTATGTTGACATATATGAATCTTGTTAGAAACTTTTATTTGAACTCCATCATGAATGTGTGTTTGATTGATGTTAGCTACAATTGGTCCAGATTTTGACATTGGATTTACCCTCAACAAATGTGTTCTAACATGACATGCTATATTAACATTATCTTATTGAGATTTTTGCATATACTAAAATGTATATAACTACCCTTTCTCTTGGTGACGTTCAAACTTAAACTTGAGTGATCTAAAGAAGCTTAGGCATCTTCCATATGAATGATTTTAGTTTTTGATTTATATTGAAAATTGTAAGACCTTGAGAAGTCTTTTCATAACCTTTAGTTTGTTGAAACAAGTCTTGTTTTGCGTCCCAAAAGTCCAACTAGTAGGGAAGTTCTATATTGTTCGGGGTAGACTAAAACTTAGGTATGATCAAGTTAAATTGGATATTACTCAATAATACATATATATTATTATTGTTATATTGTTATATATTATTTGATAAGTTAATAAATCACATAAGCATCAACAAAATAAATCCTAATTAGAGTTCCTTTGTGTGTAGTTATATTTTACATAAGTATTCATCTCTCCTTCGTTGGATCATTGCATGTATAATATTCATGAGAGTTTAATTCGACCAATATCCTCAAATTATATGGATATTAAAGTATAAATATCTTTTGTTAAAGAAATAATGTAAATTGAGCTCAATTTCATTAGTCATGTGATTCTACCTGAAAGAGGAAATAAGAGAAAAATGTTTAGTAAACATTTCGTTCAGATTTGAAGGGGAGAAATGTCTTATTTAATAGATAGATATATAATTTGACATAAGCATAACTTTAAAAATATTATGTTGATTTAACCAATTAGTTTTACCCAAAATATCTTGTAATAAATTGATTCAAATTATTTGGCATAATTTTCCTATTAGAATCTTCAAAATAAGGCTTGGATCACTCATTTATTCACCAGCAAGGTGTCTCTAGATCAAGAATGTGAAAACAACCCCAAACTTTTGGGTATCTTCAAGAATGATTTTTTTTTCTACACAAAATCCACAAGTTTGACTTCAACTTAGGTCAAAGAAAGAGAAAAGAACATTAAAAATTGTGATGAAGATTCCTTAATGTGATTTAAAAAAAAGATTCATGTATGGTGAGATAAAATAAAAGGATTATAAATATGATAAGATAGAATCTTACCCAAAGAAGTTCTCTTTTTAAGCGAGGAATTAAGTTTCTAAGTTGATTCAAGCTACATATTTGAAAAACACCTCCAAAATACTTCTTCTTATCAGATTGTGAACTTGTGCAATTATGATTGCGAACTAGTGCAATAGTATGGTGCTTTTGTAGTCTATTTGCAAATTCATGAGTTATATAGAGTCTTAGATGCTTGGGTATATCACAAAATAACCATTTTCCGTATTTCTTTTGTTAGACTATTTAGTTAATTGACTAGTCAAAAAAGTAAATTAATTTTGCAGACAAATTGTAAAATAACCCACCACAAGCAATCCTAATAAGTATGTTATCAATCTCAAATCATCATTAGAAAACCATATAAGTTAGTTTGTTTATAACAAAGTCAACTAATATTTCTACAAATCAGTCCAAACCCAAATTTGTAGGTTGAGTAATATTTATAGTGATTGATTAGCCCATATGTCGGTACAATGAATGGGGAACTCAATTTGGAATTTGGTTGTCACTAAGCCCAAAACCAGACTTCTCCTCACAATGAAACCAAAACCAGACTTCACCTCACAATGAAATATCTAGAACTAGTGATGATCCTAGGGTTCTTCACAACCTGTCTAAGGACCTTAAAAACTCTAAATTATTTTCCAAATTTTCAAAAATATTTGAGGTGATTAGTTGATTATATTTTATCTAAACTTCATGTTACACTTAAACCCCTAATTTTACTAGCTATAGTTTCACATTAACCTATCTGGGATAAACCAACCTTACTATGCAATAAACAATAGGGAACAACTGGCGTAGTGGATCATCTTAAGTGACTTCAATGAAGTGACCCAAGTTTGATGCCTATTGCTAATGACAATTTACCTCCTCCTCACTCATCTGGTTGGATAGTATAAGGAGCAGAAGGAGGGTCGCCCCTCTCTTCTTTTACTCATCTATAAATATACATTGAACAAGGGAACTAAGATACTACCAAGTTAAACATTAACCAACTTCTTAGTAGGAGAACATGCGTGAATAAGTAGTAGAACACATATTAGAGTTTGAATAAAAATAATGGCCAGACACATACTTGTTCAAATATCTGGACACTAATACAAGAAATATAGTATTTTCTTTATTCCTTTTTTACCCTTCCACTGCTTGGAGTTGAATGATCACAAATACTAATAAATACATATTACCTAATTTTGACAATTATAATTTTCACATACTTATTATATTGACTACAAAGTGCTTTTTTTATATTAATATATATATATATATATATATATATATATATATATATATTGATTTTTTACGTACATGATAGTTTACATCTCAAGGTGTTAATTCAAAATAGGACTAGCCAAGCAAACTTTGATTATTACGAGTTTAGATTGACGTTGTTGGATAGTAATATGGTTATGAAATGAATATGTGCGTGTTTCGTATGTCACATCCTATTTTCCCATGAATATATGGGAGATATATATTTCTTCCTCCTTCTTCACTTTATTATTTGGCATTTAGAAATTTATTATTAATCATACATATTAGGGTTCCCATGTGCGGAGAGATTTTCTTGGATCATGCTTACCTCAAGTCAATACATACAACTTCATTTTTGTGTAGGAAATTCCACAATTTCTTTGGCACTACTCATTAAACATATCATGAGAATGACGGACCTTATGAAATTTCCATTTCAATATAGTAATACATATATTGCCAATTTCTTAATGTTGTGGTACACTTTTTTGCATTTTTAACTTGACTCATATATATATATATATATAGATGAACGCCTCTCCCCTATAGATGTATGCCAAACCAATCATTTTGTAGTGTTTCTATTCCCAATTTTGGCATCCTATTATGCTCTATCTTTTTTGTTTTTGTGAAAATTTATGCTTCAACATTTTGAACTTAACTTTCTCTATTTTATGCAATCTATATAAAATAAGGCATCGGTCCAAAGAGTTGATGTTGATCTAGGAACTATGCATCCATGAAAACCTTGAAAGGTTAACAAACACTCCACTATGATGGTCTCATGGGAGGAATACCATCCACCCATCATTTCTTCAAATTTCCCAAAGAACAAAACAAATGACTTATTGTTGTATCAGTCAATTTTTTGGTCCACCAATTTGTTGATTATGCACTTTCATCAATAGTTGAAGAAGGACTAACACATCAATCAGTTAACTCAGATACTAGTTGATTAACCAATGACAAAAGTCTTATTTAATATGGAACCCTTAAATTGACTGGTTGAACTCCATTCAACTAGTTGAGCATGAGATGGACCCCCAACTATAGTATTCCCTTGGTTGAATTAGAGATGAAGGGATTTATTGACATATCAATCATATGGACCAACCAATATCTTTTGTGCCATCAATACATTAATCGATTGTCGTAACAAATGGTTGACCCATTGGACATACTTCATTGGAACATGTTTTGTGAATTCTAGTTGATTGACTAATCCCTTTGTCAATTAATTTATCACTTCCCAAAAAACATTTAGTATCTCCTCAATCAAATGAGTCATGTCTTAGTTGGGAAGTTGAGGAAGAGTCCATGATCACAACTTCCTTCGCCAATATACTTTCTCTAGTCAATTAACTCACACACACATAATTGAAGTCATCAACTTTCAGTCAACTGACCTAGTACTCAATGGATTAATTTACTATAGGAAGTGATTCATCAACTGCTCGACTAAACTTCATTCTGGTGAATATTTCCCAAACTCAAATCTATTTTCTTGTTTTTGTATTTTTTGTGTTTTAATCTAGGATTTGCTTGATCGTTGTTTATTGCTTCTTGTTATAGATTTAGATGTGCTTGAAGGCAATTTGGCACCATTTTTGCCAATTTTTCCCAAACTCAAATATACTTGCCTAATAGTGTGTTTCAACTAAATCGCTACTTATTGTGATGTGTGTTATAATTGAGATAATTCAACTCATTTATGATATTTTTGGGCTAAATGAGTCTGATGGTGAAATTTTGCATGTGCTCTAAGCCTCTTGCATGTAATCATTTGTTTTAATAAAAATGTGATTCTTGCAAGCCTTTAATGCTTGGTATTATTCATTCAATGTGGAGAGAGTGTAATATACCATATTGATCATTTTATGTATGGTTTGTATTTTGGTGAATGTTGCATGTATTATCTATCTTGAATGAAGTCATACATGGATCTACATCATCTATGACCCCTCTTTGACCTGACATTTCTTCTATCATCTTCTTAGCTCTCTTCCTAGTGAAAAGATGCCAAAGAGCACACATTGTCCTTGGCCATCCTCCAAAAGTTTGGTGTTGCCATATCTATATCCTCTTCACTTCATTCTTATCACCATATGGTCTACTCACATATGGGAAATAGAAATAGATTTAAAAAGATATTAGGGATGGCTCTATGTAATAGCATCTCAAGAAAAAAAATATGAGTTCTCCATGTAATATTACTATACTCCCTTGCATAACCCTTTATTCTCTTTTCATGCCTAGCAAGGATAGGGTAAATCAATTCTAGCCCTCACACCCCTACACAAGCCAAGTGGGCATGAGAGGTGAAGTGAAGTGTGTGATGGATTCCTAGAAAGTGAGACATCGAATATAACCATTTTGATGCATGCCATGCATGATATGGTCTACTTGAAGCATTATGAAAGTTGCATCACTTACTTGTGATTGGTATCCCATATTCAAAGTTCTTTTTCTATACGCCTGAAACACATTGAAAAATAGAAACATGAGTAGAGCATAGTAGATTTCATGCCTAATTCCAAATGTGCAATTACTTTATGCAGTGAAAATCATGATGATTTTATTCTCCATTTTTTTTGAAGGAAATGAAAATTGAGATTGAATTGGATCTAACCTAACCTTTTCATGTCCACCATCACAATTTTTCCAACCTGGAAGAACCAATTTACACCACCCAGTGTGACCGTTCTTCCTAGAATGGTTGTTCTGCAATCAAACCCTAGATCAATTTTCCACTAAATTCTCAATTATACCCCACTTAACCCTAGACCACTACATAAACCTTGAAGGTGGCTGGAGGTTGAGGGTTATCTCCCATTAACATTCATTTCACCTCCCTATGTCCTGTGTACCGCACTCCACTTCCATTTCATCACCTTCCACCCAAAAACCCTCCTTTTAAGGTTTTGGCCACTTTCCATTCCATTTCCATGCCATTACACCTTGAAGGAGGGAATTTCTCAAGCTAGCAACTACTAGAGAAGAAGGAGTCAACTTCTATATCGAGCTCCATGGCTTCTTCTATCTCCTTATTCTCTCTTTTTGTACTTTCCATTTCTCTGAGAAGCTAAGCCCCTGGGTGGGCTGTTTGGGGTTAAAATATGACTTGCATACCATGTTTGGGGAAAGTAATGTATAAAATTCTTAACTTCGTTTGCTAATGATATGTTCATCTTTTATCTCATTATCCATGGATTTGTTGTTGGTTTATGCTTGAAATCACTAAGGAGACTAAAGAAATGGCTTATATGTAGCTATTTTGCTATTTTCTCCTAGGTCCGGCCAGTGGATCCCTACCTAGTTGCCCATCTTCCTACATGTTAATGCATTCTCCTACACCTAGGTGAGAGGTCTAGGTATCTAGTTTAGAAACATTCAATGAAATTGGTTTGGAGATACCTAAAGACTAGATGATCAGTGATATAAGGTCTACAACCCTCATTTCCACCCTTCATTCCACCCTAGGCCCCCAATTTCCCTAAGAGGTTCTATCCTAGAAACCTATAGTTTATTATATACTACTAGAATTCCAACTAAACCACTAATCAAAATGAGCCTCACAAGGGTGGGTAAGGGGTTGTAGGAACTAATTCCCCTATACACACCCTATCCATCCATGGCTGATTAGTAGTTTGGGGAAATTCTCTAGCATCTGACTTGTTGTTTGGTGTAGTGATCTAAACGAATGAATATTACTTGCATGTTGTGACCCCCAATCTAGGTTCTAGTCACATTACCTCAAACGGACCACACTTCCATAACTTTCTTAAAATCATAATTGCTTCCTTGCTTAGTTAATGATTGCTTTGCTAGTTACTTGCTAGTATAGGTCCTTAATTTCCTTGTTACCTAGTTTCCTAGTCTAGTGTAGTTTATTTCCTATATAGCTAGTTTCTCCCTCTAGGATTATTAAATATAAATGGTTTGTTAGTTTAGTGTACCGTTAGCTGCTCGCTTGTTTTCTTTAGTCTAAATTACTCTTTCCTCTCTTAGCTTTCTTTCTTGGTCAATCAAAACTAAGGTTAAAGTAGGTTTTGTTCTTTCTTTCCTTGAATTTCTTGTTCGGCCACCCTTAGGTAATCAACTAAAACCAAGTTAAACCTTTAAACCCTAGTCTCAACATTAGGAACCTAGACAAAACTAGCATAGCTATAGTGACCCATCTATACCTCGAGTCTAACCCATCACTTACCACCTTCCTATGCTATAATACAAACTTGTGCTCTTATCGGCAAGTGTTTAAGTATTTGAGCTTGTCGTTTGGGTCTAAAAATTTGGTTAGACCAAGGGTGTGTTTCCAATGCACACAAAACTTTCTAGAACTTTTTCCAAGGATATAAAGTGCCTAGCTCCCTAGTAGTTGTGGTGTGACTCTCACCTTAAGTACTGCCTTTTTTCAGTTTAACCTATTGCATTTGGAAAGAAACCAACATGAACATGCATTTCATATTCTTGTTTATCAAGTGGTGGAGATATAACTCCTAAAGGAGGGACAAATTAAATCTACATCACTCACAATATTCCCCATGTGTCAAATGTACCCAATCACCACCTTTCTAGCATTCCTTATTTTAGAGTCACATTGGGCTAGTGTCTAAGTACACATAACAACATATGTTAATGTATTGACTTTATCTCTAAGTATCATGATCATCATTATCAAATTGAGATATGACTATAACATGTGACTACATGACTCCCATGTGTCAATCTCAAGGTGGATCTATACAGTCAACTTGTTCTCTAACAAGTAACAATGGATTTGAGTTGATATCCAATATCATGGCTAAAGAGACATAGTCATCACTCATCATACATTCTAGTCTTTTGTATTATTGTTGTCTTATATTAACCACAATATTAACCAACTAGGGACATAACAAGAATTAATATGTTTATTATACATATGATCTCATGTTTAGGTCATCAACTTAAACCATGTGTCATTGAGTCAAAACATTCTTAGGATGTTATTCGACTTATTCATAATTTCAATATTGAAACAAACATAATAAATTGAATTGCTTCTATTAATAATCAAACCAAGTACAAAGTATCCCTATTATAATAATCACATGATGACTCTCAGGAAATACAACCAGCATGGGTTTGTTAGATACAAAACCTAAAAGTCTAACATTTGCAACACTTTGTTGTATGTGTGAGTCGTCAACCATGTGTGTGGAGAAGGGTTTGTTTAGTCGCACATTTCCTTCATTTGCATTAGAATGAACCCTTATAAATGGAAAGGTTTTTGAGTACTTGTTCAAAGAACTAGAAGTAGGAATGGTAGAATACATAAAAGCACGTGCATAAGAAATTCAAACTTGGCCCGACATGGGAATCTAGCCTCAGGACCTCAAGACTCGAGACTTGAGAGAATAGTATTAGGTCTTTGGTCTATCTTTCTACTATAAAGATTAGAAATGATTTTTTTTTCTTGAGATGGAAACACATTTGACATATATTTAGTGAATGGATTCAATTCATTGAAATTAGGTATGATAATATGCTTTGTTTAAGCTGTCTTCCTCTATTTTTATTTGACTAGTTGAAGTCTTTTTGAGTAGAAATTGAATGGTGAAATATCAGTTGTATGTGTTCATTATGATTCTAGTAAATGCACAATCAATTTGTTTCACACTTCCTTTATGGAAACATGCGATCATGGGAGAGAGAGAGAGTGAGGGGAGGTGGTTTGATAAAGAATGGTTAAACAAGCCTCCATGGTGATTAGAGTTACACCAAATAACATCCATTAACAATCGAAGTCCAGGAAAACCATGTTCTTTCTTGTCTAGTTGTTGTGATATGCTATTGTTTTTACTTATCAATCCGCTCCAGACGACTGAGGTGTGATGGATGTTTAATCGAGATAAGGAGTGTATCTTGGTCATGTGAATGTGCTGTCTAGGAGGAGAATGCAAATGCACCAACTTGCACTATTGATGGGACACTATTTTCTCTACGGGAGGTCCTTCATGGATGACTTGTTCTAAGATTGATTTCTATTTGTTTATTTCTGATTGATCTATTGCTTGGTTTATTATTTCCTATTGGATCTTGCATTTGTTCTCTTGCCTCTTAATTGGTGTTATTGCATTATTTTTTAAAATGACGTGATATAAGGTCAGTAGTTCCAACATATTATTCATTATCTTAGAACTAGGTGTCTTCATCATGAAAGACACTTTCTCAGTATCTATGAAATTTAGACTTCATGCTCACTTCAGAAATGAAGCTAATAAGGCCTAAGAGCGACGAGTCCACTGGTATGAGAATCAAGTGAAGTAGAGTGATAACTCTCGATTGATCAAAAGAAGCTTAACGACAACTTCCATTCCTGGCCCAAAAGTAAATAGACGAAAGCAATCCCTTGTTCCATCAAAGGAAGCTAATGGGACGCCTTTAGAAAACCATGAATCTTGACCTGGTAGTTGATGAGAGGAATAGGTGGTTTCAAAAGGATAGAGTTCTTTTATATGATGCTCTATTTGTATTGGATGGATGCTGACGTGTATTTTACTACGCGCTTAAACGCAAGTATACGCGTCGAGTAATCTAGGCCTTGTGAGGCCCGAGTCGAACTCAGGGATACGTGAATTATTGGAGACTTCTACTAACTAATCGCAATCAGCTAGGCCGATTAACAAAGTAGGGTTTTGTTGTTGAAATTAAAAGAAAATAAAAATCAAACAAAGAAAACAATCGATTAAAGGTTAATTTAATCAATTCAAAGGGATATCTTTAGGATGGCGGTTTCACCGTGGGTCAACATTGTATTAGGTTTCATATAATTCCTCACACTTCTCTCTCTATCCGGTTAGTGTCCTGAATACAGAATTACCCACTGTCGTGGTGTAAGTCACTACTTAGGTTTAGGTTGATTCCACCGTCGTAGTAATCATTCCCCTAAACTAAGTGCATTATAAACGGTCCCTCAGTTCCCACCATTAATTTTACAACTCCTTTGTCAAGGGTTTTATTAATTAATGTAGATTTAGTCTCTTTTCAACCGTTAATCCTTCTGTCGAAGTGATTAAGGGCATTAAATTATTATTATGGTGATCAAGCATAACAATAGAAATGGAGAAAACGAATCTATACCACGGATTTGAGAGAGAAAATATGAATTATCAATATAAAAATGTCATACAATGTATTCCCGGGCTACTCCCGGTCCTAAAGATTGAGGGTTTTAGCCTCTCATGTTCATCTCACACGAATACATGGTAGAAATGGGGGATTTCGTAAGAAAAATGTGAAACAAGTGGGAAAACCCCTGAACGGAGAAGAACCGGTAGATCCTTGGCGTAGAACACGAGCTTCCCCTCCTGTCGGTGGTGGAAATCGTCTTCGGCAGCGTCCGAATCACCCGGGATGAGCTTCTGGCCTCCGTTCTCCTTTCTCTCCTTCCTCGGCACTCGTGCAATCCAAAAATGAGATATCTCCTTGTCTGGGCGGCCGTCATTAGGTATAAGTCCCTAATTAGGTCGTCAAATAACAAAAGCCGTCCGATCGAGATCAAAACAGATCCAACGCATATCTGTCGGCGTCAATACCATCGACGCGGGTCGATGGTATCGACCCAGAGGATTAGCGGCAGCTTCCCTTTCTTTTAGTCTGAGTGCCTGTGGTCATCTCGATACCATCGACTTGGGTCGATGGTATCGACTCTCTTTACGTCGGTTGTTGTCGTTTAGCGACGTTGTAGCTCTCCATGTGTCGATGGCATCGACTTGGGTCGATGGTATCGACAGTTTCCTCGCCAGCAATCTGAAGGAATCTCGATACCATCGACTTGGGTGTCGCTGGTATCGACTCTGTGCTGCTCCTCTCGTCTGGCAATCTGTGGCTTGGTCGATGGTATCGACTTCCGTCGATGGTATCGACGGAAGCAAATACTTGTTTTTCCTGAAATTTCACAACAAGACCAAGTAAATCCACACATATAATAATATTATGATAAATAATGCTCCAAATAGTAAAACAAAGGGGATTTGACATAATATGAAGGCAAAGACCAAAATGAGTGAATTATGCAATATTATCCATAAAAATGAGTAATTAGAGCACAAAACACATATGAAAAAGGTCCATAAATGCGACTCAAAATCATCGCATCAAACTCCCCTAAGCTTAAACATTGCTCGCCATCGAGCAACTAATCCTTAGAATAGAATTGCAGATGTCAACTAAAACTCAACACATCACCCCACATCCCATGAGACTCCCACTGAACGTTCTCAAACCGGCCTTCTCTAACCACATAACAGTAATTACCCTAAAGGCGACAATAATCGTCAATAAGAGAAATTGTCCTTCAAACCGATGAACACTATCACATAAGGCAGTTAACATAATAAAATTCGCTGATTCAGCATTGGTGCATCTTGTGATCACCTACACTACGTTGCTCGCCCTTAACTACCATCTACATGGAAGCAGTTCTCCTGATAATCATTAGTGAGGAGAAATTCACGGTGGCCTACCAATCCGAGCAACGGGTGGATGGAATGGGTGGTTCATGGAAGAACTTGGAAGTATTGCACAGTTTCAAAATGCATAAAACAAAATGTCCTACGTGATGCAAATGCACAATAAAAATGCCCTAATGCCTAATTTGGGTGAAATGATGCATGCCCTAACCTTCCACCTCAAAATGAGATGGAAATCTACTTAAGCCACATCATGTACTCAAATTTCCTGTAATGCGAGTGATATCATGTTCCTTTCTCCCTCTTATTCCATTTTCTTCTAAATTCTCTTTTTTTTTTCTTCTTTTCTCAATTTTTTCAGATTTTCAGCAAAAAAAATTTTCTTCTCTTTTTTTTTCTTTTAGCCCACATATCCATAATTGCTTAGAGATACATGTATTGGGCTGTTTTCTTCATGATTGGAAATCTTTGCGATATTTCGAAGGTATGGAACAGTTTAGATCACTTTTGAGGAAAAACTGAGATACATGGTGTACTTTATGCATGATAATCATGAAAGTCATGAGTGCAACTACATGGCATGCACCTAAAGGTAGTGTGCATGAATCCCTATATTTTTCTCTTTTTATGCAAAAGTATGGAAAATATCAATGCAATTCCTATCTAAATGCTATGCACACAAGAAGGAATTAAAACTGTGCTTTACTTCCAATTCTTAGGTGGATTATGGAAAAATGAAGTGGAATGATCACAAGATTAGATGACTGAACCTTAGAAGAGTATTATGTGTCCCTCCTTACTGACTTGTGTAGTGGTTTGGAGGGTTCTCTCTCTTACATCCAATTAAGGTCTCATTACCATTTGGTTAGGTTAGGCTCAAACAACCGTTACTATCCACTTTTCATGAGTCAACAGGGGTGTGGGTGTGACATATTGTTTTAAAGTTGACATAATCAATCATTTTCATCGGACAAGTTCCCCAAGGACAACCAAGTCAAGCTATCCAAAAGACACAAAAATTTTAAAATTCCCTTAAATTTCCCATGAATACACAGCGAGATGACAACTTTTACGACATCCACAGTTACACTAGATAGATGTGGGTCCTAAACAAAAAATCTAAAAATGCAAGAACAAAAAGCAAAGCAAAAACTAAAAACCAACAAAAGAAAAGATAGAGTTGTTCCAGCTACCCCCCTAAGCTTGAATTCGACTATGGCCTCATAGTCAAAAACAATCTTAAGAGTGGAACAGAGATACCCTGATCATTCTCGTGGAGGCGGAGGTGGGTACTGCGGGGCCGTAGGATCCCAAGAAGGATACTCCACCTGGAAGCTCGGATCGTAATGGGTCCTCGGCGGAGGCTGTGGATAGCCTCCAAAGTAATCTCGACTCCAATAATGGTCGAAGAAGGGCTCCTGTTGCATCTCTATCCGCTGCAACCGGTTGTGTATTTGCTCTTGGTTGGAGAGGATGAGTCGCTCGTTCTTGAACATAGCCCGTTGATTATCAAGTACCCAGCTCGTAGTCTCATGAATGCCGGTATACATAGCCATGTGCTGCTGCTGAGTCTGTTGTATATCCTGCAGCATCGTGTACATTCCTTGCATGGAATAGGGATCCTCGGCTGGCTGCTCGTGCTGTGGTGATGGCGACGGGGGCTGAGATGATGAAGATGCACCCGGATGCATCCTAGGACGCTTCCGTGGTGCCACACGTGCACGAAGAGGTGTGAAAGCCTCCTCTTCCTCCTCAGCCTCGCCTCCTTGCTCGTCATCACCGCCTTCTTCTTCATCAGACTCGACGGCTATGATCGGCCACCGGAAGTGCTGGGCTCCCTCGATGTGGAAGACGGCATCCGGCAGTGCACACTCCTGATAAGCTTGGTTGACGTGGCAATGTGCGTACGCCAACCCATCCCGGAGAAGGATAAGGTTTGAACGATGCAAGTGTTGCACGTTCACCTTACTCTTTGTGGAAATCGGAGTCATGGACTGAAAATTCAGCCCCAAGTAGTGTGCCAACTTGGTGATGAGCCCACCAAAATGGATCGGAGCCTTCCTGGTACTCCTCTTCACTGCCAGGACGCGCTGCAGAAAGAACGCACCCTAGTTGCATTCTTGTCACTTCAGGAGCATGTAGAGGAAGAAAAGATCGCTCTCCTGAAACTTGCTCAATGCCAAATCACTCCGAGCAAAGAACGTAAGGCTCAACATCCGGTGTAAGACCCGGATGAAGGGATGCTCGAAGTCCTCTACCGCAGCATTATGGTAGCTCACTGTCTTTCCCACCGGCACTGTGACTAGCTCGGAGAAGATCTTGTCGTAGTCGGTGCGGGAATCTGGGCGTCGGTGATCATGTTGGGAGTGGTTCCAGTTAAAGATGTTGTTGAACTGCTTAAGAGTGATGTTGTAGTTGATGTTGAAAAGCCGGAAGGACACCCTCCCCTTGATCCACTCACGGTCCGACGCCACCACGTCGTTGGGTACGACGCAGACGTCGAGGGACGCCATAAACTCCGCCACCAATTCCTTGTAGGTGGGCCATTCGCCGAAGAACGGCTGCCCATCCGCATGGCGCTCCAGCTCGCCTGTCCTTATGCTGGTGTGGCGTGCTTGACCCTTCAGCACATAGGCCAAGTTGGCCTCGAATCCCAGATCACGGATCATTCCCCGGTCCACATACCGGGTCGGCTCGATCTTCCGCTTCATGATCTCCTCATAGACCTTCTTCACCTCTGCGGAAGGGTGAGCCAGGCGCGGACGTGAGACTGAAGCAGTAGGGGGTGGAACAAACTCCACAATCTCTTGCGAGGATGATGATCCGGTGGCGTGCACCATTGTTGCAAGAAAGATGGGATTAGAAGAAGAGAGCTCGGGGAAGATGGAGAAGTGATTCTCCGCTCGATGAAGATTCCCGCTCGATGTCGCTTCTCTTCAGTCTTGGATGGCTCGGGGGAGTGTTCGGCGCAAAGGAGGACGTTTGCTCTGAAGGTGTGACGTTAAATGACGTAGCAAGTCTCCTTAAATAGACTTGGCCGGCGCTACTGTCGACCCGTCGATACCATCGACGCGGGTCGATGGTATCGACACGTCTCGATGCTATCCGCCTCCCTCGCGAGTATCGACGGCTGACATTTGCTGGATCGGGAAATCCGGATTGCTGACCTGTCGATACCATCGTCGCAATTCGATAGTATCGACGCAGCACCCGGATCGCTGACGTGGATTCGCGATCGTCGTCGATGTCTTGGCGCGGATCGGTGACATGGATGTCGATACCATCGACGAGGGTCGATGGTATCGACTTGCTTTTATTGCGACACCGCCACTTCTTCAATTTAACCTGTGATCATGTCGATACCATCGACGAGGCCGTCGATGGTATCGAGTTGACTGAGCAAAAATCTTCTAAACTTCTCCAGAGATCTCGATGGTATCGACTGGCATGTCGATACCATCGACACTTTTATTGCGACCTGCCTGTAGGTACGTCGATACCATCGACGGGGCCGTCGATAGTATCGACTCAGTGCGATTTTTGCAGCTGTCAATCTGAACCCATGTCGATACCATCGACCAGTGTGTCGATGGTATCGACCCTGCTTGTGCCTGCACATTAAACAAACGGATCAAGGTATCTTCTTTAAACTAAAATTTAAACGAAATAAAAGCAATCTATTACTAAAATTAACCTATCCCAATGTACCAATGGTTGGGTTGCCTCCCAACAAGCGCCCTTGTTTAGCGTCTTAGGCTAGACGTCTTCCCATTATCTCATTCATGCATAAGTGAAATGAGTTTGACATCATCCACTTTCCTCTTGTAGTTGTCACCAAAATACAACTTCAAGTGTTGCCCGTTCACCTAGAACGTGGCATCTCCATCACGCACAAGAATCGCTCCGTGTGGTTTCACCTCCTCCACTATGAAGGGTCCACTCCACCGGGATTTCAGCTTCCCGGGATGCAATTTAAGACGGGAGTTGAACAATAGAATGCTGTCTCCCTTCTTGAACGTGCGCATCTCAATATGGCGATCGTGGATCAGCTTTGTGCGCTCCTTGTAGATGCGAGCATTCTCATATGTCGTCATACGTAGCTCATCCAATTCATTCAATTCAAACATCCTTTTTCTCCCGGCCTCATTATAGCGCAAGTTCAGCCTTCTTAGCGCCCAATGGGCCTTGTACTCCAGCTCCACCGGAAGGTGGCAAGCCCGGCCATACGCCAACCTAAAAGGCGTGGTGCCTATAGGTGTTTTGTACGCCGTTCTATACGCCCAAAGTGCGTCCGGTAGCAATGCACTCCAATTTTTCCTTGTGGATGCTACGGTCCTTTCTAATATCTTCTTGATTTCCCTATTTGATACCTCCACTTGTCCTTGCGTCTGTGGATGATATGGGGTGCCGATGTTGTGCTTGACCCCATATTTCTTCAAAAGTGTCGCAAATTTTTGATTTCGGAAGTGTGTGCCTCCATCACTTATGATCATTCGGGGTATCCCGAACCTGCAGAAAATGTTCTCTTTGACAAACCTGCACACTACATTCAAATCATTAGTCCTTGTGGGGATTGCCTCCACCCACTTCGACACATAATCAACAGCAAGTAAGATATACAGATTTGAATTTGAGGACACAAAGGGTCCCATGAAGTCAATGCCCCATAAGTCAAATACCTCAACTTCCTGAAATACATTCAGGGGCATTTCTTGTCTCCTTGAGATGTTACCTGCGCGCTGGCACGGGTCACATTTCCTAACAAAATCATAGGCATCCCGGAACAAAGTGGGCAAATAAAGGCCGCTCTCCAACACCTTGGCTGTTGTCCATGAGCTAGCATGGTGTCCTCCCGTAGGCGACGCATGGCAATGGTGGAGAACACTCTCGTACTCCACCTCTGACACACACCTGTGAAGAATACCATCCCTGCACTGCTTCAAAAGAATTGGGTCATCCCAAAAATAATATCTCAAAGAATGAAAGAATTTCTTCTTCTCTTGGTAAGACCAATCATCCGGGATGATCCCGCAAGCCAAATAGTTAACGATTTCCACAAACCACGGTTCTTTCGAATCAATTTTTAAAAGTTGTTCATCGGGAAAGGTCTCGGTAATGGGTATGTGCAACCCTTGTTCATCAACCCTCTCTAACCTAGACAAGTGGTCAGCCACCACATTTTCAATTCCTGACTTGTCCTTGATTTCAATATCAAATTCTTGTAGGAGCAAAATCCACCTAATTAGTGTAGGCTTTGCATCTTTCTTCTCCATCAAATATTTTATTGCAGCGTGATCGGTCCACACAACTACCTTAGAACCCACTAAGTACTGCCGAAATTTTTCAAAAGCAAACACAACGGCAAGTAACTCTTTTTCCGTAGTTGTGTAGTTCAATTGAGCATCATTAAGTGTTTTGGAGGTGTAGAAAATCACAGCAGGCTTATTATCTACCCTTTGCCCCAAAACGGCTTCCACTGCATAATCGGAAGCATCACACATCAACTCGAATGGCTTTGTCCAATCCGGCGTTTGGACAACCGGAGCCGAAATCAACTTTTCTTTCAAAACCTCGAATGCGTGAAGACATTTCTCATTGACATCAAAAACTGCATCTTTTTCTAACAATTCCGATAAAGGTTTTGCGATTTTTGAAAAATCCTTGATGAATCGCCGATAAAACCCGACGTGTCCTAAAAAGCTTCTCACCCCTTTTACAGAATTTGGTGGGGGTATCTTAGAAATCACCTCAATTTTTACGGGGTCTACCTCAAGACCCTTGCTAGACACCTTGTGTCCTAGCACAATTCCTTCCGTCACCATCATGTGACATTTCTCCCAATTGAGGACCAAATGTGTGTCCTCGCATCACTGCAATACCTTATCTAAGTTATAAAGGCATTCATCAAAAGATGCTCCATACACCGAGAAGTCATCCATGAAAACTTCAAGACACCGCTCTACCATGTCAGAGAATATGGCGAGCATGCAGCGTTGAAAAGTCGCCGCGCGCATTGCATAAACCAAACGGAATACGGCGGTAGGCAAAAGTCCCATAGGGACATGTGAACGTAGACTTCTCTTGATCCAAAGGATCAATAGAAATCTGATTGTACCCCGAATAGCCATCTAGAAAACAAAAATGCGACCGACCGGCTAGACGTTCCAAAATCTGATCGATAAATGGCAATGGAAAATGATCTTTAAGAGTTGCGGCATTCAATCGGCGGTAGTCAATGCAAACACGCCACCCGGTTACCAATCGGGTGGTGACAGGTTCATTCAAAAGATTTGTAGTGACAGTGATTCCCCCCTTTTTAGGGACTACCTGTGTGGGACTCACCCACGTTGAATCTGATATGGCATATATGATCCCTACAGCAAGAAGTTTTATGACTTCCTTCTTGACAACCTCCATCATGCTTGGATTTAGACGTCTTTGAGGCTGTATGACTGGCTTGGCTCCTTCCTCGAGCCGAATCTTGTGTTGGCAAAGTGTAGGGGAGATCCCCTTGATGTCCGCGACTGACCACCCAAAGGCTCCACGGTGGTTCTTGAGCACTATCAGTAGTTTCTCCTCCTCATCCGCATTCAAGTATGCAGATACAATCACTGGTAACTTGTCCTTCTCAGCTAGAAAGACGTACTTCAGATGCGGGGGCAATGGCTTCAATTCCAGATCAGGCGGGTAAATGAGAGATGATTGCAGCGGTGGGGGAAGTGTACCTAAGTCTTCATAGTTCCTCGTATAGCAACATGGAAGCATCTGAAGCATTTTGGCACACTCCTTGAGTGAAGTACTCCACATCCAATCATAAGTGACATTTAGCAAACACGCCTCCAAAGGCAATTCCGGATATGCATCAAACACTGAAGTAATAATCGCATCATCCTCCCACGAAGGTGGAATGTCCTCATTCTCATCATTTGGAAACCCAACAGCTTTGCATAAAGAGACAACTTTAGTTTGCTCCATAATGTCCACCGCTAAGGTCCCATTATCTATCTTGCTCATCACATGAGCCATATCCAAGAATGGCTTCCCAAGACAAAGTGAGATATTGTGTTCACCATGCTTCACCATGTTGCACTGTGCTTTTGCTTTAGTAGATGCATTGCTATTGGGCATGACCATCTCAAAGCGATCATCCGCAATGCCCAAGGTCAAGCGACCTCTCCCCATTTCCAAGATCATATCAACTGTAGCTTGGAATGGACGACCAAGTAGCAACTCATTTCCATGCCCGTCCTGCATTTCCATAACAACGAAATCAGCCGGAAAAACAAAGCGGTCTACCTTTACCAAGACATCCTCACAGATTCCATACGGTTTCACCACAGAATTATCGGCCAATTGGATGGTCATGTTGCTTGGCCTTGACTCCTTCAATCCAAGCTTCTTAAATGTAGAAAGGGGCATCATATTGATGCTTGCCCCGGAATCACAAAGTGCCTCTCCAAATTTGAACTTCCTGATAAAGCAAGAAATATTGAAACAACCGGGATCCTGTCTCTTTGGCGGCAAAGTGCCCATAATGAAAGCACTTACTTGCTCCTTCAGCACCACGACCTCCGTGTCGGGTATTTTCCTCTTCTTGTTGATTACATCTTTAAGAAACTTCCCATACGACGGGATTTGCTCAATTGCCTCTAGCAAAGGAATATTCACTGATAACTTCCTAAAGCTGTCCAGAAATTTCTTAAACTGTGCATCCACCTTTCTTGTCTTTGCACTATTGGGATATGGGACCGGAACGGTATGTGCCCTTTGATGAGGTGGCACATAGGGAGTTAATTTCTGTGGTTCCTCTTCAGTGGCTTGTTCTCCCTTACCATCTTCAGCTATGTCCTCAGTTTTCTCTGTGACACGTGCGGGCTGCTCTTTGATGGTTGCTTCTTCAACTGTGCCCTGCGGTGTGCTTGTGTCATCTGCCCTTGGATTCAACACTTTCTTACCACTCCTCAATAAGATGGCCTTGGCCTGTTGGTTTCCCCCGGGAACATTGGTGTTCCTCGGAAAACCCGGATGTGCCAGCTTCTTCAAGCTCACAATCTCAGCTGCCATTTGCGCCATGGAAGTCTCGATAGTTCTCATTTGAGCCCCGTGGCTCTGCAAAGTCTGTCCAAACTGGTTCATAAATTCACCATGTTGCTTGATTTGTTGCCCAAAAGTGTTCATCAACTCTTGATTTTGCTTGATGACTTGATTGAACAACTCTGTGCTCTTGTCCTCTGTGACCGGTGCAGGCTTGGCGTCCGGATCCTGCAGAAAGTTGTTTGGATCCTTCCATGAAAATTTCTTGTCCTTCCGCCATGAATAATCGTTGTTCCTGTACCCCTACTGTTGCCTAATGTACTTGACCTGAGCCTCATCCTCGGACTCATTGTCTTCCTTCTGCAGCAACTTCTTTGCGAGAAGATCCATCTTCTCGTTCAGCTCTCTCATTGCCTTTGACTCACTGGCAACTCTTGCTTGCTCAACTGGGCCTCTTTCTCTTTCTCCCCAAGATTGCTTTCGTGCCATGTTCTTCAGTATTTCCCAGCATCTTGTATCAGTGTTATTTAAGAAGAATCCGGAACCAGCCGAGTCCAAGTTGCTTCTATCATGCTCGGAGAGAGCAAAGTAGAAGATCTTAACCTGTGTCTCCTTGTCCAGTCCATGATGTGGACATCTCCTCAACATGACTTGGAATCGCTCCCAAGTCTCAGAATAAGTTTCACCCGCCTGTTGAGTGAAATTGTGCATCTTCCGGATCATATCATTGGTCTTCTCATGAGGGAAGAACCTCTCGAAGAAAACCTCCACCATATGATTCCATGATTTGACAAACTCATCGTCGAGGTTATGTAGCCACTCACGCGCTGCTCCTGCCAGTGAACTTGGGAACAACTTGAGATACAACACATCTTGTGGAAATCGGTCTATCTTCACCATATCACAATTCTCCACGAACTGGCTGATGTGGGCAACCGGATCTTCATTTTTCAGCCCGTGAAATGCGTTGGATTTGACCAAATTAATCAGAGCCGAGTCGATCTTGTATGTCAGTATGTTGATCGCCTGCTTCTTTATGGGCCCCTTTGATGCTGAGGAAGAAGACGCCTTGATCTTCTCCCATATTGTCTGTGATTCAGCCATTTCTTCTGCTTGTTCTTGCTCTGATTCAGAATTTATATCACTTTGGTACTCCTGCTCATAGTAGTCCTCGTCCTCTGGTCCCAGATGCGGGACCTCAGGTGTGCGATTCGTGTAGTCGGTACTACGCGTATGCACCATGCAAAGTACCTAAAATTTTGAAAATCGGGGTTCAGTACAATGCTTTGAACGAGTAAACACAATTATAGAGAAATATAGGAATTTTTAAAATTGTTTTAAAATAAAAAAAAATGTGGCCTAGAGTGGCCGCTCTTAGCACTCAAAGTGCCAATAATTCGCCGTATCCCCGGCAACGGTGCCAAAAACTTGACGTGTATTTTACTACGCGCTTAAACGCAAGTATACACGTCGAGTAATATAGGCCTTGTGAGGCCCGAGTCGAACTCAGGGATACGTGAATTATTGGAGACTTCTACTAACTAATCGCAATCAGCTAGGTCGATTAACAAAGTAGGGTTTTGTTGTTGAAATTAAAAGAAAATAAAAATCAAACAAAGAAAACAATTGATTAAAGGTTAATTTAATCAATTCAAAGGGATATCTTTAGGATGGCGGTTTCACCGCGGGTCAACATTGTATTAGGTTTCATATAATTCCTCACACTTCTCTCTCTATCCGGGTAGTGGCCTGAATACAGAATTACCCACTGTCGTGGTGTAAGTCACTACTTAGGTTTAGGTTGATTCCACCGTCGTAGTAATCATTCCCCTAAACTAAGTGCATTATAAACGGTCCCTCAGTTCCCACCATTAATTTTACAACTCCTTTGTCAAGGGTTTTATTAATTAATGTAGATTTCGTCTCTTTTCAACCGTTAATCCTTCTGTCGAAGTGATTAAGGGCATTAAATTATTATTATGGTGATCAAGCATAACAATAGAAATGGAGAAAACGAATCTATACCACGGATTTGAGAGAGAAAATATGAATTATCAATATAAAAATGTCATACAATGTATTCCCGGGCTACTCCCGGTCCTAAAGATTGAGGGTTTTAGCCTCTCATGTTCATCTCACATGAATACATGGTAGAAATGGGGGATTTCGTAAGAAAAACATGAAACAAGTGGGAAAACCCCTGAATGGAGAAGAACCGGTAGATCCTTGGCGTAGAACACGAGCTTCCCCGCCTGTCGGTGGTGGAAATCGTCTTCGGCAGCGTCCGAATCACCCGGGATGAGCTTCTGGCCTCCGTTCTCCTTTCTCTCCTTCCTCGGCACTCGTGCAATCCAAAAATGAGATATATCCTCGTCTGGGCGGCCGTCATTAGGTATAAGTCCCTAATTAGGTCGTCAAATAACAACAACCGTCCGATCGAGATCAAAACAGATCCAACACATATCTGCCGACGTCGATACCATCGACGCGGGTCGATGGTATCGACCCAGCGGATTAGCGGCAGCTTCCCTTTCTTTTAGTCTAAGCGCCTGTGGTCATCTCGATACCATCGACTTGGGTCGATGGTATCGACTCTCTTTAGCGTCGGTTGTTGTCGTTTAGCGACGTTGTAGCTCTCCATGTGTCGATGGCATCGACTTGGGTCGATGGTATCGACAGTTTCCTCGCCAGCAATCTGAAGGAATCTCGATACCATCGACTTGGGTGTCGCTGGTATCGACTCTGTGCTACTCCTCTCGTCTGGCAATCTGTGGCTTGGTCGATGGTATCGACTTCCGTCGATGGTATCGACGGAAGCAAATACTTGTTTTTCCTGAAATTTCACAACAAGACCAAGTAAATCCACACATATAATAATATTATGATAAATAATGCTCCAAATAGTAAAACAAAGGGGATTTGACATAATATGAAGGAAAAGACCGAAATGAGTGAATTATGCAATATTATCCATAAAAATGAGTAATTAGAGCACAAAACACATATGAAAAAGGTCTATAAATGCGACTCAAAATCATCGCATCAGATGCCTTATTTGTGGGATAGATTTCTTTCAAGTCTTCTTTTTCTTTGATTGCCTTAGTCCTTGACTTGAACACTTCTCTGAAATCATGTACTTGAGGTCATCCCTTAGTGGATTGATTCAACCATCTAGCATATCTTGCATCCCGACGACCGGTCTCCTCTCATTCATGCCTTCCTTCAAGGCATGTTCTTTTGGATATCTTTCTTCCCTTCTTTCCTGGAACATTCTTTTCTTCTGATTCATGGGCCCTTAGGCTAGATTTCACTCTTTCAAGATTTCTAGATCGAATCATAGCATAGAACGGGGAACATAGAGTGAAGTGGAAGTAGGGGAGTTTAGCATTTCATTTGGGTGAGAGATCGCATCATAGCTTACAGTTTCCCGATAGATGCTTGTCTTTTCATTTGCCTTCTAACAACTTACGAAAGAGTCAATAGTTTGTGATTCTATCTTCTTTCCTTTTTTTTTCTTGTGTGCTTAGGGAGTTTCTGCTTATTCTTTGTATGTGGGAGGAAAGCAAAGGAAAGATCTTTCTTCTGAAAAAGGAGTGAAGCCGCTCAACCGATAGGAAGAGGAGCGAGATTTGAGTTGATCCCTTTATCACGTGTAGTCAATTACAATAAGAATTAGTTGATCTTTCTTTTTTGTTGATAGATACAATGGAAACTCGACTACGAGAGTAGAGTAGTGGAACAGTATCAGCTATCTTTGTATCTGCTTTCCCCTACTCAAGAGTTGATCCACACATTGGAATAGCATCCATTTCTTCCCCTCGAGAGTAGACCGGCATAGTGGATTTAGTTCTTTTTGCTTTTCTCGATCTTTTGCCAACGGATCAAAATCTCACTTTTCCCGTGAGTCACTCCTCGTGTTACAACCCCATTTTCTTGAAAATGTAATGTAAGGTGTAATTCCCTTTTTAATGAATAAATGATATCCTTTCTTTGAATTGTGATAAATTTCGTGAGAAATGGCTTTGATTGATTGATTGTGGGCCTTGTTGGCCATTAAGCCCAATTGAAAAGAAAAGGGAATTAAAAAGAAAAAGAAATTGGTTAATAAAAGAGAAATATGAGAAACCGATAATTAAAAGAAGATAAAGGCAAACCAATATTCCCCAATATGGGAATTCGTGCCTTTATGTTTCCTTGAGGTCCAAGGGACCCAAAACAACAAGACAATTACAAAGGAAAAAGGAATATAAATTAATTTGGATTAATTGATGAGAAAACTTGGGAGAGAAGGAAGCCTTCTCATCCATTGCAAGTTGTTTCCCAAATTTCGTACAAATCTAGGAAATATTAAAAGAAACTTTCCCTTAAAATTTGAGATAAATCAGAGTTATGGTTTGGGAGATATTAATTTTGCAAGTTATCTTTGATTTGGGAATTTTCCTGAATTAAATGATAAATAGATGAATATTTCCTTTGAACGCGGGTGATGAGGCCCGTTGGATCTTAAACCAACGATGGGCTCTCATCGTCTGAGTCCCGCTGGGACTGGGATGCTGCTGGTTACAGGGTGGACTTTCCATCCGAGATTCTCGAAACTCCAGTGCTTAAGCAAATATGGAAACCGTTCCGTTGGATTCGGGAGAGCAAGCCAAGGGGTTTCACCCCTGATTTGAGTAGGATTCGTCGCCAAACGAGAAAACGCCCAACTGGGCAGGTCCTTGCCCCGACCCTATATATAGGGGAGGGCTATGGAGGGAACCAGCATCCCTAAATGCTATCCAGATCTCTGCGGCGGAGTACAAGGACCAATTTTGCGCCTTCAATTGTGCCAACAACCCTAACCTGCACCCTCGAGTCGGCGGAAGACATCGCCAGAGTCCAGCGTGTTGGAGGCGGCGTCAGCGCGTGATCGGCGAGGAATCGAACCCTTGGTCAACTTCGGCCAAGGGAGATGAAGCTCCTTGTACCCTCAACCCGCTCGCAGGAGGACTGAAGCCCGAAGTCAACTCAAAGGTTGACCGTCGAAGCAGCTATCCTCGCGCGAGGTAGAAGACGAAGGCCAACCTGGCCTTTACCAATATGCCCCTCCACGCTCTGTGATCAGGTAAGGACACTTTCATCCTTTGCTCCCTTGTTTTGCAAAAGCAGGGCATGCTCCCTCAGGGCCGTTGGATCCTCAGTGGATCCAAGGCCCATAGATCGGGCGGTCCTAGCTTTTCTAGAAAAATAACCAATAAATTATAAAAAGGGTTGTTCTTATAAAAATCATATCTTGAGCTAGGAAACTCTGATGCAAAAAGTCAATACATGAAAAATGATCAGAAAAATATGAGGAATACGTTAAAAATGGTTTGGATATCTGATTCTGTATATTTTTGCAAAAGTACATATTTTTTATGGAAAAAGAGTTAATTTGTAAAAAGAAAAACCCAAATTGATTATCAAGGATATATTTAGTTTTGCAATTAGGTTAATTCGAATATATTTAACCTGATTAATGATTAAGATGGTTTTTAACCTATTTTGATGATAGAATTACATGTTTAGGGTTTTTAATTCAATATGTTGATTAAAATATTTGGAAACCCCTAAATTAGAGAAAAAGGAAAAGATATTGCAATCTGAAAATTAGGGTTTATATGGACCAACCTGATCTTTAGGACTTTAATGGAAAATAGGATAAGATAATTAGGGTTTGATGAATATTTGATAAAAGTTATGGTTAAAACCCTAAAAAGGGCAAATAACCTAGGAAACAATTAGAATTAATGAGTCATGATGACATGATTGATAATATAGAAATTGAATGCCTTTTTCAGGAATAAATTGGGTGTGTGTGCTTGCTTGAATCCGGGTTGATTGGTTATTTCTACTTTCAAAACTGCTTAAGAGGTATGTGGTTAATTATGAATAACCGCTTTAGTTTCCCGATGGATTCCCGGATGTTTAAACGCATTGAATGCAACTAAACTGTTTGGATGTTCATATTGCAATTATAAAGTGACTATGACTATCACCATTTAATATAAATGTGTAAATCCTGCACCTACATGCCACCCTGATGGAAGATGCCATAAAGGTCAGGCCCAGGAGGGTAGACCAATGGGCACCATGAGAGGTGACCCTATACACCAAGCTCGGGAATGAGAAGGTGATTGATGAGGCAAGACTAAGGAGCACCATGAGAGGTGACTCCCAGGCACCAAGCTCGGGATTGAGAAGGTGGCCTTAAGTCAAATCCAGGGTTAGGGCAAAAGCGATGGGGATTGTCACATGGAAAATGTAAATTGACTTGTTAATTACCTTGATTGCAATACTTAAATTGTTAGACCTAATTGTGAAAATTTGGTTGCCTCCACATTCCAGCAATTGCTGATCGATGTTTTGTTTGTCGGCGTTTTAGGTAATATCCTAAAAATCACAAATAGTAAAGTGGCACATCGTGAAATCAAGAAATAAAGTGCAAAGAGGATTAGATAGAGTATTTCAAATTGTTAGACATTGTCAATGAATTTGGAAAGAAATCACAATGTAGTATGGCCACACGGAGTGACAATTCTTCATTCAAGAAGAAGTCAATATTTTGGGATCTTCCTTATTGGAGTTCTTTGACAGTCAGGCATTGTATCGATGTAATGCACGTTGAGAAAAATGTCTGTGATAGCATCATTGGTACTCTGTTAAATATACCAGGTAAGACTAAAGATGGGATAAAATCTAGACTGGACCTACGTGAAATGGGAATAAGGTCAGAATTAACAGAATTACGTGAAATGGGTAATAAAAGAACATACTTACCTCCCGCTTGTTACACGTTGTCTAGAAAGGAGAAGAAAACTTTTTGTGAATGCTTGGTAAATGTTAAGGTGCCACATGGTTACTCATCCAACATCCGTAGATTGGTATCAATGAAAGATCTGAAGTTGATAGGTCTTATATCTCATGATTGTCACACTCTAATGCAATAAATATTGCCCGTGGCAATTCGATCTATATTGCCGAAGCATGTAAGGTTTGCAATTACCAGACTTTGTTTCTTTTTAAACAGTCTATGCAGCAAAGTTATTGACCCTGATACTCTCGATAATTTGCAAAGAGAAGTGGTTGTTACCCTATGTCAGCTTGAGATGTATTTCCCTCCTTCATTCTTTGATATCATGGTACATCTTGTTGTCCACTTGACTAGGGAAGTGAAAATGTTGGGACTAGTTTTCTTGCATTGGATGTATCCCTTTGAACGATACATGAGCGTTTTTAAAGGTGATGTTCGAAACCGTTATCGGCCTGAAGGGAGTATTATTGAAGGTTATGTGGCGAGAGAGGTTATGGATTTTTGCAATGACTTTCTCAGTGGTAATGACACTCCTGATAATGACAAGAATATTGAGGAGGGAAAAGTTATTTTGGGATCACGGGTGAAAGTAATCAGCCATGAGCAGTTGGAACAAGCTCACTTGTATATTTTACACAATATGGACGAAGTGAGTGTTTATATCGAGGAACATACCAATTTCATAAAGAGACAACATCCTCGAGCAAGTTCAATGTGGCTTGCTAGAGAGCATAATAAGACTTTTACTAAGTGGTTTGAAGATAAAGTCCTACATCAACTATCTCAAACTCCAAATGATATTATAGAAACTATCAAATGCCTCACCTTTAAACCAAAACTGAATGTTATATCTTATGAAGGGTTTGACATTAATGGATTCACATATTACACAAAGTGCCAAGATGATAAGAGTGTCGTTAAAAATAGTGGGGTCACTCTTCAAGCGTCGACTATGTACTTTGCAAGTGCAAAGGATAAGAGTCCACGTGAAGCTAAAATTTCATATTACGGTGTCATTGAAGACATTTGGGTGTTTGACTATATAGATTTCAAAATTCCGCTCTTTAAATGTAATTGGGTTGATAACACCAAAGGAGTTATAGTGGATGAATTGGGTTTCACTTTGGTGAACTTTGAAAAGATTGGCGAGAAGGGTGAACCATTCATATTGGCATCACAGGAGAAACAAATATTCTATATCGATGATCTTGCAAATGATAAATGGTCGGTTGTTCTTCATGGTAAAAGACAGTTCATTTAAGATCCTATAGATGAAGAAGAGTACTATGATAAGTATGATGACTCCAGTCCATTCTCAGTTGGGTTGCCAACTCCACAAAATATTGAAGCTAATGATGACTTATATGTGCGCGGAGATCACAATGAAGGATTGTTAATTGATAAAAGATCACAATTTTAGAGACATGTATGTTTATACAAATGCTAAATGTTTGCCTTTTTCTAGTTAATACAAATGCTAAATGTTTGCCTTTTTCTAGTTAATACAAATGCTAAATGTTTGCCTTTTTAATGACATTTTCAGATGGCTGACCATGATGAGCATGATTTCCATGATGAGCATGAAGTCCATGATGAGCATGCTGTCCATGACGAGCATGGCGAGGATACCAATGTAAGTTCTAAAAACATATCCTATATTTCTATAAAATTCATTATCTTCTAGTTATGTCATATATCTTATATTTCTATATTGGGCTAATTCAGTGTGTTTATTTGTGTCAAATTTTAGGTTGATGATGCACATGTACCCACTGAAGCACTGGAGCAACTTGATGCGCAGCACCAAACACTTAACAAGAAAAGGGGCATCACTCTGTTGAAGAAGTTAATAGCGCTTAATGGCAGTGGATCCAAATTGGTTGTGGAGTTTGATAATGGAGGAAATGCAATTGGAGTGAACCGCAATAATTTTGTAAACTATCTTGGGTGTACCAATCGGAGCCATTGTGGTGTTAAGTATGATAATTGGCATAAAGTTCCTCAGGGGAAAAAAGACTTGATATGGAAGGATTTATGTGTGAGTTATTATTATTTGCAATTCTATTTTGTAGATTACAAATTCTATTATTTGCAATTCTATTTTGGATACTAGTTAATAACATTTCTATTTTACAGAATTTGTTTGCATTGGATGAGAAGTTGCATCGTAAAAGTGTGATGCAACGCGCTGGAAAGATGCTTAGGAATTATAGGACAAATCTGAATAGAGAATACATAAAAGAGGGTGATAAGAAAAAGAAGCCAGCCCTTGAACAATGGAACTTCTTGGATAAAGAAGATTGGGACAATTGTGTTGCTTCAAGAAAATCTGAAGAATTCAAGGTATTAGGTGTCACTCCCAATTTAATTAATATACATTGTATTCACCTATTCAAGATTAACATTTAGTGATACTAACCAAATCATTAATGTGCATACTAACTAGGCCCTCAGTGACGCACAAAAAGCAAGGCGTGCACTGAATGTGCATGACCACACTTGTTATAACCTCAATTTTTGGGTTCAATTGGTGAGAAATGCAATTTCTCATATTAAGGATAATTGAACAAATAATGATGTGTTTTGTTTTGAATAAATGAATTCTTTGCACAATAGCCTTGATTGGTTGCTTTGTGGGCTTTATTGGCTATTCGGCCCAATAACATGGCAATAATAAAGAAAATTCAATTAGTAAATGGATAATTGAATTTTAAAGAAATATGTGGAAACTTCTAGAAGGCAAATCCAAAGAGGATTTCGTGCCTCTTGGGTTCCTTGGGTACCAAGGAGTCCAAAGTTGCAAAGAAAAGCAATAAGAAAAAGAAAAGATTAATTATGTATTTCTTTATTAAGAAAGAAATTGAAAACATTGATTAAATGTGGAAAATGAATGAAAAGAGGCATAAATGAGATTTATTGGGAAAATTTCGTATCCCAAAGATTTCTTATGATAAAAGGGATGCGAAAGAGGAAAATAGAAGAGAAATAAAAAGAAATCCTCAAAAGGAAATATTATAATAAGAAATAAACAAGATAATGTGAAATAAGGCATAAAGATGCATCTAGAAGGATAATAAATATCCTTGGAAAAGGATTTCGAAATAATGGAGTTTATTGAGATCTAAGGAGTCCCAATAAACAAAGAGGAAAGAGAAAGTACCTATAAAAGAAAATAAGAATTTAATGTGAATACATTATTAATGAATTATGAGGTTTTGTTAAAAAGGGAAAGTAATCTCTATTAAAGAAAATAGAATTTCGCGTCTATGAGATAGAAGGCAAGAATAAAAGAGATCAAGTGAGAGGATTTTCGAATCCCTAATTGCCCAAGAGTTTTGGTTTATAAAAGGGACTAAGTTAAGAGAGAGAAGCTTGCTTTTTCATAAAGGAAATCCGATTCCTAGTAGGAAAAACTTTATTGCTTTGCAAGCACGCATCATAGGACGTGGTTACCCTCATCTATATAAAGAAAGGGAGCCCTGGACCGAGTCCAGGAGAGGAGTCCCACGTTGATCTTTCTTTCTCTTCTTTGTTTCATCCTTAAACCCTAAACCAGGAGAAGCCGTGAGATCTTGTAGCAACGGGGACCCAGAGGTGGTTACAATGGTGGCTGGTCATGGTTCGATGACTAGGCAAGGCTTAACCAGGCCGCCATGTCCGGAGCAAGCTACCATTGCAGCAGCACGGCTGCAACAGTTAGCTAGAACGCGGGCCTACCCAGGCCGTTTCACACCACCGCAGCGGCTGTTCGGGAGCCCTGTGGGTGCGCCTGGGCATGTAGGAGGCAACGCCGCCCTCCGTGGTGGTCATCGGGGTCAGGGTGAGAGATGGGATCGCGCCCAGCCACAGCTAGGGCTTCTGTAGCCGCCGTCGAGAGGTGGAAGAAGAAGCCCAGGACGTTGGACCTTTCTGCCCTTCACGGACTGAAGCAAAGAGCGACTTAAAGGAGGGTAATAATGTAAATGCGTTATGTTTCCAAAGAAAGCAGCCGCGCCAATGTATGCATGGGGAGGCCGACGTGGCACTCCTGGATTGGCCCAAGTGAGGTAATTCTTCTAAAAATCATAACTCCTTCATAGTAGCTCGGATAAATACAAGTTATATATGAAAGTTGATCCTCAGAACGATAGGAATCCAAATAAATTATGATTGAAGCCTGATTCCTTATGCAATTCGAAAAATAATGGAAGATATCAACTTTAATGTGTTGATTGTTTAAAGAACCCTATGTTGGTATGATTAAAATGATTAGTATGGTTTAATAGATGATTAAAGTTGATGTTAGCCTGTTAATAATAAAAATGTATATTTGGAAGAAAAAGGATGGAATTGGCATATAATTAGTTAATTTAGAGTTTATATGCCTGAAATATGAAAAGTACATAAAGCTATCATCTTTAATGATTTAATTAATGAAAAACCCTTAATTTTGATGATAGATGGTTTTAATATTGATCAATGGATAATTTAAGCCTGTTGTTCATAAAAAGGAAAATAAGATCTAAAAGATAATCTTTTTATATAATTGGCTTAGTTTAGGGTTTTGTGCATGAAGATGCATTAACGAGCTTGAAAACCCTAAATTAGTTGAATATGAGTTTTAAATATTTTAATTGTTCAAATCTGTAAAGAAATAGGGATATGATGATCCTAAGTCAATTTTGGGTATAAAAGAATATTAAATGAACAGTTTGAGCAATTAGGGTTTATATAAATGGAAAAGAGTGCTATTAGGGTTTGTTAACCTAAAAGAGGTAAAGTTTGAGAATTGGATCTAAGAAACCCTAATGAGTATTAATGAATACTTAATATGGATTAGAAACCCTAGAAAGTGAATCCAAGTCAATAAAATAGATTCCTGATAAAGTGTGTAATAAATAGAGTACATATTCTTTTCAGGAATTGTGTGATGATTTAATTACTTGCTTGGATCTGTTGATTGGGTTGATTGCATATACATGAAGTAAATGTTGAATAATCTTCATGACTCATCAAATCAGGTATGTGGTTACGCTTATGACTATACCGAATAGTTTCCCGAAGATTTTATCGATGTTTCCCTCAATGCATGAATTAACTGTTAGATGTCTATTTATTTCATGCAATTATAAAGTGACTATGGCTATCACTCTGAGTATACATGTATAACTAGCTAGATCCGAGTCCACCCCTGTGGCTATGCAAAGGCTAAGGATAACCTAGAGCAAGGTCTAGGGTATCATGAGTTAGAAACTGGGCTACACATGAGTAGTGCCATGAGACTCTTAGCATACCATGAGTTAAGGAGTGGGCTACCTACGGGTAGTGCCATGTGACTCAGCCCTAGAAATTGATTCACCTATGAGGTGAAGTCATGAGGGGTAAAATGGGAATCTACCACATGGGAGGTAGTATCCAGGTCCACTGCAGGGACAGCGCAGGGGATAGGGTACACATGGATCGCGTAGTTATACTTAAAACGTAAACTTGTTTGTTAAATGATAATTGAAAGCGATACATTGTTATAGATAATTGAATGATTATTGGTTTCCCCCACATACCAGCTACGGCTGACCGACGTTTTGTTTGTCGGCATTTTAGGTACAATGAAAAGAACAAACAGTAAAGTGGCACATGTGATACTAAACGAGGATCAAAGTGCAAAGGGGGATTAGATAGATTAGTATCGGTATGGATAGAAGAATAGAGATCCAAGTTTTCAAAAGGTATGTAAAGAAAAATTTTATTACCATTTTCAGTATAGTCTGTTAGAATTTAATAATTGTTTATGGTTATATGTCGAACCTTTGATCCGGGATTAATGGGTACGGCTCAACCTCTCGGTTTCCCTTAATTTGGGGTTATCGGGAGGTGGGGTCGTAACATTTGGTATCAGAGCGTAGGTTCCTCAGTTAACCATTAATAATTATTAAATTTTACAAACTCCATAGAACCCAAGGGAGTTATTAGAGGAGTATCCAAAGGACGGAGGTGTCTAGAAAGGGATCACGACCGGGGGCTGGCAAGATTTTCCTCCGCACCGCTAGTCGGAATACGAGGACTCCCGGACCCGTGTGACCGCCTGGCCAAAGTCTTAGGGTATGAATCGAAATAAGATACCTTTAGGACTTCTCATCTTATTCATCCCTTCTCATCACAAAATTCTGATAAGGACATAAAGGATTAGGGTTTCCTTTCTTCTCCTCACCCTCTTGAGGTATGGGTAAGGTTAATAAGGTTTAAGGAATCCTCCACTAAATTAATGAAAGGCATGTAAATAAGATGTCATGGACATAAGCTTAATAGATTAAGCACAAAATAAATAATAGATACATGCTTAGGTCGTATGACATGAGATGTCATGACCTCAGAAGAGACCTGAGGCTAGACCTTCTTGTCAGGAGGATAAATCCGTTTTGGAGATAGAGATCTCCATTGCTAGTTGAGACCTGACACATCCTATGAGGATGATGCTAACCCTAACCCTAAGTGATGGTTAGAGAGAGATGAGTTGGACCAGGTGTTTGAAGGGACATGCCTTTGGGATGCCATATGATCCATGGATGACCTAACACCTTTGGCAACCCAACCCTGGGAAGGATCGTGCATGTCAGGGTAAAGGATAACTCCTTAGATGATGAGGTTAGTAAAGGACCTTAGAAACTCTATGGGCTTGTGCAAGTAAGGTATAGTTGGCACCTAGGGCACATCATAGTGCTGACAGTAGGATGAAACCCTGGATAAGGAATCATGATGGAGCATAAAGGGTTATGGATGATCTTGAGCAACCATAAGTTCGAACCTAGGCTTCACCTATGTAGAGCATGCCTTTGAAGTTGAAACTTCATGAAGAGAGGACCTCTAATGGTGAGGTTGGATGTAGAATTAGATCTAGAGAGAGCAGGAAACCCCGCCAGAAGGTTGGAAGCCTAAAACCCTAAACAATGATGACAGGGGTTGCCTCATGATCGATCCCTAAAAGTTGATGATATCTTGGTTATCTTTAGGAGGACCCAACCCTAAGTGTTGATCGAGAAGAAGGATGATAGGAAGTGCACGAGATGCCTTTTGCCAGCTTAATTCATGGTTCAGAAATAGAGCGTGCAGTTGGACACCTAAAAGTAAACCTAGGGATCCTAGGCCTAAGAGGGGAAGTGGTATACCTAATGCTCATGATGAGAATTAAGTTTCTATAGTTTCGAGCATGGTACGCCTCATAAATAATGGAAAAGGGAAGTCCCTTAAGTTTAAAGTATGTGTAATGAACCCCTCATAGCTAGGTTGATGATAAAGGAAGGTATGACTTTGATCCATCATTGAGGAAAGAGGACAAGTATGACCTAGTATGGTTCAATAAGTGATCTGTTTATGCCTTAATGGTTTTCTAGGGTTAAGTAGGCTCGGGTGGATGTAAACCCTAGACCTAAGAGCTTTTGTGACCTTAGAGATAGTTTTCCTCCCATCCTGGGAGAGGAACCCCTTTGGAAGGGTGTATATCAGTTTTGTTGGTTCAAGGTAACCTAAAGAGGTCTCGTAGGATCTTGAGAAGTTAAGAGAAAAGTACATGGTATGAGAATGAACCCGCAGACCCGTAGATACCCATCTCTATTGCATGTGTTACCATGGAGGTAACCAGTATGGGGCTTGACCAAGGTAGGCAGGTTGCCATAATACCTATGAACGGATGAGAGTCAGCCCATGAATGCAGAAAGAGAGACGATGAAGACTTGGGTAAGGTTCTAAGTGAACATGTACTATAATGAATAATCCTAAGTCTATCCTAGGGTCAGGCAGGGATAAGACCGATGAAAATAGGAGTTGCCTAATTCCCCAGTTGCACATGACCGTAGGGTCGGGAGGTAACAACTATCATTGTCTGGGGGCCATGGGTTAGGAGATTGATCACCTTCATGAACTCATGGGACCCAAAGGGGCAGATGAGTAGGGCACTCCCTTGATGCATGAGGGAAGAGGGATGACCCCAAAAGAGTTGGTACCTTATGGACCTAGAGGAGTTGACTAAGGATATAAACCTCGGTAGGTTCAAGGCTTGTTTGTTATCATGATGTCTGTGATGTGGAGACATATGTGGCACGTTGCAACTTAGATTTAAAGGTGTACTGGCAAGGTGGGATGTACCATCTCTACTCTTGGAACAGGAAGAACTCTGTATTTGGACTGCAGCCAAATGCTTATTTCCTCTTGTTATGGGGGTGAGAGATAGGACATTATGCATGTCATACACCAAGGATAAGAGATGATGTAGGTTGGAGCGTTGCCACGAGAAATGGGGATAGAGAATATATCTTACCATGGTAAAGTGAATGAATGATGGATGGCTTGCAAACACTAAGAGGAATGAGGTATTCCCCTTATGAGGAAGTTTCTATGATGAGCTATGTAGAATTTACAAGTTATACCAGGTTGAGTTTGATCACCATGATGATGGAATCAGAGAGTGTTCTTATGAAGATGAACATATAGTTTAAGGTGACATGATAAGAGAAATACATGGAAGTGTAATGTTACCTAAGGATGTGAAGTGATAATGAATGATCTGATTAAGGCTTTGTTGACTAGAAGTTGGAAGAGTTTGTTTGGCTATCCCTAAGTTTGAAAAAGAGAGGTGTTTGGATAACACTCAGATGAAACAAGATGCGTTGAAAAGTTAAGGGGTGTTTGGTTAGCCAACCTAGTTCTTGATGCAATGAAAGGATGATGGTAAAACCTCAAGTGCACTTCTTTGATTAAGAAGGTGATGAAACCCTGATGAGGGTGGTGTAGGGTTTCCAAGAAATCGATCTTGAGGAATCATGATATACTGGAAATCATGATTGAAGATCAACATACACCATGGTACTACCAAGATAGTAAATGGCAATAGCACTTTAGATGCTTAAGATGAAGTTGCATGTGGTTTATGACCATGCAAGCCAGGAGGTAAAGGACGAACCCCAGTAACCCAGTGTATCGATATAGAGGACAAAAGAATCCCTGAGAGGGAATGACAGCTCAACACTATGGATGTTGTGATAGGTCTTCCCTGGGTCAAAGAAGGTCGAGATGCAATATGGGTTATGGTAAGTCGCCTTACCTAAATGACATGAGAAAGAAAGAGTTCTATTAAGGGACAAATCTCGTTGAACTACCCATGAGAAAGATGGTTCAATTACACCATGAAGCAAGTTCAAAGGATTCTTGAGTTTGACTTAAAGGTTCGCTTCCATAAAGTGGAAGTAGGTACATGAAAAACTCAATGATAGTATAGTTTATCACACCCCTAACTATGATTAGTATGATCCAGACTAAAGGGTCTGATGAGGGCAGGTAAGCTCGTTCAGGGTGATATCTAGAGACAGTTCTTGTCCTATGAAAGATGTGACAATGACCACCATAGCTAGTATCGGGTTTTATATGAAGCTCTATAAGGGAGGTTGTGTCGGACACCACTTCAGTAAGGTGATGTTGGTGAAAGGACCACATGATGGTTAGAAAAGTACCACATGATGGTTAGAAAAAGAGACCACAGTGCATGAAGATGGAAGTCACTTTGATTGCACAAGGGCTGAAAGGAGCCTAGAGACGATGAGAGTCATGAGTAGATGCAAAGTAGACTGACATACAAGTTACTGTGGGAGAAAATGTGACATGAAAATCCGACCCCTCTAAGTTATATCTAAGAGAGCTGAGTCCCCGATACATGGGTCCATTAGAGATGGATGGGTGGAGAAGGTTAGGTTTGACCTTACCCATCAGGATAAAGTAATGTGTGATGTTTTCCATGTGTCCAATTTAGAGCACTATGTGAGGTACCCCGACTATGTGCTGAACAATGAACTGAGTGAGCCCCAAGGGAGGCTGACATGGCCTGAGTCACCTGTGTAGTTTATAGACGCCAGGATGAAAGAACTCAGAGAAAAGAATATGTAATGATAAAGGTTCTTTGGATGCACCATGAGTACGGTAAAGCCACACAGGGGCCAATGATGGACATGGAAAAGTCTTATCCTGAATTGATTGTTTGTTTGCTTGTTTGAATTTTGAGGACAAAATTCCCATAAGAGGGGAAGGATGTTATAACCTCAATTTTTGGGTTCAATTGGTGAGAAATGCAATTTCTCATATTAAGGATAATTGAACAAATAATGATGTGTTTTGTTTTGAATAAATGAATTCTTTGCACAATAGCCTTGATTGGTTGCTTTGTGGGCTTTATTGGCTATTCGGCCCAATAACATGGCAATAATAAAGAAAATTCAATTAGTAAATGGATAATTGAATTTTAAAGAAATATGTGGAAACCTCTAGAAGGAAAATCCAAAGAGGACTTCGTGCCTCTTGGGTTCCTTGGGTACCAAGGAGTCCAAAGTTGCAAAGAAAAGCAATAAGAAAAAGAAAAGATTAATTATGTATTTCTTTATTAAGAAAGAAATTGAAAACATTGATTAAATGTGGAAAATGAATGAAAAGAGGCATAAATGAGATTTATTGGGAAAATTTCGTATCCCAAAGATTTCTTATGATAAAAGGGATGCCAAAGAGGAAAATAGAAGAGAAATAAAAAGAAATCCTCAAAAGGAAATATTATAATAAGAAATAAACAAGATAATGTGAAATAAGGCATAAAGATGCATCTAGAAGGATAATAAATATCCTTGGAAAAGGATTTCGAAATAATGGAGTTTATTGAGATCTAAGGAGTCCCAATAAACAAAGAGGAAAGAGAAAGTACCTATAAAAGAAAATAAGAATTTAATGTGAATACATTATTAATGAATTATGAGGTTTTGTTAAAAAGGGAAAGTAATCTCTATTAAAGAAAATAGAATTTCGTGTCTATGAGATAGAAGGCAAGAATAAAAGAGATCAAGTGAGAGGATTTTCGAATCCCTAATTGCCCAAGAGTTTTGGTTTATAAAAGGGACTAAGTTAAGAGAGAGAAGCTTGCTTTTTCATAAAGGAAATCCGATTCCTAGTAGGAAAAACTTTATTGCTTTGCAAGCAAGCATCATAGGACGTGGTTACCCTCATCTATATAAAGAAAGGGAGCCCTGGACCGAGTCCAGGAGAGGAGTCCCACGTTGATCTTTCTTTCTCTTCTTTGTTTCATCCTTAAACCCTAAACCAGGAGAAGCCGTGAGATCTTGTAGCAACGGGGACCCAGAGGTGGTTACAATGGTGGCTGGTCATGGTTCGATGACTAGGCAAGGCTTAACCAGGCCGCCATGTCCGGAGCAAGCTACCATTGCAGCAGCACGGCTGCAACAGTTAGCTAGAACACGGGCCTACCCAGGCCATTTCACACCACCGCAGCGGCTGTTCGGGAGCCCTGTGGGTGCGCCTGGGCATGTAGGAGGCAACGCCGCCCTCCGTGGTGGTCATCGGGGTCAGGGTGAGAGATGGGATCGCGCCCAGCCGCAGCTAGGGCTTCTGTAGCCGCCGTCGAGAGGTGGAAGAAGAAGCCCAGGACGTTGGACCTTTCTGCCCTTCACGGACTGAAGCAAAGAGCGACTTAAAGGAGGGTAATAATGTAAATGCGTTATGTTTCCAAAGAAAGCAGCCGCGCCAATGTATGCATGGGGAGGCCGACGTGGCACTCCTGGATTGGCCCAAGTGAGGTAATTCTTCTAAAAATCATAACTCCTTCATAGTAGCTCGGATAAATACAAGTTATATATGAAAGTTGATCCTCAGAACGATAGGAATCCAAATAAATTATGATTGAAGCCTGATTCCTTATGCAATTCGAAAAATAATGGAAGATATCAACTTTAATGTGTTGATTGTTTAAAGAACCCTATGTTGGTATGATTAAAATGATTAGTATGGTTTAATAGATGATTAAAGTTGATGTTAGCCTGTTAATAATAAAAATGTATATTTGGAAGAAAAAGGATGGAATTGGCATATAATTAGTTAATTTAGAGTTTATATGCCTGAAATATGAAAAGTACATAAAGCTATCATCTTTAATGATTTAATTAATGAAAAACCCTTAATTTTGATGATAGATGGTTTTAATATTGATCAATGGATAATTTAAGCCTGTTGTTCATAAAAAGGAAAATAAGATCTAAAAAGATAATCTTTTTATATAATTGGCTTAGTTTAGGGTTTTGTGCATGAAGATGCATTAACGAGCTTGAAAACCCTAAATTAGTTGAATATGAGTTTTAAATATTTTAATTGTTCAAATCTGTAAAGAAATAGGGATATGATGATCCTAAGTCAATTTTGGGTATAAAAGAATATTAAATGAACAGTTTGAGCAATTAGGGTTTATATAAATGGAAAAGAGTGCTATTAGGGTTTGTTAACCTAAAAGAGGTAAAGTTTGAGAATTGGATCTAAGAAACCCTAATGAGTATTAATGAATACTTAATACGGATTAGAAACCCTAGAAAGTGAATCCAAGTCAATAAAATAGATTCCTGATAAAGTGTGTAATAAATAGAGTACATATTCTTTTCAGGAATTGTGTGATGATTTAATTACTTGCTTGGATCTGTTGATTGGGTTGATTGCATATACATGAAGTAAATGTTGAATAATCTGCATGACTCATCAAATCAGGTATGTGGTTACGCTTATGACTATACCGAATAGTTTCCCGAAGATTTTATCGATGTTTCCCTCAATGCATGAATTAACTGTTGGATGTCTATTTATTTCATGCAATTATAAAGTGACTATGGCTATCACTCTGAGTATACATGTATAACTAGCTAGATCCGAGTCCACCCCTGTGGCTATGCAAAGGCTAAGGATAACCTAGAGCAAGGTCTAGGGTATCATGAGTTAGAAACTGGGCTACACATGAGTAGTGCCATGAGACTCTTAGCATACCATGAGTAAAGGAGTGGGCTACCTACGGGTAGTGCCATGTGACTCAGCCCTAGAAATTGATTCACCTATGAGGTGAAGTCATGAGGGGTAAAATGGGAATCTACCACATGGGAGGTAGTATCCAGGTCCACTGCAGGGACAGCGCAGGGGATAGGGTACACATGGATCGCGTAGTTATACTTAAAACGTAAACTTGTTTGTTAAATGATAATTGAAAGCGATACATTGTTATAGATAATTGAATGATTATTGGTTTCCCCCACATACCAGCTACGGCTGACCGACGTTTTGTTTGTCGGCGTTTTAGGTACAATGAAAAGAACAAACAGTAAAGTGGCACATGTGATACTAAACGAGGATTAAAGTGCAAAGGGGGATTAGATAGATTAGTATCGGTATGGATAGAAGAATAGAGATCCAAGTTTTCAAAAGGTATGTAAAGAAAAATTTTATTACCATTTTCAGTATAGTCTGTTAGAATTTAATAATTGTTTATGGTTATATGTCGAACCTTTGATCCGGGATTAATGGGTACGGCTCAACCTCTCGGTTTCCCTTAATTTGGGGTTATTGGGAGGTGGGGTCGTAACAACACTATGGGTCCAAAAGGCTATGCAAGCGTTCGCCAAAGACTACATGCGGAGTCTGCGGCTACTCAGGAGTCTGCCCCTACTCAGGAGTCTTCTCCTACTAAGGAGTCTGCCACACCCATGCCTCGCCATGATATCTGGATAGCTGGGAGGCAAAACAAGAAGGGTGAAATAAAGAAGCCCGTAACTGCCGAGGCGGCTGTGAAAATGGTAAAATACAACTCTTAGAGCAATCGTTTGAATATTGATTATTTGTGGTGTTAATTTACCAATTTCTGTTGATGGTGATTAGCGGGAGCTGCACGAGCAGAGGAAACAAGGCACGTTCATCCCTCAGGGCACAAGGGATGAATTGACAGTTGCTCTGGGTAACCCAGAGCATCCTGGACGTGTTAGGGGTGCAGGTGCTGGTGTGGGCATCAAAGCATTCTTTGGGCCATCCCAGCGCAAACCCAGAGCAGGACTTTCTCAAGAAGAGGTAACCTATTCTTTTTTTAGAATGTTACTGCAAAAGGAAATTCAATAATAAGAAGTTAATGTTTCTTTTATCGATGTATAGGAGAATAAAAGAGTCGAGGATATAGTTGCTAAGAAGGTCAACGATGTAGTTGCTGAGAAGGTCAAGGAAGAATTGCTGCGGTGGCAGGCATCTCAGGCTTCCAATCAGCCTATGGCGACCCACTCTTCTCCTGATGCACAGACTGCGAGTAATCCTGGAGACCCATCGCCTAACACGTCTGTTGTAAGTATTGTTTATGACATTGTAGCTAGTCTTTTCAAGATGATATGTTTTCAAGATGATATGTATATATGTATAACATTCTTTACGTAAATTTGTAGGCATTGAAGCCATGCCGCTTAAGAATACAAGACTATGTTGTTGCAGAGGCGCAGGCTTACCTGTCCCTTCCTGGGGAAAGGTTTCACGAGACTCCAATGCCACAGGGCTACGTTCGTGTGGGCCCATTACGTGTGTTACCCGATTGGAGGGAAGCTACATTGCCATATCTCCACCCGGATATTGATACACTTGCTGAGGCAGAAGGCGGGGTCATATTGTGGCCCAAAGCAGATGTGGTCTACACTACTGAAATTGTAAGATAAATTTACATTTATTTAGACTGTTAATGTGTATATATGATGTCAACTGATCTGAAATTATATATACATGTTAAAAAGAAGACACCAGGAGCACCTAGGCCTCCACCTCCACTTCCCGCATTACCAACTTGGGTTCCAACTGACCTAACATACCCGTTAGGTCCTGCTTGTAGGGGAATGGCATGTTGGCTACGGGCACATAATATACATTTCCCGATAATTGTTTCTTTAGATGCAGATTATGTAGGTCAATCATACGATATCTCTTTATTTATACAAGATATTATTGAGTTGTTTATGTATGATTGGCTGAATACATCAATTATAGAGACATGGATAAGGTGATATCTTGTTTATACATCCATATACCTTGTGTAAGATCCGGTGATCTGGTTTCTTATATATTAATGCATACGTAATACATGTTTTGCAGCTACTTAGTCGAAGATCATTGCAAACAATTTGCATTTGATCATGTGGGATTTTTGATTCCATCATTGATTAGTATGGTAGCTAAAGACCCTGATAATGTTCAACAATACTGTATAGATGCTTTTACAATTTTTGGTCAGCAAAAGAAGACGATAATAATAGCTCCATTCAATGTCAAGTAAGTTTACTTTATTTATAATTTGGACTTAAGAAAATTCCATTTTTATTGTGCATTTTGAGTTATTAATTGTTAACTTTTTACCTCTAGCGGTAAACATTGGGAGTTACTAGTTATTGTCCCCGGGACGTTCACTGTTTATTATCTAGATCCCGCGGGAAGTACATTAAATACTAAAATTGGCCACGTAATGAGAATGCCATTATTCTGGTGAGAAATATTTCATTTTTGTATCTGTTAACATCTGTTATTACATTACTATTTACTTATGTAATTTACTGTGTTATATTAACATGTGGGGTTTAGATGCATTCAAAAAGGCTGGAGGAACGGTCCCAAGGAAAAAGAACCAGCCAATAAATTGGCAGAACGTACAAGTAAGTTCCCGACTCCAATGTATATATTATTGATGTGAATTGTGCTTAGTTGTATTATTTTGTATGTTTCAATTTATAGTGCGCTACACAAGACAATGGTTGGGCATGCGCATACTATGTGATGTGATTTATGCAGATGATTATCAAACATGCTGCATTGGACATTGATACCATACATGAGGTATTATATATAGTCTCATTAGTTAGTATGAAATATATCAATCTTATTTTTATATTATTACTTATATATATACATCATTCTCTTTGCAGGTGTTTAAAACTGACCACACTATAGGTAAACGCTTAGAAAATATACATGCTCCATATACGATGGAAGCATTAAATGAAATAAGAGAAGAATGGGAAAAAGCCATACAAGCAGTGGCAACAGTAAGATATAATTGGGATGTTGATAGCGATAATGAATGATACTTTGTAAATGAATATTTCTGAATGTTAATACATGTATTTGAATGTTTCTATATGCGTGAATGTGAGAATTGAATTGATGTCTGAATGTATCTACTTGTGTGAAATTTTCCTTGGGACTTTTGCAGGTTTGTGGCCTGTTTGTAGGCTGATATCAATGGATGTCGTAAACCTGCAGTTCAGAAAACTGAACTATAGGTTCTCATCCTACTGACCAGCCACAGTAGGCCTGCAAACTGATATAAAAAAAATAGATATAGGCGTCGATTATTTACATAAAATCGTCAGCAAAGACCTACATCGTCAGTTATTGGATAAAAACTGACGCCTAATATTACAAACAACTCGGTCGTGCAGGAAAGTATGGCCGTGGTGGAAAAGACGTCGCTTATTCATATAAAACCGACGCCTATAGTACTAAACACGGTCGTGCAGGGAAGCACAGCCGTGTCGTCTTGAAATATGGCGTCGGTCTTTTATTAGATAACCGACGCCAAAAGGGTTCGCGCCACAGAAAACAACGTCATCTAGGACTCTTTCTGCGCCGGTTACCAAGTAAACACCGACGCTATAGTCCATATAGGCATCGGTCTTTTAGTAGATAACCGACGCAGAATGTGTCCTAGATGACGCCGTTTTCTGTGGCGCGAACCCTTTTGGCGTCGGTTATCTACTAAAAGACCGACTCCTATATGTTAAATAGGCGTCGGTTAAAAAATCGACGCCGAAGTGTTCGACCTTTTGCGGTTCCCACATAGGCGTCGCTCAGAAACCGATGCCAAAGGGGGTTAAACAACCGACGCCAAAGGTTGTTTCTGTAGTAGTGTCTATGTCGATTCCCACCATACTCGGTGGTGGCCTCGTCACCCTTGATTCAAAACCAAGGGCCATTGACAGCGACAACATCGGTAACCCTGAGTTTCAGTTCCTTCTATCTACCCACTTGACCATAACATCCTCAATGTGATATCGTTGTGATTCTGCCATGATAAATTACACAAAAATGATGTTCCACAGACCCAGTCACTCTCGCTTCCATTTTTTGACATATTCGTACTGCTTTCTTGCATCGGCCTCAATCCCATCCTTGGCTGGAGATCCCACATACACATACACATGTCTTATTTTCCTTTGGTTTTGCGGCTACCCCCTTACACACTATAATTTTGTTGAACAGTTCCGTACTTGGATCTAATTCTTGACATAATTCATACCATGTCCCCCCGCCCCTATACCCCCTACATTTGTTGGCCTAAGGGTCAGAAAAATGTGTCCTTAAGGTTGTACAAACTGTAACCACTAACTTTTAAACATAAACATGATTAGAAGAATCAATTTGTAACCCATAATCAGGTGGTGGGAACTGTAAACCCTAATTTATAAACATATAAATGATTAGAAGCATCAATACAAACTCATAACATCAATGGGGTATCACATTCCTTAAATATCATGCATACAAAACTATTGAAATAATAACCAAAATGGGATCAAGTTTCATTTATTATTCTTTAAAAGTTTGCATGAAATGGAAAACTTAATACCAAGCAATGACATAGTTTAAAAACTTAAGTATAAACAAATAATTGTCCAACAGAAATTTAACTGAGATGGATAACAACACCCCACCAAGGAACTTCTACTTGTCCATTAAGTCCTCCTTGTCTTGAGATTGATGTCCTAATCCTCCTCTACTCACATCTATGGACATCTTGTCGACAACCATGCAAAGCAAAATAAAAACTATGTGAGTGGCACTGAGTAGCTATAACTAAAAATAACATATAATTGAAATGACATGAGATAAGTTGAAAAGTTATTGACCTAATATGGTCAACATGATTAATTGAAAACTTAATAAGTTGAAAGGATTAGGCAATAGTGTTCATTTTAACTTAGATTAGAATAGTCACTCTCTTGATTGCACTCATAGCACTCATAAGCCTGATTAAGGCTTACATAAGGCCGGTTAAGGCTCACATAATGCTCCCACAAATCTCATAAGGTCGGTAATGGATCACATAAGGCCAGTTAAGGCTCTCATAATAAGATTGGAAACACTATATTAATACTACATGATTCATCAAACTTAGACATGGTTTTCATGATTTCATAATTCAATAACATGGCAAAGGCACTTAATATTCAATTTAAACATGAGTATCATTATCCTCTTTTAATATGATGCCAAATATGTTTTAATCCATTAGGATTCTTCTTAAGTTTGCATGCTCCCCCCTTTTGGAATTAAGATGTAATGATTCCCCCCTCTCCTACAATATGTAGTGGTGTCAGACACCCATGAGCGGCGATAAATCCAGAAATTCTTGTCTGTGTGGTTTGAACATGGGTCACTTCATTTGGGACCATTAGAACTTGTTAACTACACTATCCCTCGTTCACATTCTTAACCCTTTTTCTACTTATAGGAGAGGATTCTTCTCGTCTACTAACCAAAAATGCAACACACATGTGAGCTTTCCCTTTATCAAATTTTCCACAAGTGTAAAAAAAAGTACTTTAGTAACCTAGTTTGTGCAAATTTTGTACAAATACCCAAACAAACTTTGTAATGTATACTAATAAAGATATTAAAATATTATAAAAAAATCCCCTCATCCTTTCTTATAGTGATTCATTTAAACTAATAATGGAGACAAAAAGGTACACATAATAACCTCATACATAACTTAAAGTACCCTAATAGATTTATAAAGTAACTGACAATCATGAAAGAAACACTTCACATAACGATACATTACTATGTGTGTCACATTATAACCTAGTAATAATATCACACATTTACATCCAAACCATTTCACGATATGTAAACATTGTCCAAAAGTACCTTAGAATAAATGAATTCACCTACTAAACTCATAGTTTTTTAATTTGAGGTAAATATACTTAATACCATCTATAATTACAAATATTGATTACATCAGTTCAAGAAAAAATATGAAATGTACATTTATCAAAATATAAGATTTATCAAAATATAAGATATATCAAGATGTAAGCTTTATGATTTAAAATGATAATCCAAGGGCATGTACTGCATATAGCACACTAGTAACAAAAGTTCATGTATTTCAGTATAGAACCCACACTCTTTCTCTAGGTACATCAAAATTTTAAATAATAGTACCTTAAGAAACATGATTATGCTGAATCATGTATGCGGATACCAATAACATTTGGGATATATACTAGTAAAAATATTAAACTTGGGAAAAAGTTCATGCACCCTTGACTGAGGTAATTGAAATCATATAATGAGACTAGGAAGTCTCAAAGTTACACCAAGAACAATATACAATATTTTAAAAGACTTACTAATTATCAAAGATTTATGAAAAGGTACTCCACATAATGTCATAGTATGTTTAAAATTGAACCATTTTTTCAATAATTATAGTTTTCTAAATAAAAACTAAGAACCTCTACAATATTATATAACACTTAACATCACAATACCTATCTTTACTCAACTTATGTAGGTTTTAGACGTGGAGCAGGTGGTCATGCATGACATCCCCACAAAAAGGGACCCAATTTTGACTCTCGCTCAAAGCACTCTCATGGATGACACAATAAATTGATTATTTTGAGCCACATAAGCAACCTTCCTTTAAGTGATAGGCCTTGAGAGTATACCCTATCAGGGTGGCTCCATTAGTATTCATCTATGGGAGAGATTTTTGTTGTTAATATATATAAGAAATAACAAAGTACACATTACCCTACAATGCAATATAATAATTATTACAGGAGTGACCCATACCAAATTGTGCATTCGATACAGGCTCTAAATTGTTCGATCTTCCTATACCAATGTATGTTTTTGGTAATGGTAGGAGACACAATTGACTCTACGGTGAAAGTATACACCAACACTAATTTCAAAAGAGGGTCACAACAATACTTGTCAAATTGGAAACTAGCAAATCATTAATTGTGGAGACCTTAACATAAGAAGAATAACGTTGACTCCGGTATGAAAATATCAATCATTTACAAATATTGTAGAATAATTGGCCATTGAAACAATTTGTGAGACCATAAAAAACACCCTAGAGGAGGAGCCAATGCCCAAGTAGAAAGAACAATTCCATTCTTCAACGTTGAAGCACTTTATGCACAACCATCCCAACTTTATCAAAAAAACAAATTGGACTGACAATGAAAGGGAGAGTAGAAACAAATTCACCAAGGTAACCTTTGATGAAGATGAAGTTTAAAAGAACATTGATACTAAAGAAGATAAAGAAAGGATGTCCGGAAATGATTGAAAACAATGGAAGAATAAAGCATGAATAACTCAAAATAGCATAATAACATTGATAGCATACCACCTCTGGCAAGAACCAACCCAACATGCAAAGAAAGCACACAAGCAACAAGTTCATGCATGATGAAATCTTAAAGAGTGTTGGGATTTTAGGAAGGGGTGCAACATAATAATAAAGAAGTCTTCCCTTTATACTATAACTATTAGATCCAACGTAGATATAAAACGTCTGTGAACAAAAGACAAGAAGAGATAAAGGTTGTACCTTTGTGCACACTAGTTATCCAATAACTAGACATTTCTTTTTTCAGTGAAGAAAATGATCTTTAATATCTAGATCTAGAATGACCACAAAGAAACACTGATGGATAAGAAAATGATCTGGATTGGCCAATTGTTGCTGCATGGTTGTCTTCTTGTATAATATCATCTCCTAGCCCCCATACATGTTCTGTACTCTACTCCATCCACATAGATGAGGAAGAACTTGGTGCATTACCTTGTCCACCAAGTCAAAGAGAAACATGAGATGTCGGTGTGTTAGGTGTCTAGGAATTCCCTTTCTTCTCCTATCCTGGTTAGTTGTGCTTAGGCCATCTTCCTCTCTCCAAGAGAGTAGTTTGATGGCCAATGTGTCTCACAATTTTTTTAAAAGATATGTCTCACTCTTTAGACGTGCCCTCTTTATATAGGATAGTCATGGGCTTAGAAAATCCTAATTCCAATCCCTTTCCTAATTTAAATTCCAAAAATTGGTTATTGCTGAAAAATTTAGATTATTTAGTTATCGCCTTATCACATTTCCTGGTCAGCTGATCATCGTCTGTGATTTCCTGATCATGTTCATTGATTGGCCAATCAAGACAATTCAGATCCATATCTAAATTGATTTCCATTATGTGCCTTTCCCAGTTACATTGAGATCACCGATCAAGTTTGCCCAGTGGAAAATACAGTCGACCAATTGACAATCAATTGATCCATTGACCCAACAAATCTGATTGACCGTTTAGACATTCCGGTCCCCTGATCAGAGGGTTAATCAACCTATCTATGATTCAGAACCATTCTGATCATATGTTTGATTGTAAATGTCAATTCCCTTATGCATCCTTATGCATGTCACCTTGTAGGTTCATAATTATGCTGATAGGTATGTTTAAAATAACACAAGTAAAGATTGGTTTCTAACCACACATCATTTCCATCCAAGTGATAGGAATGAGTTGGAGAACAACTAAGACTTATAAAGGTGACCAATGATACCATGATTGTGTAGTCTCTTTGTCACAAATATCTCGATTAAAACTTAGGCAAAAAATGTCATCATCTTAACATTCAATCTATGATCCTTGAAATATAGAAGACTGTTGGAGATATTCTAAGATAAATATCATATATTGACTCACATGAGAATGGTCATCAATTTCACAGACTTGCTCACAAAGTATCCAAGGATATCACTCTAAAGGAGGGACTAATTCTATCTACATGACTCACAATATTCCCCATGTGTCACATTGTACCCAATCACCACCTTTTTCTCATGATATATTTGTAGCATATTCTCAAAGTACATAGACCAAAATGTGTTTCTATAATTACTTCAGGTCTAAGGATCACAATCACCACTTTCACACTGAGATATGACACTCAAATATCATTACATGACTTCCATGTGGAAATCTCAAGGTGGGAATGTCCAATAAAACTTGTTCTCTTACAAGTACCCATGCATCTGAGTTAATATCCAATATCATGACTAAAGAGACATAGTTATTACTCACCATACATGCTAGTCTTTTGTATTATTTTTGTCCTATACTATCCATAATAATAACTAACTAGGTACGTAACAAGAATGAATATTTTTGTTATACATATGATCTAAAGTTTAGATCCTTAACCTAAACAATATGTCATCAAGTCAAAATATTCTTAGGACATTATTAGGTTTATTCAACATAATAATTGGAAGTGTATTTTATTAGTAATCAAATCATGTACAAAATATTTGTTTTACATTTATCATGTGATGGCTCTTAGAGAATATAACTGTAACGACCCTCAAAATTGAGTCCTAAAATTTCTTACCTTTACTAAAGATGAAACCCTAAGTAGAAAGAATTCATCTTTCATATGTTGACTTAAGTCGAGATCATGTTTAATTCATATTCCAAAATGAGCTAAAGATATCAAGTGGACCTTGAATTGAATCATTTACATCAATACTTATTCACATCAATGTCATTTACAATGCAGAAAAACCTAACCCTAATTATGCAATGGTGACTAGTTCGGATTGAATGATAGTTTGGACCCACATACATGTGTAATGTATCCCACTAATTGGTATATGAATAAATAATAGAATAATAGAGCTTCCCTCAGATTTGGGTAAAACAATTCCTTTTCAATAATTATTAATGTGTTAATCACCCTAAGTAGCTAATAATGTAAAATACATGCTTCCCTAAATCACATCCAAAATATAATTGGATAATTGAATTCCTCATGGTTGAATTAGGTTGTGTACCAAATTTGGTTGGATTTGGATAACCCTAGATTCCCCAAATGATATTAGGATGAAAGTAGGAGATAATGGTGATTTATGATTAATCATTTAATAGTACACAAATGATAATCCTAATTTTGTTCCAAAGATCGGGATAATTGTACATCACGCGTAGCTTAAGTGAACTGGGATCTTTGTGAGCCGTTGGATGGGGATCTGAGGGCAGGGCCTTCATCCCCTACCTCCTGTAGTATTTGCGCAGAGGAGAGGAAATAGGGACTCGATCCCTACCCTTCGTTATCTTCCCCCTTCCTCAACCATTTATTGTTATCATACCACTAACGAACTCGGGAGATCACCGTGAGTCCAAAAAACCCTAAATTGACCCCTTTAAGCGCCTATCGAGAGAACGCCCAAATCACCTTCCTCCTCCAGTCGACGACGCCATCACCCTAGGTGGTGAGGGACCATCGCACCAATAGCTAGCAAATTAAGAAGTACACTCAGGCATCGTTTGACCTTCCTCCGCCGCCAATTTGGACCGAGCCCAGCCGAAGCACCACCGCAGACTCGATCTTCCCCTACGGCATCGGCGAGCTTGAGTGAGGGACTCAAGCTACTCTGGTCAAATTCCACTTGTTGTAAGCATATACGACTTCCCTTCTTTCTTTTTTTTGCTCCAGTTTCCCCTGTGGGTACCCCATATGCTCTAACCACAAACTAGTTCTAGGCCTGTGAGACCGACTCCCGGCTAGTTCAGACAACCACTTTTAGGCCACAAAAACCAATCCTCCAGCCTAAGTAGGGTACTATGAAGACGACATGATGGTTTTATCACTCAAATCACCACTATTTTGCAATTTTCCAATTCGAGCTTCTTGCTCTGTTTCCGGCAACCCCAATGTATGTATCAGGGTACATGCATCTCATTTTACCTTGGCCGTGCACCCATGATCCACGGATACTTACGAATAGTACAAAGCTTTGAGATTTCAAGATTTTTCTTCCCATCGCCATTGTTTCTCCCCCTTTTCCTTTGGCCCAGACAAGATGGTGTTAGCCAATGTTTTCGGCCACCACAGACCCAAGTCAGAGCTACTTATTTGTCACTGTTCGAGGAACGAGATGGACGTGTTTTCTTTGTGTCTTTTTGCTTGATGTTCATGTTTCTTCGTGGCTTGATGCTCATGTAGAGTAGATCGATACGCCATGGCCAACGAAGAAGAAACCCCACGAGTCAATTACTGTCTTGCCCTATTGATATCAATGATTGTATCACGCCACCATGCCTTTGTGGTAATTTAACACTATGTTTTGATTTGGATAACTGTGAGTTTATTAATCGATTTATGACCAATATGCCCTGTCACAATCTATAGTTTTTCCTGACAACATAAGGGTAAAAAAGTGTTTACACATGCCGACTTACTGAAATTTCCGAATTTCTCAGAAATGTCTTAAATGATTTTTCCTCGCCTCTGATTGGTCAGGATATATCTGATCTTTACAAATTCATAGAAAATAATCTAGTGCTCAGATGGGGACGATCCATATATGGTTTTTGATCAGTGTTTTGAGATCTATCACATGGTCCAAGTTTTAGACCCAGAATCCTGACCCAATTCCCAAATTTAATTAGAAAAGCATACACCTATGTTAAGAAAATGTAATTAATTCATGATTATGTTATTCACAGGATAATTAGGACTGATCAAGACTCGAACTTTCATTAGTGTACCTCCTCAACCTCGGGTAAGTGGGTCCATGCACTTTGAGTATTTAGTATGAGTTTTCAGTTTGCCTTATTCTTATTTTATCATAATGATCAAGTTAAACTATATGCATATCAATGTACTCCAATTTGAATAGTTCTTGAATCAATGGTATTATATGTTTCTCATGCTTTCCAGTTCTATTTTAGATAATCATGCCATTCTAATGTGAAACTTCTTTAAAGTAAAGGATTATTAAGTAAATGGTGAATCATGTAATTAGTTGCAATAATTTTTATCCTCGTCATGTTAATGTTGAGACTATGGACTTTATGAGAACCATTGGTGCATAAGTGTCGAGGACACTATAATCAACCACTAAGATTAAGTTATGTGAATCTAAATTTGTTGTTCAGTTAGCTTCATGTAATTTTCTTATTGCCAAGTTATTACATAGTGCAACAATACTCAATGTCGCTTACTCTAACGTATTTTTATTGCATGCATGGATAGGGGCATGATGCCCACAGGTACATAACAACTCCAAGGATAAATCATGTGAAGATCAAATCAAGGAATAAATCCAGGTTTCCAAAAGACAGACATGGTGGGGTGCCATCTACAATAGAAGATCCTAATGGGTTTAGAAAAATTTCATGAATGCCTTCAATAATGTATAATCATATGTATCTTAGTTTGTTTTAGAACTCAATTTTAAACAATGTATACTCACATTTAATATCTATGCATGGTTATTGTTTACTTAATTTGCAATGATCATTATGATTGTGACGTTCCTTTGAGCTAAAGTACCCCATGTTATGGAAAACATAGGTGTTGCTTCCATTGTTATATGTATGCTCAAAGGGGGTGTTACAAAATGGTATCAGAGCGAATAAGTAGATGGCCACCATGTAGAATTCACATCCACATGTTCTAAGCCATAGGTATATAATATTAAGTTCAAGATATGGGAAACCAAAGTAGGGTCTAGTCAGAAGACACAAGTTAGATAAGGATTAGGGTTATGTGCCTAGATGTTTTAGATTTTGTGCTACCTTTGAATTTGTACATAGCATTCTCTCTTTTCTTCCCACGTGTTTGTGGTATGGGACACAAGCTCATGGGGTTTTGTAGAGAGAATGTTATGTGCAAAATCGTACTTGTCTCGTCCTCTCAAGTGCATGTGGTATGGGACATGTGCATGAGGGATGTGCTAAGACAAGATTTGACATTAAAGTTCGAGAGATATAGCCATCTAAACATAATTAATTACATAATAAGACCAAATATGCATACAAGGGGTAGATAATTTGACAGGGATACAAAAGAAAAATGATGCACATGCTACTAAACAATGTTATCTTCTATTTTATGATTATGTGATCAGATTGAACATCATGTGTTATTTCTATGCCTATGAAATTATGAAAACTCATTTCTACATATAAGAAATCATATTATGTTGATAATTGTCCTCTCCATCATGTTATGTGAGCCTTCATTGGCCCTATGTGAGCCTTAATTGGCCTTATGAACTCTGTGGGAGCATTACGTGAGCCTTAACCGGCCTTATGTGAGCCTTAATCGGCCTTATGTGAGCCTTAATTGGCCTTATGTGAGCCTTAACCGGCCTTATGAGCACTGTGGGTGCAATCAGGAGAGTGACTATATCAACTCAAGTAAAATTCCATCATATTATGAAATTATATCAAGTTAACCAAGTTTTTATGAAATTATGTTAACTATGAGTAAGTCATGTCTTAAGTATGTTAATGAGACTCTAAGATACTATTAGAGATTTTAAATGCACATACTAAGTGAAACGCTAAGGTGGGTAGTACTTGGAAATTTCGAGGATGAACTTTCTATAAGGTGGGTAGGTTGTAACGACCCTCAAAATTGAGTCCCAAAATTTCTTACCTTTACTAAAGATGAAACCCTAAGTAGAAAGAATTCATCTTTCATATGTTGACTTAAGTCGAGATCATGTTTAATTCATATTCCCAAATGAGCTAAAGATATCAAGTGGACCTTGAATTGAATCATTTATCACAATACTTATTCACATCAATGTCATTTATAATGCACAAAAACCTAACCCTAATTATGCAATGGTGACTAGTTCAGATTGAATGATAGTTTGGACCCACATACATGTATAATGTATCCCACTAATTGGTATATGAATAAATAATAGAATAATAGAGCTTCCCTCAGATTTGGGTAAAACAATTCCTTTTCAATAATTATTAATGTGTTAATTACCCTAAGTAGCTAATAATGTAAAAGACATTCTTCCCTAACTCACATCCAAAATATAATTGGACAATTGAATTCCTCATTGTTGAATTAGGTTGTGTACAAAATTTGTTTGGATTTGGATAACCCTAGATGCCCCAAATGATATTAGGACAAAAGTAGGAGATAATGATGATTTATGATTAATTGTTTAATAGTACACAAATGATAATCTTAATTTTGTTCCAAAGTTTGGGATAACTGTGTGTCACACGTAGCTTAAGTGAATCGGGCTCTTTGTGAACCATTGGATGGGGATTTGAGGGCAGGGCCTTCATCCCCTACCTCCCGCATTATCCGCATAGAGGAGAGGAAATAGGGACCCGATCCCTACCCGTTGTTATCTCCCCCCTTCCTCAACCGTTTATTGTTATCATACCACTAAGAAACTCAGGAGATCACCGCAAGTCCAGAAAACCCTAACTTGACCCATTTAAGCTCCTATCAAGAGAACACCCAAATCACCTTCCTCCTCCAGTCGACGGCGCCATCGCCCCAGGTTGTGAGGGACCATCACACCAAGAGCTAGCGAATGAGGAAGCATACTTCTGAATCATTTGACCTTCCTCCACTGCCAATTTGGATTGAGCCCATCTGAAGAAGCACCACAGACTCAATCTTCCCCTCCGGCATCGGCGAGCTCGAGTGAGGGACTCAGGCTACTCTGATCAAATTCCACTTGTTGTAAGCATATACGACTTCCCTTCTTTCTTTTTGTTGCTCCAATTTGCCCTGCGGGTACCCCATATGCTCTGACCACAAACCAGTTCCAGGCCTATGAGATCGACTCCTGGCTAGTTCAGACAACCACTTTTAGTCCACAAAAACCAATCCTCCAGCCTCAGTAGGGAACTATGAAGACAACATGATGGTTTTATCACTCAAATCACCACTATTTTGCTATTGTCCAATTCAAGCTTCTTGCTTAGTTTCTGGCGATCTCAATGTCTGTATCAGGGTACATGCATGTTGTTTTACCTTGGTTTTGCAACCATGATACACAAATACTTACAAATAGTACTAAGCTTTGAGATTTTAAGATTTTTCTTCCCATCACCATTGTTTCTCGCCCTTTTCCTCTGGCCCAGATAGGAGGGTGTTAACCAGTGTTTCCACCCACCGCAGACCAAAGTCAGAGCTACCTAAGTTCATCATTGTTCGAGGAATGAGATGGACATATTTTCTTTGTGTCTTTTTCCTTTATGTTCATGTTTTTTCATGGCTTGATGCTCCTTTGGAGTAGATCGATACGCCATGGCCAACAAAGAAGAAACCCCACGAGTCAGTTGCTGTCTTGCCCTCATGATATCAATGATTATATCATGCCACCATGCCTTTGTGGTAATTTAACATTATGTTTTGATTTAGGTAACTGTGAGTTTATTAATCGATTTCTAACCAATATGCCATATCACACATCTATAGTTGTGCCTGATAACGTAAGGGTAAAATAGTCTTTGTGCATGCTGACTTACTGAAATTTTGAATTTCTCATAAATGTCTTAAATGATTTTTCCTCGCCTCTGATTGGTCAGGATATATCTGATCTTCACAAATTCATAGAAAATAATCTAGTACTCAGATGGGGACAATCCATATATGGTTTTTGATTAGTTTTTCGAGATCTATCACATGGTCCTAGTTTCAGACCTAGACTCCTGACCCAATTCAAAAATTTAATTAGAAAATCATACATCTATGTTAAGAAAATGTAATTAATTCATGATTATGTTATTCACAGGATAATTAGGATTGATCAGGACTCAAACTTTCATTAGTGTACCTCCTCAACCTCGGGTAAGTGGGTCCATGCACTTTGTGTATATAATACAAGTTTTTAGTTTGCCTTATGCTTAATATATCATGATGATCAAGTTAAACTATATGCATATCCATGTACTCCAATTTGAATAGTTCTTGAATCAATGTTATTATATGTTTCTCATGCTTTCCAGTTCTATTTTAGATAATCATGCCATTCTAATGTGAAATTTCTTTAAAGTAAAGGATTATTAAGTAAACGGTAAATAATGTAATTAGTTGCAATAGTTTTTATCCTCGTCATGTTAATGTTGAGGCTATGGACTTTATGAGAACCATTGGTGCATAAGTGTCGAGGACACTATAATCAACCACTAAGATTAAGTTATGTGAATCTAAATTAGTTGTTCAATTAGCTTCATGTATTTTTCTTATTCCCAAGTTATTACACAGTACAACAATACTCAATGCCGCTTAATCTAACATATTTTTATTGCATGCATGGTTGCGGGCGTGATGCCCGTAGGTACATAACAACTCTAAGGATAAATCATGTGAAGATCAAATCAAGGAATAAATCTAGGTTTCCAAAAGACAAACATAGTGGGATGCCATCTACAATAGAAGATCCTAATGGGTTTAGACAAATTTCATGTATGCCTTCAATAATGTCTAATCATATGTATCTTAGTTAGTTTCAGAACTCAATTTTAAACAATGTATACTCAAGTTTAATATCTATGCATGGTTATTGTTTACTTAATTTATAATTATCATTATGACTGTGACATTCCTTTGAGCTAAAGTAACCCATGTTATGGAAAACATACGTGTTGCTTCCATTTTTATATGTATGCTCAAAGGGGGTGTTACAATAACCAACCAAAATAATCAACAATCATCAACTATCATATTGTTTAATGATACAATTATCATACTAGGAAACAACTATATGAACTAGTTGGATATGGCATGTATCTTAAACATCCACTAATTATGGTGGAGATGGTTTTGCTGGTACTCAACTAGGCCAAGAAAATTCCTTAGACAATTATTTGAGGATCAGAAACATACTTAACTCAAGTAAATTGACACAAACCTTAAGGTAAAGAGGTAAAAGAAACTTCAATGGAAGATCTTGAAAAATAGGTTAAGGGTGGAGACAAACATGGGAAAGATTCAACTACTGTTAAATGATTTGTGCCATTTGGAATATACATGAAATATATATATGTAGCACCCAAAACATGATGAAAGAACCACTAAAAAGATTCTAGTATGACATATTAGCAATTGTTAGAACAAGAAAGTCTAGAGATAATGTGGAGAGGATTATACGAAGCCTAAAGTTCGATTATTTTCACATGATGGAGGCAAACATGCTTTCTGGTGGTATCTAGGTGATGTAGAGAAAATGGGACTAGGGAGGTTGAGATCCTTTCCAGTCACAAATAGTTTGTACAATGTATGCTAAAAAAGAAATCTCTAATCACTTTCATATATGAAAGCATGAAGAAAATGATTAATAGGTATTTTGGAGTCACCTAACAATCATGAAGGATTCCTCTAGCTTACCCTAGATGGATCTAGGAGATCATAACATCATGATGTCTATAGAGGAAAAAGTTGGCAACTATCAATCTTTGCAGATGTAGAGAATTTGAAATGGAAGGTCTAGGAGTCCTAGGAGCCTTAGGTTCAATGCTGACATTCAAGAACAACTTATAGACTATGCCACAACTAATAAATCCTGGATCGAGGAACACCCCACTATGATGGTGAAGTTATTACCAAGAATTGATTTAGATCATCCCCAATCATAGTGAAGATATTTGAAAAAAGAATACATGTAACATTCATATCAAGACCAATGTGCCCTGGTACAAATGTCCTTCCTTTTTGGGATTCCTATACTAATGTTGGGACATTACTATAGACTTCTTAACGTCCTACAACTGTCTTATGGAAATAGTAATGACGCTGGACAAAAACAAAAACAAAAATGAATGGAATAAGAAGGAGAAGATCCAATCCCAAATAGGAAAGAAGATGAAGGATCTAATATGAAGTATTAATATGTAGATGGAGGAATAAATAACACAACTAAGACATGATTATAATGACATCTTGAATACTAAGGAGGAATCATGACAACAGAAGGCCAAGTGTGATAAGATGCAGCTCAATGATTCCAATTGGCAGTATTTGCACACTGTAGTGAAGGCAGGAAAAACATGAAACATCATCAGAAAACTAAAGTACCTTAACAGAGAATGGACTACTAACGAGGAAGGAGTAAAATCCCTACTTTTTAGTATTTCAAGAACATGATCACTAAAGACGACAACCCATGTTGGACCACCAATATCAGAAACTTCATCAAAACCTTTCTAGGGATGAATGAGTACAATCAATTCATTTTGTAGGGAACTATTGATCAAGGAGGAGATAGGAAGAGAGATACTAATGAATGGGCTCAAAATCACTAGGGCCTCATAGCATAGATGTTATGTTCTTGTAAATTATTTTGGTAGTAGCTCAAGGGGTCCATGCATCTAACAATTTGAGGTTCTTTTATAGGGAATAGAGTCCAACATTCTATCACAACCAATGATGGTTATCATTCTCAAATCTAGAATGATGAAGATATGCAACAACCTCACATTGATAGCTCTAAACAATTTTATCCTAAAATTCATTTTGAAGCTTATCATGGATAAGATAAAGCATCACTTACCCAGAGGGGTCTCTTTGATATAGAAAAGCTTTGTGTTCAGAAGAAGAATATTTGAAAACGTCTTCCTTAATTGAAGATCATAAATTTGAACTAAGCTAGGAGGGTCAAAGAGCATGTCAATGGAACTTAATTTATTGAAGTCATATGATAGAATCAATTGACTTTCATCCATGAAGCATTGACTTAAACATCCCTTCTAGATAACTTCAAAATATTCATCATGCATATTGTTACTACCAGAGACATCTCAATAGCATCAAATGGAACAACACTAACACCTTTCAAAGTATCATAGGGAGGGATACAGGGGATCAATTGTCACCCTAAATATTCATCCTATTCTTTAATAAATTGAGACAATATATTGTTGATGAGGAACAAGAGCACATATGGTCATTATTGAGAGTTAGGAGAAGTAGACCTAGATTCTCATGCAATAGCTTTTCATATGAATTGAATGTTTTTGGCAGACACTCATTGAACCAAGAAAAGATCATGTTCAAATTCATAAAATAATTTGATGATGCATCTTCAAAGACCTTGCAAAGGAGAAATTAGTTTAACATCTCTTCAACAAGACAAGTGTTATACTATGTATACGCATCAATCACAATAATAGTAGTCACCATACATACAATATAAGTAAATACATAGGTGGCCAATTCTTCATACAAGAAGACACAACAAACAACTCGATCTTAATATTACAGTTAAACTTGAGTAAAAAGTCGCATCATGGTAAAATTAATGCCTATCCCTTATAGGAAGAGACATGTTTTATTAAATAAATGTTTAATGCTACACCAACCTACATAATGCAAACTACACAATTCCCTATGATATTTTGTGACAATTGCAATCAAATAGTGACATACATTATGTGGAGTGGCACTAAGGATCAACGTAAGATGAGCCCGGTAGCTTGGGACAAGGTTCATTTATTTATTAAGAGTTGCTGAGATTATACGATTGGGAAGAAATACATTAGTGGGAGGCCATGGATACCAAATATGAACATATCAATTATAGAAAGGAACATATGCATTCCAGACAATGGAAATTCATATCCAAATAGACGGAGCACCTTAGGGAGAAAGCTAGAAGTTTTGTAATAAGTTCTAGAGACATATATGTGTGGAATCAGAAATACATCAAGGGTGAGTACATTCCTATTCAAAAACATATTTCACATCCCCAACTAGATATCCTAGAGCTCAAGTAAAATTCAAGATTAGTCTTGATGGTCACTGGATAAAAAGGTCATTTGTACTGGTTTAAAGATATAAATCACCCTAATATTTTCAATAAGTGCCTACGTAGTCCTTTTGCAAAGAGGGGATGAATGGACGTTTGGTGTAGCCATAAAAGATGATTTCTCTTAAAAAATCCATCTAAAAATTGTCTACAATATCATATAAGTCCCTAAAAAAATCTAACACATTCATGTGGTTGATTCTTTTGAAGGATGATGACTAACAATGAACCAGTGAATCAATGTGTTACTTCTCCAAGGACCTACCATGGATGCAATACATAGGAAGAGTGAATAATACATGCTATTACATACTACAACTTAGGAAAATAGATTTGTAATGTGAACACACTTTCATATGTGATTGAACCAGAATCTACCAAAATTTGCAACAATGGATCTCAATAAATATTAAGAAGCATGTGATTTGTAAAGGATGAACTTCCTACTTATTCCATAACTTCTTGGAGATTATGCCAATGTAGAATCATCACATTTTTAGGAGTATGCACTACAATATAAATCAAGGGATGATATTGACAAATAAACAAATCAAATAGAATCATATGGCATTTACAAAATCATGGAGTAATGATGACTACAAATTAGAAAATGACCCAGCATGGAGAATCCTCCTCCTCTATGTCTAGAGTTGAACATTGATGCATAATAACAAGGCAACAACAAGCTTCAACTTGAAAATTGTGATGGATAATGGATATTGGGAGGTCACAAGCCCAACATAAATAATGATGGATTATATATTTGGAAGCAATTTGGGATGGTTGGAGGCATTAGCATACAAAGACCCATTAAGACTAGATATACATAGACACATTTCCTATAAGATCTTGAGAGGTGAGAAGGATATACCACCAAAATATAAGGCATTATATCTAAAATCAAGAAAGTTGTTGCATTAGGAATTGAAGGAGGCATTTTTATATTTATAAGAGAGCTAATAAAGTTGCAAATAACATTAGAAGATGGGGATCCAGCCATGAAAATAGGATATATATACTATTGTCCCTACACAGTTCTTGGAATTGTACTAGGAAGATATAGGGGTAGGCTATAATGTAATAAATAGTAGATCTCTAGAACTTGCATTTTTTGGGATGAAATAAAGAAACTCATGGTACTTCAGTAAAATAATGTAGGACTCTATCATGAGGAAAATGCATGTGGTAATACATTTTCTTTATGTATACTATCTTCACACAACCAAAACATTGAATTCTACTATTGTATAGCTCATGCACTATGACAAGAAAGACTAGATGGGAAGGATAGTGCACATAAAGGAGAATGTAAAGGAAGATTACAACTTGATGGAAATAGTTACATATTAAACTTGAACCATCCAACCATCTACCCTATATAGAATATCTTGTCAAACAGTCTCTATATATATTCATGTCATGACTCTTCTCTTATCTGACATGCATGTAATTTTTTATAACTTCATTCTTATGCTAATTGCTAGTTTTATAACTGCCCTATAACTAAGGAAATCAAGAGAAAATAAGAAAAAAATGAGTAGAAAGTGCTAATGGGAGAGAAAGTTAATGGGGACAACCATTCTATAAATAAATAACAATATAAGGATATGATAAAAAGTTAAGATTTGCAAATAAAAGTACCCATTAATTACCAAAAGTATCCAATACAAAGTAAAAAGTACCTCACACCATATCAAAAGTGTACCAAATCAAGACAATCATATCTCATACAACTATATCCGTTCAAAAATTGAAACTCGTAATTGGATCATCATTAATAGCCCATTACATAAATATTGATATGGAAAATGTACATGTTTTAAAATGTTTCACTGGTCCAAAACTTTAGTTGCAAAAATTGTATATATCCTTCATAAACGAAGTATCCAAGAATATATCCATTTATAATACTATACATAAGTCCAAAAATTTTCACCTCACAATGATTTTTATTATAGGCTAAATGTTGTAAATAGTTTCATTGTTATACAAAAAATCTACTTGTAAACCACCTCAATTATGTGCAAACAATATGTTGTAAATTACATAAAAGTGCCTCAATATGATGAAATATAACACATACGACATAAGAAAAATAGAACTTATTTGGAGAATATGTTTTTTTTGGAAAAAGATGACCTTTTATTGAAGCTTCTCCCAAATAGGAAGACAAGTCTACAAAGAAGTCAGTGGATATGATAGAAGACCCATTACAAGCTTTCATAAGAACCAAGAAGTAACAAGGAACAATTTTCCCATCTTTATCTATACAATGTATATCATCGACATTGTGACTATGTACACAATCCATTATGTAAAGGAAGGACTACCATTTGTATCAATAAATGCATTATGGACAAGTCCACAACTTGATCTATATTGTTCAATCTTCATCATCAAAACTATTTTGGTCCATCGTTGTATTTCCTTTACTCCTGGCATAACTTTGAGTACTGTAAGCTAAAGATTTCAATATCCTAGAATAGTTCCTATATTCTCTACTTATCAAACCCTTAGGTTGATGAGCCGACCTCTGTACATATGTAATTGATGTAGCCATGTCTCTCTAAATTGTGGCCAAATTATTTTTTCTATGATCACTGTGACAAGGGCCAAGTATAACTATGTCACCATCAATATTTACTATAGTATGAGGTTCATGGAGATGCATTTTAGATGGATTTGTTTGTACATGTAGATCTTTATTAATACCTTTTTAGATGGATTTGTTTGTACATGTAGATCTTTATTAATACCTTCCATTATCTCTGATTGAACAAGAGCGATCAAATTGATATTTATGTATCAACATATTTTAATGGAGTCTTCATTTCCTCAAGAACATGCTTTCATTTTTTAGTTGAAATCTTAGTCACTTCCACTTGATTGTCAGTTGATGTAGAAGGTGTTGGAGATGGTTTCTCATCCTCACAATCCATGCATTCTTCATTATTGAGTGTTGCAAACTTATTAGTCTGTGTTTTACTTTTACTCTTGTTTATATCGTCTTGTGAAATCCTTCTAGGCAAGTGATGACTATGTATTTTTTCCCGTAACACATTTGCCATTGATCTTCATTTTGATTCCAATGATCCCAAACTCTTCTTCATTCAGCCTTCCATCAATACTTGTATTGTCTATGATCGGGTTTGAGCATTCATTTTTGGTCATGTCCAATCTTCCCACAAGAATTGCATATCACATGAAGAGACTCATATTCAACTCAAAACATAGACCCATCCACAACTGCCATTTGAAGAAAATGTTTTTAGGTATCAATCTCAATTTCTAGTCTAGCAAACTGAGATCTTGTGCAACACAATGTGTGATCATCAACTTTGATCAATCATCCATGAGAAGTTCCTATTTTTCTAAATATCATAGATTTGTATAAATGTTATGGTAGATCTATGATTTTTGTCCACAATAATAACTTGGGAGGAATTTGAATGGATGCAACACAGTGTTCATTCCAATGATAGACCAACAAACTACTTCCATAGATAGACCACGACCCCCCTACAAAAGCCTTCAGAAAATCTTCCTTGTAAGAACGTTGGATGATAAAGTGATTAAGGCTGAACTCATAAGCCTTACATCAAGCAATGGACATTCACATCTATTTAATCCTAACACAGAGAGATTAATAGCCAATTTTCTTATAGAGCAACTTGATAATCACTGGAAATTGCCATTGCTTGTACAGGATGTTGTACACTTTTGGAGCAATGAGAAGCTCCAAGAATCCTCTGTCATACACCAGTGAGATGTCCACTAGGTCTATTTGTTTGGGTTCTTCATCAAGAAAATGGTTACTGGTTTGGTACACATTGCCTCTGGTAGTTAGAAATCTTAAAAGATCGACATGATTTTGTAGTAACTACCAGTGTTCGTTCATTGGTGTTAGCAGTTAGCGGTGGAGATGAAGCAGTAACAAAAGGAAATCCCTCCATTGTCAATAATGTAGTTGATGGTTGTGATTTATGATTTTTAGTAAAACTAGGATTATAATATCCTCCTCTCAGTCCATGGAAGACCGGATAAATACAAACTACCCTAACACAAAGATGAGATCGAGAATCATCATCATCCTCTGTTAGGGTTTTTATCTGCTCTTCTTTTGTAAAATTGGTAGCCACATGCCCTTCCTTGTCAGTAAAAAACTGGTCCTCTTTTATGCATTCACGCTAATGAGAATTGCCTATATCATCTGACATGAATTTACCGTGCGTATAACGCAAGTGCACGTGCCAAAGTAATATAGGCCCTTGTGAGGCCCGAGTCGAACTCAGGGGAATGGATTTTCGGTAGACTACTACTAACTATTTGCAATCAGCTAGACTGATTGAAATGGTTTGAGAGTTGATTGAAAAAGAAAAGAAAAATAAAATAAAGCAAAACAATCGATTAAATGGTTGGTTTAATCAATTAAAGGTGGAATCTTCAGGATTGTGGTTTCACCACAGGTTCTCGTTATACTAGTTCCTACACAACTATCCTAATTCATCTCCTATTCTGGGTAGTGGCCTGTAGTCAGAATTATTCACTATCGCGATACAATTCACTACCTAAATCTAGGTCGGTGCCACGATAGTAGTAACCTATACCCTAAATTAGGTGCATGAAGATCACACTCTAGGTTTCCACCATTAACCGTACGTCGCCTTGTTCAAGGGATTTAGTAGTTAATGTGATATTTGTCTCTTTTCAACCGTTAATTCTTCTTTCAAAGTAATTAAAGGTATTTGATTATCATTAGGGTGATAAATCATAATGATATAATTGAGAAAACGATATCATGCCACGAATTTAAGAGACAAATTATGATAAACTATGTAAAAAGTATCATACAATGATTACCCGGGCTACTCCCGGTCCTAAAGATAAAGGGGATTAGCCCCGCATGTTCATCTCAACGCAAAACATGATGAGAGAAAGGGAAAACATAGTGAAACGTGAATATATGTGATGTAAACCCCTGAACGGAGGAGATCCGGGCATTCCTTGGTGCGGGGTGAACGTTTTACAGCCTTCCGACGGTGGAAAACATCTTCTGCAGCTCTCAGAATGATCGGGGCATCGCTCTGGGCTCCGTTCTTCTCATCTCTCCTTCTTGAGACTTCTTCGGTGGCTAATGACATGATACCTTTCTTAGGGCCGCCTCAAATAGGTATATGCAACACTTTAGGTCGCCCAAAAATCACCACCGTACAATTAGACACGATCTTTAGTAGAACCTAATCCGACGGCATCGATACCATCAACGCAGGTCGATGGTATCGACCTGCATGAGGCACCGACGCTTGCGTGATTCTTGGGGTTTTCTCTGATGTTGCCTCGATACCATCGACGGTGTGTCGATGGTATCAACACCTTAGGTGTCTCTTTTCTCTGGAATCCGACGCTGAAGCTAAGTTTGCTGTGGAGAGGTCGATGGTATTGACTTTGGGTCGATAGTATCAACACCTGGAAATCTGGCTCGCTGACGCTCTCTTGATACCATCGACAGTCCCATCGATGGTATCGACTTCTGATTACTCTTCTCCGACAAAACACTGTGACCAGGTCGATGGTATCGACCAAACGTCGATGGTATCGACAGATGTAGATATCTGAATTGCCTGAAAAGAAAAGAAGAACACCAATCAAAGCCAACAAATATGATCTTTTATACAGAATAAGATGAAACAAGGTAGATTTGATGCAAAAAGAGATTATAGACTAAAGGTAGTGAATCATGTGATATTAATCACGAATATGATCAAAATACACATAAAACTTATGCAAAACCAGTCTATAAAAATGACTCAAAACCCTTGCATCATCATCACACTTGGTTCCTTCATTATGCCATTCCCTCTTGGTGCTATCCGTTTCCATATCTAAAATAGGATGGAGTCGATGGTCATCTTCAGAACCTTCCATCTCCGCATTACTAGGTTCTCCACCAGAGTAACCAATGGAGAATGCATGATCTAGTGGGTGTTTAAACCTACCATTATCTATGCATAATCTAGTGGGTGTTTAATCCTACCATTATCTTTTATCTCCCCAAATCCAAATCTCCCATGCTTCTCGCTGACAGGGTCACCGAAGTCTTGGTCTCCTTGGTCACTGTAACTGTTCTTGTCACCGCTTTGTGCGTCTGAAACATTCTTGCTACTCCAGTCAAAACAACAACAACAATATATATATATATATATATATATATATATATATATATATATATATATATATATATATATATATATATATATATATATATATATATATATAGAGAGAGAGAGAGAGAGAGAGAGAGAGAGAGAATAAGTAATATATTATATAAAGTAATTTTTCTGGAATCACATATCCACCACTAGTATAATAAACCTACAAAATATCAAGAAATATAACAAAAATATCAACCTTCAAGAGAACAAGTATCAAACTCTCGAGAAAAGTACAAACTTTATGCATAAGAAAATCTCATATAAATTATCACTTAATTTGTAAATTCAATAATATCATCATCATAAAGTACCTTAGTTTTGTATGTACAGTACCCCAAATATCACGAGTACCTAACTTTTATAATATAGTGCCACTCATTTGCAAATAGTAGACTTTCATCGCAAAGGTACTTCCAAGTCACATCATTTTGATGTGTAAAGTGCCACTAAATTCTTAAAAAATACCTCTTTATGTAAAATAATACCTCAACCGTCTATTACAATAAGCATATAGGAAAAAATTGAAAGCATATTCACCTACTTCAAAAATAAAATATTTACTAACCAAGTATTTAGTTGTTAACGATATAATCATGATACAAATTTAAAAGTAAAATTACTAACATTGTGTAGCTAGAATGGAAGACACTTATGTATAAATAACTTGTAATACAACAATGAGTTCTATACATAAAACTACCTCATACAAAGAGCCACTTGATAGCTCAAATTGCAACAAAGTATCGATTCCATTCTTACAAATTACACCACTTTCATATAAAAGCCCCTCGATTTAAATAGAAGTACATCATTTAGCTAAATAGCGTACCTCGCCAACAACATTTCGTCTACCCAGAAGGATCCTGAAAAACCGATGTTTCATGCAAGCAAACAACAACTTTTTTGGATATGGTAGTAAAGAATATTAGTTGATGTGTAGTTTGGCACGTATAATCGTATAATATGATATGACTAATAAGAAGTAATATGATATGACTAATAAGAAGTAACGCGGCTCTAGAAAATATATTATGTAAATCATGTGAGAATTGGTGGGAGAGGTCGAGTAGATAGATCCCATTTATGCACCATTCATACTATCCAGGATAGGATGAGGATAAACAACCTTTTACACATCACCCATTCACCCACTACGCACTTTACCCACAGCTTAAAAGGGAAGGATAAAGAGAATTTTTTTTTTTTTTATCATTCCCACTTCATCCATTTATTCATTATAATAGAGTTGTAGTAATTTAAGATTCTAGTATATTTACTAATTCCTGCCAATAATCACTACTTGCTCCATTTTTACTATTATTTTACTCTAAAATTTGACGGAACAACCGGTAGAATGTAAGTTTTTTCAAATCATATATAACAGAGAAAAAATAATCCTCTCTAGGACATCGTATATAAAAGGAGTTACACCTTGTTTGTTAAATGAAATATTAGGTTACATACTCATAATTTGAGTGCACATCACCATAAAGATAATCTGTTACTGTTTTAAATTAGGTTTAGGAGTATCTTGTGTTTGATGTAGGGTTTACCACAGAAAACGATTGTTGTACATATTGCATATCTATCTTTGTACTATATATTTCATCTGTGATTCTACCCATTTAACATGTGGGTGAACAATTACTAATGAAGGCATGCTAAATGTTGGAAAATTTTACTTATCCTTTTTCTGCAACTTTGAAGCGGATATGAGTATGTGCAAAATTCAACCCTTCCCTATATACCTACTTACAACCCTTGGGTACAGTGAAAAAGGGAGAATGGAAACATTGTGATTCGTAGTGTTTCTTTGTCACTATCTCAACCTACCTACCCACTCAAGAGACAACGTGTGGGAATTCCAATTCCCCTTCTTTTTCTACATTCCTTGCAACTGACCCATTATTATTTCCCACTCAAGCAACAAAAGCGGACCGAGGCAGAAAGAAACGAAGAAAGACACGTACCATTCCCATTTCGGCTTTTGCTTGTTTTCGAATTTGGAGTAGCGATGGAGACTCTAAGCGTCTGGATTTGCTGTTCTCTGTTTTATGAGGAGTAGGCTACTTCTTCTATTATCAATGAACACGCTGTCCCTATCAATAATTTAGTAAGGTACGGATTTTATATATTTTCATTTGCTCAAACAGACCCGTACTGCCGGCGCGGACCATGTCGCAATCCGTAGATTCAAATACAATGTTAAGCATGCGCGTTATGGTGCGTGTGCATGCGCATGAACCCCGACAAAGGTCGTTCACTTTCATAAGTCGGGCGATTGCTGTTGTTGCTTCCGAAGTAAGAAAATAAAAGAAGAGAAGGGAGGAGGAGAAGTGACTTGCGTATCTTTGCCGGCATTTTTAAGCGGAACAAGTGGATCTTTCTTAGGTAGCAAAGATATGAGAATGTGTGAGGGGCTTAAATTCCATTCCATTCTGCACACAGTAGCAGTTTAGCAGTAAGGTTACTGATCAAGTTACTGTCTTGAGCTAGTCAGTCACTGGTGATCTTACACTGTGAATGAGGAGTATTACATAAGCACGTCTTTTGTAAGTAAATCAGGATGGCGATATATGTCCACCTTGGTGTAAAAGCAAAATGGTTTTCTGAATCTATTTCTCCAACATAGGAAAGGATATAGATTGCTCCCTTTCCATATGAAACCAAATTTCTAACCTTTTCCACCTCGGTAGAAAGCAGAGCCAAACATTGGTGGGGCGGCACCGCCACAGAGAAACTAAGGATCAGAGCGATGAACACAGACTGGAATGGTTAGTAGGAATATTACCCCAATAGGGAATGGAGTAGATCGATTTAGATGTCTGTCATGGAGATCAATCAGTCACAAAACAATATAGAGGGAAGGGTGAGGTGGGGAACGAAGATGACAGGAGAAGAACAAATCTCCCAATCTGTTCTCTCAAGCAATCATGCCGTTATTGCCCTACCAGTGGGCCACTGGGCCGCCCGGTTGTTTGGTTAGATGCATGCGTCCAAGTACACGCACTGATTTAACGGGTAGTTCATCCGTTTCCCCCCCTCTTCGTGCGCGCCTTTGTGAACACCCAAGATTCGAGCGACCTTCCAAGTTCAGTCTTGGGAGATCGCATGGGCACGTCAGTGAGATCCATCCCCGAATCACGATCGGGATTGCGGGTCACGTTTGTTCTTGCGACAGGCAACAATACGTTTTCACTATCATGACCAGATCAATAATAACTTAACAAAGATCAAGTAATTAACGGTGTCTTCAATGTAATTTAAGGAAACAATAGGGAGTTTCTCTTAGATATGATAGCCTAGAGCTATATTTAACGTCTGTGTGTGGCTAGTACATGTCAGGAGTCTAACAGACTAAGTGCATGTCATGAGTCAACGTATTATGTGTCTTTTGTTTAAATTTAACACAAGTATAACTCGCACATGCCATATATTTTTTTTGACAACGTAGAGATTAGATATTATTCATCCCACTCTATACTGCAGGCCAAATTTCAGAGAGGCATACACGAAGGCTCATGTTAAGCCATGACGGTAAGCAGTGCAAGAGCTAACAGATAAACGAGCTATATTATCTTCTACACTATTATCAGTTCTAGGAATATGAGAGATATGCGACTTTTCGATATCTTTATATAGCATCCGAAGACACCTCATGTGTGGGCAAACTTAGTTGATGTGGGGATGATTTCAAAATTAATGTGTACTGCTGAAGTTGCATCCGACAGAATGGCAGGAGAACGCCATCCCGTGATTTTGAGGTACTGATGATGCTTCGGATTTCCGCTTTCAACGCTGAACTCGCACGACTGGGTGAGCTGTGACCCAGTAAGAACCTACCTTGTCCATCAACAACATGAACACCAATCCCAGCAGGAGAGGATTGGGACATAAACAAAGCATCCACAAACATTACGATAACATAAAATGTAGGTGGTCTTCCACAGATTACAGCTACGATGGAGTGATGGATAATTGATTGCAGAAGTGCTAGAACGACTCTAGCTTTTTCTTTGATGAACGGGATTTGTTGAGCTATGGGGTGATTCTTCCGATTGTGAATGAAATCATTTTCGTGAAGCCAGATGGCCCAACATGCTATGACAGACAGAAGAGAGTACATGTCTTTACACAAAGAAGAAGTAAGCTCCATGATCCAAACTTCCTCGGACAACAGAAAGAATTGGGGGTTGATGTTTAGTGCCATCCAGACTTGCTTACTAATAAGACAATCACGCAGGCAATGTATCAATGTGTCGCATTCATTAGAACAAACAAGACAGGGCACATCAACTGTGATATGCTGACGGGCTTCTTCCACATTTGTGAGGAGCGCCCTATGCTGAAGCATCCTGAGGAAGGTCCTGAACCTTGACAGGATGGACAACTTCCATATAGAAGTGCAATTTCCGCTCGTCGAGTTATGAAGGCCCTTTTACAGCCATTGGTATGCAGTCTTAGCGGTGAGGATGCTTGACTTAATGGTGATCGTCGAGGCTTGTTTCATGTTTGAGATATTCTTTTGGATGAAGGACCAAACCGAGGAGAAAGGTTTCCTGATTGGAGTCCCATTATGCATATATTTAGCATGCATGACATGGACCCAAAGAGCATTTTGATTGTTAAAAAATAATCACACATTTTTAAGCATAAGAGTCTGGTTCTGCGAGCATGCCTATTTGACCCCCAAACCTCCTTCCTTGGGCATAGTAATGGTTTTTCATGAAACCAGTGAGAGTTTATGATGCGCTCTTCCTCCAGACCAGATAATTTTTTTAACATATTTGTTAATGCCATCGCAGAGAGATGGGGAGAGATGAACGGACTACATAGCAATACTTGGTATGACTTGCAAAGTCGACTTGACTAGTGTTATCCGTCCTGCAAGTGACAACTGCCTAGCGGACCAGCTGGTCATACAGTCCTTGAGGGTAGATAGAACATGACTGAATGTGTAGAACTGTTGACTCAGTGATGGAGGATGGACACTTCCAAGTAACGGCCCAGATCTGATGTGCTTTGGATACCCAACTGTCTACAGAAGGAAGAGCTCACCTGCCGTGGAGTATTGGGTGAGAAGTAGCATCGTGACTTTGCCTTGGAAACCACCTGACCAGACATGCAGGCAAACATCTTCAAAAGTTTTTTGATTACTTGGTTTTGACTGGTACTTGCTTCAGCCAGTAGCAAGACATCATCAGCAAAGCAAATATGGGAGAGAAGGGGGCCATGGCGAGACAGCCAGATAGGCTTCCAATCGCTCATCGCTACTTAGCTAGAGATGGCTTGTCTTAATCTTTTCATACATAGGATGAAGATATATGGGTTGATGGGATCACCCTGACGAACCCCTTGAGTTGCTTTAAAAGATTCTAGAGGGAAACCTTCCCAAAGAATAGATGGGTGACCTTTCATGATGATTTGCATAACTGGATTGATAATCTTCTTCGGAAGCCCTATTCTCTACAGAGTATCTAGAATAAAGGACCAACTCATTTTATCAAAAGCCTGGGCGAGGTTCAATTTGATACCGGCCATTGCCTTACGAGATTGCTTCATGCCCATTGTGTGAATGACTTCATGTACCAAGATGATATTATCTGTAATTCCCCTTCCAGGTATGAATTTAGATTGAGTTTCAAATATCCAATAATGTAGAAGAGATTTAAGATGCTCCACAATAATCTTGGATATCAGCTTGAAGCATGTGTTGTTTAAAGAAATGGGACAGAGGTCACTGCAAGTTTGGGGCTACTTTATCTTTGGAATCAAAAAGATGCAGGAGTCCACAATACCATCATCAATATTGCCAGTGGAGAAAGCCTCTCAAAATGTGTTAGTGACAGATGGTCCAATAGTAAGCCAGTTCTTTTGAATAAAAGAGTTGTAAATGCCATCGGGCCCTAGAGCTTTATTGGGAGCCATCATGAACATGACCTTCCTGATCTCTTCAGGTGTAGGAATCATGCTAATAGAAATGCAAGCGTTATCATCTGGGTGAACAAAAACACCAATGAAGTCAGTCGTAGCCGTCCAGTTCCTAGGACGCAGGCTCAGGGAAATCATGAGATCTTGAAAGAAATCCCAAACCAGAACTTCTATAGAATTTGGGTTATCCACCCAGGTACCAGCCGCATCATTGGCAAGAGATCTTGTTGAAGTGCTGACGTGCTTTAACATAAGTGTTAAAAACCTTTGTATTCTCATCGCCCAAACTAAGACAATTGATGTTTGCTCACTGACACCAATCTGCCTCTTCTTAGAGAAGGATGTTGTTGTAATTATCTTGCAAACGATCCATGGTGAGATCAAAATTAACATAACTTGAGGTGTCGATAGATACTTGGAGAGTATTAAGATGGGGCATGATCTTATTTTTCTGCTTGATGTTTGAGGTTTGGTGCTTTGGGTCCAACTTCACATCAGTCTCACAAAAGGCTGGTAAGGCATCAAGAAATTTTTTTGAGGAGTCCCATGCATTGCGGAGGACATCTTTGAACGAAGGGGCTAGCGACCGACTATCTTTGGTTTAGAAAGGGTGCGGTCGGAGGTGGTGATTTGAAGTCTTATGTATTATGATTGGGTTGTGGTCACTGTATAGGTGAGGAAGCACCACGATTGAAGTATTAATAGCCATAGACATCCATTGGTCATTTGCAATGACCCTGTCAAGCCTCTCCAACAACTGAAATCGCTTGAAAGTAAAGAAAGGTCTGTCTGCCTTCATATCAGCAAGACCTGTGTGCAGGAGTAGAGAGTTGAACTTTCTTCTAGAGAGGTGATCAAAAGAACTTCCATTTTTCTTTTTAGACACATCCAACATAGTATTAAAGTCCCCAACCACTTCCCATGCACCCCTAACAGAGGATGAGATCTCTTGTAGACGACTCCAAAGTGCACGTCTACAAGGGTTTGGGCTACCGTACACGAAAGTTAAGTACCAGGTATCATCAATACAATATTGGATAAATTGGCGATGGTTATGTATAATGTTTACAGAGTAGTGAGCGTCATCACAGAGTAACCATATTCCACCAGAAAAACCAACAACCTCAACGTGGTGGGAAGATGGAAAATCCAGTTGCTTGATAACACTTTCAGCTTTGGACCCACTGGTATGGGGTTCCACAATGGCCATTATATGAAGCTTGTATCATCGTTCGTAGTTTTTGAGAAGGCAAATTTACTTCTTCAAACATGCTCCTTGTATTTTCCAACAAAGGATACTAATCATTAAAACATAGAGAGAAGAGAGGGGGTTGCAGGCATCAAATGATGGTTGCAGAGAGGCCGACAGATTGATCCTTTCCAACCATCTCATCGTCAGAGACCACCACCAAGTCCTCATTGAAATCAATTACTCATTTTGCCTCTGATCCTTGGCTTAGATTGCCAACCAGCTGGGCTAATTTCCCTTTTTCCCTTTCCCTACCAGGACTTACGGTCTGGTAAATGATTATCCTATTTCTAAGGAGTACTCCACCACCACTACCTTTCTCGCCCCAATGAAAATACTGGTGGGGAGAAGTGACATTCGTAGCCTCTCTAACTACGAATTGGAAAGGGGGGTCAAGGTGTGTGCCTTGTTTCCTTCCTTCGTAGGTCTCATAATTTAGCAGAGTCACTATTGTGTTACTCAGGGTGGTGCCACTGTTTTCACCTGATGATGGCCTGGGGGGCAAAGCAGTGCTTGTGCTCATTTGGTTTTGTTGTTTAGACCGTTGGCTTTTCTTGTTTTACTTTTTGGATTGGACAGTCTCCTGTTGTGCATCCAACGTAGGCGGTGAGGTGTCTTTGGGAGGTTCATCTTATTCTGAAGATTCAAGAACTTTCTCCTCTATCTTAGTGTGTGCCTGGGTAGATTTCTTGGCTGTAGAGGGGGCACTTCTCTGGCCTTTTTGTATGGATTTGCTGGGTATACTTGATGGGGTTCAGAGGGATGTGCCCTCAGATGACGAGGGATCTGTGGGGGTGAACGGGGTGACAAACGTGCAAGCCTTGTCATCATGTCCAACCCTGCAACATTTCATGTAGACAATTGACAAATTTTCATACTCCAATCTATAGTGCTCCCCTTGATATATATGGCCGGAAATAGAGGCTTTGTTGTTTCCACCTCGACTTCCAATCTTGCAAACTTCCCACGATGACCAAACAGTGAAGTTGTATCCACCTTAATTGTTTTCCCAACAACGTCACTGATACTTGACAGTAGATGATTTTGGTAGAGGAAGACCGAGAGTTTAGGGATGCTCAACCACACAACCAGCTTCCTAGGTATAGGATCAGTGGGATGAAAGGTAGGTGACCAAAATTGAACAGACAAATAGTTGCCAAAAATTTTCCAGGGACCTTTGGTCATGTCGTGCACATAGTCCTCATTGTTACCTAGTTAGATGATGAAGTAACCCATCTCAAGATCAATAATATAGAATTGCTCTGTTAGTTTCCAAAGAGACATAATCCTATTGATGAGGGTAGTGAATCCAACATTGATATCGACCACCTTAACCACTATCGCACATCTCTAAGGTTCTAGGAGTAGAGGTAGGGCATCAGGGTTAACCGTGATGTTAGTGATGAAACCACTTCTGTCAACATGGATATCCATCACCATCAATGCGTCGGGTGATGCCGGCCAGATTGTTGGAGTGTTACTACCAGAAGGACATGTTATCAAGTCAGGGAAGGAGGTCGACCCTAGGCATGCTTCCTCAACTGAGTTGCTCACATCCATGTCTTTGTCGACCCCGAGTTCCTCCACGATGTCCGTCAATGAAGATTTCCCCTTATCCGACATCTCCAGATGGCGCCCCCATTCCTCACCCACGCACAGATGGGGGACGTTGAAGAAGCCATGGCCCGCACTACGGCCTCCACGGCTGTCGATGTTTCCTCCACACATGCAGTGTGCTTGATCGCCCCATGAACCCTAGAAGAGCGTCGTAAAGCATTGCACCGTCTTAACCTTGTTAGCACATGCCATGCTTCTAAATTGAAATCTCGCCTTTATTTTTGTATTAGCTACATGTAACATTGTTATCCAAAATATCTAAATGAGAGAATGCTCATTTTAGTGTGGGTAAGGTGACCAAAACACACGACCATGTACGCCATGCCTCCATGCCTCATGAAGTCGGTCAAATGAGTTATGTGTCATGGAAGTTGTCTTTCATTTTTTTTACAAAATGATCAATGTAGTAAACCTAGATTAGGATTGTACCATCTTCCAAAACTATTTTATAATACGAAATAGCCTCTTCATGTTGCGCATATGTGTACAAGTTCAAATGTTTGATCGTGCCTTTTCAGAATTTTATTAGAGTGTGAGACCTTGTTGATGTTCTGTAAAAAGGATCCTCACACAGTTAGGGTTAATCATTTCACTTTGGCTCATGTGATTAAACCTAGTTTCCATATGTTTTGTTCCTATCACCATTGTCCGTGCCTGGTATTGCTTGAGGATAACTATTCTCTTGTGTGAGCGACAATTTCTCACGTCTCCACTCTCTTTCAATATGTATTGTTGAGTGGTAGTACCTTTTTTTTTTACTGGTGATGTCCTCGCATTTAGTGGACATGTTTTCTAGAGGTTTGTGAATGCAAAATCCAATAATACCAGAGCATTGATTTTTCATGGGTGACTAGGTTTGAGTTTCTTACTTATCTTTTTTAATTCCTCTATTTTGTTTGATCTTGACATTTCTACTTGTGTAAGTAGTGGGAGCCGACAGAGGATTCACTCATTACTTTGATTTGAGAAAACAATCAAGAAAACCCACCAAAATTATCTCCAAGATACAATTAGAAAGAAAGGATGCATACTATTTTCAAAAAATATATAGACAATGAGTGAATGGTGCTAAAATAGCCAAAATAAAGCTAAGCTATTATATAAGTCAAGATATTGTTCAACTACCTTATCCATAACGAGAAAATTGAAAGAGACTAGTACTATAACTAGGGAGATCATCTTTAGAGTGAAACCTATGCATCTCAAAAGCTTTCTCTGAAAACTTCTCCTTAGTAGGCTCTTCAAAATCCTAATCTATAGGCTGCACAACCTCTGTGTGGGTTGGGAAACAACACATAAAAAAAGAAAATAATAGGTATGCATAAAAAACAATGGTAAGTGTGTACTAGAAGATATTTGGGTATCTAGAGTGTAAATACAAATCATAAAAATGTTCCCAAACAAATTAGGGGCCTATAAGAAAATTTGGGTTCAAATAGAATTATCATAAGATGATGATTAATAAAATTATGAGGCATTCAATTAAAAAAAGAATTTAATGATAACTAAAGAAATTGCCAATTACTTTTATAACAAATAGTAGAACATCATTCATGTGTATTAGATATGAAAAACTAGAATAATATAAAACATACCTATTGTTTTGGCATGAAATAACACTTCTATCATAAAATATAGGGTCTAGTAGGAAAAGGTACACATATGCTTTTATAAGTTCGCTGCATGAATGTTCACATTTGCATAAATGTATGGTGTGAAAATATATCACATCCACCCAATTAAAACACATGTATTACATTATGTTAGTAAGTCCATATGGTGCTTCACTAAAAAGCCATGCAATTTTATTTTATAGATGATGTCGAAAGATAAGTAATTGGGGTACAAAGCCCTTGAGGCCATAATGTCCATAAGTATCAGTATGAATAAATGTACCATTTGAATATGATTCAGAAAGGATATTAAGAGTGTATTCAATTAGGTTCACGTCTCTCTTTAATCAAGTTTAGAGTTTAGTCATATCAATGCCAAAAAATTAAATGGGTAAATGCATAAACATTAGTTTTGATCCTTAAGGAAATCCAATAGCATTATTATCTACAATCAAAGTTTCAACACAAGTCAAATAATAGATATGCCCATATATCTATATATTGATGGACTGAGCATGAAAGGGTTTTAGACTATGGAAACTAGTAGGGTGTATGTTGTGAAAATGAAATAAAAATAAAAGAAGTATTTTATTCCCCTAAAGGCTTAAGTGGACTTTATGATCCTGCAAAGGTAAGAGGGGGAAATCACACGGTAAATTATCCTCTACCTCTCATCATTGTAGGCTCATCTAGATCTCAACCCCAAGAAGTTGGATCCCACACTTGATGTCCTTACATGTGGGAGAGAATACCATCATTTTCTTGGGACCTTATTGGCCTCAACAAGCCAAGGTTTGAGTCCTAGTGTAACCAGATCAGGGAGAAGATACCTTCATTGCAAACACAAGAAGGTAAAGCTTAGGGGATCAAACCAAATAAAACACGAGTGAAGGAAGAAGGAAATAGGTATAAGAGGGAGTGAGGGTGCTCCAAATATGAGTAATTGGGTTGTGGTCATGTCAAAAGTCACAGTACACAGGAGGTCATTAGAGATGCGGAAGATCCTTAGCAACGTGAGAGGGGTCATTGGATATGCGGAAGATCCTTATCAACGTGAGAGGGTATGATTCAGTGCTAATAGGTTGTGAGCAAAGAGTATTCATAAGTGCTCTAGATATATAATTGCAATAAGCAATTAGGCCTATCAGGATTTGAGTCCTCTTCAACTAACAAAGGAGAGGAAATTCTCACATTAAATTAGGCTTTTCTCAAAACAAATGCCAATCCCTTTGAGTCTAGGATAAATTGATCAGAAATCAAGAGAGGATATGAATGGCAAGGAAAATAGACAAAATGGGTCACTGGAAAGAGAGCAAGTGTTAATTGTTATAATGAAGTTCACAGAAACGTAAATAGGGGGAAGAGGTGGAGGAGGAAGATGACTCATTAACCGTCAGATTAAATGGTCACTTAACATGAGCATTTCAATCACATGGTCTACATGAGATAAAGAGTGGAAACTACATGACACACAAAACTAAAACGAAATTATGTATTTTGAAGCAATTTGCATGATTCAATCAATCAAACCTAGACCAAACTATATTTTATTTTTTAAGTTAATTTGAAGGAGAAAACAAAATACAATTGTCTTGAAAATTTCTAGGTAGGACAGAATCCAATGTTTTATTTGGGAACATATGGTATTTTTGTCCTTTTCCATCATGTGAACTATTCAATTAATGCATCCATTCTCCTCTTTTGGTCAATTTTATTCAATATTTTGTAGCACCAATATCCCCTCATCTATTTATAATGCCAAATAACATCAAGTCTTATTAATTGATGCATTTTTAAAACTAACACCCAATATAACACTCAACATATTAGTCTATTTTAGGTTCTCAAATAAAAGAATATTTGTAAACAAATTTCAAATCCAGACTCCAGTTACTCCTAATACCATAAAATATGGGAAAGAAAGTAATTATCACCAATATAATTGAAATGGGAAAAAGAAATGGATGGTTTATGTATGTACCTAGATTTAAATATGTTATAGTACCCCACCCCTTTAAAAATATTTCATCCCCAGAATCTCAATCAAAGAAGGAGGGGTGAAACTCCAACATATCATCTTTGAGATCGTAGGTTATTTCTTCAAGTCCACGGTACTTCTGAATAACCTTCACCAGTACAACTTCTTTACCCTTCAACCACTTCACTTTAGAGTCCAAAATCATCATTGGAAATGTAACATCCCTGACCTGGGTTATGCTTTAACCCTAGCTATTTTGTTTAAGAAAGATAATTATATGCTTGATTTTATCTTTTGAAAATTAATTAAGACTCAGGAGGAACTTATATTTCAATTTTAGTCCATTTTGAATAATATTGAAAGTAATGTTTTACTTGTTTGGACTAAAGTGCAAATTACCCAAGGTGAAGGGTTAAATTGCAAATTGTGCATGATAATGTGTTCCTCATGTGTTGAAGCATCATGGGAATGAAGATGATGTAGAGGTATGGCTAGTGAAAGCCTGAGTACCAAGAAAGAGCTGATAAAGTAATGTTTGTGCATTAAAACCTAGTTTTGGTGTAATGTGCAATTTACCCAAAACCCAGGGTTCAATATGCAATTTACCACTTCAATAAGGTCCTTAATATTATTGGAATCTTGTAGAGGCAAGAAAATGAGAGGGGAATCTCATTTGGGCTACTTTGAAGGAGAGAGAATCTTTATATTAAAATAATCAAGATTTAAGCATAATTGAAATAATGCAAAAATAATTATATTAAATGGATTGCCCTTCAACCAAAATTACGTTGGTTGAAATCCACATATATGGATGTCCTTGTTCCTTGCAAAGGCAAAGGAAAGATATACGTGAGTGGAGAAACCACTCACATTAAGAAACTAAAAAGAATTATCCACTGACTTATGGATAATGATATTATAAAGGTTAAGGTGCTTAATTTCTTTTACCTTAATTCATGGATAATGGAAGGGAGTTCGGTGGTGATAAAGATACCTTTGCATGCAAGGAACCAAGGGGAAAGAGGTGGATACAATTTCGGAAATAAAGGATTGAGATGAGGCATTTTCTCTCTCTTTGTTTTTCTTATAAAAACACCCTTTACAACTCAAACCAAGGACTTTTTCGAATCTACTTCTTCTCTTTGCTTGCAAAAATGATCAAGGGAGCTAGGGGCAGCAGGAAGATGACCCCCAACCTAGTGGTAAGCTTCTTGACCTTCGTTCATCTTGATTTCATGGTGGAAATCACAAATCAATGCATGATTTCTTCTTATCTCGATCCCATCTTCAATTCTAACCATTCCTTTCACTCAAAAGCTTGAGGAACGAACCTTGTGGTGTGAAAAAGCTCCTTCCACCATTGTTGACGTGAAGCTCCAAGCTTTGAAGCTCAATTGGAGGTTAGTTATATAACTTGAACTCCTATTCATTGTTGTTGAATTCAATTTCTCAATCAATTATGCTCAATTGCTCTTTTTGCAAATCCTTTGATTAATTGATGAAATTACCATGATAATGGAAGTAGTTTTCGATGGACTTAAGCTTGATGATGATAACATCATCTTAGGCACACTTTCCAACAAGTTCGTATTGCAAATGATTTTATGACCTTGGTCCAAACAGTTTGCAAACCATTTGGAGGTTTGGATCCCAAACCATTTAGAAAGGTTGACCGTTTGGAAGGGTTCACCATTTGAGGTCAGGTCCCTAGAACATGTTGGATGATGATCCATTTGATCCAATTGATTAATTCAATATATGGACAATCCTCCAATTAGAAACCCTAATCGGGTTAAGTGCTGAATTTGCAATTGTTTGACTTAAAGTTTGGGTTGATTTGCCCAAACGGTCTCAAGACCGTTTGGAGGTCACCCCAAACGGGCTCAAGACCATTTGGAGGTCGACCAAGATCGTTTGGAGGTCTAGGGTTGAGTATGGTTGAGTAATTGAAGAGTTAAAGATATCAAATCGAAGTGCAATCAATAGTTAAATTGATGATTAATCCAATGATGCAAACCCTAATTGGATTTCACAAATTTTAATGAACGATGAGGCAAACGGTCTCAAGACCATTTAGAGGTCATCTAAACGACCTCAAGACCGTTTAGAGGTCATCTAGATGACCTCAAGACCGTTTGAGGTCAGGTCATATCATAACTTGATGATGGTTCATTGATTTCAATTGGATTAGTTCCATAATGTTAATCCTTAAAGGTTCCTCAAATTCAAAACTGTGGCGAACGACTCGCAAAAACAAGATTAACTAATGCGGAATTACTGAAAATCACTAAAAATTAAAACTTTTTGCAAAGAGATCCAAAAACTAAAAAACTCTTTCATAAAGGATCAAAGTAAGTTATTTACATTCTGATTCATCGGTACATCTCTGTATCATCTCATCTTGAGAGTTACAAACATTGACTGCCCTGTTAAACTATACATAAACAGTATACAATATCTCGAGGCATCAAGCCAGAAATCTCAGATCTATATCAAACCATCTACTGACTCTTAGGACCTGAGAGTACAGAGACGACGCATAGGACTCTCTATTTACAGGACTTGACAAATAGTGTCTCCACCTGACGACCACTGCTGTCCTTGTTGATGCTGTTGTTCACCCTCTGAAGGGTTTCTACCTTTCCCTCGGCATCTACCTAAATAGTTGAATTCCACGGGGGTGAGACAATTGAAAAATTTCCCCAGCGAGAGATGTAACTCTCTTCTAGAAACATTGTTATTGCAAATAATAGAATAACACTGAGTAGTAGAATCATAATATTCAGAAGCAGGTAAATCATTGATTAAACTATGTAGAGCAGTATTCCCTATGCATATCATTTCAATTATAACTTGATAAAGCAACATGCCATTTATTCAAAAAGGAATATGAAGAACATGTATAGCATTTATCCAACTAGGACATAATAGACAATGTATCATCAATAATTGATTCTCGTAGTTCAACCCTAAGCAAATATGCTACACAACTGATTACATTTTCCAAACATATTTAGGCCCTAAGGAGATGAGGTATACCGCTCATACTCCAACCGACCATTGCGAAATTGAAATCGGTACCATACATAGGTCAATAGAAGAGCTGGATTCCCATGACCCCATCCTCCTCAATCAGTGTGAGGAACAATTTGCAGGACATCTCGTGTCTCTTACAAATAGCTTTCCAAGGTATACTGGCAACTTCGCTACTAGATTTACAATGGCATGCTGTACTCTCTTCGCAATCGGGATATTTCATGTTTATCTCAAATTGATTCGGCATTCACATCATCATTGGGAGATTAGTGGTACATCATCCTGACATATACATATAATGAAGGATTGAGAGATTTAATGTTTATCTCACATCAATTCCTCCATTAGGGTTTAAGGATATTCACGCCCATAACCCCCACATACTCAAAAGTGTGCACTCCAGGAGTTCCCTTAGAAAAACCTATTTCACCATCACCAAACTACTGACAATGATGGTTCTATGGTCAGGGCTCTACATGATATCATTTCACTTGATTATTTAAGTACATTACAGTATTCTTTTAGCATCAGACATGTTTTCAAACATAAAGCATTATAACAATTTCTATAAAGAATGAGTACTATTTCTATCAAGTTCATTTCATAGCCTTATTAACATTGGGATCTCATTCCCTCATCATCTCATCATCATGATTCAAGAATATGGGTGTTCAAACCCTTAGATCATCAAAACACTTGTTACCACTATAACAGGTAACTTAATGCCATCAAGTCATCTGTCAGTGTAAACATGTTAATTGCAATGCAGGTATTTCACATGGCTCTTACACCCTAATAATCTCTTTTATTACCTTTTACTAGGCAACATAGCTTATCATTGCTTACAAAGCTCATAAAGTACTTTCAATAAACAAAGCATCATGGATCATACCTGACTATGTTCATTATCTCATACAACCTGCATGATTAATACATATGATAACAGATACAACAATTTCATATCAACACATTGCAAAACAAATAATAACATCACTATTTATGGGGTTACACCACTATTCCCATGCTAGGGTTAGGGTGTTGGTATGTATGCCCTGAGAGACAATCATGGGATGATTGATGGGATACATTAAGATTGATTTGATAAACATCAAAGCCAAGCTTCCAATTCTTTATGGTTCAGTCATATGAGATAGTGATAGAACAAATTGAATGTCTAGAGAATGATAGTACTCAATGACGTATGCTTTCAGGTTGAGGACCTAAACGATGAGATCATACGGATTCTAAGAGTTTGTACATTCTTGTAATGTCCCTATTCGGATGTCATTGTGGAAGGTAGATAGACAACAATGACACACAAGACTAGATTGTGGTGTTGGTTGATGACAAAATCTCATTAGTCATGATATAGAGATATCAAACCAAACACATAGGTACTTGTTAGAGAACAAGTGTACCAGACAGACCCACCATGAGTTTGACACATGGAACCATGACATGGTAGTCACAGTTAGTACTCACACTGATGGTGGTGAGTGTGATTCTTTGACCTGCAATCACTACACTCAACACATGTCGTTGGGCACACTTTGACATCATCAAACGCAGTCCTGAAACATGGGTTGTTATAAAGGTGATGATTGGGTGGCTTTGACACATGGGGCTTTTGAGGGGTGAGTGATAGATATGGGATTTGTCCCTCCTGAGGGAGTTTGATATCCATGGCCACTTGATGAGTAGGATTGAGAAAGGCGTGCACGCATGTGTGAATCAATATGTGATATTGATGTCATACATATCTCTTCCAATCTACTCTGAGATCAAGAAAGTGAATGAACGTTGATAGGATGACTGTTCCATGCCTCAAGTTCATTCGGGATATCAGTGATAAAGGAATTATACATTCACTGTAACACCATTCATAGATTGTAGGATTGAAAGTTGTTCTCCAACTTTCTATTTCACTTGGGTAGCACTGATGTGTGACTAGGCACTGCTCTTTGCTTGTGAAGTCATAAGTGTTATGGACTTTCACTGCCAATGAGAAATGGACCTGTAGGGTCACACACATAGGATTTAACCTGGAAGAGGAGTTTTGTCCACAAACAATGTTTAGATTGATTACTAAAGGAGTTTAGTAGTTCAATTAAACACTCAATCAAATGATAGCTCAATGTCATAATGTTCAAGGTGTTGGACACATTGATTGGAGTATCAGATTGATTGAAACTACAATTGACTGATTCTGCATAATCTGCACTCCCAACCGATCGGCTCATGTGATGAACCGATCGGCTGAGCTTGGTGAACCGATCGGCTCAGGTGGTGAGTCAATCGTCTCATGGACATGATGAAATGATTGCTTCAAGTGTTGAAACGATCGGTTCAACTGATGCAACCGAGCAAGTTGGGAAAGTAGGATTCATGAGAAATTTCCTTTCGTTTCACTTGCCCAATTTGATTGGAACAAGGATTGGTATTTGATACCAATTAGAAACAAAAGATGAAAAGTCAATCGGGAACTGACCAGGACCACAAACTGACCGGTTCAGAAGTGAACCGACTGTTTCATGGGTCCCAACCGATCAATTGAGGTGTCAACCGATCGGCTCAGGTCCCCAACCGACCATTTCAGAAATGAAACGATCGGTTCAGGTTGCACAGTTGGTTGTTGTTTTGGAAAATCTCGAACCCTTCTACTCCTGCTTTAGTCCCACATTTCCCGAGATAGAGAACCCTATCCCATGACCCTCCTATATATGGGGGTATTGGGGGCTTCTCGAAGAACAACTCAGTGCAACCACTTGCTCTATAAAGTTTCCGTTCTCTCTGGTTTTGGTAACCGAGAGAGCCCGAGCAAGTGCTACCCGATAAGGGAGGCACAGCAAGGGAAAGACAACTGCAGAAAGTAACTGGTGGTAGGAGAGTGTGTCAGTGACTAGTACACTGATAGGAGGGTGCGACTCCTTCCAATTCCTTATGGGACAAGGAGATTGGAGTTCCAGGTGGTCCGTGTGGACTACTTTAGAGGTGGGAGATTTCTGCCGCTCGGAGGACAGCTGTCAATCCCGACAGTCCCAGTGAGACCAAGAGTCGTCAGTCCCGGTGCGACCAGGAGCTGCACAGACACCGTCCAAGACCAGAGGTGAAGACCGCACAAGCCGCGAGGTATTGTCACCGAGCAAGCCTCGAGATAAGGTATGATTCCACAAACCATCCTTTCCTATTGTATAGACGTTGACACATTTCCTTATTCTGGGTTTGGGGAGGAGAATTTTTTTTTGTTTCCGCTGCCTTCTCTGATTCCCCTAAAACCCAACAGTGGTATCAGAGCCACGTCAACTGCTCTATACTTTAGGATTATCAATATTATCGATTTTGGTTTGTCGCCTTTATTTATTGCATACGATGCGAATAAAATTGTCTTTATGCATGTCCAATCCTAAATCCACAAATCCCATTATACATATATGATATGTAATATGAATGCACTCGATACGCGTCACCCTTAAACGAGTTTTGTGGTGGATGTATAGCGTGGTTATGTCCAATAAACCCTATGTGTGTATGGTTGTATGTGGTTGCTTGCATCTCGGTATGCGCACCAATCTTCTCCTATTTCTGATGTAACTCGAAATAATTCGAGATTTCTTTCCTACCTTTTCTCCCCTCGAATGTAACTAGAGGTTTCTCTTTTTACAATGTAAAATAGGATAGAATTTTATTTCCTTTTATGTCAAAGAACGGAGGACATCCTGACGACAGCTAAGACGATCGGTTCAAGGCGTGAACCGATCGGTTGACGTTCGAGACGATCGGTTCAAGGAGTGAGCCGATCAGTTGATGACCGGTTCGAGGAGCGAGACAAGCAGGTGGTGGCCATGATGAGATGCACGATGACTAGGCGAACCGATCGGTTGGAGGAGCCAACCGATCAACTGGTGGAACCCATCCGACCAGCCTGATGGTGAGCCGATTAGTCATGTGATGAGTTGATCAAACCCAGAAAGGCAAAGCACATAGTTCATCTTGTACATGTTGCATGTGATGTAGACCTAGATGCCTGTGATTCCTCTTGGCTCGAGGAATCACATAAGGATGGCCATAATCATCACTTTTATCATTTTGCATGTTTTCTGTGGGATATAACATGTATATGATACGTACTATGTATTGTGGTGATTGGTTATGTATATGTATATAAAACCAAATCCCTCATTAAATATTAAGTTTTATATGCCTTCCAAATGTGACACATGTGAAAAGCTTGATCGACCAAGTATGGGCACACCCTAGCGTGGTGCACCGTCTATCTTGTGGAAGCGTGAAGGATGGATATGTGGGTCTGCCCTAGCAGGGTGCATATTCATCGTGTTTGCTTTGGGTCAGACTTAACAAGGTGATCTAGATGGGATCTAGTACCTTGAGGCATGGAGATGATCATGGCAAGGAGTTACATATGACATCTTATCAAGAGTTGCATATGATGCAATTGGCAAGAGTTTTCTAACTGAGAGATCTAAGTTGTGGGTGACAACCCTAGCTGGTCCATGACTTAGAGGATTTCAGGATCTTGCCCACTAGAAGGTTGTACGTTGAAATCTTCCGAATTGATGGTGAGGGCTATCAATTTGAACTAAAATAGTGGGAGCGATAATTAATTAAAGGCCTAATTATATCATCAACTTGTCAAATCAATCAAATAAGTCAAGAATGAGTTTTGGACTAAAATTGCATATTTTCCTTTTGTAGTACAAATGGCAACAAACAACAATCACTTTTCTTTGTGATCCGTCCTTGAAAAGGACAAACTTCCACGACTGGTATAGGACATTGAGAATTATTCTCACTCAAGAGCGAAAGCTGTAACGACCCCGCCTCCCGGTAACCCCCAATTACGGGAGACCCGAAGGTGAGAGCCATAATCCAATTAACAGGATCAAAGGTTCGACAAATAATCAGTAATAATTAATAAACTTTACCAACTAAACTGAAAATAGGTATAAAATAAAACTTTTCTTACCTTGGAGAAACTGGGATTTCTAAACTTCTAACCATGAAGATGTTAATCTAACTAATCCTCATGTGCATGTTATTTCTCATTCACTTCCGCATATGTCACTTTACTATTTGTTCTTTCATTTGTACCTAAAACGCCGACAAACAAAATGTCGGTCAGCCGAAGCTGGTATGTGAGGGAAACAATAATTGTGCAACTATGTTAACAATGTAATCAACCAAATATCATTTAACAACAAAGATTACGTTTTAAGCAATACTACTCAATCCTTGCCTATCCCCTTTCTCTGTAACGTCCCTGCAGTGGACATGGATACCACCTCTCTCATAAGGTAGATCCTTACCCCCATGGCCCTACCACATAGGTAGCCAATACCTAGGGTTATGGAGTCGCATGGTCCTACCCAAAGGTAGACCAATCCCTGACTCATGATGACTTGATGGACCTACCCCATTGGTAGCCATTTACTAAGTCATTTAATGACCTGATGGACCTACCCTCATTGGTAGCCATTTACTAGGTCAATCTATAAAGCTACAGAGGGGACTAGGATCTGAGCTAGTAGGCATATTTCTTATGTGATAGTCATATTCACATTATAATTTGCATGAATTAAATACATCCAACAGTTGAATTCAAGCCACAATGTAAACATCGATAAAATCCTCGACAAACTAATGCGAGATAATCATAAGCGTAACCACATACCTGATCCAGAGCAACTTGATTGTCCAAGCAATAAGGATAAAGAACAAGCAACAAGCAATCAACAATATCCTGAAATTAATGCATGTGATCCAAGTGTTATAGTTAATCCAGAACATTCTAAAGCTAAACTTGGATTCCACCTTAGTCTTTCTAGACCACTTTAGGGTTTTATAATACTTTTATCACATTTAATGCTCTCTTAGTTCACAAACCCTAATTTCAACATCATAAGCCCAATTAAATTCGATTATTTCTCTTTCACACCAAAACTACCATCTTTATCCTTTTAAGTTATTTCAAGGTCATTAGACTCTTATTTGTTATTAATTCCTCCTTTATGCATTAGAAAACCCTAATTTATATATTAAGGGTATTTATTCACAATTAGGACCCTTTGTACTCAAAATAGTTTAGATCCATCTTATTTCGGCTTTTTACATGAATTTGACCAATTAAAACCATTATGGGTCACAAAGACTAACATTAGGGTTTCATGGCCCATTAAGCTTATTTATGCACATAGAACCCTAAACTAACCAAATTAAAGTAATTTTGCAAAACGAGATAGAACTAGGTTTTCAAACCAATTTTAATGTGTTCCTCATATTTTTCTAAGCAACATTGATATATTATATGTTCCCATATGATCTATAAATCTCTTATTATAATTATTTCAAGTTTTAATAAAAATGGACCAATGAAACATTGCCACGTCGACATCATATGACTTACTGAATATTTAGCCCAGAAGTTGGAAAAAGGATGATGCAGCACTCGGATCATGTGTGTGGGTGCAGGGGCAAAGGAGTCTTTTGACTCTTTCTTCCCCTACCTTGGCTCCGACACGATCTCCAGTCTTCGCGTGCGCTGCTCAACGCCGGGACCCATTACTGTCTTGCCTGTGGCTGCCGTAGGTTTGTCCCCTTTGGTCCTGCTCCTACCGTAGGTTCCCCCTACTCACCTTCCTCCTACAGAAGCTCTCCCACCTGCTCACACCGCAGGTGAAGCAGACTTGGCCGCCATTGCAAATGCACCTCCCCGTCAGCCCGGTTCTTGACTGCGTCACCTTCGGAGGCAACAAGGCGGCGTCCTCCGGCCGCCCAGCTCCCCTGACCAACGAGCTCAATCAACTCCTCCCTCCCTGGATCGTGCCCAGGTTTGCTGCTTCCGAACAGCAGGTCGACTCCATGCCTTCAAACCTCCTTCGCGCCCATGAGCAGGGAAGAGGGAGAGCGCGTCCTGCAGAGGCCAACCAGGCTGTGCAAGCTCCTGGCTTCAGGCCGCCTCCAAAGCTTGCCACTGATCCACCATGTCTAAGGGTATACAAAAGATCGTGGAAGAGGGTCGACGGAAACCATGGTCCATCTATGGAGTCTCGGGTCTCCCTGGATGTGAGAGCTTTCGACTCTCTATCTATATATAGACTGAATCCTTGTATTGGTCCTACCTTTTCGGTCCTATTTCCTCTTTTGCCAACGTATTTTCTCTGCTTGGTTCTTCCTTTCCTATTCATGTTTAAGGCAAAAACTCACGGAAGAGTGTGCAGGCAATTACATAAAGATATTCAATCTATTATCCTCTATGTTAAAACCAAAAACCACGATCTAATTCCAAAATCCAAGAAGGATCAGGTGATTATTTGGCATCTAATTACTTCCTTCCTCTATCTAAATGACTTGATACCAACTAGGTAGGATTATATTCCTTCTTTCATCTTTTCTTTCTTATGGTTAATACAAGGCACGCATGAAAAAGTAGGGCAAGATATTAAATAGGTTGCCACATAGATGTGTACTTGTCCTCCAAGTATTTCTTTATTTATCTATTAACCATACATTTTATTATAAGATTTCTTCTCAAGGATTTCTTTTCGTCTTTCATTTCTTTTTCACAATACCATGAAATTCATTAAGTATCACATTATCCTTTTATTTGACTTTATTGGTATTTTCTCTCTCCTCTTTCTTTATTGGGACTCCTTGGATCCCAAGGCACTCTATTATTTCGAAATCCTTTATATTGGATACTCATTATCCTTCTAGATGCATCTAAATGCATTATTCTTCATTATTTCTCATTATATTGTTTATTTCTTATTAAAATATCTCTTTTTGTGGATTTCTCTTTTATTTTCCTCATTAGTATTCTTTTTAATATTAGGAATCCTTGAAATATGAAATTCCACCAAGGATGACTTAATTATATCTCTTTTCACTTATTTTCCACATTTTATAAATGTTTTCAATTTCTTTCTTAATAAAGAAATATTTAATTGATCTTTTCTTTTCTTTGAAATCTTGGATTCCTTGGCACCCAAGGAACCTAAAGGCACGAAATCCATCCTTGGATTACATTCTTTTTTTCCTTCTAGAGGTTTCCACATCTTTCTTTTCTCATATTCTTAATAATTCATTAATCAATTGAAATTCCTTGTTATTGGGCCCAATAACCAATAAAGGTCACAATACAATCATCAAGGCTATTGTAAACGAAATCCATTTATTCACAACAATTTATATCATTATTTTTCCAAATATCGTTAATATGAGAAATTACATTTCTCACCAAAGGAACCCAAAATTTGGGGTTGTAACATCCTTCCCTTCTTATGAGAATTTTGCCCTCAAAATTCCATCAAGCAAACAAACAATTCATGATAAACCTTTCATATGTCCATCATGGCTCCCATGTGGCCTTACCCTTTCCATGGTGCTTCCTAAGAACCTTTATCATCTCATATTCTTCCATATGATTTCTTTCTTACCTTGGTATATCGTACCCTCATAGGTGACTCAGGACATTTCAGCCTCAAAAGCTGAATAGGTTCAAGGCTCAGCACATGGCTTGGGTACCTTACATAGTGCTCTAGATCATACTCATGCAACATATCATTTTATCCTGAGGGGTAAGGTTAAACACAACCATCTCCACCAATCCATCTCAAATGGACCCATATATCGGGGACTCAGCTTTATCAGCTGTAGCTTAGAGGGGTCGGATTTTCACATCACATATTCTCCCACAGTGAACTGCATGTCAGTCTGCTTTGCATCAGCTTATGACTCATGTCACCCTTGGGCTCTCTCTTTCAGCCATTGCATGATCAAGCGACTTCATATGCACACACTGTGGTTCTTTTATGACCTTCACGAGGCCTCCTTCACCAACATCATCTTAATGAAGCGGTGACCGACACAACCTCCTTCTTGCATCCTGATAAAGGCTATGGTGGTTAACATCACATCTCAAGAACTGTCTCTATGTATCACCCTAAATGAGCACACATGCTCTCATCAGACCCTCTAGTCCGGATCATACTGTCCATTAGTATGGGGTGATAAACTGTACAAACATTGAGCTCTTCATGTATCTACTTCCACCTCATGGAAGTGAACCTTTAGGTCACATCAAGAAATTTGAATTCACATCATGGTGTAGTTGAACCATCCCTTTTCATATATGTAGTTCAACCAGATCTGTCCCTTGACAGAACTCTTCCTTTCTCATGTCATCTAGGTAAGGCGATCTACCATAACCCATATTGTATCTTGACCTTCTTGGTCTAGGAGAAACTCACATCATCCATAATGATGAACTCCCCTTCCCTCTCGGGAACTCTTTATACTTTATATCCATGCACTAGGTTAATGGTGCTCGTCCTTCACATCCTGGCTTGCATGGCCACATGCTACATGCAACTTTGTTTTAAGCATCCAGAATGCTGCCATCACTTACTATCTTTGTAGTACCAAGGTATATCATGTCCTCCTGTATTGTTATGATTCCTCAAGCTTGATACCTCAGAAACCCTAAACCACTCTCAAAAGGGTTTTATTACCTTCCTATCTGAAGAAGTGTATCTGAGGTTCTATCACCATCCTTTTACTACATCAAGGACTAAACTGACTACCCAAACAACCATTACCTTGTTCAACATATCTTATTCCTTCTGAGGGTTAGTCAAAACACATCTTCTTTCCAATCTTAGGGTTAGCCAAATAACTGCAACTTCTTCTAGCTTCCAGCTAAATTAGGCAGCTATATCTCATCTAGAGCATTCATTACCACTCCTTATCCTTAGGTGTTAGTTAATGTCGAAGACACACACCGCCATGTATTATACTTATAATCTCATCTCAAACTCTAAGTTCGTCTTCATCAAGAAACCATGAGCTCATCCTCATGGTGATCAAACTCAACCTTGTGATTCCTTATAACACTTGCAAAAGAAAAAAATCCACTTAGTTCAAGATAAAACGTCCTCACAAGATGATCTCCTTAATACTCTTAGTGTTTGTGAACCATCCATGTATCATTCACTTTACCAGGGTATGTTATCATCTCTATCATCATACCTTGTAGCTACATTCCAACTTACATCATCTTTATCCTTGGTGTAAGGCATGCGTACTCTCATATCTCTCACTCCCATAACAAGAAGAAATAAGCATTTGGCTGCAGTCCAAATACAAAGTTCTTCCTGTTCCAAGAGTAGAGATGGTACAACCCACCTTGCCCGTACACTTTCAAATCCAAGTTGAAACATGCAGCTTATGTCTCTATATCTCAAACATCATGATATCCACACTACTTCCAGGGAAAACTGGTCTCGGACTTACTTGGTCCAAGCATAATCCTAGGCCATCTCCTCTAGGTTTATAGGGAGTCGACACTTTTGGGGTCATCCCTTTTCCCTTATGCATCAGAGAGTGCCCTACTCATCTGCCCTTTGGGTCCCATGAGTTCGTGAAGGTGATCAATCTCCTAACCCATGGCCCTCAGACAATGATAGCTGTTACCTCCCGACCCCATGGTCATGTGCAACTAGGGAATTAGGCGACTCCTTCTTCCATCGGTCTTATCCCTACCTGACCCTTGGATAGACTTAGGATTCTAAAATAGTACATTTCCAACTTAGAACCTTACCCAAGCCTTCATCATCTCTCTCTGCATTCACGACTGACTTTCATCCTTTCATAGGGATCATGGCAACCTGTCTTCCATGGTCAGGTCCCATACCAGTTACCTCCATGGTAACACATCCACATGCACTTTAGAGATGGCTATGTATGGGTCTACAGGTTCATTTTCACGCCATGTACTTTTCACTTAGCTTCTCAAGATCCTATGAAACCTCTTTAGGTCAACTCAAAACCAACATAACTGGTATACACCCTACCAAAGGGGTCCCTCTCCCAGGATGGGAGGAAACTACAACTCGTGACAACAAGGTCACAAATATCCTTATGTTTAGGGTATGCATCCACCTGAGCATGCTTAGCCCTAGCAAGCTACTAAGACATAGGAAAACACTTACCAAACCATGCTAGGTCACACTGGTTCTCATCCTCAACATTGGACCAACTTAGTTGTGAGGGGTTCGTCAAACATACCCTTACCTTAAGGGGTTTCCTTTACCTCTACACATTAAGAGTACCATGCTCGAAACTATAGAGACTCAAATCTCACCATGAGCATTGGATACACTGCTTCCCCTCTTAGGCCTAGGAACCCTATGTTCACCTTTGGGCATCCAACTGCATGCTCAGTCTCTTAACCACGAATCAAGCATGTCCAAGATATGTCATGTACTTCCATGATCCATCTACTCGAGCAACACTTCAGAGTTGAGTCCTCTTCCAGGACAACCATCTAGGTAAAAAGCCTCACAACTGGTTACTTAAACCTCCTCAGGGTCTAAAGCACTCTTTATCTCATCCAGCATGTAATCACTTATACCATAGGTACCAGGAGCATCCACTATCATCCACTTAGGTCGCATCATCCTCGACTCCCCACTATTCCTCATGCCTCATAATATAAGCTTCCAACCTTCTTTCTTGGGTCCTACTTTCTCTCTCTAGATCTAACTCCACATCCAGCCTCACTACATGAAGTTGGATCAAGCTCACAAGCATATCCCTACCTGGGTGAAGCCTTTGCTCAACTTATGTTTGGCTTAAGATTATCCTTAGCTCTTTATGTTTATCACATAAGCTACCCAACATACTCCCTCGACCACGGTTTCAACTTACTGTCAGCACTACTGACACACTCTGGGTGCCTACTTGCCTAGGCCCATAGGGTTTCTATAGGTTCTCCTTTAACCTCATCCATGAAGGAACTATCCTTTGCTCTAACATGCACGACCCTCTCCAGGGTTGGGTCGCCAAAGGAACTAGGTTATCCAACCTCTCATGGCTCGTCTGGCAATCCCAAGGCATGTTTGACCAAACACCAGGTCAACCATGACATCTAACTCATCATGTCATCTTCCTCTCTAACCTTCACTTAGGGTTAGGGTTAACATCATCCTCAAAGGATTTACTAGGTCTCTATTTTTAATGGAGATCTCTACCTCCATGACTAACTCTCTCTCTTCTCATCATCCAGACAAGAAGGTCTAGCCTTAGGTTTCCCCTAAGGGTATTGACAACTCATGTCATACGACCTAAGCATGTATCTATTCTTTAGTTTGCGCTTAATCTATTAAGCTTATGTCCATGCCATCTTATTTACATGCTTTTCATTAATTTGGTGGAGGATTCCTTAGACCTTATTAACCTTGCCCATACCTCAAGAGGGTGAAGAGAGGAAACCCTAATCCTTAAGGTCCTTAATAGCATTTGAGTTGAGAAGGGATGAACAAGATGAGAGAGTCCTAAAGGTATCTTATTTCGAGTCATATCCTAAGACATCGGCCAGGCAGTCACACATTCCGGGAGTCCTCGTATTCTGACTAGCGGTGTGGAGGAAAATATTTCCAGCCCCCGTAAGTGATCCTTTTCTAGACACCTCAATCTTTCGGACAATCCTCTAATAACTCCCTTGGGTTCTACAGAATTTGTAAAATTGAATAATCATTAAAGATTAATTGAGGAACCTATGCTCTGATACCAATTGTAACGACCCCACCTCCCGGTAACCCCCAATTAAAGGAGACCCGAAGGTGAGAGTCGTTATCCAATTAACAGGATCAAAGGTTTGACAAATAATCAGTAATAATTAATAAACTTTACCAACTAAACTGAAAACAGGTATAAAATAAAACTTTTCTTACCTTGGAGAAACTGCGATTTCTAAACTTCTAACCATGAAGATGTTAATCTAACTAATCCTCATGTGCATGTTATTTCTCATTCACTTCCGCATATGTCACTTTACTATTTGTTCTTTCATTTGTACCTAAAACGCCGACAAACAAAACGTCAGTCAGCCGAAGCTGGTATGTGGGGGAAACAATAATTGTGCAACTATGTTAACAATGTAATCAACCAAATATCATTTAACAACCAAGATTACATTTTAAGCAATACTACTCAATCCTTGCCTATCCCCTTTCTCTGTAACGTCCCTGCAGTGGACATGGATACCACCTCTCTCATAAGGTATATCCTTACCCCCATGGCCCTACCACATAGGTAGCCAATACCTAGGGTTATGGAGTCGCATGGTCCTACCCAAAGGTATACCAATCCCTGACTCATGATGACTTGATGGACCTACCCCATTGGTATCCATTTACTAAGTCATTTAATGACCTGATGGACCTACCCTCATTGGTAACCATTTACTAGGTCAATCTATAAAGCTACAGAGGGGACTAGGATCTGAGCTAGTAGGCATATTTCTTATGTGATAGTCATATTCACATTATACTTTGCATGAATTAAATACATCCAACAGTTTAATTCAAGCCACGATGTAAACATCGATAAAATCCTCAACAAACTAATGCGAGATAATCATAAGCGTAACCACATACCTGATCCAGAGCAACTTGATTGTCCAAGCAATAAGGATAAAGAACACGCAACAAGCAATCAACAATATCCTGAAATTAATGCATGGGATCCAAGTGTTATAGTTAATCCAAAACATTCTAAAGCTAAACTTGGATTCCACCTTAGTCTTTCTAGAGCACTTTAGGGTTTTATAATACTTTTATCACATTTAATGCTCTCTTTGTTCACAAACCCTAATTTCAACATCATAAGCCCAATTAAATTCGATTATTTCTCTTTCACACCAAAACTACCATCTTTATCCTTTTAAGTTATTTCAAGGTCATTAGACTCTTATTTGTCATTAATTCTTCCTTTATGCATTAGAAAACCCTAATTTATATATTAAGGGTACTTATTCACAATTAGGACCCTTTATACTCAAAATAGTTTAGATCCATCTTATTTCGGCTTTTTACATGAATTTGACCAATTAAAACCATTATGGGTCACAGACTAACATTAGGGTTTCATGGCCCATTAAGCTTATTTATGCACATATAACCCTAAACTAACCAAATTAAAGTAATTTTGTAAAACGAGATAGAACTAGGTTTTCAAACCAATTTTAATGTGTTCCTCGTATTTTTCTAAGCAACATTGATATATTATATGTTCCCATATGATCTATAAATCTCTTGTTATAATTATTTCAAGTTTTAATAAAAATGGACCAATGAAACATTGCCACGTCGACATCATATGACTTACTGAATAATTAGCCCAGAAGTTGGCAAAAGGATGATGCAGCCCTCGGATCATGTGCGTACGTGCAGGGGCAAAGGAGTCTTTTGACTCTTTCTTCCCCTACCTTGGCTCCGACGCGATCTCCAGTCTTCGCGTGCGCTGCTCAACGCCGGGACCCATTACCCCGCCTCCCGGTAACCCCCACTTAAGGGAGACCCGAAGGAAAGAGCCGTTAATCAATTAATAGGATCAAAGGTTCGACACATAATCAGTAATAATTAATAAACTTTACCAACTAAATTGAAAACGTGTATAAAATAAAACTTTTCTTACCTTGGAAAAACTGGGATTTCTAAACTTCTATCCATGAAGATGTTAATCTAACTAATCCTCCTGTGCAGGTTATCTCTCATTTAATTCCACATATGTTGCTTTACTGTTTGTTCTTTTCATTTGTACCTAAAACGCCGACAAACAAAATGTCGGTCAACTGAAGCTGGTATGTGGGGGAAACAATAATTGTGCAACTATGTTAACAATGTAATCAACCAAATATCATTTAACATCCAAAATTACGTTTTAAGAAATACTAATCAATCCTTTCTTATCCCCTTTCTCTGTAACGTCCCTGCAGTGGACATGGATACTACCTCTCTCATATGGTAGATCCTTACCCCCATGGACCTACCATACAGGTAGCCAATACCTAGGGTATGGAGTCGCATGGTCCTACCCAAAGGTAGACCAATCCCTGACTCATGATGACTTGATGGACCTACTTCATTGGTAGCCATTTACTAAGTCATTTAATGACCTGATGGACCTACCCTCATTGGTAGCCATTGACTAGGTCAATCTATAAAGCTACAGAGGGGACTAGGATCTGAGCTAGTAGGCATATTTCTTATGTGATAGTCATATTCACATTATACTTTGCATGAATTAAATACATCCAACAGTTTAATTCAAGCCACGATGGAAACATCGATAAATTCCCAGAAAACTAATTCGGGTAGTCATAAGCGTAACCACATACCTGTTAAGCAGATTGAATGCAGAAATAACCAAAACATAGAAATCCCAACCAAGCAACTAATCATGCACATGATCCTGAAATAAATATACCAATTTCCTTTTATCAATATTCATCCAATATCCTCATATTCCTTAGGATTTCTATTCCAATTTTAGGGTTTCTTTGGCAATTAGGGTTTCACTCCATCTTTCATTATTTTAAAACCCTAATTTAACACAATTGAACACAAAACCTAATTATTTCCACATCTAATTATCAATTCTAGATTAAAGGCATAATTAAACATTAATCAAGCTCATTAAGCCTCTTTTTATTAAAACTACTATTTTTATCCTCTTAATCCATGACAATATCTTTATATGTATTTATTTTAATTCATAGTTCATTATGATCCAAAGCTCTATGCCCTGGATACTCCAATTCCAGAGGAACCTGCTCCTATTGCACCAAAGGTAGAAAGGGATGCTTACAAGAAGCACTCTGATGATGCCATTGATGCAAAGTGCTTGATGTTGTGCTCTATGAACCATGAGTTGCAGAGACAACATGAGAACATGGGTGACATTGAGATGATTCAGCATCTCAGGAACATGTATGAAGATCAAGCCCGACAAGAGAGATACGATGTCTCAAGGGCACTGTTCAAGTGCGTCATGACAGAAGGAGATCCAGTTGGTCCTCACACACTCAAGATGATTGGGTATGTGGAGAACCTGACAAGACTGGGATTTCCACTGAGCCAAGAGTTGGCTACCGATGTGATACTGCAATCGTTGCCAGAATCCTACAGTCAGTTTGTGATGAACTACAACATGAACAACTTTGATAGGCCACTGTCAGAGTTGTTGGACATGTTGAGGCAAATATGAAGAAAGACTAACCCTAATATTTGATGAGATCAATGAGAGGTAAGTCTTAAGGGCAAGGGCAAGGGCAATGCAAAGAAGTGTTATGATGCTAGCCAGCAGCCCAAGCCGTCTTCAACCTCAAGGCACATGGGGAAATGGTGTATGAGGGATTTCCCTCTATATCTGGAAGAACAAAAGAAGATGAAGGAGGGGATGGAGATCTCCACCTAAGGTATCATGAAATGAACTGCTTCTTTATCTGAGGTATATGATACCAAGATATGGATATGTCATATATGATATGCAATATCCACAAAGAAGTGATGGCCTTTGTGAAAGGACCAAGAAAGGAGTACCCATCATTGGAGCAAGTGTTTCTACCATATATAGGAGTACTTTTCAGTTTGTTTCATCCTAAAGAGCACAAAATAGAGTTTAGGACTGCTATTTCATATTGTCCAATAGATAGAAACACTTTATTTTTGCATATTGTATGACAATGATGGCAATCAATAAAGAGATGTTTCAATTTCTAAAGATATGATCTTTGTGGCAATGCCTTGTTTATCTTGTGGTATTTGATATGCATAAGATAAAATGATACCTAAAAGTTATAGATAACTCAAACAATCAAATTAGCATCAATCATGAGAAATTCATTTCTAGTGTCCATGTGATGGATAAATCTAGACTCTTTTGGTTAGAGAACCAGTAAGAGACATGAATATCTTGGACATGACTAATCAATCTTCACTAATGGTAGTGGGAGAATGATTATCCTATTAGGTATGATACATGTGATGTATTTACATACCTATTGGAACAAATGCTAATACTTCAAATGGTGTTTAGAGAAATACCAATATGAATATCTTGAAGTGTTCAAAAATATCATAAATGAAGTACAAATTAGGTAAAGTGTTAATTCTTGATGAGATCAATGAATGAAATACTTGGACCAAATGTTTGAGATCCTTATGAGTGATTATGATAGTATACCATAGTGAACTCATGATTAAGGCATGGTGATGTCTAAATCAAGAAGGAGTCATACTCTAAGGAGTTAGAGGATGATTATCAAATAACTAAATTCTTATTAAATAAAGAATACACTTCGCTAATAAAGGACATTAAGAATCACAAGGAGTTGTGAGTTCTTATATCCTTGACGGATACACCTCGTTTATCTATGTGATGAGTTGTTCATGTGATGAGTCAACTATCTAGATGAATATGAGGAACCGAATTTTGAGTTATGGTTTATGACCATTACATTCTAAATGACATCCATGTGAACCATAAGGTATGACCTTGATGGTAGCACTCATTGGAGGAAATCCATAAGTGCAAATGAGTGTTAAGTGTTAAGACACATGGATAACATTTTGAGAAGGAAGATGCTTGTTGATTGCAACTTAATGACTAAGAAATTTGGCATATGGATACTAAAACCGCATTCCTATGAGGAATAAAACAAGGATGTGTACATGACACAACCTATAAGGTTTATGAATCCACTAATGCAAATGAAGTCTATAAGTTACAATTGACTAATCAATGAGATTGATTGAGTACAAGCAACTCAGAATTGGATCCTTACTTTGATGATATAGTCAAAGGGTTTGACTGATATGACAAAGATAAAGAAGGGATCTGTGATTTAGTGGGAGCATGTTCACATTCCACATGTTGATGTGAAATGAAAATGTTCTAGAATGGAAATCCAAAAGTGGAAATTATCTTTAAGGCAGATAGAGATGTTTCCTATGTGATAGGAATAGAGATCTATAGAGATAGTTCTCGAAAACCTTTTGACCTGAAAAGAGAAAGCATACATTGGCAATCTGTACTAAAGGGTTCAGTATGCACAAATTCAGTGGGAGAAAACGTGTCCATGTTACATGGAGTTAGTATCCCAAGGCCAAGTGTCCAATTCTTATGAGGAATGGGAACACTAAGAATAGATGTGGATCTATCATGTATGTAATCATCCCATTATCTTGCATGACAAGAACAAAATGCATTCATCATCTTGTATGTAGGACATGGAAATATGATGTGCTCATCCTGATAACTCGTATGTGGGACATGACGAGTGGATGTTTGTCTACTTCTAGTAAGGGTTACTGGAATACCATGAGAACTTGATAAGTACTTGGGAAGTACTAGTTCTATGGAGATAAGGAAGAATTCAATGTAAAGAGTTACATTGATGCGAACTTCTAAAAGGACAGAAAATTAATCGCAATATATATATAGGATATATAAAAGTGAAAGTTTGTTGATAATTGGAAGTGTTCCAATAAAACCATTTAAAAGGAAATGCCAAGTATCTATGCGTTAGAGAACAACAGTGGATACTATATGGATCTGGAAGTTCATGAGATGGACTTATAGATATTCCGCTCATTGATGACATGTATGGAATCCTTGATCATGCAATGTGGCTAAAGGTTAGCAAAGGAATACTAGATCGCATATTATGGCAACTCCATCTCATACGTGTGATGTACAACAAAGAGATGAGAAACATGCAATTTATACTGACTTTGGAAAAGTGTTGCCATTATTCACTATGATCGCACTAGAGCAGAGTAACATGTGGGACATGTTTGAAGATCACTATGAATATGATTCAAGGGTGATTGTCTCGTAGTGCAAGTGGGAGTCTGTTGGTATGTATGCCTTGAGAGCCAACCATGGGATGATTGATGGGATACATTAAGATTGATTTGATAAACATCAAAGGCAAGCTTCCAATTCTTTCTGGTTCAGTCATATGAGATAGTGATAGAACATATTGAATGTCTAGAGAATGACAGTACTCAATGACATATGCTTTCAGGTTGAGGACCTAAACGATGAGATCATACGGATGCTAAGAGTTTGTACATTCTTGTTATGTCCCTAGTCAGATGTCATTATGGAAGGTAGATAGACAACAATGATACACAAGACTAGATTGTGGTGTTGGTTGATGACAGAATCTCATTAGTCATGATATAGAGATATCAAACCAAACACATAGGTACTTGTTAGAGAACAAGTGTACCAGACAGACCCACCGTGAGTTTGACACATGGAACCATGACATGGTAGTCACAGTCAGTACTCACAATGATGGTGGTGAGTGTGATTCTTTGACCTGAAATCACTACACTCAACACATGTCGTTGGGCACACTTTGACATCATCAAACGCAGTCCTGAAACATGGGTTGATATAAAGGTGATGATTGGGTGGCTTTGACACATGGGGCTTTTGAGGGGTGAGTGATAGATATGATATTTGTCCCTCCTGAGGGAGTTTGATATCCATGGCCACTTGATGAGTAGGATTGAGAAAGGCATGCACGCATGTGTGAATCAATATGTGATATTGATGTCATACATATCTCTTCCAATCTACTTTGAGATCAAGAAAGTGAATGAAAGTTGACATGATGACTGTTCCATGCCTCGAGTTCATTCGGGATATCAGTGATAAAGGAATTATACATTCACTGTAACACCATTCACGAATTGTAGGATTGAAAGTTGTTCTCCAACTTTCTATTTCACTTGGGTAGCACTGATGTGTGACTAGGCACCGCTCTTTGCTTGTGAATTCATAAGTGTTATGGACTTTCACTGCCAACGTGAAATGGACCTGTAGGGTCAAACACATAGGATTTAACCTGGAAGAGGAGTTTTGTACACAAACAATGTTTAGATTGATTACTAAAGGAATTTAGTAGTTCAATTAAACACTCAATTAATTTATAGCTCAATGTCATACTGTTCAAGGTGTTGGACACATTGATTGGAGTATCAGATTGATTGAAACTGCAATTGACTGATTCTGCACAATCTGCACTCCCAACCGATCGACTCATGTGATGAACCGATCAGCTGAGCTTGGTGAACCGATCGGCTCAGGTGGTGAGTCGATCGGCTCATGGACAGGATGAAATGATTGCTTCATGTTTTGAAACGATCGGTTCAATTGATGCAACCGAGCAAGTTGGGAAAGTAGGATTGGTGAGAAATTTTTTTTCGTTTCACTTGCCCAATTTGATTGGAACAAGGATTGGTATTAGATACCAATTAGAAACAAAAGATGAAAAGTCAATCGGGAACTGACCAGGACCACGAATCGACCAGTTCAGAAGTGAACCGACCGTTTCATGGGTCCCAACCGATCTGTTGAGGTGTCAACCGATCGACTCAGGTCCCCAAATGATCGTTTTAGAAATGAAACGATCGGTTCAGGTTGTGCAGTTGGTTGTTTTTGTGGAAAATCTCGAACCCTTCTACTCCTGCTTTAGTCCCGCATTGCCCAGGATAGAGAACCCTGTCCCATGACCCTCCTATATATATAGGGGTATTGGGGGCTTCTCGAAGAACAACTCAATGCAACCAGTTGCTCTGTAAAGTTGTCGTTCTCTTTGGTTTTCGTAAGCGAGAGAGCCCGAGCAAGTGATACCCGATAGGGAGGCACAACAAGGGAAAGACAACTACAGAAAGCGACTGGTGGAAGGAGAGTGTGTCAGTGACTAGTACGCTGATAGGAGGGTGCTACTCCTTCCAATTCCTTGTGGGACAAGGAGATTGGAGTTCCAGGTGGTCTGTGCGGACTACTTCAGAGGAGGGAGATTTCTGTCGCTCGGAGGACAGCTGTCAATCTCGACAGTCCCGGTGAGACCAGGAGTCGTCAGTCCCAGTGCGACCAGGAGCTGCACAGACACCGTCCAAGACCAGAGGTGAAGACCGCGCAATCCGCGAGCTATTGTCACCGAGAAAGCCTCGGGACAAGGTATGATTCCACAAACCATCCTTTCCTATTGTATAGACGTTGACGCGTTTCCTTGTTCTGGGTTTGGGGAGGAGAATTTGTTTTTGTTTCTACTGCCTTCTCTGATTCCCTTAAAACCCAACATAGGGTTTTCCCTTTTTATTTCAATTAGGGTTAATCATCCCCTTAGCTCAATTAGAATCAATGACTTATCATCTCATTGTCCAAGATTAGGGTTTCATGCTATATAGTATATCCCAGAGTTAGGGTTTCACATGTACCTTCACCTTAATTAGAAATTAGGGTTTACTATTCACATCACATCACCCTAGATTAGGGTTTACTATTCACATCACATCACCCTAGATTAGGGTTTACTATTCACATCACATCACCCTAGATTAGGGATTCTCATATCATTACCATGAATTAAGATCATACCATCATCATGTATTAGGATTTCCCTATCAATGCCCTCAATTAGGTTTATGATTCATTAACCTTCATTATTATGGTTTCTTGATCTACCTATCAAGGATCATACCCTAATTACACATTCATTCATATTGAAAGTGTTAAGACTTAGCCATTATATGGTTATCATTCATGTAGGAAGTCTTCTCTCTCATCTTCTATAAGATGATGTTTCACTTCAGCCTTGGTTAGGCTAAGTCAACTCATCTTGAAAGAAGAATTGACACCATGAGTTATATCATTATCACCATGATCATTAAAGCTTAATTATTTAAAGGGTACTAATCACCTCATCTTATTAAGGGTACCATTATTATAATTACCCCTCGGTCTACATCATATAATTGTTCAATTAAACAATTGGCCTTTAACCACTTCAAGTGTTCATACGATTTAGTTGATCAACTTCCAAACGATCTTGGTCTCTTAGACCCCAAACGGTCTTGAACAATTAGACCTCAAACGGTCTTGCTTGAAATACCACCAAATAGTTTAAGACCGTTTAGACCTTCAAACGGTATTGAACATACCACTGAAACCGTTTAGTAAAGTTGAGGTTGAAACCGTTTGCTAAAGTGAAATTTTGAAACTGTATGAGACTCAACCGGTTTGGGATCGTTTGGTCCCAAACGGTCTTGAGACCATTTGGACTCAAACGGTCTTGAGACCGTTTGGTCCAAACCTCCTCAAAACTGATTGGACCAAAGATGGTCTCAACCAATCAAATTGATTTAGGGTTTCCAATGTTGATCCCCTGATCGATTGAATTCATATAATCATCCATGAATTGGACCTATAACCATACTTCAATTGAGCTTAATAGGCCATCCTTCAACTGATTTAACCCCCAATTGATCATCAATTAGGGTTTAGAATCAATTGGATTAGGGTTTGGAATCGATGATCCGTCGATGTTAATCATTGTGAAACTAGTTACTTTGAAACCATTGGACCACCATTTTTTTTTAACATAACCTGACCTCAAACGGTCTTGATGTCATTTGGATGACCACCAAACAGTCTTGAGACCATTTTCCCATCTCAACATCCAAATCCATGACATCCAATTAGGGTTTGGATCATAGGATTGATCACCAATTCAGCATTTGATTGCAAATCAACTTGGAATCTTTAGATCTTCAAACACCTAACCATACTCAACCCTAGATTTCCAAACGGTCTTGGGTGACCCTCAAACGGTCTTGAGACCGTTTGGGTGATCCCCAAATAGTTTTGAAACCGTTTGGGTCAATCAACCCAAGTTTCCAAATTAATCAATTAAGAAAATCAACACTTACCCGATTAGGGTTTGGTCATTGAAGGGCCTTCAACTAATGAACCAATTGAAACTAATAAATTATAATTAATGAATAATTAACCATCAACCTTGTCAAAATTTTCTTAAATGGTCAACCATGGTCATCGCCCCCAAATGGTTTGAAACCGTTTACTTTCAAACTGTTTGATGAAACTATTTCCTCTCAAATGGTTTGAAACCGTTTGCCCCCAAACAGTTTGGGAAACCGTTTGAGAAACTTATGGAAACTGTTTGGCCTAAAAATTCATTGGGAAAAGTGTCAAGATGATTTCATAATCATCTTCCTTCATGCATCCAAGAATAGCAGCCATTTTTCATTGGAATTTCAGCAATGAATCACAAGAGTTCCAAATAGAAGAAAATAACCAACAAATCGTGGAGAATTGAATGCAATACTAATGTTTAAGGGTTAAAGTTATAAAACCCGCCTTTGAATCTGATCTCCAAGATCCAAGATCCACGGCTCTAATGGTGGATGAAGTTCTAGCAACTACCCAAGGTCCGTTCTTGAGCTATTGGATGAACAAGTTGGCTAGGATTGGAAATCAAGTGAAGAAAGCCAATAATCAAGCATTGATTTAGGTTTTCACCATGAATCCAAGGTGGAATATGATCAAAAGCTTACCAACAGGTTAGAGTCGTCCTTCTCCTGCTCCTAAGCTCTCCTGTGGTCAGCCAATGCAAATGAGAAGAGAAAATCCAAGAAAGTCCCTTATGTAGGTAGGAAAAATGATATGTATAAGGGATTTTAAGGAAAGAGAAAAAGAAATTATTTTCTTTAAATTCCGAAATTATTTCCACCACTTCCCCCTCCATTCCTTGGCAACGAAGCCACCTTCATATCCTTGCAAAACCTCTCCATTATCCAATAATTCATGAAAAAGGAATTAAGCACCTTAGTGAATTTTATACTATTATCCAACTTTTAGTGGATAATATTTTTTATTATGATAATGTGAGTGGGCTTCCACTCAACCAAGATCTTTTTGTTTCATATCAAGGAAAAATCTCGTCCAACACTTTTCAATTTCATCCCTCAACTTTTGGTTGAAGGGCTCCTCAATTAATTGATTTCTTTTTGTATTAAATTAAATTAAAGTTCCATTTATGCTTAAACCTTGATTATTTTAATGTCAAGATTCTCTCTCCTCCAAGATAATTAAAATGAGGTGCCCCTCTCATTTTCTTTGCTCTACATGATACCAAGAAACATGAGGGACCCTCTAGAGGTGATATTTTTCATATAGAAACCTAGATTTTGGGTAAATTGCACATTACACCAAAACTAGGTTTTAATGCACAAGGATTGCTCTACAAGCTTTATCTTGGTGCCCAAGCTTGTGGAAACCATACCACTACATCATATTAATTATTATGATGTCTCAACATCAGAGGAACATTTATCAAGTGCAATTTGCAAGTTAACCCCTCAACTTGGGTAATTTGCACTTTAGTCCAAAATTAACAAAACAATGTTTCAACATTATTCAAAAAGGACAGAAATTGAAATATAAGTTCCTCATGAGCCTTGATTACTTTTCAAAATATAAGAGCAAGCATCTAATCAACTGTATTAAGCCAAAACATCTAGGGTTAAAACATAACCCAGGTCAGGGATGTTACAAATTATCCACCCCTTATAAGGATTTCGTCCCCGAAATCATTAACAAAACATTAAGAGAAAAGAGTATGGTATTTCCTCCTCATTTCTTCCTCTAGTTTCCATGTATCTTCTTCAACACCATGATGATTCTAGAGGACTTTTACAAGACTAATGTCTTTCTTTTTCAACTTCTTGATCCTTCTATCAAGAATCAACATAGGTCCTTCAACATAGGATATATCATCGTTTAACTCTACTTCCATAGGCTGCAGAACTGATTCTGTGTCAGGATGAAATTTCCTTAGCATTGAAATGTGGAACACTGGGTGTAGCTTTTGCAGCTCAGGTGGTAACTCCAGCTTATAAGCTACCTTTCCAATCCGTTCAATGATTGGATAAGGCCCCATAAATCTTGGAGCTAACATTCCTTTTCTTCTAAACCTAAGAACTCCCTTCCAAGGTGAGATCTTGATGTACACTCTGTCTCCAACCTGGAATTCTAAAGGTCTATGACGCTTATCAGTGTAAGATTTCTGCCTATCCTGTGCAGTCTTTAATTGTTGTTGTATTATTTTAATCTTCTCGGTGGTCTGCTGCACAAGATCAGGACCCAAAAGTTGAAATTCACCAGTTTCATACCAACATAGGGGAGATCTACAACGTCTACCATACAAAGCTTCATTAGGTGCCATGTCAATACTGTGTTGATAGCTATTGTTGTAGGCAAATTCCATCAATCTTAGATGCAGATCCCAACTTCCTGTAAACTGGAGGACACATGCCCTAACCAAGTCCTCCAAGGTCTGTATAGTCCTTTCTGATTGTCCATCAGTATGAGGATGAAAGGCTGTACTAAACCTTAAATGTGTGCCTAAGGCTTTATGAAGTCGTTCCCAAAAATGACTCGTAAACTGGGGACCTCTGTCAGAAACAATGGTAACTGGGACCCCATGCAACCGCACTATCTCATCTACATATAACTGTGCCAGTCTCTCTGCAAAATAGGTTGTTTTGACAGGTGAGAAATGTGTTGTCTTTGTCAACCTATTAACTATTACCCAAATGGAATCATGACCTTTGGTTGTTTTGGGCAGACCAACCACGAAGTCCATGGTTTCATGATCCCACTTCCACTGTGGTATGGGAAAAGGTTGTAGTGTTCCTATGGGCTTTTGGTGTTCAACTTTAACTTGCTAACACACCGGACACCGCATAACAAACTTAGCAACATCCTTATTCAAACCAGGCCACCAATACATATCTTTCAAGTTATGATACATCTTGGTGCTTCCTGGATGCATAGCATACATTGAAGAATGAGCTTCTTCCAGGACTAACTTTCTTAAGTTATCAACATTAGGTACTATCATTCTACCATGATAGCAGGCTACCTAATCATCTGATTCATGGAAACTGTCCCATTTCTCACTACCATACTCTGACCTAATCTGCTGAACTACAACATCAACTTGTTGTTCTTCCTTAATCTACTGTCTCAGAGTAGGTTTTATGCACATCTCAGCTAACAACCCTGATAACAATGATACTTTTAATTGTACATTGTCTTGCCTTAAATAGATAAGAATATACCTTCTAGAACACCACAAAATTCAGTTGTGCTTTATCTAGGGCTGGTGTTGCTGATTTTCTACTTAATGCATCAACAACCACATTGGCCTTCCCTGGATGATAATCAATTGTACAGTCGTAGTCCTTGATTAACTCCATCTAGCGGCGTTGCCTCATGTTTAGCTCATGTTGAGAGAAGATATACTTTAGGTTCTTATGGTCTGTGAAAATCTAGAATGCCTCTCCATAGAGATAATATCTCCAGATCTTCAAAGCATGGACTACTGCAGCTAGTTCTAGATCATGTGTCGGATAATTCTCCTCGTGTTTATTAAGCTGTCAAGAAGCAAAAGAAATCACTTGCTTATCCTGCATTAACACACATCCCAGTCCATTCTTAGAGGCATCACAGAAAACTATATACCCCTTCCCTTGCTCAGGTAGCACTAGCACTGGTGCACTTGTCAACCTTTCCTTCAGCAACTAGAATGATTGTTGACACTTCTCATTCCAGACAAAAGGAACATCCTTTCTAGTCAACTTGGTTAAGGGTAAGGCTATAGAACTAAAGTTCTTAATGAACCTTCTATAATAGCCTGCCAACCCTAAGAAACTGCGAATTTATGTTGGTGTCTTCGGCTGTTCCCATTGCAAGACAGATTCTACCTTTTTAGGGTCAACACGAATACCTGAAGAAGATATTACATGTCTAAGAAAAGAAACTTCTGGTAACCAGAAATCACACTTGCTAAACTTAGCATACAACTTATGCTTTCTTAGCAAAGTTAGAGCCTGACGAAGATGCTGCTCATGTTGTTGATCATCTCTACTGTAGATCAGGATGTAATCTATGAAGACAACTACACACTGATCAAGAAAGGGTCGAAAGATTCTATTCATGAGTTCCATAAATGTAGCTGGTGGATTACTTAGTCCAAACGACATAACTGTGAACTCATAGTGACCATACCTTGTCCTAAAGGCAGACTTAGGTATGTCACCCTCCTTAATGCGCAACTGATGATATCCTAATCTCAAATCTATCTTTGAGAAGACAGTTGCACCACGCAACTGATCAAAGAGATCATCAATCATTGGCAAATGATACTTATTCTTTATAGTTACTTTATTTAGCTGTTTGTAATCAATGCACAACCGCATCGATCCATCATTCTTCTTAACAAAGAGGACTAGAGCACCCCAAGGTGAAGTTCTTGGTCAGATGAAACCCTTCTCATGCAATTCTTATAGCTATTTCTTGAGTTCTTCCATTTCAGCAGGCACCATCCAATATGGTTTTTGTGCTATTGGTTGCGCGCCTGGGATTAGATTAATCTCAAAATCAATCTCTCAGGGGGGGGGGGGGTACACCTGGAAGTTCTTCAAGAAATACATCTTCAAATTCCTTGACTATCGGAACTTCAAAAAGATTAGAACTCTCCATGGTGGTATCTACCACATGGGCCAAGAATGCAAAACATCCTTGCCTCATCAGCTTCTTAGCTACCATAGCTGACACAAGACAAGTTGGAAGAATCTTTCTATCTCTTTGAAAGATCCATGTGTCACTTTCATCTGTGAACACAGCTTACTTGGACTCACAATCCAAGACAACCTTATACTTTCTAAGGTATCTATCCCCAGGATTATATCGAACCCGTGCATCTCAAGTGGTATAAGATCCACTTGAATGCGATGTTTAGAAAAGAAGAGAATGCAGGAAGAACACACCTCCCGCAACACAACAGATCCCATCAAAGGAGTTTCCAACTTCAAGCTCTCTGCCCTATGATCAACTGTCATATTGCAGTCAAGAATCACTCTTTGAGTGATAAAGGAATGTGTAGCAGCCAGATCAATTAAAACAGATACGACGCAGGATGTAGACATATCAGAACAAAAGAGTTCCATCTGACCTGTCATAACCTGAGGGTTGATCACTGCATCAGGTGGATTAATCACATAGAATCTCGCCGTCGCCTATGGTTGATTTGGTGCTCGATGACTGGGTGCCGATGATCCAGCTTGGGATGCTTTTCCACATCCTCTAGCACCACCTGAAAATTGTCTCCTTTGAGAACCTTGCTGACTCTATCTCTGAGGTTGAGTCACACTTGCCTCTCTGGCTCTACAATCCTTCATGAGGTGCCCCATTTTTCCACATATGAAACAACTTCTGATCCCTGGCTGTGGTCGGGAGGGTCCTGTAACAGACACAGATGCTGAGTTGTGGGCTCCTTCTAGTGGCAAACTTCGTCCTCTACCCCTATTTGACATCCACTACATCTGGGTATTGAATCTAGGTGGTGCCATTAGTGCCGAAAACCTCAGTTTCTTAAAACTTTTGCATGAGGATCCTTGGAACTGGGGTTACACCTTCTTGTTCTTGGTCTGTCGCTTCTCATTCACAGACCTCTCTATCCTTCTGACATACCCCAAAAAAGTAGCAAATCTCTCCCTGTTCTCCAGAGAAGACACATGGGTGGTCAACTCATCGTTTAACCCCTTCTCAAAACGCCGAATCCTCTCTTCATCTGTGGTTACCATATGCAGACAGAACCGCAAAAGCTCCATGACCTTAGCCTCATACTCGCTAATGTTCATTGGTCCTTGTCTTAATCTCTCAAACTGAGAGATCTTCTCATCCAGGAATGTCTTAGGAAAGTATCCGTTGATGAATTCTCGTCAAAATACTTCCCATTCGATCTCCACACTGGGCCTTTTGTCGTCCTCGATGGTCCACCAGTGACTAGCACTCCCTTTGAGAAGGTACACTGCATGTCTAACCTTCTCAGCTTCTGGGATGTTCAGGATTCTAAAGGCCTTCTCTAGTTCAATTAGCCACATTTCAGCATCGGCTGGGTCAGCTATCCCAGCATATTCTGTGGCTCCAACCCGGCGTAGTCGTTCAAACATCTTGCCGGCTTTCTATCTTTCATCATGGGTAGGTGTCGTAGGTGCATGTATGGGCATTCTATCAGTCATATGTCTCATGGTAGTTATAAACTTCCCAAACATGGCTTGGAAGGCTGGGTTCCCCATGTCAGCTTGATTGAACTGGGGTGGTTCAGGTACAACTCCTCCCTTCCTTGGTCTCTTGCACTTCCTCCGGGTGCAACAACACTACTTTCAGCAACATGTTCATCATGTGATTCAGACATCTTTAGTTCTTCTTCTCCTATATGAGCAGAAGACACTATCAGATAGACTGGAAAACACTAGAACAAACTCAACAACCTTAGTCCTATGTCTCTATAGACTCAGCGAACCTAGAGCTCTGATACCACTAAATTGTGGCGAACGACTCGCAAAAAAAAGATTAACTAATGCAGAATTACTGAAAATCACTAAAAATTAAAACTTTTTGCAAATAGATCCACAAACTGAAAAACTCTTTCATAAAGGATCAAAGTAAGTTATTTACATTCTGATTCATCGGTACATCTCTGTATCATCTCATCTCAAGAGTTACAAACATTGACTGCCCTGTTAAACTATACATAAACAATATACAAAATCTCGAGGCATCAAGCCAAAAATCTCATATCTATATCAAACCATCTACTGACTCCTAGGACCTGAGAGTATAGATATGATACATAGGACTCTCTATTTACAGGACTAGACAAATTGTATCTCCACCTGACAATCACTGATGTCCTTGCTGATGTTGCTGCTGCTATTGTTCACCCTCTAAAGGGTTTCTACCTTTCCCTCAGCGTCTACCTAAAAAGTTGAATTCCATGAGGGTGAGACAATTGAAAAATTGCCCCAGCGAGAGATATAACTCTCTTCCAGAAACATTATTATTGCAGATAATAGAATAACACTAAGCAGTAGAATCAAAATATTCAGTAGCAGGTAAATCATTGATTAAACTATGTAGAGTAGTATTCCCTATGCATATCATTTCAATTATAACTTGATAAAGCAACATGTCATTTATTCAAAAAGGAATATGAAGAACATGTATAGAATTTATCCAACTAGGACATAATAGACAATGTATCATCAATCATTGATTCTCGTAGTTCAACCCTAAGAAAATATGCTACACGGCTGATTACATTTTTCAAACATATTTATGCCCTGAGGAGATGAGGTATACCACTCATACTCCAACCGACCATTGCAAAATCGAAATCAGTACCATACATAGGTCAATAGAAAAGTTGAATTCCCATGACCCCATCCTCCTCCGTCATTGTGAAGAACAACTTATAGGACATCTCGTGTCTCTGCCAAATAGCTTTCCAGGTTATACTGGCAACTTCACTACTAGAGTTACAGTGGCATGCTGTACTCTCTTCACAATCGGGAGATTTCATGTTTATCTCACATCAATTCGGCATTCACATCATCATCGAGAGATTAGTGTTACATCATCCCGGCATATACATATAATGAAGGATTGAGAGATTAAATGTTTATCTCACATCAATTCCTCCATTTGGGCTTAAGGATATTCACACCCATAACCCCCACATACTCAAAAGTATGCCCTCCAGGAGTTCCCTTAGGAAAACCTATTTCACCATCACCAAACTACTGAGGATGATGGTTCTATGGTCAGGGCTCTACATGATATCATTTCACTTGATTATTTAAGTACATTACAACATTCTTTTAGCATCAGGCATGTTTTCAAACATAAACCATTATAACAATTGCTATAAAGAATGAGTACTATTTCTATCAAGTTCATTTCACAGCCTTATTAACATTGGGATCTCAGTCCCTCATCATCTCATCATCATGATTCAAGAATATGGGTGTTCAAACCCTTAGATCATCAAAACACTTGTTACCACTATAATAGGTAACTTAATGCCATCAAGTCATCTGTCAGTGTAAACATGATAATTGCAATGCAAGTATTTCACATTGCTCTTACATCCTAATAATCTCTTTTGTTACCTTTTACTAGGCAACATAGCTTATCATTGATTACAAAGCTCATAAAGTACTTTAAATAAACAAAGCATCATGGCTCATACCTGACTATGTTCATTATCTCATAAAACCTGCATGATTAATACAGATGATAACATATACATCAATTTCATATCAACACATTGCAAAACAATTATAACATCACTATTTATGGGGTTACACCACTATGCCCATGCTAGGGTTAAGGTTTTCCCTTTTTATTTCAATTAGGGTTAATCATCCCCTTATCTCAATTAGAATCAATGACTTATCATCTCATTGTCCAAGATTAGGGTTTCATGCTATATATTATATCCCAGAGTTAGGGTTTCACATGTACCTTCACCTTAATTAAAAATTAGGGTTTACTATTCACATCACATCACCCTAGATTATGGTTTACTATTCACATCACTTCACCCTAGATTAGGTTTACTATTCACATCACAACACCCTAGATTAGGGTTTACTATTCACATCACATCACCCTAGATTAGGGTTTCTCATATCATTACCATAAATTAAGATCATACCATCATCATGTATTAGGATTTCCCCATCAATGCCCTCAATTAGGGTTATGATTCATTAACCTTCATTATTAGGGTTTCTTGATCTCCCTATCAAGTATCATACCCTAATTAAACATTCATTCATATTGAAAGTGTTAAGAATTAGCCATTATATGGTTATCATTCATGTAGGAAGTCTTCTCTCTCATCTTCTATAGGATGATGTTTCACTTCAGCCTTGGTTAGGCTAAGTCAACTCATCTTGAAAGAAGAATTGACACCATGAGTTATATCAAAAGGAAACCCTAATTACAATAGAAACCCTAAAAATGAAATAGTAACCCTAGGGCTCGAATAGGTCTATTAGACTTGGATACCATGATCCATGATAGAAGATATTGGATGTTTGTTTCAGGATCTTATTGAATGCTTGCTTGCCTTGTTGATTGGACTATTCTATTTCAAGTCTGCTTAACAGGTATGTGGTTACGCTTATGAATAACCGCATTAGTTTCCCGCATGTTTGTCGGATGGTTAATCGCATTGATTGCAATTAAACTGGTTGGATGATTCATATTTGCAAATTATAAAGTCACTATGATTATCACATTAATAATAGAATTATGGATTCCCGCACCTACATGCCACCCTGATGGATGATGCCAAAGGTCAGGCCTAGATGGGTAGACCAATGGACACCTTGAGTGGTGACCCTAGGCACCAAGAAGGTGGCCTATGATATTGCATGACTAGTGGGCACCATGAGTGGTGACCCCCAGGCACCAAGCTCGAGATTGAGAAGGTGGCCTTAAGTCATTGGCAAAAGGGCACCCTAAGGTGGGTATGCCAGGGTTAGGGAAAAAGCGGTGGAGAATGTCATATTGAAAAGTGTAAACTGGATTGTTAAATAATTTGCTTGTGATTATTAAATTGTTAGTCATATGTGCAAACTTTTGGTTGACCCCACATACCAGTATATTTCGATATACTGACTGACGTTTTGTTTGTCGGCGTTTTAGGTACAAATGAAAAGAACAAACAGTAAAGTGGCATATGTGGAATTAAATGAGAAGTAACATACACAGGAGGATTAGTTAGAGTAACATCTTCATGGATAGAAGTTTAGAAATCCCAGTTTTTCCAAGGTAAGAAAAGTTTTATTTTATACCAGTTTTCAGTTTAGTTGGTAAAGTTTATTAATTATTACTGATTATTTGTCGAACCTTTGATCCTGTTAACTAGTTAATGGCTCTGACCTTCGGGTCTCCCTTAATTGGGGGTTACTGGGAGGCGGGGTCGTTACAATTGGTATCAGAGCATAGGTTCCTCATTTAATCTTTAATAATTATTAAATTTTACAAATTCCGTAGAACCCAAGGGAGTTATTAGAGGATTACCCAAAAGACAGAGGTGTCTAGAAAAGGATCACGACCGGGGGCTGGCAAGATTTTCCTCCGCACCGCTAGTCGGAATACGAGGACTCCCGGATCCGTGTGACGGCCTGGCCAAAGTCTTAGGGTATGAATCGAAATAAGATATCTTTAGGACTCTCTCATCTTGTTCATCCCTTCTCAACTCAAATTCTATTAAGGACCTTAAGGATTAGGGTTTTCTCTCTTTCCCTCACCCTCTTGAGGTATGGGTAAGGTTGATAAGGATTAAGGGATCCTCTATCTCATTAATAAAAAGCATGTAAATAAGATGTCATGGACATAAGCTTAATAGAGTAAGCGTAAAGGAATAGATACATGCTTAGGTCGTATGACATGAGTTGTCATTACCCTCAAGAGAGATCTGAGGATAGACCTCCTTGGTAGGAGGATAAGTAGAGAGAAAGTTAAGTCTTGGAGGTAGAGACCTCCATTAGAAGTAGAGACCTAGCACATCCTTTGAGGATGATGGTAACCCTAACCCTAAGTGAAGGTTAGAGAGAGAGATGGCATGATGAGTTAGATGTCATGATTGACCGAGTGTTTGGTTGGACATGCTTTGGGATCGTCATACGGGCCATGAGAGGTTGGATTACCTAGTACCTTTGGCGACCCAACCCTAGAGAGGGCCATGCATGTTAGAATGAAGGATAACTCCTTCATCGATGAGGTTAGAGGAGAACCTATAGTTACCCTATAGGCAGAGGCGGGTAGGGTATAGCTTGACAAAACCCTAGTCAAGTGATCATGGTGAGATAAGCATAAGGGGTTATGGATGACCTTGAGTAAACGTAAGTTTGAGTATAGGCTTCACTCAGGTAGGGGCATGCTTATGAGCTTGATCCTTCATAAAGACAGGACCTCTTATAGAGAGGTTGGTTGTAGGATTAGCTCTAGAAAGAGGGAGCAGACCTCGACCAAGAAAGTTGGAAGCCTAAAACCCCGAAACTTGAGGAACAGTGGGGAGTCGAGAATGATGCGACCTAAGTGGATGATAATGGTTTCCTCGTGCATGACCCCTGGAGGTTGATGATGTCTTGGTTAAGCTTGAGAGTAACCAAACCCTAGAGGGAGGATGGTGCTTCTGGTACCTAAGGTATAAGTGATTACCTACTAGATGTGATAGAGAGTGCTTTAAACCCTGAGGAGGTTAAGGCACCAGTTGTGAGGCTTAATACCTAGAAGTTGTCCAGGAATAGGAATCAACCCTGCAGTGTTGCTTGAGTAGAAAGACCATGGGAGTACATGACATATCTTGGACATGCTGGATTCCTGGTTAAGAAAATGAGCATGCAGTTGGATACCCGGAGGTGAACCTAGGTTTCCTAGGTCTAAGAGGGGAAGCGGTGTACCCAATGCTCATGTTGAGATTTGAGTCTCTATAGTTTCGAGCATGGTACTCTTAATGTGTAGAAGTAAAGGAAAACCCCTTCAGGTAAGGGTATGTTTGATGAACCCCTCACGGATAAGTTGATATGATGATGAGGAAAGAGAACGAGTGTGACTTAGCATGGTTTGTAGGTATGCTTGTGCCTTAGTAGTTGTTGGTTTAAACATGCTCATATGGAGGTAAACCCTAAGGATGGTTGTGACCTTGCTGTCACGGGTTGTAGTTTCCTCCCATCCTGGGAGAGGACCCTTTGGTAGGGTGTGTACCAGTTCTGTCGGTTTTGAGGTGACCTAAAGAGGTCTCATAGGATCTTGAGAAGCTAAGTGAAGAGTACATGGTATGAAAATGAACCTATAGGCCCATAGATAACCATCTCTAAGTGCGTGGACGTGTTACCATGGGGGTAACCAGTATGGGGCCTGACCAAGGTAGGCAGGTTGCCATGACCCCTATGAAGGGAAGAAAGTCAGTCACGAATGCAGAAAGAGATGATGAAGGCTTGGGTAAGGTTCTAAGTCAGACCTGTGCTATAAAAAAATCCCAAGTCTATCCTAGGGTCAGGTAGGGATAAGACCGATGAAAGAAGGAGTTGCCTAATTCCCTAGTTGCACATGACCATAGGGTCGGGAGGTAACAGCTATCATTGTCTGAGGGCCATGGGTTAGGAGATTGATCACCTTCATTAACTCATGGGACCTAAAGGGCAGATGAGTAGGGCACTCTCTAGATGCATAAAGGAAGAAGGATGACCCCAAAAGTGTCGGCACCCTATAGACCTAGAGGATATGACCAAGGATTGTGTGTAAACTCAAGTAGGTTCGAGGCCAGTTTTCCATAGAAGTAACTTTAATATAATGATGATTGTGATATAGAGACATGAGTTGCACGTTTCAACTAAGATTTGAAGGTGTACTGGCGAGGTGGGCTGTACCATCCCTACTCTTGGAATGGGAAGAACTCTGTATTTGGACGGCCGCCAAATGCTTATTTCTTCTTGTTATGAGAGTGAGAGATAGGACAGTATGCATGCCACACACCAAGGACAAAGATGTTGTAAGTTGGAACGTTGCTATAAGGAACAAGGATAGAGATGATACCATAACTTTGTGGAAGGAATGATACATGGATGGTGTACAAACACTAAGAGTATAAGGATATCATCTTGTGAGGATGTTTTGTCATGAACTATGTGGAATGTGCGAATTTACCAAGGTTGAGTTTGATCACCATGAGGATGAGCTCAGAATTTCTTAATGAAGTCAAACTTAAGGTTTGAGGTAAGGCGATAAGTGGAATACATGGAAGTGTATATTGTCACATTACCTAACACCTAAGGAGGTAAAGTGGTAATAAATACTCTGGTTGAGATAAACTGTCTAGTTTAGCTAGAGGCTAGATGAGGTTGAGGTTGTTCAACTAACCCTATGTTTGGAAAGAAGATGAGTTTTGGCTAACATACAGATAAAATGAGATATGTGGAACAAGTTAATGGTCATTTGGTTAGCCAGTTTAGTCCTTGCTGTAGTAAACGGATGGTAATAAAACCTCAGATACACTTCTTTGGATAGGGAGGTAATAAAACCCTGATGAAAATAGTTTAGGGTTTCTGAGGTATCGATCTAGAGGAATCATGACTTACAGAAGATCATGGTTTTAAGATCATGATACACCTTGATACTACAAAGATAGTAAGTGATGGTAGCATTCTGGATGCTTAAAACAAAATTGCATGTAGCATGTGGCCATGCAAGCCAGGAGGTGAAGGACGAACACCATTAACCCAGTGCATGGATGTAAAGTATAAAGAGTTCCCGAGAAGGAATGAGAGTTCATCATTATGGATGTTGTGAGTCTCTCCTAGACCAAAAAGGTTAAGATACAATATGGGTTATGGTAGATCGCCTTACCTAGATGACATGAGAAAGGAAGAGTTTTGTCAAGGGACAGATCTGGTGGAACTACATATGAAAGAGTTGGTTCAACTACACCATGATGTGAATTCAAAAGTTCTTGATGTGACCTACAAGTTCACTTCCATGAGGTGGAAGTATATACATGAAGAGCTCAGTGTTTGTACAGTTTATCACCCCATACTAATGGACAGTATGATCCGGACTAGTGGGTCTGATGAGAGCATGTGTGCTCATTTAGGGTGATACATAGAGACAGTTCCTAAGATGTGATGTTAACCACCATGGCCTTTATCGGGATGCAAGATGTTCCATAAGGAGGTAGTGTCGGTCACCACTTCATTATGAAGATGTTGGTGAAGGAGGCCTCGCGAAGGTCATAAAAGAACCCCAGGTGTGTGCAGATGACGTCGCTTTGATCGTGCAATGGCTGAGAGAAAGCCCAGTGGTGACATGAGTCACGAGCTGATACAAAGCAGACTGACATGCAGTTCACTGTGGAGGAATAATGTGAAAATCCGACCCCTCTAAGCTACAGCTAAGAGAGCTGAATCCTCGATATAGGGATCCATTTGAGATGGATTGGTGGAGATGGTTGTGTAGTCTTACCCCTCAGGATAACATGATGTATAATGTGTTACATGAGTCCAATCTAGAGCACTATGTGAGGTACCCAAGCCATGTGTTGAGCCTTGAACCTATTCAGCTTTTGAAAGGCTGAAATGTCCCGAGTCACCTATGAGGGTACGATATACCAAGGTAAGAAAGAACTCAGATGGAAGAATATGAGATGATGAAGGTTCTTGGAAAGCACCATGGATAGGGTAAAGCCACACTGTAGCCATGATGGACATAAGAATGGATTATCCTGTTTGTTTGTTTGCATGCTGGAATTTTGAGGACAAAATTCTTATAAGAAGGGAAGGATGTTACAACCCCAAATTTTGGGTTCATTTGTTGAGAAATTTAATTTCTCATAATAAAGATAAATGAACAAATAATGGATGAATGCATGGATTTCATTTACAATAGCCTTGTTGTTTGATTTGTGGGCTTTATTGGCTATTGGGCCTAATAACAAGGATATTCGATTTATTGATGAATAAATGAGAATTTGAGATAAGAAAGGTGTGGAAACCTCTAGAAGGAAAAATCCAAAGAGGATTTCGTGCCTCTTAGATTCCTTGGGTTCCAAGGAGCCCAAAGTTGCAAAGAATAGGCAATAAGAAAAGAAAATAACAATTAAGTATTTTCTTGTTAATAAAGAAAGTGAAAATAATGAAAATATGGGAAATAAGTGATGAGGAGATATAATTGAATTATCTTTAGTGGGATTTCGTATCCCAAGGATTACTAATGATAAAAGGAATACCAATGAGGAAAATAAAAGGGAAATAACAGAGAGATCCTCAAAAAGGAATTATATTAAAAAGAAATAGGCAAGATAATGAGAATAATGCATATTGATGCATTTAAAGATGATGAGTATTCCTTAGAGGGGAATTTCGAATTCTTAAAGTTTCTTGGGTGCCAAGGAGCCCCAATAAATGAGAAGAAAGAGAAAATACCATAAAATAAGAGCATAATGTGATATATTATTGATAAATTTTGTAATATTGAGAAAAGGAAGTATTCTCTATTAAAAGAGAACATGATTTCGTGATAAATAATTAAAAGGCAAGAAGATAAAGGAGAGGATTTTCGAAATCCTATTATCACAAGAAAATGGAATATCAAAGGATAGGAGAGAGAGAGAAAATCTTGCTTATCATAGAAGGAATAGATTTCTAATTGGAAGGGGGGCGTATTCCCTCTTAGACAGGCCTGTTAGGGCGAGGATTCATCCCCTATAAAAGGGATAGACCCTTTGGGACGAGTTCCAGAGAGTTTTCGTATCTCCCACTACTCTTCCTCGTCTTCTTCATGTCTCCTTACGTTCAAAACCCTAGTTGAGGGCGTAGCACTATCCCTGAAGCAACATGGGTGGATTTTGTGGTTTTGATCAAGGAAGGAAACCTGCACGACCTCCAGGGACCGATCGGCTATCGCTCCAACAACCCATACTTCGCACGGTTGCAGCTGCATGGCTGCATGACGGCCACAAGTGGCGGAGGTTGGTAGACCTGATACTACCACTCCACCCACGATCCGAGGGTTCCCTGCGTGCGCCGAGGTAGGGCGGAGCAAGTGCGGGGGTTTGCGGCTGGAACCGGGCTGTAGGAAGGCGAGGAGGAGCCGCCCCATCGCGGCTAGGGCGACAGCAGGCCGGTGGCCCAAGGAAGAAGATGACCAAGGTCATTTGGACGATTATGCCCCTCTGCGGGCTAAAGCACGGGATAACTTAACGAGGGTATCATGGGAATTTCGAAATGTTTCCAAAGAAAGAAGTCGCATAGCATGAGATCGGCCACATGGCGCTTTCTAATTGGCCCAAAGAAGGTAATTTTGCAAAAATCATAACTCTTTAATAGTAGCTCAGATGACAAAAGTTAATACATGAAAGTTGCTCAGAAAATCGAGAGGAATCCAAATAAAATATAGTTGAAGCCTAATTCTGCTTGAAATTCGAAAAGTAGTATAAGTTATTAACTTTAATGTAATGATGATTAAGAAACCCTATTTTGAGATGCTTAAAGTGATTAGTAGGGTTTAATGGATAAGTAAAATTGATATTAGCCTGTTAATGATAAAAAGGAGCATTCTTAATAAAAAGGATGAGTTTTGCACGTTAGTAGCTTAATTGAGAGTTCATGAGCATAAATAAAGCTTTAATGGGGCTTGAAACCCTAATGTTGGAAATTAGGATTACTAATAGCTTTAATTATTCAATTTCATGTATAGAATTGAGTTCTCTGATTATAAGCTATTTCAAGCAATTAAGTTCCTAATTCGTGGATAAATACCCTAAATGTAGTAATTAGGGTTTTCTCATGAATCAAGGTAGAATTAATGATTAATAACGTTAATATGAGTAATAGAGCATAATGAATTACAAAATGATGATAAATAAGCATAATAATCTTGTCATGGATTAAAAGGATAAAAAAATGACAGTTTTAATGTAAGATAAGTTTTGTGGGTTTAATTAATGGACAATGATGCCTTTAATTCGAAAATAAGGTTAAATGTTGTTAAGAGACAACCTTAATATCTTTGTGAATAATTAGGGTTTAAAATAGTGAAAGATGAAAGGAAACCCTAATTACAATAGAAACCCTAAAAATGAAATAGTAACCCTAGGGCTCGAATAGGTCTATTAGACTTGGATACCATGATCCATGATAGAAGATATTGGATGTTTGTTTCAGGATCTTATTGAATGCTTGCTTGCCTTGTTGATTGGACTATTCTATTTCAAGTCTGCTTAACAGGTATGTGGTTACGCTTATGAATAACCGCATTAGTTTCCCGCATGTTTGTCGGATGGTTAATCGCATTGATTGCAATTAAACTGGTTGGATGATTCATATTTGCAAATTATAAAGTCACTATGATTATCACATTAATAATAGAATTATGGATTCCCGCACCTACATGCCACCCTGATGGATGATGCCAAAGGTCAGGCCTAGATGGGTAGACCAATGGACACCTTGAGTGGTGACCCCAGGCACCAAGAAGGTGGCCTATGATATTGCATGACTAGTGGGCACCATGAGTGGTGACCCCCAGGCACCAAGCTCGAGATTGAGAAGGTGGCCTTAAGTCATTGGCAAAAGGGCACCCTAAGGTGGGTATGCCAGGGTTAGGGAAAAAGCGGTGGAGAATGTCATATTGAAAAGTGTAAACTGGATTGTTAAATAATTTGCTTGTGATTATTAAATTGTTAGTCATATGTGCAAACTTTTGGTTGACCCCACATACCAGTATATTTCGATATACTGACTGACGTTTTGTTTGTCGGCGTTTTAGGTACAAATGAAAAGAACAAACAGTAAAGTGGCATATGTGGAATTAAATGAGAAGTAACATACACAGGAGGATTAGTTAGAGTAACATCTTCATGGATAGAAGTTTAGAAATCCCAGTTTTTCCAAGGTAAGAAAAGTTTTATTTTATACCAGTTTTCAGTTTAGTTGGTAAAGTTTATTAATTATTACTGATTATTTGTCGAACCTTTGATCCTGTTAACTAGTTAATGGCTCTGACCTTCGGGTCTCCCTTAATTGGGGGTTACTGGGAGGCGGGGTCGTTACAATCATCATGTATTAGGATTTCCCCATCAATGCCCTCAATTAGGGTTATGATTCATTAACCTTCATTATTAGGGTTTCTTGATCTCCCTATCAAGTATCATACCCTAATTAAACATTCATTCATATTGAAAGTGTTAAGAATTAGCCATTATATGGTTATCATTCATGTAGGAAGTCTTCTCTCTCATCTTCTATAGGATGATGTTTCACTTCAGCCTTGGTTAGGCTAAGTCAACTCATCTTGAAAGAAGAATTGACACCATGAGTTATATCATTACCACCATGATCATTAAAGATTAATTATTTAAAGGGTACTAATCACCTCATCTTATTAAGGGTACCATTATCATAATCACGCCTTGGTCTACATCATATAATTGTTCAATTAAACAATTGGCCTTTAACCACTTCAAGTGTTCATACGATTTAGTTGATTAACTTCCAAACGATCTTGGTCTCTTAGACCCCAAACAGTTTTGACCAATCAGACCTCAAATGGTCTTGCTTGAAATACCACCAAATGGCTTAAGACCGTTTAGACCTTCAAACGATCTTGAACATAGCACTGAAACTGTTTGGTAAAGTTGAGGTTGAAACTATTTGCTAAAGTGAAATTTTGAAACCGCATGAGACTCAACCAGTTTGGGATCGTTTGGTCCCAAATGGTCTTGAGACCGTTTGGTCCCAAATGGTCTTGAGACCGTTTGGTCCCAAATGGTCTTGAGACCATTTGGACTCAAACGGTCTTGAGACCGTTTGGTCCAAACCTCCTCAAAGCCGATTGGACCAAAGATGGTATCAACCAATCAAATTGATTTAGGGTTTCCAATGTTGTTCCCCTGATCGATTGAATTCATATAATCATCCATCAATTGGACCTATCACCATACTTCAATTGAGCTTAATAGGTCATCCTTCAACTGATTTAACCCCCAATTGATCATCAATTAGGGTTTAGAATCAATTGGATTAGGGTTTGGAATCGATGATCCCTCAATGTTAATCGTTGTGAAACTAGTTACTTTGAAACCGTTGGACCACCATCCAAATTGAACATAACCTGACCTCAAACGGTCTTGAGGTCGTTTGGATGACCACCAAACGGTCTTGAGACCATTTCCCCATCTTAATATCCAAATCCATGACATCCAATTAGGGTTTGGATCATAGGATTGATCACCAATTCGACATTTGATTACAAATCAACTTGGTATCTTTAGATCTTCAAACACCTAACCATACTCAACCCTAGATCTCAAAACTGTCTTGGGTGACCCTCAAATGGTCTTGAGACCATTTGGGTGATACCCAAGGTTTTGAAACTATTTGGGTCAATCAACCCAAGTTTCCAAATTAATCAATTAAGAAAATCAACCCTTACTCGATTAGGGTTTGGTGATTGAAGGGCCTTCAACTAATGAACCAATTTAAACTAATCAATTATAATTAATGAATCATTAACAATAAACCTTGTAAACATTTTCCCAAATGGTCAACCATGGTCAACGCCCCCAAACGGTTTGAAACCATTTCCTTTCTAACGGTTTGATGAAACCGTTTCCTCTCAAACAGTTTGAAACCGTTTGCTCCCAAACGGTTTGGGAAACCATTTGAGCAAATTATGGAAACCTTATGGCCTAAAATTTCATTGGGAAAAGTGTCATGATGATTTCATCATCCCCTTCCTTCGTGCATCTAAGAATAGTAGCCGTTTTTCATGGGAAATTCAGCAATGAATCACAAGAGTTCCAAATAGAAGAAAATAACCAACAAATCGTGGAGAATTGAATGCAATACTAATGTTTAAGGGTTAAAGTTATAAAACCGACCTTTGAATCTGATCTCCAAGATCCAAGCTCCATGGATCTAATGGTGTATGAAGTTCTAGCAACTGCCCAAGGTCCGTTCTTGAGCTATTGGATGAACAAGTTGGCTAGGATTGGAAATCGAGTGAAGAAAACCAATAATCAAGCATTGATTTAGGGTTTTCACCATGAATCCAAGGTGGAAGATGATCAAAAGCTTACCAACAGGTTAGAGTCGTCCTTATCCTGCTCTTGAGATCTCCCGTGGTCGACCAAAGAAAATGAGAAAAAAAAATCCAAGAAAGTTCCTTATGTGGGTAGGAAAAATGATATGTATAAGGGATTTTAAGGAAAGAGAAAAAAATATTTTGTTTAAATTCCGAAATTATTTCCACCACTTCCCCCTCCATTCCTTGGCCACGAAGCCACCTTCATATCCTTGCAAAACCTCTCCATTATCCAAGAATTAATGGAAAAGGAATTAAGCACCTTAGTGAATTTTATACTATTATCCAACTTTTAGTGGATAATAATTTTTATTATGATAATGTGAGTGGGCTTCCACTCAACCAAGATCTTTTTGTGTCATAGAAAGGCACAAGATCGTCCAACACTTTTCTATTTCATCCCTCAACTTTTGGTTGAAGGGCTCCTCAATTAATTTATTTCTTTTTGCATTAAATTAAATTAAAGTTGCATTTATGCTTAAACCTTGATTATTTTAATGTCACGATTCTATCTCCTCCAAGATAATTCAAATGAGGCGCCCCTCTCATTTTATTTTCTCTAATTGATACCAAGAAACATGAGGGACCCTCTAGAGGTGATATTTTTCATATAGAACCCTAGATTTGGGTAAATTGCACAATACACCAAAACTAGGTTTTAATGCACAAGGATTGCTCTACAAGCTTTATCTTGGTGCCCAAGCTTGTGGAAACCATACCACTACATCATATTAATTATTATGATGTCTCAACATCATAGGAACATTTTATCAAGTGCAATTTGCAAGTTAACCCCTCAACTTGGGTAATTTGCACTTTAGTCCAAAATTAACAAAACAATGTTTCAACATTATTCAAAAAGGACATAAATTGAAATATAAGTTCCTCATGAGCCTTGATTACTTTTCAAAATATAAGATCAAGCATCTAATCAACTTTATTAAGACAAAACACATAGGGTTAAAACATAACCCAGGTCAGGGATGTTACAAAACCCTAATTGATGGGTTCTTGATTATAAATCCTAGTTCAATTGGGTTCAAAACCCTAATTGAAGGTCCAATTGACGGATGATTCAAAGTTCAATTGATGAGTGAATAAAGGAGGCAATTGATATGCGGTTCATTGATGGAAACCTTGAATCGATTAAAGTGTTGAAGGATCTTTTGGTCCATTCAGTTTTGAGAGTATTTGGACCAAACGGTCTTAAGACCGTTTGTGTCCAAATGGTCTCAAGACCGTTTGGGTCCAAACGGTCTCAAACCGTTTGGAGACCCAAGCCCAATCGGTTTCAATACATTCTTACTTAAACGGTTTCAAGGGTAATGTGCCCAAACAGTTTCAATCCGTTTGATTTTTTTTTTTGAAATACCAAGACCATTTAGGGTCTAAGTAACCAAAACCGTTTGAGGTTCAACATGGTTAATCCTTTTGGATATCTCATGTAATTAAAGATTTAATTGGTCAATTCAATTGGATACCTCATGTAATTGAAGGTTCAATTGATCAAATCTTCTAGACATCCTAGAAGAGGATGAGAGAGAAAGATTCATACATGAAACATAATCGTGTGGAAATCAAGCCTAACACATTCAGAATGAGTGAGGTATACAATTAGGGTGTGATCCTTGAGGAAGAGATCATAAAACCCTAATTGAGTTAATTGAGGAACTCAAACCCAAATTTAGGGCAATTCTGAGTGAAACCCTAATTTAGGAGGATAATGTGATATGAATTTAGGGTAATGACATGAGTAACCCTAATTCAGGGTATTTTAATGATAAACCTTAATTGGGATGAATAGTAAACCCTAATTATGGTTTATTGAATATAAATCCTAATCACCAGGAGGTGGTGCAAGAGACTAGGATAGAGAGGAGCTTGTACCTGAACAACCCCAGTTCAATCAAGCAGGTATGGGGAACCCAACCTTCCAAGCCATGTTTGGACAGTTCATGGCAGCCATGACTCATATGACTGATAGGATGCCACTACCTGCACCTAGGGAACCTACCCACCATGAAGGATAGGGAGTTGGCAAGACCTTTGAAAGGCTTCGCTGGGTGGGAGTGATGCGATGATTTTGAGTCGCATTTATAGACTTGTTTGATATGTGTTTTATGCTTTTATTATTCATTTTTATGGTTAATGTTACATAATTCATCCACTTTGGTCTTTGCTACTATTTTATGTCAAATCCCCTTTATTTCATCGTTTTGAGCATTAATTGTCAAAATATTATTATTTGTGTGAATTTATGTGGTTTCGTTTTTGAATTCCAGGGAAAACAAGTATCTGCTTTCGTCGATACCATCGATGGAAGTCGATACCATCGACCGGACCACAGGTTTCCAGCCGCCAATATCAGCAAAAAGTTGATACTATCGACAGGGATGTCGATGGTATCAAGCTACCATCAGGTTGCTAATGAGGGAGCAGTCGATAGTATCGACACCAAGTCGATACCATCGACGCACGGAGGCTACAGCGATGCAAAATGACAAAACCGTCGCTACAGGTTCGTCGATACCATCAACTCACGTCGATGGTATCGATATTACATCAGGTGCTCAGATGAAAGGAAAGAAGGGTTGGCGGCTCTGGTTAGGCTTTGCCTTGGCATCGAATCGTGACCAGCCACCATTGTACCTTATGGTTTGTTCTTGAGGAGGATCCAACTCTAAGTGCTGCTCGAGTTGAAGGATGACGTGAAGTGCACATTATGACTTTTGCAAGCTTGATTTACGGTTAAAAGATAGAGCATGCAGCTGGACATCAAGAACATAAACCTAGGGTTCCTAGGCCTAAGAGGGGAAGTGGTTTACCTAATGCTCATGACAAGAATTAAGTTTCTATAGTTTCGAGTATGGTACTCCTCATGCATAGAGGAAAAAGGGGAGCCTTTAAGTTTAAGGTATGTTTGGTGAACCCCTCATAACTAGGTTGATGATAAAGAAAGGTATGATCTTGATCCAACGTCGAGGAAAGAGGACTAGTATGACCTAGCATGGTTCGGTAAGTGATCTGCTTGTGCCTTAATGGCTTGCTAGGGTTAAGTAGGCTTGTGTGGATGTAAACCCTAGACCTAAGAGCTTTTGGTGACCTTGATGTCAAGAGATAGTTTTCCTTCCATCCTGGGAAAGGGACCCCTTTGGTAGGGTGTATATCAGTTTTGTTGGTTTAAGGTAACCTAAAGAAGTTTCATAGGATCTTGAGAAGCTAAGTGAAAAGTATATGGTATGAGAATGAACCTGTAGACCCATAGATATCCATCTCTAATAGCATATGAAGGTGTTACCATGGGGGTAACCGGTATGGGGCTTGACCAAGATAGGCAGGTTGCCATGATGCCTATGAAAGAATGAGAGCCAGCCCATGAATACAGAAAGAGAGATGATGAAGACTTGGGTAAGGTTCTAAGTGAACATGTACTGTAATGGAGAATCCAAAGTCTATCCTAGGGTCAGGTAGGGATAAGACCGATGAAAGTAGGAGTTGCCTATTTCCCCAGTTGCACATGACCATAGGGTCGGGAGGTAACAACTATCATTTTCTGAGGGCCATGGGTTAGGAGATTGATCACCTTCATGAACTCATGGGATCCAAAGGGAAGATGAGTAGGGCACTCTCTTGATGCATGAGGGAAGAGGGATGACCCTAAAAGAGTTGGTACCCTATAGACCTAGAGGAGATGACCAAGGATATAAACCTCAGTAGGTTCAAGACTAGTTTGATATCATGATGTTTGTGATGAAGAGACATATGTGGCATGTTGCAACTTAGATGTAAAGTTGTATTGGCTAGGCGGGATGTACCATCTCTACTCTTGGAACAGGAAGAACTCTGTATTTGGACTGCAACCAAATGCTTATTTCCTCTTGTTATGGGAGTGAGAGATAGGACATTACGCATGCCACACACCAAGGATAAGAGATGATGTAGATTGCAACGTTGCCACGAGAAGTGGGAATAGAGAAGATATCTACCCTGGTAAAGTGAATGATACATGGATGGTTTGTAAACACTAAGAGGAATGAGGTAGTCCCCTTATGAGGATGTTTTTTTATCATGAGCTATGTGGAACTTACAAGTTATTCCAGGTTGAGTTTGATCACCATGATGATGGAATCAGAGTGTGTTCTTATGAAGATAAACTTATAGTTTGAGGTGACGTGATAAGTGAAATACATGGAAGTGTTATGTTACCTAATACCTAAGGATGTGAAGTAGTAATGGATGCTCTGGTTGAGATACATCTGACTTGTTGAATAGAAGCTAGAAAAGGTTGTTTGGCTAACCCTAAGTTCGAAAGGGAGATGTGTTTGGATAACACTCAGATATAACAAGATTCGTTATGGTTGTTTGGTTAGCCAGTCTAGTCCTTGTTGCAATGAAAGAATGGTGGTAGAACCTCAGGTGCACTTCTTTGGAAAAGAAGGTGATGAAACCCTGACAAGAGTGGTTTAGGGTTTTGAAGGAATCGATCTTGAAAGAATCATGACATACAAGAAATCATGATACACCATGGGAAATGGCAATAGCACTTTAGATGCTTAAGATGAAGTTGCATGTGGTTTATGACCATGCACGCCAAGGGTAAAGGACGAACCCCAGTAACCCAGTGTATCGATATAGAGGACAAAAGAATCCCTGAGAGGGAATGAATACTCAACACTATGGATGTTGTGATAGATCTTCCCTGGACCGAGGAAGGTCGAGATGCAATATGGGTTATGGTAGATCACCTTACCTAGACGACATAAGAAAGAAAGAGTTCTGTCAAGGGACAGATCTAGTTGAACTACCCATGAGAGAGATGGTTCAACTACACCATAAAGCAAGTTCAAAGGTTCTTGAGTTTGAACTAAAGGTTCCCTTCCAAAAGGTGGAAGTAGGTACATTGAGAACTCTATGTTAGTATAGTTTATCACCCTTAACTATGGTTAGTATGATCCAGACTAAAGGGTCTAATAAGGGCATGTGTGCTCGTTCAGGGTGATATCTAGAGACGGTCCTTGTCCTATGAAAGATGTGACAATGACCACCATAGCCAGTATCCGGTTTTATATGAAGTTCTGTAAGGGAGGTTGTGTCGGTCGCCACATCAGTAAGGTGATTTTGGTGAAAAGGACCACATGATGGATAGAAAGGTACCACATGATGGTTAGTAAAAGGGACCCCAGTGCATGTAGATGAAGTCACTTTGATTGTGCAAGGGCTGAAAGGAGCCTAGAGACGATGAGAGTCGTGAGCAGATGCAAAGTAGACTGACATACAAGTTACTGTGGGAGAAAATGTGACATGAAAATCCGACCCCTCTAAGAGAGCTGAGTTCCCGATACATGGGTCCATTAGAGATGGATGGGTGGAGAAGGTTAGGTTTGACCCTACCCCTCAGGATAAAGTAATGGGAGATGTTTGTTGGGTTTTATAGGAGGCAGAGAAGCAGCGGAAACAAAAAAAATTTTCTCCCCAAACCCGGAACAAAAGGAATCGCGTCAACATCTATATAATAGGAAATAAGGTTTGTGAATCATACCTTGTCCCGAGGCTTGCTCGGCGACAATACCATGTGCCTTGCGCGGTCTTCACCTCTGGTCTTGGACGGTGTCTGTGCAGCTCTTGGTCGCACCGGGACTGAAGACTCCTCCTCCTACCAGACTGTCGGATGACAGTTGTCCTCCTGAGCGGCAGTGACCTCCCGCCTCTGAGGTAGTCCACACAGACCACCCGGAACTCCACTCTCCTTGTCCCACAAGGAAGTGGAAGGAGTCGCACCCTCCTGTTGACGTACTAGTCGTCAACACACTCTCCTGCTGTCGACTGCAACTGCAGTTGTCCTTCCCTTGCTGCACCTCCCTTTGCGGGAAGCACTTGCTCGGGCTCTCTCTCAGTTACCAAAACCAGAGAGAACGACAACTTTGCAGAGCAATCAACATGCACTGAGTTGTATCTTGAGAAGCCCCCAATACCCCTATATATATAGGCGGGTCATGGGACAGGGTTCTCTGTGCCCGGCAATACGGGACTAATGCAGGAGTAGAAGGGTTCGAGAATTTTCCACAAAAGGCAACCGGTTCGCAACTTGAAATGATCGGTTCACAACTGAACCGATCGGTTCGGCCATTGAGCCGATCGGTTGGACCTGAGCCGATCGTTTGGGGCACTCCAACCGATCGGTTGGTGCCCTGAACCGATCGGTTCATAGTCCTAATCCGGCTCAAAAAGACTTTCCTTGTTTCGTTCCCAATTGGTATCGAATACCAATGTTATTCCCAATCGAATTGGGCAATTTGAAACCAAAGGAAAATTCTTGCCGACATGACTTTTCCCAACTGGTCGGTTGCACCAGTTGAGCCGATCGGTTTAACCCTTGAACCGGTCGTTTCAACCTGGGCTTGAGCCGATCGGCCTGGACACTCCAGCCAACCGGTTCAGCAACCTCAGCCGACCGGTTCATCACATGAACCGATCGGTTGGGAGCACAGGTTGGGAAAAATCAGTCAATTGCGATTTCAATCAATCCGATACTCCAATCAATGCGTCCAACACCTTGAACCATACGATATTGAGCCATCGAATGATTGAGTGTTTAATTGAACACTAAACTCCTTTAGTAATCAATCTAAACATTGCTTGTGGACAAAACTCCTCTTCCAGGTTAAATCCTATGTGTGTGACCCTGCAGGTCCATTTCACGTTGGCAGTGAAAGTCCATAACATTTATGACTTCACAAGCAAAGAGCAGTGTCTAGTCACACATCATTGCTACCCAAGTGAAAGTAGAAAGTTGGAGAACAACTTTCATCCTACAATCCGTGAATGGTGTTACAGTGAATGTATAATTCCTTTGTCACTGATATCCAGAATGAACTCGAGGCATGGAACAGTCATCCTGTCAATGTTCATTCATTTCCTTGATCTCAGAGTAGATCGAGTGAGATGTGTATGACATCAATATCACATATTGATTCACACGTGCATGCGCATGCCTTTCTCAATCCTACTCGTCAAGTGGCCAAGGATATCAAACTCCCTTAGGAGGGACAAATCCCATATCTATCACTCACCCCTCAAAAGCCCCATGTGTCAAAGCCACCCAATCATCACCTTTATAACAACCCATGTTTCAGGACTGCGTTTGATGATGTCAAAGTGTACCCAACGACATGTGTTGAGTGTAGTGATTTCAGGTCTAAGAATCACACTCACCACCATCACTGTGAGAGATGACTGTGACTACCATGTCATGGTTCCATGTGTCACTCTCACGGTGGGTCTGTCCGATACCTTGTTCTCTAACAAGTACCTATGTGCTTGGTTTGATATCACCATATCATGACTAATGAGATTCTGTCATCAACCAACACACAATCTAGTATTTAGTGTTATTGATGTCTATGGTTATTTCCACAATAACAACCGACTAGGGACCAAACAAGAAAGAATACTCTTAGCATCCGTATGATCTCATCGTTTAGGTCCTCAACCCAAAAGCATACGTCATTGAGTAAAACAATCTTTAGACATCTATCATGTTACACCATCATCTCAGAAACAGTTTAAACATATAGATTGGAAATTGCCTTTATTATTATTCAAATCATTTAGAAAGTATCCCATTACAATCATCATATGACTTGCTCTATGGGCATACATACCAACATACTCCCACTTGCACTTAGAGCCAGTCACCAAGGAAACGCAATCCTTGTGACCTAGCATGACCATCATGCTTCTGCTGAGAAAGGGCCTTAGTCAGTGGATCAACTATGTTGTCTTCAGTTGGTACTTTGTAAATCTTCACATCTCCTCGCTGTACGATCTCTCGTATGAGATGGAAGCGCCGCAGTATGTGCTTGGATCGCTGATGTGATCTGGGCTCCTTAGCTTGTGCAATAGCTCCATTATTGTCACAATAAAGCTCAATTGCATCACAGCTACTGGGAACTACACCAAGTTCAAAAATGAACTTCCTGATCCACACAACCTCCTTTGCTGCATGTGAAGCAGCAATATACTCGACCTCTGTAGTAGAATCGGCAACTGTTTCTTGCTTGGAACTCTTCCAGCTCACAGCTCCATTATTAAGGCAAAACACAAATCCTGACTGCGATCTGTAATCATCTTTATCGGTTTGGAAGCTTGCATCAGTGTAACCCTTTACAACCAGCTCTTCCTCGCCGCCGTACACAAGAAACTGATCCTTAGTCCTTCACAAGTACTTGAGGATGTTCTTCACAGCTGTCCAGTGAGCATCCATGGGATCTGACTGGTACCTGCTCGTCATGCTGAGAGCATACGAGACATCTGGGCGTGTGCACAACATAGCGTACATGATGGATCCGATGGCTGATGCATATGGGATCCCATTCATACGCTCCCTCTCTTCACAAGATTGGGGACATTGAGCTCTAGAGACGGTAACTCCATGTAGCATAGGGACGTTGCCTCTCTTTGAGTTCTCCATGCTGAACCGCTTCAGCACCTTGTCAATGTACGTGCTCTGACTTAGTTCGAGAAGCCTTCTAGATCTATCTCTATAGATCTTAATTACTAGAATATAGGATGCTTCTCCAAAGTCCTTCATTGAGAAAGTTTTCCCAAGCCAAGTCTTTACCTTCTCTAAGGCTAAGACATCATTCCCCATCAAAAGTATGTCATCCACATACAATATGAGGAATGTGGTTGAGCTCCCACTAACCTTCTTGTACACACAAGGTTCATCTTCATTTTGAATAAAGCCAAACACTTTGACTTCTTCATCAAATCGAAGATTCCAACTCCGAGACGCTTGCTTCAATCCATAGATTGACCTTTGCAATTTACAGACTTTATTGGCATTCTTTGGATCTACAAAACCTTCAGGCTATGTCATGTACACATCCTCATGAATATTCCCGTTAAGGAATGCGGTTTTAACATCCATCTGCCAAATCTCATAGTCATAATAAGCTGTAATAGAAAGCATGATCCTGATGGACTTAATCATGGCAACTGGAGAAAAGGTTTCGTCATAGTCAACACCTTGAATTTGTCGAAAACCCTTTGCAACCAATCTACCTTTATAAGTTTGCACATTGCCATCCATGTCGGTCTTTTTCTTGAAGACCCACTTGCACCCTATGGGTTTTACCCCTTCGGGTGGTTCCACCAAAGTCCATACTTTGTTGGAGTACATGGATTCCATCTCGGATCTCATGGCTTCTAGCCATTTCTCAAAATCTGGTCCCTCCATAGCCTCTTCGTAGGTAGTTGGATCATCATCTATGATCAACTCTCCACCTTCCTGAGTTACAAGGTATCCAAACCTCTCAGGTTCAAGGCGAGTCCTACTAGATCTACAAGGTCCTTGTGTTACCTGAGGAGACTGAGATTCCACAACACCTTGTGAATCTACATTTTCCTCTGGTACATCTATCGGTTCAATGTTCTCTTGTTGGGCTTGAACCTCTTCAAGCTCTATATTCCTCCCACTATTTCCTTTGGAAATAAATTCCTTCTCTAGGAACACAGCATCCCTGGCAACAAACACTTTGTTGTCGGTAGGGTGGTATAGATAGTATCCCTTGGTTTCCTTGGGATATCCAACAAAGTAACATTTATCAGATTTGGGTCCAAGCTTATCAGGAAAAATTTTCTTGACGTAAGCCCCACAACCCCAAATCTTCATAAAAGACAAATTGGGACGCTTCCCAGTCCATATCTCATATGGTGTCTTTTGAACCGATTTAGATGGTACACGGTTAAGTGTAAACGCGGCGGTTTCAAGAGCATAACCCCAGAAATAAATTGGAAGATCAGCAAAACTCATCATAGATCGCACCATATCTAACAATGTGCGATTCCTTCTTTCAGACACACCATTGTACTGGGGTGTTCCAGGCGGAGTCCATTGTGATACAATACCACGGGCTCGCAGAAGGTCCTCAAACTCCTGGGTCAAGTATTCTCCACCTCGATCGAAACGAAGTGCCTTAATACTTTTACCAAGCTGGTTCTGTACTTCATTCATGAAATCCTTGAACCTTTCAAGGGTTTCTGACTTATGTTTCATCAGGTACACATAGCCATACCTACTGAAGTCATCAGTAAAGGTAATGAAGTACTGATACCCACCTCTGGCATTAGTTCTAAAAGGCCCACATACATCAGTATGTATGAGTCCTAATAGATCACTAGCTCTCTCACCTTTACCTGAAAAGGGAGTCTTGGTCATCTTGCCCAACAAACAAGATTCACATGTCTCTATTGATTCATAATCAAAAGAGTCTAGATAACCATCTTTATGGAGTCTAGAAATGCGCTTCTCATTTATGTGCCCTAGACGACAATGCCAGAGATATGTTTTGTTTGAGTCGTTGAGTTTTTGCTTTTTGGTGTTTACGTTGTATACACTTGTCTCCAAGTCTATCAAATATAGACCATAAGACATAGGGGCACTGCCATAAAAGATCCCATCTTTAGAAATGGAACACTTTCCATTCTTAATAAGAAATTCAAATCCATCTTTGTCCAAACAAGAGACGGAAATGATATTCCTATTTATGGCAGGTACATAATAGCAGTTCTTTAACTCTATTATTAGCCCACTTGGTAGAGTTAACTCATAGGTTCCTACGACACTGGCGGCAACTCTTGCCCCATTAGCAACTCGTAGTTCAACCTCGCCTTTCCTCAAAGGCCTACTTCTCTTAAGATCCTTCACATTTGAACAAATGTGAGATCCGCATCCGGTATCAAGTACCCATGATGAAGAAGTAGTAAAGTTAATCTCTATCACGTATACACCAGAAGTAGAGATCTCTATCTCCGACTTCTTCTTCCATTGTTCCTTCCATCCTCTCCATGTAGAAGAAATTGGTTTGGCGAGAGAACACTTCTCTCCCTTACCTATTTTCTTCTTCACCAACGCATTAAGCGTACATAGAGTGGATTCTAAAGCTCCTGGTATATCTGGATTGTGCAGAACACTTCTCACAGTCCTCAACCAGTTATGGAATTTATTCTCAATTAATTTGCCCATTTTAAAAGATGATTCTTTTGCCATTCTACAAGAGAAAATTTGCATTTGTCAAAAACTTTTTGATTTGATTTGAATAAAATTTGACGATAGTTAATTAGGCCTTTAATTAATTACCGCTCCCACTATTTTGACTCAAATTGATAGCCCTCACCATCAATTTGGAAGATTGCAGCGTACAATCTTCTAGTAGGTCAAGATCCTAGAATCCTCTAAGCCATGAACCAGCTTTGGCTGTCACCCACAACTCAGATCTTCCGGGTAGGCAACTCTTGCCAATTGCATCATATGCAACTCTTGATGAATGAACATGCGCAACACCTTGCCATGAACATTCCGTGCCTCTGGGCTTAGACGCTCTAAGAATCACCAGTTAAGTCTAACCCAAAAGCCGACACGGTAAACATGCACCCTGCTTTGGCATAACCTACATGTCGACCCTTCACACTTCCACAAGATTGACGGCGCACCACGCTTTGGCGTAACCTACGCTTGGTCGATCAAGTTTTCCATGTGTGTCGCTAATGGAAGGCGTATAAGACTTAATATTTAATGAGGGATTTGGTTTTTATATACATATACATATCCAATCACCACAATATATAGTACGTATCATATACATGCTATATCCCACAGAAAACATGCATAAACGATAAAAGCAATGATTATGGCCATCCTATTTGTGATTCCTCGAGCCAAGAGGAATCACGGTCATCTAGGTCTACATCACATGCAACCTTTACAAGATGAAATCTGTGCCTGCCTTTCTGGATTTGATCAGCTCATCTCCATGACTGATCGGCTCGCCATCAGGTTGGCTGCTCGGGTGCCACCAGCCGATCGACTGGAGCCTCCAGCCGATCGACTGGAGCCTCCAGCCGATCGGTTCACCGGTCATCGTGCATCTCCTCAGGTCGCCACCCGCTCATCTCATTCCTCGAACCGGCCGTCAGGATCACCAACCGATCGGTTCACTCCTTGAACCGATCGTCTTCAGGTTGTCTGCCGTTCTTTGACATAACAGGAAATAAAATGTATCCTATTTACAATTGAATTGAGAAACCCCGAGTTACATTCGGGGGGAGCAAAGGTAGAAAAGAATTCTCGAATTATTTCGAGTTACATCAGGAATATGAGAAAGGGAATCGGTGCACAGACCGAGATGCAAGCAACCACACAAACAACCACACACACAAAAAGGGTTTTATAGGCCATAATCATGCTACACATCCACCACAAAACTCGTTTAAGGGCGACGCGTATCAAGTGCATTAATATTACATATCATATATGTATATTAGGGATTTGTAGATTGGACATGTATAAAGCTGATATTATTCGCATCGCATGCAATAAATAAAGGCGACAAACCAAAATCGATCACATCGATAATCCTAAAATATAGAGCGGTTGACGTGGCTCTGATACCACTGTTGGGTTTTATAGGAGGCAGAGAAGCAGCTGAAACAAAAAAAAATTTCTCCCCAAACCCGGAACAAAAGGAATCGCGTCAACATCTATATAATAGGAAATAAGGTTTGTGAATCATACCTTGTCCCAAGGCTTGCTCGACGAAAATACCACGCGCCTTGCGCGGTCTTCACCTCCGGTCTTGGACGGTGTCTGTACAGCTCCTGGTCGCACCGGGACTGAAGACTCCTCCTCCTACCGGACTGTCGGATGACAGTTGTCCTCCTAAGCGGCAGTGACCTCCCGCCTCTGAAGTAGTCCACACGGACCACCCGGAACTCCACTCTCCTTGTCCCACAAGGAAGTTGAAGGAGTCGCACCCTCCTGTTGACGTACTAGTCGTCAACACACTCTCCTGCTGTCGACTGCAACTGCAGTTGTCCTTCCCTTGCTGCACCTCCCTTTGCGGGAAGCACTTGCTCGGGCTCTCTCTCGGTTACCAAAACCAGAGAGAACGACAACTTTGCAGAGCAATCAACATGCACTGAGTTGTATCTTGAGAAGCCCCCAATACCCCTATATATATAGGCGGGTCATGGGACAGGGTTCTCTGTGCCCGGCAATACGGGACTAATGCAGGAGTAGAAGGGTTCGAGAATTTTCCACAAAAGGAAACCGGTTCGCAACTTGAAATGATCGGTTCACAACTGAACCGATCGGTTCGGCCATTGAGCCAATCGGTTGGACCTGAGCCGATCGTTTGGGGCACTCCAACCGATCGGTTGGTGCCCTGAACCGATCGGTTCATAGTCCTAATCCGGCTCAAAAAGACTTTCCTTGTTTCATTCCCAATTGGTATCGAATACCAATGTTATTCCCAATCGAATTGGGCAATTTGAAACCAAAGGAAAATTCTTGCCGACATGACTTTTCCCAACTGGTCGGTTGCACCGGTTGAGCCGATCGGTTCAACCCTTGAACTGGTCGTTTCAACCTGGGCTTGAGCCGATCGGCCTGGACACTCCAGCCGACCGGTTCAGCAACCTCAGCCGACCAGTTCATCACATGAACCGATCGGTTGGGAGCACAGGTTGGGAAAAATCAGTCAATTGCGATTTCAATCAATCCGATACTCCAATCAATGCGTCCAACACCTTGAACCATACGATATTGAGCCATCGACTGATTGAGTGTTTAATTGAACTACTAAACTCCTTTAGTAATCAATCTAAACATTACTTGTGGACAAAACTCCTCTTCCAGGTTAAATCCTATGTGTGTGACCCTGCAGGTCCATTTCACGTTGGCAGTGAAAGTCCATAACATTTATGACTTCACAAGCAAAGAGCGGTGTCTAGTCACACATCATTGCTACCCAAATGAAAGTAGAAAGTTGGAGAACAACTTTCATCCTACAATCCGTGAATGGTGTTACAGTGAATGTATAATTCCTTTGTCACTGATATCCAGAATGAACTCGAGGCATGGAACAGTCATCCTGTCAATGTTCATTCATTTCCTTGATCTCAGAGTAGATCGAGTGAGATGTGTATGACATCAATATCACATATTGATTCACACGTGCATGCGCATGCCTTTCTCAATCCTACTCATCAAGTGGCCAAGGATATCAAACTCCCTTAGGAGGGACAAATCCCATATCTATCACTCACCCCTCAAAAGCCCCATGTGTCAAAGCCACCCAATCATCACCTTTATAACAACCCATGTTTCAGGACTGCGTTTGATGATGTCAAAGTGTACCCAACGACATGTGTTGAGTGTAGTGATTTCAGGTCTAAGAATCACACTCACCACCATCACTGTGAGAGCTGACTGTGACTACCATGTCATGGTTCCATGTGTCACTCTCACGGTGGGTCTGTCCGGTACCTTGTTCTCTAACAAGTACCTATGTGCTTGGTTTGATATCACCATATCATGACTAATGAGATTCTGTCATCAACCAACACACAATCTAGTCTTTAGTGTTATTGATGTCTATGGTTATTTCCACAATAACAACTGACTAGGGACCAAACAAGAAAAAATACTCTTAGCATCCGTATGATCTCATCGTTTAGGTCCTCAACCCAAAAGCATATGTCATTGAGTAAAACAATCTTTAGACATCTATCATGTTACACCATCATCTCAGAAACAGTTTAAACATATAGATTGGAAATTGCCTTTATTATTATTCAAATCATTTACAAAGTATCCCATTACAATCATCATATGACTTTCTCTATGGGCATACATACCAACAATGTTTTCCATGTGTTCAATTTAGAGCACTATGTGAGGTACCCCGACCATGTGCTGAGCAATGAACCTAGTGAGCCCCAAGGGAGGCTGAAATGGCATGAGTCACCTGTGTAGTTTATAGACGCAAGGATGAAAGAACTCAGAGAAAAGAATATGTGATGATAAAGGTTCTTTGGAAATACCATGAGTACGACAAAGCCACATAGGGGTCAATGATGGACATGGAAAAGTCTTATCCTGAATTGTTTGTTTGCTTGCTTGAATTTTGAGGACAAAATTTCTATAAGAGGGGAAGGATGTTATAACCCCAATTTTTTGGGTTCAATTGGTGAGAAATGTAATTTCTCATATTAAAGATATTTGAACAAATAATGATGTAATTTGCTTCAAATGAATGGATTTCGTTTAAAATAGCCTTGTTGTTTGATTTGTGGGCTTTATTGGCTATTGTGCCCAATAACAAGGAAATGACAAAGAAAATTCAATAAGGGAATGAATAATTGAATATTTGAGAAAAGAAATATGTAGAAACCTCTAGAAGGCAAATCCAAAGAGGATTTCGTGCCTCTTGGGTTCCTTGGGTATGAAGGAGTCCAAGGTTGCAAAAAGAAAGCGATAAGAGAAGAAAAGATTAATTTAGTATTTCTTTATTAAGAAAGAAATTGAAAATAATGTTAAAATGTGGAAAACAAGTTCAAAGAGTTATCCTTTGTGGAATTTCGTATCCCAAGGATTCCTAATGATAAAAGGAATACCAATGAGGTAAATAAAAGAGAAATAAGGATAAATCCTCAAAAAGAAATATTTTAAATGAGAAATAAACAAGATAATGTGAAATAATGCATAATGATGCATCTAGAAGGATAATAAGTATCCTTAAAAAGTAATTTCGAAATAATATAGTTTCCTGGGGTACAAGGAGCCCAATGAAGGAAGAGGAAAGAGAAAATGCCAAAATATGCAAAATAAAAGATAATGTAATATTAATGAATTAGGAGATATTGTTAAAAAGGGAAAGTAATTTCTATTAAAGAAAATAGAATTTCGTGTCTATGGGATAGTAGGCAAGAATAAAAGAGATCAAGTAAGAGGATTTTCGAATCCCTAATTGTCCAAGAGTTTTGGTTTATTAAAGGACTAAGTTAAGAAAGAGAAGCTTGCTTTTTCATGAAGGAATCTGATTCCTAGTAGGAAAGACTTTATTGCTTTGCAAGCAAGCATCATAGGACATGGTTACCCTCATCTATAAAAAGAAAGGGAGCCCTGGACCGAGTCCAGGAGAGGAGTTCCATGTTGTTATTTCTTTCTCTTCTTTGTTTCATCCTTAAACCCTAAACCATGAGAAGCCGCGAGATCCTGTAGCAACGGAGGACCCAGGGGCAGTTACAATGGTGGCTGGTCACGATTCGATGCCAAGGCAAAGCCTAACCAGAGCTACCATGTCTGAAACAAGGTACCATAGCAGCAACACGACTGCATCGGGTAGCTAGAACGCAGGCCTACCCAGGCCGTTTCACACCACCGTAACGGCTGTTTGGGAGCCCTGTGGGTGCGCCTGGGCATGTCGGAGGCAACACCGCCCACCTTGGTGGTCATCGGGGTCAGGGTGAGAGACGGGATCGCGCCCAGCCGCAGCTAGGGCTTCTGTAGCCGCCGGTGCGAGGTTTAAGAAGGAGGGGAGGCAGGTTGGACAAGTTTGCCCCTCCACGGGCTGATGTGCGGCACACTTACGCGGGGGCATATTCGACATTCGGTTATGTTTTCAAACAACCACGGATTGCATGAGCCAGGGTGACGTGGCGCTCTGTGATTGGTCCGAGGTATGTGGTTTAATGCAAAAAATCATATTTATTTAACCGTAGCTCGGATTAAAACAAGTTGTATATGAACTTTGATCAGGAGAACACAAGGAATCCAATAAAAATAGTTTATATAGCCTGAATCTGATCATAGTTCAAAAAGTAGTGTATATTATCATCTTTGATGAATTAAAGGTTAAGAAACCCTATTTTGAAATGATTAATGTGTGTAATAGGGTTTAATGGATCTTTAGAGTTGATATTAATCTTTTAAATGTAAAAAGGAACATTGAGTTCAAAAAGTAAGAACTTTGCACATGATTAGTCTAATTTAGGGTTTATGTGCTTAAATATGCATGGAATTTAAAAGGGCATAAAGTTATCATCTTTAATGATTCAATTAAGGAAAAACCCTTAGATTTGATGATAGATGGATAATTCAAGCTGATATTAACTTGTTGTTAATAAAAGTGAAAATAGGATTTAAAAAGATGATCTTTTTACATAGTTGGTCTCATTTAGGGTTCTATGTACATGAATATGCCTTAATGGGATTAGAAACCCTAATTTATGTTGATATGAATTCTAATGGTTTTAATTGTACAAATCGAAGAATAAAACAGAGATATGATGATTCAAAGATAAATTGAGTACCAAAGATCTTTAATGTGAATTATTTGGATAATTAGTGTTTCCTAGTGTATAAAAATGGAAATAGTGATAAATAAGGTTCATATATGTGAGTTGAACTATAATGAAATATGATTTGTTAATTTGAAAGAAACCAAAGATGATAATTAGCCTTAATGTTTTGGATATGACCAAAAAGGATAAAGATAATAGTTTTAGTGTAAAAGAAACATATTAAACTTAATTGACATTCGATTGTGCCTATGATGCAGAAATTAAGGTTTGTGAACTAAAAGAGCATTAAAAGTGATAAATGCATACTGAAGGCTAAAACACTAATAAAATCCTAAAGTTGGCCTAGAAATCATAAGGTGGAATCCAAGTTGATCTTGAGGATGTTTTGAATAAAACAATGACACTTGAATGTTATGCATTATTTTCAGGATATTGTTGATTGCTTGTTAATTGTGTTGAATGTTAATGCATGGACATCAAGTTACTATGGATCAGGTATGCGGTTACGATTATGAATAACCGCTTAGTTTCCCGATGGATTCCCAGATGTTTAATCGCATTGAATGCAACTAAACTGTTGAATGTTTATTTATTTCTTGCAATTATAAAGTGACGATGACTATCACATAATGTATATGCCTTCTAGCTCAATCATTAATCCCCCTCTGTGTCGTAATGGCTGACCTAGTACATGGCTACCTAGAGGGTAGGTCCATCAGGTCATGAAAGACTTTGGCTGCCTAGAGGGTAGGTCCATCAAGTCACCTTTATAGAGGTACCATATAAGTCCTTACAGGGACAACATAGAGTTGTGGATAGGTATGGATTGAGTAGTTTGGCTTAAAATGTAATCTTGGTTGTTAAATGATTAATTGAATGATTACATGGTTATCATAGTTGCATGATTATCTGTTTCCTCCACATACCAGCTTCGGCTGACCGACGTTTTGTTTGTCGGCGTTTTAGGTACAATGAAAAGAACAAACAGTAAAGCTACACTTTGTGAATTCAAGAATTAAAGAACAAGGAGGAACTAGTTAGAATAGTTCAGCTGAGGTTAGAAGTTTAGTTTGTCCAAACTTTTCGAAGGTATGTAAAGAAAATTTTTATTACCATTTTCAATATAATCTGTTAGAATTTAATAATTGTTTATGGTTATATGTCGAACCTTTGATCCATGATTAATGGGTGCAGCTTCAACCTCTTGGTCTCCCTTAATTGGGGGTTATCAGGAGGTGGGGTCGTAACATTTGGTTACATGAATAAAAGGTGGAAGTGATGGCAAAATGAGTTCATATGTTAATTAGACCCTAATGAACTTTGAATTAATGATAAATGTGTTTAATGATATTTTCATAGATTAAATGGATAAAAATAGTAGCTTTAATGAAAAAGAAGCTTAATGGATGATTAATATGCCTTTAATATGGAAATAGGGTTATATGTTGTTAAGATAACCTTAATGTTGAAGAATAGACAAGATAATTAGGGTTTATGGGTAATGGCATAAAATTAGGATTTAATATGGTAAAATAAGAAGGGAAACCCTAATTGCAAAACGAAACCCTAATTCCCAAGGAAACCCTAAAATTGGAATAGAAATCCTAAGGATGATGATGATATTGAATAAATATTAATAAAAGGAAATTGGTATATTTATTTCAGGATTATCTGCATGATTGGTTGCTTGATTGGGATTTCTATGATTAATTATGTATCTGAATCTGCAATACAGGTATGTGGTTAATTATGAATAACCGCTTTAGTTTTCCGATGGATTCTTGGATGTTTAATCGCATTGATATGCAACTAAACTGTTTGGATGTTCATATTGCAAACTATAATGTGGCTATGACTATCACAAAGGATATATGCCTACAAACTCAGATCCTGGTTCTCTCTGTGGCATAATAGCTAACCTAGTACATGGCTTCCTATGGGTAGGTCCATCAGGTTAGAGAAAGGACTAGTACATGGATACCTATTGGGTAGGTCCATCAGGTCTATGGATGACCTAGTACATGGCTACCTATTGGGTAGGTCCATCAGGTCTATGGTTGACTTAGTACATGGCTACCATTGAGGTAGGACCATCAAGTCACAATGAGTTAGATATTGGGCTATTTTCGGATAGTGCCATGTGACTCTATTACCTAAAAGAGAGGTGATATCCATGTCCACTACAGGGACAACCCAGAGTTCGAGAATATGTATGGATTGAGTTGTATGGTTTAAAATGTAATCTTCATTGTTAAATGATTAATTGAATGATTATATTGTTAACATAGTTGAACATTATCTGTTTCCTCCACATACCAGCTTCGGCTGACCGACGTTTTGTTTGTCGGCGTTTTAGGTACAATGAAATGAACAAATAGTAAAGTTACACCTTGTGAATTCAAGAATTAAAGAATAAGGAGGAACTAGTTAGAATAGTTCAGCTGAGGTTGGAAGTTTAGTTTGTTCCAAACTTTTTCAAAGGTATGCAAAGAAAATTTTTATTACCATTTTTAGTATAGTCTGTTAGAATTTAATAATTGTTTATGGTTATATGTCGAACCTTTGATCCGTGATTAATGGGTGCGGCTTCAACCTCTTGGTCTCCCTTAATTGGGGGTTATCGGGAGGTGGGGTCGTAACAGGTTGCCACTACCACACTGAGTCGATACCATCGACTCGCGTCGATGGTATCGACACCGTAAGATATGCGTTTGCTTTGGAATGATCTTAATCAGACGACCGTGGTTAATTAGTGACCTAATGAGGGAGATATACCTAATGACGGCCGCCCGGACGTGGGGGAGATCTCATTAGCCATTGCACGAGTAACGAGGAGCAGTAGAGAGGAGAACGGAGGCCAGAAGCTCATACCAGTTGATCCGGACACCGAAGAAGACGGATTCCACCACCGGAAGGAGGGAGAGAACGTGTTCGACGTGGATGATCAACCGATTCTTCTCCGTTCAGAGGTTTCACCTCTCATTTCACGTTTTTCATATGATTTCCCCTATCTCTACCATGTACTTGCTTGAGATGAACATGCGGGGCTAATCCCCTTCGTCTTTAGGACCAGGAGTAGCCCAAGAATTCATTGTATGACAATTTTATAATAGTAATTCATATTTTATCTCCTAAATCCGTGGTATGATTTCATTTTCTCAATATATTGTTATGCTTGATCACCATAATAATAACCTAATGCCCTTAATCACTTTGAAAAAGGATTAATGGCTGAAAAGAGATGGAATTCACATTAATCGACAAATCCCTTGAACAAGGTGGTGTAAAATTAATGGTGGATACTGAGAGATCGTGCATAATGCACCTAGTTTAGGGTATAGGTTACTACGACAGTGGAACCGACCTAGACTTAGGTAGTGAATTGCACCACGACAGTGGGCAATTATGTTTTCAGGCCACTACCCAGATAGAGAGATAAAATTGAGGCATTATATAAAATCTAACACAATGAAAACTCGCGGTGAAACTGCAATCCTAAAGATACCCTCTTGAATTGATTAAATCAACATTTAATCGATCGTTTGTTTTGTTTTGTTTTTATTTTCTTTTAATTTCAACAACAACTCTCAACTTGTTAATCGGCTTAGCTGATCGCGAGTAGTTAGTAGGAGTCCCCGATGATTGCACGTATCCCTGAGTTCGACTCGGGCCTCACAAAGGCCTGTACTACTCGACGCATTCTCTTGCGTTTCAGCGTACAGTAAAAAATTGCGTCAAGTTTTTGGCGCCGTTGTCGGGGATACGACAATTTGTTGGCACTTCGAGTGCTGTGAGCGGCCACTCTAGGTCACATTTTTATTTTTATTTTTATTTTTATCCATTCCAAAAATTCATAATCTATTTTCTAAATATTTGCAGTCGTCAAGCACTGTACTAAATTTAATCTTTCTATTTTTAGGTACTGTGCATGGTGTAGACGCGTAGTACTGACTACGCAGGTCGCACACTAGAGGTTCCACTACCGGGACTAGAAGATGAGGAAAGCCACAATCAAGACTAGTTAGAAGAAATAGAGTTAGAACCTGAACAAGAAGAGATGGACGAGCCACAGACAATATGGGAGAAGATTAAGGCTTCTTCCGCATCCGTGTCAAAATGGCCTATAAAGAAGCAAGCAATCAACATACCTACCTATAAGATTGATCCGACTTTGGTAAATCTAGTGAAGTGCAATGCTTTTCATGGGCTCAAGAATGAGGACCCCGTCGCGCACATAATTCAGTTTGTTGAGAACTGTGACATGGTTAAAATCGACATGTTTCCACAGGATGCACTTTATCTTAAGCTTTTCCCGAGTTCATTGGCAGGAGCCGTGCGAGAATGGCTACACAATTTAGATGATGAGTTTGTCGAGTCCTGGGACCATATGGTGGAGGTTTTCTTTAAGAGGTTCTTTCCTCTTGAGAAGACCAACGATATGATCAGGAAGATCCATAACTTTACCCAACAGGCAGGTGAGACATATTCTGATACTTGGGAGAGGTTTCAGGTCATGCTGAGACGGTGCCCGCATCACGGGCTGGATAAAGAAACACAGGTAAAGATCTTCTGTTTTGCTCTCTCCGAGCACGATAGGAGCAACCTTGATTCAGCTGGGTCAGGATTCTTTTTGAACAACACAGACACCAGGTGTTGGGAGATATTAAAGAACATGGCTAGGAAACAATCATGGGGCGAAAGAGGCATCGTGGAGCAGGTCCGAGCAGTAGGAGAATCTAATGCAATAAAAGAACTAAATGAGAAGATGGATCTTCTTGCAAAGAAATTGCTTGCAAAGGAAGATACTGAGTCTGAGGACGAGGCTCAAGTGAAATTTATGAGGCATCAGCCAGGTTACAGGAACAATGACTACACATGGAGAAAAGACAAGATGTTTTCATGGAAGGATCCAAACAATTTTCTACAGGATCCAGATGCCAAACCCCAGCCAGTAGAAGAGGATAAGAGCACAGAGCTGCTCAATCAGGTGATAAAGCAAAATCAACAACTCATGACTACGTTCGGCCAACAAATTAAACAGCAAGGGGAGTTTATGAATCAGTTTGGGCAAACACTGCAGAGCCATGGGGCGTAAATGAGGACCATTGAGACATCTATGGCACAGATGGCAGCAGAGATAGCCAGTTTGAAGAAACCGGCACATCCAGGTTTTTCGGGAAACACCAATGTTCCAGGGGGAAACCAGCAGGCAAAGGCCATCTTGCTAAGAAGCGGCAAGAAATTGTTAAATCCAAGGGTCGAGGAGAGTAGCACACCACAAGCTAAAGTAGAAGGTGACGCCAATGAGGAGCAGCCCGCACCGGTCACATATCCAGTCAATGACACAGTTGTGGATTCTACAGAAGACCCGATTGCAGAGGAGGAAGGACCTCAGAAAAAGACACCCTATGTGCCACCGCATCAAAGGGCACAAGCGGTCCCGGTCCCGTATCCAAACATTGCTAAGGCAAGGAAGGTAGATGCGCAATTTAAGAAGTTCTTAGACAGTTTCAGGAAGCTTTAAGTCAATATCCTTCTAATGGAAGCCATTGAGCAAATCTCGTATTACGGGAAATTTCTAAAGGCCATCATTACTAAGAAGAGGAAAATTCTGGATACAGAGGTTGTCGTGCTCAAAGAGCAAGTGAGTGACTTCATCATGGGCACTTTGTCGCCAAAGAGGCAAGATCCAGGCTGTTTTAACATTTCTTGTTATATTGGAAAAGTCAAATTTGGTGAAGCATTATGTGACTCAGGGGCAAGCATCAACTTGATGCCCCTTTCTACATTCAAAAAGCTGGGATTGAAGGAGTCACAACCAAGAAACATGACTATTCAATTGGCAGACAATTCAGTGGTAAAGCCATATGGAATCTGTGAAGATGTGTTAGTGAAAGTGGACATATTTGTTTTTCCAGCCGATTTTGTAGTCATGGAGATGCAGGATGAACATGGCAACGAGCTATTACTTGGACGTCCTTTCCAAGCTACAACCGACATGATTTTAGAGATGGGGAGAGGTCGTTTGACCTTGGGTATAGCCGATGACCGATTTGAGATGGTCATGCCCTCTAGTACTATGTCGTCTAAAGCAAAGGAACAATGCCATGTGGTAAAACAGATGGATAATAATATTTCACTCTGTCTTGGGAAGCCATTTCTGGACATGGCTCATGTGATGAGCAAAGTGGACAATGGAACTTTGGCTGTGGACATCATGGAACAGACCAAGGTAGTATCTCTGTGTAAAGCTGTAGGGTTCCCTAATGATGATAATGAGGACATTCCGCCTTGTACGGAAGATGATGTTATTTCAATTTCTATTTTTGATGCATATCCTGAATTACCATTGGAGACTTGCTTGGTAAATATTACACATGATTGGATGCAGAGTAAATCACTCAAGGAGTGCGCCAAAATGCTTCAGATGCTTCCATGCTTCTATGGGAGGCATTATGAAGATTTAGGTGAACTTCCCCCGCCGCTTCAATCATCTCTGATTAGCCCGCTGGAGTTAGAATTAAAGCCGCTGCCATGGCATCTCAAATATGTCTTTCTAGCTGAGGAAGACAAGTTACATGTGATCATTTCTGCTTATTTGAGTGCGGATGAGGAGGAACAATTGTTGATAGTGCTGAAAAACCACCAGGGAGCTTTTGGGTGGTCCGTTGCAGATATCAAGGGGATTTCCCCTACATTGTGTCAGCATAAGATTCGGCTCAAGGAGGGAGCCAATCCCGTGATCCAACCTCAACGACGTCTCAATCCAAGCATGATGGAGGTTGTGAAGAAGGAGGTTATTAAATTTCTTGGTGCAGGTATCATTTACGCAATATCAGACTCCACATGGGTGAGTCCCACACAGGTAGTCCCTAAAAAGGGGGGAATTACTGTCACCCAAAATATTTTAAATGAACTTGTCACCACCTGATTGGTAACCGGGTGGCGAGTTTGTATTGATTACCGCCGTCTGAATGCCGCTATGCTAAAGGATCATTTTCCTTTACCTTTGATCGATCAAATTCTAGAGCGTCTTGCCGGTCGATCACACTTCTGTTTTCTTGACGGGTACTCAGGGTACAACCAGATTTCAATTGATCCTTCAGACCAAGAGAAATCTACTTTCACTTGTCCCTATGGGATTTCGCGTATTGCCGAATGCCTTTTGGTTTATGCAATGCACCTACGACTTTTCAACGTTGTATGTTCGCTATCTTTTCTGACATGGTAGAACGCTGTCTTGAGGTGTTTATGGATGACTTTTTGGTGTATGGTGCATCATTTGACGAATGTCTCTATAATCTGGACAAAGTTTTACAGCGCTGCGAGGACACACATTTGGTCCTCAATTGGGAAAAATGTCACATGATGGTGACTGAGGGGATAGTGCTAGGACACAAGGTGTCTAGCAAAGGTTTAGAGATGGATTCGGTAAAAATTGAAGTTATTTCCAAGTTACCCCCACCAAATTCTGTTAAAGGGGTAAGGAGTTTCTTGGGACATGCCGGATTTTATCGTCGGTTTATAAAAGACTTTTTAAAAATCGCGAAACCTCTATCCGAACTGCTTGAGAAAGACGTTGTATTTGATTTCAATGACAAATGTCTACATGTGTTCGACGTGTTGAAGGAGAAACTAATTTCTGCGCCGGTTGTTCAAACGCCAGATTGGACTAAACCGTTCGAACTCATGTGTGACGCTTCTAATTTTGTGGTAGGAGCCGTGTTGGGGCAGCGGGTGCACAATAAACCCACTGTGATTTTCTACGCTTCAAAGACTTTGAATGACGCCCAATTAAATTATACAACTACTGAAAAAGAATTACTCGCCGTTGTTTTCGCTTTTGAAAAATTTCAGCAATATTTAGTTGGATCTAAAGTAGTTGTTTGGACTGACCATGCTGCAATTAAATATTTAATGGAGAAAAAAGACACAAAACCTAGATTAATTAGGTGGATTTTGCTCTTACAAGAATTTGACATCGAAATCAAGGATAAAGCTGGAATTGAAAATGTTGTGGCGGATCATCTGTCTAGGTTAGAGAGGGTGGATGAGAAAGATATACATATACCCATAACCGATACATTTCCGGATGAACAGATTTTGAAAGTTAATTCTAAAGACCCTTGGTTCGCTGAGATTGTGAATTATTTGGCTTGCGGGATCATCCCGGAAGATTGGTCATATCAAGAGAAGAAAAGATTTTTCCATTCTTTATGATATTATTTTTGGGATGACCCAATTCTTCTTAAGCAATGCATGGATGGTATCCTACGCAGATGTGTTCCTGAGGTGGAGTACGAGAGCATTCTCTGTCATTTCCACGCACTACCTACGGGAGGACACCATGCGAGCTCTCGTACGACAACTAAAGTTCTGGAGAGTGGCCTTTATTGGCCAACCTTGTTCCGAGACACCTACGAGTTTGTAAGGCAATGTGATTCCTACCAACGAGCAGGTAATATTTCAAAAAGACAGGAGATGCCCCTAAATGTGTTCCAAGAAAAGGAGGTATTTGATCTGTGGGGCATAGATTTCATGGGACCCTTTGTGTCCTCAAATTCAAATTTATATATTCTTTTAGTAGTTGATTACGTGTCAAAGTGGGTAGAAGCAATACCCACAAGGACTAACGATTCCACTGTAGTGTGCAAGTTCGTGAAAGAAAACATTTTCTATAGGTTTGCAGTGCCCCGAATGATCATCAGTGATGGGGGTACGCATTTTAGGAATCAAAAGTTCTCGACATTGTTGAAGAAATATGGGGTCAAACACAACATAGGTACCCCATATCACCGCAGACTCAAGGACAGGTGGAGGTCTCCAATCATGAAATTAAGAAGATTTTGGAGCGTACGGTGGCGTCCACGATGAAGAATTCGAGTGCCCTACTACCAGATGCATTGTGGGCGTACAGGACGACTTACAAAACACCTATAGGCACCACGCCTTTTAGGTTAGCATATGGTCGGGCTTGTCACTTACCGGTAGAGTTAGAGCACAAAGCACATTGGGTGCTTATAAGGCTCAACTTGAGTTACGATGGAGTGGGGAGGAAGAGATTGCTTGAATTGAATGAGTTGGATGAGCTGCGGATGACGACATACGAGAACTCGCAGATATACAAGGAGCGCACCAAGTTAATCCACGATCGCCACATCCAATTGCGCACGTTCAAGAAAGGAGATAGTGTATTGCTGTTCAATTCACGACTGAAGTTGCATCCCGGGAAGCTCAAATCTAGGTGGAGTGGGTCGTTCGTGGTAGAAGAGGTCAAACCACACGGCGCAATCTTGGTGCAGGATGGTGAGACCACATTTTTGGTGAATGGACAAAGATTGAAGCTCTACTTTGGTGAAAATTACAAGAGGAAGGTGAATGAGGTCAAACTCATTTCACTTTTGGATGCATGAAGTGCCCAAAAGTCGTCTAGCCTAAGACATTAAATAAGGGCGCTTGTTGGGAGGCAACCCAACCATTGGTACCTTAGTTTAGTTCATGTACATTCGTAGGTTGATTTGTTTTGGTTTAATTTTTAGTGTAAAAAAAGATACCGTGATCGGTTTGTTCTTTGTGCAGGCTGAGGCAGAGTCGATACCATCGACCCTTATGTCGATGGTATCGACCATGGTACAGGTTGATGACTGCAGAAATCGGACTATGTCGATACTATCGACGGCCTCGTCGATGGTATCGACATACCTACAGGCAGATCGCAAAGACAAGGTCGATGGTATCGAGATGCCTGTCGATACCATCGAGATCTCTGGAGATTTTCAGAACAAATCATCTCAGTGAAGTCGATACCATCGACGGCCCAGTCGATGGTATCAACACATTCAAGTGAAAAAGGCGGAGGCCGGGCCTCGCGAGGATTTGCCCTAATCAGAGAGTCGATAGTATCGACTCCCGTCAATGGTATCGACCATCCACGTCACCGATCCGTGCGAACAAATCAATGGCGATCGCGGCATCAAGACGGTCAATCCGGGTGCAGCGTCGATACCATCGACCCATGTCGATGGTATCGACACATCAGCGATCCGGGTTTCAAGATCCAACCATCGACGACCGTCGATACCAATGAGGGGGCGGATAGCATCGACAAGTGTCGATACCATCGACTCGCGTCGATGGTATCGACGGGTCAACAGTGGCACCGACCACATCTATTTAAGGGGAGTGATTGCGTCAGTTGACGTCACAATTTCAGAGCAAACTCCTTCTCTTGTGCCGAGCAATCCCCCGAGCCGTCCAAGCCCGAGGACGAGCAGCACCGAGCGAAGGTCTTCATCGAGCGGAGATTCAACTCTCCAATCTTCACCGAGCTCTCTTTCTGATCCCCATTTCTCGTCGCAAGCATGGTGCATGTGGCCAGAGCTTCCTCCTCGCGCACAACTCCGATGGACATACTGGAATGTGTGCCACCACCGCCATCATTGATCGCACATCCCTGACTTGTCCATCCTTCCTCGGAGGTCCGGAAGATCTACGAGGATATCATGCGGAGGAAGATAGAGCCCACCCGGTATGTGGACCGGGAGATGATCCGAGATCTCGGATTTGAGGCCAACTTGGCCTACATTCTGTAGGGGCAAGCTCGTCACACGGGGCGAAGTCCCGATGAGTTGCAATTCCATGCTGATGGTCAGTCATCCTTTAATGACTGGCTGACATACAAAGAGTTGGTGGCAGAGTTCATGGCGTCACTGGACGTCTGTGTCATGCCCAACGACATAATAGCTACCGATCGTGAGTGGATCAAGGGTCGGGTGTCTTTCCAGTTGTACAACCACGACTACACCCTCACGCTCAAGCAGTTCAACATGATCTTCAACTGGAACCATTCGCAGTACGACCACCGGTGGCCGGACAACCACACCGACTACGACACCATCTTCTCCGAGCTGGTGACGGTGCCGCAAGGAAAGTCGGTGAGCTACCACAATGCCGCGGTAGCCGATTTTGAGCACCCTTTCGTCCGGATCTTGCACCGGATGCTCAGTTCCATAGTTTTTGCCCAGGGTGATCTATCCCTTAGAAAATTCCAAGAGACGGACCTATTCTTTCTGTATAAACTCCCGAAGAAACAAGAATGCAATTGGGGTGCCTTCTTTCTATAGCGAGTATTGGCGGTGAAGAGGAGTACGAGGAAAGCCCCGATTCACTTTGGCAGGCTTATCACCAAGCTGGCCATCTACCAGGGGCTGAATCTCGAGCAGCTGACTCCTCTCTCTACAAGAAGTAAGGTGAACTTGCAGTATCTACACCGGTCCAATCTGCTACTTCTCCGAGATGGCGTTGCGTTTGCGCACTGCCACGTCAATCAAGCATATCAAGAATGTTCTCTTCCCGACCCTGTTTTTAACATCGACGGTGCACAACATTTCCGTGGCCAATCATAGCCATCGCCGACTCCAATGAAGAAGGCGGCGACGACGGAAATGATGTCGAGGTAGAGGAGGAAGAGGAGGCATTTACACCTCTTCGGGCACGAGTGGCACCACAGAAGCATCCTCAGATGCATCCGGGTGCATCTTCATCATCACAGCCTACGCCACCACCACCACCGCCCTCGCAGCCAAGTGAGGATGCCTATTCTATGCAGGGCATGTATGCAATGCTGTAAGACATCCAGCAGACCCAACATAGCCACACAGCCACCTATGTCAGCTCTTTGTCAATCAGCATACGATTTTTGAGAATGAGCGCCTTCTTTTCGAGAATCAGTAGAACATCCATGATAGGTTGCACAAGATGGAGGTGAAACAATAGCCGTTTGTCGATCATTACTGGAGCCAGAATTATTTTGGGGGGTATCCACAACCTCCGCCGATGCCCCAGTACGATTCGACATTCCAGGGGCAGTACCCGTCTTGGGACCCCACGACGCCGCAGTACCCGCCTCCACCACCACATGAGTGATCCAGTATCACTGTTCCAATCCTTAAGTTTGTTTTTGACTATGAGGCCATAGTCGATTTCAAGCTTAGGGGGGTAGTTGGAACAACTTTATCTTTTATTGTTTTTTATTGTTTTTAGTTTTTAACTTTATTGTTATTTGTTTCTTGCAATTTTAGTTTTTGTAGGATCCACATGCTATCTAGTGTAATCGTGGATTTCATAAAGTTTGTGTCATCTCATTAATTGTGCATGGGAAAATCAAGGGAAATTTAAAATTTTTGTGTGTTTGGAAAGCTTGTCTTGTTTAACCTTGGGCACATATCCTACGAAAATAATTGGTTTTGTCAACTTTAAAACAAAATTTCACAACTGAACTCCTAATGATTCATGAAATTGGACGGAAATGGTTGTTTGAGCCTAAACTGACCAAATGGTAATGAGACTCTAATTGGATGTAAGAGAGAGAAACCTCTTAACTACTACATAGGTCAGTAAGGAGGGACACATAATATCTTTCTAAGGTTCAGTCATCTAGTCTTGTGATCTTTCCACCTCTTTACTTTTCACAATCCACCACAAGAATTGGAAGTACTTTACAGTTTTAACCTCTTTGACATCATTTCATATAGATAGGTCCTGCATTAAATCTATTTCCATATGTTTTGCATAAAAAGAAAGAAAAAAAATTAGAATAGTGATACATGCACATTACCCTTAGGTGCATGCCATGTAGTTGCATTCATAATTTTCATGCATAAAGTATATCATGTATCTCAATTTTTCTCCAATGGTGAATTAAATTGTTCCATACCTTCTAAATAGTGCAAATTTTTGAGTATGAAGAAAAATAAGCCCACTAAAATATTCATTATCAATTATGGATATAAGGGTTGAAAAATGAAAAAAAAAGAAAAAGAGAAAAATCTGAAAAATTTGCATAATGAAGAAAAGAGTTATGTAGAAGCAACAAGAATAAGAAGGAGAAAGGAACGGAATATCACCTGCATTTCAAGATAATTGAGTACATGATGTAGCTTAATTAGATGTCCATCTCGTTTTGAGATGGATGGTTAGTACATGCATCATTCCACCCAATTTTAGGCATTAGGGCATTTTTCATGTGCATTTGCATCATTTAGGACATTTTTGTTTTATGCATGTTGAAATTGTATAATACTTCCACTTTCTTCCATGAACCACCCATCTTCATCCACCCGTTACTCGGATTGGTAGGCCATCGTGAATTTCTCCTCACTAAGGTATATCAGGAGAACTGCTTCCATGTAGATGGTAGTTAGGGCGAGCAACGTAGTATAGGAGATCACAAGATGCACCAAGTCTGAACCGGTGAGTTTTATTATATTAACTGCCTTATGTGATAGTGCTCATCAGTTTTGAGGTCAATTTCTTTTATGGATGATTACTGTCGCCTTCAGGGTAATTACCGTTCCATGGTTAGAGAGGGACGGTATGTGAATATCCGGTGGGAGTCATATGGGATGTTGGTTGTGGTGTGTTGTTCTTCAGTTGACATTAGCAATTCTATTCTAAGGATTAGTTGCTCGAGGGTGAGCAACGTTCAAGCTTAGGGGAGTTTGATGCGATGATTTTGAGTTGCATTTATAAACCTGTTTGATATGTGTTTTATGCGTTTATTAGTCATTTTTATGGTTAATGTTGCATAATTCATCTACTTTGGTCTTTGCTACTATTTTATGTCAAATCCCCTTTATTTCATTGTTTTGAGCATTAATTGTCAAAATATTATTATTTGTGTGAATTTATGTGGTTTCGTGTTTGAATTCCAGGGAAAACAAGTATCTGCTTCCGTCGATACCATCGACCGGACCACAGGTTGCCAGCCGCCAGTATCAACAAAAAGTCGATACTATCGACAGGGATGTCTATGGTATCGAGCTACCATCAGGTTGCTAATGAGGGAGCAGTCGATAGTATCGACACCAAGTCGATACCATCGACGCACGGAGTCTACAGCGATGCAAAATGACAAAACCGTCGCTACAGGTTCATCGATACCATCGAATCGCATCGATGGTATCGAGATTACATCAGGCGCTCAGACGAAAGGAAAGAAGGGTTGCCGCTACCACACTGAGTCGATACCATCGACTCACGTCGATGGTATCGACACCGTAAGATATGCGTTTGCTTTGGAATGATCTTAATCAGACGGCCGTGGTTAATTAGCGACGTAATGAGGGAGATATACCTAATGACGGCCGCCCGGACGTGGGGGAGATCTCATTAGCCATTGCACGAGTAACGAGGAGTAGTAGAGAGGAGAACGGAGGCCAGAAGCTCATACCAGTTGATCCGGACACCGAAGAAGACGGATTCCACCACCGGAAGGCGGGAGAGAACGTGTTCGACGTGGAGGATCAACCGATTCTTCTCTGTTCAGGTGTTTCACCTCTCATTTCACGTTTTTCATATGATTTCCCCTATCTCTACCATGTACTTGCTTGAGATGAACATGCATGGCTAATCCCCTTCGTCTTTAGGACTGGGAGTAGCCCGGGAATTCATTGTATGACAATTTTATAATAGTAATTCATATTTTATCTCCTAAATCTGTGGTATGATTTCATTTTCTCAATATATTGTTATGCTTGATCACCATAATAATAACCTAATGCCCTTAATCATTTTGAAAAAAGGATTAACGACTGAAAAGTGAAGGAATTCACATTAATCGACAAATCCCTTGAACAAAGTGGTGTAAAATTAATGGTGGATACTGAGAGATCGTGCATAATGCACCTAGTTTAGGGTATAGGTTACTACGATGGTGGAACCGACCTAGACTTAGGTAGTGAATTGCACCACAACAGTGGGCAATTCTATTTTCAGGCCACTACCCAGATAAAGAGATAAAATTGAGGCATTATATAAAATCTAACACAATGAAAACTCGTGGTGAAACCGCAATCCTAAAGATACCCTCTTGAATTGATTAAATCAACATTTAATCGATCGTTTGTTTTGTTTTGTTTTTATTTTCTTTTAATTTCAACAACAACTCTCAACTTGTTAATCGGCTTAGCTGATCACGAGTAGTTAGTAGGAGTCCCCGACGATTGCACGTATCCCTGAGTTCGACTCGGGCCTCACAAAGGCCTGTACTACTCGACGCGTTCTCTTGTGTTTCAGCGCACAGTAAAAAATTGCGTCAGGGAGCCACAAAATATGCTGGAACAGCTGACCCAGCCGATGCAGATTTATGGTTGATGGAGCTGGAGAAATCTTTTAGAATCCTCAACATCCCTGAAGTAGAGAAGGTGAGGCATGCTGTATACCTTCTGAAGGGGAGTGCCTATCATTGGTGGACCATTGAGGAAGGCAAAAGACCAGGAGTTGAAGTCAAATGGGATGCATTCTGGCGTGAATTTGTCGCTAGATACTTTCCTAAGATGTATCTAGATGAGAAGCTCTCTCAATTTGAGAGGTTGATGCAAGGACAAATGAACATTAGCGAGTATGAAGCTGGGTTCATGGAACTTTTGCGGTTCTGTCCGCATATGGCGGCTACGGATGAGGAGAGGATTCAGCATTTCGAGAAGGGGTTGAATGCTGAATTGACCACTCCTATGTTTGCTCTGGAAAATAGGGAAAGATTTTCCACTTTTGTGGAGTCCATTAGGCGGATAGAGAGGACTATGATCGAGAAGCGGCAGACCAGTAATAAGAAAGTGTATCTTCAGTTTCAAGGACAAGGGTCTGAGAGTTTCAAGAAATCAAGATTCTCTGAACCACCACCGCCAAGGTTTCATAACCTGACGCAGTGGACATCAAGTACAGGTAGGGGTCGTAGTTTTCCTCCAAGTAGAGCCCCCAGTATAGCATCAGCATCAGTGACAGGACCACCCAGACAGAGTTTGGGAAGTTATAACTGCTACCAGTGTGGGAGGTCAAGACACTTGAAGAGAGATTGTCCTGAGAAAGTCAGAACTGTAACTCAAACCCAGAGGCAGAATTAGCAAGGCTCACAGAGGCAACAATTCAGTAATAACACTAGAGGACGTGGAAAAGCATCCCAAGATGGATCGTCGGCACCCAACAACCAAGCACAGGGCCAACAGTAAGCAACAACTAGATTCTATGCCATGAATCAGCCCGAAGCAGTAGTCAACCCTCAGGTTGTGACAGGTCAGATGGAACTGTTTCATTCTAATATGTCTTCATCCTGCTTTGTATCTGTGTTAATTGATCCGGGTGCTACACATTCATTTATCACTCGAGAAGTGATATATGACTGCAACACAACTGTCAGTCATAGAGCAGGTAGTTTGATGCTAGAAACCCCTTTGTTGGGATCTGTAGTGTTACGGGAGGTGTGTTCTCCCTGCACTCTTTCTTTTTCTAAACATCGCATTCAAGTGGATCTTATACCACTTGAGATGCAGGGGTTTGATATAATCCTAGGAATGGACACCTTAGAGAAGTATAAGGTTGTCTTAGATTGTGGTTCCAAGCAGGTTGTGTTTACAGACAATGGTGACACATAGATCTTTCAGGGAGATAGAAAGATTCTTCCAACTTGTCTTGTGTCAGCTATGGTAGCTGAGAAGCTACTACTAAAAAAAAGGTCTTTAACTATAAAAAAAATTGTAGCGAAAACCCCATATTTTGTAGCGAAAGGCTTTGACTACATATTTCTTTACACATACAAATTGTAGTATATGATCGTATAGCTAAAGCCTTTAACTATATATTTCAAATATGTAGTTAGATATTCCATTCACTACCAATTCATATGTATCCAGAAGCGTAGCTAGATATTGTCCTTACATATTTAAATATAGGTATAATTATAGCTAAATGTATGCCTACAATTGTATATATAGTCAGTATGTAGCAAAAATAATGAGTTAATACAAATTATATGTAGTTAATGTGTAGGGAAAGGCATCATCTACTGCACACATATATATGTAGTTGGATTATGTACTAGCTACATATGTAGTGTCACATATACATATATGTGTAGTTTGATTATTCATATATTGTGTAATTAGTCCAGAAGCTCTTTTAGTAACAAATTTGTAGTAGTTAGACCAAGTTATGCTATTTATGCCAACAAACTTACTTTCATTTATACTAAAACGTCAAATGTACATGGGGAGGATGTATACCTTGCCCCTATTACATAATGTGTACAAAGAAAAGGATATACATATACTAATAAATTCGGTGAGGTCTACACACATCTTGGAAAAAGAGTATGTATCTTTCTCAACCAATTTTTGAATCGTTGTTGTCTTCTCCTTTTGTTCAATGAGTTGGTGATAACATGGGTTCTTGTGTTGCACAAAGTTGTGATCTTGTGACATGTTGGCCCTTCATCTGATTTCCTTGATGAGTGGCTCAATTTTGTTGAATGGAAGAAGTCTTGATTTGAAGATTGTAGCATCACCCCTCATAGTGACATCTTTCTATTACAACTTGGACCATCCATAGATGTTCTAGGAATCTTATTTGTACTCTGTTTTGTTGGACTTGATCTAGACCCAAAGAGGGATTCTTGTTTAGCAATAAGTTGACATTGAGGCCTTTTTTTATCCTGCATCATATATGTATCAAAATTGTAGTCATTGAATAGAATAATTATTTCATTCATTTTTAAGTTGCACCTTACTTGCAATCTCCGTCATTCCTGCTCTTCCCTCAAAGTAGTACAATCTTTAAGCATGGATAAAATCTGAACCTGCAACAGTTAATTACATAAAGAAAGGTAGATGACAAGAGATGATTTGTTTAGTGTAGATTTTTTATCGTTTTAGGGATTGGTCTGGTCCACCATTACTATTGGATGAAACCGGAGGATATATCCTCGACCTGTTACTGAAGCACTAGATGCTCTGATCTTGTTACAGAAATGGCTGCTGCATTGGCCGCCACATCCATTGTCTTCAAGGATAACAAGGTTTACTCTGAGAAGCTAATCAATGGTGTCGAGACATTGTGGAAATTTTCCAGGCAGCATAAGGGAAGGTATAGCGATGGGGCTGATGCTGCCCTTTTCTATAACTCCTCAAGCTATTGGGATGAGTTTGTTTGGGGTGGAGCTTGGTTTTATTTTTCGATCGGAAATAATTCTTACCTTTTGATCGTGACTAGTCCTGAACTTTCCAAGCTTGCTGGAGCTTTTTGGGGCAATTTGGATAAGGGAGTGCTGAGCTGGGACAACAAGTTAGTGGGTGCTCAGGTGAATACTTAATGCAAATTCCCTACTTAATTGCTAAGAAGTGCAACAAACTACTGGTTTAGCCACCCAAAAAAATTCTGTAGTACCATATATTAGTTAATAGAAAAAGTTTTTAGTTCATTGGAAAATCAAGTATGACTGAATTAAAAGCAGACAATTGATTTGCTAGAAACATAAGTAAACATTCCAAATATAGACAATAAACATAGGTTAACCTCATCGTAGGGCCTGTCTGGTTGGGAGCAGTTCCAGCGGGCACCATGTGTTCCAAAACATGAAAACAGAAACATGATCTGGAATGCAACATCATTCGTTTGGTTTTGTGTAATTAGAGCTGACAACATTCATTCAGATTTCATTTGGTTGGAAGTAGAATTTGCATTGAGTGACCACGGTAACGTTACCACCACAATACGGCCCAGTTAATACAGAGTAGCTACTTGTTGTTCAGGTTGTACCTGGTATTATTGCTTGAGAGGTAAAGATACACAGCAGTAACAGCTGGCATGGAAAAAAAACTATGCCCAAAATAGGCGTGGTTTGAGTTCCTCCTTTTTGCATGTCTCAAAGAGCAGTTGTGTGGTTCATTTTCCCAGTTCGAGCAGGAACAACATGCAACCAAACACAACCAGTTGGAAAATCCATTCAGTTCCAATTCGTGTGTTCAAACATGGACTTAGCTGATATATTTGTTGGTGTGACACACTAGCTTTCCTGATTAATTGGCAATTGGTAATATAGGAAAAAGATCAGAACCTTGCACATATGGAAGCATAAATAAGAATGCCACTAAGAAATTGTAGTCCTATGGAGAATAGGTGAATTACTGTACCAAATTTTTTCCACAAATAAATTACAAATATCGTTCTATATCCTACATCAGAATTTGGATGAGTTGAATGATACTGAACAACTCATTCTTTATAGACCTTCACTGAAGAAATCTAAGTGGCTTTGAAATTATAAAGTTGTATGCAATGGAACCATACATAAATACGTTGTATCATGATGCTAATAAAAAGATATGCTTATTATGCAAATCTAGGAAGATACAGTTTTTTATATGTGATTCCATCATTACCAGTGTTCAACCTGTGATTTTCTAGGTAGATTGGTCTCTAATTCTACAACTAATTCTGTATTGTTGACCTCAAATATCTTACAATATAAATGTTTGATGATCCACCATACATTCCTATACTTAACCTAGTAAATTATTAAAGTCTGATTAATATAGTTAATTAAGTGTGGCTTTGCTATGTATGTATTATATCCAATGAGACTCAACAGCAGCCCATGATCAATGTATGGTTTGCTGGGTTGTGATGAGAACTTTAGAACAGAGCATCTGAAGACCAAAATGAGGACAAGCACATGTTGAATAAGAAGAATTCTGCTCTATGTGACTGATCTTTTGCATTTTTCCAGCTGATTTCAAAGCTTTTGTTATCTAAGTTTGGAAATATTTTCAAGTAACTAAACTATTATCTTCGAGTTCTTTGCTGCATAAGAAATATTATAACTATTTATTAGGTACTGTAATACAACAGTAATAATATAGAGCATTTTATCTAGGGAAAAATTATCAAATTCATTAACAAAATATCAATACATGATCAAAACGTTATTAAAGTACCAGTAGTCATGAAAACCCACAATTTAATCAAATTCAGAATCTATGACGAGACATTATCCAGAAAGTATGGATATTGCATAATTATATTTTTTTCCAATGATAGGAGGCTTTATTTATTAACCTGTCCTCATCTTGTAGTTCTAACATAAAAAAGTCATAGCGGTGCTTTGACTAAGGTAAATGGAAGAAAAAGATTGAGGAAGATCCTCAGATACAACCCTAAATATGATAATCTACCCAGGCTTCCTATGCTTGGTACTTTTATAGAGATCCACCAAATATCCCTGATAAGATCTTTACCCCCATTAGTATCGGTGGGTTTAAACAGATAGTATATCATTTCTAACCTGGGTAACCGATTCCTAACAACAGCTATATACTTGGAGATTAAGCGCATTCCCAAGACCTGACAATTGCAATTATTGATGGCTTTGTGACTGCCCATGGTACTGATGAGACACATCCATTCATAGTCTAATAGTTGGAACTTGGGAGATCATTAGCATGGATGAAGGATGCTCAACATAGAGTATAGTGCATATGCCTACACACTTAGCATTAATCTTCAAAAGAACGACCATCCAGTATGAGCAGGACAGTAGCATATAGGAAGTGCATAACATCACAGTAGTGAGCATGGTGATGAATTAGACTAATCAAATTAGAGGATCAAAATACTTGAGCTCTATCTGATGATGCTTTTTGAATAATCAGACACAATCATACTATTATAGTTTGGTGAGATTGTAAGTTGTTGAGTATAAGGCTGAGTAGGACTGTAGCAAACAAAAAGTGATTCACGTCAGAAATCACCAATAGGGTAATTAATAGACTACCCAATAATGTGAACAAGAGATGAATCCAACCACTCATATTGAAAACATTAGGATACCAATAAATACCATTGCATGAGGCTTGCATGATGAAATGAACCATATAATGGGAGATTTCATAGGTGAATCCAAACTCCAGAAACTATCTTTGCAAGTTTTGTGCAGACTGCAGATTTTGTGCAAGGAGAAATAACTTTTTGATGGTTATTCAAAAAGCCATTGATGTATTAATCAAAGCATGAATACATAGGAAATGTGATAAATGAAGTACAAAGACAAGATAGATCTGCAACCTCGATGGAATAGTGATATGTACCAATATTTGTAAACTCTCAATGAATTGCCTTCATACTTCACTCATCACCTACCGAGCAGTTCATCCTATACCAAAACATGCTCAAATGCTAAAATCATCCAACCAAAAAGATATGTGCAATATCTTTGTACATTAGTTCCCTTGTAACAAAAACAAGGAGAGAATAAGAGTTTGCATGTCTATAAATGTGTCTCACTAATACTTGTTCACTTTGTATTCATAATTCCGTAAGCCAATGTGGCTAAGCATTGAGCAAACTACTAAGTAAGCAACAGAAAATACAAAATCAATCTATCATTATAAGTAGTGTCATCTGAGACATGGTCAACTCGTAATACATAGGAACTTGGAGCTGATTCATGAAGAACCAATCATCAATAGGCTTGTAATACAAACAATCTAATGATTTGACTAGGTCATTGAGGGAACTCCATTCATGTGCATCACATAACTTGATGTTAACACCAAATGAAACTACATGGGCATAGCCCAATGACAATCAAGGACAAATAATAAATTCATTTCACCTTGCCCATACTTACCCATAATGTTCGGGTATGCATCTTGGAGTAGTAGTCGCACAAGTAGTTGTATTGACTATCCACATTCTATATAAAAAAGATAATGTTAGTCATAATAAAGTTTATTAATATTCCTCTTGTAAAATATGACTAACATATACTTCTTCTTATAATACACAAGAAAATCAATTTAATATAAACCTTATTGAATCTAGAATTTAGTTGGACACAATGACTGGTCAAAGAAATGATACAAGTACCAATCCACCTGTTTGTGTTCCATTGTCATCAGAGGAGCATTGTTGATAGTCACCATTTTCATCAGAGGAGCATTGTTAATAGTCACCATTGTTGATCTCTGAAAAAACAACATGAAAGGAACAAAAGCCATAAGAAACACCAATCTCGTGATGGCTCATGGTAGCTCCAGAATAGCCAAAATTCTCAAAGTTAATGTAGAAGTAACTAAATAAAGAAAGGTACTAAATCTATGGAGCTGGCATACATAGGTGATCATTGAATGAGTAAATAATACAAGCATAATTGCATACATTTGCACAATATCCCCAACCAATTCATGATACCACGTGCAGCTTGAAACATCTCCTCAAATCTATCACAGTGACCTATGCAGAAAGAAATAAATCTAAGTTAGACCAATCCAATAAGATACCACCAGTGCATGGACTTAGATTTATCATTGAACATTATAAGAGGACCATGCTGAATATTAAATGTTTAACTTGGGATGTGTTGCATGCTCCTCTGCGTATCCACTAAAAATTCGAGAGTTCTAGGGATGGGAGCCCCTTCAGAACCCTTCTCATGGGATTAAGTTGATGAAATTGCGAAAGGAATTGCTAGAGATGACTACCAATTTGATTATTTGGATGATGACTCCACATTCCCATTCTGTTGTTGTTCTCATTCTTTTCTATCTGTGGAGTAAAAAGTAAAAAAATGATGTTCAAAATATAAAGATTTGTTATCAGATGACAAATTGATGACACTTGTGTTGTGTCCAATATAGTGAAACAAGCATTCATGCAGTGAGGAGCTGCCTGCACATACCTCTGTTGTAGACAAGTCTGAAACTGCTGGATGCAACAAAGTTCTTCAGCACCAACAACCTTCAGAAGTGATTATGAGACAACTGAAGGTGGGTTTATGTGAATGTAGACACTGTTGTGAATAGGAAGCAATGCAATCAGAGCACCGTCTTCATCATGAGGGATGGCCAAGGCATGTGGCTAGCTGGAGCCATAGCTAAGCATGGTGGTTGTGATCCTCTAAAAAAGAACTACTTGCAATAAGAAGGTGATGGAAGGAGTACGCAAGACAACTTGCAATAGATGGCTGATCCTTCACAAACTTTTCCACCCTCTTTATCAATGGTTCACAACCCTACCCACCCAAGTACCTCATCTGGTAGAAGGTAATAGAAGAAGATGTGTATGGTTTGGACATCACAAACCTTCTACATATTGGTAGACTAGTCAACTACGTGGATGACAAATTAGCCAAATGGTACCTCAAGCAACCAAATGGATGACAAGCTATCTATCTACTATACTGACGTTACTTTTGTATGTAGTGATCTAGAAAGTTGTACAGGAATCCAAAGCCTAGAAAGGGTTGAACTGTAATAGCTGTCCTGGTAGTCCGAAAAAAGAAATCGATGGTCAATAGCATTTCACTATCAGTTAAGGCCACGACATAAGAGATCAATGCCTTTTACAAATGCAAACTTGATTGTAGAAAATACGCATGAATAGGAAGTCTTGCATAAGGTTAACCATGTGCTATATATGACATTTGAAGAGAAATATTATGTGTAGGATCACGTGCCAAAGATTTTAGAAGGTAATAGGTCTTCAAAAGGTGTCAAAAACTTTCTCAATAGAAACATACATCAGCATGCCCCTTGACTCTGATCCGAGCTTAAGATATCCGAATCTTCAAATGCAAAATCCCACACCATCCAGAAAGGCTCTGAAAGCTCATATATACCTAGAACAAAAGAAAATAGCAAGGGAATAAAAAACAAATATCAGCAACTTAGAATTTACAGACTTGGAATCAAATTGAATATCACTATAAGAAAAAGATAGTGACATCTAAAAGCTTCTTTATCTAAACAAAGTAGTGATGTGACCTCATGTTGTTGTTGATTGTGATCTCAAAGTTGAATACCACAACGGTTTACAAGCATTCCTCCTGATAATGATACAAAAAGAATGATCCTCCTAAGTAATTGAACCAAAATCAATAAATCTTTGTTCTCGAGTATGTAAACCACGAGAATTTCCCATGAACCATCATGAAAGCAATATGTATATGTTGCCTATTTGGTACAGACATGTGTAAATGAAAAGCAAACTTTTCATCATTAACGAGTAATCGTACCATTTACTCCCATACATGGAAACCGAAGAGCATGATCCAAGTCACAAATAGAAGAAGGCAAGAGATATTTCTGGCGTAGATAATCATCATTCTGCAGATGGAAGATACACAACAGATTTTTCAGTGCTCACAACACAAATACTATCAGAAAAATACTTCCATCTTGCTACAATGAACCAAATACCATTCTCCTCACCTCCCATTATGACAACCATAGAGCTAGAAGAAGCAAACGAAAGTCTACAAGCCCCCTAAATGATGAACCTTAGGTTTATTCGGTAGAATAACAAAATATAGGACACATACCATCTTCTACATAAATTTAACCCTATCTTATTAGTATAAATCACACTAGGGTGGGGGGGTTTGTTACAACCCATATTTTTGGGTTCATTTGGTGAGAAATGTAATTTCTCATGATAAAGATAAATGAACAAATAATTATTTAATTTCATTTACAATAGCCTTGATGATTGTGTTGTGGGCTTTATTGGCTATTGGGCCCAATAATAAGGAAATTCAATTAATTAATGAATAATTGAGTTTTGAGGAAAGAAAGTTGTGGAAACCTCTAGAAGGCAAACCAACTTAATCCAAAGGTGGATTTCGTGCCACATGGGTTCCTTGGGTCCCAAGGAGTCCAAAATTGCAAAGATAATGCAATAAGAAAAGAAAAGATTAATTGAGTATTTCTTCATTAAGAAAGAAATTGAAAACAATGATAAAATGTGGGAAATAAGTGAAAAGAGGTATAATTGAGTTATCCTTGGCAGAATTTCGTATCCCAAGGATTCCTAATGTTAAAAGGGATACCAATGAGGAAAGTAGAAGAGAAATAATGAGAAATCCTCAAAAAGAGATATTTTGATAAGAAATAAATAAGATGATGAGAGATAATGGATAAAAGATAAGTGAAAGGATAAGATATATCCCCAAGATGGGATTTCGAGCTATTAAGGTTCCTTGGGGTTCAAGGAACTCAGAATAAATAATTTATTAGCAAAGGAAAGAGAAAATAAGTGATAAATATACATAATCGAGTAATATCTTGCACCTAATGAAAATGCACACTTTCTTTTAGATAAAGAGCCCATTTTTGGTAGAGAGGTATATAAAGTTATTATTAACTTTCCCTCCAAATTTGGGAGCAATTGGATAGACCGTTTGGAAGATATGATTTTTGCAAATCTTGTTAAAGTGGAAAGATAACCATGCAATTGTATTATGTCGCATATATTTTTCCTTTTCTAAAAAGGATAGTTTTTGTCACGTGCAACAGAAGCCGTTGGATCCATGATTCAATGATGCATGAGCATCACCTAGATCGGGAAAGGAAGCAAAGAAATGAGATCTTTGATCTCAGTTTTCTCGCAAACCCGACCATGTGCAAAGTTGGAAAGGGCAGAGACGGATCCAGGGGAGGATTCTGAGCCAGACTATCCTAAATTTTAGGTAGTTTTGGAGGCTCTAGAAGGAACGCCCAAACTGTAGGGAACCCTGGCTGCAACGAAGGATCGGGAACCCTACTTTGGATCCCCCACCTATATATATAGGACTGCCCTTGGCTTCGGCCAAGTTCTGCGGACACGAACAACATGGTTCTAGCGCTAATATACCTATATCCCTCTTGATTGCCCTTTCTCTGGCAGCAACCCCGCCGCCGTGCTGCCGTGAGCAGAGCTGGAAGTTGAAGAAGGAGGAGCGGAGCGGAAGCCACAGGATTGGAGCCCACCGTGGGATCGTGTGGGAGTAGAGGGTCGAGATCTATTCTGCGGTTCAGAGTGGTGCGAGTGGGAGCAGTGGATGAGCGCCACATGATCTATGTGTCGATCGATGCAACCATGATGGAACGACTGGCTTTTTCCGACTTAAGGTAATAACTTGCCTCTTTGAGCAATATTTAAGAAAAGTGTTGAATCTTAGATAAATCATTAAAATTAGATTCTTTGGCCAAAAAATGCAAGTAAGTAGTGCTTTTTTATCAAACAAATGTGTATAACTTGATAAAAATGATATTAGGGCCTAATTGTAAATCATATACAAGAAGTATAGGGTTTTGCATCTTTTAATTCCTTAAACAATGGAAAAACCCTAAAAAGAGATAAAAGCAATCGTGATGAATCTTGATTTTTGTTTTGATCAATGTTAACCTGTTAAGAGTAAAGAAAAGGGTAAACTCATAAAAGGATAATTAATATGTTGCTTTTAGGGGTTTCTTATCATGCACATGGTTTAATGGGATAAAAAACCTAATTTGGGAAAACATGAGTTTTAGTGGTTACAATTTGAAATTTTCCCATATACAACTGAAATCTAATGATTCTTGAACATAATTTGGATTAAAAGATCCTTATGGAAGATAATAAGGGATTAGGGTTAAGTTCATAATGCTTAATTAATGAGATTGAGAAATCACAACCTATTGGATATTAAAGTTGAGATATGATAGTTCTAAGCTATTTCAAGTATAAAGACTCCTAATTATGGATAAATACCCTTAATGTAGTAATTAGGGCTTTATAATGAATAAAAGATAGAATTAATGGCAAATCGAGTTTATATGCGATGTAGACCAAAATGACATTTGAATTGATGATAAATGAGCATAATGATATTGTCATGGATTAAAAGGATAAAAATAGTAGCTTTAATGTAAAAGAGGCTTAATGGACTTAATTAATGTTTAAGTATGCCTTTAAATCGAAGTTAGGGTTATATGATAACCTTAGTAACTTTCATAATGAATAGAGGTGATAATTAGGGTTTGTGAGTAATTGAATAAAATTAGGGTTAAAATAGTAAAAGATGAAGTAAAACCCTAATGGAAATGGAAACCCTAAAAGTGGGCTAGAAACCCTAGGAAGCGAGCTAAGTTTAATAGATCTTGATGACGTGAGTAATAAAAGGACAATTGAATGATTGTTTCAGGTTCTTGATGTGTGTGCTTGCTTACTTGGATTTCTTACTTGCGTGGATTAATTCTATCTTAAATCAGCCTGACATGTATGTGGTTAATTATGATTAATCACATTAGTTTCCCGAGGGTTTTCCGAATGTTTCCTCGCATTGAATGCAATCTAAACAGTTTGGATGTTCATACTACAATTATAAAGTCACTATGGCTATCACAGTTACATATACATGTGAATTCTCACACCTACATGCCACCTTGATGGAAGATGCCATAAAGGTCAGGCCCAGGAGGGTAGACCAATGGGCACCATGAGAGGTGACCCCAGACACCAAGCTCGGGAATGAGAAGGTGGTCTATGATGCATGACTATGGAGCACCGTGAGAGGTGACTCCCAGGCACCAAGCTCGGGATTGAGAAGGTGGCCTTAAGTCAATGGCAAAAGAGAAACCCTAGAGGGGTATGCTAGAATTAGGGCAAAAGCGGTGGGGAATGACACATTGAAAATGTAAAGTGGTTTGTTAAATAATTTGATTGTGATTATTAAATTGTTAGCCATATTTGCAAGATTTTGGTTGTTCCCACATACCAATATATTTTTATATACTGACCAACATTTTGTTTGTCGACATTTTAGGAACAACAATTGAAAGAACAAATAGTAAAGTGACACATTGTTGAAATAAGAAATAAAGTGCAAGGAGGATTAGATAGAATAATTCAAGCTCTGGATAGATAGATTTCCAAAGTTTTCAAAGGTAAGTAAAGTTTTAATTTTATACCAAATTCCAGTTAGTTAGTAGAATTTCATAATTATTATTGATTATTTGTCGAACCTTTGATCTTATTAATTGAATAATGGCTCTGACCTTCGGGCCTCTCTTAATTGGGGGTTACTGGGAGGCGGGGTCATTACAATTGGTATCAGTGCCTAGGTTCCTCATTTAAACTTTAATAATTATTAAATTTTACAAATCTCGTAGAACCCAAGGGAGTTATTAGAGGATTGTCTAAAAGATAGAGGTGTCTAGAAAAGGATCATGTCCGGGGGCTGGCAATATTTTCCTCCGTACCACTAGTCGGAATACGAGGACTCCCGGATTGTGTGACTGCCTGGCCGATATCTTAGGTTATGAATTGAAATAAGATACCTTTAGGACTCTCTCATCTTGTTCATCCCTCCTCAATTCAAATTCTATTAAGGACCTTAAGGATTAGGGTTTCCTCTCTTCTCCTCACCCTCTTGAGGTATGGGTAAGGTTGATAAGGATTAAGGAATCCTCCACCAAACTAATAAAAAGCATGTAAGTAAGATGTCATGGGCATAAGCTTAATAGAGTAAGCGTAAAGGAATAGATACATGCTTAGGTTGTATGACACGAGTTGTGTTTGCCCTCAGGAGAGGCCTGAGGATAGATCTCCTTGGCAGGAGGATGAGTAGAGAGAGTTAGTCTTAGAGGTAGAGACCTCCATTAGAAGTAGAGACCTAGCACATCCTTTGAGGATGATGTTAACCCTAACCCCAAGTGAAGGTTAGAGAGAAAGATGACACGATGAGTTAGATGTCATGGTAGACCAGGTGTTTGGATAGACATGCCTTGGATGCCATATGAGCCATGAGAAGTTGATAACCAAGTACCTTTGGCAACCCAACCCTGGGAAGGGTTTTGCATGTTTGAGCGAAGGATATCTCCTTCATAGATGAGGTTAGTAAAGAACCTATAGAAACCTTATGGACTGTTGCAAGTAGGATATAGCTAGCACCCAGAGTACATCATTAGTATGAGCAATAAGTTAAAACTGAGGCCAGAAGGATAGTATGGATGGCTTATGAGATAATCATAAGGGGCCGTGGATAATCATGAGAAAACATAAGTTTGAGCATAGGCTTCACCCACGTAGAGGTATGCTGGTGAGCTCGATCCTTCATGGAGAGAGGACCACTAATAGTAAGGTTGGATGTGGATTTAACTCTAGAGAGAGAAAGCAGGAACCAGGAAAGAAGGTTGGAAACCCAAAACCCCGAGATATGAGGAACAATGGGGAGTTGAGGATGATGCTCCTGGTACCTATGTGCCTATGGTATAAGTGGCTACTTGCTGAGATGAGACAAAGAGTGCCTTAGACCCTGAGGAGGTTTAAGTAACCAGTTGTGAGGCTTTATACATAGTTGGTGGTCCTTGAGGAGGACTTAACTCTGAGGTGTTGCTTATATAAAAGGATAATGGAAGTACATGTTATACCTTGGACATGCTTGATTTGTGGTTAAGAGATTGAGCATGCAGCTGGATACCAAAAGGTGAACCTAGGGTTCCTAGGCCTTAGAGGGGAAGCTATGTACCCAATGCTCATGATGATATTTGAGTCTCTATAGTTTTGAGCATGGTACTCCTCATGTGTAAAGATAAAGGAAACCCCTTAAGTTTAGGGTATGTTTGATGAACCCCTCACAACTAATTTGATCTAATGTTGAGGAAAGAGAACAAGTATGACCTAGCATGGTTTAATAGGTGGTCTACATGTGCCCTAGTAGCTGTTGGGTTAAGCATGCTCATGTGAATATAAATCCTAAGAATGTTTGTGACCTTGTTGTCAAGAGTTGTAGTTTTCCTCCCATCCTGGGAGAGGGACCCTTTGGTAAGGTGTGTGCCAGTTTGTGGGTTTGTGGAAACCTAAAGAGGTCTCATAGGATCTTGAAAAGCTAAGTAAAAAGTACATGGTATGAGAATGAACCTGTAGACCCATAGATAACCATCTCTAAGTGCATGTGGATGTGTTACCATGGAGGTAACCGATATGGGGCCTGACCAAGGTAGGCAAGTTGCCATGACCCCTATGAAGGGATGAAAGTCAGTCATGAATGTAGAGAGAGATGATGAAGGATTGGGTAAGGTTCTAAGTTGAGCATGTACTATGTTAGAATCCTAAGTCTATCCAAGGGTCAGGTAGGGATAAGACCGATGGAAGAAGGAATTTCCTAATTCCCTAGTTTCACATGACCATAGGGTCGGGAGGTAACAACTATCATTGTCTGAGGGCCATGGGTTAGGAGATTGATCCCCTTCATGAACTCATGGGACCCAAAGGGCAGATGAGTAGGGCACTCTCTAGATGCATGAGGGAAGAGGGATGACCCCAAAAGTTCCGGCACCCTATAGACCCAGAGGAGATGACCATGGATTGTGTGTAAACCCTAGTAGGTTCGAGACCAATTTTCCATGGAAGTAATTTTTTTGTTGATATCATGATGTTTGTGATGTGGAGACATGAGTTGCACGTTTCAACTTAGATTTGAAGGTGTATTGGCAAGGTGGGATGTACCATCTCTACTCCTGGAATGGGAAGAACTCTGTATTTGGACGGCTGCCAAATGCTTATTTCTTCTTGTTATGGGAGTGAGAGATAGGACAGTATGCATGACTTACACCAAGGATAAAGATGATGTAAGTTGGAACGTTGCAACAAGGTATGAGGATAGAGATGATAACATACCTTTGTGGAAGGAATAATACATGGGTGGTTTACAAATGCTAAGATAAATAAGTTAGTCATCTTATAAGGATGTTTTTAGCATGAGCTATGTGATACAAGGTTGAGCTTGATCACCATTAGGATTAGCTCAGAGTTTCTTGATGAAGACAAACTTAGAGTTTGAGATGGGATGATAAGTAGAATACATGGAGGTGTATGTCTTCAACATTACCTAACACTTGAGGATAAGAAGTGGTAATGAATGCTTTGGTTGAGATATAGCTGCCCAATTAGTTGGAAGATGGAAGAAGTTGAGGTTGTTCGACTAACCTAATGATTGGAAAGAGGATGTGTTTTGGCTAACACACAGATGTAACAAGATATGTTGAACAAGTTAATGGTTGTTTGGTTAGCCATTTTAGTCCTTGATGTAGTAAAAAGATGGTGATAGAACCTCAGATACACTTCTTTGGATAGGAAGGTAATAAAACCCTTTTGAGATTGGTTTAGGGTTTCTGAGGTATCAATCTTGAGGAATCATAATAATACAGGAGGTCATGATATACCCTGGTACTACAAAGATAGTAAGTGATGGTAGAACTCTGGATGCTTAAAACAAAGTTGCATGTAGCAAGTGGCCATGCAAGCCAGGAGGTGAAGGACAAACACTAGTAACCCAGTGTATCAATATAGAGGATAAAAGAGTCCCTGAGAGGGAATGGGAGTTCATCACTATGGATGTTGTGGTAAGTCTCCCTTTGACCCAGAAGGTCAAGATGCAATATGGGTTATGGTAGATCGCCTTACCTAGATAACATGAGAAAGAAAGGAGTATTGTCATGAGATAGATTATGTTGAACTGCATAAGAGAGAGAGATGGTTCAACTACACTATGATACGAGTTCAAAAGTTCTTGAGTATGACCTAAAGGTTCACTTCCATAAGGTGGAAGTAGGTACATGAAGAACTCAGTGTCAGTACCACCTATCACCCCTAACTAATGGTTAGTATGATCCAGACTAGAGGATATGATGAGAGCAAGTGTGCTTGTTTAGGGTGATATAAAGAGGCAGTTCTTAAGATGTGATGATAACCACCATAGCCTTTATCGGGATGCAAGAAGGAGGTTGTGTCGGTCACCACTTCATTAAGATGATGTTGGTGAAGGAGGCCTCACGAAGGTAAAAAAGTACCACAGTGAGTGCAGATGAAGTCACTTTGATCGTGCAATGGCTGAGAGAGAGAGAGAGAGAGAGACCAGAGACGACATGAGTCGTGAGCTGATGCAAAGCAGACTGACATGCAGTTCACTATAGGAAAATATGTGATGTGAAAATTCGACCCCTCTAGGCTACAACTGAGAAAGCTGAGTCCCCGATATATGGGTCCATTTGGGATGGATTGGTGGAGATGGTTGTGTTTATCCTTGCCCCTCAAGATAGCATGATGTGTAATGTGTTCCATGAGTCTGATCTAGAAGCACTATGTGAGGTACCCAAGCCAGGTGCTAAGCCTTGAACCTATTCAGCTTTTGAGAGGTTGAACTATCCTGAGTCACCTATGAGGGTATGATATACCAAGGTAAGTAAGAACTCAGATGGAAGAATATGAGATGGTGAAGGTTCTTGCGAGGCACCATGGAAAGGGTGAAGCCACATGGGAGCCCTGAGGGACGTATGAAAGGCTTATCCTGAACATTTTGTTTGCTTGATGGAATTTTGAGGACAAAATTCTTATAAGAGGGGAAGGATGTTACAACCCCAATTTTTGGGTTCATTTGGTGAGAAATGTAATTTCTCGTGATAAAGATAAATGAACAAATAATGATTTAATTTCATTTACAATAGCCTTGATGATTGTGTTGTGGTCTTTATTGGCTATTGGGCCCAATAACAAGGAAATTCAATTAATTAATGAATAATTGAGTTTTAAGGAAAGAAAGTTGTGGAAACCTATATAAGGCAAAAGAACTTAATACAAAGGTGGATTTCGTGCCACATGGGTTCCTTGGGTCCCAAGGAGTCCAAAATTGCAAAGATAATGCAATAAGAAAAGAAAAGGTTAATTGAGTATCTCTTTATTAAAGAAATTGAAAACAATGATAAAATGTGGGAAATAAGTGAAAAGAGGTATAATTGAGTTATCCTTGGTGGAATTTTGTATCCCAAGGATTCCTAATGTTAAAAGGGATATCAATGAGGAAAGTAAAGAGAAATAACGAGAAATCCTCAAAAAGAGATATTTTGATAAGAAATAAATAAGATGATGAGAGATAATGGATAAAAGATAAGTGAAAGGCTAATATATATCCCCAAGATAGGATTCGAGCCATTAATGTTCCTTGGGGTTCAAGGAACTCAGAATAAATAATTTATTAGCAAAGGAAAGAGAAAATAAGTGAGAAATATACATAATCAAGTAATATCTTGCACCTAATGAAAACGCACACTTTCTTTTAGATAAAGAGCCCATTTTTGTTAGAGAGGTATATAAAGTTATTATTAACTTTCCCTCCAAATTTGGGAGAAATTGGATAGACCGTTTGGAAGATATGAATTTTGCAAATCTTATTAAAGTGGAAAGATAACCATGCAATTGTATTATGTCGCATATATTTTTCCTTTTATAAAAAGGATAGTTTTTTTCACGTGCAATAGAAGCCATTGGATCCATGATCCAACGATGCACGAGCAATACCTGGATCAGGAAAGGAAGCAGAGAAACGAGATCTTTGATCTCAGTTTTCTCGCAAACCCGACCATGTCCAAAGTTGGAAAGGGCAGAGACGGCTCCAGGGGAGGATTCTGAGCCAGACTATCCTAAATTTTAGGTAGTTTAGAAGGCTCTAGTAGTAACACCCAAACCGCAGGGAACCCTGGCAGCAACGAAGGATCAGGAACCGTACTTTGAATCCCCCACCTATATATATAGGACTGCCCTTGGCTTCGGCCAAGTCTTGCGGACACGAACAACATGGTTCTAGCCCTAATTTACCTCTATCCCTCTTGATTGCCCTTTCTCCGGAAGCAACCCCACTACCGTGCTGCCGTGAGCAGAGTTGGAAGACGAAGGAGGAGGAGAGGAGCGGAAGCCACAGGATTGGAGCCCACCGTGGGCTCGCGTGGGAGTAGAGGGCCGAGATCTATTCTGCAGTTCAGAGTGGTGCGAGTGGGCGCAGTGGATGAGCGCTGCACGATGTGTGTGCTGGTCAGTGCAACCGTAATCGAACGACTGGATTTTTTCGACTTAAGGTAATAACTTGCCTCTTTGAGAAATATTCAAGAAAAGTGCTGAATCTTAGTTAAATCATTAAAATTAGATTCTTTGGCCAAAAAATGCAAGTAAGTATTGCCTTTTTGTCAGAAAAATGCTTAGAACATGATAAAAATGATACTAGGGTCTAATTGTAAATGATATACGAGAAGTATAGGGTTTTGCATCTTTTAATGCCTTAAATAATGGAAAAACCCTAAAAAGAGATAAAAGCAATCATGATGAATCTTGATTTTTGTTTTGATCAATGTTAACCTGTTAAGAGTAAAGAAAAGGGTAAAATCATAAAAGGATGATTAATATGTTGCTTTTAGGGGTTTTGTGATCGTGCACATGGTTTAATGGGATAAAAACCCTAATTTGGGAAAACATGAGTTTTAGTGGTTACAATTTGAAATTTTCCCATACACAACTGAAATCTAATGATTCTTGAACATAATTTGGATTAAAGGATCCTTATTGAAGATAATTAAGGATTAGTGTTAAGTTCATAATTCTTAATTAATGAGATTGAGTAATCACAACCTATTGGATATTAAAGTTGAGATATGATAGTTCTAAGCTATTTCAAGTATAAAGACTCCTAATTGTGGATAAATACCCTTAATGTAGTAATTAGGGCTTTATAACGAATAAAAGATAGAATTAATGGCAAATCAAGTTTATATGTGATGTAGACCATAATGAACTTTGAATTGATGATTAATGGGCATAATGATATTGTCATGGATTAAAAGGATAAAAATAGTAGCTTTAATGTAAAAGAGGCTTAATGGACTTAATTAATGTTTAAGTATGCCTTTAAATCGAAATTAGGGTTATATGATAACCTTAGTAACTTTCATAATGAATAGAGGTGATAATTAGGGTTTGTGAGTAATTGAATAAAATTAGGGTTAAAATAGTAAAAGATGACGTAAAACCCTAATGGAAATGGAAACCCGAAAAGTGGGCTAGAAACCCTAGGAAGCGAGCTAAGTTTAATAGATCTTGATGACATGAGTAATAAAAGGACAATTGAATGATTGTTTTAGGTTCTTGATGTGTGTGCTTGCTTACATGGATTTCTTTCTTGCGTGGATTAATTCTATCTTAAATCAGCCCAACAGGTATGTGGTTAATTATGATTAATCACATTAGTTTCCCGAGGGTTTTCTGAATGTTTCCTCGCATTGAATGCAATCTAAACAGTTTGGATGTTCATACTGCAATTATAAAGTCACTATGTCTATCACAGTTACATATACATGTGAATTCTCACACCTACATGCTACCCTGATGGAAGATGCCATAAAGGTCAGGCCCAGGAGGGTAGACCAATGGGCACCATGAGAGGTGACCCCAGACACCAAGCTCGTGAATGAGAAGGTGGTCTATGATGCATGACTACGGAGCACCGTGAGAGGTGACTCCCAGGCACCAAGCTCGGGATTGAGAAGGTGGCCTTAAGTCAATGGAAAAAGAGAAACCCTATAGCAGTATGCCAGGGTTAGGGCAAAAGCTGTGGAGAATGACACATTGAAAATATAAAGTGTCTTGTTAAATAATTTGATTGTGATTATTAAATTGTTAGCCATATTTGCAAGATTTTGGTTGTTCCCACATACCAGTATATTTCGATATACTAACCGACGTTTTGTTTGTCGGCGTTTTAGGAACAACAATTGAAAGAACAAATAGTAAAGTGACACATTGTGGAAATAAGAAATAAAGTGCAAGGAGGATTAGATAGAATAATTCAATCTCTGGATCGAAAGATTTACAAAGTTTTCAAAGGTAAGTAACGTTTTAATTTTATACCAAATTTCAATTAGTTAGTAGAATTTGATAATTATTATTGATTATTTGTCGAACCTTTGATCCTGTTAATTGAATAACGGCTCTGACCTTCGGGCCTCCCTTAATTGGGGGTTACTGGGAGGTGGGGTCATTACAGGTCTGGAATAGATATTCCATTAGTAGGAAACACATATACAGTTATCTTGGCTAACATTCATCTAACATCCATAGTGAGAAAATGAGCAAGCTCACAACTCAAAACAATATCTCAACCATTTAGGCTTCGACCAGAGCCTATATGGGAGACAAGTATTCCAAATAAGATGGGCAAACTGCCTCTATAACAACCCACCAAATAAGTTACAAGAGAAACACTAGTAATGCCACTACCTAATAGTTCATATATGTTTGTATTTTGAGAATATAAACTTCCTCACAAATAAATAGAAGGTAGGCCATCCCAAGTAAAACAGAGGAGACTTTGTGAAGCTAAAGCTTGGATGAGCCTGCCTGCTATGTGCCTCACCTCCTAATAATCTGATTTTTTTTAACAACAAGAAGCTATCAAACAAATCAATCTACAATCAAGTTCCAGAGTTTCTTTACACAATGTCTAATTATTAGTAATCCATAAAGCTGATTCACCTTACAATAAATTAATATACATCACAACTGCTCAATTGGAATTGGTTAGGTAAAGACAAGAAGCTAGCCAAGAGAATGGCGAACTCAAGTGTCCATATCTCACTACTCATTTGAGGAAAAATAACACTTGAGAGCTAGAATGAGTTCAAGAACAATATACCCAAAACTAAAATTTTGCAAAATACCTTAGTAGGTAATGGTATATGCAAATCAGAATCTAATGAAAAATTATATGGGTGAAAATCAAAAGAAAACTCTACTTCTATGTTGCTGACCCTAAACAGATTCAAGAGGATGTAACGGGAAGAAAAGATATTGATGCTTTATAAAAGACAAAAAGAGAACTATATCTCTATTTTGCCTCCACCTTTAAGGGGGAATTTCAATTATCTTAGATTTTACATTCACTACAAGTTTGATGATTCACATGTAGACACGTTGCTATGATTATAGAGAATTTAGGATGTCATGACAAATGCCTTCTCCTTTGTATCTGTCCTTCTTTTGAAATGGGACATGATTCAATATGTATAAGAGGTGATATAGTTGTTTGCATAAAATATAGGAATCATAACCCTTGGCAAAACCAATTTCAAAAGATGGTAAAGTGAGGGGGCCTTCTTCTCTTGCATGAGAAATCCTTAGAAGCAATATGCATATCTAGAGCTTCTAAAACATGCAACTAGTCTTGAAGACGATTTTACTGATTTGTGGAAAAAGCTTAATGCAATGTTATCCATGCTCGACAAGTACCCATTTGAAGTGAGATTATAAAAGATGACATATTACATGTTAGAAAATTAATGGCATAAAACTAAAGCTAATTTAGTTTATGTAACAAGAGCCTAATCATGTTCATGGACTAGACGATGAAAGGAAAAATCTTTGGAAAATTTCACTGTACAAATTTGAAGAAATGAGATAAGAATAACCTGATGCTTGTCGTGTTGTTTCCGTTGTTGAAATTAGATATGTTGTCATTGTTCCCGATGATCGACACTCACATTTCTAGCAGGGTTAATTGCTATCAACAGATATGTTCCTCCGCAAATCATATAAACTATTCCTCCGCAATAGGAACATATATAGGATCAGTTTCCATTGTTGAAACTAGATATGTTGTCGATGTTCCCGATGATCGAAACTTACATCAATACTAGGTGAAGAAAATTTCACATGTCTAGACCTATGGACCTTAATAGCATGGTACATGTCAAACATGATATTAGCAGCAAGATCAACATGACATCATAAAAATCAGTAATAAATTTAGAAGACTGAAATTCAACACAACATAGTAACCCAAACATGCAAGTATGCAACCTCAGACATCCGGATCACCTACATCTGAAAGTGATATCCAAATGAGAGGTTGATTCCATAAACCCTGTCATGAGATTCACGATCGTTGCTAATCCTGTCCCTATATAAATACATAGATCTATAAAAGCCATATCAACCATTAATTTATCTCAGAGTTTAGCATCCTAACCCACTCAATATTCTACCTACAATTCAACAACATACTAGGTTCAACACCACATGCATGCAATTTAGTTCTATGCCATATACTTGCATTTCAACAAGCTACTTGTGGTTCAACACCATATACGTGCAATTTAGTTCAACACCATATACCTACAAGTCATCAACATACTTGCATGAATCTACTACAATAATTATATTTCCTTAAGAATTTTAAACACTAGTGTTGTATAGAGTGTACAAGCACCAATAATAGAAAATCATACTCAAGAACACCTCCGCAGTTGTAAAGAACAAATAATAAGAATACTAAAGAGTCACTTGCATCCAGGAAAGCCATCAACATGCCATCTTGGTCATAGGGAAAATGGAGAAGTCTTTGCAATTTAGTGACACCGAGAATGTGACATGTGGGATCTGCTCCTTGAGTGAGAGCAATGCTAGTGACAATCACAAACTAAACACTTAGGCAACTGAAAAGCACTTTACGCGGTAGCTTACCAGAACTTGATATATCAACCCTCTAGTGGCCATCTTGACTCATTCGTGACTCCAATCAGGAGAGAGGTTAGCCAACTTTACTCAATAAGTTGAAAGGGCGATTGAGCTCTTTCTCAGTGAGACATTTTAAGATTTTCAAGTTTAAGGAAGATAAAGCCTATAAAGTCTAGAAGATAGAACAACAAAAATTAATATATGCATAAAAAAGAGACATCTAATGGCTGCCACAGACAGGACATATTTAATAAAAGAGGGACCATATAATGCATAGCGTACCATTTCAATTGAGTTTCACTAAAGCACCCAGCAATGTATAGCACAGAAGAGTTTGACACCCCAACAAATCCATCCTCCTCCATCTCCTGGATGAAAATCTCATGGTACAAAATCTGCATAGTTCATGGCAAAAATAGTAAAATGTGATACCTACAAAGAAGAGAAAAAAAATAGATGATACACATACGCAACACTTCATCTATAGCTATAGAATATTTTTCTTGTAGAGTGTGTAGAAAGAAACCCGTAAGGGCTCCAATATAAGGAATAAAGAATGCCAAACATCATCTCAATTACAAGCAAAATCTTGAGTATCATTCAATTAAATTCAGGTATGTGTCACACACACTGATCTATGATTGAAAAGGAACATAGGCATCTTCACAAGCTAGAAACAAGGAGCAACTTCATCCTAAATCTAACAAAAAAAAGTAACTTAAAAACTAAATCATCCCTTAACTACCAGATAAGTTTTGCCACCATCAAATAAACATAGTAAAAATTCATTACCAACTGTTGTTTGAAATTAAATCAAATAGCCTGGCCGAAAGACAAAATGATCGGATCAAGAAAAAACAAGACACTAGGGATTCTTTCTTCAAATTGCATAACATAGAAAAAGTAGGTACAATAAAATTTCAGAATTACCTAATATGTCATGTGTCCATCAACGTTTTACTAGAAAACACCTTATAAATATATTATTTTAATATGTAAACCGTAGCATATCATATTCAATTATATTATCTGTTAGACATGAAAAGGAATTGGCATGAAAAATATTCCTACTTGAACAAAAATATCATGTTAGTAAATAAGGATAATATCTGATTATTTTCAGTAGTGGCCATATTCACAGCCAAATTGGTTGGTTAGACATGTAAATTGAAAGATATGGATAGATTGTAAGTTTCCCAGGGGAAGCCATCAGTCAAGATATGCTGTCAGTTATGAATGAATATAATATATATTGAGAGTTGTAAAGGGAAGTATAAACATAATGAAAAACTAAACAAAGGAAGTTCCGGATGTAACTTCACAACCGACTTTATAAGTGTATTCTATAGTTTCTACTAATAACACAGGAAGAACAGAGTAGTTACGAACCTTAGTGGATATTGGAAAGAGGCCACGTAGTTTTTGCAGATGGCCATTGATCCTCTCTGTCTGCCTCCTTTCCGCTTCACTGTGGGTCTTCATGGCCATGAGGACAAGTAATAAAAATAGAGAGATTTTGTAACATACATCATGAACACATTTTGTTTAATATCCAAGGCCTTTATTTTTAGTTTCTCTCAATTGTTTGATTTCAGATATGACAGCCAGATTTCAGATGAATGCACAAACAGAGTTATTTATAGCCATGGTTGATCAGATTACTCAGATCAGAATGATTGGTAAGATGTTCCTCCCAATTAAGACTTGAAATGAAAAGTTCAAGACAAAGTCAACAATAACACATGCAACAAACGTGTATTAACATGAATACTCACTTAAATTAGGTGTTTCAATAAATATGAAACCTTACTCCCTAGATTTTATAACTAGTTCTATAATCAAAGAAAGAGCCAAAAGAAACATCACATGCATCGTTGCATACTAGAGAACATCACATACATAAGTGTGAAATTGAGCCTTACCATAAAAGAGGTCTAATTGTTAACCAATTACTATAGAATATTCATATCACGGTCTTATTTAGCAAGAGAAAAGAAAAACAAGGTCTGATAATTCGGATGACAACTTTGACATCAATCTAAAAAAAAAATTAATAACTCTGTACGTAGGATGACAATCCTTTCTATATCCAATGAATTGACAAGCTTTACATCAATCAAAAACTTTATGCTAAACCTATAGAAAAAGAGGGCAAAAAGCATCTAGATAATCCTAAAGGAACTTTTATTGGTTGCCCCGCTCCAAGCAGTTTACCTACAATAACAAAAATAATTATCTAAAACCATTATATGGCATGTTACACTTATAGCACAGTGAAAAAAATTTACCGAACAATGAGTAGCTTCTTTGGCCAAGCAATTATTGACCCAATTGCATCTTCAATGATTTGATAATTATCAAATGGTCTAACCAATTGCTCTTCAGGTTTAATTGCCACACCAATGCAAACATCAGCAAATGCAGACCCTAACTTTCCTCCTCCTATTTCAAGGTCAGGATTCAAGCCAATCACTTGTCCTTGAGCTACAATTGATGTTCCATCATCAAAACATAACAACCTCATGACCTATAAGTTGTACAAATTATGATGTAAAATTTTAGATATCAAGAATCAAAGTTATTAGGAGTTTTTTTTCTTTTAATAACCTGTCTTTCTGTAATGGTGGTTGCAGAACATGACTTTTTTAGCATTGATGTTCCTTCATTCCTGGTTCTTTCCATATTCTACAATACAAAACACTTATCACATTAATGAAATCATAACTTATAATTATTATTAAAAATTTGAATAATTACTTGATTTGCTTGAAATGGAACACTGTGGCTTGAATTTCCCAAAATTATGGCTTCTAGATGTTCTTGTCTTTTTTTCAGATTTGACAATTCTATTTTTTGTGTCTCGCATATGTGTTGTAGGTCTTTGACTGTACCTTCAAAACCCTCCACATATGCCTGACTAAACTCATTAGTCTCATGGTTCAAACGAGCTGTTATAACCTCAATTTCTTGAAAAATGTAATTCTCTTTTAATGAATAAATGAAATATTTTTCTTTGATTTGCAATGGATTTCTTATGTATTGGCCTTGATTGATTGATGGTGGGCTTTGTTGGCCACTGAACCCAATTGAAAGGAAAAGGGAATTAAAAAGGAAAAGAAATTGATTAATAAGAGGGAAATATGCGTAATTGACAATTAAAAGAGGATAAAGGCAAATAGATGTTCCCCAATATGGGAATCTGTGCCTTTGAGATTTCTTGAGGTTCAAGGGACCCAAAATAACAAGATAATCACAAAGGAAAAAGGAAAACAAATTAATTTGGATTAATTAATGAGATAACTTGGGAGAGAAGGAAGCCTTCTCATCCATTGCTTTTTGTTTCCCAAATTTCGTACAAAGTTAGGAAATAATAAAAGAAACGTTCCCATAAAATTTGAGATAAATAGGAGTTATGGTTTATCAATTTTCCAAGTTATCTCCAATTTGGGAATTATTCTGAATTAAAGCAATAAATTGTTTCCCTTGTGTTTGATCGTGGGCGATGAGATCTGTTGGATCTTAATCCAACGATGGATAGTCATCGTCTAAGTCCCAGACGGACTAGGACTTTGCAAGTTCCAGGGGAACTTTCCCACCCTATTTTCTCATGATCCAATTGACATGCCAACTTGGTGTTGGTCCCATTGGATTCAGGAGGGGAAATCGCGAAGGTTCCTCCCTAATTTTATTGGGTTTAGTCGCTGTTTGTGGAAACGCCCAAAACTGGCAATGCCTGCCTCGACCCTATATATAGGGGAGGATGAGAGAGGGCACCACCACCTTGTTTTGCTAGCCGAACCTCTGCGGAAGAGCATGAGGAACAGTTCTGTGTGATCAATTGGGCCATCCACCCTAACCTGCACCTCGAGTCAGCAGTAGACCTCGTCGGAGTACCATTGAGTAAGGGAGGATTGCGGCGCACCTTTGGCGAGAAATTGCACCCACGAGTGAGTTTGAACGTGGGAGACAAAGCTCCCAGTCCAAGTAGTTCATTCGCAGGAGGCCGTGATCCGAGAGTCAACCCTTGAGTTGACCATCGCACACCTGCTGTGTTCGACGCGAGGAAGAAGAAGAAGGCCCTGGCTTTTACCGAAATAACCCTCCATGCCTTTAGTAAAGGTAAGGACGTTTCCGTCCTTTGGTCCTTTTGTTTGCAATGTTGAGGGCGTGTGTATCCACGGCCGTTGGATCCTCAGTGGATCCGCAGACCATGGATCAGGCGACCCTAGTTTTTCTAGAAAATAGCAAATAGACAATAAAAGGAGTTTTCTTGTTAAAAATCATATCTTGAGCTAGGAACCTCAGATGGGGGAAGTTAATCATGAAAAATGATCATAAAAATGTGAGGAATATGTTAAAAATGGTTTGGACATATAAATCTGTATATTTTTGCAAAATTGTATAATTTAATGGGAAAAGTGTTAATTTGTAATTAGAAAACCTAAATTGTTAACCAAAGATGGTTTTAATCTTGTAATTAGGTTAATTCACACATGGTTAACTTGATTAAAGATAAAGATGGTTTTTAACCTATTTTGATGATAGAATTACAAGGTTTAGGGTTTTTAACTCAATATATTGATTCATATGTTTAGAAACCCTAAATTAGAGGAAAAGAAAAGAAAAGTGCTCATAATCTTAAATTAGGGTTTCCTCACTACTAAAGAACAAGTCTTTGGCGTCGGTTGTTTAACCCCTTTTAGCGACGGTTCTCAAGCGATGCCTATGTGGGTGCCGCTCAAGGTCGAACTCTTCGGCATTGGTTCTACAACCGACGCCAAAAGGGTTCACGCCACAAAAAGGGCACCATCTAGGACACTTCCTGCGTCGGTTTACAACTAAATAACCGACGCCATAGTTCCATACGCCATGGCCGTGCTTCCCTACACAGCCGTGTTTAGTACCATAGGTGTCAGTTTTATACTAATCACCGACGCTTTTTCCGCCATGGCCGTGCTTTCCTGCACGGTCGGGTTGTTTGTCATATTATGTGGCGGTTTTTATTCAATAACTAATTTGTAAGCCTTTCATGACAGTGTTATATAAATAACCGATGCCTATGTTTTAATTTTTTTTTCTAATCAGTTTGCAGGCCTGCTGTGGCTGGTCAGTAGGATGAGCACCTGCAGTTTAGTTTTCTGAATTGCACGTTTACAACATCCATTGATATCAGCCTACAAAGAAGCCACAAACCTGCAAAATCAACATATATACTTTTCACACAAGTAGATACATTCAGACATCAATTCAATTCTCACATTCACACATGTAGAAATATTCAAATCCATGTAGAAACATTCAGACATCAATTCAATTCTCACATTCACACATGTAGAAATATTCAAATCCATGTAGAAACATTCAGACATGTATAAACATTTAGAAATATTCATTTACAAAATATCATTCAACATCGCTATCATCATCCCAATTATATTTTACAATTGCCACTGTTTGTATGGCTCTTGCCCATTCTTCTCTTATTTCTTTTAATTCTTCCATCTTATATGGAGCATGTACATATTTTAAGCGTTTACCTATATTGTGATCAGTTTTAAACACCTGCAAAGAGAATGATGTATATATATAAGTAATAATATAAAAATAAGATTGATATATTTCATACTAACTAATGAGACTATATATAATACCTCATGTATGGTATTGATGTCCAATGGGGCATATCAGATAATCATCTGCATAAATCGCATCACATAGTATGTGCATGCCCAACCGTTGTCTTGTGTAGCGCACTATAAATTGAAACATAGAAAATATTAAAAAATACAACTAAGCATAGTTCACATAAATAATATATACATTGGAGTCGGGAAGTTACTTTTACGTTCTCCCAAACTATTGGCTGGTTCTTTCTCCTTGGGACATTTCCTCCAGCATTTTTGAATACATCTAAACCCCTACATGTTAATGTAACACAATAAATTGCATAATTAAATAGTAATGTAATAACAGATGTTAACAGATATAAAAATGAAATATTTCTCACCAGAATAATGGCATTCTCATTACGTGTCCAATTTTAGTGTTCTCCCCGTAAGATCTAGATAATAAACAGTGAACGTCCCAGGGACAATAACTAGTAACTCCCAATGCCTACCGCTAGTGGTAAAATTTTAAAAATTAATAACTCAAAATGCACAATAAAAATGGAATTTTCTTAAGTCCAAATTATAAATAAAGTAAACTTACTTGACATTGAATGGAGCTATTATTATCATCTTCTTTTGCTGACCGAAAATTGTAAAAGCATCTATACAGTATTGTTGAACACTATTAGGGTCTTTAGCTACAATACTAATCAATGATGGAATCCAAAATCCCACATGATCAAATGCAAATTGTTTGCATTGATCTTCGACTAAGTAGCTGCAAAACATGTATTACGTATGCATTAATATATAAGAAACCAGATCACCGAGTCTTACACAAGGTATATGGATGTATAAACAAGATCTCACCTTATCCATGTCTCTATCATTGATGTATTCATCCAATCATACATAAAATCTCAATAATATCTTGTATAAATAAAGAGCTTTCGTATGATTGACCTACATAATCTGCTTCTAAAGAAACAATTATAGGGCAATGTATATTATGTGCCCGTAGCCAACATGCCATTCCCCTACAAGCAGGACCTAATGGGTATTTTAGGTCAATTGGAACCCAACTTGGTAATGTAACAAGTGGAGGTGGAGGCCTAGGTGCTGCAGGTGTCTTCTTTTTAACCTGTATATATAATTTCAGATCAGTTGACCTCATATATACACATTAACAATCTAAAGTAATGTAAATTTATCTTACAATTTTAGTAGTTTAGACGACATCTGCTTTGGGCCACAATATCACCCCGCCTTCTGCCTCAGCAAGTGTATCAATATCCGGGTGGGGATATGGCAATGTAGCTTCCCTCCAATCGGGTAATACACATATCAGGCTCACATGAACGTAGCCCTGTGGCATTGGAGTCCCGTGAAACGTTGCCCCAGGAAGGGACGGGTAAGCCTGTGCCTCTACAACAACATAGTCTAGCATTTTTATGCGGCATGGATTCAATGCCTACAAATTTACGTAAACAATATTATACATATATATATATATCATCTTGAAAACATATCATCTTGAAAAGACTAGCTACAATGTCATAAACAATACTTACAGTAGACGTGTTAGGCGGTGGGTCTACATGATTACTCTCAGTCTATGCATCAGGAGAAGAGTGGGTCACCATAGGCTGATTGGAAGCCTGATATGCCTGCCACCGCACTATTTCTTCCTTGACCTTCTCAACAACTATATCATTGACCTTCTTAGAAACTATATCCTCGACTCTCCTATTCTCCTATACATGGATAAAAGAAACATTAGCTTCTTATTATTGAATTTCCTTTTGCAGTAACATTCTAAAAAAAGAATAGGTTACCTCTTCTTGTGAAAGTCCCGCTCTAGGTTTGCGATGGGATGGCCCAAAGAATGCTTTGATGCCCACACCAGCGCCTGCACCCCTAACACATCCAGGATGCTCTGGGTTACCCAGAGCAACTTTCAATTCATCCCTTGTGCCCTGAGGGATGAACATGCTTTGTTTCCTCTGCTCGTGCAGCTCCCACTGGTCACCATCAACAAAAATTGGTAAGTTAACACCACAAATAATCAATATTCAAATGATTGCTCTAAGAGTTGTATTTTACCATTTTTGCAGCCGCCGCAACAGTTGCGCTCTTCCTTATTTCTCCCTTCTTATTTTGCCTCCCAGCTATCCAAACATCATGGCGAGGCAGAGGTGTGCTACCTATAGTAGAGGACTCCTGAGTAGCAGCAGACTCTGCATGTAGTCTTTGGCGAACGCTTGCATAGCCCTTTGGACCCATAGTGTTGTCATGCACATTCAGTGCACGCCTTTCTTTTTGCACCTCACTGAGGGCCTAGTTAGTATGCACATTAATGATTTAGTTAGTAGTACTAAATGTTAATCTTGAATAGGTGAATACAACGTATATTAATTAAATTGGGAGTGACGCCTAATACCTTGAATTCTTCAGATTTTCTTGAAGCGACAAACATGTCCCAATCTTCTTTGTCCAAGAAGTTCCACTGTTCAAGGGCTGACTTCTTCTTCTTATCACCATCTTTTATGTATTCTCTATTGAGATTTGTCCTATAGTTCCTTAGCATCTTTCCAATGTGTTGCATCACGCTTTTACAATGCAGCTTCTCATCCAATGCAAACAAATTCTGTAAAATAGAATTCTTATTAACTAGTATCCAAAAATAGAATTGCAAATAATAGAATTTGTAATCTACAAAATATAATTGCAAATAATAATAACTCATGCATAAATCCTTCCATATCAAGTCTTTCTTCTCCTGAGGAACTTTATGCCAATTATCATACTTAACACCACAATGGCTTTGAGTGACAACCCCAAGATAGTTTACAAAATTATTGCGGTTCACTCCAATTGTATTTCCTCCATTATCAAACTCCACAACCAATCTGGATCCACATCCACTTAGCGCTATTAACTTCTTCAATAGAGTGATGCCCCTTTTCTTGTTAAGTGTTTGGTGTTGCGCATCAAGTTCCTCCAGTGCTTCAATGGGTACATGTGCATCATCAACCTAAAATTTGACAAAAATAAACACACTGAATTAGCGCAATATATAAATATGGGATATATGACATAACTAGATGATAATGAATTTTATAGAAATATAGGATATGTTTTTAGAACTTACATTGGTATCCTCGCCATGCTCATCATGGACTTCATGCTCATCATGGACATCATGCTCATCATGGTCAGCCATCTGAAAATGTCATTAAAAAGGCAAACATTTAGAATTTGTATTAACTACAAGATAATGAAACATCCAATCTGAAAATGATATTGATATTAAAACAACAAACATTTAATCTGATATATAATAAATGTGTACCACCTATCCCATCCTTGAACACCTAATCTCACTAGTAAGTGTATAATGTGTATTGGGTTTTCAAGAAAATTTCGGCAGCATTTCCCCACTATTCTCTAAGTACATATGTACTTAGAGAACAAATGGGGAAATGCTTCCGAAATTTTCTCAAAAACCCAATACACATTATACACTTACATCCTAAGTGAGATTAGGTGTTCAAGAACAGTCCCAAACTGGGGACTATCCAAGATTTACTCCTAATGAGTAAATCTTGGATGGGTTTCTAGGCCAACAAACACATGTGATGCCATTCTTATATATAATAAATGTGTACCACCTATCCCATCCTTGAACACCTAATCTCACTAGTAAGTGTATAATGTGTATTGGGTTTTCAAGAAAATTTCAGCAGCATTTCCCCGCTGTTCTCTAAGTACATATGTACTTAGAGAACAAACGGGGAAATGCTATCGAAATTTTCTCAAAAACCCAATACACATTATACACTTACATCATAAGTGAGATTAGGTGTTCAAGAACAGCCCCAAATCGGGGAATATCCAAGATTTACTCCGAATGAGTAAATCTTGGACGGGTTTCTAGGCCAACAAACACAATAATAGATATGTACATGTTAGGGTTTCATCACAATTGATGTTAGGGTTTCATCAATGTTAGGTTTAATCAAATCAAATTAGGATGCTAGAATAGACAAGTTTAAATCTTATTTCAACATGCATCAAAATTTACTGAATTAGGTCAAACATTAGGATTAGAAGCACAAATATATGCAAGCAAAAGATTTGTTTGTATCCAAGGATTTACATAAAGCATTACATAAAGATTTGTTCATATCCTTACCAACAACAAGCACGTCCGTGGCTGTGTTGGCCTACCACAGCCGTGCTTACTGTTGGTAAGGAGCTAGGGAGAAGGAGCTAGGGTAAGGAGCTAGGGCTACCTGGAGCTAGCGTGGAGAAGAGCGGCGGCAACAGTAGCGGCGAGCAGGAGAAAAGCGGAGAAGAACGACGCTCACACTGGCACCAGGAGAAGAGAGCAGAGTAGCAGTGGCGGTAGCAGTAGAAAAAAGAGGTCGCGGCGGCAGTGGCGATGAGCAGAGCGCACCAGCAGCAGCGGCAGCGAGCACAGGGTCGTTGAACAATTTTAGGTGAGAGCGGTGAGCATAGGAATTATCACAATGAAATAGGAAGAAAGGGGGAAGATTCGGGTGATCGGGTCTATTAAGTTGGTCAACGGCGTCAGTTATCTCTAAAACTGACGCCTTTCACTCTTCAACATAGGTTGATAGTAAACAACTGACATCCAATTAGACAAGCTTTGCCCTAAATTATTTGGCGAGAAGCATTATCAGTGTCGGTTATCACAGGATAACCGACACCTAAATTGGAACTTTTCATGCAAATTTCCATCTTATATCGGTGTCGGTTAATAGTTAAAAAACTGACGTTGTATGTGATACATTGGGGCAAAAAAAAATTCGCTCAAAAATTGGTTTTCGCAGGCGATTTTAGGCATCAGTTTGTTTTACCCAGCTGACACTGAATACAAAGTGGTACCCGTGTCTGGTTGGTCTTTGAATATAGACGTTGGGGTTCCTAAATATATGATGTTGAATATTATAGTCATCAGTTTTGTTAAATACCCGACGCCCAGAAAAGCGACATTGAATGTTGTTTCTGTAGTAGTGCCTGTTGCTAAAAGATGAATTTAGAATCTTTTGTAAAATAAAAATGAAATAGTTATGGTTTGTAAGTGATTTTGTGAAATTAGGGTTTAAAGTAATAAAGATGAAGTGGAACCCTAATTATGCTCAAAACCCTAAAAAGGACAAATAACCTAGGAAACAACTAGGATTAATGGATCAAGATGACATGATTAATGATAGAGAAATTGGATGTCTTTTCAAGATCAACCTGTGCATACTTGCTTGAATTCTTGATTGGTTATTTCTACATTCAATCTGCTTAACAGGTATGTGGTTATGCCTATGAATACCCCGAGTTAGATTCCTGTGGATTTTTGAGGTTTTATTGATGAATTGAATTAAACTATTGGATGCATTTAATTCTTGCAATTTATAATGTGAATATGACTATCACATAAGATATGTGCCTACTAGCTCAGATCCTAGTCCCCTCTGTAGCTTTATAGATTGACCTAGTAAATGGCTACCGATGGGGTAGGTCCATCAGGTCATTAAATGACTTAGTACATGCATACCAATGGGGTAGGTCCATCAATTCATCATGGGTCAGGGATTGGGCTACCTTTGGGTAGGACCATGCGACTGCATAACCCTAAGATTTGGCTACCTGTGTGGTAGGGCCATGGGGGTAAGGATCTACCACATGAGAGAGGTAGTATCCATGTCCACTGCAGGGACAACACAGAGATAGGGAAAGGAAAGGATTGAGTAGTATCGCTTAAAATGTAATCTTGGATGTTAAAGGATATTTGAATGACTACATTGTTAACATAGTTGCACAATTATTGTTTACCCCACATACCAACTTCGGGTGATCATTGTTTTGTTTGTCGGCATTTTAGGTACAACCCTGAAATGAACAAATAGTAAATTGACACATTGTGAAACTAAGAAATAAAGTGCAAGGAGGATTAGATAGATTAATTCAAGCTCTGGATAGATAGATTTCCAAAGCTTTTCAAAGGTAAGTAAAGTTTTAGTTTTATATCCAATTCAAGTTTAGTTAGTAGAATTTCATAAATATTGTTGATTATTTGTTGAACCTTTGATCCTGTTAATTGAATAATGACTCTGACCTTCGGGTCTCCCTTAATTGGGGGTTACCGGGAGGCGAGGTTGTTACATGAGCCTTCTTTGCACCCAATATTTGATCAACAATTTCATCTTCATCAAGATTTGTGTCATTGTTTTCAACTGCGGATTGTAACTTGTCCTACGGCGGTTACCATAATGATGATAAAAATTGAGCAAATAAAGTCAAATATTTCATGAATAATTTATACTTACAATTAGTTCAGCTGATTTTGCATCTATAGGAGTACCATCCTTCTTCTTATGGGTAGCAATAAACAACTACAGTCGACTAACGGTACCCCCTTTATTCTTTTGTTGCAACTATTATTAACAAACAAATAAAGTATAAGTAGAGTGTGGATGTGTTATGATATTATTATCATTATGGGGAAAAATTACTCATATTCACTCTCACACAAGCATAGGGCATCGACCCTGATGTATGTCGTGTGGTAACAAACTTTCTACTCATACTATTCTTTGCACTCAGTAACTACAGTTCATGAACAATTAACCTTGTCACCAATGAAAACTAAGAGAAGACATAATATATAACTAATTATCTTACCTTTCCATCATTAGAGTCCCAGAAATTCACAAGAAAAGCCCATTACAATGGATCAACACGGGAAGGGAAATCATTAAGTCTGTTTGTTTTGTCTTTGTGGTGCATATAATTTTTTCTTTTGATTTCAGATTTAATGTTTCTCCAACAATCCCTAACTGTGCGTAGAACCGATTTCTTTCCCTTTGGGTCGATGGTAAATTTCTTCTGTTATATGAAAAATAAATTGAATATAACAAATGCATGCTTAAATAACACATTACAAAAATATATTACCAAGACATAATTCCATATTTCAATTTTCTTTCCAGCTGGTACTTGTCGCCGATCCAAGTAATCCAAGTGTGCCAGTTGTGAATTTCTAACAATTTTTCCCAAAAAAGAAGACAGGTCATTTTGATGAGGTCCAATTGGTTCTCCATTTTCATCCAATGTGATTGGTAATTTTGCATCCCCTGTCTTACTCCATAATCGAAGACACTTAGAATAGCCTCATTTTTTATTATACACAACACCACCTAAAAATTTAAAACAATATGAGGAAATTATTTTTAAAATATACATATAAATGCTAAAATATGAGGTAATAGATAATTGGTGTAAATTGTTGATTAGAAAGTTATGTACCTTCATCATGATTAGCAGTAGTTTCTTCATCAACCAATTCGAAGTCCTCATCAATTACATGATTGGTTTTGACCTCATGATCTATATTGCCATTATGAACAGAATGATCATCTCTCATGTCATTATTTTCCAAAGAATCCCTATGACCAACTCCAACCTCATGATTGATATTGGTTGTATCAACTGAATGACCAACTCTAGTACCATTGCTTGCCAAAGAATTAGCCTTATGAATAGAATGACCAGCTCTGATGCTATTGTTTGTCAAAGAATTTCTATGATCAGCTCCAACCTCATGATTTATATTGGCATTATCAACACAATGACCAGTTCTTATACGGTTGTTTAACAGAGACATCCTTCCTCCGATTGCAACATCATGATTTATCATTGACACATGCGGATGCCTCTCTTTTCTGATGTGTACTTTATCATTTTTGCTACTGAAAATAGATGATGCACCAACCTTTTTATTAGTTTTATTACTCAAATCATCTTTAGAACTTCCAAGATCAGCATTAACTAAACCAAGATATCCTCCTTTCATTCCCAAATCAGCATTAATAGAACCAAGATAACCTCCATTCATTCCCAAATCAGCATTAACTGAACCAAGATAGCCTCCATTCATTTGCAATCATTTAGACATTCCTACAAAGATAAATATTAAGACAGAATCTTACAACTATAAGTACAAAATGATAATAGATAAATTATATGTCACCATACCCGCCAATTTTCGTTTAATTACTCCATTGTTTTCATCATCAGTTTCTCATGCAGACAACAATTGTGAACATCTTTTTAACATCCTGAAAATATAATGCATAACAAATATTAATAAAACAAAATTATAACCATAAAAATATAGTTAAATAATAATGGTTGTAGGGACAACCTGATATAAACATTATAAAATAGTTGTTGATTCAATTATTGAGAACAAACAAAGTTTGCAAATTTTAAGAGAAATAGTATGCATATTAAAGGAAGAACAATGGTATTGATAATTAATAATAAATGAATAAAACTAAATTCTTATAATGCTACATCAAGATAAAAAATATTAAAAACTACATATGATAGATCACAATGATCTCAATCAAGTTGCTCATCATTTTTTCCATCGTAAAAAGTTACACCCTCCGTATCTTCTCTTACCAAATCAGATCCATCAGAAACATCGCTAAAAATAGTTTCCCAATCATCTGCATGAGAATCGTTAGGTACGCATGTCCCATCCATGAAATTTTCAGTATGCTTCTCATCCATGTCATAAGTATCACGTGGTGTCCTCTGCACGACAAAGCTCCACCCACGGTGATTGATGTTAGTCAGATAAAAGACTTGCTATACTTGAGAGGCCAATACAAATGGATTTTCAATTAAGTCAATGAGTTTTAATTAGGCCATTGTAAATTTATTTTCATCTTTTTTGACACCCTTGTTTGCATTCACCCAATCACCTTTGAACAGTACAACTATCAGTTGATCATAGTAACTAATCTCAAAAATCTCTCGGAGTACCCCCATAGTAGGTAACTTGACCCAATTTAGGATTTTTGTCCTTGGAACTGGAAAACTTTCTGTCTGGGCATTCACCATTATCCCACTATTCTGGGTTTTTTTACCATGTTCCCCCTCCTTGGTTCGAAATCTCTATCCATTTGTTATATATCCATTGTATTTGTTCGCCATATTTTGTGGTCCCCGAGCCAGAGTAATTAGTAGATTTGATGGCAAATTTTCTGATTTGGCCTTCTCTTCAATCTGTATACATTATGAATTGAGTTTTTTTTTTTTATGACTGAGAGAACCCACCCCGGGCGAAGCCTACATGGTAAACTCTCGAGGCATGAGAGGGTGTGGTCCGGTCACCCCCCTCCCGTGCCTAATCAGCGTGAGTTGTCGTTCGCAAAGTGCCTTCAGTGAGGTTCGAACCCGAATCCTTCATAGGGACTTACCGAGCTCTTACCACCCGGGCTACTATGGCTGGACGAATTGAGTTATTAATAAAATGCTCTAACAATATTAAATGAAATTAATTTTATAGACTTACATGCTTCTTAAACCAATCACTAAAAGTGTTCATATGAATATTACTGATTTCCCAATGTCTTGCATGCAGATTCATTTTCTTCACGTGGCGAATGTGTTCCCTGCTAACAAGTATATAAGGCATGTGTACATACATCTAACGGTGAGCATGCATATTTATTAATAATTTAAAGAACTCACTCCATGAGCGGTTCAACTGCAACACAATTAGATAAAATATATTTTTGTGCAATTTTCAGCATCACATCTTCAAGATAAACAAGAATACTCTTTCCTATTCGATCCCTTTGTGTGAAAATATAGACCACTCATCATCAGTAACAATATCGTCATCTTCAACATCATTTCTAGACAATTTTGTGAACCTTGTCTCTACCCTGGAGAGATACCTTGAACAAAATGTTAAACATTCATCTGCCAGGTAACATTCTGCTATGGAAGCTTCAGGAGCAGCTTTATTCCTCACATATTCTTTCAAAGTTTTCAAGTATCTATAATGATAAATAGAATTTGTTTAAAATCAAAAAATACATTTTATAAAATTTTAGTGAAACAAACAGTAAAAACATACTACCTTTCCACTAGATAAATCCAACGATAAAATGGCGGTCTAGCTATCTTAGCTTCTCGTGGAAGATGAATGACCACGTGCTCCATTATGTCAAAAAATGACGGCGGGAAAATCTTCTCCATGTTGCAAAAAGTCACCGCAATTCTTGATTCTAACTTCTCAATAGCATATCGATTTATCTCTTTTGAGCATATGTCTTTGAAAAATCTAGACAACTCAGTTATCACAATTATGACATTCTTGCTCGGCAACGCTACCCATAAAGCCAATGGCAGAAATTGTTGCATTAATATATGGTAGTTGTGACTCTTTAATGCCAACAATTTTCTTTCTTTGATGCATGCATTTTGCAAGATATTGGAGGAATAACAATCTGGAACCCATACAGACTGCAAAAACTAATAGAATAATTCTTTTTCCTCCTTTTTCAAAGTAAAACAAGAAGGTGGAATAATATTCTTACTTCCGTTCTTGATAATGTGCAGTCTAGGTCTTATTCCCATCTCTAAAAGGTCATAACGAGATTTTTCATTATCCTTTGACTTGTCCATTCCAAGTAACATGTGAATCAAACTCTCACATACATTCTTTTCAATATGCATTACATCAAGATTATGACGAATAAAGTTGTACTTCCAGTATGGCAACTCAAAGAAAATACTTTGTTTTTTCCAATTGTAAGGCATATTGTCTGGATCTCTGGTTTGAACTAAAACTTGATTTCCAGACAACATCTTAGGAGCAGTTCTTAATTCTTCTTTTCCATCAAATGAGGACATATCCCTACGAAATTTATGATCCATCAGAAGGAACCTCCTGTGGCCCATGAAACATTGTTTCATACTATGTGGTAGTCTTATAGACCACGTGTCCTTATTGCAAATAGGGCATCCATCATACCCACTAGTTTGCCAACCAAATAAATAACCATAGGTAGGGAAGTCATTTATCATCCATAGTAAGGCGGCACACAATTTGAATACAGCTTTACGACCAGCATCGTAGGTATCAACACCAACTTCCCACAGTGCTTTCAACTCTTCAATCAGAGGTTGTAAGTAGATATCTATCTTCATCCTGGTTGAGTTGGACTAGGAATAATCATAGAAAGGATAAAATTAGGTGTCTTCATGCATAACCATGGTGGCAAATTGTACAGAATTAATATGACTAGCCAAATACTATATGATTGACTCATCATGCCAAATGGATTAAATCCGTCAGATGCTAAACCAAGACGCACATTACGAGAATCAGATGCAAAATCAGCATGCATGTTATCAAATGTCTTCCATGTAGGTGAATCTGTTGGATGTCTTAAAACTCCATCCTTGGTGCGACTTTCATCGTGCCACTGCATTAGTGGTGCGACTCTAGAGGACATAAACAATCTCTTCAACCTAGGAGTCAAGGGAAAGTAGCGCATAACTTTACAAGGAACTCTTTTCTTTTTAATTCCCATACTTTGTGCACCGTCTACATCAGTTTCAGTCTCTATATATCTAGAAACATGACAACACATGCATGAAGTATTATTTGCAAACTCCTTGCGATACAAAATGCAATCATTTATATAGGCATCAATTTTCTCGTAGTCAAGACCAAGGTCCATAATTATTTTCCTTACTTCATAGTATGAGCCAGGCAACGTGTCACCCTCAAGAAGCAAATCCTTCAAAAGTTCGAGCAGCTCAGTAACTGATTTATTGCTCCAATGATTGCTACATTTTATATGGAACAACCTCATGACGGTATACAACTTAGAATACTTCTTATTTCCAGGATACAACTCTTGTGCATCAATATCTAACAATTTGTAGAATTGCTTAGCTTCTTCGTCGTCAACAAATACAAATGAATCATCGTCGTCGCTATCCATAGTTTCTCGACAGTTTTGGACTCCATATGCATCGTGCAACATGTCTCTCATGTCATCAAACGGCATGTTGTCTTGCATAGAAGAATCTTCTGTGGCATCAGAAGAAGTCTCACCATGAAAAATTCAATCAGTGTAGCTGCTGAAAAAACCATTCCATAACAGGTGCTCGGTTGTCACATGACGGTTGTGTCTTTGTGTATTTAGACACTTTTTACAAGGGCATAAGATAGTCTCATTCCTACTACATTTTTTGAAAGCGTCTTCTATGAATTTGACTACCCCAGTTAAGTACTTTGTACGGGTCCTGTCTTCCTCAATTATCCAGCTTTTGTCGATCATACTTCCCTAGATAAACATAAGTAAACACATCAATATAATCAATATATACATAGAAATTATTAATAAAACGGAAAGATTCAAAAAATAATAATAAAGAAGGTAATAAAGTATACATAAATTTAACACAATGAAAAATAAAATATATAAATTAAGTAGAAAATAAAAAAAGTATAATACTGATCTTAGTATACATAATACTTTGACAAGCCATGTATATATCTATGACATATTGGTAATAAATATCAAAATAGTTTTGTTGTCTTGTTGGACTATGATGATAAGGTTCAACCAGGGAATCATGGACACGTTTCTAGCACGGACACCGACACAAACACTATAAATGATAAAATGTTAATTTGAATTTCTCATAAAGCTACTTGCTGACATGTAGTATGGCTTTTGTAAGGTGATATCAATTTATGTAACTAAGTTTATGTACTTTTTCGCATGGGTAAGTCCCACTAGTTTCATCCATATTTGTCAATTAAGATGGTATTTCTATGTTAAAATAGACCTGTTGAATATCATGGTGAAGAATTTGTAACCTGGAATGCTAAAGAATGTGTAGCCTTGATTATGTTTATTATATGTAATAGGTAGTTCATGACATATATTCCTCCACATTTTTTTTGTTCATTCTATACGATAGGTAGTTCATGCAATATATTCCTCCATAATATTTTTTTTCATTCTATATAATTGCTAGTTAGGTAGTTCATGGCATAATAGGTGGTTCATGGAACCATATTTTCATAGCTTCAACACAATATTGAATATGACTTTTGCCTCCTACAATGCATTTGAAGGCCCAAAACGTACTTGAGTATGATGTACCTCATAATCTTATTGTGCAACCTTATTGTAGCTTGGCCTCGAGCATAACTAAACATGTAAAAACCTTATTGTAGTTTCATTTTTCTTGTGCTTCTATGCTATTTCCCTAAATTTATTAAGTAGACCCAAAAAACCAAAGTAGTCCTACACACATTCAAAAGTATGGAATGGCCATTAATAAAGGAAACAATTAATTTACTCACTGGAATGAAAAAAATGAGAGACTGGCAAAAGAAACTAGAATTTGTCGAGGCATGTACATGTCTAATCTCACAAAAATAGGGAGGTCCACTTGTAATCTACCATGGGGTCTGTAAATGAGGGAACCTTTTAAAGGAATAACCCTTTCATAATGAAAGAAAAGAAATCAATGTCCATGATAAGGCTTTTGACCATCAATGTCCAAAATACTATAATATGAAAAACAAGAACATCTATTCAATTATAAAGCCCAAAGGAAACCCAAAACATAAGTACATATTTTGTTGTATAAACTATATCAAGGAATGTCAATGATAAAGATCATGAGTTGTATCTGAAACATAGTGCTTTAACCCAATTAGGTCCAGAGTTCCATGTTCAAAACCCATTACATTGCAAGATTTTGGCTTATTAAGTGTGCGTTATAGAGCTAGTGCAACTCGAAATAATCTTATCCCCTTGAAAAATGGTTCCCATTGGAACAACTGAGTATGATCATTTGGAGGAAAGAACCATCCTACTAGTGGTGGAATGGAACACTAGAAACACTTAAATGTGATTGGGATCCTACACTGCCATAATTACCAAATTCTAAAAGACTATTTCAAAGTGAGATTTGGAATTAGTAATTGTCTAACATTTGAGTTAAATGATGACGTGACCACCCATCAAGAATCATCACACAAGTTAGGATCCCATCCAGCCTAGTCACTGGACTCGGCAACCGACCTTAATGATAGAGACCTCAACACTTACAAAGGTTTAGAGCCACAAATACTTAAAGGAAAGACTATTTCAACCACATTAATGAGTATAAACACACAAGGTCACTAGCCCCTATTAAGATGAAATATGCTTCAATCAATGAGTAAGTAAATACAAAATAATAATGTCTCACTAGCCCCTATTAAGATGAAACACAAGATCATGATAAATGGAAATTCAACAAATTTGCAACAATAAATCTCTTATTATAATCACCCACAAGTAAGTAAATACAAAACAATAATGCAAAAACGCAATGAGGCTTGTCAGGTAGTACTTGGCCATTCTACGTAAAGATCATAGGCCACCACAATCAGGGGAGGTGAAGCAAACATGCCAAATACTCTAGAGTGTCCTTGAGTATTTTTTTCCAAACTGGAAAAATATAAAAACCTTACAAGTAATTTGTAAATGTAGTCAAATGAAGTGAATTATGTATTCTCTCATCAGTTCAATGGCTTTAGTCATGCACCCTAGTGATTGTCTTGAAAGTTTATCAACAAACTGTACTATGGAACTACCTTATTCTTTGTGAATTTACATTAATATATACAGTTATAGACACATGTATATAATTTATTTGTGAACATAAGAAGCTCCATTATTCCTAGAAATAGGAACAAACAAAGATCACCATGATATCCACTTCACATTGCTGATGCTACAAAATTTAGCATACAAAATTATATATTAAATTATTATACCATCCAAGAATGATGAAATGAAATACAAGAAAATCATTAGAACTTAATTACAAACAATGCTCCAAAGGTTCCAATACTAATGGGGGTGTGCACTACAGGGAAGGGATGAGGGTTTTGGTGAGGAGTTGGGGTTTGGTTGAGGAGTCTACATTGTTGGATCTTATTTTCTCTTTTCTTTTTAGTTCGATCTTATGTGGGTTGGGTTGGTTGTGTCCTATAAGCATCCTAGATGTGTCCACGACGTGTCTAGTTTGTAAATACATAAAATATGAATTTGGACACGCTGGAGGAGTGTCTGACACGTGTCCACGCGTGTCCAAGGCGTTTCGGGGTTGGACACATGTAGGACACGAACACGGAAACCTCCGAGAAGTATTTGTGTTTCCTAGATAGAAATGTATACATACCTAACATTTTTTGTTCCTAAATCAAATATCTAAATAATAAAGAGACAGTTTCATGTATATAGAACTATAGAGCTAATATTCAAAAAATTTACCTAGCATGTATTGTTGCATTTAAGTAGTGTGCCAAGTTTCGATGCATGCGCAATGTATGTCAAATAGCAGAAAGACATCATATGGCATGTATGGAGTCTAACAAGAAGTTATGGTAATTATCTATTGGACAATTATTGAGTAGGAGATTGAGTTGTTCGCTATTTCTACTGTAATGTTTTAGATTATAGACGTAACACTTGGTCATGTATCACTTGATGCAGTTCAAACCTATGATATCGTACAAAAATAAGGGTTGGCATGTATATTCAGACCATTGATTATATATTTGTTCATGATTCCCTCCAACAATTATAGATATTCCATAAAGTACACAAACCTAGTCAAAGTTTGGAGAAGGAAAATGAATCCAACCATGAGGAGGAGGAGTAGTTGTGCCCTTAAGTTGATCCTTCATGCTAATCAAGAGACACACAACCACTATTGAATGACTTCTGTGAGAGGGAGGAAGCCGTAGGCGGTTGGAGGAGAGCCAATATTTGGAGAAGACGCCCTAGCACTGGAAAATATAGTCGTGAGAAGGACTGCAAGTCAGGGAACATACCTGCGTTTGTGGGTGGGGACAATGGGAGTGGAAGAGGTACCTTGCGAGTGGTTCCGAAGATAGATTGTTGGATGCGACCAATGTATTAGAAAGTGGGAAGCGGGAGGCGTGCAGACGGCACCCTCTAACCGATTAAGTGGTAGGCGGGCGATTAAGCGGACGATTTTTGAAAAAGAGGGTGTCTAAATTTTATATATTTTTATACAAAATTACATGTATGTGTATATAAAAAATATATTTATAAGGAACTTCTATACATATATAATCAGCAAATCAGTAATTAACTAAGTATTCATCAATACTTACTATTAATCAACATCTCTAATCACTAAAATCAGCAAGCATATCAGTAATTGTATATAACAAAATATGAATTATTGAATTAAAGTAATCACTAAAGTAATACTAACCAACAGTACAAATCATTAGTCACTGAAAGCAGCAAGGAAATCAGTAAAACTAATCATGCATTACTAATATAATAGAGCAATAGGATATTTACTTAGATGCATTACAGCAGTACCCAATTATTACATTACACACAAAGTATGCATTCTAAATTAGGAATAGTTATATCATAGAACATTTAATATATACAAGTTGCGTATATTATAGTCAACACTACTTGGCTATGTAATTAATTAATGTTAGATGCTTACATTAGGGGTTTTAAATAAAAGTGGGAAAAAAGTGGGAAAAAAGTGGGAAAAAGCTGGTGAGGCGGGCAAAAAGTGGGTGATTTTGTTCAAAATAATTAAGCGGGCGATTAATGGTGAAATTAAGAGGTTGGGGGTCATGGGCACTTAAGCGGGCGCTTAAGCGGTCCGCCTGGCCATTTTTTAATTCACTGGATGCGGCTAGGACGAATCTTCATAGACGGCCATAGAGTGATGGATCCGGGACCAAGAGAACTCGAAGTGGCTGGTCGATCGGGAGGAAATGACCACCCGCCCTGGTGGTAGAGGATCGTTGATGTCGGGGTTTCCTCAGACAGAAGCTTTCCTTGGATGGCTGCCAAGGTGTCCGCCTATGATTGGGGGAGCACAGTGGGAGAGCGCAGTCGATCATGGTTTTCTTGACGTGCGGATGTCGAGCGATGTAGTGATCTTGCAGAGGACCGATTAGGGAAGATACGGAGCAATCACGCGAGACAAAATAGGGACTATCATGCGCGGGTTGGATGAAAGGGGAGGGAATGTTGGCGCCACCCAAAAATTATAATGTGGCCAACTTTCTCGTCTTCATGTTGCAAATTCTAAAACAACTAAAGTATTCACTCATCCATCTGTTCCCTTCTCTTCATTTAGCTTGCCTCTCTCTTTCCCTCTCCACCTACCAAAGCTACTTAAATGAATTTGACTAGTTTTAGTTTCACATTTGAATCTACCTCACGAATAGATCACTGGATAATGCACAAGGAACTGATGTAAGCTTATTATGTAACAATATTTGGTATAATTTCGAGTATATACATGTTGGTTACCAAGAGAGCTTGTTAATCGAGTTACATAAAATTTTGAAAAGATTAAAATTACACAATATAGTCTTAACAAGTTACTTGAGAGGTCTCATCTCTTATGCATATGCATTATGCATTGGATATAAAATGAGAGGAATTCTAGTGTACATGAAGAAAATGAAATGCCCAGGAACTGCCTTTGGAATATTATTCTTAATGAGTTCAAGTGTCTAGATAACCCTTAAGACTAGCCTAGGACTTTCTAGGATTCAATTTAGTAGATTTCTAACTTTGCTCGAGGGTTGATCTCTTCTAATGATCTAATCTGAAAATCTATGTGATGAGTTAGTATGGGAACCATATAGAAACAATGAGATCGGTTTCAGTGTGGCTACAAGAGCTCATCCGAGACTACTGGATACAAGCAAAATAGAGGTAGGAATTGGACATATGTGCACGTCAAAACCCCAAAACTAGTAGCGCATTCCCATCTTTTGTGAGGTTGAGTTGCTCAGTATCATCATCTGACTTGTAACTGGAAATCACATCTCTGCCTTTCCAGAGCTTGATCTGATATACTTGAAAAGGAATATCACATGAAAATAGCATACTGTAGACTGGAGAGGAGGTTAAATGCAAGTTGCTACATGCTAGCTAAACAAGGGAACTGTGGTGTTCCCTTTATCAGTTTAACCCTGCCGGGAAACAACCTCAAAATGGGAAGAACCCACATGACCAAGGAGGGAGATATTGAAATCAGAGAAGAACTAACCTGGACATCCGAGTGATCTACTGTTGGGCGGCGATGATGGAGGGACTTTTCCCTCGGGCTATTGGGAAGCGATTCGTGCCCTCAGGCTGCTATACGGTGGTGTTGAAGAGCAGAAACCCGACGAGCTCAGACGATCTTGGCAACGACGAGCGGATTGCGTGGTGAGAGATCTAGGGATTGTGCGTGGGGAGGCGACAATGGAGGGATTGTTCCCTTGGGCTGTTGGACGGTGACACTGGAGTGATGATGTGCCTTCAGGCTATTGTGCGGTGGTGTTGAAGAGAAGAAACCCAGTCGGAGAGGTCAGACAATGCTTGGAAAAGACGAGCGGATTGTACGGCTAGCGATCCAAGGATTGCGCATGGGCGAGTGATCTGTTTGGGGCAGAATGACGGGTGGTCACCTTGAGGGATTCTGCACGGGGGAGTGGGAGAACTCACATGCAATTGGGAGCATGATTTTTATCGAGTGGGAATATTGCGCGCGGAAGGATCAGGAAAAATTTCAATGAAATATGAAGTTTGGTTTTATTTTAAAAAGTTCTCATTTAGTTATATTTAGTTAATACATTTAAGACATGAAGAGGATAAGTGTAGCTATGTCTTATGAGTTGAATTAACTATACTTATTTTATTTATACTTTTTAAATTTGTAGCTAACTAGGGATTTAACTACATAGAAATTATATGTAATTAGAAAAATTGTAGTTAAAGACCATATTTTTTGTAGTGAAGTTGATGAGACAGGGATGCTTTGCATTCTTGGCACATGTAGTAGATACCACAATGGAGAGCCCTCATCCTTCTGAAGTTTCGGTAGTCAGGGAATTTGAAGATGTATTTCCTGAAGAACTTCCACATGTTCCTCTGTCCCGAGAGATTGATTTTGAGATTAATCTAATCCTGGGCACGCAACCCATAGCACAAACCCCATATAGAATGACACCTGCTGAAATGGAAGAGCTCAAGAAACAACTGTAAGAGTTACTTGAGAAGGATTTTATCCGACCGAGTACTTCACCATGGGGTGCTCTGGTCCTCTTTGTTAAAAAGAAGGACGGATCGATGTGGTTATGCATTGACTACAGACAGTTAAATAAAGTAATTATAAAGAACAAGTATCCTCTGCCAAGGATCGATGACTTGTTTGATCAGTTGTGTGGTGCAACTATCTTTTCTAAAATAGATCTGAGGTCGGGATACCATCAGTTGTGTATCAAGGAGGGTGACATACCTAAGTCTGCCTTTAGGACAAGGTATGGTCACTATGAGTTCACAATTATGTCGTTTGGACTAACTAATGCACCAGCTAAAGTCATGGAACTCATGAATAGAATTTTTCAACCTTTTCTTGATCAGTGTGTAGTAGTCTTCATAGATGACATCTTAATCTATAGTACAGATGCTCAACAACATGAGCAGCACCTCCGTCAGGCTTTGACTTTGCTGAGAAAGCATCAGTTGTATGCTAAGTTTAGCAAATGTGAGTTCTGGTTACCAGAAGTTTCTTTTCTAGGACACATTATATCTTCCTCAGGTATCTGTGTTGATCCTAAGAAGGTAGAATCTGTCCTACAATGGGAACAACCAAAGACACCGACGGAGAATCACAGTTTCCTAGGGTTGGTAGGATACTACAGGAGGTTCATTAAGAACTTCAGCTCTTTAGCTTTACCCCTGACCAAGTTGACTAGGAAGGAGGTTCCTTTTGTCTGGAATGAAAAGTGTCAACATTCTTTCCAGTTGCTGAAAGAAAGGTTAACTAGTGCACCTGTGTTGGTGTTACCTGAGCAAGGAAAGGGGTATATAGTTTTCTGTGATGCATCCAAGAACGGTCTAGGATGTGTGTTGATGCAGGATAAACAAGTGATTTCTTTTGCTTCTCGACAACTTAAGAAACACGAGGAGAATTATCCAACACACAATCTAGAGCTAGCTGTTGTGGTCCATGCTTTGAAGATCTGGAGACATTATCTCTATGGAGAAACATTCCAGATTTTCACAAACCATAAGAACTTAAAGTATATCTTCTCACAGCATGAGCTGAACATGAGACAGCGCCGCTGGATGGAATTAATCAAGGACTACGAATGTACAATTGATTATCATCCAGGGAAGGCTAATGTGGTAGCTGATGCGCTAAGTAGAAAATCAACAACACCAGCCTTAGGTAAAGCACAGTTAAACTCCTTAGTATGCTTTAAAAGAGATATGCTTATCTCCTTAAGGCAAGACAATATACAGTTTAACGTATCATTATTAGTTGGGCTGCTGTCACGGAACCGGAATCCCAGTCCCATGAACCAAACGTATACCAAAGGCAAAATGCGGAAGCATAAAGCTTAGCACACATGAACAGATAACAAGATAAAGGCACCAACATAATCTCAACAATCAACAATATATATATTAAGAAACATCTTTATATTACATGATTTGAATTACATGTTCAAGAGTCACTTTGTACAAGTCTGCTCATGTATACTATATCTGGATCTTACAACAAGTACACCTAGCATAGCTCACCAAGCCCATCAACCTTCTAGCCATCTCTGAACCTAAAAACAACATACGAGAAATGGTTCAACACACGAGGTGTTGAGTATGGGGCCGAAAGATACACATATATATATAAGCTTTGCATAATTTGAAAAAATTTCAAGACTAAATGAACAAGAATAACATGTTAATTGTTTAACAAATGCGAAACCATATTTTATGTCATTTCACTCCATTATACCAACAATATCAAACATGTTTAAGGCCTTTGACCATCTTCCCGTCGGAAGGGTCCGTAAGGGTGCTCAAGCTTAGCTACCCTTTTATACGAGAGGGACCTCAAGGTCGTAACCAAGAGCCCTTTATCAACAATATTATAATGGAGTTCAAAATATATATGTGTTCAAGTTATAAAACTGACGAGGCAAACATCGAGTAACACATAGCAATACTACATGGCAATATTTGAGAAAATAGACAAACAAGCATACAATATATATCTTTTCAAGCAAGAAAGTGGTAGTCATATAACTAGATAAGGCCCATACCTGATTCAGAGATTCATAAATTAACACGTCCATTACCATCTAGATCATAAGCCAACCTGATTAACAACAAGATTACATATATGCATTAGATTCTCATCATTAACCCTAATTAGATGCATTTTAGGGTCTTGGCCAAGATAGGTTCCAAGTTTTCTTATTAGTTCATTAGATGATCTTGTACTGGTTTAGAGGTCATCATGTGGGTGTGGTTCAAGTTTCATATCATTTTTGAGGTTTCATGAGGACATGCCAAGGTTTAGGATATTTATACTCAGATTAGGTCACTAGACTCATAATATAGTAAAGTTCAACATTATAGTCCAAAGGAGGCACATAAGTACAATTGAGGTCATTCATGAACAAAGGGTTGATCAAGACCCTCATTAGAGCCACAAGAGAAAAAGATTTACTAATTCAATGCTTAGGAGGCTATAAGTATATCAAAGATTCAAACTTCATCATAATCATGCATTAAAGTCCATGAATAATCTACAACATGCATTAGGGACAACCATGGATCAAAAGGGGAGCTTAGGAGTTCAACTTGGTTCAAGGTGAGTAAATATTACTGATTTCATGATTATGAGAGTGAATAGTCATCAAAGATGCAAGATTGATCATAATAGTGAATAAATGTTCTCCAACATGACTAATGTTAGTATTTTCAAGAAATCAGGGAACAAGCATTTGATTTAGGGTCTGGCACTAGGCCCAATGTGTAGGTCTCGTCGAGTTGATCGATTTGGTATATAACTTTGTCCAATTTGGCCTTAGGAGTTGGAAGATATCATTTTTTACAATGTTTACATCGAAAACTATAGTGGATATCATAGAGGGCGTTACCATTTATCTATTGACAACCAGCCATCGTTGGATCGTAGGACCTTGGTGGTCCTCCCTTCATCCAGCGATCAGTCTCCTACTGATCTGGGCCTCCATTTTTGGGTCGATGCGCTTGTTGGGCCGCTCCCCTGCCACCTCCTCTCGTCCCTTCCCCCGATTCCTTGGTCGCGTGATCCTCTGTTTCCCGAACAGAACAGAGGAGACCTGCAGGGCGGCGCCCAGCCTTCCCAGGGGCCGCTGCGCCCACGGTAGACCGCGGAGGAGTGGGTCGGAGGTCGGTGGGGGCTCCGTGACTATTGGACGGAACTTTGGCGCTGAGAGCTCGCGGCCGACGACTAGCGTCTCACCATGGTGGTTCCGGGCGAAAGCAGCAAGAAGGTAGGGGATGTTGGCATAAGAAGAAGAAGGAGGCAGAAAACGATGGCTAGCGGCGGGGCTTATGGATTTGACCATGTCGGCGGCGGAATTTCACCCTGGTGCTAGCCTCCGGAGCACGGTTTGGGAGGAGCAAGCCGCCTGCAGTGGTCCAACCTGCAGCGATGGTCATTTCCGCCACACAAAGCAGGAAGGCAGAGGCCTGGAAAAAAAAATGCTGCGAGAGGAGGGCACAAGGAAAGGAGGCTAGGGTTGAAAGCATGACTTTATAAAGCAAGTTAGGGTTTGGGGTCATGCCCCCCCCTTCCGTTACCCAAACTGGAAGAGGCGGGGAAGCTTTCCTTTTTCTAGCCGCCTCACTGGTTTCCCGAAGAGGAAGGGTGAAAGGGAGAGAGCGAGCAAGAAACTGGGCCCCAAAGTCAAATTGGGCCCATGTAGGCTGGCCCGGAGTATAGAAAAGGGAAAGCAAAAGGGTTGAAATGCCCAATCTTCAAAACATCATAACTAGAGTTTCATAGGTCCAAAAGATGCGATTTTGGGGTTGTTAGATTCGTAATTGAGAGCTCTATAACAATATATATACTAGGAATCCAAAAGGATAGAGTAATGGGGTTCAATATTAGATGTAAGAAGGTGGTGTATTAAACCATGATGGTTAGTTCAAATGAGCATACAAATGTCCCACATAGTACAATTGATAGTTGATATCACCAAAATAGATCATCATCATGTTCATACTACGGTATTTAACTCAATTGAAAGAATTTAAGTCACATCTAGAAAGAGAAAGGGTATAATCAAAGAGAGTGAAAAATTGAGGTTGTCACATCCTTCCCTCCTTATAGGAAATTTCGTCCTCGAAATTTGTCTAAGATCATATCTAAGAGTCAAAGTCAAAATCTACCTAGTACAGATATCCCTCCATGGTTTTCAAGGTATTCTGCACAATGGGATGCACTCATATCGATGATATACACATTTACTTATGGTTCCATCATACTATAACATCATCATGGCATTAGGGTTTTCCATCCTTTTGTATCCATATATCAGGGTTTTTGTACTAATTTTCATACACGACCAAGATGTATTATCAAAATCTATGTTATCACTTCTCAAAAGAATCATGTTTATGGACTTGACTTCAAATAAGACTATCATCGAGTATGTATCTCATCTTTACTCTAGATTTCATGCATTTGTTTTGTTTTCCCCAAAATTTCCACCAACTCTAATCAATTATATATTTTTTTCCTTTTACATCTAAAATTAAGCAATTTATTCATCATGTTCATTTGAGTTATGACTCCAAGAGTATTGTCATATCAAGTTGATCATTTGAGTATGATATTAGGCACGTTACCCCTGATTATTCAAGCTATGTTTTCATGACATCATATTATTTTCATGATTTCAAGGCTACATCTTTTATGTACAGTATAATTTCATATTAGGTCTAGCTTATGAGAGTGGCTTATCGTGCATATGTTAAATTTTTAAACGTAAGTGAGATATTTCATGTACACGCATCATTCTAAGAACACCATTATCAACGTCACAGAAATTCTCTCACATATATCTAGAAAGAGCTCCACAAGTTCAAGCCACTCAAGCTAAGATATATGTGTCCAACAAGACATGATAACCATAATTTTCTACCTGTAACATAAATTTCTACCCATCTTAAGGTTAACCACTAGAATCTTTTACATACAATTACTAACCCGAGTATGAGGCTCATCATGGATATCACACATCATATACATCATCTTGGGTCTTGGGACATCTCCCTCACCTATATATCAAGCATCAAATATTCAATTGCCTCTTTCTCTAGGGTTAGATATTTTCATAGGACATCTAGGGTTCAACAATTTCAAGGAAACCGCACACGCTAGGCCACTCAACTCATATACTTAGAAGTATTCTAGCTAGGGACTCATCATCAAGTATTTCATCATTCATATTATTCAAAATTTCAAATATTTTGGAGTGTAGGTACTCTAACCTTTTCCCGATACAGGTCAACTCATATCAACATGTCACCATATTCATATGTCCCATGCTAGAGGTCTTCCTTTGTAAAGAGATTGAGGCCCGTGTTGGTCTCAAACCATATATCATATCTCCCGACATACAAGACTAGGTACAAGCAAGCATGTCCACCCACTAGTTATGTTTAGCACATCAACCAAGTGGTATGAATCATACACGGTGCTAGGTTTAGCTAGGGTTGCAAGGTCAAACTCATCTCATATCGTCAAACATACTTAACCTTCCACAAACATCTTGGGTCCTATAAAACATCAACATCATCATCAATATCATAATCATCATCTTAGGTTTCTAGGTTACTCACATGCCTAACCTATATCATGGCTCTAGACAACTCTAGAGACTATGACTATCGTCTAAACTCTCTCATCTAGACTTGATGTTACATCTCTTTCTCCTAGGTTGCATGTAAACTTACTACCTTTCTGCATGTGGTAACATTTTTCATATGTACATATAATAATACTTGAAATATGTTTTCTCCAACGTTTAAACAGGCGATGAAAACCACCATACTCCATTCGAATAAAACCAAAACCAAAACGAGTTACCACACTCATTAGGCAGTCTAGTATCATGACACCTAGAGAACTAGCAAGAACATGGTGCACACTTGTGTAGACATCCTAAGCACATGTCGCGAATCATGTCTAGGGAGGTAACTTATACAAGTCTACACCTAGTTCTAGAACATCTAGGTTCTAACCTAGAGGCTAAGTCAACCTAGTCCACAAAGGACATATTACTAAGTTTCTAGGGTTGAGATGTAAAGTGAATTTAGTTTGTGTTTCATGTGAGCAATGTTTGGTGTAGTTATTGTTCATGCTCTGATACCATCTGTCACGGAACCGGAATCCCAGTCCCATGAACCAAACGTATACCAAAGGCAAAATGCGGAAGCGTAAAGCTTAGCACACATGAACAGATAACAAGATAAAGGCACCAACATAATCTCAACAATCAACAATATATATTAAGAAACATCTTTATATTACATGATTTGAATTACATGTTCAAGAGTCACTTTGTACAAGTCTGCTCATGTATACTATATCTGGATCTTACAACAAGTACACCTAGCATAGCTCACCAAGCCCATCAACCTTCTAGCCATCTCTGAACCTAAAAACAACATACGAGAAATGGTTCAACACACGAGGTGTTGAGTATGGGGCCGAAAGATACACATATATATATAAGCTTTGCATAATTTGAAAAAATTTCAAGACTAAATGAACAAGAATAACATGTTAATTGTTTAACAAATGCGAAACCATATTTTATGTCATTTCACTCCATTATACCAACAATATCAAACATGTTTAAGGCCTTTGACCATCTTCCCGTCGGAAGGGTCCGTAAGGGTGCTCAAGCTTAGCTACCCTTTTATACGAGAGGGACCTCAAGGTCGTAACCAAGAGCCCTTTATCAACAATATTATAATGGAGTTCAAAATATATATGTGTTCAAGTTATAAAACTGACGAGGCAAACATCGAGTAACACATAGCAATACTACATGGCAATATTTGAGAAAATAGACAAACAAGCATACAATATATATCTTTTCAAGCAAGAAAGTGGTAGTCATATAACTAGATAAGGCCCATACCTGATTCAGAGATTCATAAATTAACACGTCCATTACCATCTAGATCATAAGCCAACCTGATTAACAACAAGATTACATATATGCATTAGATTCTCATCATTAACCCTAATTAGATGCATTTTAGGGTCTTGGCCAAGATAGGTTCCAAGTTTTCTTATTAGTTCATTAGATGATCTTGTACTGGTTTAGAGGTCATCATGTGGGTGTGGTTCAAGTTTCATATCATTTTTGAGGTTTCATGAGGACATGCCAAGGTTTAGGATATTTATACTCAGATTAGGTCACTAGACTCATAATAGAGTAAAGTTCAACATTATAGTCCAAAGGAGGCACATAAGTACAATTGAGGTCATTCATGAACAAAGGGTTGATCAAGACCCTCATTAGAGCCACAAGAGAAAAAGATTTACTAATTCAATGCTTAGGAGGCTATAAGTATATCAAAGATTCAAACTTCATCATAATCATGCATTAAAGTCCATGAATAATCTACAACATGCATTAGGGACAACCATGGATCAAAAGGGGAGCTTAGGAGTTCAACTTGGTTCAAGGTGAGTAAATATTACTGATTTCATGATTATGAGAGTGAATAGTCATCAAAGATGCAAGATTGATCATAATAGTGAATAAATGTTCTCCAACATGACTAATGTTAGTATTTTCAAGAAATTAGGGAACAAGCATTTGATTTAGGGTCTGGCACTAGGCCCAATGTGTAGGTCTCGTCGAGTTGATCGATTTGGTATATAACTTTGTCCAATTTGGCCTTAGGAGTTGGAAGATATCATTTTTTACAATGTTTACATCGAAAACTATAGTGGATATCATAGAGGGCGTTACCATTTATCTATTGACAACCAGCCATCGTTGGATCGTAGGACCTTGGTGGTCCTCCCTTCATCCAGCGATCAGTCTCCTACCGATCTGGGCCTCCATTTTTGGGTCGATGCGCTTGCTGGGCCGCTCCCCCGCCACCTCCTCTCGTCCCTTCCCCCGATTCCTTGGTCGCGTGATCCTCTGTTTCCCGAACGGAACAGAGGAGACCTGCAGGGCGGCGCCCAGCCTTCCCAGGGGCCGCTGCGCCCACGGTAGACCGCAGAGGAGTGGGTCGGAGGTCGGTGGGGGCTCCGTGACTATTGGACGGAACTTTGGCGCTGAGAGCTCGCGGCCGACGACTGGCGTCTCACCATGGTGGTTCCGGGCGGAAGCAGCAAGAAGGTAGGGGATGTTGGCGTAAGAGGAAGAAGGAGGCAGAAAACGATGGCTAGTGGCGGGGCTTATGGATTTGACCATGTCGGCGGCGGAATTTCACCCTGGTGCTAGCCTCCGGAGCACGGTTTGGGAGGAGCAAGCCGCCTGCAGTGGTCCAACATGCAGCGATGGTCATTGCCGCCACACAAAGCAGGAAGGCAGAGGCTTGGAAAAAAAAATTCCGCGAGAGGAGGGCACAAGGAAAGGAGGCTAGGGTTGAAAGCATGACTTTATAAAGCAAGTTAGGGTTTGGGGTCATGCCCCCCCCTTCCGTTACCCAAATTGGCAGAGGCGGGGAAGCTTTCCTTTTTCTAGCCGCCTCACTGGTTTCCCAAAGAGGAAGGGTGAAAGGGAGAGAGCAAGCAAGAAACTGGGCCCCAAAGTCAAATTGGGCCCATGTAGGCTGGCCCGGAGTATAGAAAAAGGAAAGCAAAAGGGTTGAAATGCCCAATCTTCAAAACATCATAACTAGAGTTTCATAGGTCCAAAAGATGCGATTTTGGGGTTGTTAGATTCGTAATTGAGAGCTCTATAACAATATATATACTAGGAATCCAAAAGGATAGAGTAATGGGGTTCAATATTAGATGTAAGAAGTTGGTGTATTAAACCATGATGGTTAGTTCAAATGAGCATACAAATGTCCCACATAGTACAATTGATAGTTGATATCACCAAAATAGATCATCATCATGTTCATACTATGGTATTTAACTCAATTGAAAGAATTTAAGTCACATCTAGAAAGAGAAAGGGTATAATCAAAGAGAGTGAGAAATTGAGGTTGTCACAGCTGCTAACTGCGATGCAAGTAAAACCTACTCTGGGACAGCAGATTAAAGAAGCACAACAAGCTGATACTGTGATTCAACAGATCAGGTCAGAGTATGGTAGTGAGAAATGAGATGGCTTCCATGATTTAGATGATCAGGTAGTCTGTTACCATGGTAGGATGGTAGTACCTGATACTGATAACTTAAGAAAGTTAGTTCTGGAAGAAGCTCATTCTTCAATGTATGAGATGCATCCAGGGAGCACCAAGATGTATCATAACTTACAAGATATGTATTGGTGGCCTGGTTTGAAGAAAGATGTAGCTGAGTTTATTATGCGGTGTCTGGTGTGTCAGTAGGTTAAAGTTGAACATCAAAAACTCGTAGGAACAATGCAACCTCTGCCTATACCGCAGTGGAAATGGGATCATGTAACCATGGACTTTGTGGTTGGTTTGCCTAGAATAGCCAAAAGTCATGATTTCATCTGGGTGATAGTTGATAGGTTGACAAAGACAACACATTTCTTACCTGTCAAAACAACCTACACTACTGAGAAGTTGGCACAGATATATATAGATGAGATAACGTGGTTGCATGGAGTTCCAACTACTATTGTTTCTGATAGAGGTCCCTAGTTTATGAGTCATTTTTGGGAACGACTGCATAAAGCTTTGGGTACGCAATTAAGGTTTAGTACAACCTTTCACCCACAGACAGATGGACAATCTAAGAGGACCATACAAACCTTGGAGGACTTGCTTAGGGCATGTGTCCTTCAGTTTGTAGGAAGTTGGGATATACACATGAGCTTGATAGAATTTGCTTATAATAATAGCTATTAGCATAGCATTGAAGTGGCACCATATGAGGCAATGTATGGTAGACGTTGTAGATCTCCTTTATGTTGGTATGAAATAGGAGAGTATCAACTTTTGGGTCCTGAGCTAGTATATAAAACCACTGAGAAGATTAAAATAATACAACAACAGTTAAAAGCAGTCCATGATAGATAGAAATCTTATGCTGATAAGCATCGTAGACCCTTAGAATTCCAAGTTGGAGACAGAGTATACCTCAAGGTTTCACCTTGGAAAGGTATTCTGAGATTTGGAAAGAAGGGGAAGTTATCTCCTAGATTTATGGGGTCTTATATGATCATTGAAAGGATGGGAAAGGTAGCCTATAAGTTGGAGTTACCACCTGAATTGCATAGATTGCACCCAATGTTTCATATCTATATGCTGAGGAAGTGTCATCCTGACACTGAGTTAGTTCTGCGACCTATAGAGGTAGAACTAAATGATGATATATCTTATGTTGAAGGACCTGTGTTTGTTCTTGACAGAAGGATTAAAAAGATGAAAAAGAAAGGCATTTGTCTTGTAAAAGTTCTTTGGCATCACTGTGGCATTGAAGAAGCTACGTGGGAGCTAGAGGAAGAAATGAGGAGGAAATATCCTACTCTTTTCTCTTAATGTTTTTGTTGATGATTTCGGGGACGAAATCCTTGTAAGGGGTGGATAACTTGTAACATCCCTGACCTGGGTTATACTTTAACCCTAAGTGTTTTGTTTAAGAAAGATAATTATATTCTTGATTTTATCTTTTGAAAAGTAATTAAGACTCAGGAGGAACTTATATTTCAATTTTAGTCCATTTTGAATAATGTTGAAAGTAATGTTTTACTTGTTTGGACTAAAGTGCAAAATAAACCAAGGTGAAGGGTTAATTGAAAATTTTGCATGATAATGTGTTCCTCATGTGTTGAAGCATCGTGGGAATGAAGATGATGTAGATGTATGGCTAGTGAAAGGCTAAGTACCAAGAAAGAGCTGATAAAGCAATGTTTGTGCATTCAAACCTAGTTTTGGTGTAATGTGCAATTTACCCAAAACTTAGGGTTCAATATGCAATTTACCACTTCAATAAGGTCCTTAATATTATTGGCATCTTGTCGAGGCAAGAAAATGAGAGGGGCATCTCATTTGAGCTACTTTGAAGGAGAGAGAATCTTGATATTAAAATAATTAAGATTTAAGCATAATTGAAATAATGCAAAAATAATTATATTAAATGGATTGCCCTCCAACCAAAATTATGTTGGTTGAAATCCACATATATGGACGTCCTTGTGCCTTGCAAAGGCAAAGGAAAGATCTACGTGAGTGGAGAAACCACTCACATTAAGAAACTAAAAAGAATTATCCACTAACTTATGGATAATGATATTATAAAGGTTAAGGTGCTTAATTTCTTTTCCCTTAATTCATGGATAATGGAAGGGAGTTCGGTGGTGATAAATATACCTTTGCATTCAAGGAACCAAGGGGGAAGAGGTGGCAACAATTTCGGAATTTTAAAGGATTGAGATGAGGCATTTTCTCTCTCTTTGTTTTTCTTATAAAAACACCCTTTACAACTCAAACCAAGGACTTTTTCGAATCCACTTCTTCTCTTTGCTTGCAAAAATGATCAAGGGAGCTAGGGACAGAAGGAAGACAACCCCCAACCTATTGGTAAGCTTCTTGACCTTCGTTCATCTTGATTTCATGGTGGAAATCATAAATCAATGTATGATTTCTTCTTATCTCGATCCCATCTTCAATTCTAACCATTCCTTTTCACTCAAAAGCTTGAGGAACGAACCTTGTGGTGTGAAAAATCTCCTTCCACCATTGTTGACGTAAATTTCCAATCTGTGAAGCTCAATTGGAGGCAGGTTAGATAACTTGAACCCCTATTCATTGTTGTTGAATTCAATTTCTCAATCAATTATGCTCAATTGCTCTTTTTGCAATTTTTTTGATTAATTGATGCAATTACCATGATAATGGCAGTACTTTGCGATGGACTAAAGCTTGATGATGATAACATCATCTTAGGCACATTTTCCAACAAGTTCGTATTGCAAACTATTTTATGCCCTTGGTCCAAACGGTTTCACCATACCGTTTGGTGACCAAACGGTTTGCAAACCGTTTGGAGGTTTGGATCCCAAACCATTTAGAAAGGTTGACCGTTTGGAAGGGTTGACCATTTGAGGTCATGTCCCTAGAACATGTTGGATGATGATCCATTTGATCCAATTGATTAATTCAATATATGGACAATCCTCCAATTAGAAACCCTAATTGGGTTAAGTGCTGAATTTGGAATTGTTTGACTTAAAGTTTGGGTTGATTTTCCCAAATGGTCTCAAGACCGTTTGGAGGTCACCCCAAATGGTATCAAGATCGTTTGGAGGTCAACCAAGATCGTTTGGAGGTCTAGGGTTGAGTATGGTTGAGTAATTGAAGAGTTAGAGATATCAAATCGGAGTGCAATCAATAGTTAAATTGATGATCAATCCAATGATGCAAACCCTAATTGGATTTCACAAATTTTAATGAATGATGAGGCAAATGGTCTCAAGACCATTTAGATGTCATATAAATGACCTCAAGACCATTTAGAGGTCATCTAAATGACCTCAAGACCGTTTGAGGCTAGGTCATATCATAACTTGATGATGGTTCATTGATTTCAATTGGATTAGTTCCACAATGTTAATCCTTGAAGGTTCCTCAAATTCAAAACTAATTGATGGGTTCTTGATTATAAATCCTAGTTCAATTGGGTTGAAAACCCTAATTGAAGGTCCAATTGAAGGATGATTCAATAGTTCAATTGATGAGTGAATCAAAGAGGCAATTGATAGGCGGTTCATTGATGGAAACCTTGAATCGATTAAAGTGTTGAAGGATCTTTTGGTCCATTCGGTTTTGAGAGGGTTTGGGTCCAAACGGTCTCAAACTGTTTGGAGACCCAAGCCCAATCGGTTTCAATACATTCTTAGTTAAACGGTTTCAAACCATTTGAATTTTTTTTTGAAAGACTGAGACCGTTTAGGGTCTAAGTAACCAAAATTGTTTGAGGTTCAACATGGTTAATCCTTTCGGATATCTGATATAATTAAAGATTTAACTGGTCAATTTAATTGGATACCTCATGAAATTGAAGGTTCAATTGATCAAATTTTCTGGACATCCTAGAAGAGGATGAGATATAATATTCATACATGACACATAATCATGTGGCAATCAAGACTAACACATTCAGAATGAGTGAGGTATACAATTAGGGTATGATCCTTGAGGAAGAGATCATAAAACCCTAATTGAGTAAATTGAGGAACTCAAACCCTAATTTAGGGCAATTCTGAGTGAAACCCTAATTTAGGAGGATAATGTGATATGAATTTAGAGTAATGACATGAGTAACCCTAATTCAGGGTATTTTAATGATAAACCTTAAATGGGATGAATAGTAAACCCTAGTTATGTTTTATTGAATATAAACCCTAATTTAGGGTAATGTGATGTGAATAGTAAACCCTAATTCTAAATAGGGTGAAGATGTATGAAACCCTAATTATGGATTATACTATACAGTGTGAAACCCTAATCTTGGACAACGAAAAGATGAATCATTGGTCCTAATTAAACAAAGGGGATGAGTAACCCTGATTTAAATAAAATGGGAAACCTTAACCCTAGTAAGGGAATAGTGGTGTTACCCTTGAATAGCATGGAATTGAAATATGATTGATATATCTGTTATCATATGTGCTAACCATGTAGGTATCCTGAGATGATGAACATAGCCAGGTATGAGATATGATGCTTTATTTATTGAGATTATTTATTTGGCCTTGTGTTCCATAATATGCCTTGTTGCTTAGTAAGAGGTAATAAGAGAGTTAATGGGCCTCAAGTGCCAGATGAGATACTTGTGTAGAAAGTGTCATGTGTACCTTGGTCAGATGACCTGAAGGTGATAGTTACCTAAAAAAGTGGTAACAGTGCGCAGTGATGAGTTAAGGGTTTGAATACCCAGAACCATATGTTTATGGCATTGAGTTTGAAATGAGGGACTGAGATCCCAATGTCTTTTAAATACTGAGACATAATTGATGAAAATAGTACATGTTTCTTTATAGCATTTGTCCTAATAAGTTATGTTTGAAAACTTGACATATGCTAAAAGAATATGGTAATGTACTTAAATAATCAATAAAAAGCTATTCATGTAGTGCTTTGACCATAGATCCATCATCGTCAGTAGTTGGTGATGGTGAAACAGGTTTTCCTTTGGGATATTCTGGAGTTTGCATATTTTGAATATGTGGGGGTCAATGGGCGAAAATATCCTTACGTCCTAATGGGGGAATTGATGGAAGGTAAACATTAAACCTCTCAATCCTTCATTATATGTTTCGGGATGAATGTTTCACAAATCTCCCGATGTTGTTAATGCCAGATCGATGGAGGTAAACATGAAATCTCTCGATTGCAAAGAGAGTGCAGTCGCCACTGTAGTTGTATAGCGAAGATGCCACTATACCCTGGAAAGATATGTAGCAGAGACACAAGATGTCATGCATGTGATCTCGCACTGACCGACATGTGGGAAGTCATGGAAGTCAGCTCTTCCACTGACTTTGTATTGTACCTATTTTGACTTCACAATGGTCGGTTGGAGTATGAGAGGTATACCTCATCTCCTCAGAGCTTAAATATGTTTGTAAAATGTAGTTCGTCGTGTAGCGTATTTGCATAAGATTGAAATACGAGCACCTTTGGTTGATGATTATCTTGCTCAGCATGTCCTGGATATATAAATGTTACTTATGTTCTTCAATTCCCTATTGAATAAGAGACATGCTGCCTTGTCAAGTTATAACCAAAATATTTGAATAGGAATGTTGCTCTAATCTGCATAGATACTGATTTTCCTGCTAATGAAATATATTATCCCACTGCTCAATTTATTTCTATTAAACTGCCATAATAATGTTTTTGGTGGAGAGTTATATCTCTCGTTGGGGAAATTTTACAATTGTCTCACCCCCGTGGGATCCAATGTTTTTCGGTAGATGTCGACAATGAGGCAGAAACTCTGCAGTAGGGGAAGAGCAACAGCAACAACAACAAGGACAACAGTGATATCCCAGGTAGGGATACTGGCTGTCAGACTTGTACATATGTCAATAGAGTCATATGTGTCATCTCTGTACTCTCAGGTCCTAGGAGTCAGTAGATAGTGATTTTATAAATTGATCTAAAATTTTGGTTTGAATGCCTCGAGAATTTTGTTACTTGTGCTTTTATCAAAAGGCAAAGTGTTGGGTATATATTCTTCGAGAAGAGATGGTACATGGAATGTACAATGTGGACCAGTATGTAATTATAATACGTTGGTTCTTGTTTATAGAGTTTTCCTAAGAATGGAACTCTTTGTAAAAGTTTTTAATTTTTAGTGATTTTCAGTAATCCACAGCGAATGATACACTTCCACATTAGTTAAATCTCGTTATTTTGGTTAAGACCGGTTTGTACGTCACAGGAAACTACTCATAGGTCAAATCCTCTTGTATCTTAAAATTATCCACAGACAACCATTGAGAGGTGTTCTTCACATATTTCTTCATAATAACACATTGAACACATTATAAATCTTTTTATAGGTGGGTGGAAGGGAGAAGTGATACACACTCCTCAATTTTAATCGAGATCTCAAATGGTCCCACAAATCAAAGAATAAGCTTTGCTTTGAGTCAGATCGCACAATAGGTCAGATTTGCTTTATCTTTAGAAGCACATAATGACCAACCAAGAAGTTCACATTCAATGTCTTCTTATCATGATACATCTTTCTCCAATCCTAACTAGCCTTCATTCTCCTCTTCATCAGATGTGTATTATCAATCATCATAAACATGTCATCTTCATAGAGTATGATATCCCAAATCATCCTAGTGTAGTGGAGAACAAAATAGTGGACCATAGTGGCATACAATGCTATATTGGTATCTATTATTGTAATCAGAGTGGGAAGTACTTATCCGAAGGACCTCCCTAGTTCATCACACTCGAAAAAATAAATCCTCTAAAATCTATACTACATACTCTAGCTATCCATCTTTGTGGGTGGTAAGTTTTATTGAAACATAGGTGTACCATCCCAGGATTTGAATCCTCAAATAAAATTCTCTTTAAAGGAATGGTTGGACTACCCATATCACCAAGATAGACCTCCTTCTCTGGTCACCCGTCAGTAAGTACTTTGTGGTTGAGTGTAACCATTCCACAATTGTACTAGGATGGGTGACATATTTGGAAGTTGAACTCAGACTATGTGTGAGTGATCATAAAGCCAACTATAGAGGCTAGTGGTGGTCTATGTGGCCAACTGTCATTCGCAAAACTCTACTATAGCCTTGGATAGTTGGTGTAGGCATTAAAAATGGTATCAAATCTAGTTCTCCTCTAGTAGGTGGGGCCCACATGGATGTGGTAGTGTAGTCTGAAACTCTACGGTCTAATTGTGAATCACTATCTACTGAGATGAGATGGAGCCACTGTTATGTTGGTAGTCGTGAATGAGAGTTGGGTGTGTACAGGCCATTCTGGGTCTACACTAAAATGGGGAATAAATTGTGAGGCCATGTAGTTGAGCCTTTACAAGGACATCAACAATATCAATAGGGAAGACTGTAACAACCAAGAATTCAGAACATCTAATAAAATGATCTTTCAAGAGATGATTGGACAACCCATATTAGTGAGGAGCACTACTATTTAGGTATCCCATCAATTGGTACTTACGGTTAAATGTGGTTAATATAGACTGGTACTAGGATGGTTGACATGTTGGGAAGTTGAACCTATGATGTGTGTGAGTGAGAATAAATCAATAAGTCATGACTAGTTGTAGTATGTGGGGCCAACCATCATACCCAAAACTCTACAAGAGCCTTTGGCAGTGGCCTAAGTGTTATGATACATGTGTTTAGATCATTGGATTATTTCTAAGTGGTTTCAAGTTCAAGCCCATGTGATTGCATGAACATAATCACTAATTTTTATTATAATTTCCCATGATTTAGACTCAAATAAAATAAAATTAAAAGGAATGTTTTGACCATCCATATCATCATGGTGCATCTCCTTGCGACGTCATGAATATCACAAACTTCTACTATAATAACCCTAATTTAAGGACTCAAATAAAATGATTATAAAAGGTATGATTGGACTACCCATATCACCAAGGTGCATCTCCTTTTTAGGTGTCCCATCAAGAGGTACTTTGTGGTTAAGTTTGGACAAGCCAGAGTAGTACTAGGATGGGTGACATGTTAAACAAATGATCCTTGAATGTTGAGTGAATTAAGAAAACACAACAAATCATGGATGATGGTGATGTATGGGGCCAGTCATCATTGTGAAAACACTATTAAAGCCTTGTAAAGTGGGAATGTCATTAGAAATGGTAGTATAGAAAAATACCCTTTAGTAAGTGGGTTTGTAATATCCTATAATTGTAGGACTTTACTATCACTATGGATTCAGATAAAGGAACACTAAATATAGTGATAGAGACAAAAAATAGTTAGTAATGTGAGACCTATTACTCTTTATGATATATGTTAGCATCAATATGATCTCTCTTTGGTTAATACATTTAGTGGCAATATAATGTTAGTTTGATCTATCTATATACATCTAGTAGTGTCAAAGTTATGTTTAAAATCTCAAGTCATTTCAAGCTTCCTACCAAAAGTTATGCATGCTTAATGTTTGTGGAGACGATGAGGTTCTAGTTGAACATATTTAATTAATCAAGTATGGCTTGACTTAATTTTGTTCGATTTCGATGTCACACATGCTTTCAACTGTGAGGCACCTGGCGGCGTAGATGCCTAGCTCAAGTGCAGACCCTAAGATGAAAACCATATGGTGGTTGGTTCATCTTCCACCTATGTCAATAGAGGGACTAAGAGTCTAACTTAGTCTTGATGCTCACCGACCTAAGAGTGCAAGAATCATGAGCCTAAGCTAGATCTAGAGTTTTGTTATAGATCTAAAGTTCCAATACTACCCAATGAGCCCTTTTGTGGTGTGTGATTTGGTGTAGGTAGGGACAAGTAAACCCTGCTCCCCACCACACCTTCTTCCACTTAATGTTGTGGGTCACAGGAGGAAGGAAAGAGAGGACGTTCCATTGGTATAGACTAGTCATCAAGTAGAAGAACCCATACCTAAACTTTGCCTCCTACAAGCTCATATTCGAGGAGCCAAGAGCCACCATGATCAATGAGTAGCGTGGATGTCAAGATGAAAGTGGAGTCATTGAAAGCTATGGTGGAATCCGAAGTGAGTTTAGAAGATCTTAGCAAGTTTATCATGATTCTACGATTCCCTTAGTGCTATATATTCAAGTAGATTGGTTGTGGGTCCATTTACCCACCTTTTCTTGCTCCTTGTGGTGGCATGGGGAGCCAACCATTAAGCCAAATAGAGATACTTAGCTCTGTCTAAGGAGCCAAGGGGTCAGATGGTTTCCTAGAGCTTCAGTGAACCAAAGTGCATGTTTTCTTCAAGGAAACTAGAAATATCGTGTAGGGTTCCTCATCGTGACGCATGACTATGGTGGCACTAGGAATAGGGAGGAAACATCCGTGAGAATGAACGATACAAGAATATTTTGGGGTGGCCCGATCTAGATCTTTGGATCCTCAAAGTCTAGTCAAGACCTGAGTTAGTTCATCCTAGAAACCACCAGTCCCCACTAAGAGACCTGGATGAGTAGAAAAATATGTCTAGTCATTGGTGATTTGGCATGCATTTGGGAACCCTTATGACTTAATCTGATGGATCTAGTTATTCCAAGATAAGTCAAATGAGTTACAAACCTCATAAATACAAGTATATCAAAAAATACCCTAAAATAGCTACTTTGGTCAAATAATCCCACAAAAATACTCCTCAACTCTGAACAATGTTTACTTTATTATTAAACTCATATATAAGACCTTTGAAGTAGTATTATTGATGAGTATAAATTTGAGAAAATTTTCTTGAACCCCAATATCATATAGTTCCTAAAATCTAGACTCTGATATTAGTAATGTTGTCAACTATACTGACTTTGTCTTTATAATGTAATTACATGCTTCAAACCTAACTCTAATTCAAAAAAATACACTTAAGATAAAAAAATATTCGAGAACTCATATTGACTCTTCTAACAGCCTTTTGATATGTGTAAAATTACTAGAACATTGTAAGATCAGTTCATAACTAGGTTTGGACCAAAACCCTAAAATGTAACTGAACATTGATGAACATTTTATTAATGATGATTACTTTGTTATTAATCAAGTGATGACCAATGATCTAGATGGTGCAGTATAACTAAGAACCTCTGATTTAGGTATGTGGGACTATCCTTCTTGATGGTTGTCTAGTCCATTTGGACTAGAAGCATATATTAGGTTTAATGTACTCTATTTCACATCTTGACCAATTTTATATGTTTCATAAATTTCATGTCTTATATACTTATTTGTGTTACTTCATTTTCTATTGAGTAATCTATTGAGATTCTATATATGTATTCCAAATAATCTTGAACATTAATTATGTGCAAATAATGACTACCAAAATGTTGATAATGATGATGATATTGGGTGCAAGTGACCTCCTCATGATGAAGAGATGGAGCTTGTACAAAATGGTGACCTCCTCCTCTAGAAAGGAGAGATGGATCCATGTGACCTCCCTCGTCTTGTCGGGGTGATGGAGTCATATAAAATGTTGATATTAGCATAATGGAGAACTCGGTATAAAATCTTGTTGAACAAATTAATTCTCAATCAAATTTTGTTATAGTTTCCTTATAAATCCTTCCAAGCAATATTTGTTTAATATTTTGCAATTATGTTTTTGTTTCTAGTATTTATGTCATGTATGGGCACTAGCAGTCAATACATTTGTGTTGACTTGTTCCACTATTTTTTGGTTTAGAGCTATAATGGAGGAGAGACGACTTGTGAGCAAGTGCAAGTTGCATCTATTGAGTAAAGATCCTACTTAGTATACATTAAATATACTTGTAACAAAATTTTCCTTTCAATGTATGAATGTAACTTGTAATTAATTCATCTTGTAGTATGTACATGTTAATGTTGAGAATGTTTATGGTGTATGTCCCTAGTTTATTGTTGATATATGCTCATGCTTCTACATTCACACTCTATTATATTCTATGGTTCACAGATGTTCTAGCCTATGACATTTGGTATCAGGTCATGGACAATAGACACACCACAATTTCTCACCACATAGCATAAAATTAATTTTCACCTTTCACTTGAAACCCTAGAAACTTAGTATGTTGTATATTAGACATGACTTAACCTCTAGGTTATAATGTAGATGTCTAATAACTAAGTATAGACTAGTGATGTTTATGAAGGGTCCTATGGTGTCAATCATTGCTTATAATGTGGAGATATGGTATGTTACACTATTTGGGGATGATTGACATTGTGGGAAGAGGAATCCTAGACACAGGCACATATGTATTTTGGGTATCTCCACTAGTCTACACCATGTTCTCACCCACTTAACTAGGTGATATGACACTATACTCTCTATCGTGAGTGGGACACTTGGTTTTTTCTGATTTGGTTTTTTTTCCAATTAGCCTGAGACTCAATAGTTTTCCCAAACACTAGTTTGTTAGATAAAAACTATACAATATTTTGTTAAATATGTTCAAATAAGAAAATGTGTCCCTTACATTGGAGGGTAAGAGGTTTTCATACAACCTAAGTGAAAGGGAGTGACTTTTGTCTAGATGAGAGTGCTTAGGGGATAGATATAATATTTATATTTATTAGATCCATAATAAAGGTAAGGCAAATAGGGTAGCCAAGAAGAAATAAGCTTAATTTATCATAGTATGAGTTTGCAATATGATGATCCAAGTTTGAAATTTGAGGATATATATTGTTTTGATGATTCAAGATAAGTTTTGATCATGCAACCCTAGCCAATATAGCACCATATATCATACAAATTCTTGTTGTCTGAATTTTCTTGTGCTACATGTCACTAATAGGATTGTATAGATGTACGCAGATTTTTATTAGTTGATATATGACATGTGGGATTGTTTTTGAGACCAACATGGGCATCATGCTCTTTACAAAGGAGGTCCTATAGAATGTGATAGGGTGAACTACAGAGAGGGTGAGCCCTCCATGGCAGAAGGTTAGATGACCTGAACTCCAAAACATGAGTCATGTCAATTTTGAAAATTTGATAATGAGTCCCTATCTTGAAAACTTCTAAGTATATGAGTTGAGTCACCAGACATGTGGTAACTATGAAATTTTTTGAAGCCTAGACTTTATGTGAAACAACCTTACCCTAGAGAAAAGAGGCCATCGCATATGTTTTTTAAAATCAATCTAGGTGAGGGAGATATCACAAAAATCTAGAGGATGTATATGATATGTGATATCTAAAATGAGCCTCATACTCGGGTTAGTGGTTCCATGTGAATGAACCTAGTCGGTGTACCCACTTCTAAGTGTTGGGTCAATTATTTTGATATGGGTAGAAATTTTGTGGTTAAACCTTGATTGAAGTCATAACTTAGTTTTATAGATCTTAGTTGTGAGTGGATAGAGCTTTCCAAGCTCATCTTGAATTACATGTTAGATGGTTATGAATCCTTGATGTTAATAGTAATGTTTTCCTTTAGATAATGTATGAGAAATGAATGAATTCCTATTGATCTAGGAATATGATATATGTGCAATAAGTCACTTGTATAAGCTTGACCTATAATAACCCATACCATACATGTAAGATGTAAGTTGATATGTGAATTATGAGTTGAGCATACATTTGAATCCTACTTTGTATGATCATATGGTATATATGCCAAACCTTGATTATAATGAAATATGGATAGACAAAATCTATAGTTTGATGACAACTCACAGAATTGGGTAAAACCCTAATGCACAACAATGAAGCAACCCCGTCTATAATGATGAAGTACTAATAATATCTTGATTAGAAACCACACAAATGATGTTAAATGTAATAATTCCAGTAATTAGTGACATGAAATATTGATATAATCTTGCATGGTTTAATAGAGTGAAAGATGAATCTTGAGTAACCCTTCTCAACTTCAAATATGTGAACATGCCCTAATCATTAAGGGCACTAGGGGATGTAAATATGAAAATAAAAATATTTCATGCTATGAGTAGTTGATTAATGATGTTGCAACCTTAATAAGGTGGGGTGGGTACATCCTAGATGCTCTATTCCAAAGTTTGTTCTTTGTCCCCTAAGTGTGGTTCAAAGCGCATGTGGAAGTTTGGTTATAATTAGTTTTTGTCATCATGGTGTAGTAGCTTAACTAGGGTTGAATATCTTTTTTTGTCACCCTAAGTTTAAGGTATCTTGATTACAAGGGAGAAATCCTATTAACATGGGTGAATGTGATATCCTAGAATTCTAGGGCTTTACCAGCACTATGGATCCAAATAAAGGAATACTAGATCACAATGGTAAAGAAAAAATACAGTTGATAATGTGACATCCTATTACTATTAATGATATATATGAACATAGATTTGAGCTCCTCCGGGTTAATACATTTATTATAAATACAATGGTAGTTTGAGTTATCTATCAATGAAAAGATACATCTAGTATTAGCGAAGTTAGTTTTACAATTTCAATTTATTTATAGCTTTCTACCAAAAGTTATGCATGCTTAATGTTTGTGGATATGATGAGGTTATAGTTATATATAATTAATTAATCGAGTATGGTTTGACTTAATTCTATCCTAATTTATATTTCATGCATGCTTTTAGTTGTGAGGCAATTGGGGGAGCAAAAGCATGGCTCAAGTGCAGACCCTAAGATGAAAGATGTCTGGTGATTGGTTCATCTTCTTCCTCCATCAATACTGGGACTAAGAGTCTAACTTGGTTGTGATGCTCACCAGCCTGAGAGCGGGATAATCATGAGCCTAAGATAAATCTTGAGTATTGTTATAGATTCAAAGTTTTAGGACTACCCAACGATCCCTTTCGTGGGGGTGTAGGGAGGGAGAAATAAACCCTGCTCCCCATCCCACCTCCATCCCCATGACGTTGTGGGTCGTGAGAGGAAGGGAAAAGAGGAGGTTCCTTTGGTATAGACTAGTCATGGAGTAGAAGACCCCATACCTTGTATTTGCCTCTGGTGTGCTCAGATCAAGGAGTTGAGACCCACCAAGACCAGCGAGTACGGTGGATGTTGGGATGAAGGCGGAGTTGATGAGAGCTATGGTGGCATCCCAACTGAGTTTATAGGATCTTAGCAAGTTGTCCGTGCCTATACAATTCTCTGAGTGTTGTATATTTAGGCAGATTGGTTGTAGGTACAATTTTCCACCTTCTCTCCCTCCTTCAGTAGTAGGGGAACTAGCCACCAAGAAAGATCGAGATCTTAACTCTTTTTTAGGAGCCAAGGTGCCAGATGGTTTCCTGGAGATCTAGTGAAGACAAAGTTCCCATTTTACTTTGTGGAAACCACAAATATCTCATGGAGTTCCTCACTATGATCCTAGGATATGATAGCACCGACAACAAGGAGGAGACATGTAACGACCCCGCCTCTCGGTAACCCCCAATTAAGGGAGACCAGAAGGTCAGAGCCATTATCCCAATTAACATGATCAAAGGTTCGACAAATAATCAATAACAATTATCAAATTCTACCAACTATACTAAAATTTGGTATAAATTAAAACTTTCTGCATACCTTTGAAAAACTTGGATTACCAAACTTCTATCCATAAGAGATAATATTCTAACTAATCCTCCTTGATCGTTAATCCTCATTTAATTCCACATATGGAACTTTACTGTTTGTCCTTTTCACTTGTACCTAAAACGCCGACAAACAAAACGTCGGTCAGCATAAAGCTGGTATGTGGGGGAAAAAATAATCGTGCAACTATGATAACGATGTAATCAATCAATTATCATTTAACAGCCAAGATTACATCTTAAGCAATACTACTCAATCCTTACTTATCCCCTATCTATGTGTTGTCCCTATAGTGGACCTGAATACTACCTTCATCATGGTAGATCCCCATTAAACCCCACATGATCCTACCTAACAGGTAGATCAATATCTAGGGTTGAGTCGCATGGCACTACTCATAGGTAGCCCAATCACTAACTCATGGTGTGTTGAAGAGTCTCATGGCACTACTCATAGGTAGCCCAATCCCTGACTCAAGGTGACTTGATGGACCTACCCCATTGGTAGCCACGTACTAAGTCATCCAATGACCTGATGGACCTACCCCATAGGTAGCCATGCACTAGGTCAAACTATTAAGACACAGAGGGGACTAGGATCTGAGCTAGTAGGCACATATCTTAAGTGATAGTCATATCCACATTATAGCTTGCATGAATTAAATTCATCCAACAATTTAATTCAAGTCATCAAGGAAAACTTTAGAAAACCTCGAAAAACTAATTTGAGATATTCATAAGCGTAACCACATACCTGTCAGGTAGATTTGAGACAGAATCAACCAAGAAAGGAAATCCAATCAAGTAAGAATCCTGAAATCACATCCAATTCCTTTTTATCAAAATCTATTCAAACCATCTTGCTACTTAAGGTTTCTATTCCTTTTTAGGATTTCTGCCTCTTTTAGGGTTTACTTTGCAATTAGGGTTTTTACTCTTTTAAACCCTAATTTCTCATCTATCCTTCTTGTAAGTTATTAAGGTTACCTTTTAACAACATATAACCTTAATTTCAGAAACAGCACAATAAATCATCAATTAAGTCCATTAAGCCTCTTTTACATTAAAGCTACCATTTTTATCCTTTTAATCTATGACAAAGTCATTATGCTCATTTATCATCAATTCCTAGTTCATTATGGTCTAATTCACATATGAACGTTATTTATCATTGATTCTACCTTTATCCATTAGAAAAACCCTAATCATCATATTAAGGATATTTATCCACAATTAAGAACTTCTATAGTCGAAATAGCTTAAAACTATCAAATCTTAGCTTTATTCATGATTTTGAATAATTAAAGCCATTAAGAGTCACATTTACCAATATTAGGGTTTTAAGGGCCATTAAATTATATTCATGCACATGAAATTCGAAATTAAACTAATTATGCGCAAAGTTCATCCTATTTGTTCCTAATGTTCCTTTTCATCATTAACAGGCTAATACCAACTTTAATCATCCATTAAACCCTTCTAAATATATTATTCATCTCAAAATAGGGTTCTTTAAACATTAGTACATTAAAGTTGATATCTTCCATTACTTTTTGAATTGCTTAGAAAAATGAGGGGAATCCAATAACGCCTGGGCCCACTGCCCAAGGCTCTAGTAGAGTTTCAGGAAAGACGACTGTCCCCACAGACCACCACTAGCCTAACTGCGTTCTTTGTCCTCACTCATGCGCATGTCAGGATCAACTTTCTGACAGGTCACCCATCCCAGTACTACTCCAAGCTGAGCATGCTTAACTATGGAGTTCTTAGTGATGGGCTCCCGGAAATGGAGGTGCACCTTGGTGATATGGGTAGTCTAATCATTCCTTTTAAGATCAACTTATCTAAGGCCTCAAATCCTGGGATGTTACAATCTCCCCCACTTAGACTCTTTACGTCCTCATCAAGTCTCAATTATATGGCCTCATAATATGACCCCATTTCAGTGTAGATCCACAATGGCCCATGGACACCCAGCTCCCGATCACGGAATACCAGTGCAAGGGTGGCTATGTCAACCATGGACAACCCTTTCCTACATGCCTGGACCATACGTCTCAAGATTGGCATGCCACATGCCCATGTGGGCCCAACCAACTGGAGAGGTTATGGCTCTGATACCATTGTAATGCCTGTGCCCACTGCCCAAGGCTCTAGTCGAGTTTTAGGAATGACGACTGTCCCCACAGACCACTACTAGCCTTAAGTGCGTTCTTTGTCCTCACTCACATGAATGCCAGGATCAACTTCCTGACAGGTCACCCATCCCAGTACTACTCCAAGATGAGCACGCTTAACTATGGAGTTCTTAGTGATGGGCTCCCAGAAAAGGAGGTGCACCTTGGTGATATGGGTAGTCCAATCATTCCTTTTAAGATCAACTTATTCTAGGCCTCAAATCCTGGGATGTTATAAGACATCTGCTAGAACAAAGGACACAAGCATATTTTGGGGTGGCCAGATCTAGGTCTTTAGATCCTCAAAGAGGTGGTCCCAGTCGAGACCTAAGTCAGTTCATCCTAGAAACCATCGATACCCACTTGGAGACCTTACTGAGGTAGAAATCTACCCTACTCATTGGCAACGTGGCATACATTCGAGCACCCTTGTGGCTTGATATGATAGCTCTAGTTATTCAAACATAAGGTAAATGAGTTTCAAACCCCATAAATACTAATATTACCAGAAAATGCCCTAAAAATAGATACTTTGGTCAAATAATCACACAAAATACCACTGGACTCCCAAAATTTTCTAATTTATTATGAAACCCATAGACTAGACCTTCAAAGCAGTACTATTGATGAGTTTTTATTTACAATATGATGCTTCTTTTAGGATTTTTTAAATGGTATAATTAGCATGAGAAGGATAATAAATTTGAGAAAATTCCACTTGAACCTTAGTATCATATAGTTCCTAAAATTTGGACACTGATCTTAGTAATGTTGTCAAATATAATGACTTTGGCATTATAATGTAATTACATGCTTAAAGCGTAACTTTACTCGTAGAAAATAGACTTAACATCAAAAATATAAACAAATTGAGATAGAGTCTTATAATGACCTCTAGATATGTATAAAATTAGTAGAACATAGTAATATCAGTTGAAAAATAGGTTTGGACCCAAACCCTAATACGTAACTAAACACTATGAATAATTACAAACATTATATTAATGATGATTAATTTGTTATTAATTAGGTGATGACCAGTGATCTAGATGGTCCAAAATAATTAGAAAACTCTTATTCATGTACACAGGACTATCCTCCTTGATGATTGTCTAGTCCATTTGGACTAGACGCATATATTAGGTTTAAAATACTCTATTTCACTGCTTGACATATTTGATATGTTTAATAAATTGTGTGGTTTATATACTTATATGTGTTACTTCATTTCCTATTGAATAATCTATTAGGATTCTATGTATGTCTTGCAAATAATCTTGAACATAAATGATTTTCCCATTATGATTGTCTAGATGATGATGATATTGGGTACAAGTAACCTCCTCATGTCAGAGAGATGGAGCTTGTTCAAAATGGTGACCTCCTCCTCTTGAAAGGAGAGATGAAGCCATGTGACCTCCCCCATCTTGTTCAGGTGATGAAGCCATATAAATTGTTGATATTAGTATAACCAAGAAATCACTAAAAAATCTTGTGAAATAAACTAGGTCTTAATCAAGTTTCATTATTGCTTCCTAATAAATCCTACTACGAAATATTATGTCTAATATTCTACAATTATGCTTCTATTTCTAGTATTTATGTCTTTTATGGGCACCACGTACTCATCACATTTGTGCTTACTTGTTCCACTATAGAAATAATTTAGGTTCAGAGCTAGCATGGGAGGAAAGATGGCTTGTAAGAAAGTGTAGATTGTACCTATTACACAAAGATCCTACTTAGTATACATGTTGATAGACTTGTAACAAAATTTTCCTTTCAATGTCTAAATGTAACTTGTAACTAATTCATCTTGTAATATGTTCATGTTGATGTTGATAATGTTTATGGTGTATGCCCTAGTTTATTGTTCATTTATTCTTGTGCTTCCACATTCTCACTCTTACATCTTCTACGGTTCACGGATTTTCCAGTCCGTGATACGGTCCCACATGGACATGTGGCACTATGATCTTAAGCCATGCTGACCAAGCATGTAGAAGGAGAAATTCATATATACAAGATGGATCCACCCTTCAAATGGTATCTACGAATGGGATTTAGGGGTTCATGGGAAATCATTTTGTCTACACTAAAATACAGAAGAAATTTTACAGCCATATTGTTGACCTTTGATAAGTACATCGACAATCTAACTGGGGGAGTATCTAGCATTCTAGGATTTGAGGTCTAAAATAGAATGATTTTAAAAGGAATGATTAAACTACCCATGTCACCAAGGTGCCAATCCTTTTTAGATATTCCATCAATAGGTACTATGTGGTTGAGTGTGCTTGACATAGAGTGTTATTAGGACATATGCCCTATTGCAAAGTTGATCCAGTGATGTGAGTGAGTCATGTTAAAGTGACAATTTTAGATAGTGGTGTTTTGTGGGGCCAATCACTGTTCTCAAAACTTGACTAGAACCTTGGGAAGTGTGCTCAGGTGTTACAAGTGGCATTAGATACAATTCCCCTCCAATAGTCGAGGCCCACATCAACATCTGATAGTATAGTCTTCAGTTGTGAAATCCAAGAAACTGGGAAGGGTTATCTGATATTATGATTTGGAGATACACTTACATTAGAAGTCGTGTATGGGAGCTGGTTGTGCATGGCCTATTCTGGTTCTGTATTGAAATGGGAAATAAATTGTGAGACCATATACTTGAGGCTTGACAAGGACGTCAACAGTCTAAATGGGAACATTGTAGCATCCAAGTATTTGAGGCATTTGATAAAATGCTCTTACGAGGAATGATTGGACAACCAGGTGTTATAGTAGGTCAGATCCAATATCATCATGTATGTGATTTCACATGCATGATGTAAATTTTGAATCATTATATGAAACTATCACCTTAGGCACTCCATGAAGTCGATCAATCCAGTCCACATACAACTACTCTGAAATCAGGAACCTCATATGTGGTCTGGAAGGACAAAATAGTGATCCAAACTAGTTCATCAACCAATGACAACCAATATTGCATTCAAACAAATTTTTAACCTCATATCTATGATAAAATGATAGTGATTTTCTCCCACTTTACATCCAAATCTTGGGTGAATGTAGATGACCACAAGTCCTATGATTGTCTATATTCAGTTTTTAGCATGCCACCTATTTTTCCACATTGATGATGGTGTATCTCTTCATATTTCTCCACCAGAAACTTGGTTGAATGTTCTTGAACATAGTTGGTGTAACCTGAGAAATCATGTACTCGGCCCCATGGAATTCACTTAGAATTCTATTCCTCTCATCATCAACGTCAGTGAATCAAAAACCTATCATGAAAATGAATGACACTATTCACCCCAACAAATCTTATAATGTAACATCTTGGTTAGAACCTACATCTCCCCAAGTTCAGTGCAAGCTAGATATGCAACAACCTAGAAAATCTAGGAGGGTGTGGTGTATGGACTAGATATCAACATCATCATCAACATTCTCTAGCAACTAAAATTTCTATAGTGAAATGTTTTCCAAACTACTCCATAAGAAGAAACAAATAGAAGCTAACAATGTCTTTCTTCTAAATAAAATAATACATGTCAACCTTTTCCCTACCACACTAGTATATGATGGTGAACTCATAGCTTTTTAGATACTCCATATGTATCCTATGTAAGAGATTTAGATCAATGTATCTCATCATACATTGTAGGCTTCGTGATCAAAGAATACTTCAAACTATATGAGGTATAGGTAGTGTCGCTATATTTAGGTGCATGAATTATGGGAATCAGGTCTAAACTATGAGTTGGCCATTTCTCCTCATTTGGATTCAACGAAAGTTCCATGTAAGACATATACCATCCTTTCTACATAAGGCTAAAACCCATCCCTTCTATAAAACTATTTACTAAAAAGGATGTAAGTTCCATTGTCTCATCTATAATATGTAGGCATAGGGAAAGAAAAGAGAGAGAGAGAGAGGAAATACAAGATATTTGATAAGGAATGTCTCGTTCTGGCATCAGACCAGCTGCATATATATGTTCACCTATCCCTCTGTCTTGCACATGCCCATAATTGAAGGTTTGTAAAGACTATTGTTGAGTCCCAACATATGTGTGAATATTCCAAGAAAAAGGATGATGTTGATGATATAAGAGTATTTGGGTTTGAGGAAGATGATGGTATCATGTGTGTATTGTATAATTTGTTCAATACTGACTAAAGGACTCTCAATGAGGTTAGTCATAGAAGCTAAGGATATTTTGTGGGTTAGGATGGAGGTAATGATGATAATTTAGGGAAATATGGCATCAGAACAGGTAGCAAAAATGAAAATTTTGACTGGCATAGTCCCCTTTAATAGACGATCACTCCAACAACTATGTAATGAGAATAATGGTTTAGAGGATATACCTGGTCTTGAAGCAAGTCCAGTGATAATTTCCTTGTTGTGGTTGTGCGCCCTTTATTCAAGTAACACTTGAACAACATCTATGTCGGCCTCCTAGTTGATCACCACAGATAGTAGGTAGGAATTGTCCTCCTAGAGGGAAAATCTCCATGCCTCTAGAGTAGTCCACACACATCACTAGTAACTCTTGTCATTCTAGTAGAATGGACAAGAAGGAGTTGTGCCCTCACATTGGCATACTAGTCACCAACTTGGTCTCCCACAATTTTTCTCCCTTGCTATCCCTTCCTTTATTGGGTGGGACTTGCTTGGGTTCTCTCGGTTACCACAACTACAGAAGACAAACAATTGTTAGAGGCAACTGAGTTGTGTCTGAGAAACCCCCAGTACCCCTCTATTTATAGGATAGCTAGTGTCATGGTTCACAGTTTGAGTGAGAATGAAAGGAACCAGAATTTCATGAATTTTAGCAATCTGCAAGCGGCAAAGCAGTCGATTCATAGGTGAACCAATCACTTGGCATGTGATCTGATTGGTTCAGACCTTGAGCTAGTCATTTCATCATGTTTCCCAATCACAATTATATTGGCAATTCATATCTAATTTAATGCAAAACATGACGTCAACACAAATCCTTGAATCAATTGAATTGATCCACAAACTGCTTGATTCACAACCTAAGCCGGTTGGTTCATGGACCTAAGCCAATCGCTTCACTTCTTGAACCGGTCGGTTCACTATCCAGATTTGTCAAAGTTGGTTCAATTGATTTGACACATTGAAATTTCTGGTTCAACACTTGAACTAGTCAGTTCACTTATCCATTCAGTCTATTTTCAACCAATGTTGTTTAAATTGAATACTTAACACTTTTGTAATCAAGTTTAAACTGTAATAATGAATAAACTTGTATTCCAAGTGCATCCTATGTGTGTGACCTTGGAGGTTCCAAATTACATTGACATTGAATGTCCATAACTCATTTATGACATCACAAGCAAAGAGTGGTGCCTAGTCACACATCATTCCTACCCAAGTAATTGGAATGTTGGAGAACAACTTCAACCTACAATCTTAGATAGGTGTTATATTGATTGTATAATTCCTTTGTACTGATATCTAGATTGAGGTCGAGGCATGAAATCATCATTGTTTCAATGTTCAATCCATGTTCCTTGAACTAGAAGAGACTGTCTGAGATATATCCAACATTAATATCATATATTGATTCACATGTGCATGTGCATGCCTTTCTCACTCTCACTTATCAAGTGTCCAGGATATTAAACTCATGTAAGAGGGAAAAATCCCATCTACATCACTTATAGTCTTCCCCATGTGTTGCATCAAATCATCACCTTTCTGACAACCCTTATTCAAGGTCACGCTGGATGATGTCAAAATACACCAAAAGACATGTGATGAGTGTAGTGATTTTAGGTCTAAGAATTACAATCATCACCTTCACTACGAGAGATGACTATGACCACAAATATGGGTTCCATGTGTCACTCTCAAGGTGTGTCTGTCCAATACACTATTCTCTAACATGTAGCTATGTTCTTGGTTGTATATTACATATCATAACAAATGAGATTCTATCATCAACCAACACACACTCTAGTCTTATATGTTATTGTTGTCTATCATCTTTCCACAATAACATCTGATTAGGGACATAATAAGAATGTACATTGTAATGATCCCCTCCCACTGTAATCCCCTATTCAGGCAGACCGAGAGGGCAAGGGCCATAACCTCCATTACATGATTTAAGGTTTAACAAATAACCAAAAATAATTAAAAAATTTCACTAATAAAAAGGAGTTTGGTACAAGACTGATATTACATATTCCACTAAGGAATTTCATGCATCTGGGTATCTATAGTTGCAACATGAAATAAAAGCTATCTAACTATAACCTCCATGATTACATTAATGTCTCTTCATTTTGTGCCTTCTTTTTCAAGATATCCATTTTCATCATACTTGTAGAATATCACTTTATCCTAAAATGCCGAAAAACAAAAACTCGGTCAGTATAAAAGTTATATCGATATGTGGGGGAACAAAAATGTTTGCATATACTTGTAACAACATATCCTCAACAATTATTGTTACAAAATCAAAATTTAACATTTTCTGCATCTCAACCCATTTTGATCAACCTCTAGGATACCCTCTCTAAGGATTTTTTTTTCATGTAGTGGACTATAGGACACCTCTCAATCTGGATCTAGGTGCCATGTTGGCCACCTCTCAATCTGGAGTTAGGTGCCATGATGGCCTTCCCAATCTAGAGCCTGACCTCATAGGACCTTCCCAATCAGGGGCCTGGTCTGACCGTCCCAATCTGGGGCCTGGTCTTAATTCATCACCATGAATTTTCATGCCTTTCCATTTTCAAACCTCTAGAGTTGGTATGCGGGGTTCGAGCAAGTTATAAGCATATATTGTGATAGCCATAGTGACTTTATAGTTTGTAGGAATTAAATAAACATGCAAGCTTTTAATTTCAAGAAATCTAGAAAACCTTGATAAAACGTCATGAAACTAATGTGGTTAGTCATAGGCATAACCACATACCTTGATCAGGTATTTGTGATGTCCAACCAAGAGCAATCAAACAATCAATCAAGCAATTAGCCTGAAAGTTAAGGCAATATGCCCATCTGTCATTATTTTATCCAAATCATCATTAAGACTGACTTGGGTCTCAAGTTAGGATTTCAAAGTCAACTTTAAGGTTTCATTAGGGTTTTGTCTTCCTAAACCCTAGTTTCCACTTTTCATGACCTTTGGGTCAACAAACCCTAATCTTATTATTAATTTATCTTTTAGTCTCAAGGAAAACCTAATTCATCCAATTATTGGTCACTAAGTTCACATAACTTTCATGTTTCTCTTTTTATTCATAAATGATCAGTCTTTTATCATCAATATCAATTGGACACATTAGAACCATTAAATCTTAGAAATTAGAGTTTTCATTCAGTTAATACATTATAGATGCCAATTTTAGGTACTTTTCAAACTAGAATCAGATCTAGGTCCTAATTATATTTCTATCAGATTCTCTATATTTTTATGAGAAAAAATCATATATTATTTTCCATAATTTGATTATCCTACAAATTACTAGGATTTTTATAAAATTAAGTAGTTTGGGCCAATCAGGGGACACCACTTTGGTGGCCCAGTCATCAAATCCCACACCATGGGGGCCATGGTCGAGCCAATTGGCTTGCACCCTATAGCACCCAGGCTCACTCATTTCTATCAAAACAGAAAGATAAAGGATGAAGAAACCCTCACCGTTTGGAAGGGAGAACAAGGCAAAGAGGTCTTTTCATCCTATCTCATCTTCAACCTTGCGCTTGTCCTTTATTCATGAGCTAGCCTCCAAGCCAGTCAACTCCAAAGTTGACCTTGAGTATCTAACCTCCCCATAAGCTGGTGAAGAGCCCAAATCCTGTATTACACCTTACCAAAGTTGAAGATAGAGACAATTGATTGGGATGAGGTTTGGAAAGAGAAGAAGGGGAGATGATACTCTGACGGGTTCAGAGATGAGATGAGTCAGAGGGATATGATTTCAGGTGTTATAGCACAACCGAGAGACTTTTTACATCCCCCAATTAAGGAAAGACCTTCAAGTTTAGAGCCATTATCTATATTCCTAAGGATCCAGATTTAACAAATAATAAATAATAGAAAACAATTTCATGTAAGTATTTTGTACTCAATATTTACGAATTAATGAAATTGTTTTCTATTACTTATTATTTGCTAAATCTGGATCCTTGGAAATATAGGTAATGGATCTCAACTTGAAGGTCTTTCCTTAATTGGGGGACGTAGAAAGTGAGGTTGTTATAGCATCCTTTTCAGCCATAGGTGCATTGGGAAGAGGTTCTTCTGGCTCTGGTGTCTCCAGTAGGCCTGACATAAATGCCAGGACCCTACCCGGCTGGATCTGACCTGACCCAAAAAACAGGTCTTTTAGGTTTGAAAGAGGGTCCGGGTCTTAAGCAGGAAGACCCTAAATCAGGCATCTTATCTGTGGGTCAGGCACAACTGTGCCCACTAAAATCTGAAGACCCGAACAAACTCGAGCATGCCCAGACAGCGAACACCACTCACTCACCTGATGCCCTCGCTTGCCTCCTTGAGTCCTCAGTTCCTCTGCTCCTAAACCTAGACATCACAAAGGATATGAAGAGGCCGACGACGAACAAGCGACAATAGCCTGTGCCACCACCATCACCCACACTCCTCATCTTCCACCTCACTGAGACCACCACATTCCCAGTCCAACTACCTTCGGCTGCCTCTGCCAGCACTGACGCGCTGAAACGATGACGTCCTCAGCTTCATCATCTTCAAATCTGGCCTCACCAACCTGAACTCGTCCCTCTCCTTATGGGACAAGGATGTGAAGTCCTCCTACGGATGATACCTTGTCTTCTCTACAGCTGATCCACAATGGCCAGATCAGTGGCTAGAGAATTTATCTGACAACAAGTATGAGAGGAACATCAGTAAGCTACTCCATCAAGTAGGTTGGAATCCCAACTTCACTACTGTCGGCTCTCTTTATTTCCATGTCCTGCTGCTCTACCCTGCCGGAATCCACCCCATGTATGGGTGGTTTCTTGAAGTCACCGAGCCCAGATCATTAAGCGGATTGGAGCAGTGCTTACATGAAGGAAGGGAACCTGGGTCCTCCACAGTGTGGTGCTTTGCTGTTGGATCTCCAATGGCTACGCCTGACGATGACTCACCTTACTTCTCCCCACTGTTAGCTCCACAAAGTGGTCTCTGAGCTTGAGAATCATGAACGACAAATACATGGGCTCAACCAGAAGTTTTCTGGCTCTATGTGCAGGGTGGGCAATCATGGTGTAGCTTTGGTTGGATGTGTTTCCAATTTAACTAGATAAGAATTCTTGTACTTTGGTTGGATGTGTTTCCAATTGGATTGTGAGGTTAATACACCATTGTCATTGAAATCATGGTGCAGCTTGTTCTATGAGATTGATATATTGTTGTTATTGAAATCATAGTGCAACTTGTTTACGTTAGATTGAATTATCATTCTTATAAGAAGCATTGTATATATTATTTTGTTATATTGATACATCATGATTTGTAGTTATTGTAATGATCATGCAACTTCATGAAGGGGATGCCTGCACTTAGTAGTTCAATGTCAAACAAATTTTGATATTGCAGGTCTGGTCAGGTCCTCATATTTTGGGGCGGGTAAAACTGGGTCGGGTGAATTTCGGGTCTTCAAATGTAATATTTTAAGGGTTAGGTCCAGGATCGGTTCCAATGACAATCGGGTCAGGTCGGGTAGGGAAAATACGACCATTGTTAGGCCTAGTCTCCAGGACATAGAGCTGCGCTCCTGTGTGAGAACAATTCTCAGCCTCCTGAACTAGTTGTGGAAGTTTTTCCCATTCAACTTGTCCTTCTCAAGGACTAACCGTAAAGAAATTGTGTTGTTGTGTTTTGCTATTTGATTCTACACAGGAAATTTGCAATTTAGTTAAAACCCATTTTGATTTGATTTAATTTGATTCGTTTAAAACTTGACGATGTTTAATTAAGCTTTTAATTAACTACCGCTTTCATTATTTTGTTCAAATTGATAATCCCCAATTATCAATTTGAAAGATTCCAATGCACAAACTTCTAATGAGCCATGATCCAAAACAATTTAATTATTATCTGGCCAATGCCATCCTCCATAATCAAAATTTTAAGGTAGTCATCCTTTGCCAATTTCATCTTATGAAATTCGTGTATAGATGGTATGCACAACTCCTTGAAATAAACATATACACACCTCTATGTGCTTAGTCCCATTAAGGACACTCAGTTAAGACCTACTGAAAAAACAACACAATAAATATGCACCCCTCTTGGCAAGCCCACATAACTACCATCACAATTTGACAAGATAGACAATGCACCACCCTTGGGATGCCCATGCTTAGTCGATCAAACTTTTCATGTGTGTAACTGATGGAAAATATCTTAGACTTAATATGTTTGATTGAGAAATTTAATATATTTAAATACATATACATTTTCCAATCACCACATACTATAGTATGTATCATATACATGCTATATACCACAAATGTAAACATGCAATATAAAACAGTAGCGATGGTTATGGCCAGACTCCTATAATTCCTTGGAGCCACAAGGAATTACTACCACCTAGGTCTACATCTCATGCAAGAACCTATTGTTGGTGTAAATCTATGCCTTTCCAATCTGGGTTGATCAGTTCAACTCTTGAACTGATCGGCTAGCCTCTTGGCTAGTTAGTTGGTCGTCTAAAGCGATCGCCTGGTTTCCAGTTCAAATGATATCAGGACACCTCCAAATGGTTGGTTGGGTCCACTAACTGATCCATTCTCTCCCCTTATGGTCTTCCCTCCTTGGACATCTAGCCGATCAATTCATCTCATGAGACAATAGACTCACCTGACACTGATGGTCTTCTTCATCGTTGCAAGAAAAGAAACTATCATATAACTATTAAACTTATTACATGGTAATCAGAAACCTCGAGTTACATTTGAGGGGAGCATAGGTAGGAATGAATAATACTTTTGTATTGGGAAGAAAAGGTAGAGGCTCAGTATGCAAACTGAGATAGAACAAGAACAAAAAACCATTCAACCACCCACATATATTTGGATTATTAGCCATAAGGATGCTACATATCCACCATCAAAACTAGATATGTGTGTATATATATATGTATGTATATGTATATACATATATATATATATATATATATATATATATACATATATATATATATATATATATAGAGAGAGAGAGAGAGAGTTAGGCTAGGATACACTTAAGTGTATTGGGCCCAGGATACAATGAAGTTTTCTACCCTTGGATCGTGGATGATTATGATCAGCGGCTAGGAGAAAAATTGCCCACTCAGGAAACAGTAGGCATTGGGTCCACCTGATAACTACCATGACTAGACTCTCTCTCTTCCCCCATGCGATCTCTCTCCCCCACTGATTCCTCGCTCCTTCCCCATCTCTCTCTCCGCCGCAGCTCTCCCCCTGCTCTCTCTCTCTAGACTGAACGCAGACCGAAGACAATGCCAGTAGGAGCGTGTGATGGCCGACCGGAGTCCACCACCGAACTAAGCCGCAACTAGGGGATCCCTCTCTCTGCTCAGTCTCCCAATCTCCCCTACACTCCCCTGCTCTCTCTCTCTCTCTGTCTCTCTCTCTCTCTCTCTCTCTCTCTCTCTAGCTCGACGACGCCTGGCCGGATGAGATGACTGATGACCAGCAGCTCCGCGCAGGGGTGACGGCCAAGGAGGGATCTCCTTGCGACCAGGATCTCCGCCGATCCACTTCCCTGTGGCGTCCGATTCCCTTCCCTGCGGGGCAGACAACAGGTCCCTGTGGTGAGTTGATCCCCTTCCCTGCAAAGGATGGAGATAGGTCTCTTCCACTGTCTCTCTTCCTCTGCCACCCTTGCCCTCTTCATCCCTCTTTCTTCCCTATTCTATTGGGAGGAGCTACTTCACCGCAATCTATAGCAGCAGATTGGACTATTCACCCCTATTCCCCTTTCCCTAACTCCATGAATCTTCAAAACAAAGACATCAATTTGGGTTCAGTTTGTTCCACTTCCTTCATTACGAGGAGTGGTTCATAACAGGGTGAGGTGATTGTCCAAAATAGTAGTCAACATTGCTACTATGGTAAAATGGTAGAATCTAGGACAACTTGGACCTCGAAAACTTTGGGAGACGATTTTTGGATTGTCCAAACTTCAATAAGTAGGTTTATTTCATCTAAATCATTTATTGATTGATTACTTCCATTCTTCTATTCATTCAATAGATGGATATTTTTTATGTAGGGAAATTACTACTGCCGTTTCTTCCAATGGGATGATGAGTTGGAGAAAAATCCTAATAGAAATACTACAAAGATCAATGAACTTGAAGAAAGAATCAAACAACTCAAAGTTATAGTGAAGCAGTCTGTCAGCAAACAAGAAAGAGTTGTGACCAAGTATAGATTGTGTGTGGTTGTATTGGTGGCTTCATGGGTCTTCTTTGTTGCCGTGTATGTAAAATCATGTTAGTGAAGTACATGAGCATTGTGGACCATGACTTATTGTACTTTTTGTGAATGAATGAATGTTTATCATGACTAAATGAATGAATTTGTGTGTCTAAATGTGAATGTCTTTGTAATCCCAAATTTTTCAATACAATGAGTTTTGTTTCACTCTGTGTTCTAAATGAATGAATGGTGCAAATATTTGAATCTGTGTGTCTTGTAAGCAATAGATCGGTGGCTCGATTCACTACTTGTGTTTCATTATAAGTACTTAGTTGGATATACAAACACACATATCTAATATGTATGCAAACCATCAAAGATATGTATAAAAATGACATAACGCCTGGGTTTTCTATGAGGTGGCGCATAGGCAGCTAGGCTGTCTACTACCAGACACCACCTTAAACAACTATGGATCCATCCTTTTGCCTTTTATTTTTAACATTTAATGAGGTGCATTGCTATATTAAAAAAAATCCTTTGCTTTCAATCACATTCACACGTACATACTTTCTGCGTTCATTTTGTTGTTGGAAACTTGGAAGATTGGGAATTATGGGGATTGGGTAAAGATTGGTGAAACAATAATGGGGACATGAATTTCTCTTCTTCTACAGTTTTCCTGTCCTTTTGGTAAAAGCATTTGGTATGGAGTTGTTGCTGCTTTACCATTCTCAGGCTTGCAATTCAGACCTTTGTAGATTCAATTCTAAAGCTAGCACAGGCTTGCAATTATAACAAATATATTGCATGGAAGATACTTGTATAACCATGGGGAGTCATTTGTACCTAAAACCAGCAAATAAAGCAAGGACCTGATTAAGATCTCACACAACAACAAAGCACATTATGAAAATTTTGATTTAGATTATTCATAACGAAGATTTCCAAATGAGTCAAATTCTTCCAATAAAATTGCATAGCACAAGTACACCACATAAATTACGCAGTGCAAACTTTAAGCACGGAATGTGCATACATTAAATACGCAAGTACTAAAAACACATAAAGACACAAATAGACATTAAAGGTTCAGTACAAATCAGATATGAATCCATAGTTTTAGCAAAAAATGGTTACAAGACACATTCTTCATGAGCCACTTTTACATCCACTTGAATGTCATCATCCACTTTTACATAGTTTTAGCATCTACTTTTACAGCCACTTGAATTCGTCATCCACTATATCTTATTCTTATTCAGACTCATAAATTTGATTAAGGTCATGAGAATCATATTTATCTTTGGAAACCTACAATGTAAATTTCCATAACATGAGAGTCTGGGATTATAAAAATCATGTAAATTAACTGAAATAAAAATCATGTAAATTAACTGAAACTTACCCCAGATCTACATGTACGACTATTGTTCCCTTTTCCATTACATGTACTGCATGTCCTTTGTCTTTTTACTTTTAACTAAGCTTGTGGCTTAAACCTTTGTGGTTTCCTGTTTCCTTTACAATGTGATGGAGGTGGATCTCTTGTTTGCATGCCATCTTCTGCATCTTGAATTTGGAGCACACATTGACTACCTTGTGTTGGAATGTGAGTTTGAGATGATGGAATGCCTTCTTCACACGAAGCCGTTCCCATGTCTTTTTGCAAAGATACAATGTTGTCATAAGTTTTTTCAAATAGCTTGTGCACATCAAGGTAGGTGTCCTTATGTTTAGAAGATATACCAAATAACTTCATTACCGATCTACAAAGTGAGTTATACCTGCCCAAAGGGGTACTTCCATCAACTTCTTTGACATAATGACTTGCACTTTTGGTTTTTTCTTCCCTAGTCCATCTATTCAGCACATATTGGAGTGGTATGTTATAAACATTAAGATAAAGCATCACTTTTAGTATATGACCACATAAGATGCCAAAATACTGAAATAGCTTGCATTCACAAAAGAATCCTTCATTATTTTGATTAACATGTACTTCGTAGCTATTCTTTGATACAAATGCAAGTGACTCAATGCCAACACATGAAATTTTATATATTGAATCTTTACAAACCTCCTCTAAATCATAGCATGAGGTCAATTTCATTTGTCCTTTAAAAAATTAAAAAACCGATCTTGTGTAGACATCCCTTGCATGTTCCTCAATGGGAGCAAAAGACCATAATGTTGGTTGGCCATCCTTAGTTCTATAGTCTTCTTCATCCTCTTTGTCATAACAGTTCTCAACCAACTTCTCAAATGCTTGGACAAATTTAAACAAGGGAAAATGATTGTTTACATGATCTTTGAATATTGCATTCATGCTCTCACTCCGTTGTGTTGTAGACATGTTGGCGAAAAATGTGTCTCTAAAGTATACATGTATCCATCACTCTTTGATATTCCATAACAAGGTTAGATGTGAGTTGTCACCCAAATTGTATGATGTAATCATCTTCTTCCATCTTTCTTTAAACTCATGAACGGTGATGGGTTGATTGATGCAAGATTGGAACTCTTCACAGAACCCAAAAATAGTACCATAAATCACACCCAGATGTTCACGTGCTTTTCTCATTATGTGCCATTGACAACAACGATGTACTACATTAGGAAATACAATACAAATTGCCTTCTTCATTGCAGGATCTTGATCAGTTAAGATTGCCTTCGGGTGCTTTTCATACATAGCTTCCAGAAATGTCTGAAAAACCCATACAAAGGAGTCAGCAGTCTCATCTCGTAATAAAGCACAGCCAAACAAAGTAGATTGCTTGTAATGATTCACCCCAATAAAAGGTGCGGATGGCATATTGTATCTATTAGTCATGTAAGTTGTGTCAAATGTAATCACATCTCCACATCTTTGATATGCCATTCTTGATCTTGCATCTACCCAAAAGATATTGCGTGCACAACCCTCATCATCAAATAGTACATAATAGAAGAATGCATGGTTTGTTGCTTGTTGCTTTCTGAAATGCTCTAATGTGGTGGCTACATAAACACCTATGTATCTCCTCCTCAAAGAAACAAGTTTGTTGCTTAAATCTTTTCTTATGAATGTGACATTATGAATTCCACCTTGTTAGCTAGCAATAAGTGACATTATTTGTGCACTAGAAATATTTTGATCATGCATTGCTAGAATCAAATCATGAACCTCAGAAGACATATGACGGTGTGACTGGTGAAACCTATTTTTAGATGGACTATTGGTGAGATCATGGTTGTGCTCTTTGTCAAAGCTCACAACCACCCACTGTGTATCTTCTTCTATCTTGACTCTCATTTGAGCCTTAGATCCTATTCGATTAGAAATGACATCTTTTTTTGGGGTACCCTTATCACCATTTTCTTCCTTCTTTTTTGGTCTATATAACCCTTCCTTGGAACACATGAATACCCTATTTGTAATTTTTTTAGTTTTAGCCGAGACATAGTGATTCCCCTTCCTTATGCTAAACCCCATACGATATGAATATTGATTATAAAACTCCTCTGCCTTATCAAGACTATCAAATTGCAAACATATGAAAGGTTCTAGTTCAAATTGTACTTCCACCCTTTCAACATCCACATGGGTCTCATTTTCTTCACCAAAATTTTCATTTGAATCCACTACATTGTCATCAACTAACCAATCTATTCCCGCCATACCATCAACATCATGAGAAAAATCCATATCTACAAATAAAAGACATAATCACCCCTTGTTTGCATTTAGGAAAATGAGGCCATATTAATAAATTAAAACAAAATCTAACCATGTATAGATTGTTGTGTGGTGCTAGTGCCTTCCATATCTGACCAAACTGGGATGTAACTATCCATATCTATTAAGGGCAAAAAATGATTATTATGATAAACTAAATATGATTTTTTGCTCAAGATTGTAACTGTCCATATCTATTAAGGGCAAAAAATGATTATTATGATAAACTAAATACGATTTTTTGCTCAAGATATATTACAACAACCGTTCCTAAGGCCAAAAAATACTAAGTAGAGGAGAAAATACTATGTCGAAGGAGGAATGAAAAAACTCGTCTGTTTTAATCTATTAGTAGGAATGAAAAACAAACCTGACAAATTCGCCAAAATTTGGTCGTCTGTCGCCAGGAAGAGACTTGAATGGAGGGGTTTGGATGGCAAGGACGTTGAATGGAGCTCTGCCTTCTTCTCCAGCAGATGGAGTGATGAGAAATCTCTTATTTGCAAGCAGCCCTGTCTTTGGCCGCCGTAGGGACCTATCTCCGGCCACCATAGGGAAACAACCACCGCAGGGAAGGGGATCAGTGGAGATCCTAGTCGTAAGGAGATCCCTCCAAGGCTGTCACCTCTGCACGGAGCTGCTGGTCTCCAGTCGCCTCATCCGGTCAGGCATCGTCAAGCCAGAAAGATAGAGAGTGGGGGAGTGCGGGGGAAATAGGGAGACACGGAGAGAGGGATCATGGTCGCAGCTTGGTTCGGTGGTGGACTCCAGTCAGCCGTCATCAACAGTCGCTCCTGGAGGGAGCTGCGGTGGAGAGAGAGATGGGGGAAGGAGTGAGGTATCAGTGGGGGAGAGAGATTGAATTGGGGGAGAGAGAGAGTCTGGTCACGGGAGTTATCAGGTGGATCCAGCACCTGCTGTTGCATGAGTGGGCAACTTTTCTCCAAGCCGCTGATCAAAATCGGCCACGATCTAAGCGCAGAAAACTTCATTGTATCCTGGCCCCAATACGCTTAAGTGTATCCTAGCCTAACTCTCTCTCTCTCTCTCTCTCTCTCTATATATATATATATATATATATATATATATATATATATATATAGAGAGAGAGAGAGAGAGAGAGAGAGTCATGCTAGAAGACACTTGAGTGTATAGATCGCACGAATACACTCAAGTGTGTTTGCATATCAAGACTATTTTTTGCAAAATGTAAGCCATTGATCTTCTCCGTCATAATATAACTAGCTAGGCTACATACAAAGTTTGAGCCCATTTGGATGAGTGTAAGTCACTCATCCAAGGGAAACAAAATTGACGTGCAAAACTAATTTCAAATGCATAATTTTTGCGATCTTTATAACATGACCTATAAATGGACAAATGTGCTCAAATTTTGTGTATGAGCTATTCACTACATGTTTAAGAAGATCAATGGATTAGATTTTTGAAAAAAAAATTGCATCATGAAAAACTACTTGAGTGTATTCTGCTCCGAATACACTCAAGTGTATTCTAGCCTGACTTTGTATGTATATATATATATATATATATATATATATATATATATATATATATATATATATATATATACATATATAATATATATATATATGTATATATGGATTTTTTCACTACCTTAGGAAGAGCCCGCATCCTTTTTCCAGCCATAGCCCGGATAACTGGCGGGTGATAAATCCAGCGCTCCACAGCGTGGTTTGAACCCGGCTCCCCCCGGAGGGGGACACCGTGCCTTACCAGCTGCACTAACGCTAACCGGGTATATATATATGTATATATATGTATGTATGCATATATATATATATATATATTATTTCGATATTGTATGTGGACTTTAATCGGATATGCACACACATCATATGTAATAAATGGAGAAAAACAAAAATCCAATCATAATGATTATCCCAAAATATAGTAAATTGACGTGGTTCTGATACCACTATAGGGAAATATGGCATCAGAATAGGAAGCGAAAAAAAAATTGACTTCCATATTCCTTTTTAACAGACAATCGCGTCAACAACTATGTAATGGGAAGGATGGTTTGGAGGATATACCTGGTCCTGGAGGAAGTTTAGTGATAATCTCCTTGTTGTGGTTGTGCGTCCTTTCTTCAAGTCACACTCAAACATCGTCTACATCAACCTCCTAGTTGATCACCACGGACAACAAGTAGACATTGTCTTCCTAGAGGAAAATGTTCTATGCCTCTAGAGTAGTCCACACAGATGACCAGGAACTCTTTTCATTCTAATAAAATGGATAATATGGAGTTGTCCCCTCATGTTGGCATACTAGTCACCAACTTACTCTCCCACAATTGTTCTCCCTTGTTATCCCTCCCTTTATCGAGTAGGACTTGCACATATTCTATCGGTTACCACAATAAGAGAAGACAAACAATTGTCAGAGGAAATTTAGTTATGTCAGAGAAGCCCCCAGTACCCCTCTATTTATTGGAGGGTCAGGGTCAGGGTTCCCAGTCTGAGTGGGAGAAGAATGGATCATAATTTTATGAATTTTCACAGCATGTGAGCGGCGAAAAGATCCGTTCATAGGTGAACCGATCAGTTGGCACATGATCTTATCAGTTCAACCCTTGAACCAATCATTTCAACATGTTTCCCAATCATAATTGTATTAGAAATTAATATTTGATTTAATGCACAACATGACGTCTGTACAAATCCTTGAATCAATTGAATTGATCCACTAACAGCTGGTTCACAACTTGAGCCAGTCGGTTCATGGACCTGAGCCGATCGGTTCACTTCCTGAATCGGTTGGTTCATTGTCCAAAATTGGCAAAGTTGGTTCAATTGAATTGACACATTGAAACGGTTGCTTCAACGCTTGAACCGATCGGTTCACTTGTTGAGTCAGTCTATTTTTAGCCAATGTTGTTTAAATTGAATACCTAACTCTATAGTAATCCAATTTCAACCATAATCATGAATGAACTTCCATTCCAACTATATCCTATGTGTGTGACCCTATAGGTTCCAAATTATGTTGGTAGTAAATGTTCATAACTCATGTATGACATCATAAGAAAAGTGTGGCTCCTACTCATACATCATTGCTACCCAAGTAATTAGAAAGTTGGAGAACAACTTCAAGCTACAATTTGTGATATGTGTTATAGTGATTGTATAATTCATTTATCTCTGATATTTAGATTGAACTCAAGGTATGGAATCATTACCCTTTCAATGTCCAATCCATGTTCCTTGGACTAGAGCAGTCTGTCTGAGCTATATATGACCTCAATATGATATATTGATTCACATGTGCAAGTGCATGCCTTTATCAGTCCCGCTTATCAAGTGGCAAGGATATCAAACTCTTATAGGAGGGACAAATCTCATTTACTCACACACAGTCATCCCCATGTGTCACAACACATCTGATCATCACCTTTATGCAACCCTTATTTAAGGTCACGGTGGATGATGTTATAATACACCAATTGATGTGTGATGAGTGTAGTGATTTTAGGTCTAGGACCCACCATCACCACCTTTACTATGAGTGATGATTATGACCACTAATTATGATTGTGCATGTGTCACTCTTGACGTGGGTCTCCACTAAATGACAAGTATCTTTGTGCTTGGTTTGATATCACTTATCATGACTAATGAAATTCGGTTATCAACCAACACACACTCTAGTATTATGTGTTATTACAGTCGATCAACTTTCTACAATAACATCTGACTAGGGACACAACAAGAAGTACATACTCCTAACATCCATATGATGTCATTGTTCAGGTAACACACCTAAAGACATACGTCATTGAGTCATGTCATTCTTTAGACATTTATTATTTTTTCTAATTATCTCATAACTGAGTGAAATAGATTAATCAAAAGATTGCCTTTATTATTAGTCAAATCTATTTACATAATATGCCATCACTATCATCATATGATTGGATCTCTAGGCATACATACCAACAGAGAAATAGGTAGGGTGAAGTTTGTCTCCTTGTCTAAGCATGATAGAATTAATTAAGCATCCAAAAATCGATTCGTTGATGAGAGTAAAGAAATGCATGAGCTACTACATGATTTGATAATGATTCCATTTGTTTCGGAAACTATATCCTTATAGACAGTTAAGGAGAAAATTCCAGTTGGTTTTCTCAAAAGATTTTTCAAAATCTAGTTTCAGAGTGAGTAAAGGTATCTTTCTAGTTTTGCAAGTATGCACCATTTCACTCACCATAGAGTATGCATCATGTATACTTCAACCATGAATGGAAGCACATTGTTGTATTCAGATGATATCCATGGGCGTATTCTTCATTTGAGCTAAGGGATTTTGTGACGATCTTATAGGATGTGTTAATCAAGAGGATTGGTAGAATTGGCTAACAAGGATTGGTTGTTCGACCTTCTTAATAGGGAAATGCAGGTTTGGTTGAGGAGTTTAATTTTAGACGTGATGTCATTCTGAGAGTTTATATATTGGAAAAACATGATGGAAAGAGGTTTGACGTGAGCCTAGATGTGATGGTAGAATTATTTACCGATACCATCTGGCCCATGGGATTTATAATCTCTAAAAGATGACATAACCATCTTAATATCATGATCGGTCAAAGGGTCAAGTAGGTTTGTAGCATTTAAAATCTTGTTTGGACAAAGGATATTCCAGTCCAAAAGGACGTCGACAAATAGTCGTGTCATGGTTAAGTAGATTTTGGAAGGAGTTAAAGCCACAACTATATGGTTTCTATTGTGGTGTGTATCCCGTCTATAGAGAGGTTGTGGATGAGAGAATTTCTTTTATGTTGGTTGTAGATAGCATTGAAAAATTTAGTGTTTTTCTCTCCATCTTTTGTCCATCTGATCTTGGCATCATGTTTTTGCATCATGGCATTGTAGGTGTTTAAGGATTTCCAGTGAGCTTCCTGAGCTTGTAATTGGGTAGAATCAATGAAGGTTCTATATCAGTAGAGAAAAGATGGTCTTTAACCTCTTTGATCTATTTAGCTATATTACCAAATTGAGATTTGTTCCACTGAATCAAATGACATTTGGTGGTTTTGAGGTTATGGTGGAAATGAAATCTTGGAGTGTCATGATGTAAATAGGTGTTCAATAGATTTTAAATGAAAGCAATGTGTGAAGGATGTTTGGTCTGGAAAAGCTCAAAATGAAAAGGCCTAGGGCCCCATGTAGCGAACTTAGTACTGTTAAGGATTATAGGGAAGTGACTGGAATTGGTCTACGATGAGCAACTACATATGCCCAAGATTGAATCTATCTTATCTAGCCCAGATAAGACCACAGTTCCATGTAAAGTTTATAATAGTAGGTAAAAGGTCTAAGAGGAGGTGGTCTTATATGAATGACTCAAATCGTATATCATCTCGATGGTGGGAGTATGCTAGATTTGAGTGAGTTGAGTGGCTTTCTTGGGCCAACCTGGTGAGGTTAAAATCACACCCGATCAGCCAAGGCCTAGTATGATGGGATTCGCCTAGTTAGTATAGTTAGTTAGTTAGTATAGTTTAGTGATAAAACTATCTTTATTGGGGTCTGGGTCACCGTATAGGCCCATATAATGCCAATCAAAGTCGTTGTGTAAATTTTTGAAGTGTATCGTGATACTCTAAGTGTCTATACGGTGATTAATACAAATGAAAGAGTGTGCGGATCCCAGCCAATAGTGACCCCACCACTAAGTCCATTGGCAGGTTTTTGTATCCATTCTCTAATGTATCTACATTCCCATAGGTAGTTGGATGCAGTTGCTAATCTTGCACTCCTGTTCATCGTATCAAGCAAAAATTCTATATATTTGCTTGTTTTTGAGTTTAAACTCACTCAAACCATACGGATTGTTATCACAATTTTTGTAGTAAAACTGCCATTATTATGCCAAACCTCGTCTTTTGGGTGGTCAGAAGAACAGAGCGTATATGGCAACTTTGACGGAACTGCAGATCAGCAGATCACTAATCCTGGTATGCTATATAAAAACCGATCAGATAAATGATCAACTTGTTCTACACGTATTTCATCATGTAGTTATACTAGTATAAATACAGTAACGCACTGGCTGCTTCCCGTGCCCATCCTTTTTCCAGACGTACTTGCTGGAGCGGACAGGGGGATTTGTCCGTGATGATCAGAAATGAAGTGCCGTGGTCCAGCTAGGAGCATGACGTCTAGGTACCAGGTGGGACGGGAAGGTTCGTAACCCAAACAATGAAATGGCTAAGGCTGGCCTACTGGTTTGCGATGGTTCATAGCCCACACACATGCATTACTCCGGTTGCAGCATCCGACAATAGAAGCTATCACCGGATTTGTCCCAACAAACAAAATGTACTTGCAGGCTCCATTCGGAATGTCAAGGCTGACCAGCCCGGGACACATGAAAAACCGGGTGGGTAGTTCCATCAATCTTCGAGAAGAGCTAACGTGTTTTGTCTCGTATTCCTTGATGCAGATATTTAGCTACCTATTAAGAGTAAGTACCTATGTCTCGAGGGAAGATGTGTGTGGGACACATGTAAGGCACGCCGGTGTGGTCTTCCGCCTGCACAACCCCGTGGTGAACCTGACGGGCAGTGTTCCACTGTATGTGTATTGACCACTGTTTGCGCATCAGATAAATGAGATTATTGCCAACCATATTAAGTTGGATCGTGGTTATAGCTGTTGAGCATGTGATTGTACTGGTGCATTATTGTCTTGTCAATTTTCATCGCAAAAGATCATAGGAAATGTGCGGATTAGGTTTAACTCTGCATGCATATATGTTACGACCCCCACCTTCCGATAATCCCCAATTAAGAGAGACCGAGAGGTCGAAGTCGCACTCATAATTTCTGGATCAAAGGTTCGGCAATTAACCAAAAATAATTATCAAATTTTAACATACTATACTGAAAAGATGTAAGAAAATAAATTTTTGCATACCTTTTTAAAAACTTGGATCTCTAAACTTCTATCCACACCGATACTAATCTATCTAATCCTCCTTTGCACTTTAATTCTCATTTAGTACCACATGTGCCACTTTACTGTTTGTTCTTTTCATTATATCTAAAACGCCGACAAACAAAACGTCGGTCAGCCGAAGCTGGTATGTGGGGGAAACAAATAATGTTCAACTATGTTAACAATATAATCACTCAATTAAACATTTAACAATCAAGATTATATTTTAAGCGAAACTACTCAATCCATACCTATCCACACCTCTGTGTTGTCCCTGTAAGGACTTATATGGTACCTCTGTAAAGGTGACTTGATGGACCTACCCTCTAGGCAGCCATATACTAAGTCATTCATGACCTGATGCACCTACCCTCTAGGTAGCCATATACTAGGTCAGCCATTACGACACAGAGGGGACCAAGATCTGAGCTAGAAGGCATATACATTTTCTGATAGTCATAGTCACTTTATAATTGCAATATGAACATCCAAACAGTTTAGTTGCATTCAATGCGATTAAACATCCGGGAATCCATCGGAAAACCTAAGCGGTTATTCATAATTAACCACATACCTGATTTGATGATTTTAGAAGCATTAAGAAAATCCAACCAAGCATGCAATCCAAGTAATTCATAATTACTGAAAAGAATATGTACTCTATTTATTACACACTTTATCAATAATCTACTTTATTAACTTGGATTCACTTTCTAGGGTTTCTGTATCCATTTTAGGGTTTCATTTTGCAATTAGGGTTTCCCTTCATCTTTTACCATATTAAACCCTAATTTTATGCCATTACTCATAAACCCTAATTACCTCATCTTTTCTTCAACATTAAGGTTATCTTAACAACATATAACCCTATTTTCATATTACAGGCACATTAATCATCAATTAAGCTTCTTTTTCATTAAAGCTACTATTTTTATCCTTTTAATCCATAACGAGATCATTATCCGCATTAATCATCAATTTCCAAGTTCATTAGGGTCTAATTAACATATGAACTCATTTGCCATAACTCTACCTTTTATTCATGAGAAAACCCTAATTACTACATTTAGGGTTTTTATCCATAATTAGGATCTTTTATATTCAAATTGGATTTAGAACATCATAACTCTATCCTATTCATGGGTTTGCAAAATTAAAACCATTAAAAGGCATATTTTCCCAAATTAGGATTTCTAAGCCCATTCATGTAAACATAGGTATATGAAACTCTAAATTAAGACAATTATGTACAAAGATCATTCTTTTAGATCTAAATGTACCTTTTTACGATTAACATGTTAATATCAACTTTAATTGCCCATATAACCCCTTTCAAATTCATTAATTATCAAAGGTTAGGGTTTTTCCATTCATTAAACTATTCAAGATGGCACTTCTATATATTTTCTGAATTGCAAGCATAATTGGGTTTCAATTACATTTCCATTGCATTCCTTGCATTTTTCTGATCGAAAAGCACTACTTATTCATAATTTTCGGCCAAAGGATCTATTTTTAGTGAATTATGCAAGATTCATCAGCTTTCTTGAATATTGGATAGAAAAGGCTATTTACCGGATTTTCTGGGCCGTTCATTGGATAGTCCGCTGATCCCTCTGAGGATCGGACGTCTTGCGTCGCTCGCCCTCCACTTACTAGATAGGTTTAGCTGGCCAAAACCAGAGCTCGTGTCTTCTTCCTTCCACCTAGCGTATCCCTGCGACAGTCCTGCGGCGGCGCCGCAGTGGAGTCTCACCGGAGCTTCATGATTTCTTCGACTCGGGGCATGAGAGAACTAGGGAAGAGGCTGATAGAGCTCGTGAGGGTCCGCCCGAGCTGAGGAGAGTCCTATTTATAGGATCAAGAGCCCTTTTTAGGGTTTTCCAAACCCACCGCCATCCCTGCTTTTAGCCCAGTTGGGCGTTTCTTCTAGATGCATTCATAGCATGGGAAAGTAGGGTATATCCAACTCAGAATTCCATCCCGAATCCAACAAAGAGGTTTCCAAGTTGGCACATGAATTGGTTTGCGAGGAAAATCGAGGGAAATATCCCTCTGTTCTTGCGGTTTAGTCCTCCTCGGACTCAAGGAAAGCAATGCACAGCTTGCCTCGGATCTCGATCCGACGGATGACATTGTTCTTTCTATTTCCATTTAAATCAGAGAAAATCGTGACATTTATTATAAACCCAACACATTAGGGAATCTTGTAAAAGCTATAACTTCCAAACCAAGTATCCAATCAATCCAAAATTTGGAGGGAAAGTCCATAATGACTTAGTCTAATTTTCTACCAAAATTTGGCTCATTATCTCAAAGAAAACGTTCCTCTTCTTTAAGTGCAAGATATCTCTTAAATATATATATTTCTCACTTATTTTCTCTTTCCTTTGCTATTAAATTATTATTTTGAGTTCCTTGAACCTCAAGGAACCTTAATAGCTCGAAATCCCCTCTTGAGAATATTTCCTTAGCCTCTTTCCTTATCTTTCATCCATTTTCTCCTTATCTTACTTTTTCTTTATTAAAATATCTCTTTTTGAGGATTTCTCTTTATCTCTCTTGTATTTTCCTTATGGATATTCCTTTTAATATTAGCAACCTCATGGATATGAAAATTCACCAAGAAATCTCATTTATGCCTCTTTCCACTCATTTTCCACATTTTATCATTATTTTCAATTTCTTTCTTAATAAAGAAATACTTAATTAATCTTTTCTTTTCTTATTGCACTTTTTATGCAACTTTGGACTCCTTGGAACCCAAGAGGTACGAAATCCCTCTTTGGATTTGCCTTTTAGAGGTTTCTACATATTTCTTTTCTCAAATATTCAATCATTCATTCACTAATTGAATTTTCTTTGTTATTTCCTTGTTATTGGGCCCAATAGCCAATAAAGCCCACAACACATACATCAAGGCTATTGTAAACGAAATCCATGTCTTCAAAACAAATTATATCATTATTTGTTCAATTATCTTTAATATGAGAAATTACATTTCTCACCAATTGAACACAAAAATTGGGGTTGTAACATCCTTCCCCTCTTATAGGAATTTTGTCCTCAAAATTCAAACAAACAAACAATTCAAGATAATACTTTTCCATGTCCATTATTGGCCCCTATGTGGCTTTGCCTTACCCATGGCATTTTCAAAGAACCTTTATTATCACATATTCTTTTCTCTGAGTTCTTTCATCCTGGCGTCTATAAACTGCACAGGTGGACTCAGGCCATGTCAGCCTCCCTTGGGGCTCACTAGGTTCATTGCTCAGCACATGGTCAGGGTACCTCACATAGTGCTCTAAATCGGACACATGGAACTCATCACACATTACTTTATCGTGAGGGGTAAGGTCAATCTTAACCTTCTCCACCAAACCATATCAAAAGAACTCGTGCATCGGGGACTCAACTCTCTTAGCTATAACTTAGAGGGGTCGGATTTTCACATATTCTTCCACAGTAACTTGTATGTCAGTCTACTTTGCATCTGCTCATGACTCTCATCGTCTCTAGGATCCTTTCAGCCCTTTCACAATCAAAGTGACTTCATCTACACGCACCGTGGTCCCTTTTCTAACCATCATGTGGTCCTTTCACCAACATCACCTTACTGAAGTGGTGACCGAAACAACCTCCCTTACAGAGCTTCTTATAAAACCCAATACTGGCTATGGTGGTCATTGTCACATCTTTCATAGGACAAGAACTGTCTCTAGATATCACCCTAAACGAGCACACATGCCCTCATCAGACCCTTTGGTCTGGATTATACTAACCATTAGTGAGGGGTGATAAACTGTACTATCATCGAGTTCTTCATGTACCTACTTTCACCTTATGAAAGTGAACCCTTTAGGTCAAACTCAAGAACCTTTGAACTCTCTTCATGGTGTATTTGAACCACCTCTCTCTCATGGATAGTTCAACTAGATTTGTCCCTTAACAAAACTCTTTCTTTCTCATGTTATCTAGGTAAGGCGACCTACCATAACCCATATTGCATTTTGACCTTCCTTGGCCCAGGGAAGACCTATCACCACATCCATAGTGTTGAGCTCCCATTCCCTCTCAGGGACTCTTTTGTCCTCTATATCGATACACTGGGGTTCGTCCTTTACCTCCTGGCTTGCATGGCCATATACCCCATGCAACTTCATCTTAAGCATCCAAAGTGCTATTGCCATTTACCACGGTGTATGGTGATCTTCAATCATGATTTCTTGTATGTCATGATTCCTCAGAAACCCTAAACCACTCTAGTCGGGGTTTCATCTCCTTCTCTTCCATAGAAGTGCATCTGAGATTCTACCACCATCCTTTCATTGCATCAAGGACTAGACTAGCCAACCAAACAACCCTTAACTTTTCAATGTATCTTGTTACATCAGAGTGTTATCCAAACACCTCTCCCTTTCAAACTTAGGGTTAGCCAAACAACCTCTTCTAGCTTCTAGTCAAACAAGTCAGATGTATCTCAACCAGAGCATCCATTACCACTTCACATCCTTAGGTATTAGGTAAAGTTGATGGCATACACCTTCATGCATTCCACTTATCATCTCATCTCGACTCTAAGTCTATATTCATCAAGTACACTCTCTGATCTCATCAACATGGTGATCAAACTCAACCTTGTAAGACTCACCTCTTGGTTTTTGAATTCAACCTGGTATAACTCATAGCTCATGCTAAAAACATTCTTATAAGAGGACTACCTTATTTCTCTTTAGCGTTTGCAAACCATCCATGTATCACTCACTTTGCCAGGGTATGTTATCTTCTCTATCCTCATACCTCATAGCAACGTTCCAACTCACATCATCTTTTATCCTTGGTGTATGGCATGCGTACTATCCTATCTCTCACTCCCATAATAAGAGGAAATAAGCATTTGGCTGCAGTCCAAATACATAGTTCCTCCTGTTCTAAGAGTAGAGATTGTACATCCCACCTTACCAGTACACCTTTAAATCTAAGTTGAAACATGCTATTTAGGCTTCTATATTACAATCATCTTGATATCCAAGTTACCTCCATGGAAAACTGGTTTCGAACCTACTTGTGTCCTCACAATCCTTGGTCATCTCTTCTAGGTCTATAGGGTGCTGACACTTTTGGGGTCATCCCTCTTCCCTTCGAACCTACTTGTGTCCTCACAATCCTTGGTCATCTCTTCTAGGTCTATAGGGTGCCGGCACTTTTGGGGTCATCCCTCTTCCCTCATGCATCAAGAGAGTTCCCTACTCATCTGCCCTTTGGGTCCCATGAGTTCATGAAGGTGATCAATCTCCTAACCCATGGCCCTTAGACAATGATAGTTGTTACCTCCCGACCCTATGGTCATGTGCAATTGGGGAATTAGGCAACCCCTACTTTCATCGGTCTTATCCCTACCTGACCCGAGGATAGACTTAGGATTCACCATTATAGTACATGTTCACTTAGAACCTTACCCAAGTCTTCATCATTTCTCTTTCTGCATTCATGGACTGGCTTTCATCCTTTCATTGGGATCATGGCAACCTACCTACCTTGGTCAAGCCCCATACTGGTTACCTCCATGGTAACGCATTCATAAGAAGTTAGAGATGGATATCTATGGGTCTACAGGTTCATTCGCAAACCATGTACTTTTCACTTAGCTTCTCAAGATCCTATGAGACCTCTTTAGGTTACCTTAAACCAACAAAACTGATATACACCCTACCAAAGGGGTCCCTCTCCCAGGATGGGAGGAAAACTACCTCTTGACAACAAGGTCACCAAAAGCTCTTAGGCCTAGTGTTTACATCCACATGAGCCTACTTAACCCTAGCAAGTTTTTAAGGCACAAGAAGATCACCTACTGAACCATGCTAGGTCATACTTGTCCTCTTTCCTCAATGCTGGATCGAGATCATACCTTCCTTTATCATCAACCTAGCTGTGAGGGGTTCATAAAACATACCTTAAACTTAAGGGGCTTCCCTTTTCCTTTATGCATGAGGCGTACCATGCTCGAAACTATAGCAACTTAATTCTCGTCATGAGCATTAGGTATACTACTTCCCCTCTTAGGCCTGGGAACCCTAGGTTCACTTGTAGGTGTCCAACTGCATGCTCTATCTCTTAACTACGAACCAAGCATGCAAAAGGCATGACATGCACTTCTTGTCATCCTTCAACTCGAGTAACACTTAGGGTTGGGTCCTCCTTAAGGACAACCAACAAGGTACAAGGCCTCATAACCTGCTACTAAATCTTTCTAGGTCTAAGGAACTCTTCTTCCTACCTCAGAAGGTAAACACTTATACCGTAGACTCATAGGTGCCAGAAACCTCATTCTCTCTCTAGGGTTTGGTCCTTCTAAAGGCAACCAAGATATCATCAACTTCTAGGGACCGATCATGAGGCAACCACCATCATCCATTGTTCCTCATATCTCGGGGTCTTAGGCTTCCAACCTGCTTGCTGGGTCTCCTTCTCTCTCTAGAGCTAACCCTACATCAAACCACACCATTAGAGGTCCTCTCTTTATGAAGGATCAACCTCAAAAGCATGCCCCTACCTGGATGAAACTTATGGTCAACTTATAACCCCTTATACTTAACACATAAGCTATCCATCAAACTCCCTCGGCCAGGGTTTCAACCTATTGCTCGCACTACTGATACATACAGGGTGCCTATCAGCTTATGGGGTTCCATAGGTTCTTCTCTAACCTCGACAATGAAGGAGTTATCCTTCACTCTAACATGCACGACCCTTCCCAGGGCTGGGTTGCCAAAGGTGCTAGGTCACCCATGGATCATATGGCATCCCAAAGGCACGTCCCTTCAAACACCTGGTCCAACTCATCTCTCTCTAACCATCACTTAGGGTTAGGGTTAACATCATCCTCAGAGGATGTGTCAGGTCTCTACTTGCAATGGAGATCTCTATCTCCAAGACTAACTTATCCTCATGACAAGAAGGTCTAGCCTCAGGTCTCTTCCGAGGACATGACAACCTATGTCATACGACCTAAGCATGTATCTATTCTTTAACTTGCGCTTAATCTATTAAGCTTATGTCCATGAAATCTTATTTGCATGCTTTTCATTAATTTGGTGGAGGATTCCTTAAACCTTATTAACCTTACCCATACCTCAAGAGGGTGAGGAGAAGAAAGAAAACCCTAATCCTTCAGGTCCTTAACAGAATTTTGTGATGAGAAGGGATGAATAAGATGAGAAAGTCCTAAAGGTATCTTATTTCAATTCATACCCTAAGACTTTGGCCAGGAAGTCACACAGATCTGGGAGTCCTCGTATTCCGACTAGCGGTACAGAGGAAAATATTGCCAGCCCCCGGTCGTGATCCTTTTCTAGACACCTCCGTCCTTCGGGTAATCCTCTAATAACTCCCTTGGGTTCTATGGTGTTTGTAAAATTTAATAATTATTAATGGTTAAATGAGGAACCTACACTCTGATACCAAATGTTACGACCCCCACCTTCCGATAACCCCCAATTAAGGGAGACCGAGAGGTCGAAGCCGCACCCATAACTTCCGGATCAAAGTTTCGGCAATTAACCAAGAATAATTATCAAATTTTAACATACTATACTGAAAAGTTGTAAGAAAATAAATTTTTGCATACCTTTTTGAAAACTTGGATCTCTAAACTTCTATCCACACTGATACTAATCTATCTAATCCCTCTTTGCACTTTAATTCTCATTTAGTACCACATGTGCCACTTTACTGTTTGTTCTTTTCATTGTACCTAAAACGCCGACAAACAAAATGTCGGTCAGCCGGAGCTGGTATGTGGGGGAAACAAATAATGTTCAACTATGTTAACAATATAATCACTCAATTAATCATTTAAAAATCAAGATTACGTTTTAAGCCAAACTACTCAATCCATACCTATCCACACCTCTGTGTTGTCCCTGTAAGGACTTATATGGTACCTCTGTAAAGGTGACTTGATGGTCCTACCCTCTAGGCAGCCATATACTAAGTCATTCATGACCTGATGGACCTACCCTCTAGGTAGCCATATACTAGGTCAGCCATTACGACACAGAGGGGACCAGGATCTGAGTTAGAAGGCATATACATTATGTGATAGTCATAGTCACTTTATAATTGCAATATGAACATCCAAACAGTTTAGTTGCATTCAATGCGATTAAACATCCGGGAATCCATTGGAAAACCTAAGCAGTTATTCATAATTAACCACATACCTGATTTGATGATTTTAGAAGCATTAAGAAAATCCAACCAAGCATGCAATCCAAGTAATTCATAATTCTTGAAAAGAATATGTACTCTATTTATTACACACTTTATCAATAATCTACTTTATTAACTTGGATTCACTTTCTATGGTTTATGTATCCATTTTAGGGTTTCATTTTGCAATTAGGGTTTCCCTTCATCTTTTACCATATTAAACCCTAATTTTATGCCATTACTCATAAACCCTAATTACCTCGTCTTTTCTTCAACATTAAGGTTATCTTAACAACATATAACCCTATTTTCGTATTACAGGAAAATTAATCATCAATTAAGCTTCTTTTTCATTAAAGCTACTATTTTTATCCTTTTAATCCATAACGAGATCATTATCCGCATTAATCATCAATTTCCAAGTTCATTAGGGTCTAATTAACATATGAACTCATTTGCCATAACTCTACCTTTTATTCATGAGAAAACCCTAATTACTACATTTAGGGTTTTTATCCATAATTAGGAACTTTTATATTCAAATTGGATTTAGAACATCATAACTCTATCCTATTCATGGGTTTGCATAATTAAAACCATTAAAAGGCATATTTTCCCAAATTAGGGTTTCTAAGCCCATTCATGTAAACATAGGTATATGAAACTCTAAATTAAGACAATTATGTACAGGATCATTCTTTTAGATCTAAATGTACCATTTTACGATTAACATGTTAATATCAACTTTAATTGCAGATATAACCCCTTTCAAATTCATTAATTATCAAAGGTTAGGGTTTTTTCATTGATTAAACTATTCAAGATGTTACTTCTATACATTTTCTGAATTGCAAGCATAATTGGGTTTCAATTACATTTCCATTGAATTCCTTACATTTTTCTGATCAAAAAGCACTACTTATTCATAATTTTCAGCCAAAGGATCTATTTTTAGTGAATTATGCAAGATTCATCAGCTTTCTTGAATATTGGATAGAAAAGGCTATTTACCGGATTTTCTGGGCCATTCATTGGATAGTTCGCTGATCCCTCTGAGGATCAGACGTCTTGCGTCACTCGCCCTCCACTTACTAGATACGTTTAGCCGGCCAAAACTAGAGGCGTTGGATCTGCTCCGCGAGACCACAATGGTCTTCCATCTGACGGCTGCTGCTCGTGTCTTCTTCATTCCACCTAGCGTATCCCTACGACGATCCTGCGGCGGCGCTGTGGTGGAGTCTCACCGGAGCTTCATGATTTAGTCGACTCGGGGCATGAGAGAACTAGGGAAGAGGCCGATACAGCTCGTGAGGGTCCGCCCGAGCTGAGGAGAGTCTTATTTATAGGATCTAGAGCCCTTTTTAGGGTTTTCCAAACCCACCGCCATCCCTGCTTTTAGCCCAGTTGGGCGTTTCTTCTAGATGCATTCATAGCACGGGAAAGTAGGGTATATCCAACTCGGAATTCCATCCCGAATCCAACAAAGAGGTTTCCAAGTTGGCACATGAATTGGTTTGCGAGGAAAATCGAGGGAAATATCCCTTTGTTCTTGCGGTTTAGTCCTCCTCAGACTCAAGGAAAGCGATGCACAGCTTGCCTCGGATCTCGATCCGACGGCTGACATCGTTCTTTCAATTTCCATTTAAATCAGAGAAAATCGTGACATTTATTATAAACCCAACACTTTAGGGAATCTTATAAAAGCTATAACTTCCAAACCAAGTATCCAATCAATCCCAAATTTGGAGGGAAAGTCCATAATGACTTAATATACCTTTCTACCAAAATTTGGCTCATTATCTCAAAGAAAATGTTCCTCTTCTTTAAGTGCAAGATATCTCTTATATATATATATATATTTCTCACTTATTTTCTCTTTCCATTGCTATTAAATTATCATTTTGAGTTCCTTGAACCTCAAGGAACCTTAATAGCTCGAAATCCCCTCTTGAGAATATTTCCTTAGCCTCTTTCCTTATCTTTCATCCATTTTCTCCTTATCTTACTTTTTCTTTATTAAAATATCTCTTTTTGAGGATTTCTCTTTATCTCTCTTTTATTTTCCTTATGGTTATTCCTTTTAATATTAGCAACCTCATGGATATGAAAATTCACCAAGAAATCTCATTTATGCCTCTTTCCACTCATTTTCCACATTTTATCATTATTTTCAATATATTTCTTAATAAAGAAATACTTAATTAATTTTTTCTTTTCTTATTGCACTTTTTATGCAACTTTGGACTCATTGGAACCCAAGGAACCCGAGAGGCACGAAATCCCTCTTTATATTTGCCTTCTAGAGGTTTCTACATATTTGTTTTCTCAAATATTAAATCATTCATTCACTAATTGAATTTTCTTTGTTGTTTCCTTGTTATTGGGCCCAATAGCCAATAAAGCCCACAACACATACATCAAGGCTATTGTAAACGAAATCCATGTCTTCAAAACAAATTATATCATTATTTGTTCAATTATATTTAATATGAGAAATTACATTTCTCACCAATTGAACCCAAAAATTGGGGTTGTAATAATATATATGTGTATATGGACTTCCTTCGGGCCAACTCTTCTATATGCAGAGATGACTGTAAGGCATGTTGAAATGTTCCTTCCCTCGTGCCCACACTGTTAACAATCCCTCTCTAACTTTGGATGGTGTAAGTATTTTTCTTACTAGAAATCCCCTCCCTTTAGTCATAATTTCACAAATGAAAACCTCAAGTAGTCTAAATCCTGAAAAGACACGTCGTTATCTGTCACGGCATACAACTGAATTCAGCTTGTTTCTTTCTTGTTTTTGCTGCTCATGGTGACCACATAACAAAAATATTTTATCATAATATAATACTTTGAAGTAGTAAACTTAAATGATGCCTTATCATTACTTTATATTGTGGAATCATCAAAGTATGTATATTATATAACATGGCTAATTTAGAACCGCGTTTTGTTTTTGGTTATGAGTCTCTTTAAGTCGTGCAAAGTGCGGATCGGTTCGATGTCAAGTGTTTTACACTCTGTTATTGAGTTAGAATTACGTCATGCAATCAGGTCCGAAAAGATAGCTGAATTATGAGAGTATTTCGATAATAACCGAAAGTTGGTTCTTTAGGAAAATACCTATGTCAAAGTACAACTCAAATCCAACAATATCGGATAGCTTTAAAGATAACAATAACATTTAGTTATATTAAAACATTACTATATGTTCAATATAAAAATAATATTCATATTGATAGGAATTGTGGTAGAAAGATGACGTTGTTCTACAAGATTGAAGATGTAATATTTAACCTGGAAAATTATTTCCAATACGGGGTTGAAAAAATTAGGGGGCAATATCAATCAACAATTACTGTATAAACAAGATTACGACTGACGTTATCTAGAGTTAATCACTCCAAAATCTGAAAAGATACCTCACTCGACAACAATGATAAGGAAGAAGAGAATCACGTCTAACATGTACAAAATAGTCCACTTAATTTCTTCTCCACATGATACCAGTGTTTCTACCAGGAATGAGAGACATGCCTATGTCCTTGCATGTTGTTATTGCGACTGCTGATCAGACCGCCTCTAATCATAACGAGGTCACTTACCTCATTTTCATATGTGATATTCTTTTTAGGTGGCTCCTCCAACTAGAAATTTGGCATGGTACCGTAACTCTCTTTGCCTGAGAGATTCAATATACATCCTTTACATATTATATAGATCATTGGTGTTGTCGCGTCACTAATAATGTGTCATAAACTGATGTGTGTCCTTTGATGGTCAGATGTGGTCCTATTGTTGATATGACAAATATGTGCCTCTTGCTTGGGTTGGGCATAAAACCAAACATGACCAGCAAACCAAACTAAACGTAGCTAAAGCATGTGGTGGAATCTAATTTAGGAAGGTAGTAATGGTCACGTTTGGTCTAGAAATTTTTCAAACTAGTCTTATGCAGTCTAGTGAAAGTCAGACCAAGTAGTTAACTAGATAGACCCAAATGGACCGACTATATGAAATGAATAATTAATAGAGGCATATGTTTAGTTTGAAAACTATGATTCAATGTATATATTTCATTGTACTAATACATATATAATGCAATCTTTGTAATAAGTACTCTTAAAAAGTAAACATAAGATTTGCAAAAAAATGACAATTGAGGGATAAAGTAATAGGACGATCAACCTAATCATCTAAATTAGATGACCTAAAGTATAACTAAATAGTTTGAACTATCTTTTCGTGGGACATGTGTGTACTTCCTCCTCAATTTCAATAGATGTTGGACAATTGTAGGATTTTAAATCGTTGCTAGTGCCTCCACTTGACGCTCGTTTATGTGTGTTAGAAGCACTTTCTAAATAGTATTGGTTTTGGATTGAACTTAACCATACCTGACCTTAATTTTATAGCATGTTAAGCTTTCTTTTGACCCTATTCGTGGTAAAAAATGGTTTAGAACTTTGTTTAATAACAATGTGTATACCAGTCCGCACTTTTGGCACAAGACCAAACTTGACAAGACTATGCCCACTCATGTCGCAGCCTAAGAAATGCACATCACTGGCTAGAGGGACTTCTACTACTGTCGATGCGCCCAATGTATGTCAGACTAAAGTGCATCCTTCTCTAAATAGGGGACACATCATCGCCAATGTTGATGTCCAAACACCAATAAACTTCCACTAATAGGTGTGTGTTCTCTACTACTTGAACCCACGACAATTTTCTATGCACCACCATTGTGATGTTGACTTCCGAAACACTACTTCACCTAAAGAAAAATTCATTGGCCCTCTATTATCAATTAGAGACTTCCACTATGAATAGAACCAATGTGACACCTACTATCAACCACTACTTCACCTCAAGCAAAGTGGTCGGCAGTCTTTTATCCACAAGACAACTCCAATATTATTCCACCCAATGTGCCATGGACTGCCAATGGCTACTTTACCTCAAGGCAAAATTGTTGTCCCTTTCTTGTCTATGAGATCGCTCCACTAGTTATTATTATTCTCTATCTCTTCTACAATAGAAGGCATTGACAATAAACAATATGTAGGATCATATCAACAGGAAGGATGAGCTCAATAGCCTCCCCAATGACCTATATATACATGCTTCCATGTCATGTCGTTGCAACTAGGAATCATAGTTCAAATCCTAATCTAGTTGCAAAAATAATAAATTCTACACATTGGGATCCATCATCTTTCCTTTCAGATTCAACTCCTATTCAAATTGGAAACATATAATATCAACTCCTATATAATTTAAACCCAATTGAGACATAAACCAAAACCTTCCTTACTTCAACTATCACCCCCTTTGGTCCATGAAGAAGACTTTGTCTTAAATAGTCATCTCCAATAACTTATGGACTCCATCACCACCAGTGATGGATACTAATACATGGACATTCCTCTCATGCATGTCAACATCTCGTAGGTTCAACATATCTTCTTGGAGTCCCATATTGACCTCACTTTGTTCCAACATAATTGAGAAGAAGTATCATGGAAGAACCACTTCTCTCTCCATTTCCACAAATGTAACATGGCTAGCTCCCCCTGATAGGATAGGAAAGCCATCCTAGATAAAAAAAATGTGTATAAGAACTTTGGCAGCAAGGCTCGAAGACCCATTTATATCACTCCCCCTATTTATGTAGCTCCTCATTAGCTTGATCCTTCACTTTGGATGTAACTAATAAACATCCATTGAACTGCCTTTTTCCTTCACACACACACTATCATGAAGGAGGCTTTAGAGTGACCTTGACAGACTAGGACCCATCATGTTGTACCTCATCATGTTTGTGAAAATTGATCTTTATACTCTTACAGACATAATACCACATGCCAGACACGTGGCTCATTCTTGTGACTATTTTTAATCAATGTGCACTTTCCTATTTTCAGATGCCATCGCCTCTCCCACTACATCATTCAGATATTTCTCTAATACAACTTGTTAGGAATTATTATGAAAAGTGATTATGCTCTTCAAAAGTAAAGGTGCAGATTTAACATGGAAAGCTCTCCCCCAATATGGGATGAGAAAAACCATAGAGAAAAACCAACAAACAAGAACTATGTAACAAAGATTACACCTCACACCATCAAGATTAATCACCCCTAAATCTAGAAAGCTTCCCCTCTTGTGAACAAAGATAGGAATAATATAATCAAATCCAATGTATACAAAATCTCACACTTAACTTCTCCTCGTGACACCACGTTCTGGGATGATATACATGCTTATGGCCTTGTATATGCTATTGTGAATGCTAACCATGCCACCTCCACTTATGATGAGGTCATGTACCTCATTTTTTTCTATGTTACTCATTCTAGTAGGCTCTTTAAAAGGGAAATATGGTGACAAAGATGGTAGTGGAAATTAAGAAAATTCTTTCCATATTCCCCTTGACCAACGGTTTATTTCAACAACTATGTAATGGGAAGGAAGGTTTGCAAGGTATATACATGGTCTTGGAGCAAGTTCGGTGACTATCCCTGTAGCGGCGTGCTTCTTTCTCAGGTAGCACTTGGACAGTTGTCGGTGGTGGCCTCCTGATATAGCACCACAGGTGGCGGTTGATGACGTTCTCCTAGTAGGTGGTAACAACCTCCATGCCTCTACATACTCCAGGTAGACCATCATGAACTCATGTTGTTCTTTTGAAACTAATATGAAGGAGTTGTCCCTTCGAATGCTAATGTACTAGTGTTGAAATGCTCTCCCTTGTTGTGTCTCCCTTGATGTCTTTTTGTTTAACGGGTAAGACATTTTCAAACTCTCATGTTACCACAAATGTGAGAGGATAAAAATAGTAAGAGATGATTGGTGTGTCTATTGAATTCTTAATTGTCCCTCCATTTATAGGAGGGCTATGGTCAGAATTTTCGAGATCAACTGGGAGTCAAAGAGATATAAGTTTTTTTGGAAGTTGTGAACTGTGAACTGACCAATTCAATACTGAATCAGTCAGTTTACATGTGAAACAATCAATTCAACACTTGAGTCGGTCGGTTCACATTATTTCCTATTCACACACATACTGCCTTTAATGTGAAGATTAATGCATAACATAACGTCATCAATCCTTGATCCAATCTTATTAATCAATGAACCTGGAAATTCACAATCTAAATGGTAAATTCAGAACCTAAGTCGGTCGATCATAGTCTGAACATGTCGATTCATTTTCTAGTTCAACAAACTCTTAACCAATCTTTTTTTTAAATTGAATAGCTAAACACTTTAGTAGTCAAGTTAAGCCTTTTTCAAGAATAAACACCTATCCCAAGTTTATCCTATGAATGTGACCCAATAGGTCCCAAGTTATGTTGGCAATGAATGTCCATGACTAATTGATGACATTACAAAGAATGAGAGGTATCTAGCAATACATCATTTCTACCCAAGTAATAGGAAAGTTGGAGAACAACTTCAACCTATAATATGTGATTAGTGTCATAGTGATTGTATAGTTCCTTTGTCTCTGATATCCAGATTGAACTCAAGGCATGGAAACAACATCCTCTCAACATTCAATCCAAGTTCCTTAAACTAGAGCAAGTTTTCTGAGATGAATATGAGATCACATATCTTATTTTGATTGACACGTGTATGGCCATCCATTTTTTGGTCTCACTTATCTAGTTGCCAGCACATCAACTCCAGTAGGAGGGATAAATCCCATCTACATCACTCATAGTCATTCCACATGTGTTGCAATGTATTTGAGCATCACATTTATGGAAACCCTTATTCATGGTCACATTAGATTATGTCAAAGTGTATCAAATGACAAGTGATGAGTGTAGTGATTTCAGGTCTATAATCCATAATCACCACTATCACTACAAAAGTTGATTCTGACTACCATTCAATGGTTTCCATGCATCAATCTCAAGGTGGGTTTATCTAATACATTGTTCTCTAATAAGTACCTATGTGTTTAGTTTGATATCACATATAATGACTAATGAGATTTTTTCATCAATCAACGCACATTGTAGTCTTATGTATTGTTGTTGTCTATTAGCATCCACAATAATATCTGACTAGGGACATAACTAGAATGTATGTACTCTTATCATACATGTGATCTCACTATTCAGTTCCATGACCGAAAGACATACATCATCAAGCGACATCATTCTTTAGACATCTATCATGTTATACCATCAAATCATAATTGAACAATCATATAGACAAAGATTGCCTTTATTATTAATAATTTCATTTACAAGATATACCATTACAATCGTCATATGATTGTCTCTATAGGAATATGTACCAAAAGACTCCCACTTGCACTTAGAGACAATCACCTATGACCTTAATCCTAAGTGATATAACATGACCATCATGCTTATGTTGTGAAAGTACCTTTTTCAAGGGGTCAACAACAATGCTTTCAGTAATTACTCTACAAATCATCACATCTTCTCATCGTATGATCTCTCGTATGAGATGGAACCTCCATAGTATGTGCTTGGAAAGTTGATTTGATCTAGGTGACTTATCTTGTCAATATCTCCATTGTTGTCACAATATAGCTCTACTAAATCATTGATGCATGGAACCACCCCAAGTTTAGTGGTGAACTTCTTGATCCAAACAACTTCTTTTGTTGCATTGGAGGAAGCAATATACTTCACCTCTATTGTAGAATACAAAACCGTTTCTTACTTGGAACTCTTCTAATTTACAACTCCGTTGTAGAGGCAAAACACAAATTCAAATGACAATTTAAAGTTGCCTTTGTCAGTTTGGAAGCTTACATTGGTGTATCCCTTTACACCAACTCTTCCTCACCACCATAGATAAGAAACTAAAACTTAGTTTTTCTCAAGTACTTAAGGGTGTTCTTTATGAAAGTCCAGTGACCTTCACAGGATCTGACTGATCTTTTCTCAGCATGGTCAAGGCATGCGAGACATCAGGATGAGTACATCACATTGTGTGCATTATAAATCCAGTTGCAGATGCATATGGAATCTTACTCATGTGTTTCCTTTCTTCACATGAACTGGGACATTGAGATCTAGAGACAGTAATACCATGAGACATGGGTAGGTTTTCTCTCTTTGAGTTCTCCATTCTAAACCTTTTCAACACTTTGTCAATGTATGTGCTCTTCTTTGGGTCAAGAAGACTTCCAAATTGATCTCTATTGATCTTGATTCCTAAGATATATGATGCTTCACCTAAGTCCTTTATAGAGAATGTATTTCCTAGCTATGTTTTTACCATTTGTAAAGTAGGGTTGTCATTCCCCATCAATAGTATGTCATCTACATGCAATATGATGAATACAATAATGCTCTCACTTACCTTCTAGTAAACACATGGTTCATCTTCATTTTGACTAAAGACAAACTATTTGTCTATTTTGTCAAATTGAAGATTCCAACTCTGAGATGCTTGCTTCAATCCATAGATTGACCTTTATAGCTTACAAAAACTTTATTTTCATACTTTGGATTTATAAAACCCTTGGATTGTGTAATGTACACATCCTCAAGTAAATTTCCATTGAGGAATGATCCTGAAGGACTTAACCATGAAAAATGGAGAAAAGGTTTCAGCATATTCAACATCTTGAATTTGTCTATAACCCTTTGCAACTAATCGACCTTTATAGGTTTGTACATTACCATCCATGTCAGTCTTCTTCTTGAAGACCCACTTGCATCGTATGGATTTTACCCCTTCAGGTGGATCCACAAAGGTCCATATGTTGTTGGTGTACATGGATTCCATCTTAGATCTCATGGCCTCAAGACACTTCTCAGACCTTGGTCCCTTTACATCTACTAGGTAGGTTGTTGGCTCATCATCTATGACCAACCCATCGCCTTCTTTAGTCATAAGGAAATCAAATCATTTAGGCTCAAGGCATGTCCTACTAGATCTGTGAGGTTCCTGTGTTATATGAGGAATTTAAGGTTCCAGAATAGTTAGTAACTCTTCATGTTCCTCTTGTACCTCTAAAGGTTCAATGTTTTCCGGTTGGTTTTGAACCTCTTTGAGTTCTACTTTTCTACAACTGATTCCTTTAGAAATAAATTCCTTTTCTAGGAATACAACACAACTAGAAACAAACACTTTGTTGTTATATGGTGTATAAAAGTAGTATCATTTGGTTTCCAAAGGATATCCAACAAAATAACATTTATTGATTTGGGTCCATCATTTTGGGAAACTGGTATCTCACATAAGCTTCACAAGCCCAAATCTTCATAGAAGACACATTGAAACACTTCCCATACCATATCTCATATGGTTTCTTTTAAACTGATTTAAATGGTACACGGTTGAGTGTAAACGATGTGTTTCTAGAGCATGTCCCCACAAGGAAGTAGGAAGACCAACAAAACTCATCATTGACCGCATCATATCTAGTAATGTATGGTTCCTTCTCTCTGATACACCATTATGCCATATTGTTCCAGGTGGAATCCATTTAATACAATACTACGATCTCTCCGAGGTCCTCAAACGCATGGCTTAAGTAATCTCCATCTCAATCAGAATGAAGTTCTTTAATACTTTCACCAAGTTGGTTCTATACACCATGTAGGGAAATACGACATCAGGTAGGTAGCAGAAACAAAATAATTATCGACATATTTCCAATTAACCAGCATACCATGTTACTAACTATGCAATGGGAAGGATGGTTTCATGAAAATATAGATGGTCCTTGAGCAAGTCCAACGACAATCCTCATCGATGTAGATGCACACTCTATCTTGGACGGTGTATGTGCATCTCCTGTTTGCACTGGGAATCATCTGACTGCACCTCCACAGACAACAGACTCGGACAACTGCTATAGTGGCTCCTCAGATATCGCCATGGACTGCGAGTTGATGTTACCCTCCTAGAAACAATCAAAGGACTCCTTCCTCTAGAGTAGTCCACACAGACTAAGTAGAAGTTTTGTCATCTTGCTAGAACGGAGAAGAAGGAATTGTCCCTGCTATTGGTGTACTAGTCACCAACTTGCTCTACCACAACAATGATCCTTAGTTGTTTCTCTCTCATGGCTATTCCTCTCTAGTCAGGTAGGACTTGCTTGGGCTCTCATGGTTACCACACCAGAGAGGACAACAATTGTCATAATAATTAATTCTCAATTGTCTATGTAGCAGTTGTGTTTTGGGAAGCCCCCAATACCTCTCTATATATAGGAGGGGTTAGGGTCAGGGTTCTCAGTCCCCAACCAATACAAGACTAAACTGGGAGTGTAAAGGATCGGAAAATCTTGAATTTTTGCAAACATTCTGGAAGTTTCGCAACATGTGTGCGCCGAAACAATCATCTCGCACATGAAAAGGTCATTTTACACATTATAGTTTTGCCTATATGTTGGCAATTAAATTCCAATTTGTAATCAACTTGACATCAGCACAAATCCTTGATGCAATCGAATTCCACCCTCAAGATGCGAGATGATCATATCCTAGGAGAGACAATCATTTTGCACTTTCCAATTTTGCACATATGTTGGCAATTCAATTCCAATTAATACTCAACTTGACGTTAGCACCAATCCTTGATGCAATCAAATTGCATTACCGAGACGGACGTTTTGTGCAACTGAGACTGGAGTCTCACACCAGGCCTAGATGACCATTTCAAATAAGTGAGACTGGCATCTCATGGGTCATGTCAGACAGAATTCCAAACAATGCACAATATAATCAATCTAACACTCGAAACAACTATCTCAACACTTGACCAATCATTTAGCAGTCTAGTCAGTAGATCCATTGCTTGAATTGATACCTAAACACTTTATTAATGAATTCAATTATCATTCAAGATCAAACTCCTCTTCTAGATGAGTTCCTATGTGTGTGACCCTATAGGTCCCATATCACATTGGCAGTGAATGTACATAACTAGCTTATTACATCACAAGAAATGAGTGATACCTAGTCACACATCAATTCTACCCAAGTGAATGGAAAGTTGGGGAGAAACTTCAACCTACAATATGTGTATGGTGTTACAATGTTTGTATAGTTCCTTTGTCGTTGATATCCAAATTGAACTAGAGGTATGGAGCAGTCATCCTCATTATTATTCAATCTTGTTTCTTGAACCAGAGCAGATTGCATGAGATATATGTGATCTCAATATCACATATTGACTCACATGCGTATGGCCATACTTTTCTCAGTCTCAGAAATCTAGAGGCCTTGGATATCTTACTCCTATAGGAGGGAAAAATCCCATCTCTATCACTCACATTCAATCCCCATGCGCCAAAGTTATCCAATCATCACTGTCATAACAACCCATGTTTTATGACTGTTTTTGATGATTTCAAAGTGTACCTAATGACATGTGATGAGTGTAGTGATTTCAAGTTTAATAACCACAACCACCACCATCACTGTGAGCGCTAACTATGACTTCCATAATGATGGATTCCATGTGTCACTCTCACAGTGAGTCTATCTGATACATTGTTCCCTAAAATGTATCTGTGTGCCTGGTTTTATATTGCCATAGCATGAATAATGTGATTTAGTCATCAACCAACTCACACTTTAATCTTATGTGTTATTGTTGTCTATCAACTTTCCACAATAACAATTGATCAAGGACATAATGAGAATATGTATATGTACTCTTAACATCTGTATGATCTCATCCACAAGGTTGGAAACTTTAATACATATGCCATCGATTAATATGATTCTCTAGACATTTATTATGTTATTCATTGTCTCATAACTGAATATACAAAATAAATTGGAAGCTTTCCTTTATTAATAATCAAATCATTTTTATGCCATTACAATCATCACATGATTGCCTCTCTGGGCATACATACCAACAGACTCCCACTTGCACTTAGAGCCAATCACCCACGGATCTCATCTCGAGTGACTAAACATAACGATCATACTTCTGCTACGTAAATGCTTTTATAGAGGGTTTAGCAATGTTTGCATTTAAGTCAGTATTTTGCAATTTTCTCTTCTCTTTGATGAAGGACTATTCATATGAGATGGAAGTGCCATAGTATGCTATCTGAGATTCCTAGCCTAACTAATATCTCCATTGTTGTCATTATTATTTCTACTATTTCATCAATGGTTGGAACCTCACACAAGTTCATATGTATGAACTTCTTGATCCATACAATATCCTTTGTTGTTCTTATAACACAAAGATACTCATCTTCTTTTGTATATTTGAACAACTATCATGAGCTCAAAACCCTTTATAGCTTACATTTCTCATCAAACATTAATTTATATTGTGACCCTTTAAAGCTTGCACCAGTGTAACTCTTTCCACCCAACTTGTCCTTATTATTGTAACCAATGAATGAATCCTTTAAGTGCTTCACAAGCACCCAAGTATGTTCATTATGGTAGTGTAGTGACTCTCACTGGTATCTAACATATACCATCTCATCATGACCAATACATATGAGATTGCTAGGCATGTATGTATATATCCTCTCATCATGTCAATACAAATGAGATGGCTGGATATCCTCTCATCATGTCCAATACATATAATATTTATAGGATATCTTCTTGTCATGTCCAATACAGACTAGATAATGGGATTGGTACATACTATTGCAAGATAGATCCAATTGTGGGTGCATATGAAATCTATCCATGTGTTCCTATTGTACATAAGAATTGGGACACTAGGCTCCTGGGAGACTAACTCCATGGAACATGGACATGTTTTCTCTCACTGAGTTGCGCATGTTGAACCCTTCAGCATCTTTCTAATGTATGTGATCTTATTTAGGTCAAGAATCTTTCCAAATCTATCTATATTGACCTTGATCCATATCACATAGGATGCTTCACCTAAACCCTTCATATAGAAGTTACTTTCCTTGCCATGTTTTAACGTTTGAAAGATAATGACATCATTTCCCATTATTTGTGGAATATTAATATGCTCCCACTAAATCTTTTGTAATCATATATTCCACATTCATTCTGACTCAAGTCAAACCCTTTGATTGTCTAGTCAAATAGAAGATTCCTGCCCTAGGATGCTTGCTTAAATCCACTTTGACTTTTGTAGCTTATAGACTTTATTTGTATTAATGGATTAATAAAACCAATAGGCTGTGTCGCATACACATCACTTGATTATTCCAATTAAGGAATGCGGTTTTAACATACATATGCCAAATATCATAGTCAGACTAAGATATACAACAAGTATGATCCAGATGGATTTAACCTTGGTAACTGGTGAAAGACTTCATCACATTCTACACCTTGAACTAGTTTGAAAATCTTTGCTCCGAATTTACCCTTCCATGTTGGTCTTCCCAAATGCACCCAATGGATTTTACCCCTTTAAATGGATCCACCAAGGTCATACCTTATTGGTTTACATGGAGTCCATCTTTGATCTTATGGCCTCAAGCCATTTCTCAGATTCTGGTCCCTCAATAGTTTCTAGGTAGGTTGTTGACTCATCACTATGATCAACTCATCACCTTTTGAGTTATGAGATATCATAATCTTTCAAACTTAAGGTGTGTTCTACTAGAACTATGAGTTCTGTGTTTACATAAGGAACTTGATATTCCACAACAACTTGTGATTCTCCATGTTCCTAGTGTACCTCTTTAGGTTTAATGTTTTCCTATTTATCTTGAACATTTTGAGTTCTACTTTTACTCCCACTGATTCCTTTGGAACTAAGTTCCCTGTTAAGAATGCAATCATCCAGACTAACAAACACTTTGTTGTTGGATTGGGATAAGATTAGTATTCAACAAGATAACATTTATGTGATTTATGGATAAAGCTTTTAAGAAACAATTTTCTTATATAAGCCTTCAATACTAATCACTACAAAAAGACTCATCAGGTCTCCTCCCATGCCATATCTCATATGGTGTCTTTTGAACCATTTTAGACAATACATTATTTTGAACCATAAATGGTATGTACATAATAGAAATTCACTAATTCTATTATGCACCCATGAATGACAATTTCCAACTACAGAAGCAACAATCCTTGCTCCACATAGTTCTACCTTACTTCTTCTCAGGTCCTGAAGTGGAGATCTCTATCTCTGTCTTCGTCCTGAGATCCTCTATGAAGAAGGTAATTCCTTTTTAATGTCCAAACAAGTGATAATGGTTTCACTTTCTCCTTTAAGTGAAAAGGACAGATTCCTTTTACACTTACCCTTCTCCATATATTGAGTGTAGAAGAATTGAACTTTGGTTTAGCCTCAGAACACTTGCTGGCCTTACCTTTGTCCTAGGACTCACTTCCACAAATAATCAACATGGATTTGTCCTTCTTCTTCCTTTCTTTGGCATCAACATGCCAGGTATTTGATAAACTAACTATATGGTTCTTGGAATGCTTGCATAATCATATTCATGGTCAACTCTTGTCCAATCAAATTGAGCATATGGGGTTCTACTGGAACTCCCTTTGTTAGTTTGCACTCAAATTATACCTTATTTGCTTTACATGATTCTTAATATGTGTCACCATTTCGAAAATGTCCATGTAGTCATGTTGTTCATGCAACTCATAGTTCATACAACATAGCATTAGGTATTCAAATGTTTATGGAATCATTGGCATGCTTCCATTAAGCATCCATTTAGCCTTATGCGCATTTGGAGTGGGTTCCTCCGGCATTGTTCTATCAAGGACAAAGAGATTTCTCTCATAGATGAGAACATTTCTCAAAGTCCTTGACCTATTGTAGAACGTTATCCCATTTTGTCCTTTTCAAGGACTGATCTCAATTTGAACGTGTTTGTGTTTGACATTTTATTCTAAAAAGAAATATTTCAACTTTTCAAAACATTTTTCATTTGGTTGGATTTGATAAATTTGATGATATTAACTAGGTCTTAAATTAACTATTGCTCCCACTATTTTAATCAAATTGATAGCCCTAAATGTCAATCCAGAATATTGCAACATACAATATTCGAGTGGGTCGGATCCAAGATAATTAACTATGGCCTAATCAACATTGCAAACATAGTCAACCGTCGAGGTAGGTAACTCTTGCCAATTGCATCATATGCAATTCTAGATAGATGATATGCACAAACCCTTGTGATACTCATCTGCATGCTTCTGGGCCTAGACACTTTAAGAATCACCAGTCAAGCCTGACCCAAAAGCCGACACAATAATAATGCACCCAGTGGAGAGGGAACCTACATTATTACCACCACACTTACATGAGATAGACGACACACCCCAAGGAGGAGGAACATGCGATTGGAGATCAAGCTTTTCATGTGGGCCTCTTTTGGAAATCATCTAAGACTTTGATATTTTATTTGAGGGAGTTTGTATGTATAAATGTATATACTTTATCCAATCACCACATATATAGTATGTATCGTATACATGCTATAACCAAAAATGAGAACATGAAATATTTAAGACACACAAATGATGGTTATGGTCATACTAATGTAATTCCTTGGAGCCACAAGAAATTACTTCTACCTATGGTCCAAATTATATGCAACCTATTGTTGGTGAAGATCTATTCTTGAACCAATCCGAATTGATCAGATCATCTCTTAAATCGGTTGGCTAACCTCCTAGTCACTCTGGTTGGGCTCTTATGAAGCGGTCATCTGGTTCTCAGGTCCAAGCAGCGTCTGAACACCTCCAAGCAATCAGTTGGGCCACCAGTCAATCAGTTCATCCTCCTATCATCTAGCCTCCTTAGTCCTCTAGTTTATCGGGTCGTCTCATGGGCCACTCATTTTGTCTTTTTGCAGATCGTTATCTCACGTCAAAACAAAAATTAAAGCTATTCTATTTCTTATTACATTGTATATGGGGAAAACCTCAATTTATATTCAAAGGAAAATAGGAAGAAGAATATTAATTTACAATTAGAAAGAAGAGAGAGGCTTGGTATGAAGAGTGATTAACAACATGAATAAATAACCACAACCACATATAGACAGATCTGGGGTTTTGTCCATAATCATGCTTCACATCCACCACCAAAATCAATTTTATGGTGACACGTGTAATATATATAAATATATATATATATATATATAATGTGGTGGTTAGACAGATGTACACATCAACTAGTTTAAATATTCACATCACATGCAATAAACAAATACGGCAAAACCAAAATATGATCATATCAATTAACCTAAAACATAGTTAATTGATGTGGCTTTGATACCACTGTAGGGAATACAACATCAGGTAGGCAGTGGAAACAAAAATTTTGCCAATATATTTCTCATTAACCAACAGATTGCGTTAATAACTATGAAATGGAAAGATGGTTTCACAAAGATATACCTGGTCCTAGAGCAAGAGTAGAAAAAATCCTCATCTATGTAGATGTCCACTCTGTCTTGGACGGTGTCTGGGCAACTCCTATTTGTAGTGGGACTCGTTTGAATGCTCCTCCACAGACAACAAACTCAGAAAACTACTACAACTTCTCCTTAGATCTCCCCACAGACTGTGAATTGATGTTGCCCTCCTAGTAGTATCCAAAGAATTCCTGCCTCAAGAGTAGTCCACACAGACCAACTAGAACTCCTATCATCTTCCTAGAATGGACAGGAAGGAGTTGTCCCTCCCATTGGTGTACTAGTCACCAACTTGCTCTTTCTCAACAATGATCCTCAGTTGTTTCTCTGTTGTGGCTATCCCTCCCTAGTCAGGTAGGAATTTCTTAGTCTATTGTGGTTACCACAACCAGAGAGGACAACAATTATCAGAGCAACATATTCTCAATTTTTAGTGTAGTGGTTGTGTTCTAGGAATCCCCCAGTACCCCTCAATATATAGGAGGGGTTAGGGTCAAGGTTCCTAGTCCCTAGCCAATATGAGACTAAAGCGGGAGTGGGAAGGACCGAAAGATCTCAAATTTTCACAACAATTCTGGAAGTTTTGCAATTTGTGTGCACCAAAACATTCATCTCACCCAATGAGATGGTCTTTTTTCTAAGTGAAAAGGTCATTTTGCACTTTCCAATTTTGCACATATGTTGGCAATTCAATTCCAATTAGTACTCAACTTGACGTCAACACCAATCCTTGATGCAATCGAATTGCATTTCTGAGATGGTCATTTGGTGCAACTGAGATAGGCATCTCGCACAAGGCCAAATGGGTATTTTTTTAAAAGAGAGACAATCATCTTTAAGGCTAGGTTAGGAAAAATTCCAACCAATGTACATTACAATCAACCAAATACTCTAAACGGATGTCTCAACACTTGAACCAATCATTTGGTAGCCTAGTCAGCTGATTCATTGCATGAATTGAAATACCTAAACACTTTAGTAATCAATTAAATTATCATTTAAGATCAATCTCCTCTTCTAGATGAGTTTTGATGTGTGTGACCTTATAGGTCCCATATCATGTTGGCAGTGAATGTCCATAATTAGCTTATGACAACACAAGCAATGAGCAGTTCCTAGTCACACATCATTGCTACCCAAGTGAATGGAAAGTTGGGGAGCAACTTCAACCTACAATATGTATATGGTGTTATAGTGTTTGTATAGTTCCTTTGTCACTGATATCTAGATTAAACTAGAAGCATGGAACAGTCATCCTCATCAATATTTGATCTTGTTTCTTGAACCAGAGTAGACTGTATGAGATATATGTAAGCTCAATATCACATATTGACTCACATGCATATGGTCATACTTTTCTCAGTCTTGCTAATCAAGAGGCCTTGGATTTCATACTCCTGTAGGATGAACAAATCCCATCTCTATCACTCACAATCATTCCCCGTGTGTCAAAGTCACCCAATCATCACCATTATAACAACCCATGTTTAAGGACTGCATTTGATGATGTCAAGTGTACCCAATGAAATGTGATGAGTGTAGTGATTTTAGGTCTAAGAACCAAAACTACCACCATCATTGTGAGAGCTAACTATGAATTCCATAATGATGGATTCCGTGTGTTAGTATCATAGTTGGTCTGTCTGATACATTGTTCCCTAACATGTATTTGTGTGCTTGGTTTGATATTGCCATATCATGACTAATGATATTTTTTCATCAACCAACTCACACTCTGATCATATGTGTTATTGTTGTCTATCAACCTTCCACAATAACAATCGATCAGGGAAATAATGAGAATATGTATATGTACTCTTAACATTTGTATGATTTCATCTACAAGGTTGGTAACTTGAATACATACGTCATTGAGTAATATGATTCTATAGAAATTTATTATGTTATTCATTATCTCATAACTGAATATACAAAATAAATTGGAACTTTTCCTTTGTTAATAATCAAATCATTTTTATGCCATTACAATATCACATGATTGGCTCTCTGGGCATACATACCCACTTCATTCATGAAATCCTACTTTTCAAGGGATTCTGACTTATGTTTCATCAAGTATACATAGCCATACCTACTGAAGTCATCAGTAAAAGTAATGAAGTACTAGTAACCACCTCTACCATTTGTTCTAAAAGGTCCACATACATCAATATGTATGAGTCCCAATAGATCATTTTCTCTCTCACTAATTCAAATGAAAGGAGCCTTTGTTATCTTACCCAAAAAACAAGAATCTCAACTCTCTATTGATTCAAAATCATAAGTGTCACGAAACCCGCCATCATTTAAGATAACAAGTGTCATTAACAATAATAAAACATGCGGAAGCAAATCAGTTGCAGCGGATTAGCAAAAATCAGTGAAAATTAAAACCATTTGCAAAGAGATCCATTCACAGGAAAACTCTTTCATTCAGAACCAAAGTAAAACCTTACATCCTGGTTCATAAATACATCTCATGTACTATTACTTCTCGAGGAATACAAACATAAACTACTCTGTCTTAACTGTACACAGGTAGTATAAAACCCTCGAGGCTTAAAGCCAAAATCTCAGATCGATCCATCAAAACATTACTCCTAGGACCCGAGAGTACATAGATGACTCATAGGACTTTCTATATACAACTTGACAGCTCATATCCCCACCTGGGATTTACTGCTGTCCCTGCTACTGCTACTGCTGCTCTTCCTCTGTAATAGGTTCCTTGCCTTTTCGTCGGCGGTTACCTAAAAATTTAATCCCACGGGGGTGAGACAATTATAAAAATTGTCCCAACGAGAGATATAACTCTCCGCCAGAAACATTGTTATTGCTGATAATAGAATAACACTGAGCAGTAGAATTATATTTACTCAACATCAGGTAAATCATTGAATAAGATATGCAGAGCAGTATTCTCTATGCAATCATTTCAATTATAACTTGATTAAGCAGCAAGTCATTCATTTAAGAAGGAATATGAAGAACATGTATATCATTTATCCAACTATGATATAATAGACCATGTATCATCAACCATTGATTCTCACAATTCAACCCTAAGCAAATATGCTACACGGCTGATTACGTTTTACAATCATACTTATGCCCTGAGGAGATGAGGTATACCGCTCATACTCCAACCGACCACGGTTACGTAAAGCATCGGTACCACACATAGGTCAATGGAAGAGTCGGATTCCCATGACCTCAACTATCTCGGTCAGTACGAGATAACATGTAGGACATCTTGTGTCTCTGCTAGATAGCTTTCTAGGGTATACTGGCAACATCGCTATTAGAGTTATAGCCCATAGAATATACTCTCTTCAGGATATGGCCCGTAGCCAATTCCCGGTATTATTTTGTGGAGTCATGGCCCGTAGCCATGCTCTTATTGGGGTATGGTCCGTAACCAATCCCGTTCATAGGACATAGCCCGTAGCAATGCCTATGGGGCATAAGGATATAATTGCCCAATTACCCCCACATATTCAAAAATATGCGTTCCGAGTAAACTCGTTTCACCATTCAGCTAATTCTGACGCTGATGGATCTGTGATCAGGGCAACTACATTATATGGTATCACTTGATTAATTAAGTACATTATCATATTCTTTTAGCATCAGCCAAGTTTCCAAACATAACTTAATAAGACAAATGCTATAAAGAAAACATGTACTATTTCCATTAATCACTTCTCAGTCTTTATAAGACATGGGGATCTCAGTCCCTCATTTCAATACTGGGAATTTTCATTCCTTTGCAACTCAATGCCATAATCATATGGTTCTGGGTATTCAAACCCTTAGCTCATCATTGAGCATTATTACCACTTTTTCAGGTAATTATCACCTTCAGGTCACCTGACCAAGGTAAATATGATGCTTATTACATAAACATCTTCTCATGGCACTTAAGGCCCATTACTTCTCTTATTACCTCATACTAGGCAATAAGGTATAGCATGGCACATAAGGCCCAATAAACAATGTCAATACATAAAATGTCATAGCTCATACCTGGCTATGTTCATCATCACATCATACCTGCATGGTTAGTACAGATGATAATACATCAATTTCATATCAGCACCATGAAAAACAATATATAACATCATTATTCAAGGGTAACACCACTATTTCCTTACCAGGGTTAGGGTTTCCTATTTCTCATTAATTCAGACCCTCTTGAGTTAACCAACTTTATCTTGCATTAAGGTACTTCCCCTCTTAATACATTCCATCACAGAATACTCACCCTTAGCATATAATGCATAGGCCACACATTAGAATTGTCCAGCTATCTCACATGATATGGACTTATCTTAGTTTAAGGCATAACTTTATTATAAAGTTGCCTATAAACAATCGCAATGATACACCCTCAACTAGGGTTTCACAAGGATACACCCTCAACCATGGTTCACAATGATACACTCTCCACTAGGGTTTCACAAGGTTACACCCTCAACCAGGGTTCACAATGATACACCCTCCACTAGGGTTTCACAAGGATACACCCTCAACTAGGGTTTACTAACATCCTAATTAGTGATTTCACATGTAGACAACCTCTTATTAAGGTTATACATTGAATCAGCCTCAATTAGGGTTTACATCATGTATTGGGTCCATGCATTTGTTATGAATTAATGACTAGTACCATTAAAGGTATCTCCCACCTAATCACATTAGGTTTTCAAAAAGGGTTGATCAATTAGACCTTCAATAACATGAGGTATCCAATTGAATTAACCAAATTGAACCACACTCAATTCTAATCAATGGAACTTCAACCAATTGGATCATCAACTCAATCATCATTTGAATCATGGCTCACCCCTCAATTGGGACTTCAATTATGGTCTGATCTCAATGGGATTAGGGTTTATAAACACCAATTAGAGCTTTGATGTTGATCATCAATCATGCTACTAATTGTGTTTCAATTGATTGCATTGGACCTTCAACCATTGAATTCATGGAACCAATCATCAATTGGACCTATGCTCATACTTCAATTGAGTTTAATAGGTCAACCTTCAACTAATTTTACCCTCAATTGACCCTCAATTGGTCATCAATTAGGGCTTGATTCAATTGAATTAGGGTTTGGAATCTAAGATCCAACAACACTCATCAATGCAAGATTGGTTACTTTGAAACTATTGAACCATTATCCAAATTGGGTATGACCTGACCCCAAACGGTCTAGAGGTCGTTTGGATGACCTCCAAACGGTATTGAGACCGTTTGCCCATCATATCACTCAAATCCAAGCCATCCAATTAAGGTTTGGATCATTGGATTGATCACCAAATCAGCATTGCATTGTATAACAGCTTGGTACCTTTAGACCTTCAAACACCTAACCATACTCAACCCTAGACCTCCAAATGGTCTTGGGTGACCACCAAACGTTCTTGAGACCGTTTGGATGAGCTCCAAACGGTCTTGAGACCGTTTGCCCATCCAACCTTTGGACTCTAGTGAAAATTCATCATGGATTGGTCTATCGAGTTGATCAACAAATCAGCACTACATTGCAATATGATTAGTACCTTTGGACCTTCAATTGGTCAACTATACTTGACCCCAGACCTCCAAACGGTCTTGGGGTGATCCCCAAACGGTCTTGAGACCGTTTGGGTGATCCCCAAACGGTCTTGAAACCGTTTGGGCTAATCAACCCAAAATCTCAACTTATCTCATTGGAATTTCAGCATTGTTTTCAATTAGGGTTTGCCTAATTGAATAGCCTTCAACTCATTATTCCTTGGTATTTAATCCCTCAAATTCGTTGAGTCATTAGATAACATCATTAGGAACAGTAATCCCAAACGGTCAACGCTTGGTCAACGCACTCAAACGGTCTTGAGACCGTTTGCCCAAAAAGTTCAATTAAATCAGATTGAAAATCAGCACTTAATCCAATTAGGTTTCCCTAATTGATTGGGCTTCAACTCACGATTCCTTTGGAGTTATTCCCTCAAATTTGGAGGTTTATTAATAAACATAATTATGAACAGTAATGCCAAACGGTCAACGCTTGGTCAACCATCTCAAACGGTCTTGAAACCGTTTTCTCAACCAGGTCAAGTTAATCAGGTTGAAAATCAGCACATAATTCAATCCGATTGCCTAATTGATTGGCCTTCAACTCTCGATTCCTTTGGAGTTAATCCCTCAAATTTTGAGGGTTATCAGCCTACATAATATGGAACAAAATTCCCAAACGGTCAACGCTTTGTCAACCATATCAAACGGTCTTGAAACCATTTTCTCCCAAATGGTTTCAAACCGTTTGCCCTTAAACGGTTTGCTGAAACCGCATAGCCAATCAAATTAAAACGATTTGGAGTAGCTATAAAAACGGTTTTGCTTGGTAATTTTCTTTGGATAAGAATCTAGGATGATGTCATCATCCCCTTCCTTCGAACAACCAAGAACAGCAACCTTTCTTGATGGAAATTGCAGCAAAGAAACAAGAGTGTATCAAATTGAAGAAATCAATCAACAAAGCATAGAGAATTGATGCAATAGCAATGTTTAAGGGTTTGAGTTATAAAACCCGCCTCCAATTGAGCTCCAAAGATCCAATCTCACGCCATTAATGGTGGATGAAGCTCTTGCAACTCCCCCTAGGCTCGTCCTCAAGCTTTTGATTGCTAAAGTTGGCTAGGGTTGAAGAGGAGATCGAAATAAGAAGGAATCCATAATTTATTTTCGATTTCCACCATGAAATCAAGGCGAACGAAGGTCAAGAGCTTACCCACAGGTTGGGGTTCGTCCTCCTGGTCCTCCCTAGCTTCCTTGGTCGGTTTCCAAGCTAAGAGAAGAAGTGGGGTCGAAATAGCCTTTCATTTGGCTAGGAAAAGGCCTTTTTATAAAAATTCAATGAAAGAGAAAATGCATTATTAAAATGCATTTAATTCCAAAATTGGTGCCGCCTCTTCCCCCTCAAATTCTCCTCAAAATCCTTAAGGACGAGGCTATCTTCATTGCCTCTAATTCCTCTCCATTATCCATGATTTAAAGAAAATCAAATTAAGCACCTTAATGCTTATTATATTAATATCCATATGTGAGTGGGTTTTCTTTTCCTTATAATAATGGTGAGTGGAATTTCACCTACTTAGGATATTTTCGTTCCTTATCTTGGAAAAGGAACGTCCATCCTTATTCAAAATCAACCCAAAACATTTTGGTTAAAAGCCCTTCAATTATTTTTATTCATTTTTGCCCTAAATCGAATTAGGGTTTCAATTAGGCATTAATCTTGATTATTTTAATATCAAGATTCTCTCTCCTCCAACTTAAATCAAATGAAGCACCCCTCTCATTTTATTTGCTCTACATGATGCCAAGAAACATTAGGGACCTTGTTGAAGTGGTAATTTGCATATTGAACCCTTGATTTTGGGTAAATTGCACTTTACTCCAAAACTAGGTTTTAATGCACAACATTGTCCAACAAGCTCTATCTTGGTGTCCAGGCTTGTGGAAACCATACTACTACATCATATTCATCCTTATGATGTCTCAACATCAGAGGAACATCTTATCATATGCAATTTGCAAGTTAACCCCTCAACTTGGGTAATTTGCACTTTAGTCCAAAATAAGCAGTCATTGCTTTAACATTGTTCAAACCGGACCAAAATTGAAACATAAGTTCCTCATGATCCCTAATTACTTTTCACAGGATAAGTACAAGCATATAATCAACTTTGTTAAGAAAAACTCATGGGGTTAGAACATAACACAGATCAGGGATGTTACAATAAGAGTCTAGATATCATCTAGAAATGTATTTCTCATTGATGTGCCCTGGATAACATGCCAAATGTAAGGCCCCTAAACTTGCTTAATGAGTTGAATAAGCTTAATTATCATAATTTAATGCTTAGAATCCTAATCTAACCTTGTGATATGCTTTGAAATCATAAGACAAGCTTAAGTTTCAAAATTGTTCCAATTTGGACACTATTTGAGAAAGTTATGCAATTTTATGCACATTTTGCACTTTTCTGGAATTTACCCAATTGAGAAGGTAGTGGATTCCACGCTTGAAAAGTTGCAAAAGAAATCAGTTAATTTGGGCCTTCGAGGAAAAAGTTATGAGGTTTGTAAGATTCCTGGGTTGAATATGCAATTTATCCAAATTTTAGCTTTATATTTCCTTTTTCTTTCCTTTCTTCCTTATCCTCTTCTATGAGCACCGCTTGAGTGGTACCATTGCTGCACGATCTGCAGCAGAGGAGGGGCACAAGGTGATTTTGGGGCGATTTGTCTTGAGCCCTAGCTCCGACCAGCAACATCACCTTCTTCCCTTCTTCTTCTTCTTCTTCTTCCTTTCCTTCCTCTCTTCCTCGCCCCCTACCACCTACAGCCCCCAACCTGCATAGCGGCCGGCCGACCAGCAGCTGCAGCTGCTGCGACAGTGGCTAGAGGCCCCAAAGGTGCACGAAATAGCAAGATAGGGTTAGCATGGAGCTCGGCCAAGAAGCTTGAGCAGGAATCTGCAGCTATAGCTGCGTCTAGCATCAAACACAACCATCATCTTCAACCTGTTCATGAAGGTAGAAGGAGCTTCTTGTAGCAGGTCCAAACCAGGACCATTCTGGGCAAGGAGCAGCACCAAATCGGTGTCTTTGAGTTCGTCTGAGGTTCCTAAGCTCGAATCCGTAGTTGTTAGCCCTCGATTCAGCTCCTAGCCAAGGTTTCTTCTTCAACCTATTTGTGTGTGATAGGTACTGTGTGCAACAGGTTCAATTTGGGCTTATTCTGAGGTTGAAAACAACCCCCTGGATGCAATTCCAGTCGAATTCGGACGTTTCAAACACCATATTTGCTCATTTGATGAAGAAAGGTACTAGATGGACGAATCCATAGCTGATTCTTAGATTTTCTACCCTACCTGCTCAAGATTTCTTCGGTGTAGGGTTTCATCTTCTTATTAGAAGCAAGTTTTATAACTTGCTCCACGTTTATTGCTTACCATAAGATTTCTAGATCATGTTCTTGCTTGAAAATGATGATTCATGCACTAAAAAGCTATGCTTGACTTGGATTTCGACTTTTATAATGTTCCCTGTTCTAATTTCAGTTAGATATGAACCTGTGATCAGGTGTATGTAATTCCTAAGGTATAATATGACTTGGATCAGGTTGTTTTGACAACCTATGGTGCTAAGCACCTATCAAACAATGGTCAATTTTAGGGTTTAAAGCTGATTTCTTCTATAAACCATGACCCGATGATGGTACCATTGCAACAACCCTATGGTGTTGTATTCATAACAAATGATGGTCGTGATCAAAGGTTACAGATGATGGTGACAACCTATGGTCACTCCTTAGGTTAGGTTTTGTATCAACTAAAAGTATAATGATCAATCATTAAGTACACTACTGATGATATCAATCAATGATGACATCAACTTAATATTTGATGCTGATTAATGAATATATTGTTGATCTAACAACCTATAGTGATTTAATGATCACTAATGATGGTGGATCGGGTCTCTACAATCTATAGTGAGTTAATCATATAGTTTTAGCATCAATTAAGCCTTAGACCAATGGTTTCTTAGGTCACTTGATGCAATGGTTAGATCTATACTGTAATTGATGGTTTTAACATGTGAACTTGACCCAATGGTCGAGATCTACTGTTTATTCCTCCATTAAGGTGAAATGATGGCTAATGTAATATGTTGGTCCTAATAATCTGATTTAGATGGTTTCCTTTATATGATCAACTTAAGGAGCTTAATTGTTGACAATGGATGGCTTGTTTTAACTTAATAGTCGATTGTGGGTTTTACCCTACTCTCAATGGAACTTTTATGTTGCTAATCAAGGGATGTCTAGGGTTAGATGGTGACTCTTTCTAGAGCACAAATCAAGGACTTCATAGGTGGTTTATCCAAGGCGTTTACTTATGTAAACAAACAATAGTCTTACCTTTTAAGCATCCAATGGTTTTGGGTGACATTGTGGTATGGCGATATGGGTTGAATGATGATGGATCAAATGGAGGGTTACCCTTAATAAGTTAGTCTTACCTATTCACTCATATTAATAGAAGGTATGATAACCATATTGTGTTGATATGTAACCCTAATTAGGTATAGATTGTTATACCTAGATTTAATATAACTAAATGATGGTAAGTGGGTATGAATAGTCCTTGAATGACTAATACAACCATGGAGTACTCTATTATTGTTGAAACCCTAGTATGCTATAACTTGATGGCTACACCTTGATTTATGTGTGGGTTCATACTTGAGAAAAGTAGGGAATGTGATAGTGATGCTTCACCTTATGCATCCATGATCCAATGGGGATGCCGTGAGTTAGGATTTGGGTATAAGTGATGATTAGTAACATTAATATGATTTATCTTGTTGAACCTAACTCTAATGCAAATAGATAAAGATGAGTATTCATGTTTAACATTCTTATATGATGGAATGATGGTGGAATAACCTCCTTAATATTATCATAACCTTAATATGTTAATTGTTGGTTATCATAGCCACATAGTTTATAATTTCTTATGCTAAACATGTGCATTATGAATATGATGAGTGTTAATCATATCTATATTCCTTGCATGTTGATGTAATAAAGGAATGTTCTTAATGTTTATATAAGCCTGCTATGATTGTTTATGAATATCTCCTAGCTCATTAATGCAATATTGTGTTGATTCGGTGTATTATATGTAAGTAATGTTGTTGAGCCTTGTTATAAGGCATGCAAAGATAATGATGATCTTGTAGGGAATAATAATAAATTGGTCTTAATGACCTTTGGGCATGATTGAGCCCTAAATGAGGTGTAATCCTCTTTTGTTGATAAGGGTTGATTCCTTGCAATATTGTGAAAATGATTTATATCTTGTGATAGTATGATGGTCTTAATGACCATGGCTTGCATGCCCATGGGCACCCATAGCATTGGACACATGGAATGTAACTTGAAACCTCATGCTTCACTTCTTCCTTATCCATAAAGTCTTTCATGTCAATGGACACCCTTATACATGACACATGGAAAGTGTCATAGACACCTCATACTTGACCTCTTTCTTTATATAGCCATATCTACCACTTCCCAACTCCAAATTCAAAAACACTTGCTCTCCTTTATTTCCTCTAGCTTAGAGCATAATTCCTGCTCTATTTGTCCACAAAAGTGTTGTCCCAAAGTAAAAGAAGGTGCCTACCTTGGTGAAGAAGGCTACTAGGGTTCAAAATTTCTCTATTTAGGATTTCTTAAGCTCCTCCTTGGTGATTTTGACCCAAACTAGTAAGTATTCTCCTTTCCTTCCATATTTTCATGTTGTTAGTCTTCCCTCCACCTTCCTCCAGGTTGGAACCATGGACTTCCATGGTGAAACCCCACCTAGAACCCATAAACATCTCATATGTGTGTTCTTTTATTAGGGTTTTTCACCTCTAAAGTGGAGAAGGTGCTTCTTGCTCGAGATAGGAGCTTTGTTGGAGAAACCACCCTCTTTAAGCTTACGAACCATACTTATTGGACCTTCCCACCTTCCCAAGAGGTTCTTTGGAGGCCTAGGCTTGACATGGACTGTTTAAACTCTGAAGTTGATGTGTGATGTATCCCCTATTCTTCTTTGTTGAGCAATTCACCCATGCTTATGCATTCTCTTTGTCCTATGGACATTAGCCTATACACAATGTCTTTTCTTTTGAAAATCATGGTTCATGTGAACTACCTTATTTGATATTGGTCATGTGATCATGGATATTCTTTTGAACTCTTATCTTATTCTTTGTTGATGATGGAACTCTAAAATATGACATGTGATATCTTTTTCCCACTTATGAAGTGGATGGTATATGTTGGTCACTTATGTGGTGACTAGTTTATATATTCTGACTATACTTTTACTTGCCTCTATATTTAACATGTTATGTGATTCAGTAGCACTAGAGTAGTGTAATCACATTGGTTTTGTGGCAGATGTGTTATTTCCTGCCGAGAAGATGTGATATTTTCTGCTCTTTTGGGATGGAAAGGAACCTCATACCCAGGGCAAGATGTGTGATTCTTGGTCCATATTTTATATATTTGGGAGATTGGCAATATTCCTTTCTCTACCAGGTTTCAACTTTATGAGACTTGGCCACCTTTGTGTTTATATTGTTCTAGGGCTATGTTTATCTCACATGCATGTAAGTTGATGATATGGGGAGTGTGCCCTAATTCTTTACATGTGCTTGTGTGGCACAATATTTATGTTTTATTAATGGCAAGTATTATTTTGTTATCATATGATTTCAATTCCTTTTCTCTTAATACCCATTTGGGTGGTCCTTATCCTTTCTATGGGAAGCCTTTTATATTTGATGTCCTTTATTTCATATATTGCTCAATTTCCTATTTAGTATGCACATACTAGCCTTTGCTTATGTCATCTATTTTCTTTTCTTGTTGGGGTATGCTTCCAACCCTAGGTGAAGGACTTGGATGATAAGGCATGAAGTTTTGGACTATTTTAAGGAGTTAAAGCTTGGAGATAAATTTTTTATGGTGTATATTTCCCTCTACTTAGCTCCTTATGTTGTATCATACATGTAAACCCTTACGGGATATTATGATGTACTTTTGTAATAACTTTATGATAAATTGAATATAGTCAACATTTTTATTCCGCTGCTATATTTTGGTTGTTTTGAATACCATATATTAAAATTTGAAAATTTTGCACCTATTCTAGCATACCTTTGAGTGTGTTTGGAATGGATGTTTTATTCTTCAAATTTTTGGTAAGGGGGTGATACCACCTCCTTACAAGGATGTTCCTCACGTTCCAGATTTGCGACTGAGTTTGATATCAGGTTCATTCTTTGATAGAGAAGGGTGTCATCTAGATTTTGGTGGTGGAAAATGTAAGATCACCAAGGGGTCTTTGGTTATTGTATGAGGCAAATTATGTCTCACATTGTACAATGCCCAACTTAAGGTGCTCAAAGGAAACCATATATAGTTGAGGATCACTAGACGATCTATGAAACAGACAACTAGGACACATGAGAGAGAAATGGTTGAAGCTTTTATCAAAGAAGAAATTGATTCTTTGTGGCAAGGGAACTGGTCTTAGTTTATGTGATGCATGTCAAATAGGAAAGGATCAACATGTTTCTTTCAAGACAAGATCAAAGGTGAAGTCACATCTTCTACAACTGGTTCATTCGGATGTCTGCGGTTCATTAGAGGTAGCTTCACTGGGTGGCAATAGGCATTTGTCACATTCATTGATGATGCATCTAGGAAGGTGTGGGCCTACTTGTTGAAGACCAAGCATCAAGTCTTCTAGTGTTTTTATAAATTTCATGCCATGGTAGAGTGGGAGACAGAACAAGCTGAAGTTTCTCTGCACGAGAAATGGAGGATAGTACATCTCCAGGGGGTTCCAGGATTATTACATGCAACACAGAATACGGAATGAAAGGGCAGAGCTTGACACACCGCAACATAGTGGTACAACTAAGAGGATGAATCATACCATAATGGAGAAAGTTAAATGCATGTCGAAGATTGTAAAGTTGCCAAAGACATTTTGGGGCGAGGCTGTGTGTACTGCATGCTATATCTGATTAACCAACCTCCATCAGTTCCTTTAGGGTTTGATATACCTGAGATGGTATGGATAGGTAAGGAGGCATCCTATACTCATCTGTGAGTATTTGGGTGCAAGGATTATGCACATGTTCCAAAGGAAAAGAGGCAAAATATGGACGATAAAGTGGTGCCGTGTATCTTTCTTACCTATGGAGATTAACAATTTGACTACATATTATAGGACCCTGTGAAAAAGACCATGAGCAGACACAAAGATGTGACATTCTATGAAAGTTAGACAGTTACAGAGCCTGAGAGTGATGATGTAGATGTTGTAGGATCAAGTGACAGTTCATGTTGAAAAACCACTAGAGGGGGGTGAATAGGTTTTTTATGAAGATTTAAAAATAATAATTCAAACAATCAACCACAAAAGATTAGATAAGGGGACACATGGTTTAGAGTGGTTCCACCCTTAGCAAATACTAAAGGAGTCAATCCACTACCCAATTGTTTCCAATTGGGATTTTGAAAGCACATGTATTTTATTACCTCACAAGGATGTTACATAAAATACAACTACCTTCCCAAACCCTTTGGACAACCTTCACCCCGAAGTCATCTCACCAGCTTTGAAGCAGACTTCACTTGAAGTAACTTCAAGCTCCCCATTGAAGTAGCCTTCCTCCTTGAAGTAGCTTCCCATTGAGACCTTCTAGAAGTAGTCCAAAGTCCACCTTCTCCTATGAGAAGACCCTTCTCCACCTGAGAAGATAACACCCTCTCCAATCTGTAACCTCCAACCCTAGGAGTAGCAAGGAGAGTACAAGTAATAAAAAGGAACAAGAAGGGAAAATGGAAATTACAATTACCGTTGTAGCACAAGGCTTGATTTCCTAAATCAAGTGTTTTGATCTCCTAACCAATGTGTGTGAAAGTGTAAGTATGGTGAAAAGGAGATTCTAGCCTATAGGACATGAGCTTGTAGCAATGGGAAAGATTAGCAAGTGTAGAAGCTGCTCAATTGCTCACAAGAAAGGATTGCCAATTGCAAGTATGTATGCTCAAGTATTGCACAAGTGTGTTTTGGGTGTCATAAGGCATGTCCTATTTATAGGAATGGCCTATGAATGCTTAAGGACATTCTAGACACTTTCTAGGGGGTTCTAAGTGCTCAATTAGTTGTTAGGTATCCACTAATTGTTTTAGCAATGGCTAGTTTATTAATTCGGAAAAGTGCAAACAGAGTTCTTCTCGATCGAGAAGTTTGTAGACCGAGAGTCAGTCGGTCGAGGACCTCGTCGATCGAGGGACGGTCTAGAGCAAGTGTATATAACATTCAATTCAAACTCCCAACTACATTGTCTGATGTGTCTAACAGCTATAGAACCTATTAGAAGAATTCACCTGGGAGACTCTCGATCGAGAAGTTGTTCGATCGAGCTTGTCTCGGTCGACAAAGAGTTCGACTGAGAGTGTCTCTATTTTGGAGGTTCTAGATGAATATTAAGTGTGTGTATGAGTGTGCAGTTGTGACATTATTATAGGGGATGACCTATCTAAGTGTTTTGAATGGCTAGGGAATATCTAAACACTTGATTTACATGATATCTAAGTACTTGTACATTATATACTTGTACAAGTTTTTACATTTGATTACAATCATGAAATTAAAGTATTTTGAGTATATAGATCTTCCAAAGGTTTGTCATCCACCTTGTTCCTGCAACACTCAAGTAGCACGTTAGATCCACAAGAATGAAATGTTTGTCATTTTCAAATCAAAGGGATTTTTATGATGTCCATTTAGCCAACAATCTCCCCCTTTTTGAAGATGACAAAAATTTCCAAAATATAAAATAAGGAAATATAAATCATATGAGTTTCATACCTAAAGTTTAGCTTTTGCATCCATTCTCTTGTTTGCAAGTGTGTGCTGGCTGAGAGATTATGAAACTCATTTTATTTTATATTTTTGATTTTATATTATTTCTCCCCCTTTGTCATTTCAAAACAATTACCAAGATAATCATTAAGTATGACTTTTATTTGTCCCCCTTAATTTGATAATTTGATACTCAAAGCAAACCACTTATGTCAAATTTAGCCACAACTTATTTCTCAATCATTTGCAAAGGATGTTAAGCCTTGAAATGACATGAGAATCCTTTAAGCTCATGAGTATGTTCAATAGTTTCTCAACCATTTACAAGGGATGTTAAGCCCTAAAATGATATGAGATTCTTTTAAGCTTATAGTAGAATCAATGAATGTATCTCTAACCAACTGCACGGAATGTTAAGCCCTAATATTTTTAGAGAATTCCATTATATTCATAAATATTGTAGGCTCCAAGATTACTTTAAAATTACTAAGGTCATAACTAACTTCAAATTTTCTTTATAATGTTTACAAAGTTTTGTAATCTCCTTCTTAATCTTATAGTCTATATAGTTTTTGTGAGCTCCCCCTTAATCTTATAATCAAGATAATTTAAGGATTCTAAGGTCACAATAAGCATTAGATCTTAATAAGTTAACCTTTTATGAGAGCTATGCACTAAAATCTTATTTTCAATATACTAAGATTGAGTGCAAGGAAATGATTTACAATTAAGAATTTTGTCAAGCTTATTTTAGGTCAACCTTGACTTCGACCTGGGCGCCCCTCGGTTGAAGTTTATTTCGACCGAGAGGCATTTTTTGTAGATTTACATTTTAAGCACTCTCATTGATTTACACATTTATGATTAAGTATGTGAGGTATAAAGCCTCCACGAAACTTGATTAAATGCATATCAATTTGAAATGCTTTAAGTAATGCCACTTTTGAAGAATTTACCAATTGAAAAACAATTTAGGCATCACGATGGTATTGATTTTCTTATAATAAGCAATTAGATAAGACATTAATATTCTTGTTCTAAGAAACAAACTATTTAGCTTGCTATAGTGTCATCTAGCAAAAATCATTCATGTGTTACACGGAATAACACAAGCCATGCTCTTGATAATCATTATCTATCATGTCAAGATGCATTTGTGTCATAGAGTTTTACTTTTATGCAAAATGGCATTTTCAATGATAACATCATCTTTATATGTAATAAGCTGAAACACTATGATCGTTTGAAAAACAATATCCATTCATGGTTTATATAGATCAAAGATTATTTTAGGAAAACCAAGTAACACAATGATCATGGTGAAACAGAAAGATAATATTCATAACACAATGATCATGATACAACAATAGAAGCATATCATTTCATGAAATACAATGATTATGATCATTTAAAACAAATTTCAATACACATAGTTTCTATATAATACTTTTTCAATATGTTTAACAAGAGTTTGATATCCATAAAGATATACCTTCATTCAACAAATCATGATGCAAAAGATCAATATGTCTTGATTAAAATGGTCTCCAAGAGTTGTAATTCATTCTTAATTAAATCGATTTTTATTGTTGCTGAATTGATAGCAAATTGAAAAACATTTAAATAGGTTTTCCAGATCCTTGATCGGTCAAACTCTTTCTCGACCAAATTATTTTTGATCGAAGTATTTCTCGATCGAGAGTGTTTCTGTTGATTTTATTCAGCAATTTATTTATTCTAGTTTATGTGTTGAATTACTTTTATTTATTTGTTATTCTTATTGTGTTAAGTTGAGATAGACATAAGGTTGTTCAAATCAAGATTATTGATCATATCTCAACTTGATTAATGCATATTCATTTAGGTGTCACAATGATATTTATTCTTTTGATTTTCTTAGAACAATTTATTTTTATCATTCTAATGAAAATTTTCATAATATGTTCTAAGATCCTTTTTTGCAAGAAAGAATTTGATTGATATCCATAGTGATTGTTCTTCTTACAAAAAGGCAATTTCAATTTAGTTTGCAGCAAATATGTAGAATTTCCAATATTGTTAGTTCTTGTAAGCAATACTTATTATGGCAATAAAAGTTACCATGATGCAATCATGATGCAAAATATTAGCCTAAGAGAAAGTTTTGAGTAGAATTTCGAGCAATATATGAATTTAGTATCTTGCTTTTGATTTTCTACAAAGTAATTCTTTGTTCTAAGCAGTGTTTCTTATTCTACTAATTTTCTTATCCAATTATCAAGTTTGCTCTTTCTTTTTATTAGGATCATTCAAATATTTAAAGCAAAAGAATATGTAAAGTTCATTACATACTTAGGTTGATTGCAATTGAAGTGTCTTGTTTTTATTAAATAGTTCTGTCAGAGTTTCACTCGGTCGACAAAGTTCTCGACCGACATTGTCTTGGTCAACAACTTTCTCCACTGAAAATGTTACTGTTTCTCCAGAAAAATACAGATGTAAGGTAGAAACCCTATCGGTCGACTAATTTCTCGACTGACATTGTCTCGGTCGACAATTTTCTCAACCGAGATTGTTTCTATATTGTTTTCAGTAGTTATTTCCAAGTAAAACATAGATCACTTCCAATTCAATTATGCAATTGAAAACTCAGTTTAGTTGAGATAAAACATTTAAGTATCAAAGTAACATTTAAGTCAAATCTCAACTAATCATATTCAAATCTCTAGGTTTTAGGAACCCAAACTAAAACAAGTTACTAAAGATGTGTCTCTGTAGGTTTATTTAAAAAATTTGTATTTTCAAGTTAGAAATTTTAATTACTTGAATCAATTTGTTATCTCATTATGTTAAGTTGAGATAGAAATAAAGATATACAATTTAGAGTCTTTGGTCATATCTCAACTTAATTTAATTTATTTAGTTTGGGGGTTTTGGAACGCATACCAACTCAACATCCTTTTTCTTGTAAGGACATGAGAAGGAATAATGTACAAGACGCAAACAATAATGGCAACATATAGAATCAATCTCATTTCTCTTTTTATGAGTTTGATCTAGATTGTTCTTGGGTACATATGCATACTTGCCTTTAGGTACATACATAGATTGAGTCTTTGGCACTTGTGTCCTTCCCCCACTAGGTTTTTGATAGGATTTTCCTTTAGGCTTGTAACCTAATCCTCTCCTTCCAATATAACTAGAAGAATTTTTTAGAATCTCATCAAGAACATCATTGTTTCTCAAGCTACTAATTTCCTTTTGTAACTTAACAATCTCATCCATTCTCTTTTTAACATTCAAATTTGCTTGCTCTAGGTTAGACAAAAAATTATCTCTTTCTTTAATAACATCATCATAATCTAAATGAGTACACAAGATAGGTTGAGTTTGAACATCATTCAATTTTGCAAGCAGTTCAACCTTTTCTTGCGAAAGAATATCATGATTTGTTTCTAGAGTAAGCAACTTAATATTGCAATCACTGAGAGATAATTTCAAGGTAGAATTTTCACGAACAATACTTTCCTTTTCAGAAGTAAGATCATTTAATTGAGCATACATATCCTCATTAGTTTTAATAACTCTTTTTAGTTTCTTTTTACAATCAATATATTTATCATGTAATTCCTTAATGCTAGCAATTAACTCTTCTTTAGATAAATAAAAAAGGCTTACCTCTTCTTCTTCTTCTTCTTCATTAGTTGTAGCAATAAAACACTCTTTATGCACCTCTTCCTTGTTTAACCTCCATGGGCAGCTAGGTGTTGTGCGTCTTATTCCTAAGCACCAATTACAACTGGTTGAAGATTGATCCAAGCTTCTCCTTTGCTTGTGGTTGCAGACACCACCACCCTCCATTCTTCAAGACTCAATTAGAGTTCCTGGAAGCCTTCTCTGATACCAATTGAAAAATCACTTGAGGGGGGTGAATAGCGTTTTTATGAAGATTTAAAAATAATAATTCAAACAATCAACCACAAAAGATTAGACAAGGGGACACAGGGCTTAGAGTGGTTCCACCTTTAGTAAATACTAAGGGAGTCATTCCACTACCCAATTGTTTCCAATTGGGATTTTGATATCACCTGTATTTTATTACCTCGCAAGGATGTTACATAAAATACAACTACCTTCCCAAACCCTTTGGACAACCTTCACCCTGAATTCGTCTCACCAACTTTGAAGTAGCCTTCACTTGAAGTAACTTCAAGCTCCCCCTTGAAGTAGCCTTCCTCCTTGAAGTAGCTTCCCGTTGAGACCTTCTAGAAGTGGTCCAAAGTCCACCTTCTCCTCCGAGAAGACCCTTCTCCACCTAAGAAGATAACACCCTCTCCAATCCGCAACCTCCAACCCTAGGAGTAGTAAGGAGAGTACAAGTAATAAAAAGGAACAAGAAGGGAAAATGGAAATTACAATTACCGTTGTAGCACAAGGCTTGATTTCCTATATCAAGCATTTTGATCTACTAACCAATGTGTGTGAAAGTGTAAGTATGGTGGAAAGGAGTTTCTAGCCTATAGGACACGAGCTTGTAGCAATGTGAAAGATTAGCAAGTGTAGAAGCTGCTCAATTGCTCACAAGAAAGGATTGCCAATTACAAGTATGTATGCTCAAGTATTGCACAAGTGTGTTTTGGGTGTCCTAAGGCATGTCCTATTTATAGAAATGGCCTATGCATGCTTAAGGACGTTCTCGACACTTTCTAAGGGGTTCTAAGTACTCAACTAGTCGTTAGGTATCCACTAATTGCTTTAGCAACGACTAGTTTATTAATTCTGAAAAGTGCAGACAAAGTTGTTCTCGATCGAGAAGTTTGTAGATCGAGAGTCCGTCAGTCCAGGACTTCATCGACCGAGGGACGGTCTGGAGCAAGTGTATATAACGTTCGATTCCAACTCCCAACTACCTTGTCTATTGTGTCTAACGGCTATAGAACCTATAAGAAGAATTCACCTGGGAGACTCTCGGTCGAGAAGTTATTCGACCGAGCTTGTCTCGGTCGACAAAGAGTTTGACTGAGAGTGTCTCTATTTTGGAGGTTCTAGATGAATACTAAGTGTGTGTATGAGTGTGCAGTTGTGACACTATTATAGGGGATGCCCTATCTAAGTGTTGTGAATGGCTAGGGAAGATCTAAACACTTGATTTATATGATATCTAAGTACTTGTACATTATATACTTGTCTAAGTTTTTACATTTGATTACAATCATGAAATTAAAACATTTTGAGTATATAGATCTTCCAAAGGTTTGTCATCCACTATGTTCCTGCAACACTCAAGTAGCATGTTAGATCCACAAGAATGAAATGTTTGTCATTTTCAAAACAAAGGGATTTTGATGACGTCTATTTAGCCAACACCTTTGGTAATGAGTATGAGGATGCTTCAACTTCTTTACATGTGGAATATTCATTTATGAAGCAGAGCAGCAAGATCACTCTGAGCAGCAAAGTGATAGTACATTGAGTGTTTCAGTTCTAGATGCACAGATGAGTGATTCACACTCACAGTTAGAGACTTCTGGGCAGGAGGAGCAAGATCATCACTAGGAAGAGTTCTTTAAGCAGGATCTGAGGAGGTCTGACCGAGTTCTTCATGCCTCATCTAGATATCTGACATCTCAGTATATTCTCCTTACAGATTAAGGAGGGACAGAGACTTATCATAAGGCACAAACTCATAGAGATAAAGTACAGTGGCATCGGGTGATGCATGCATAGATGTCTTATTTACAGAAGAATGATACCTATGAACTTGTGGAGCTTTCCAAGGGTCGGAAAGCACTATTGAATAAGTAGGTCTATAGGATGAAGAGAGATGACAACAATAAGGATATCAAATACAAAGCCAGACTAGTTGTCACAGGTTTTGTCCAAAGACCAGGGAAGCATCAAAAGAGGGTTTCTGAGCCTTGGTACGAAAGGTCAGAAATAAGGTTTTCATCTAGGGTGGCTTAACTTACCGGTCAGGGGGAGCCCGCAAAGTTCTAAATGTGGGCATGGAGAGAGAAGTGGTATTGCTCAAATACTTCTTCTTAGCTGCTTGGGATCAAAGTGAAGTCAGGACGAGACTTCAAAAAGATGGATGAAAATAGCAGGATAAAGGCATGCTTGAAGATAATGGATCCATCACATGTGTTGATGAGGTCCACAGTCTACTCCACATGATTGTTTAGGACAATGTCTCCCTCATGGGACGGAGGGGGAGATTGTTTGGAAAGAAAAATAATTCTAGCTCATGCATCTTAGTTGGATATGGACTTGAGTAGGAGTTGTCTTGTGCTACCAATCATAATAAGAGTCAAATCTAAAAGGGAAAGAAGATGATTTCCTATGTGTAACATGGAGTTGGACTCGGAGTTGAACAATAATTTCTAGTTGCAACCACATGCCATGTAGGCCTATAAATAGAGGCCCTCAGGGAGAGACATCCCACCAATTGAGGTGTGATCCCTCCAGTTGCTTGTTGGTACATTCTGTGGTAGAAGAGCCGGAGAACAAGAACAAGAACAAGTGGAGGAGCTATCTTGATTGAATAAGAGAGGGTAAACGACTTTAACTTGAAGTGAAGTAGCACCTGACAGTTGGTGGCACATTGGGTGCACTGACAGAGTAACTCTCTTGGTTGATAAGAGAGGGTCAACAACTTTATCTTGAAGTAAACTAGCGGTTGGCGGTTATAAAGGTAGTAATGCCATAGAGGCAACTGTCCGACCCAATCAGCGGTCACAACGGCATCATGCAGTCCCCAACAACGACAACTGCCTCGTGAGGAGATCAAGTAAAGAGAGATGTTTTGTACACACTGGGTATGATTCTCTTCTTTTTCGTCTTTGTTCTCGTGTGGGAGGACTACCTAGATTTATGGATAATTAAATCCAGACAATCTGAGTTATAATCTTAACTACATAGTGTTTGTTGGCCGGTATTGCTCTGTAATTTTTCTCTCCTTGTCTTGGAGAAATTCTTCACATTAAATCTGGTGTTTTTTCTTTGAGTTTATACGCTTGTCGGTAATGCTTCCGTAATAAGTTTTTGTCACATTCGAGACCGTATCGTTACACCATCCCTAACAAACACCATTATTGAAGAATTATTGACTAAAAAGTTATTGGCGACCAGTAGTCCATTTCTTATTGCTATTATGTGATGAAAACGATGGAATGTCTTACTACCAAAGAAAGACCACCCACCAGCCCACTTGTTCTGTTTGAAAGTAGAAGGGGAAAAAAGTGTGTGGTGGTTTGGAAACCAGGAAGTCGCTTCTCCCAACGTCTTCCTGCCTCTTCTTAAATCAAAAGCAACGGCGACAACTGTCCCGTTCATCAAAGTACAACCTTTGTCGGGTTTCAGTGTGTTGGCTTCATTGCGCATGCATAGATGGTGAGAAAGTGAAGAATTCGGACTAAGACGTATGCTACAGGGTCCTGGAGTTGCATCGATCAGTTGCCTATGGTATGGGTATATTAGCCGTATAGTGCTGTACTATTATAATTGGTTGCGGGTTCCATTCCTCTCCGTCGTTGTAGGCGGCGCAACTGGATGCCGACGGCATTGGGGCGTCGCTCCACCGCACTAGCCGTCCACCACTCTGCAGAACGGGCAAAAGCTACACCGTGGTGCGTGGCTTTGGTTGCGTGAGTGGATAAAAAGGGATAGATTGCTCGGGAAAATGTGGAGAAGGGGTGAATTCACACACCTTTTGAACGGTGTTCGTCTTCCTCTTCGACCTCACCAAGTAACCACCACTTGCTATATATCTTATTTTGTATCTTTATCAATATTATTAATATATAGTTGCTGAAGCACACTGCATGCAAGTCTAGCTTTGTACTGCCCTACCCAATACGTCACTATATACGTCTTTTTTACAAAAAGATTTTTTTTTTCAGATTCGTCACCTGGAAATAGGGTTGTCAATGGGGAGGGTATGGGGAGGGTAAGGTCTTACCCTTACCCTTACCCACCAAGTCTGGCGGGTAAGGGTATGGGTAATTCCCCACTCCACCAATATCCTTACCCTCCCCTTACCCTTACCCTCTTACCCATAGGGTAAATAGGGAGGGTAAGGGTTAAGTAGGGAATTTATATGTCATCTTCAAATTTGTGGCAATATTAACAATAATGGTCTAGCTAGTATATTCATTTATTTGAGTGAAATATCAAGATGTTCCATAATGGATTTTAAATATCCAAAATGTTTTAAAGTAATATTCTACAATTGTTGTATTGAATGCATGTACAAATGGTAGTACCCTAATATTGGTGTGTAAAAAAATAAATTATTCCTAGTAGATTAAGACTTCTACGTTAAAATGATATTAAATGACAATATGTCATAGAGAGTTATTCTTAGAAACATGCATATCTTATACCCTCTAAAATGTTGTAGCATCCAAAAAAATAAAGCACAAATAAAATAGATAACACTACCTCACATATGTATTAAATGATACATTAAAGATTAAATCTTGTTATTATATACATGTTTGTCTTATACCACAAATAATTTAATGGAACATAGACTACATATATACATGTGTCTTGCACCTCTAAAACTGTGTTGCATACACAACCAAGTTAACTATATAAGAAGTAGAAAAGAATATCATGTATTATTTAAAATGATGACCCAATAAAATTAAATATTACATAGATTCAAACAACATATGACCATACATTCAATATATTATACATAAATATTGGTGCGTAGCGGGTTAGAGGGTATGGGTAATGGCTTACCCTTACCCTTACCCACTAAGGTAGCGGGTTAGAGGGTAGCGGGTAGGCGGGTAAAGGGTAAGAAAATTCCTTACCCTTACCCTTACCCTACAGGGTATGGGTAAAGGGTAAGCTGGTTTATCCTTACCCATTGACAGCCCTACCTGGAAACATCAAAATTAGCATGGACAAAAAGTAAACTTCGCTTCATTTTTTTTCCCGATTAAAAAAAACCGTGTAACTAGAAATGATTCCAAGTGGACCCCCGGGGTCAAAGCAGCCAAACATAGGAATCTACAAGCTCATACAAGCTCACTTAACTATCATATGTGTTAGCACAACAGCCATTTTGCTTTGGGACTAAGACGACGCATACCACCAACTTAGTAACAAGTTATTAATTATTTAAACTGTCAGTATGCGTACCAGAAAGTATAGACTGTGTGAGAAGCGAATCCCTTGATCGACCTGTTTCTATTCATGTAATATATATATGCTCATTTAACATTCCGCAGTTAAGGAAAACTTTTACGACTCCCGAATCACAAATTCATAACATTTCTTTAGTTATGTCTGTACCTCCTTTTCTTGACTTTCATACTCCTTGCTTCGTTGATACGTATCTAGAAGCACGCGTGAAACGGATAGAGCGCCCACCCTCCAAACAAAAAGATCTGCCACAGTTTTACAATAACTTCAAATAACCTAATATATATAGATATTATATCCCATTGTTCTAATAACTAAAATCTATCTCCCCACGCTAGGTCTAACGCTCTAGTGATTAGGCGAGCGCGCAGGGTGCACTATCCTTTCCCTTGACGGCGGAGGTTGATCCATCTCCTAGTGAGATTTGGGCTCGATGGAAGATGAAGTAATAAGAAGGTGCCAAGACCTTAGCTTAAAGGAAGATGACCTAGTGGATTTCACTGATGGAGCAACCAAAATAGAAATCGAGGAGGATACAACGGTAGCGGCGAAGCTTCTCACAAACAAGAACTACAATTTCATAGCTATGAGAAGGACAATGCTGACAGCCTGGGGTCTTAAAAGAGTCAAGCCCGTCGAGCAGGTGGAGCACAAGGTCATAGTCATACACTTCAAAAGCAAGAAAGACAAGGAAAAAGTGGAGAAAGTGAGCCCTTGGTCTTTTGATGGAAACCTTCTGGTGATAAAGGAGATCAAGGCCGGAGAACAACCATCAAACATCCTCTTCACGGAATGTGAGTTCTGGGTTAGTTTCTATAACCTTCCTATGGGCTATAGATCAGATGAAGCCTTACAAAGAATAGGAAGGGTCGTCGCTGTGGACGAGGAGGAAGGGGGAGGCTGGTCAAGGGCGAGAAGATTGAGAATAAAGATAAATATAGAGAGAGCTCTGAAACAGATGCAACGTCTCAGATTGGTCGATGGAAGCATAGTTGAAGTTGAACTCAGGTACGAGAGACTGCCTATTTTCTGCTTCAATTGCGAGAGGGTGGGGCACTCAACACACAATTGTAAAGAAGAATGCCAGGAGGACTTAAAAAGTGGATGGGGACAGTGGCTGAGAGCTTCACCACGAAAGCAGAAGTCACCGTTGGCATAGGAAGGTACCTACGAAGAAGTAAGAAAGGGTCTTTTTCAGGAGAGGGGAAAAGCTAAAGAGTCCAACAACACCCGTGACATAGGAAAAGGAAAAAGAAAAGCGGAAATGGGCACAGGACGCGCAGGGGGATGACGCGTGTTTTGACGCGTCCCCTCCTGTGACCGGTTTTGGTGGATGGGGCCCGGTGGTAGGTGGGAGGAGGTGGTTTTACAGGGGTGAGATGGCAGAGGTAGGTAAGAGGCTGATTTGATAGTTTTTTTAGAGAGATTAAGGCGGAAATATGAAGAAAATTTTATTTTGCACATAACTTTTGATCCATAACGAATTTTTGGATAAAATAAAAAGTGTTAGATTTGTTATGGAAAATGCAATCCAACAAGACCAATATTTAATATATTTTTGAGAAAATAATATACATAAATATTAAAAATGGACACATTCAAACAAAAGTGGGAGCATTCAAGCAAAATGGACACATTTAATTAATAGTAGGCACAATCAAGTACAAATATGTGCATTCAATCAAAATTGGGCGCAATCAAGAAAAACTGGACGCATTCAAGCAAACGTGGGCACATTTAAGTAATAGTGGGCGCAATCAAGTAAAAGTTGGGTGCATTCAAGTAAAAGTGGGCGCATTTAAGTAAAAGTAGGTGTATTTAAACAATACTGAGCACATTCTTGATAATAGTGGGCACATTCAAGTAAAATTGGGTGCATTCAAGTGAAAAGTATGTGCATTTCAGCAATAGTGGGCACATTCAAGTAAAAGTATGCGCATTCAAGTAATAATGGGCGCATTCTTGATAATAGTGGGCGCATTCAAGTAAAAAGTGGGCACATTTCAGCAATAGTGGGCACATTCACGTAAAAGGATGCACATTCAAGCAATAACAGGCGCATTCTTGATAATAGTGGGCGCATTCAAGTAAAATTGGGCCCATTCAAGTAAAAAGTGGGTGCATTTCAGCATTCAAGTAAAAAGTGGGCGCATTTCAACAATAGTGGGCACATTCATGTAAAAGTATGCACATTCAAGCAATAATGGATGCATTCTTGATAATAGTGGGCACATTCAAGCAAAATTGGGTGCATTCAAGTAAAAAGTGGGCGCATTTCAGTAATAGTGGGCACATTCAAGTAAAAGTATGCACATTCAAGCAATAATAGGCGCATTGAGAGATGCAATAGGCGCATTCAAGCAAAAGTAGACATATTCAAGCAATAGTGGGGGTATTCAAGTAAAATGGGGTGCATTGACGAGGGAAGTAGTGGGTGCATTCAAGCAAAAGTAGGCACATTTAAACAGTACAGTAGGCGCATTCAAGAAAACTGGGTACATTAAGAGCTATAGTGGGCGTATTCATACAAAAGTGGGGCGCATTCAAGTAAAAGTAGGTGCATTTAAATAAAAGTGGCCGCATTGACTCAAAAGTGGGTGCATTGACTCAAAAGTGGGCAAATTGAGGAGAGAAAATGTTGGGCACATTTCAGGAGAGAAGTAGTGGGCACATTGACTCAAAAGTGGGTGCATTGACTCAAAAGTGGGCGCATTGAGGAGAGAAAATGTTGAGCGCATTTCAGGAGAGAAGTAGTGGGTGCATTGACTCAAAAGTGGGCGCATTGAGGAGAAAAAATGTTGGGCACATTTCAGGAGAGAAGTAGTGGGCACATTGACTCAAAAGTGGGCACATTGACTCAAAATGGGCGCATTGAGGAGAGGAAATGTTGAGCGCATTTCAGGAGAGAAGTAGTGGGTGTATTGACTCAAAAGTGGGCGCATTGAGGAGAGAAAACGTTAGACATATTTGAGGAGAAAAGTAGTGGGCGTATTAAAAAAGACAGTGGGCGCATTAACAAAAATACTGGGTACAGTAAGAAAAACAGTGGGCGCGATAACATCAGTAGTATTCATATTTCTGTACATATATTTTTTTTAAAATATGTCAATATGGGTCTCGTTAGAAAGTATTTTTTGTAAGCATTCTAATGCATTTTATTTTATTAAAAAATTCTTTATATTTTAAAAGTTATGCCCAAAACAAAAAAAATATAAAAAAATAAAAAAAACTGCCAGCAGCCAGTCTGGCCGAGTGGCAGGCCGTGATGCGCAGAGGCTGGCAGGCACATCAAAACACGCGTCCTGGCGTGTGAGTGTCCTGAAAATTTAGCCCAAAGAAAAGAGCCTAACAACAGCGGAAGAAGGAAAAGAACAAAGGACAGAGAAAGATGAAGCCAGAAAGGAAGAAGAGGGTCCCAAAGCTACCAAAGAAACTGGTGAAGCTTTTAACACTGTGGTGGCAGTTACTGATATTGAAGCAGAGATCGAAGAGAGGACGGCCCCCAAGGAAGCAGATAAAGAAATAGCCAGATGACAGACAACAAGGGTAGTTAATGTCCCACCTACAACTCAGGGGGGTAATAAAGACAAGACACACGAAAGGGCAGCTACCGAGATAACTAAAGAACAGAGTGAACATAAAGTGTTTGAAGAAATGAAGCCTACAGGAAAGAATATACAGTAACAAAAAAAGGGAAATTCCGTAGGATTAGCATGAAGTTTGAAGTTGGAAAAGGAAGGGAAAAAGATATGGCTAAAAGGAAAACTAGAAGCAGCGAAGATAGCAGTAAGGAACAGAAGGAAGATAGTAAAAGGGAGGAAAAAATGGTGAGGAACGAAGGTTCTTCCATGTTATGGGAGCCAAGCTCTCAAGAAGTGGTGACTGGCGAGGACCAGTGCCATGAAGGGAGATAAAAATCATATCGTGGAACTGTCAAGGATTGGCCAAACTTGACACGTTAAATAACTTCCACAGGATTTCTAGAGAGGAAATGCCTAATCTAATATTCCTCATGGAGACTGATGATCACACACAGATATGGAGAGTGTTAGAATGAAGAGTGGGTACCTGAATGGCATCAACATTGGCAGAGAAGGAAGAACGGGATGTATAGGTTTGTGGTGGAGGGACATTTCAGTGACAACTATATCGTACTCCCAACACCACTTTGTGGTCGACATAGAGGAACACTGTAACGACCTAGCTTTCCATTAACCACCAATGAAGGGAGACCAAGAAATCAGAGGCGTAATCTCAAAACAGGATCCGTGATTTTGCAAATAATAAAAAATAATTAATAAATTCTACTAAAGACTAAATTGAAAATTGGAATACATTTTTTCCTTTTAACATACCTTCAAAATTAGGTTTTTTCCTTTTAACATACCTTCAAAATTAGTAAGTGGGACTTCTAGCTGAAGTAGAATTCGATCTACCCAAATCCTCCTTTATTATTTTAATTTTAATCTTCACAGGTGCCACTTTACTGTTTGTCCAATTTCAGATATCACCTAAAACACCAGAAAATAAAACGACAATCAGTATAAAGAGTTATACTGGTATGTGGGGAAACCAATAATATTGCATTTAATTGTAACAACATATTCTAAGTAATTATGATTTAACAAACAAAACTTTACGTTTTAAACATAACTACTCGACCCTTAAATATCCTTGCCTCTGTGCTATTCCTATAGTGGATATGGATACTACCTCTCTCATATGGTAAATCTCAACTAACCCCCATGATCCTACCTTACAGGTAGATCACTACATAGGGTTGTGGAGTCGTATAGTCCTACCTAATGGTAGACCAACACATCGACTCATGATATCCTGATGATCCTACCCTTCAGTAGACCATGTACTACGTCATCCATCTCATCATCATCAAAGCTATAGAGGACTAGGATCTGAGCTAGTCATGCACATACTTATGTTGATAGTCATAGTCACTTTATAGTAGCATGAAATAAAAGTCAACCAAGCAATTATTTCTAAGCAACTGATAAAACCTTGTAAATCATCGTGAAACTAGAGCGATTTAACCATAAGCGTAACCACATACCTGTTCTTGAGCAAGAGAATCCATAAATCAACAAACACCTAATGCAGGAAACCCTTAATTCCTAAAACATATAGATTACCTTATGTCACTATCATATTCTAAACAATTCCCTAATGACATGCATGAGGATACTTCCTAAGGCTTTCAAGTCTCCTTAGGGTTCATTAGGCTTTCTTAGGCTGTTTTATCCAAATTTACCCCTTTTTAGGCTAACATCCCTAAAATATATTTCTTATTTACAAAAACCCTAATTATTCCAATTATCCTCATTAAGGGTCTTTATCTCAAACCAAGTTCAAGATCATCACATCTCTGTCGTATATTAACATTTTTGGATTAAAACCATTAAAACTCATATTTTCCTAAATTAGGATTTCTAAGCCCATTAATGCATAATTATGTGTACAAAACCCTAAAACAAGCATAATATCATCTTTTGTAGATTTCACTCTTCCTTTTATTCTTACTAGGTTAATATTACTCAAAATAACCCAAAAGAGACATTAAATCTGATTTCCCCATCAAATTAGGGTTTTACTATAATTTAATGCATTAAAAGTGGTAACTTTATTTACTTTTTAAATTAAAAGAAATATCAGGCTTCAATTCAATTTTTATTGGATTCTTCATGTTTTTCTGATCAATTTTCATATATAATTCATCTTCATCCGATATTCCCATAATTAGTTACGTCTTTTATAAGAAAACCCTTTTCCCACCAACCAGTAAAGGCCACATGGATATATGTGGTTTATTAAATTGAGCCAGCAGGTCCAGGCTCGAGCCAACCGGCTTGCGCCACCTGGGCACTGGGTCTTGTGAGGCTACGCACTCGCAAAACAAAAATAAGGTGTGAAATTACCAAAAAGGGCTTACCTTTTCAACGGGGACGTGAGGGCAGGGAAGTAATTCCCCCTTCGGTCGTCTTCAACCTTTGTTCACCCTCCATGCGAGCAACCGATCAACTCAATTGTTGACTTTGCTTGCTGCTGCACCAACACATGATCCAAGACTACCCAAAGCTCTACCTCATCCTCCCAAACTCGAAGCACCCATCAATTTCTCTGTCCTCTCCATCCTATCACCAAGACGATGCCGCACAGCTCCGGCAGAAGTTGCACCTCAACAAGGGTATATGTCAGGGTGAATTTTCAAGTTGAAGACACCAAAACGCTTGCCTATTCATTCTGGTCTCACGAGAGATGGTTGTGGGTTTGTTGATGTTTCACAACACCCTCCCTCTTATATAGGGTAGGGTCTCGGGTTCCAAAAGGATTAGGGAAACCCTTTTCACACCACTAAAGTTACCAAATCCCAGTATGGATCGAATCCTCATGGCCTCCCAAAGACAGAGGACCAATTCTTAGATTCCCTCGTGCACTGAGTCGTGAGAGAAGTGGAGAAGAAATTCTCCCAATTTCCTAGTCAGACTCGAGGTAGGATACGATAAAGCCACCATTGGATCTCAAATCTAACGGCTGTCGTGCCACCCACATAAATCCAAAATTAGAAAATAAGGATAATTCACTTGTGACATTTAAGGATATCCTTCTCACTTTATGAAAATTTGTAAAATTCATAACTCTCGAACCATGGCTCATTTTAATCTCAAATTTTGAGGGAAATTTATTAATGACTTGATCTACTTGCATGCCAAGTTTGGGGTCAAAATTTGAAAGAAAAAGAGTCTTTTCTTCATGTACAATTTATCATTTAATAAAGCATATTTTATTCTTATTTCCTCTCTCTTACTCTCTTATTTTCCTTTATTTGGATTCATTGTATCTCAAGAAACAATGTGGAGTTTGAAATATCATCCATTATGATCAATCACACATTTCCCCACATATTTCTTATATTTTCATCTTCATTTCAATTTCCTTTCTTATTTATGCATTATTTGTTTTCCTTCAACTTTTCCTTCCTCTTTTAATCATCTTGGACCCACTATTACAATAGGATCCACAAAAACACATGAACAAGGTAAAAGTTGTAAAAGAAACCCATATATTTATTATAAGCCATATAATTTACAGCCAATTACATTTCTTTGAAACAATTGCAAATACAACCATAAATTAAAATCGAGGTTGTAACATCCTCCCCTCCTTATAAAAATTTTGCCCCCAAAATTCAGCCAATCAAACAAACAATTCAGGGTATGCCTTTTCCATGTTTGTCTTCAGCTCCCATGAGGCTTCATCCTCTACATGGTGCTTCCAGAGAACCTTTATCATCTCTATCTCTTTATTCCTGAGTTCTTTCACCTTGGTATCCAGTACTCTCACATGTGACTCAGGATATGTCAGTCTCCCTTGGAGCTCAATAGGTCCAATGCTCAACATATGGATCAGGTCCTTCACATAGTGCTTCATATTACATGGAAAACATCATGCATCATACCATACTGAGGGGGTAAGGCCAAACGATAAGCAACTTCACCAATATGTTCCAAAATCTCAAACGGGCCCACGTATCGGGCACTCATCTTTCCTCTATTCTTAGCTATAGCTCATAGGGGTTGGATTATCAAGAACACATGCTCTCCCACAGTGAGTTGCAAGTCAGTCTGCTTTGCATCTGCATACGACTTCTACCAATCTTGGGCTGTAGACTTTTCTTGATCAATGCGACTTTATTTGCGTACACCTAAAACTCATCTGACCTCAACAAGGTCCTCTCACCAACATCATCCCAGTGAAGTGGTGACCAACACATCCTCCCATAGAGAGCTTTATATAGTGGCATCCCAATACTGGCTTGGTAGTTGTTATTGTAAGCAAACTCAGCGAGGGGCAGGTATTGCTCCCACGATCCACCCCAATCGAGCACAAAATCTCTCAACAAATCCACTAAAGTCTTGATTGTTCTCTCTGACTGTCCATCAGTCTTGGGGTGATACGATGTACTGAACTTTAGTCTATTACTGCGTTCCTCTTGTACCTACTTCCATAGCTTAGAAGTGAACTTCAGATTGTGATCATAAATGGTCGAACTCAGAACACCATGTAGTCATACAATCTCTTGGATGTAAAGTTCGACTAAGTCTATCACTTTGGCAGTGGTCTTTAAGGCAAGGAAATGTGCTGATTTGGTAAGGTGATCTACCGCAACCCATATTGCATCATGACCTCTCTTGGTCTTGGGAAGAACCACCACAAAGTCTATGGTGATCTATTCCCATTTCCACTCAGGAATCTCAATCGACTATAGCAATCCACTAGGTCACTGGTGTTCAGCCTTCACCATCTGGCAAGTGAGACAACTGGCCACATATGCCACTATATCTCTTTTCATTCTGGGCCACCAAAAGTACCAATGTAGATCCTTAAACATTTTGGTAGTGCCAGGGTGTACCATGTACTTCAAACCATGATCTTCTTGCAAGATACGATCCCTCAACGACGAATATTCATGAACCCAAATACAACTCTTGTAACGGATTCTGCCATCCACTCCTACTAAGATATGGGTCTAAGGTTTCTCCAACAAACCTTTCATCTTATCAAGCTCTGGACTGGCTAACTTGACAGCTACCAACTCAGTCAACAGGTCTGGTTTAATCTATATATTAGACAAACGAACTCGTTCTTCTAACGGTTGTGGAGTTTACTTCACAAGATCTTCTAGCTTCCTCCACTGGGTAGACAAGACAACTGCACATCTGAGTTGTTTCCATCTAAGAGCATCAGCCACAACATTTGCCTTTCCAAGATGATAGGCAATGATGAAATCATAGTCCTTCATATATTCCATCCACCATCTCTATCTCAGGTTTAGGTCCTTCTGAGTTAGGAGATGCTTCAGGCTCTAGTGGTCGGTGAATATTTCAAAGGTGGCTCCATATAAATAGTGTCGCTAAATCTTCAGGGCATGGATAATTGCAACCAACTCTAAATCATGTGTAGGATAATTCACTCCATTGGGTTTAAGTTGTCTGGAGGCAGAGGCAACAACATGCCTATTTTTCTCTAGCACACATCCAAGTCCCATCTTTGATGCATTAGTGAAGATCATAAAACCCTTATTACCAGATGGTAGAGCCAACATTGGAGCTGTAGTAAACTTCTCCTTTAACTCTTGGAATCGTGCATCACATAGGTCTAACCACACAAACTTCTCATCTTTCCGGGTGAGCTTGGTAAGGGGCAAAGAAGTCTTTGAAAAAATCTTTTATGAAGCGCCGATAATATGCATCCAATCTTAGAAATCTACAGATCTCTGAAGGATTCTTAGGTCCTAGCCACTCTTGAACGACTGACACTTAAGTTGGATCCACTAAGATGGTCCCTCCTAATATGATGTGTCCAAGGAACATGACACGGTCTATCCAAAACTCACACTTCAAGAATTTCCCATAGAACTTCTACTTTCTCAAGATATCAAGGACTCTACCCAGGTGGTCTCAGTGTTGCTCTAGGTCGTCAGAATTAACCAAGTTGTCGCCTATGAACACTATGACAAATGAGTCAAGGAAGGGTTGGAACACACTGTTCATGAGGTTCATAAACACACTCGGGGCATTGGACAACCCAAAAGGCATAACCAAAAACTCGTAGTGGCCATATCAGGTTCTAAAAGTAGTTTTCAAGATGTATTCACTCTTGACTCACAACTGGTGGTACCCTGACCTCAGATTAATCTTTGAAAAGACTTAGGCTGACTTCAACTGGTCAAACAGTTCATCTATATGAGGTAAAGGGTATTTGTTCTTAATGGTAGCCTGGTTGATCATCCAGTCGTCTATGCACATTTTGAGTGACTCATCCTTCTTCTTCACAAAGAGAACTAGTGCTCCCCATGGTGATGTGATAGGTCAGATAAAACCCTTGTTTAGCAGTTTCTGTAGTTGTTTCTTCAACTTGATCAACTCAGTAGGGGTCATCCTATAAGGTGCTCTCAAAATAGGGTTTGTCCCAGGAGCTAGCTCTACCAAAAAGTCTACCTCTCTCTCAGGAGGGATCCCAGGAAAATCATCTGATAATACATTTGCATAGTCCCTGACTACCTCTATTTCCTCCAAGGGCTGCACCTTAGGCTCCAGCTCGGTAACGACTTCTTGGAAAGCTTGACAACCTTTGGTTGTCATCCATTCTTCCTGCAAGGCTGACACATACAGGATGGTGGTAGCATCCTTCCTACCCCTAATGGTGAATGATTGTTGACTTGGCCTTTTTATGATTACCTTATTCTCCCTACAATTGATATTTTCCCTATAGGTATAAAGTGAATCCATACCAATGATCACATCAAAGTCATAATGTAAAGGAGGATAAAATATGTAGGGAACTCATGATCTCGATACTTAACAGACATTACTGAAGTTTTCAAAAGGGATGTAAAGATCTAACCACTTGGGGTTGTGACATCCAAAATATACCCTAAATCCTTGATATCCAAACAAAACATAGTTGCGCGATTCGTCAAAATAAAAGTATTAGTAGATCTAGAGTCAAATCAAGCTTTTACATTGTGTCCCATGACTTCAAGCATGCCTACATAGTTTTTCACCATACATTAGACCATTACATGCTTATCTTAAAACATAAAAGAAAAATCTAAGGGTTATTACCCTCTATCAACCAATTAGCATTAGCTTGAGACTCTTCATTGTCAATAGCAAAAACTCAAGCTTGTCTTCATTCTCCAGCATACGGGGTTGCAGCTACAGGTTGGGTTGCTACAGGCTAGGCTTCCACTAGGCTGGGATCTTCAGGTCTGACAGAGGGCAGATGGCTTGAAGATGCCCCTCTTGTTGGCAATGGTAGCACACTCTCTTCTTGTAACGACACTCTCCAGAATGCCATTTTCCACAGGTGTGACATCTAGGCTGGTTGTTCTCATGACAGGGTTTCCATTTACCTCCATTCTTTCCATTGGCATGATTGTGTCCTTGTCCTTTCTTGTGATCATTCTTATGGCCATGGGTACCTACAATGAATCCCAAATATCCTTTTTATCGGTTCTATTGCAACCTCAATTTTGCATATGTTTTCATAATTGAAATGTAATAATTTCATGAATATGGACTTAATTGAAAAGGTTGTATGCTTTTCTTCAAAGGATGGGTTTCTTTGCAAACATTCCTTTGGATAGGAATTTCATGATTCCTACTATTATATTAATCCAATAATGGATATAAAAGAGAAGAAAAGAAGAAAAGTCCAAATATTAGAAAAAGATACAAGATAATGAATATTAAGCAAAGTATTTATAAGAAATACTTGGAAATATCTAGAAAGTGGCATTAATGGCCACAATTGAGTAAAATTCATTTACATATGATTTCTAATAAAAGAAATATGAAAAGAGGAAAAAGGAAATGAAAGATAAAGAGAAATCCTTAAAAAGAATAAATAAATAAATAAGAAAAGGAGAAGAGAAAGAGGTAGAAGCCTCTAGAAGGCTAGAGAATATCCTCAAAAGATGGATTTCATGCCTTTAGGGTTCCTTGGGTTCCAAGGAGTCCAAGTGGCAAAGATAATGCAACAAGAAAGAGAAAAGATCAATTAAACATTGCTTTATTAAGAAGGAAATATGAGATAATAATGAAATTACAAGAAATATGTGGAAATATGGATAATGAAATCCTTAGAGATGAGATTTTGACTCCACATGATTTCTAATGGTAAAAGGAATCACAATAAAGAAAATAAAATATTAAGAGAGAAAAAATATGCTTAAAATAAGCTTTATTAAAGGATAACATGCACACAAAGATAATACCCTTTTCCTTTGGAATTTGGGACTCAAATTTAGTATGCGAGTAGATAAAGCCAAGAGGAAGTTTCCCTTAAATTGTGGTTGAAAAAGGATAGAGGAATAATGAGTTATGATTTTTAGAATATTCCTAAGGTGAATGGATAATCATTGAATCATATTAAATGTCACAATGATATCTCGATATTCGGATTAAACGAGGACCGTAGATATAAGATACAATGGCATGGACCTGATCCCAGTCTCTTGAGGATACTAGAACATAGTGTCCAGTGGGCACAATCCTCTTATCAGATTTTCTTGAAGTATAGGCAATGTGCAACGGAGGAAACGATTCCATTGGCTTCGAGAGCAATTTCTGCATCGAACCAACCTAAGGTTGCATACCTTTCTTGAACTATGTGGATTTCCCCTTATTTGTGGGAAAGCACAGGGGGATAACTCCTATATAAGAAGGGGAGGGGAGGCACGAGCTACGTGCGCCAACCCTGGTGACACCATTGAGTTCGCAACAAAGGATCGTCCTGTTCTACGCAGACAATTGCAAGAAAAACCTCCGCCAAGAAACTTGACCAGGCCGCACACCTTGTTGGAGGAAAGCTCCTTTGACCCGACAATTTGGTACACCATCGATGAATCCAGGAGTACCATCGACTCCGGCTGGTCCCGGCAGAGCTGTGGCCAACTTAGCTCGGTCTCTGATGCCCTAGGGCCCAAAGTCAGTAGCTTGGCTGACCGGACGGGTTACTACCCGCGTGAGGTAGAAGAAGAACATGGGAAAAGACCCCTCTACCCCCGACTCCAGTAAAGAAACTAGAGGGCGGGAATGTCTTTTCAACATGGTTTGGGCCCAACCCACATGAAAATGAAAAAAGACTCGTTTGGCTGAGGTGGCGGCCACTAATTGGCCCAAAGGTAATTAACCTTGCAAAAATCATAGTTAAATATTTCTAACTCTGATGATAAAAAGTTATACATGAAATTTTCTTAGAAAAATACGAGGAATGCAATAAAATTGGTTTGATAACCTGATTTCGTTCCAATTTGAAAAAGTGTGCTAATCTAATGAAAAGTTCTTATGGATTAGATTAGAAACTCTAATTGAACATTATGGTTAAGTTCATGATACTTAATTGATGAAATTGAGTAATTGCAACTTGTGAATAGTTAATAATGAACTTGAACCTGAATTAGATGCTTTCTTGCATGATCTCGGATTTTCCATGATTTGCGAATGATTAAGCACTTAGAAACCCTAATTTAGGGTAAAAAGGGAAAAGATCCTATTTAATTTGAAATATGTGATGATAAGCTGTTAGAAGATGATCCTAAGCCTATTGAATGAAATAGGTTAGAATCGTTAGGGTTTTTGAGCTATTTTTCCCAACTAGGGTTTGTAATAATAGAAGTGCAAGATAAACCCTAATTGCAATTGAAGCCCTAAAAAGGATTAGAAACCTTAGGAAGCGAGCTAAGATCTTGATGACAAGATTAATGATAGGAAATTATATGCATATTTCAAGATCTCTTTGTGTGCTTGCTTGACTATTGGATTTCTTGTATTGATTGGTTGATTCTATCACGAAGATCTGCAAAACAGGTATGTGGTTAATTATGGTTAATCACATTAGTTTCCCGAAGGTTTTCTTGATGATTAATCGCATTCGATGCAACATATCAGTTTGGATGTTCATACTTGCAAATCATAAAGTCACTTTGATTATCACAATTATAATATAAATGTGTGTTCTCGCACCTACATGCCACCCTGATGGATGATGCCAAAAGGTCAAGCCTAGGAGGGAAGACCCATGGGCACCATGAGTGGTGACCCCAGACACCAAGCTCAGGATTGAGAAGGTTGTCTTTGTTGCATGACTAATGGGCACCATGAAAGGTGACCCCAGGCACCAATCTCAGGATTGAGAAGGTGGCCTTAAGTCATTGGCAAAAGAGAAACCCTAAGGAGGGTATTCTAGGGTTAGGGAAAAAGTAGTGGAGAATGTCACATTGAAAGTGTAATTTGGCTTGTTAATTAACTTGATTGTAATATTTAGATTGTTAGCCATATTTGCAAAATTTTGGTTGTCCCCACATACCGACATATTCATTTATGTTGTTCGATGTTTTGTTTGTCAGCGTTTTAGGTACAAGTTTGAAAAGGAAAAATAGTAAAGTGACATATTGTGAAAATAAGAATTAAAGGGCAAAGGAGGATTAGTTAGAATAGACTCCAACTGGGGATAGAAGTAGATATCCAAGGTTTTAAAAAAGGTATGCAAAGTTTTATTTTATTCCAGCTTTCAGTATTGTCTTGGTAGAATTTTATAATAATTATTGATTATTTGTCGAACCATTGATCCTGAAAAATTGGGATAATGGCTCTGACCACTTGGTCTCCCTTAATTGGGGGTTACCGGGAGGCGGGGTCATTACATTTGGTATCAGAGCATTGGTTCCTCATTTAATCTTTAGTAATTATTAAATTTTACAAACTTTGTAGAACCCAAGGGAGTTATTAGAGGATTTTCTGAAAGACAAAGGTGTCTAGAAAAGGATCACGTCTGGGGGCTGGCAATATTTTCTTCTACACCGCTAGTCGGAATATGAGGACTCCCAGATTGGTGTGACTGCCTGGCCAATGTCTTAGGATTTGACTCGAAATAAGATACCTTTAGGACTCTCTCATCTTGTTCATCCCTTCTCAACTCAAATGATGTTAAGGATTTTAAGGATTAGGGTTTTCTCTCTTTTCCTCACCCTCTTGAGGTATGGGTAAAGTTGATAAGGTTTAAGGAATCCTCCACCAAATTAATGAAAAGCATGTAAATAAGATGTCATGGACATAAGCTTAATAGTTTAAGCGTAAACTAAAGAATAGATACATGCTTAGGTCATATGACATAGGTTGTCATGCCCTCAGGAGATACCTGAGGCTAGACCTTCTTATCAGGAGGATGAGTAGAGGAAGTTAGTCTTAGAAGTAGAGACCTCCATTATAAGTAGAGACCTGGCACATCCTCTAAGGATGATGCTAACCCTAACCCTAAGTGGTGGTTAGAGAGAGAGATGACATGATGAGTTAGATGTCATGATAGACCAGGTGTGTGGTAGAGGACATGCTTTCGGATGCCCATGACGATATGATCCATGTGAGGTTGGATGACCTAGTACCTTGGACGACCCAACCCGAGAAAGGGCCGCGCATGTTAGAGTGAAGGATAGATCCTTCAATGATGAGGTTAGTGAAGAACCTATAGAAACCCTATGGGATTATACAAGTAGGGCATAAAATGCACCCAGAGTATGTCAATAGTGCTGACAGTAGGTGGAAACCCTAGCCAGGAGAGTATGTTTGATAGCTTATGAGATAAGCATAAAGGGCTATGGATAATCTTGAGCAAACATAAGTTTGAACATAGGATTCACCCATGTAGGGGTACGCTTGTGATCTTGATCCTTCATGGAGAAAGGACCCCTAGTAGTAAGGATGTTTGTAGGGTTAGCTCTAGAGGGAGAGAGCAGGACCCAAGCAAGAAGGTTGGAAGCTTAGACTCTGAGAAATGAGGAACATTGGGGATTTGAGGATGATGCGACCTAAGTGGATGATAGCGGTTTCCTCATGCTTGATCCCTGGAGGCTGATGATATCTTGGTTTCCTTTAGAGGAACCAAACCCTAGAGAGAGGATGAGGCTTCTGGTACCTATGTGCCTATGGTATAGGTGTTTACCTTTTAAGATGGGAAAAGAGTTCCTTAGACCCTGAAGATGTTTAGTAACAAGTTGTGAGGCCTTACACTTAGTTGGTTTTCCTTGAGGAGGACTCCAATCTGAAGTGTTGTTCAAATACAAGGATCATGGCAAGTGCACATCATACCCTATACATGCTTGGTTTGTGGTTAAAAGGTTGAGCAAGCAGTTGGACATCAGAAAAGTGAACCTAGGGTTCCTAGGCCTAAGAGGAGAAGTGGTGTACTCGATGCTCATGATGAGATTTGAGATTCAAACATGTCACTCCTCATGTTTAGAGGAAAGGGAAACCCCTTAAGTCTAAGGTATGTTTGATGAACCCCTCACACCTAAGTTGGTGACATGGGAAGGTATGATCTTGATCCAATGTTGAGGAATGAGAACAAGTATGACCTAGCATGGTTTAATAGGTGGTCTGCTTGTGCCTTAGTAGCATTCTAAGGTTAAGCATGCTCAAGTGGATGTAAACCCTAGACATAAGGACATTTGTGACCTTTGTTTCTATCAAGAGATAGTTTCCTCCCACCCGGGAGAGGGACCCTTTTGTAGGGTGTATACCATTTTTGTTGGTTTTGAGGTAACCTAAAGAGGTATCTTAGGATCTTGAGAAGCTAAGTGAAAAGTACATAGTATGAGAATGAACATGTAGACCCATAGATAACCATCTCTAAGTGCATGTGGATGTGTTACCATGGAGGTAACCGGTATGGGGCCTGACCAAGGTAGGTAGGTCACCATGACCCTTATGAAAGGATGAAAGTCAGCCCCTGAATGCAGAGAGAGATGATGGAGACTTAGGTAAGGTTCTAAGCTGGACATGTACTATGTTAGAATCTGAAGTCTATCCTAGGGTCAGGTAGGGATAAGACCGATGGAAGTAGGAGTTTCCTAATTTCCTACTTGCACATGACCATAGGGTCAGGAGGTAACAACTATCATTGTCTGAGGGCCATGGGTTAGGAGATTGATCACCTTCATGAACTCATGGGACACAAAGGGAAGATGATGAGGGCACTCTATGGATGCATAAGGGAAGAGGGATGACCCCAAAAGTGTCGGCACCCTACAGACCTAGAGGAGATGACCAAGGATTGTGTGTGGACCCAAGTAGATTCAAGACCAATTTTCCATGGAAGTAACCTTGATATCAAGATGATCACAATGTAGAGACGTATGTTGCACATTTCAACTTAGATTTCAAGGTGTACTGGCAATGTGGGATGTACCATCTCTACTCTTGGAACAGGAAGAACTTTGTGTTTGGACGGCTGCCAAATGATTATTTCCTCTTGTTATGGGAGTGAGAGATAGGACAATACACATGCCATACACCAAGGATAAAGATGATGGGGGTTGGAACGTTTCTACGAGGTATGAGGACAGAGATAATAACATACCCTTGTGGAGTAAATGATATGTGGATGGTTTACAAACATCAAGAGAACTAAGGTATTAATCTTATGAGGATGCTTGTATCATGAGCTATGTTGAATTTGCGAGTCACAAGGTTGAGTTTGATAACCAAGAAGATGAGCTCTAAGTTTTCTTGTTCAAGATAGACCTAAAGTCTGAGATGAGATGATAAGTGGAAATACATGGAGGTGTGTGTATTCAACATTACCTAACAACTAAGGATGTGAGGTAGTAATGGATGCTCTAAGCTGCCTAGTTTAGCTAGAGGCTAGAAGAGGTTGTTAGGTTAACCCTAAGTTTGAAAAAGGAGATATGTTTGGCTAACACTCAGATGTAATGAGATTGTTGATTAAGTTAGTAGTTGTTTGGGTAGCCAGCCTAGGCCTTGATGCAATAAAAGGATGGTTGTAGAACCTCAGATGAACTTATCTAGAAAACAAGGTGATGAAACCTCGACTAGAGTGATTTAGGGTTTCTGAGGAATCAATCTTGAGGAATCATGACATACAGGAGATCATGATTTAGGTCACCATATATCAGGGTACTACTAAGATGGTAAGTTTCAGTAGTACTTTAGATGCCTAAGATGAAGTTGCATATGGCTTGTCACCATGCATGTCAAGATGTGAAGGATGAACACCAGTAACCCATTAAGTTGATACAGGATAAAAAGTCCCTAAGAGGAAATGGGAGTTCATCACTATGGTTGTTGTGGTAAGTCTCCCCTAGACCAAGGAAGGTCAAGATGCAATATGGGTTATGGTATATCTCCTTACCTAGGTGACATGAGAAAGAAAGAATGTTGTCACAGGACGTATCCGGTTCAAATACATATGAGAAAGAGATGGTTAAACTACACCATGATGCGAGTTCAAAAGTTCTTGAGTATAACCTAAAGATTCACTTCCATGCGATGGAAGTAGGTACATGAAGAACTCGATGTTAGAACAGTTTATCACCCCTAACTAATGGTTAGTATAATCTAGACTAGAGGGTCTGATAAGAGCATGTATGCTTGCTCAGGGTGATACATAGAGACAATTCTTGTCCTCTATAAGATGTGATGATAACCACCATAGCCAATATCGGGAAGTAAAGAAGCTCTGTAAGGGAGGTTGTGTCGGTCACCACTTCATTAAGAGGATGTTGGTGAAGGGACCTCATGAAGGTCAGAAAAAGACTACAGTGTGTGCAAATGAAGTCTCTTTGATCATGCTATGGTTGAGAAAACCCAGGGGCGACATGAGTTGTGAGCTGATGCAAAACAGACTGACATGCAGTTCACTGTGGGAGAATATGTGATGTGAATATCCGACCCCTCTAAGCTACAACTGAGAAAGCTGAGTCCCTGGTATATGGGTCCATTTGAGATGTATTGGTGGAGATGGTTATGCTTAGTTTGTCGCTCAGGATAATGTGATGTGTTACATGAGTTCGATCTAGAGCACTATGTGAGGTACCCAAGCCATGTGCTGATCCATGAACCTATTCATCTTTATGAGAGGTTGAAATATCTTGAGTCACCTATGAGGGTACGATATACCAAGGTGAGAGAGAACTTAGATGGAAGAACATGAGATGATGAAGGTTCTTGGAAAGAACCATGGAAAGGGTGGGGGCACATGGGGGCCATGATGGACATAAGAAAGGCTTATCATGTTTGTTTGTGTTCCTGGTGGAATTTTGGGAGCAAAATTCCTATAAGAGGGGAAGGATGTTGTAACCTCAATTTTGCATATGTTTTCATAATGAAAATGTAATAATTTCATGAATATGGACTTAATTGAAAAGGTTGTATGCTTTGCTTCAAAGGATGGGTTTCTTTGCAAACATTCCTTTGGATAGGAATTTCGTGATTCCTACCATTATATTAATCCAATAATGGATATAAAAGAGAAGAAAAGAAGAAAAGTCTAAATATTAGAAAAAGATACAAGATAATGAATATTAAGCAAAGTATTTATAAGAAATACTTGGAAATATCTAGAAAGTGGCATTAATGGCAGAATTGAGTAAAATTCATTTACATATGATTTCTAATAAAAGAAATATGAAAAGAGGAAAAAGGAAATGAAAGATAAAGAGAAATACTTAAAAAGAATAAATGAATAAATAAGAAAGGGAGACGAGAAAGAGGTAGAATACTCTATAAGGCTAGAGAATATCCTCAAAGGGTGTATTTCATGCCTTTAGGGTTCCTTGGGTTCCACGGAGTCTAAGTGGAAAATTACAAGAAAGAGAAAAGATCAATTAAACGTTGCTTTATTAAGAAGGAAATATGAGATAACAATGAAATTACAAGAAATATGTGGAAATATGGATAATGAAATCCTCAGGGATGAGATTTTGACCCCACATGGTTTCTAATGGTAAAAGGAATCACAATAAATAAAATAAAAGATTAAGAGAGAGAAAATATGCTTAAAATAAGATTTATTAAAGGATAACTTTCACTCGAAGATAATACCCATTTTCTTTTTAATTTAGGACTCAAATTTGGTATGCGAGTAGATAAAGCCAAGAGGAAGTGTCCCTTAAAATTTGGTTGAAAAAGGATAGAGAAATAATGAGTTATGATTTTTTAGAAGATTCCTAAGGTGAATGGATAATCATTGAATTGTATTAAATGTCACAATGATATCTAGATATTCAGATTAAATGAGGACCGTAGATCTAAGATCCAATGGCCCGGACCTGATCCCAGTCTCACGAGGATACTGGAACACAGTGTCCAATGGGCACAATCCTCTTGTCAGATTTGCTTGAAGTATAGGCAATGTGCAACGGAGGAAACGATTCCATTGGCTTCGGGAGTGATTTCCGCATCGAACCAACCTAAGGTTTGCAAACCTTTCCTAAAATGTGTGGATTTCCCTTAATTTGTGGGAAATCATAGGGGGCTAACTCCTATATAAGAAGGGGAGGGGAGGCACGAGCCACGAGCGCCAACCCTGGCGACACCATTGAGTTTGCAACAAAGTATCATCCGGTTCTATGTAGACAATTGCAAGAAAAACCTCCGCCAAGAAACTTGACCAAGCCGCACACCCTGCTGGAGGAAAGCTCCTTCGACCTGGAAATTTGGTACACCATCAATGAATCTAGGAGTGCCATTGACTCCGGTTGGTCCCGACACAGTTGTGGCTGACTTAGCTCGGTCTTTGATGCCCTAGAGCCCAAAGTCAGTAGCTTGGTTGAATGGACGGGGTACTACTCGCGTGAGGCGAGCCCGCATTAGGTAGAAGAAGAATCGAGGAAAAGACCCATCTACCCCCGACTCTAGTAATGAAGCTAGAGGGTGGGAATGTCTTTTTGACATGGTTTGGGCCCAACCCGCGTGAAAATGAAAAACGGCTCGTGTGGCTGAGGTGCTGGCCACTGATTGGCCCAAAGGTAATTAACCTTGTGAAAATCGTAGTTAATTATTTCTAACTCTGATGATAAAAAGTTATACATGAAATTTTCTTAGAAAAATATGAGGAATGCAATAAAATTTGTTTGAGAACCTGATTTCGTTCCTATTTGAAAAAGTGTGCTAATATAATGAAAAGTGCTTATGGATTAGATTAGAAACTCTAATTGAATATTATGGTTAAGTTCATGATACTTAATTGATGAAATTGAATAATTGCAACCTATGAATAGTTAATAACGGACTTGAACCTGAATTAGATGCTTTCTTGCATGATTTAGGGTTTTTCATGATTTGCAAATGATTAAGCACTTAGAAACCCTAATTTAGGGTAAAAAGGGAAAATATCCTATTTAATTTGAAATATGTGATGATAAGTTGTTAGAAGATGATCCTAAGCCTGTTGGACGAAATAGGTTAGAATCATTAGTGTTTGTGAGCTATTTTTCCTAACTAGGGTATGTAATAATAGAAGTGCAAGATAAACCCTAATTGCAATTGAAGCCCTAAAAAGGACTAGAAACCTTAGGAAGTGAGCTAAGATCTTGATGACATGATTAATGATAGGAAATTATATGCATATTTTAGGATCTCTTTGTGTGCTTGCTTGCCTATTGGATTGCTTGTATTTATTGGTTGATTCTATCTTGAAGATCTGCAAAACATGTTTGTGGTTAATTATGGTTAATCGCATTAGTTTCCTAAAGGTTTTCTAGATGATTAATCACATTGAATGCAACATATCAGTTTGGATGTTCATACTTGCAAATCATAAAGTCACTATGATTATCACAATTATAATATAAGTGTCTGTTCTCGCACCTACATGCCACCCTGATGGATGATGCCAAAAGGTCAAGCCCAGGAGGGAAGACTCATGGGCACCATGAGTGGTGACCCCAGACACCAAGCTCAGGATTGAGAAGGTGGCCTTAAGTCATTAGAAAAAGAGAAACCCTAAGTAGGGTATTCTAGGATTAGGGCAAAAGTGGTGGAGAATGTCACATTGAAAGCGTAATTTGGATTGTTAATTAACTTGATTGTGATATTTAGATTGTTAGCCATATTTGCAAAATTTTGGTTGTCCCCACAAACCGACATATTCATTTATGCTGACCGACATTTTGTTTGTCGGTGTTTTAGGTACAAGTTTGAGAAGGGAAAATAGTAATGTGACATATTGTGAAAATAAGAATTAAAGGGCAAAGGAGGATTAGTTATAATAGACTCCAATTGGGGATAGAAGTAGATATCTAATGTTTTGAAAAAGGTATGCAAAATTTTATTTTATTCTAGCTTTCAATATTGACTTGGTAAAATTTTATAATTATTATTGATTAATTGTGGAACCATTGATCCTGAAAAATTGGGATAATGGATCTGACATGTTGGTCTCCCTTAATTGGGGGTTACGGGGAGGCGGGGTCGTTACAGGTTCTGAGCAGGCATCACCGTCCTCTCCATGTCCAGGGCAGTATTGTAGGCTTTGGTGAAAGTTGATGGTTTACTCTCCATCACATGAGGCTTGATGGTAGGGTGAAGACACTCTACAAGATGGTCCACCCATCCCTCCTCGATCATCATGTGCCCAAAAAACTCTAGGAAGTGAAACTTGTGTCCGAAGTCTACGACAGATAGGCTACCTTGGATCAGGTTGGTGAACCCTTTTTCCGTATCCTTCTTAGCTGAGGTGGGAATGAATCTGGTTATGAAGATAGTCTTGAAGTCAGTCCATGCCATTGGATCCACATTCAGATCTCGACCCATGATGTGGTTCTCCTTCTAGATCTTGGCTGCTCCTTCCAAGAGTTGAGCAGCAAACAAAACCTTCTAGTTCGGCTGCACCTCCAACATGCGGAAACCGTTCTCAGTCAGTAACAACCAAGCATCTTCTTTGTCAACCACTTCAGTCTTATCCTCTCCCTAGAATTTCTCAATGTTTAGCTTGACGAAGTCCAGAATGGTGACTGCAAGTCAGGGATGAATGGAAAGCGATTCACTATTTTCATCTATGGCTATATCCCTGAGGGCCAGGGCACTAATGGCCTCAGTTATCTTCTTCTGCTTTTCCATCCATAGGACATCTGGGGTGTGGACTACAACTGCAGGTCCTGGGCCACCAGTCAGGTTCTCCTCAGACTTGACCTCATCCTCAGACATGGGTTCCTCTTCTTGGTCCATCTCTAGGTTGATAAAAGGAATCGGCTTAGGGCTTGAGCCTTCTTCGGAGGTTCCCTCAGGTCTCTTTCTCTTCTTTGAGGACTCGTCACCATGGTCACTCTTCCTTTTCTCAGAATATCCCATCCTCTTGCAAGGAGGTATAACCCCAGAAGGGTTCTCAGTGGCCTTAAAGGGAACAACTACGGTCTTCAAACAAGCGATGCTATTTCACACAAGCTAAAAATCTTTTAAACACATATTTATAACTTGGAAGATATATAAGCTTTAACTTACATCCATGTCCTCTTATTTACATGCATTTTATTGTTTGGTGGAGGATCCCTTAATCCTTAACACTTTGAATTCCCAAACATAGGAGGTGGTGGAGAGACAGAAAATGCCAAACTCTTAATGTTTCTCTAGAATAAGATGTAGAGAAGGGACAATAAAGATGAGAAGACCTAGAGTCATCTTATTTCGAGTCAATTCCTCATATTTTGGCTAGGAAGTCACACATAATCCAAGAGTTCTTGTAGACCGACTAGAGGGGCGGAGGAAAATATTTCCGGCCCTGGGATCGTGATCCTTTTCTAGACACCTCCATCATCAAAAAAATCCTCTAATAACTCCCTTGGGCTCTAAAGAGTTTGTAAAATTTAATAATTATTAGAGATTAAATGGAAAACCATGATCTGATACCAAATCGCTTCCCAGTAACCCCCAATTAAGGGAGACCAAGAAGTCAGAGGTGTTATCCTAAAACAGGATCAATGGTTTTACAAATAATAAAAAATAATTAATAAATTCTACTTAAGACTAAACTAAAAACTGGAATAATTTTTTTCCTTTTAACATACCTTCGAAATTAGGTAACTGAGACTTCTACTTGAAGTATAATTCTATCTACCTAAATCCTCCTTTATTATTTTAACTTTAATCTTCACAGGTGCCACTTTACTTTTTGTCCAATTTTACATATCACTTAAAATGTCGACTAACAAAATGACAGTTAGTATAACGAATTATACTGGTATGTGGGGGAACCAATAATCTTGCATTTAATTTTAAAAACATATTGCAAGCTATTATGATTTAACAAACCAAACTTTACATTTTAAATATAACTACTCAATCCTTAGATATCCTTGCCTCTATGCTATTCCTACAGTGGATATGGATACTAGATCTCAACTAACCCCCATGATCCTACCTTATAGGTAGATCACTACATAGGTTTGTGGAGTCGTATGGTCCTACCAAATGGTAGACCAACACATCAACTCATGATAACCTAATGATCCTACCCTACGGTAGACCATGTACTAGGTCATCCATCTCATCATTATCAAAGCTATAGAGGAGGACTAGGATCTGAGCTAGTCATGCACATATACTTATGGTGATAGTCATAGTCACTTTATAGTTGCATGAATGAAAAGCCAACCAAGCAATTATTTTCAAGCAATCGATAAAACCTTGGAAATCACCGTGAAACTAAAGAAATTTAACCATAAGTGTAACCACATACCTATTCTTGAGCAAGAGAATCTAAAATCAACAAGATATCCAAGCAATCACCTAATGCAAGCAACCCTTAATTCCTGAAACATATATATTACATTATGTCACTATCATATTCTAAACAACTCCCTAATGACATGAGGATACTTTCTAAGGCTTTCAAGTCTCCTTAGGGTTCATTAGTGTTTCTTAGGTTGTTTTATCCAACTTTACCCCTTTTTAGGCTAACATCCCTAAAATAGATTTCATACTTACAAAAACCCTAATTATTCCAATTATCCTCATTAAGGGTTCTTTAATCTCAAACCAAGTTCAATATCATTACATCTCTGTCGTATATTTACATTTTTGGAATAAAACCATTAAAACTCATATTTCCCTAAATTAGGGTTTCTAAGCCCATTAATGAATAATTATGTGTACAAAACCCTAAAACAAGCATAATATCATCTTTTCCAGATTTAACTCTTTCTTTTATTCTCAATAGAACAATATTATCCAAAATAACCCAAAAGAGACATTAATTCTGATTTCCATATCAAATTAGGGGTTTACCATAATTTAATACATTAAAAGTGGTAACTTTATGTAAATTTTAAATTACAAGCATATCAAGCTTCAATTCCATTTTTATTTTATTCTTCAAGTTTTCTGATCAACTTTCCTATATAATTTATCTTCATTTGATATTCTCATAATTAGTTATGTCTTTTACAAGAAAACCCTTTTCCCACCAATCAGGAAAGGCCATGTGGATGTATCGAGTTTATTAAATTGATCCAGCAAATCTAGGCTTGAGCCAACTGGATGGCACCACCTAGGCACCACATCCCACGAGGCTACACACTCGCAAAACAAAAAGAAGGTGCAATATTACCAAAAAGGGCTTACCTTTTCAACGGGGATGTGAGGGTAGGGAAGTAATTCCCCCTCTGGTCATCTTCAACCTTCATTCACCCTCCGCGTGAACAGTCAGTCAACTCGATTGTTGACTTTGGTTTCTACTACACCAATGCGTGAGCCAAGACTACCCGAAGCTCTGCCTCATCCTCCTGAACTTGAAGCACCCACCAATTGCTCTGTCATCTCCCTCCTAGCACCGAGACGACACTGCATAGCTCTGACAGAAGTTTCTCCTCGACGGGGGTATATGTCAGGGTGAATTTTCAAATTAAAGACACCAAAATGCTCGCCTATTTGTTTTGATCTCATGAGAGATGGTTGTGGGTTTGATGGCATTGCACAACACCCCCCCTTATATTGGGCAGGGTCTCGGGTTCCACAAGGATTGGGGAAACCCTTTTTACACCACAAAAGGTACCAAATCCTAGTATGGATCAAATCCTCATGGCCTTCTGAAGATAGAGGACCAATTCTTAGATTCCCTTGTGCACTGAGTCACGAGTAAAGTGGAGAAGAAATTCTCCCAGTTTCCCATTTGGACTCGAGGTAGGTGACGATACAACCACCATTGAATCTTAGATCCAACAACTACTGTGCCACCTGCATAAACAAAAAATTGGGAAATAAGGATAATTCACTTGTGACATTTAAGGATATGCTTCTCACTTTGGCAAAATTTGTAAAATTCATAAATCTCAAACCATGGCTCCTTTTAATCTCAAATTTTGATGGAAACTTATTAATGACTTAATCTACTTGTATAAGTTTGTTAGCACGACCATGATATGGCTCAGGAGAACCTTAATTGGACTAGATAAAGTTTTGATATATGTTTGACGAGACACTTGTATAAGTTTGTTAGCATGACCATGATATAATATGTGGAAGGATGTGGTTGAATCTTGACATGTGATATATAGATGTGATGTGATGGAAATATGGAAATGGTTTAATAGATATTAATGCATTAATGGTTAACCATATACATAGGTAAATGATGATATTGTGATATTGTTGTCTAATCTTGTGATGAAATCACTAACAAATGTTATAAATTATTATGAGCAATGAAATAAGATCATGTGAATGATATATGTTACATGATGTGTTAATCTTAGTGCTTAGTAAAGATGATATAGTTTGACAGTTAGCACAACATAACGATTATGATACCTTGATATGATCTAGATGGATAAAGTGGGTTAACTATAGTTAAATCCCTCCTAAAAGGCATATGTTAATGTCAAACATGTACTGACAATTAGCTCAATAAAATGTTGATGACACCTTGATGTATGGGTTAACCTTAGTTAACTCCCTTAGAACATGGTAATATGATGTGGTAACCCTAATGCATGGGCAAAGATAAGGACACAACCCTAAGATATGAAACATGGCATGACATAACCCAAGTACCAAAATCATATGGTGAGTGGTTCACCCTTGTTGTATGATCAAACTCCTAGGAGTGGTTAAGACATGGTTTTGGAGCTTTGTTCTAGGGATATGTTGCACATAGAGTAGTGCCCTTCATATGGAAGAAGATCCTTAGTTTTCCCTGGAGTAAGAAGATGGCTTAATTTCAAGGACGAAATTTCTTTTAAGGTGTGTAGGATGTGATGGAGTGGACTTTTGGAATCCTCAAATGTCCAATGACATAAGTGAATTCATGCATGTTGAGTAGTTTTGAGAATCCAAAGTGTTTTGGTAAAGTCTGAGTGGTGATCAATGTTTATATCATGATTAAGATCCCTATATTGAATGTCCTTTGAGGAATTTAGTTGGCAAGTCATATAGCTGAGTTTTGTCACCAAATTAGAGAAGAATGTAGCTCGAGAGGTAGTAAAGATATGGTCAAAATTGGGTGGCAATTGGAGGATCCTAGATGATGTTATTTAAGTTTTAAATTTGAGAAAGTATGGCATTATTGAGGTTAATAGACCTAAGTTTAATAGCTTGAGCCTAAAATAGGTTGTGTCACACGCCCCTTGCTTTTGAGTTGGGTCTGCACAGTTGGATCCTAACCCTAGATTTCCACTCTAGTGGTCGTGAGGGTTGTTTAAAGTGAGCCCCAAATCCTACCTTGGGCGAGTTCCTTTATAGTCATTGGATGCACATTGGATGGCTAGATCTTCACCCTCTACCTCCGGTCAGATTGGAGATTGTGGGGTTACAGTGAGTGGGAAGCCTAGCCTCACCCCACATCATGGTCGTGTCCTAAAAAGGGACGATGAGTGGGTCGTTGTAACATCCCATGATTTGAGGCCTCGAATAACATGATCTTGAAAGGAATGATTGGACTACCCATATCACAAAGGTGCACCTCTTTTTCTGGGAGCCCATCTCTAAAAAACTCCATAGTTAAGCGTGCTCAGCTTGGAGTAGTACTAGACTGGGTGACCAGTCAGGAAGTTGCTCCTGGCTTGCGCATGAGTGGACAAAAAGCATGCAGTTAAGGCTAGTGGTGGTATGTGGGGCCAGTCGTCATTCCTAAAACTCTACTAGAGCCTTGGGCAGTGGGCCCAAGCGTTACAAATGGTATCAGAGCCAATTCCCCTCCAGTAGGTGGGGCCCACATGGGCATGGCATGCCAATCATGAGCTGTGCGGTCCAGGCATGCAGGAAATGGCTATCCATGGTTGATGTAGCCACTCTTGCGCTGGTATTCCATGATCGGGAACTGGGTGTCCATGGGCCATTGTGGGTCTGCACTGAAATGGGGAAGATATTATGAGGCCTTATAGTTGATCCTTGACGAGGGCATGAAGAGTCTAAGTGGGGGAGATTGTAACATCCCAGGATTTGAGGCCTCGGATAACATGATCTTAAAAGGAATGATTGGACTACCCATATCACCAAGGTGCATCTCTTTTTCTGGGAGCCCATCTCTAAAGAACTCCATAGTTCAGCGTGCTCATCTTGGAGTAGTACTAGGATGGGTGACTAGTCGGGAAGTTGCTCCTGTATTGCGCGTGAGTGGACAAAAAGCGTGCAATTAAGGCTAGTGGTGGTCTGTGGGGCCAGTCGTTATTCGTGAAACTCTACTAGAGACTTGGGCAGTGGGCCTGGGCATTATAGTCGTTCTTTTTGGGATGACTGATCCATCGCCGGAGATCTCTCATGAGACGACAACTTCTGTTGCAGAGAAACAAAGACTGCAAAGCGCGAGATCGCGAGAAAGGGAGGAGTGGGATCAGGCTAACAGATCCCTAGATCCATGGATCCACATCCAAACCCGACTCACAGTAGACCGCAACAACCAAAGGAGGTGCGCCCTCCTCAGGGCCACGTGGCGGCACCTGAGTGGCCGAGAAAGGTAAAAACCCTCAGAATTCCTTGAAATATCCAAACCTTGTATAAATCATGGTAATTAGTATGTCTATCATAAAAATACAAATAATATACCAAAATTCTCAAGAAAATAAGTAGAACACGTTAGAATGATAATATCAGGCTTTTGATTCACTTATAATAGTGATATCATGTAATATGTGTAATGATTGTTTAACGGATAATAAATACCAAACAATGACCTAAAATTATGAGAAAATACCAGTAAATCTATATTCATGCCTATAATCCATATGATGCTGGTACACAAAATTATGGAATTTTCTTAATGTGGATAATTAGGGCTAATAACCTTAATTAATGTGCAATAAATAAAAATATGTTCAAGAAACCCTAGAAATTACAGAGTAAGCTTATATCAGTAAATGGAAGCTAATGTGGAACTTTGATATCAGTTAGATGCATATAATTCATGTTATATGAAAATGAACCTTAATACATGTTATGAAACTCTAATTTATGTTAATGATGTAACCTAGGGTTACTATGTGCACAAAGAGGATATGGAACCTAATGTTCAGATAATGAACCATGACTTAGAACATGATCTCAGTAAGATCATTACAAGACAAGAATACAAGTAAGAAGGAGTATATCCAAGGCAAACCTTAAAATGGACATAAATAGGGTTAAGATGATGGGAATCTAATGCATGGCATATATGATCTTATCTTAACCAGTGTTTGACCAATATGTAGTTGACATCAGGAATATGTGTGATGATTAGGATGTCTCTTTTCAAGGTATTCCATTACCTCCTTCTTGGCTTATTATACAATATGCTTGTGCTATATGTGTAGTACAATACTTAGCATATGATATTAGATGAAATGATTGTTCTTGTATGATATGTTTCTTGATTTTCCATACTTATTTCTATGAACACATGAAACATAATATATCTATTCCATTATGTGAAAGCACTATATCTCTTTTGTAAGCATAGTGCTAGTGAGTGATCTATCTCTTTGGTAATCATATCACATGTACAATGATCTATCTCTTTGGTAAGTAGATCATAAAGTCTAAATGTGTCTATCCCACTGGTAGGCATATGCACGAGCATATAATGGAAAATGAGCTCAAAATATGTGTTCTCTGTTGCTAATGAGTATCTCTATGCAAGTATACACTTTTCTTATATTTGTTTAATGCTTCCAAGTATTAGTTTTATCTTATTGCCAAGCTTAGTAATGAGAGGTATATAAAAAGACATGTAGGAATACTCAATACAATATTCTTGAATATTGTACTGACATGTACCACATGTAATCTTTTGTTTTGGTTGTGAACATGTGATCTTGAAGAACCTGAATAGTTTTTTTTTGAGAAAATAGGGCCAAATTTATTCATCACGTGCCCTACAACAGGTAGACAGCAAGTCAATTGCCTCGTGGACATTACAGTTCAGCCAATATGGCTGCTGGGATGTCGAAAAAGCATGTCTAGAACGAAGAACGTTCTTAGCTAAGCTATCGGCAATAACATTGAGGTTTCTAGGGACATAGTAAAGTAAATTACTATCATTACATCAGATTGCACGATATCGGTTGAGAAGAGGCTTCAACCTGCCACTGCTCGTTGTTTTGCCAGTCAGACAGGCGATTGCCTGCTTGGAGTCAGATAGAATGAGGTAGCTGCCTAGGTTCATCCGTTGACATTCAGATGCTCCATTGACGATCGTAAGAATCTCAGCCTCCAAGCTTGAGTAGGTCACCGTAGGAAGACCAGCAAAGAGAGTATCCTGTCTGGTATTGTCTCGGAAGAACAACCCCAAACCAGTGTGGCCATTGTGAGTCAGGTAGGCGGCGTCTACCATCACAATCTACTGGTGGTGGGGAAAAGCGATGCTCTGGGGGCTTCTAGGTGACTGGGAACTAATCCAAGCCTTGTGGATGGAGCGGCAACGTTCATTGATAAACTTGACCCTGCTAGCAAGCGGTGTGAAATGATGCTCATGGACAGCTTTATTACGTAGACTCCAGATGTACCAACAGGTGACAGCACAAAGGTTCGCCCTTTGGTTGTCCCCCTTAGTCGACTGAATGCAGAAAGTTATCCAGTCGTTCTCATTGAGGTCGAAGTGTGATTTATCAGTTAACAGCTCCGTCCAAGTCTTCTTAGCTTCTGGGCAGTCACGTAAAGCATGGAGAAGAGACTCAGCAACATTATTACAGATTGGGCAGAGTAGGTCGACTGCCATATGCCGGCGAGCTCGCTCAGCGTTGGTGAGAAGCGCCTTTTGTTGGAATAACCAGAGAATAAGGCGAATGCATTCCGGCAACCTTGCCTTCCAAATAAGATTCCAGCTGCCTGGGATGGTGGTTTCAATGTCAGTTCGGAGCCAGCGGTATGCAGTCCTGCTACTCAGAGTTCCAGTATTATCTAACGGCCAAGACCACTGGTCCTCACCACCAATAGGGCAAGGAGGAGGAGTAGTCCAGATCACCTGCCAAGATTGACAAGGTCGATAGGCCTTGATGAAGCTCCAGTCCCATTCACCATTGTCAAGACACATAGAGTGAACACGTAGATCATCAAGTTCGGGAGGAACGACCCAGCTATGGTTTAAATCCATAATTGAGTGATTGTTTAACCATCGATCATGCCACACGTTAGATGAATGGCTATCATTGACGACCTTGCCACACATAGGATGGATGGTGCTTAAGTGGTTCTTAATGAAACTCCAGGTCGGGGAACAAGGTTTCTTCAACAGGCGATCATTGTTAATATATTTCTCTTTGAAAATCCGAACCCACAGCTTATCTGGTTCATTCAGAAAAGACCATACATTCTTCAACATCAGCGCTGTATTCTGGTCCCGGGCGTCCTTAAGTCCAAGACCGCCCTTATCCTTTGTAGTGGTGAGCTTCCTCCAGGCGACAAGTGGGATTTTCCTGCTGCCATTACCTGACCATATGAAGGTCCAAACATGTTTGTTGATGTCATCACAGAGAGCTGGTGAGATCTTGACTGTCTGCATGGTGTAGGTTGGTAAGGCCTGGAGCGTGCTCTTCACCAAGGTGACGCGCCCAGCCATGGAAAGGTGCCTCACAGCCCAACTATTGAGACGGTCTTTAACCGCCATAGTGATATGCCCATGTGTTTGCTTATTGATTCTATGGTGCAGGAGGGGAACACCAAGATACCGCCCAAGGTCGGTTGTCCAAGGGAAGCCAAGCTTGTTGCTCACTAGCCTGCGCTCAGTTGGGGTAACATTCACCGAGAAATAGCATTTAGACTTCTCTGTGGAGATGATTTGTCCCGATACACTGGAGAAATTCTGGAGGATAGAAGTGATACTCTGTGCTTGATGGACGGAGGCTTCAACGAAGAGGAGGATATCATCTGCAAAGCAGACGTGCGATACAGGTGTTCCACCCCGGGTGAGTCTAATGGGTTTCCAGGTGCCATCTTCAACAGCTGCTGTGATGGATTGAGAAAGACGCTCCATACAGAGAACGAAGAGATAAGGGCTTATGGGGTCTCCTTGACAGACCCCTTGAGTTGCCTTAAAAGGTTGCAACGGTTGACCACCCCACAGGATGGATGTCTCGCCGGAGGTGATGATCTGCATGATGATAGCCCACAGCTTTGGGGGAAGACTCGTATGCTTCAGAGTGTCTTCGATAAAATTCCAGTGCATCCTATCAAAAGCTTTAGAGAGATCAAGCTTAATATAGACCCACTTCTTTTTGGATGACTTTGACCTCATTGAATGCATAATCTCTTGCACGAGAAGAACATTATCACTGATCTTCCAGCCTGGGATAAAACTGGTTTGATGGTTAGAAACCCATTCATTAAGATAAGGCTTTAGACGCTCCACAATTATCTTCGAGAGCAATTTAAAGCAACCATTGTTCAAAGATATCGGGCGTAGATCACTGCAGGTTGTTGGAGCTTTGATTTTAGGAATAAGCACAAGGTGTGAATTCGCAGTGGTGGCGTCAAAAACTCCAGAGATGAAGGTATCTTGAATTGTCTTTGAAAGAGAAGGACCAATTGCGGCCCAATTATTCTGAATGAATTCATTGTAGACTCCATCTGGTCCAGGGCGCCTTGGACGGGGCCATCATGAACATGGTGTCGTGGATTTCTTGCGGGCTGGGTACAACTTGGATAGTGGCGACTTCATCTGCTGTGAGTTGCTTGAAGGCTCCTGTATAGCACGACACCTCTGCAAGGTTGGGGTGGAAGGAGCACGACAGAAGGTTAGCAAAGAAAGAACGGACATGCCTGCTAAGCGCCTCAGGGTCAGTGATCCAATCTCCCAAGTCGTCTTTTAGTTGGGTGATTTTATTATGATGGATGCGTGCCTTGACAAAGGATTGAAAGAATTTCGTGTTCCCATCACCGTGCTTGAGCCAGTCGATGTGGGCACGTTGCTTCCAGTCGAGCTCTTCCTTGAGAAGAATTTGGTTATATTGCTCCTGCAATTCGATTTCAGTTAGATGAATAGGGTCATCCGGGTTGGAAGCAGCTTGTACCTGGATGCGGCTGATACGGGTAAGGAGGTTGTCTTTCTCGTTACGTAGCTTCCTCGTGTGGTTGGCTTCCCATTTGCGTACAAAATTTTGAAAATCGCGCAACGCAGCAGGGAAGGATCGTGTAGCGTCCCATTGAGGCATTATGACAGAACAGAAATCAGGGTCAAGAGACCAACTAGCTTTCGTCTTGAAGAAAGCACTCCTAGCTTTCTTAGGGTAGTTGGTTCACAGAAGGAGGGGGTTGTGGTCAGAAAAAAGTCGAGGAAGAGCAGTAACAGTGGCCTCACTGAAGTTATGGAGCCAATCATCCGTGGCGATGGCGCGGTCAAGCTTCTCCAGTAGGCTCCCTCGACGGAAGGTGAAGAAGTTGCCCTGTGTGCGGAGCTCCGATAGACCAGTGTTCAGAAGAACCTCATTGAAGCGAGAGCAGGAGCTTCGATCGAAGTGCTTGCCACCCTTCTTTTCAGAAATATGCAGCATGGTGTTGAAATCACCCATGACTACCCACCCAGTAGTTGCTGCTGAGGAAATATTCTCTAGGTGATCCCACAGATGTTTACGGGCCGTCGGGTTGGGGCTACCATAGAAAATGGTTAGCAGCCAACTCTTTTTAATCTGCAGATGGATGAATTGCCTATGATTCAGGAGGACATCCACATCACACTTACGTTGATCCCATAGGATCCAAATGCCACCGGAGAAGCCTAGGGCCTCAACCCTATGGGAAGAGGGAAAGCCCAGTTGGCGGATGACATTGTCAGCAACAGCGCCACTACAACGAGGTTCTAGAATAGCTAGAAGATGCAGATTATAGGAGAACTTCATCTCCCTTATACGACGAATTTTCCTATCTTGGCAAGCGCCTTGAATATTCCAGCAACAATACATTAAACAAAGAAGAAAGGAGAAGTGTGCTGCTCTAGATGGCAGCCAGCAATCCATCAGATTGCTGCTCTAGCTCGGTGCTCATATGGATATCAGTAGTGCCGCCGGGTTGATCCGAGTCAAACTCCAGGACTCTTTTGGCTTGGTGTTGATGCACATCAGCAACATCATCTTCATTCGGTGGTGATGCCTCACCTGTATCCGGTCTTCCTTTCTTACGGACACGGTCAGGGCTAACAACGGATTGATAGACCACCTTGCGATTTCTCAATATGACGAAACCATTACTGGGATCCTTCCCTTGCCGATTGAGAGGACAACGTGGGTTTTGCCCTTGGGCGGGTGGCAGGGCTTGGAACCGAAAAGGCTGATCACTGTCGCCGTTGGAAGTGCGGCCAGCACTGGTCTCATTACCCGCTAGTGTGATAGCAGAATTATCCGCCATCTGAGGGGTAGTGGCCTGAGTGTTCGGAGCCGCAGCAGCCATGCTGGCTTTCCTGTTTTTCTGCTTTTGTTTCCTGCTAACCACCTTGGTGAAGCCGTCGTCATCAACCTCGGCTTCAGTATCCAAGACTGGGATGGGTCGCTCGGGATCTGCAGTAGTTGCCTTCTTGATGTTGTTCTTCTTCGGTGGCTGTTTTCTTGGTTCAGGGCACTTAGCATGGATTGCCATGGTGTACGTGACACTAGGCAATGGGATCGGCACTGCTGATGAGGATGCCTCACAGGTTTCAGTGCGAGAAGCCTGTTGACAGTCCTTATCCATGTGGCCTACACAGCCGCACTTCATACAGACAACCGGGAGATTTTCGTACTCAAGGCGGAAGTGCTCACCGTTGATGAACACCGCCGGCAGAAGTGGCTTGGATGTCACGACTTCAACAGCAATCCGCGCAAATTTCCCATGGTGTCCTTGAAGGGTGTGTTCATCCACCTTGATCGTCTTCCCAACAGCGTTGCCAATAGACGTGAGCAATTGGTTATGAAAGAGGAAAGTAGGTAGTTTAGGGATTCACACCCAGACGACGAGTTTTTTCGGGATTGGATCGGATGGGCGGAATTCTGGCGACCAGGACTGCACAGAGAGATAGTTGCCAAAGATTGTCCATGGTCCACCCATCATGGCAGTAAAGTAATCATCTTGTCCAGAGAACTGCACTATGTAGTATCCGTTCTCAAGGTCTACGACTCGAAACTCGCAATTAGGCTCCCAGATGGAGTAGATCTTATTGATTAGGGCCTTGAACCCGACGTTGATGCCAATAGCCTTAACAACAACGGCGAACTTCCATGGCTCCAATAGAGGTTGCATGGCGGAGTTACGGATCGAGAAAGACGGTAACACCCCGCTAAGATCCACACAGATATCAGCCTCCTGAAGGACATCTGGCGAGATCGGATTCTCGTATGTTAGCATACCAGTCGGTCGTCCACTGACCGTTTCCGCATAAGATTGCTTCACACCTTTCTCGGCGGTGTGGATGTTGTCTGTTTCTATTACTGCACCCCCGTCATGGAAAGAAGAAGAAGGAGTCTTGTCGATCGCTGTGCCTTCCTGGCGGGAGACCGATTCATGCTGGTTATTCTTACTTGGATCGGGCGGACGAAGGTGGAATCCATGGCCTCGGCCGCCAGCAACAGTCCCTCCACGGCCGCCGCCTCAGGAGAACCCTAGGCGAGCGGACATCACTGAAGAACCTGAATAGTTGAGAGTTGTGTAGCGAGCTGATGTACAAGTGGACATGTTCTCTTAAGATCCTATTGATTAGTGGTAGTACATGTATATGTAGAGTTTTCTATTCAATATGTAATATCAAATGTTGTAACAATTCATTATGTAATTATATGTTGAATGGTGAACATGTGTTGTATGGTTTAATTATTGTTCATGTACATGTGCTACTGTGTTTCCTTCTGACTTCCTCTGATTTTCTCTTTCTTAGCCTAGTGTGTGATGTTTAAATTGGGATGCTCTCTGAGGTGAGGTTTCAATTTGGACGTCTCACATCAAATTAAGTTTTCGAAAATCTGGGGATGTCACATCAACCGTGGTGAGTGTTTATTTTTTATTAATGTTTTCTTTGGATCTCTTACCCCACCTTCTCCCTTTTTCTCGACCTTATATTATGTTTTTACATGGTGGTCATTCTTAAGAGTAAGCTCCTCATCACAAGGGTAATAGGCAATGATAAGCTCCTCATCACAAGGGTAATAGGCACTGTTTTGACAAGGTGACACCCAAGTGAGAGGGGGATTCTTATCTCTTTTCCCCCTTTCATTCTTTTGGTTTGGCCTTGAGCTTCTTGCCTCTTTCTTGAGCTATATTTTGACCTTGGTGTTTCCTCTTTCTTGAGGTGATCTTGTGGCCAAAAGTGGAGCTTGATCTTCCTTGGATATTGTGTGCTTGGAGCTTACCTTCCTTGGAGTGGTCTTCCTTAAGGTGGGTTATATAACTCTTAACCTTCTCTATTATTTCATTTTCCATTCTTGGATGTTGTTGTTTTCTCTCTCTAGATGTTTTCCTTAACATGATAGTAGATGATGATAGACCTTAGAGCTTTAATGATGTTGAAATCATGCCTTGTTTGGATGCAATCCAAAATCCTAATATCCTTTATACCTGATTTTTGGTGTTTGTGGTGCATGGTGCTTTTTCCTTGTTTATTGACCTTGGTTTGAGTCTCATGCATGATTATCTAGTATGTTAGTGTTCTATTAAACCTTGGTTCAGTTTTGATGGTGACAATCTTGGTTTCTCTTCCATGTTGAGGTTCCTTTTCATGGTGGTTTCATGCAGCTTGTTTTAGGGTTTGATGACCGTTATGATTGAGGTTTCCATCTATTATGATGATGAGTTTCCTTATTGGATCACCTCCTTTAGTCATGGTCTTATATTTGTTTCAACCTTAGATTATTGTGTATCTTTGCCTTGGTGGTGACTTGACCCTTAGTGGTCCCTATGCCTTGTTTTGTCTTGAGTCATGACATCTCTTACCCTAGTGTTGGTCACGTTCGTAATGTTGCATTTGCCTGGTTTTTGGTTGTTATCATAACACCACATTTTGGCTTTTACGGGTCATGACAGGTCTTCTCTTTGGTGTGTCACAGTCGCGACATCATGTTTGGTCATGACCCATGAGTTGTTTGGTTGGGATTCCTTAGTTGAGTGTCATTTTCTCCTGCCTTGACTTGGTAGGACCTTGCTTCTATTTTAGATGAACTCTTGCTCTTGTGTTGAAGACACCACATGTCCTTGTTTGGGGTCATGACATGCTTTCCCTTTGGTGGTTGAACCCTAAGCCTAGTTGTTGCGACCCAGTTGCTTGAGGGTCGATGCATGGTGCACCCCTTGATGTGTCATGATCATGACATGAGGAAGGTTAGCCTCAATCATGATGCCATGGGTGATGGTGGCTGCGACATGTGCATGGTGAGTGTCAACAACCCATGATGGTGGTTAGTACACATGGATGATGTATGGTGGGGATGCATGCTTGAGTTCCTAACCCATGTACATCTATAAGTAATGATTGAGCCACATGTAGTGCTATGTGGATAACAACTTGCTTAACCTTAGTTATACTTCTTAACCCTAAGTGTTCCAAGGAGGTGGAAGGTTTTATATCTAATGTTTAGTTTTTGTATGCATATACAAAACCCTAAATGGCTAAAGCTTGGAACCCCAACCCTAATGCTGAATTATGTGTGTGCTTTCTCTCTCATGAGATGTTCATCATGTAGAATGTTTGTCTCTCTTATTTATAAGCACTAACCTTATTGGTGATATGTAAGTCATGTTTTATGTATGCTATGGTGATGGTTATGTGATACAAGGTGGTTCTTATGCACATTGATGCGATAATATGCGATGATGAAAATGTAGGGCTTAATGTGAGAGGTCCTATGATATGGTAATGGCTTGATGCCCATTGAGAGGTAATGTTCTCAAGTGATGTGATTAAGGGATTAAGATCCCATGGTGATATTTGACATTAATGATTGCCTTGTGGATGGAAAACATTTGAGTACCATGTGGTGGTTGTGTGACAAGATTACACCTTGTACATTTTACATCTTTTGGAGTTGCAAACACCCTTATTATTGTAGAGTTTGTTTGATCGTTATACTTTGTAACTTGATTGATGCTAAAAGTCACCCAATCTGCTAATTCATCAAGTGAAACCTAATCATGTAGTTTTCCCTGTGCCATAGATCAAATTCCAATGTCACCTTTACTTGTTGGATTGGTGAAATGAGTATAACTTAGAGAACATATTTTTGAATATGTGGGGTGCAAGTTGAGTATCTCCTTGCATCCTTAGTTACAGGTTGTATGGAACGGCCATGCATGAGCGAATCTCCTTGTGATATGGATGGTCATGAGTGAGCCACTCCTATTTTAAGAAAGGCCATGCGTGAGCCTGTTCTTATACCACCATTACCTATACCAAGGTGGGATAGGTGTTTGTATATACGGACGACCATGCATGAGCTGATACTTGTACTGAGTATATGCTACCCGTTTATAGTTGACAGATATGTCTCTTCGACATTCTCTTGAGATGACCAAGAGGTGTTGGAGCGGTCGTGTATTCTGGCTCTTCCATGGACCTTATATGGCACTCATTTCAAATTAGTAGTGGTCAGTTGGATTTGTGTAACGACCCCACCTCTCGGTAACCCCCAATTAAGGTTGACCTGAAGGTCAGTGCCGTTATTCCATTAACAGGATCAAAGGTTTGAAAAATAAAAAATAATAATTATGAAATTCTACTAACTTACTGGAATTTGGTATAAAACTAAAGCTTTAGTTCCTTTGAAAACTTTGGAAATCTATCTATCGAGATCTTGAATTACTCTATCTAATCCTCCTTGCACTTTATTTCTTATTTTCACAATGTGTCTCTTTATGTTTGTTCATTCTAGGGTTGTACCTAAAACGCCGACAAGCAAAACATCGATCAACATATAGAGATATGCTGGTATGTGGGGACAACCAAAATTTCACAGATATGACTAACAATTTAATAACCAAAATCAAATTATTTAACAAGCCAGTTTACATCTCTAATGTGTCATTCTCCACCGCTTTTGCCCTAACCCTGGCATACCCCTCTAGGGTTTCACTTTTGCCATTGACTTAAGGCCACCTTCTCAATACCAAGCTTGGTGCTTGGGAGTCACCTCTCATGGTGCTCCATAGTCATACAACATAGACCACCTTCTCATTCCCAATCTTGGTGTCTGTGGGTCACCACTTATGGTGACCATTGGTCTACCCTCCCGGGCATGACCTTTATGGCATCTTCCATCAGGGTGGCATGTAGGTGCGAGAATTCACATGTATATATATAATTGTGATAGCCATAGTGACTTTATAATTGCAGTATGAACATCCAAACTATTTAGATTACATTCAATGTGATAAAACATATAAAAATCATTTGGGAAACTACAACGGTTATTCATAATTAACCACATACCTGTCAAGTTGTCTTGAATGCAGAAATAATTCAACCAATCAGGAAATCGAGCAATCACACACACAATTTGATCCTGTCCTGAAAACACCATGGGGGTAGCGTGGTAATTTCATGGAACAACCCCTTCTTCAACCTCATGCACATAGTAGCTCCGACGAAGGTCAACTCGAGGGTTGCCTTCGAGCCTTCGACCACCAGCGAGTGCGCCAAACTTCTAGGAGCCCTGCCTCCTTCACTCGAACTTGACCGCAGGCTCAACTGCATCCCCACACATGTCATGAGTCTCCCCTTCTCGCCGGACTTTGGCGAGATTTGTGGTGGTGGCGAGGGTGAAGTTTAGGTCGAACATGGAAATTGAACGCACAAAATCGCTCCTTGCTTCCTTTCGCAGAGGTTGGACTAGCTATTAGGGATGATGGTGCCTTAGATCACCCTCCCCTATATATAGGGTCAGGGCAGGAATTGTGAGATTTGGGCGTTTCCCAAAACTATGACCAATCCCAGTGGAACCAGGGATGATTCCCTACGTTTTCATCTCCTGAGTCTAAAGGAACTAATAGCAGGCTTGCTCATCCACTGGATCACGAGAAAAAAGGATGGGAAATTCTCCCTATATCCAGCAGAGTCCCAGTCCGCTTGGGACTTAGACGATGAGTGCCTAGTGTTGGATCTTGATCCAACAGATCTCATCTCTTGCATTCATCCAGAGGAAAGATCCTTTTCTTTAATTCAGAAATAATTCCCAAATTGTAGATAACTTGCAAAAACGATTTCTCCCAAACCATAACTCCTTTCTGACTCAAATTTTAAGGGAAGGTTTGTCTTGGAATTTTCTAGCTTTGTACGAAATTTGGGAAACAATGGATGAGAAGTCTTCCTTCTCTCCCAAGTTATTTCTTTAATTAATCCAAATTAATTGTTATTTGTTTTCCTTTTGTCATTATCTTGTCCTTTGGGTCCCTTGGACCTCAAGAAATCCCAAAGGCACGGATTCCCATATTGGGGAAAATCTATTTGCCTTTAACTTCTTTTAATTGTCAATTACTCATATTTCCCTTATTCTTTTCATTAAATTATTCCTTATTGAGGATTCCTCTTTATCTCTCTTATTATTTTTCTCATTAGCATTCCTTTTATCATTAGGAATCCTTTGGATATGAAAATCCACCAAGGATAACTCAATTGTACCTCTTTTCACTTATTTTCCACATTTTATCATTATTTTCAATTTCTTTCTTAATAAAGAAATATCTAATTGATCTTTTCCTTTCTTATTGCATCCTCTATGCAACTTTGGATTCCTTGGAACCTAAGGAACCCAAGAGGCACGAAATCCCTTTTTGGATTTGCCTTCTATAGGTTTCGACATATTTATTTCCTCTATTTTCTTATTTATTCAATAATCAAGTTTCTTTTATCCTTTCTTTGTTATTGGGCCCAATAGCCAATAAAACCCACAAATAAATCAACAAGGCTATTTTAAAACAAAATTCATGCATTCAATCAAAAGACATCATTATTTATTCATTTATATTTATTATGAGAAATTACATTTCTCACCAAATGATCCCAAAATTTGGGGTTGTAACATCCTTCCCCTCTTATAAGAATTTTGTCCTCAAAATTCCATCTAGCAAACAAACAAATCAGGATAAGCCTTTCTTATTTCCATCAGGGCTCCCATGTGGCTTCTCCCTTTCCATGGTGCTTTCCAAGAACCTTCATCATATCATATTCTTCCATCTGAGTTCTTTCTTACCTTGGTATATCATACCCTTATAGGTGACTCAGGACATTTCAGTATCTCAAAAGCTGAATTGGTTCAGGGCTCAACACATGGCTTGGGTATTTCACATAGTGCTCTAGATCAGACTCATGGAACACATTATGCATCATGTTATCATGAGGGGTAAGGCTAAACACAACCATCTTCACCAATCCATCTCAAATGGACCCATATATCAGGGACCCAACTTTCTCAGCTGTAGCTTAGAAGGGTCAGATTTTTCACACCACGTATTCTCCCATAGTGAATTGCATGTCAGTCTACTTTGCATCGACTCGTGACTCATGTCGCCTCTGGGCTCTCTCTCAGCCAATACACGATCAAAGCATCTTCATCTGCACACACTGTGGTTCTTTTCTGACCTTCACGAGGCCTCCTTCACCAACATCATCTTAATGAAGTGGTGACTGACACAACCTCCCTATAGAACTTCTTGCATCCCGATAAAGGCTATGGTGGTTAACATCACATCTTAAGAACTGTCTCTATGTATCACCCTGAATGAGCACTCATGCTCTCATCAGACCCTCTAGTCTGGATCATACTGTCCATCAGTATGGGGTGATAAACTGTACTGACATCGGGTGCTTCATGTATCTACTTCCACCTAACAGAAGTGAACCTTTAGGTCCTACTCAAGAACTTTTGAACTCGCATCATGGTGTAGCTGAACCATCTCTCTCTCTCTTATAAGTAGTTCAACCCGATCTGTCCCTTGACAATACTCTTTCTTTCTCTTGTCATCTAGGTAAGGCTATCTACCATAACCCATATTGCATCTTAATCTTTCTTGATCAAGGGGAGACTTACCACAACATCCATAGTGGTGAACTTCCATTCCTTCTCGGGGATTCTTTATCCTCTATGTCAAGGCACTAGGTTACTGGTGTTCTTCCTTCACCCCCAGCTTGCATGGCCACATGACATATGCCACTTCACATCAAGCATCCAAAGTACTACTATCACTTACTATCCTTGTAGTATCATGATGTATGATGGTCTTAAAATCATGATCTCCTATATTGTCATGATTCCTCAAGATTGATTCCTCAGAAACCCTATACCACTCTCATCAGGGTTTTATTACCTTCCTATCAAAGAAGTGTATCTGAGGTTCTATCACCAACCCTTCACTACATCAAGGACTAAACTGGCTAACCAAATAACCATTAACTTGTTTCAACATATCTTGTTACATCCGAGTGTTAGCCAAAACACATCTTCTTTCCAAACTTAGGGTTAGCCGAACAACCTCAACTTCTTCTAGCCTCTAGCTAAACTAGGCAGCTATATCTCAACCAGAGCATCCATTACCACCTCATATCCCTAGGTGTTAGGTAATGTGGAAGACATACACCTCAATGTATTCCGCTTATCATCTCAGCTCAAACTCTAAGTTTGTCTTCATCAAGAAACTCTGAGCTCCTCTACATGGAGATCAAACTCAACCTTGCATATCTTGCAAATTCCAAATAGCTCATGGTATCACATCATCACAAGATGATCTCCTTAATACTCTTAGTGTTTGTAAACCATCCATGTATCATACACGTCACAAGGGTATGTTATCATCTCTATCCTTATACTTTGTAGTAACGTTCCAACTCACATCATCTATATCCTTAGTGTATGGCGTGCATATTGTTCTATCTCTCACTCCCATAACAAAAGGAAATAAGCATTTGGATGCAGTCCAAATACAGAGTTCTTCCTATTCCAAGAATAGAGATGGTACATCCCACCTTGCAAACACACCTTTACATCAAAGTTGAAATGTGCCGCATATGTTTCTACAAACATCACAATATCAAAATTACTTCCCTAGAAAACTGGCCTCGAACCTACTGAGGTTTACACACATTCCTTGGTCAACTCCTCTAGGTCTATAGGGTGCCGACACTTTTGGGGTCATCCCTCTTCACTTATTCATCTAGAGAGTGCCCTACTCATCTGCCCTTTGGGTCCCATGAGTTCATGAAGGTGATCAATCTCCTAACCCATGGCCCTTAGACAATGATAGCTGTTACCTCCCGAGCCTATGGTCATGTGCAACTAGGGAATTAGGCAACTCCTACTTCCATCGGGGTTATCCCTACCTGACCCTAGGATAGACTTAGGATTCCATTATGGTACATGTCCAACTTAGAACCAAGCCTTCATCATCTCTCTCTCTGTATTCATGCGCTGACTTTCATCCCTTCCTAGGGGTCATGGCAGCCTGCTTATCGTTTTTATGCCCCATACCGGTTACCTCCATGGTAACACATCCACATGCATTCAGAGATGATTAACTATGGGTCTACAAGTTCATTCTCTTATCATGTACTCTTCATTTAGCTTCTCAAGATCCTATGTGACATCTTTAGGTTACCTTAGAACCAACAAGACTGGTATACATTCTACCAAAGCGTCCCTCTCCCAGAATGGGAGGAAGCTACACCTTAATTAAAAAGGTCACAAACATCCTCATGTTTAGGGTCTACATCCACATGAGCATGCTTAACCCTAGCAAGCTACTAAGGCGCAAGAGGACCACCTACTAAACCATACTAGGTCATACTTGTCCTCGTTCCTCAAAATTGGGTCAAGAACAAACCTTCTCATGTCACCACCTTGGCTGTGAGGGATTCATCAATCATCCTTTAGGCTTAAGGGGTCTCTCTCTCCTCTAACCATGAGGTGTACCGTGCTCGTATCTATAGAAACCCAAACCTCATCATGAGCATCAAGTACACCACTTCCCCTCTTAGGCCTAGGAACCCTAGGTTCACATTTCTGATGTCCAACTGCCTGCTCAACTTTTAACCATGAAACAAGCATGTATAAGGCATGACATGCACTTCCTATCATCCTTCTACCTGAGCAACACTTTAGCATTGAGTCCTCCCCAAGGACAATCAACAAGGTACAAGGCCTCATAACCTGTTACTAATCCTCTCCAGGTCTAAGGAACTCTTCTTCCTGACCCAGAAGGTAAACACCTATACCATAGGCTCATAGGTACCTGAACTTATCCCCCCTCTAGGGTTTGGTTCCTTTAATGGCAACTAAGATATCACCATTTTTGAGGGATTATGCATGAGGAAACCACAACCATCCACTCACATCGCATCATCCTCAACTCCCACTATTCTTCATGTCTCAAAGTCTAGGCTTCCAACCTTCTTGCACGAACCCTTCTCTCTCTCTAGAGCTAACTCTACGAACAACATTACTAGTAGATGTCCTCTCTCTAAGAAGGATCAAGATCACAAGCACACCTCTACATGGGTGAATTCTATGTTTGAACTTATGTTTGCTTAAGATCATCCGTAGCCCTTTATGCTTATCCCATAATATATCCATCATACTTACTGGTCAGGGTTTCAACCTACTGTCACACTACTGACGTACTTTGGGTACATGTTATGCCCTACTTGTATAAGCCCATAAGGTTTTTATAGGTTCTACTCTAACCTCAACCTTGAAGGAGCTATCCTTCACTCTAACATGCATGACCCTTCCTAAGGTTGGGTCGCCAAAGGTACTAGGTCGTCCAACCTCTCATGGCTCATGTGGGCATCCAAAAGCATGTCCACCCTCATGCCTGATATATCATGTCATCTAACTCATCATGTCACCTCTGTCTAACCAACACTTAGGGTTAGGGTTAACATCATCCAGAGCATGTGCTAGGTCTCTACCTGAAATGGAGATCTCTACCTCCAAGACTAACCCTCTCTATACTTATCCTTCTGACAAGAAGGTTTAGCCTCAGGTTCCTCCTGAGGCCATGCCATCTTATTTCATATGACCTAAGCATGTATCTATTCTTTTATGCTTAATCTATTAAGCTTATGTCCATGTCATCTTAATTATATGTTTTTCATTTCATTTGGTGGAGGATCCCTTAAACCTTATCAACCTTACCCATACCTCAAGAGGGTGAGGAAAAGAGAGAAAACCCTAATCCTTAAGGTCCTTAACAACATTTGAGTTGAGAAGGGATGAACAAGATGATAGAGTACTAAAGGTATCTTATTTCGAGTCAAATCCTAAGACATCGGCCAGGCAGTCACACTAATCCGGGAGTCCTCGTATTCCAACTAGCGGTGCGAAGGAAAATATTTCCAGCCCTCAGAAGTGATCCTTTTCTAGACACCTTTGTCTTTCAGAAAATCCTCTAATAACTCCCTTGGGTTCTACGGAGTTTGTAAAATTTAATACTTATTAAAGATTAAATGAGGAACCTATGCTCTGATACCAATTGTAATGACCCCACCTCCCGATAACCCCCAATTAAGGGAGACCCGAAGGTCAGAGCCGTTATTCCATTAACATGATCAAAGGTTCGACAAATAATCAATAATAATTATGAAATTCTACTAACTTACTGGAATTTGGTATAAAACTAAAACTTTACTTACCTTTGAAAACTTTGGAAATCTATCTATCCATATCTTAAATTACTCTATCTAATCCTACTTGCACTTTATTTCTTATTTTCACAATGTGTCACTTTACTATTTGTTCATTCTAGGGTTGTACCTAAAACGCCAACAAACAAAACATCGATCAGCATACAGAGATATGCTGGTATGTGGGGAAAACCAAAATTTCACAGATATGGCTAACAGTTTAATAATCAAAATCAAATTATTTAACAAGACAATTTACATCTTCAATGTGTCATTCTCCACCACTTTTACCCTAACCCTGGCATACCCCTCTAGGGTTTCTCTTTTTCCATTGACTTAAGGCCACCTTCTCAATCCCGAGCATTGTGCCTGAGAGTCACCTCTCATGGTGCTCCATAGTCATGCAACATAGACCACCTTCTCATTCCCGAGCTTGGTGTCTGTGGGTCACCACTTATGGTGCCCATTGGTCTACCCTCCTGGGCCTGACCTTTATGGCATCTTCCATCAGGGTGGCATGTAGGTGCGAGAATTCACATGTATATATATAACTATGATAGACATAGTGACTTTATAATTGCAGTATGAACATCCAAACTGTTTAGATTGCATTCAATGTGATAAAACATCCGAAAATCCTTCAGGAAACTACAACGGTTATTCATAATTAACCACATACCTATCAAGTTGTCTTGAATGCATAAATAATTCAACCAATCAGGAAATCAAGCAAGCACACACACAATTTGATCCTATCCTGAAGACACCGCGGGGGTAGCATGGTAATTTCGTGGAACAACCCCTTCTTCAACCTCGCACACACAGCAGCTCCGACGACGGTCAACTCAAGGGTTGACTTGGAGCCTTCGACCACCAGCGAGCGTGCCAAACTTCTAGGAGCTCCACCTCCTTCACTCAAACTTGACCGCAGGCTCAATTGCAGCCACACACACGTCGTGAGACTCCCCTTCTCGCCGGACTCTGGTGAGGTTTGTGGTGGTGGCGAGGGTGAAGGTTAGGTCGAACAGGGCAATTGAACACACAAAATTGCTCCTTGCTTCCTTCCACAGAGGTTGGACTAGCAATTAGGGATGCTGGTGCCTTAGATCACCCTCCCCTATATATAGGGTCGGGGAAGGCGTTGTTTGATTTGGTCGTTTCCCAAAACCGCGACCAATCCCAATGGAACCTTAGACATCATGTAAATCAAGCGTTAGATCTTCCCTAACAAATCACAACACTTAGATAGGTCATCCCCTACAATAGTGTCATAACTGCACACTCATACACAAACTCAGTAATTAGTTTAAGACTTTGAACCAGGGTCAATCTCGGTCGACAAACTTCTCGACCGAGACACTCTCGGTCGACAAACTCTTTGACCGATAAAGACCCAAGTAGCCATTAGACATAGCAGACAAGGTAGTTGGGAGTTGGACCAGAACGTTATACACACTTGCTCCAGACAGTCTCTCAGTCAACAAGACTTCGACCGAGAAGGACTCTCGGTCGACAAGTCTTCGACTGAGAATGTCTCTGTCTGCAATTTTCAGGATTAATTAACTAGCCATTGTTAAAGCAACTAATGGTTACCTAACGACTAGTTGAGCACTAAGAACCCCAAAGAAAGTGTCTAGAATGTCCTTAAGCATTGATAGGCCATTCCTATAAATAGGACAAGCCATAGGACACCTAAGACACACTTGTGCTACACTTAAGCATTCATACTTGCAATTGACAATTCATTCTTGTGAGCAATTGAGCAATTCCTACATTGGCTATACATTTCCATTGCTCCAAATTCGTGTCCTATAGGCTAGCATCTCCTATCCACAACACCTACACTTCCATATACATTATTTAGGAGATTAAAATGCTTGATATAGGAAATCGAGCCTTGTGCTACAACTGGTATTGCAATTTCTATTTTTCCTTCTTTTTCCTTTATATCTTTTGTACTGTTCTTGCTACTCCTAGGGTTGGAGGCTGTGGATTGGAGAGGGCTTGACTTATCAGGTAGAGAAGGGTCTTCTCGGTGGAGAAGGTGGACTTTGGACTACTTTAAGAAGGCTGTCTCAACCGGAAGCTACTTCAAGAGGAAGGCTACTGCAAGGGGAGCTTGAGGTTACTTCAAGGAAGGCTGCTTCGAGGTTGGTGAGACTACTTCTAGGTGAAGGCTGTCCGAAGGGTTTGGTGAAAGTATTGTAATTTTATATAATATCCTTGCGAGGTAATAAAATTTAATACTTTTAAAATCCCGGTTGGGTAAGCAACCGGGTAGTGGATTGATTGCCTTCGTATTTACTAAGGTTGGAACCACTATAAATCCTTGTCCCCTTGTCCAATATTTTTATGGTTGCTTGTTTTGGTTAAATTACTATTAAAATATCCATAAAACCCTATTCACCCCCCTCTAGTGGTTTTTCAATTGGTATCAGAGCAAGCTTCAAGGATCTCTAATCGAGTCTTGAAGAATGAAGGGTGATGGTGTATACAACCGCAAGCAAAGGAAAAGTATGGACCAATCTTCAACAAGTTGCAGTTGGTGCTTAGGAACAAGCCACACAACACTTAGTTGTCCATGGAGAGAAAAGAAGAAAGAGGTGCACAAAAATTGCCTCATTGCTACAACCAATGAAGAAGAAGAAGAGGTAAGCCTTCTTGATTTATCAAAAGAAGAGCTAATTGCTAGTCTTGAAGAAACACATAATAAGTACATTGAGTGCAAGAAGAAATTAAAGAAATCTAATAAAGCAAATGATGAGTTACATGCTAAACTTCTTGCTATCACATCTGAAAATGAAGATTTGTATGCAAAATTAAATGATCTTGGATTTGAAAAGGATGGTGTTATTTCTGAAAATCATACTTTGAAATCATCTCTAAATGATTGCAATGTGAAGATTTTTACTCTAGAAACAAATTACAGTCTTCTATCTCAAGAAAAGGTTGGATTACTTGCAAAGTTAAATGATCTTCAAAAACAGCCTGTTTTGTGTACACATCTGGATTATGATATTATTGTGAAAGAAAGAGTTTCCTTGTTATCTAATCTAGATCAAGAAAAGTTAGACATCAATAAGAGAATGGATGAGATTGTTAAGCTACAACAAGAAGTTAATAGTTTGAGTAATAATGATATCCTTGATAAAATTTTAAATGATTCTTATCATCAAATTGGAAGGAGAGGACTAGGTTATAAGTCTAAAGGAAAATCTTACCAAAAACCTAGTTGGAGAAAGACACAAGTGCTAGAAAATCAATCCATGTATGTACCTAGAGGAAAATATACATATGTACCCAAGAATAACCTAGAACAAAATCATGGAAAGAGATATGAGGTTGATTATATATGTTGTCATTATTGTTTGCGTCTGGGACATTATTCTTTCTCATGTCCCTACAAGAAAAAGGATGTCGAGTTAGTATGGCTACCAAAACCCCAAAACTAAATGAACAAAATTAAGTTGAGATATGACCAAAGACTCTATTTTTATATCTCTATGTCTATCTCAACTCAACATAATAAGATAACAAATTGATTCAAGTAATTAAATTTTCTAAATATACAAACCTGTAGAGGCACATCTTTGAAAATATGCCTTAATTAAGGTTCTTAAAACTTAGAAGTTGAATTTGATTAGTTGAGATTTGACCTAAACTGATTCTTGATATACAAATGTCATATCTCAACGCAATCAAGATTTAACTTTCATATTCTTGTTTTACTTGGAAACAGTTACTGAAAACAGTTCTGAAACAATATAGAAACTTTCTCGGTCGAGAAACTATTCGAACGAGAACACAATCGGTCGAGAAATAGTCGACCGAGCAGGTTACTATTTGAAGTTTGCAACAAATCTGATAAAACCTGTATAAATATCAGCATTCTCGGTCGAGAAAAACGTCGACCGAGATAAATTCGGTCGACAAATAGTTCGACCGAATCAAGTTCTGCTGAACCTGTTTTAAATTAATCTAGTTTGCTATCAATTTGTTATTAATGATTGATTTAATATGCAAATCAAGAATAAATCTTGGACGCCATCTTTGAAACAAGACATATTGATCTTTTTGCATCATGAATTAAAGTATAACATTATGAATATGAAATCCTTAAACATATTGCAAAAGTGTTATATGAAGACTGATTTTGAACAAACCTTATTCATTGATTGAAAAAGTATAGTAAGCATGTTTATTTACATGGTTTATCTTACAATTGAAAACCTATGAACCTGAATGAGTTTATTTTGGTTTATCATCTATATGGTTTGGCTTAAAACTGAAAATTATGAACCATGTTGTTTTAAATCATTGAAATTTAGTTTAAATGATCATGATCATTGTATTTCATGAAATTATATGCTTGTATCTTGATCACTGTATTGTGGATATGCTTCTACTGTACTATCAAAATCATTATACCATGATCATTGTGTTTTGTTTGTCTAAAATAATCTTTGATCTATATATACAAACCATAAATGGATGATCATTGTGATTCAACACATTACAAATATAGATGATGCTATCATTGAAAATGCCATTTTGCATAACACTAAAACTCTATGGCATAAATGCATCTTGACATAATAGATAATGATTATGGTATGCATGTCTTTTAATAAATAAATGATGATGCTATGACAAGCCAAATAGTGTCTCTTAGAACAAGAATATTAATGTTTTATCTAGTTGTTTGCAAAATCTTGACTTTAAGACATGAATCTTGCTTTCAAGGATATATGTTTCTAAAGAATCTTATGATTAATCTGAAAATAAGGGTACAAGAAGAAATGGGATTTGATATTTATGTACCCATAGCAAATCTTAGGAGACATCATTCACAATGAATGAAAAACATACATTCTAGGAAAATCAAGGAAAAAGACTTCACTATGATGCCCATATTAAGTTATTGATAAAACATCTTCATAATAGGTATCACTCAAAGTGCTTCAAATTGATATTCATTTAATCAATTTACCTGCAGACATTATACTTCACATATGAGTGTTTAAACTGTAAATCTGTAGGAAATGCCTCTTCGTCGAAATAAAGTTCGACCAAAGGGCGATGTGGTCGAAGTCAAGGTCAGCCTAAAATAAGCTTGACAAAATGCTTATTTGTACATCATTTTACTGCACTTAATCTTATTATATTGAAAACAAAATTTTTAGTGCATACCTTTTTATGATCTAATATTTATTGTGACCTTAGAATCCTTAAAACTATTTTGATTATAAGAATAAGAAGGAGCTTACAAAACTTTGTGAACATCATAAAGATAAATTGAAACATGCTATGACCTTAGTATTTTTTAATCTTGGCTATGAAAATAAAGGAATCGACAAATTTCATGAATATGATCTATATCTTGTTCTTAATGGAATTCTCCAAACAAATCAGGGCTTACATCCCGTGCATTTGGTTAGAGATACTTTTCATGTACTAAAATCTTAAAGGATTGACATATCATTTCAAGGCTTAACATCCTTTGCAAATGATTGAGAAATAAATTGTGGCTAAATTTAACATTAATTAGTTTGCATTAATCCCTTGATTTTAAATTGAATATCTCTTTAAGGGGGAGCATAGCATAAAATTAAGGGGGAGAAATAATGATTATCTTGAATATCTTTTTGAAATAACAAAGGGGGAGAAATAATATAAAATAAAAAAACATCAAATAAAATGAGTTTCATAATATCTCGTCCAACACCCACTTGCAAAACAAGAATGGCTATAAAAGGTAAACTTCAGGTATGAAACTCATATGATTTATATTTCAGAAATTTTTGTCATCTTCAAAAAGGGGAAGATTGTTGTCTAAATTGGACATTATTATAATCCCTTTGTTTTGATGATGACAAACATTTCATTCTTGTGGATCTAATGTGCTACTTGAGTGTTGCAGGAACTAGGTGGATGACACAACTTTGGAAGATCTAAATGTGCACAATGTGTTAATTTCATGATTGTAATCAAATGTAAAATCTTGTACAAGATATATAATGTACAAGTACTTAGACATCATGTAAATCAAGCGTTAGATATTCCCTAACAAATCACAACACTTAGATAGGTCATCCCCTACAATAGTGTCATAATTGCACACTCATACACACACACTCAATAATTAGTTTAAAACATTGAACCAGGGTCAATCTTGGTCGACAAACTTCTCGACCGAGACACTCTCGGTCGACAAACTCTTCGACCGAGAAAGACCCAAGTAGCCATTAGACACAGCAGACAAGGTAGTTGGGAGTTGGATCAGAACATTATACACACTTGCTCCAGACAGTCTCTTGGTCGACAAGACTTCGACCGAGAAGGACTCTCGGTCGACAAGTTTTCGACCGAGAATGTCTCTGTCAACAATTTTTAGGATTAATTAACTAGTCATTGTTAAAGTAACTAATGGTTACCTAACGTCTAGTTGAGCACTAAGAACCCCCTAGAAAGTGTTTAGAACGTCCTTAAGCATTCATAGGCCATTCCTATAAATAGGACAAGCCATAGGACACCTAAGACACACTTGCGCTACACTTAAGCATTTGTACTTGCAATTGAGAATTCATTCTTGTGGGCAATTGAGCAATTCCTACATTGGCTATACATTTCCATTGCTCCAAATTCGTGTCCTATAGGCTAGAATCTCCTATCCACAACACATACACTTCCATATACATTGGTTAGGACATCAAAACGCTTGATATAGGAAATCAAGCCTTGTGCTACAAGTTGTATTGTAATTTCAGTTTTTCCTTCTTGTTCCTTTATATCTTTTATACTCTCCTTGCTACTCCTAGGGTTGGAGGCTGCGGGTTGGAGAAGGTTTGACTTCTCAGGTAGAGAAGGGTCTTCTCGGTGGAGAAGGTGGACTTTGGACTACTTCAAGAAGGCTGTCTCAATGGGAAGCTACTTTAAGAGGAAGGCTACTTCAAGGGGAGCTTGAGGTTACTTCAAGGAAGGCTGCTTCGAGGTTGGTGAGACTACTTCTAGGAGAATGCTGTCCAAAGGGTTTGGTGAAAGTATTTTAATTTTATGTAATATCCTTCCGAGGTAATAAATTTAATACTTTCAAAATCCCGGTTGGGTAACAATCGAGTAGTGGATTGACTGCCTTAGTATTTGCTAAGGTTGGAACCACTCTAAATCCTTGTCCCCTTGTCCAATATTTTTATGGTTGCTTGATTTGGTTAAATTATTATTAAAATATCCATAAAACCCAATTCACCCCCCTCTAGTGGTTTTTCACTTTTGGTTTTGAGTATCTAGCTTTGTTGTGTGACTGGGCATCATAGTATTAAGAGGTGACTTAATAAAAAAGGAAGAGTGAACCACATGGACATAATATTGTGGTTCTTGAAGAGGTCAAGGCCAAACTTCACATGTAGGGTCATGGATACCAGCGAGAAGAAGTCCAGATCAAGGACACCCACATCAAACAACTCAAGTTTATAATATCGCTCATCTTGGACGAGTTGTCAAGTTGTAACATACTGAAGATTTGGTATTGAATCTTTGTTGAACTTTATTTTTTTATTTATAAAAACTTGATTTCTTTCATAAAGTTGTCCCTCTTTCTAAACCATATTCAACTATTTTATCAACTTTCATGCTCTTCAAAATGAATTACTCTTTATTTAACTTTCTTATGTCAAATGCATTCATTCTCCTAATTTGAGAAATATTTATACATTAGTCCCCTGATTTTTCTTTAGGGGTCACATCCACATTATTTAATACAATTTGAAATAATTATGTTTAAATATGTTGTTTGACCTTGTAATCCAATAATAGACCTACTCTTTGAAGTATTGGCCTTGAAATAAAAAAATATTTATAGTTAGATATATGGATTTTCAAATGGTTAACAAGAAAAAATTTATTTCCTAGATAAGATCTTTAAGGTAGAGAATTGACATAGTTGGAAATATTTATGTCAAGAATAAAAGTTGTGGATCTTCATATTAAGTAGACCTTTAAACCAGGAGTTATAAAAATTTGAAGTAACAACTAAATAAGGAGTTACCACCATAATTGTGGAGGTTTGTGACAAGAGATGTGTCTCGACTATTAATTAGAGGACGAAGACCCCTTCTGACTCCTTTTTTCTCAACAATCTATCTAAAATGGATCTCTTATTAATTTCTTTAATCCTTCTCTTAAGGGAGACTTGATATTATTCCCTCAATTTCACTTATATTTTGATAATTGAAATGCAATTATTATAGTAAAAGACACGTGATTGGAAATTTGTATGAGTTGTTTATAAATAATGGATTTCTTTGCAAATTTCCCTTAAATGAATGATTTTGTGATTTCTATTATTTTATCAATCCAATGATGGATAAAAGGGAAAAAGGATAAAAGAAAATCCCATAACAAGCAAAAAAAGGAATAGATGATAATTGTGTGTACATGAGAGAATCATGTAGAATTCTCTAGAAGGTGGAATGTGTGATGGAATGGACTTTTAGAATCCTAAATGTCCAATGACTTAAGTGAAAGCATATGTTTCAGTTAGATTGAGAGTTTCAAGCTTTTGATAAAGTAAGTGTGTTGAGGCGAGGTTGATGTCATGATTAAGACCTATCTTTTTATGCCTTCTTGAGGAATTTATTTGACAAATCTAATAGCTTAGTTTTTGCACCAAAATCGAATGGATTGTACCTTGAGGTATGGTGAAGCTATGGTTAAATTTTGGTGGCTTTAGGATGTTCCTAGAGGAAGTTATGAAGGTTTGAAAATTGGGTAAATAATGTGTATATTTAATGATTTATGGATCTAAAACCTGATCTTAGCTAGTGTCATGCACCCCCACTGCTTTTGGCTTGGTATATGCGGCCAGATCCTAGCCCTATATATCTAATATAGCGATAGTTCCCATTGGCTGGAGTGAGCCACTGATGGGATCAAGTGAGGGACTCAAGCAGACCTTTGGATTGCAAATGAAGGGTTTTTGTGCCATCCCCTACCTTGCAGCTAGAGCAAGGTAGTGGGCAGACATGCACTGCGAGTTCTCTTCCACCACACGACGTGGTCGTAGACCGAAGGGGGAAGTGGAGTGGGCAGTTGTGTTTTGCTCGTGTAAAGGAGTGGGAAGACCCCTTAAACAAGATGTGAGATCATTCTAATAGGAAGAACCAGCTGCTCGTTTCCCTGTGTCTCTCCACAATACGGAGCATGTTACAGCCGAAAATGGAGAATAATAGTGGGAGATGCCAGTGGGGAGAGTAAAGGAAAACGAGGAAGGAGGTCTGAGGAGAAGATCCCTCATAGAAAAGAGGACCTCAGTGATAGCTGTACCAGGCGCCGAGCTCACCCACACCAAGGAAGAAGATGAAGTTGGCGGCGCCTATGGAGTGCAGACCGCCGCGGATCAAGGTCGTGGATAAGTTCGTAGTAGTCTTCTGAAGCTTTCCGAAGCTTCAAAATGACACAAGGCGCAGCAGAGGCGTTTTGCCCCTTTGCTCCGCCGCAGCCAAAGATGGCGGCGGCGCTCCCACCGTGCCGGAGAACCAGGGGCCGTAGGGCACTTCCGAGTGGCCGTGAAGGGAAGATGTTAGACACTGATCGTTATGGTGGCATGAAGAGATGACGAGGAACGCTCCAGCCTGAGCCCTTGCTCACCGGAGTGCCCCTGCGCGGAGGCGCCTTGCGGAAACAGAGCCGCAGAAGCGTCGGGCGTGGAACGGGTGAGGGCAGGGGGTTGGCTTCGCGTGGACCAGAAAAGAAAAGGGAGGACCGGGTCCAATCCCTGAGAACCAGCTAAACCGGCCGATTCAATGTTGAACCAGGAAGAACTGATCAAATCCAGCAAAGGAGCCGCACCCCCTAGTGGCCACGTGGCGGCACACTACTAGCTCGTAAAAGGTAAATACTCAATAACTGGTAGATCTTTGATAATTCATATAAAATAGCCTGTTGATCAGACAATTACAAATAATATACCGAAATGTTCAGAAAAATGCGTAGAACAACCTGAAACAATAAAATCATGCTTTTTATGCATTAATATTAGTGATATCATGTAAGTTGTAAAATGCTTAGTTCATGAGTAATAAATATCAAATGACGACATAAAATTATGGAAGAATGTCAGTAAACCTGTAATTATGTTTATAATGCATATGATGTCAGACATGATCATGTGGATGTACGAAATCATGTAATTTGCTTAATATGTCTAATTAGGGCTTATAACCCTAAATAAAATGTATTTAATGCACACATGCTCAATAAATGATGAAATTCACATTGTAAGCTCATATAAGTATATGAAATCATTAGTTCTAATTATGAGATCATAATGATGAACATAATCTAGGTTATATGAAGATGAATATTAATACATGTTATAAAACCCTAATCTAGGTTAATGATGTAACCTAGGGTTAATTAATGTGTACAAAAATGTATGGAAGATAAGGATCAGATTATGTACCTCAATCTGTAATATATGATCAGTAACCTAATGACAAGATGATAAGAGAAGTAATAAAGTACATATACTAAGGAGATAAGAGAAACCCTAATGAGCACGATTAGGGTTAAGATGAGATATAAAAGGATGAGAACCTGATGATAGTATATGGTCTTGTCTTGATCAGGTTTGACCAAGCTTATAGTTGACATCAGTGGTATGTGATTAGGATGATCTATCTCTTTGGAAGGTACGCCATTACCTCTTACTTGGCTTATTATACAATATGCTTGTGTTATATGAGTAGTAAAATACTTGGCATATGGTATTGATTGAAATGATTGTTCTTGTATGATATGTTGCATGATTTTCCATGATTACTGCTATGAACACATGAAACATAATATATATGTTCCATTATATGAAAGCACTAACTCTTTGGTAGTGTGCTTGGAAGTGACCTAACTCTTTGGTAGTGGTCACATTGTACATATGACCTAACTCTTTGGTAGTGGTCTGACCTAACTCTTTGGTAGTGGTCACCTTGTACAAATGATCTAACTCTTTGGTAGTGATCATAAAGGCCTTGAGATATAATGGAAAATAAGCTTAAAATATGTGTTCTCTTTTGTTAATGAATATCTTTGTGCAAGTATACGTTTTTCTTATATTCTTCTCTTACTGCCAAGTATTAGTTTTATCTTATTGCCAAGATATGATGAGAGGTAAATAAAAGACACGTAGGCGTACTCAGTACAATATTCTTGAAATATTGTGCTGACGTGTACCGCATGTAATCTTTTATATAGGTTGTGGTTATGCTCTTGAAGATCCAGGATTGTGAGAGTTATATGGCGAGCTGATGTACAGGTGGACCTGTTGTCTTAAGATCCTGTAGTTTAGATGTAGTACATGTATATGTTATAGTTTGCTGTTCAATATGTAATATCAAATGTTGTAACAATTCATGTTGTAATTATATGTTGAATGGTGAACATGTGTGTATGGTTTTATTATTGTTCATGTACATGTGCTACTGATTGTTTCCTTATGACTTCCTCTGATTTTCTTCTTCTTAGCCTAGTGTGGGATGTTTAAATTGGGATTCTCGCTAAGGTGAGGGTTTCAATTTGGACGTCACACATCAGATTAAGTTTTAGAAAATCCGGTGACGTCACAGGTGGTATCAGAGCATGAACAATAGCAAAGCCTGACATTTGCTCATTATGCAACTCAAACTAAAGAAAACTTTCAACTTAATAATCTTTAGGGTTAGATTAGTCGTCTTTTAGAGACTAGATCTGACCTATCCTCTAGGTTAGCACCTAGATGTCTGAGAACTAGGTCTAGACTGGTGCTTGTTGTATATCAAGTCCTAAGATGTCGTTCTTTCCTTGTAGTGCAGCGGTATGGGACGTTGCACTATTTGGAAATGACGTGCATCAAGGGAAGAGAAACCCTAGACATATTGCGCACGTTGTCTAGAGTAGCTACACTAGTCTACCCCTTGTTCTCACCCTTTTCACTAGTTTTCATGACACTGTACTCTCTACTATGTGTGGGACACTCGTTTTCAGGATTTGGTTTTTGATTCCAAACAGATCGAACCTCAATAGTTTTCTCTAACGCTTGTTTTATTGGAGAAAAACTATATAATATTTTATTATGTATATGTATTACAAAAATGTGTCCCCACACATGTACGAGTAGGAGGTGGTCATGCAACCTAAGTGAAAGTGAATGACATCAGTCTAGAAGAGAGAGTAGTTCTAGATTAGATGTCTAGAACCTTGTTGGTGTATATGATAGATGGAATAGATAAAATAAGTTATGATGATATAATGCAAGTCTTATATAGCTGTTATAAGATAGTTTGTGATGATCTATGTTTGTCTTTGAGGATGCAAGTTCAATTTTGAGGCTTTGAGATAAGCTTTGATGATGCAAGTAAATAAGCTTTTATGAGATAAGATAAGCTAAGTCGAGACAAAGTTGTGAATCAACAAGAGCATCAATCTCTTTTATGAAGGAGGACCTCTAGTGTTAGGACCAGTTTTGGGGTTAACTCCAGAGAGAGTGAGACCCATTGGGAGAAGGTTAGAGAATCTAAACTCCAAGATATGAGAATTCTGAGATATGTGATATGATATGTCCTAAACTAGACTACTCCTGAGTGATTGAGTTGAGTTGCTTTATGTATGATTCCTATAGTCTTGTTGAACCCTAGATTACCTTGGGAGAACCAAACCCTCGAGATAGAGAGAGGCTCGTTATATGTGAACATGAATATGAGTGCCTTCTATCTGGGTGAGGGAGAGAGCCCAAGACCCTGGAGGAGGTAGCTATATTAGCTTTTGAGAAGCCTCATACTCGGGTTGGTGGTTTCCCATATAGGAATCTAGTGGTGTATATAAGAGAGTTTTGGGTAAGCATGGTTCATGGGTAGAAGACCTATGAAGAGTATGTCATAGCATGTTTAGGTTTGTGCTTTGTGGCTAGATCTTGTGAAGCTATCGCTAGTGCCAATGAGGTAATCTAAAAACCCTAGATAATGAGAGGGAAGATAAAGTTGTGTTGTGAGATACTCATAGAGTTGAGTTAGCTCTACAGATTGAGCAGGGCACTACCCTCTTGGTATGAGTTAGGAGAACCTCAACTGGACTATATAAAGTTTTGATACATGTTTCACGAGCCACTCACATAAGTTTGTTTAACACAACCATGATATAATATATGTAAGTTAGTGATCTAATCTTGAGATATGGATTTGAGATGATGGAAACCTAGAGATGTTTTAATTGATATCAATGCATAAATGGTTAACCACATACATAAATAATGTGATAATGTGATGTTGTTGGTTAATCTTGTGATGAAATCGCTAGTAATGTTGCAATTTATTATGAACAATGAAATAAGATCATATGAATGAAACATGTTACATGAGGTGTTAATCTTAGTGCTTAATGAATATGTTGAATACGTTGTGACCCCTCGATACAACCTAGTTGAATAAGGTGGGTTAACTATAGTTAACGCCCTTCTAAAAGGCATGTGGTAATGTTGAACATGTTCTAATAACTAGCTCAATAAAAGGTTGATGACACCTTGATATAATCAGTTCTTTTTAGTTAACTCCTTTAGAACATGGTAATATGATGTTGGAAACCATAATAATGCATGGGTCAAGATAAGGATGCATCCCTAATATATGAGATATGTAATGACATAGCCAGAGTTGTTAACCCTTGTTTGAACCTTCTATGGAGTGAGGTTTCACCCTTGATGCTTTTGAAACACCCCTAATAGTTCTTTGGATACATGGTTCTAGGTAACCTTTGCAGATACGTTACACATAGAATAGTGCCTGCATGAGAATGAAGGAAAGATAAGGTTTTCAATGGAAGTATGAGTATGGTGTACTTTCGAGGACGAAAGTTCCTTTAAGATGTATATGATGTGACGAAGTGGTTTTTGCTTTAATTTCGAGGACGAAATATCTTTTAAGGTGTGTAGGATGTGATGGAATGGACTTTTAGAATCCTAAATGTCCAATGACTTAAGTGAAAGCATATGTTTCAGTTAGATTGAGAGTTTCAAGCTTTTGATAAAGTAAGTGTGTTGAGGCGAGGTTGATGTCATGATTAAGACCTATGTTTTTATGCCTTCTTGAGGAATTTATTTGACAAATCTAATAGCTTAGTTTTTGCACCAAAATCGAATGGATTGTACCTTGAGGTATGGTGAAGCTATGGTTAAATTTTGGTGGCTTTAGGATGTTCCTAGAGGAAGTTATGAAGGTTTGAAAATTGGGTAAATAATGTGTATATTTAATGATTTATGGATCTAAAACCTGATCTTAGCTAGTGTCACACACCCCCACTGCTTTTGGCTTGGTATATGCAACCAGATCCTAGCCCTATATATCTAATCTAGCGATAGTTCCCATTGGCTGGAGTGAGCCACTGATGGGATCAAGTGAGGGACTCACGCAGACCTTTGGATTGGAAATGAAGGGTCTTTGTGCCATCCCCTACCTTGCAGCTAGAGCAAGGTAGTGGGCAGACATGCACTGCGAGTTCTCTTCCACCACACGACGTGGTCGTAGCCCGAAGGGGGAAGTGGAGTGGGCAGTTGTGTTTTGCTCGTGTAAAGGAGTGGGAAGACCCCTTAAACAAGATGCGAGATCATTCTAATAGGAAGAACCAGCTGCTCGTTTCCCTGTGTCTCTCCACAATACGGAGCAGGTTACAGCCAAAAATGGAGAAGAATAGAGGGAGATGCCAGTGGGGAGAGTAAAGGAAAATGAGGAAGGAGGTCTGAGGAGAAGATCCCTCATAGAAAAGAGGACCTCGGTGATAGCTGTACCAGGCGCCGAGCTCACCCACACCAAGGAAGAAGATGAAGTCGGTGGCGCCTATGGAGTGCAGACCTCCGCGGATCAAGGTCGTGGACGAGTTCGTAGTAGTCTTGTGAAACTTTCCGAAGCTTCAGAATGACACAAGGCGCAGCAGAGGCGTTTTGCCCCTTTGCTCCGCCGCAGCCAAAGATGGCGGCGGCGCTCCCACCGTGCCGGAGAACCAGGGGCTGTAGGGCACTTCCGAGTGGCCGCGAAGGGAAGATCTTAGACACTGATCGTTATGGCGGCATGAAGAGATGACGAGGAACGCTCCAGCCTGAGCCCTTGCTCACCGGAGTGCCCCTGCGCGGAGGCGCCTTGCGGAAACAGAGCCGCAGAAGCGTCGGGCGTGGAACGGGTGAGGGCAGGGGGTTGGCTTCGCGTGGACCAGAAAAGAAAAGGGAGGACCAGGTCCAATCCCTGAGAACCAGCTAAACCGGCCGATTCAATGTTGAACCAGGAAGAACCGATCAAATCCAGCAAAGGAGCCGCACCCCCTAGTGGCCACGTGGCGGCACACTACTGGCTCGTAAAAGGTAAATACTCAATAACTGGTAGATCTTTGATAATTCATATAAAATAGCCTGTTGATCAGACAATTACAAATAATATACCGAAATGTTCAGAAAAATGCGTAGAACAACCTGAAACAATAAAATCATGCTTTTTATGCATTAATATTAGTGATATCATGTAAGTTGTAAAATGCTTAGTTCATGAGTAATAAATATCAAATGACGACATAAAATTATGGAAGAATGTCAGTAAACCTGTAATTATGTTTATAATGCATATGATGTCAGACATGATCATGTGGATGTACAAAATCATGTAATTTGCTTAATATGTCTAATTAGGGCTTATAACCCTAAATAAAATGTATTTAGTGCACACATGCTCAATAAATGATGAAATTCACATTGTAAGCTCATATCAGTATATGAAATCATTAGTTCTAATTATGAGATCATAATGATGAACATAATCTAGGTTATATGAAGATGAATATTAATACATGTTATAAAACCCTAATCTAGGTTAATGATGTAACCTAGGGTTAATTAATGTGTACAAAAATGTATGGAAGATAAGGATCAGATTATGTACCTCAATATGTAATATATGATCAGTAACCTAATGACAAGATGATAAGAGAAGTAATAAAGTACATATACTAAGGAGATAAGAGAAACCCTAATGAGCACGATTAGGGTTAAGATGAGATATAAAAGGATGAGAACCTGATGATAGTATATGGTCTTGTCTTGATCAGGTTTGACCAAGCTTATAGTTGACATCAGTGGTATGTGATTAGGATGATCTATCTCTTTGGAAGGTACGCCATTACCTCTTACTTGGCTTATTATACAATATGCTTGTGTTATATGAGTAGTAAAATACTTGGCATATGGTATTGATTGAAATGATTGTTCTTGTATGATATGTTGCATAATTTTCCATGATTACTGCTATGAACACATGAAACATAATATATATGTTCCATTATATGAAAGCACTAACTCTTTGGTAGTGTGCTTGGAAGTGACCTAACTCATTGGTAGTGGTCACATTGTACATATGACCTAACTCTTTGGTAGTGGTCTGACCTAACTCTTTGGTAGTGGTCACCTTGTACAAATGATCTAACTCTTTGGTAGTGATCATAAAGGCCTTGAGATATAATGGAAAATAAGCTTAAAATATGTGTTCTCTTTTGTTAATGAATATCTTTGTGCAAGTATACGTTTTTCTTATATTCTTCTGTTACTGCCAAGTATTAGTTTTATCTTATTGCCAAGATATGATGAGAGGTAAATAAAAGACATGTAGGCGTACTCAGTACAATATTCTTGAAATATTGTGCTGACGTGTACCGCATGTAATCTTTTATATAGGTTGTGGTTATGCTCTTGAAGATCCAGGATTGTGAGAGTTGTATGGCGAGCTGATGTACAGGTGGACCTGTTGTCTTAAGATCCTGTAGTTTAGATGTAGTACATGTATATGTTATAGTTTGCTGTTCAATATGTAATATCAAATGTTGTAACAATTCATGTTGTAATTATATGTTGAATGGTGAACATGTGTGTATGGTTTTATTATTGTTCATGTACATGTGCTACTGATTGTTTCCTTATGACTTCCTCTGATTTTCTTCTTCTTAGCCTAGTGTGGGATGTTTAAATTGGGATTCTCGCTGAGGTGAGGGTTTCAATTTGGACATCACACATCAGATTAAGTTTTAGAAAATCCGGGGACGTCACAGAATGGATGGCCACTAATAATTAGTGTTTGGTTGCATATGTGTCTCGACTATTAATTAGAGGACGACGACCCCTTCTGACTCCTTTTTTCTCAACAATCTATCTAAAATGGATCTCTTATTAATTTCTTTAATCCTTCTCTTAAGGGAGACTTGATATTATTCCCTCAATTTCACTTATATTTTGATAATTGAAATGCAATTATTATAGTAAAAGACACGTGATTGGAAATTTGTATGAGTTGTTTATAAATAATGGATTTCTTTGCAAATTTCCCTTAAATGAATGATTTTGTGATTTCTATTATTTTATCAATCCAATGATGGATAAAAGGGAAAAAGGATAAAAGAAAATCCCATAACAAGCAAAAAAAGGAATAGATGATAATTGTGTGTACATGAGAGAATCATGTAGAATTCTCTAGAAGGTGGAATGTGTGATGGAATGGACTTTTAGAATCCTAAATGTCCAATGACTTAAGTGAAAGCATATGTTTCAGTTAGATTGAGAGTTTCAAGCTTTTGATAAAGTAAGTGTGTTGAGGCGAGGTTGATGTCATGATTAAGACCTATCTTTTTATGCCTTCTTGAGGAATTTATTTGACAAATCTAATAGCTTAGTTTTTGCACCAAAATCGAATGGATTGTACCTTGAGGTATGGTGAAGCTATGGTTAAATTTTGGTGGCTTTAGGATGTTCCTAGAGCAAGTTATGAAGGTTTGAAAATTGGGTAAATAATGTGTATATTTAATGATTTATGGATCTAAAACCTGATCTTAGCTAGTGTCATGCACCCCCACTGCTTTTGGCTTGGTATATGCGGCCAGATCCTAGCCCTATATATCTAATATAGCGATAGTTCCCATTGGCTGGAGTGAGCCACTGATGGGATCAAGTGAGGGACTCAAGCAGACCTTTGGATTGCAAATGAAGGGTTTTTGTGCCATCCCCTACCTTGCAGCTAGAGCAAGGTAGTGGGCAGACATGCACTGCGAGTTCTCTTCCACCACACGACGTGGTCGTAGACCGAAGGGGGAAGTGGAGTGGGCAATTGTGTTTTGCTCGTGTAAAGGAGTGGGAAGACCCCTTAAACAAGATGCGAGATCATTCTAATAGGAAGAACCAGCTGCTCGTTTCCCTGTGTCTCTCCACAATACGGAGCAGGTTACAGCCGAAAATGGAGAATAATAGAGGGAGATGCCAGTGGGGAGAGTAAAGGAAAACGAGGAAGGAGGTCTGAGGAGAAGATCCCTCATAGAAAAGAGGACCTCGGTGATAGCTGTACCAGGCGCCGAGCTCACCCACACCAAGGAAGAAGATGAAGTCGGCGGCGCCTATGGAGTGCAGACCGCCGCGGATCAAGGTCGTGGACAAGTTCGTAGTAGTCTTGTGAAGCTTTCCGAAGCTTCAGAATGACACAAGGCGCAGCAGAGGCGTTTTGCCCCTTTGCTCCGCCGCAGCCAAAGATGGCGGCAGCGCTCCCACCGTGCCGGAGAACCAGGGGCCGTAGGGCACTTCCGAGTGGCCGCGAAGGGAAGATGTTAGACACTGATCATTATGGTGGCATGAAGAGATGACGAGGAACGCTCCAGCCTGAGCCCTTGCTCACCGGAGTGCCCCTGCGCGGAGGCGCCTTGCGGAAACAGAGCCGCAGAAGCGTCGGGCGTGGAACGGGTGAGGGCAGGGGGTTGGCTTCGCGTGGACTAGAAAAGAAAAGGGAGGACCGGGTCCAATCCCTGAGAACCAGCTAAACCGGCCGATTCAATGTTGAACCAGGAAGAACCGATCAAATCCAGCAAAGGAGCCGCACCCCCTAGTGGCCACGTGGCGGCACACTACTAGCTCGTAAAAGGTAAATACTCAATAACTGGTAGATCTTTGATAATTCATATAAAATAGCCTGTTGATCAGACAATTACAAATAATATACCGAAATGTTCAGAAAAATGCGTAGAACAACCTGAAACAATAAAATCATGCTTTTTATGCATTAATATTAGTGATATCATGTAAGTTGTAAAATGCTTAGTTCATGAGTAATAAATATCAAATGACGACATAAAATTATGGAAGAATGTCAGTAAACCTGTAATTATGTTTATAATGCATATGATGTCAAACATGATCATGTGGATGTACGAAATCATGTAATTTGCTTAATATGTCTAATTAGGGCTTATAACCCTAAATAAAATGTATTTAATGCACACATGCTCAATAAATGATGAAATTCACATTGTAAGCTCATATCATTATATGAAATCATTAGTTCTAATTATGAGATCATAATGATGAACATAATCTAGGTTATATGAAGATGAATATTAATACATGTTATAAAACCCTAATCTAGGTTAATGATGTAACCTAGGGTTAATTAATGTGTACAAAAATGTATGGAAGATAAGGATCAGATTATGTACCTCAATCTGTAATATATGATCAGTAACCTAATGACAAGATGATAAGAGAAGTAATAAAGTACATATACTAAGGAGATAAGAGAAACCCTAATGAGCACGATTAGGGTTAAGATGAGATATAAAAGGATGAGAACCTGATGATAGTATATGGTCTTGTCTTGATCAGGTTTGACCAAGCTTATAGTTGACATCAGTGGTATGTGATTAGGATGATCTATCTCTTTGGAAGGTATGCCATTACCTCTTACTTGGCTTATTATACAATATGCTTGTGTTATATGAGTAGTAAAATACTTGGCATATGGTATTGATTGAAATGATTGTTCTTGTATGATATGTTGCATGATTTTCCATGATTACTGCTATGAACACATGAAACATAATATATATGTTCCATTATATGAAAGCACTAACTCTTTGGTAGTGTGCTTGGAAGTGACCTAACTCTTTGGTAGTGGTCACATTGTACATATGACCTAACTCTTTGGTAGTGGTCTGACCTAACTCTTTGGTAGTGGTCACCTTGTACAAATGATCTAACTCTTTGGTAGTGATCATAAAGGCCTTGAGATATAATGGAAAATAAGCTTAAAATATGTGTTCTCTTTTGTTAATGAATATCTTTGTGCAAGTATACGTTTTTCTTATATTCTTCTGTTACTGCCAAGTATTAGTTTTATCTTATTGCCAAGATATGATGAGAGGTAAATAAAAGACACGTAGGCGTACTCAGTACAATATTCTTGAAATATTGTGCTGACGTGTACCGCATGTAATCTTTTATATAGGTTGTGGTTATGCTCTTGAAGATCCAGGATTGTGAGAGTTGTATGGCGAGCTGATGTACAGGTGGACCTGTTGTCTTAAGATCCTGTAGTTTAGATGTAGTACATGTATATGTTATAGTTTGCTGTTCAATATGTAATATCAAATGTTGTAACAATTCATGTTGTAATTATATGTTGAATGGTGAACATGTGTGTATGGTTTTATTATTGTTCATGTACATGTGCTACTGATTGTTTCCTTATGACTTCCTCTGATTTTCTTCTTCTTAGCCTAGTGTGGGATGTTTAAATTGGGATTCTCGCTGAGGTGAGGGTTTCAATTTGGACGTCACACATCAGATTAAGTTTTAGAAAATCTGGGGACGTCACAGAATGGATGGCCACTAATAATTAGTGTTTGGTTGCACATGGTTTCTAATATAAAGAATACACAAAATAAATCAAATATAAAAGGAAGAAAGAGAAAAGAATTGATTTTGATGCCTTAATTGCTTAAATTAGAGGGATACTTGAATATGAAGAAAAGTTCCTTTTCTTTTTGAATTTTGGTTCCAATCTTTGCACACGTATAAATTAAGTTACTAAGGACTTTCCCTTTAAATTTGAGATTAAAAGGATGGATGGTTTGAGAGATATGTATTTTTATAAAAATCCCTAAAGTAAAAGGAATAACGTTAAATGTCGCAATTTCCATTCATATTAGAATTCTTTTATCAGCCTTTTAATTGATGCCCATGATTTGGACAGTTGGATATGCGATCCAACAATAGTGCCCTCATCACCTACCTTCGGCCAGTTTAGGAAACTCAAAGGTACATCTACAAATTTCTTTCACATCTTTCTCCTTCCTTAATGCCTGAGAAGGTGTGAAAGCTATTCCAATGACTTCAGAAGACCAATCCGAATTGGCCTCCCATAGGTTTTACCTAGATTGGGGATCTCTATAAGTACGACCATAGCCAACCCCAGACTATAAAAGGGGCCTTAAACCCTCTACAGTGATCCCACTCAATCATGAGGAATGCCCCTAACTCCTTGATCAAGTCACTGCTCTCAATTGCTCAGTCCATCCTTTCCTATCCCCTTGCCTATTCTTACTATCAAGACAAAGAAGCTCCTTTTTGTATGATCGTCTCCGACTAGCATCTGGGAAATTGAAACCCTTTTTGGGTTCGCCAGAGCTAGGAGAAGGTGGAGGAGTCCTTAGTTGCCAAGGAATAAGCGTAGACTCCCAAGTCAACTCGCTGGTTGACCAGCTGGTTCGCAAGGAGAATAAAGACAAGGCAGAAGAAGGACCCTAGTGAATAGACCATATTACCCTCGCCTCCTCTTTAGTACATGTGATAATCCAGATTTTAGGGTTTTGATGGACCATGATGTGTTATACAGTCAAATCAAACAAATGTGAGTTATGTTGATAATTTGGAGGATAATTGATGTGTACCCGAATCCCAATATCTTTATATATGTACCACTTTGGAGTAGTTATGACTTTGGGCTATCAATTAGGGTATATAGGAACACAAATGGTTCAGTTAGGAATATTGGAATGCATGATGATCAAGATACTGAGATTTAAACTATTTTATCAAAGCTGGTGAATAATTGATTTGTAGTTGAGGTTTACACACTTAATTATGAGATTAATCGAGGAATTAAGTTACATGACAAATTGTTGCAATTTGCATCTCAAACTTAGTAGTATGAGGCCTTGGGTTATGAGGGACCTATGGTTCAATTTTCATATGAATAAGAGGTTTCTAATAGAAGATATAAGAGTTTGAAGTTGTTTCCATTTCATTCTAATGTTCTTCCAAACCTTGGTCATCCAGTTTATTTAAGAAATACTATGGGACATGACAATGATATGTCACACAGCCTTGAGGACTTTAGAGGCGCGTTGTTTTAGTGTGATGATATTGTGGCATAGAAGCTATGACTGTAGGATGGCGATCGTGCGACCTCTAGTTCATCTTCCACCTCCGAAATGGGCGGAATAGTAATCTTTGACTCCGCAGTGGATCATCCCCACCGATCAAAGTGAGAATCAGGAGCCAAAGTGGCATCTAGGGGATGCCAGACGACCCATTATACAGTGTCTTAGATGGTAAGTGTCACCATTTCTTCTCGCTTTTCCCACTCTCGTCTCCACCTGCAATCGTAGAGCGTAGGCTAAGATGGGATATGATGTAGAGAAGAATAGGAGGGGTACAACCCTTACTAAAATGGTCCTCATGGCTTCGTAGAGTCATCTGGGAGGTTATCATCTTGCACATAGCTTCATCACGATCTCCCAAGATCATCATCTCCGGCCATGGAGGGTGGCCTTAGAGATAGGTCTAGAGCCTTTCCCACTCTCTTCGAAGACTACCCTCTAATTTTGAAGAAGGAAGAGAGGCTTGTAGATGTATCGATTGGGTGAGCAAGTTCTAGGATGGTGAATCCCCAATCTGTGTCGCCCTCCTCTACTGCATCTCGAAGCTAGAATCCACATCAGGCCTTGGACCCTTCCCCTGATGTTGTGAGTCACCGTCAAGATGTGCCCACACCGAAGGTGTCCTTTGGAGCCATCAGCTGAGGAGGAAGCAGTGGATCATGAGGTCAGGTGGGTAGAAACCCAATTGTCGCTGCACCTTCGTCGGCCGCCTGGATCCAAGGAGAGGTCTGAAGGGATTTCAGATTGAAGAGGGAGCCATTGGGGTTGCTCATCCTTTCTTGAAGGTGGGTTCGTTTCCCTTCTGGTGTGAAGACCACTCTGTTGTTCGCAAAACAGTGGTGGATTTCCCTGTGGCAGCGATAGAAATAGCCGACCCATCGAGATCATTTTCCTCAGCTTCCTCTAGGGACCCGAGGTGCTAAAGTAAGAGGATGACAAACCAACTATTTGGACTCTTTTTTCTTCTCACGAAGGATCCCCAATACCCAGCATCCTCCTTGCTACATATCTCTTCTGCGACATCTGGAGCTAGGCAAGTAAGTGGCTTGGCGTGGGTTCTTCCATGATCTACAACCGTCGAGCCCCCTCCTGACCGGTTTGCAAACCCAAGAGCTACTTCAAGATGGCCTGCATCGGGTGCCAGAGCTCCGGAGAGGTTTCATGGCACTGCCTTGTTGTTGTGCGAACAACGAGTCGCGGAGGAGAAGATCCTCGCAGAAGGCGATCAGGTCTTTGGGTTTCCCGAATGATGGGTCATGAAGAGATCAGGCTTGACCAGGAGGCTGGAAGTACAATCCCTTGATACATGGCCTGCATCTGGACCACCTAGCAGAAGATCTGATGGCCACAATAAATCTAGAAAAGGTAAATAACTCCCCATTTTACATAAAACATGGGTATCTTGTTTAAATCATCTTAAATAGGCCCCTTTGCCTATAACTGCCCCAAAAATACCCATAGACTCAGAAAAATGCCCTCTTCATTATGAAACCACTTAATCAGATCTAGGAGGCATTATTACTGATGAGTTTTTATCTACAAGATAATACTTCTATTTAGGGTTCATTAAATTAAATAAATAGTATGCAGTTGATATTAATTCTTAGAAAATTGTCCTAGAACCTTGATGATGATATACATCCATATTTAGACTTTGATCTGAGTAATATATCTAAATAATAGATCTTTTTCTATTAATGACTATTTGGATGCTTTTAATCCCATTTTATCTCTAGAAAATAGACCGAGTATCAGAAATTTATGAAATTCGTACCAAACCCTGATAATGACATATAGATCAGACTAAAAATATTGGAAACCCTATTATACATTGACTGATCAAGGTTTGACCAAAACCCTAATTGGGACCTAAATACCATTAATAATGGGGAACCTTGTATTAATGATGAATATTTGTTATTAATCAGGTGATGACCAAATTGTCTAGATGATCAAAGATATCTATGAATCTCTGAACTCAGGTACGTGGGTTTTATTAAGTATAAGACTAGTTTTCTAGTTTCCTATGATATGCAATATCTTGAATGCTCGTATTTGGATATGATTGCTTAGTTGAACTAGTATGAGTTATACTTCGCCAAATCTAATAGAACATAAATGAGTATGATGGGTTGTAGCTACTAGAGCACATAGCCTGGTGTGGATGTATGTTGCCTAACATGGATGTATGATTCCTTGGCCCATGTTAGATGTATGATGATACTATATTGCCCACACTAGATGTAAGTCAAGTGCAAGTATGAGTAGTACAACCACATCAAAGTGAATGCAAGCAAAGGAATGTTTACCTGATTATTTCTTTAAACAATATTTTCCTTTAATCTTTCTTTTTCAAGTTATTTCAATTATGCAAACATATTAGTATGTATCTTTCTACCCATGTGCACAACACCTTGTGTGTTGATTTGGTATTTCATGTATGTTTTTGGTTCGGAGATAGCGTGGGATAGAAGATGTGAAGTGAGCATTGTTAAGGTTGTACCTATTGTGTAGATCCTAGTTTAGCATACATGTTCTTAGACTGTAGAATTGCCATTCAATATGTAATTGTAAATCGTTTGTAATAACTCACTTGGTAATATATACATGTTGAATGTTGCAAAATTTTTATGGTGTATGTTATGGTTTAATGTTCATGTATGTGTATTATGCTTCCGCATCGCTCTCTGATATAATTACTAACGATTTTGGATTTTGTCTTCTCATCTCCATGGGGTTTTGAGAAGGTGAAAATCTAGGGACGTTACAGTTGGTATCAGAGCATGAACAATAGCTACACCTAACAATTTCTCACTATGAAACATATAACCTAAATTTCACATTTCACTTTAAACTCTAATAACTTAGTAAGTTGCTCTATAGGAATAAGGTTTTACTTAGCCTCTAAGTTAGAACCTAGATGTTCTAGAACTAGGTTTAGACAAGTGTGAGAAACCCTTTCCATATAGAGCTCATATGTAATGGGTAGCTACACTAATCTACACCATGTTCTCACCATTTCACTAGATGACATGGCACTGGACTATCTACTATGTGTGGGACACTCGAGTTTACTGGTTTGGTTTTGTTTCCCAATCGGATCGCACATCGACAGTTTTCTCTGACGTCTTCTTTCTCGAAGAAAAACTATATAATATTTTATTACCTATATGTAAATATAAAAATGTGCCCCTCACACTGGAGAGTAGTTAGTGTTCATGTAACCTAAGTGAAAGGGAGTGACATCAGTCTAGAAGAGAGAGTAGTCTAGATTAGATGTCTAGATCCTTATCAAGATATGTGATAAATGGAGTGGATGATAGAATGATAGTTGAAATAATCATGTGCAATCTTATCTAAGTTTGATCTCTGATAGTATAAGTTTCCTTATAAAAGTTTAAATTGTATATTAGTTGAATCCAATTTTGGAGAATTTAAGCAAAATCTTGATGATGAAAATACATTCCCTTTTCCTACTTAAGATAAGCTAAGTTAAGATAGAGATGAGTGTGCATGAGCCTCAGGCTCTTATACAAGGAGGATGTCTAGTGGTAGGATGAGATATGTGGTGAACTCTAGAGAGAGTAAGACCCACAGGGAGAAGGTCATAGGACCTAGCCTCCAATATATGAGATATGTGTTAAAAAAATGTCCTACACTAGATTACTCTTGAGTGTTGAGTTGAGTCCTTATGCATGATTCAAATCTATATGTGAGAATTGGGCAAAAGAAAAGGATGGGTAGATGACCCATATGATAAAGTCAATCCTTTGGCTGAGTTAGGTCCTATCTATAGTGACAGATTTTGTGAATCTCATCATTAGTTGCAAGTGAGGTAATATATGAACTCTAGTTATGAGAGTATGATGCTTTGTGCAAAAGATACTCAAAATACATGTTCTCCCTTCTTCTTCTCTTTCTTAATATATGATGATAGAAACCTCACTTGAGATATATAGATGATTTATATATGAGGAGTCACTCATATAAGCTTGACCTATTCTATATTTTCCCCCTTATATCATACATGTAGCACCAAGATTGAAATAATGATAAGTTTGACTTCAAAATATTCTCTTCCCCTTCATATGAAACAAGAAAGATATGATGATGAGATCATGGGATAAACTTAGTATATTCTCTTTTTCCCTTCACATAATCCATGCAAGACATAAAAAGTTGAACTCATGAACTTGATATAAAGATATTTTGGATCACATGATATATGATCAGAAATAAAGTTTGTAACTTTGATCCTTCTCAATGCATGCTTCTAAGTTGAGTATGAATATCACACCATAGTGTGAAACCCTAATGGTAAAACATGTTACGTAAGCTCTTCTTAAGTGGGAAAAAAAATATAATATCAAGGATAAAGATAATCTCCTCTAATGCTGAAATCATTGTAAGATGTTAATGATGTTAGATTTGAACAATCTGAATGTCATGGCATATAAACAAATTCCTCTTGAACTTTAAAAGATTGAAGAAAACATGTACCCTTAGGGGTGATGTAATCCTAAGATATCATAATGTCATGTTATGGCTAAGACATTAAATGATGCTTCAATCTTTATAAGGTGGGGTGGGTTCACCCAAGAATCTCTAGATCCTAAGATGACGGCTTAGGGTGTGTGTAAAATATGGTGGTCCCATAACCTAAGATGTTGTGACTTATATGAAGTTGAACCCCTTGATATCACCTTAAGAATGACATTAGTTGAATTTCGAGGATGAAATTCCTTTTAAGGTGGGGTGAATGTGATAATCTAGATTTTAGGGTTTTGATGGACCATGATGTGTTATACAGTCAAATCAAACAAATGTGAGTTATGTTGATAATTTGGAGGATAATTGATTTGTACCCGAATCCCAATATCTTTATATATGTACCACTTTGGAGTAGTTATGACTTTGGGCTATCAATTAGGGTATATAGGAACCCAAATGGTTCAGTTAGGAATATTTGAATGCATGATGATCAAGATATTGAGATTTAAATTGTTTTATCAAAGTTGGTGAATAATTGATTTGTAGTTGAGGTTTACACACTTAATTATGAGACTAATCGAGGAATTAAGTTACATGACCAATTGTTGCAATTTGCATCTCAAACTTAGTAGTATGAGGACTTGGGTTATGAGGGACCTATGGTTCAAGTTTCATGTGAATAAGAGGGTTCTACTAGAAGATATAAGAGTTTGAAGTTGTTTCCATTTCATTCTAATGTTCTTCCAAACCTTGGTCATCCAGTTTATTTAAGAAATACTATGGGACGTGACAATGATATGTCACACAGCCTTGAGGACTTTAGAGGCACATTGTTTTAGTGTGATGATACTGTGGCACAGAAGCTATGAATGTAGGATGGCGATCGTGCGGCCTCTAGTTCATCTTCCACCTCTGAAATGGGCGGAATAGTTATCTTTGACTCGAAAGTGGATCATCCCCACCAATCACAGTGAGAATCAGGAGCCAAAGTGGCATCTTGGGTGCCAGAATAGATCCTGAATTCTAGGGGATGCCCAATGACCCATTATATACAGTGTCTGAGATGGTAAGTGTCACCATTTCTTCTCGCCTTTTCCCTCTCTTGTCTCCACCTGTAATCGGAGAGCGTAGGCTAAGATGGGCTATGATGCATAGTAGAATAGGAGGGGTACAACCCTTACTAAAATGGTCCTTTACTAAAATGGTCCTCATGGCTTCGTAGAGTCATCTGGGAGGTTATCATCTTGCGCATAGCTTCATCACGATCTCCCAATCTCATCATCTCTGACCATGGAGGGTGGCCTTAGAGATAGGTCTGGAGCCTTTCCCACTCTCTTTGAAGACTACCCTCTCATTTTAAAGAAGGAAGAGAGGCTTGTAGATGTATCGATTGGGCGAGCAAGTTCTGGGATGGTGAATCCCCAATCTGTGTCGCCCTCCTCTGCTGCATCTCCAAGCTGGAATCCACATCGGGCCTTGGACCCTTCCCCTGATGCTGTGAGTCTTCGTCGAGATGTGCCTACACTGAAGGAGTCCTTAGGAGCCATCAGTTGAGGAGGAAGCAGTGGATCATGAGGTCAGGTGGGAAGAAACCCCATTGTCGTTGCACCTTCGTCGGCCGCCTGGATCCAAGGAGAGGTCTGAAGGGATTTCAGATACAAGAGGGAGCCTTCGGGGTTGCTCATCCTTTCTTGAAGGTGGGTTCATTTCTCTTCTGGTGTGAAGACCACTCTGTTGTTCGCAAAACAATGGTGGATTTCCCTAGGGACCCGAGGTGCCAAAGGCGGAGGATGACAAACCAACTATTTGGACTCGTCTTTCTTCTCAGGAAGGAGACCCGATACCCAGCATCCTCCTTACTGTAGATTTCTTCTACGACATCTGAAGTGAGGCGAGTAAGTGGCTTGGCATGGGTTCTTCCAAGATCTACAACCGTCGAGCCCCCTCCTGATCGGTTTGCAAACCTAAGAGCTACTTCAAGATGGCCTGCATCGGGTGTCAGAGCTTCGGAGAGGTTTCATGGCACTGCCTTGTTGCTGTGCGAACAACGAGTCATGGAGGAGAAGATCCTCGTAGAAGGCGATCAGGTCTTTGGGTTTCCCGAATGATGGGTCATGAAGAGATCGGGCTTGACCAGGAGGCTGGGAGCGCAATCCCTTGATACATGGCCTGCATCTGGACCACCTAGCAGAAGATCTGATGGCCACAATAAATCTAGAAAAGGTAAATAACTCCCCATTCTACATAAAACATGGGTATCTTGTTTAAATCATCTTAAATAGGCCCCTTTGCCTATAACTGCCCCAAAAATACCCATAGACTCAGAAAAATGCCCTCTTCATTATGAAACCACTTAATCAGATCTAGGAGGCATTATGACTGATGAGTTTTTATCTACAAGATAATACTTCTATTTAGCGTTCATTAAATTAAATAAATAGTATGCAGTTGATATTAATTCTCAGAAAATTGACCTAGAACCTTAATGATGATATACATCCATATTTAGACTCCGATCTGAGTAATATATCTAAACAATAGATCTTTTTCTATTAATGAATATTTAGATGCTTTTAATCCCATTTTAACTCTAGAAAATAGACCGAGCATCAGAAATTTATGAAATTCGTACCATACCCTAATAATGACATATAGATCAAACTAAAAATATTGGAAACCCTCTCTTACATTGACTGATCAAGGTTTGACCAAAACCCTAATTAGGACATAAATACCATTAATAATGGTGAACCTTGTATTAATGATGAATATTTGTTATTAATCAGGTGATGACAAGATTGTCTAGATGATCAAAGATATCTATGAATCTCTGAACTCAGGTACGTGGGTTTTATTAAGTATAAGACTAGTTTTCTGGTTGCCTATGATATGTAATATCTTGAATGCTTGTATTTGGATATGATAGCTTGGTTGAACTAGTATGAGTTATACTTCACCAAATCTAATAGAATATAAATGAGTATGATGGGTTGTAGCTACTAGAGCACATAGCCTGGTGTGGATGTATGTTGCCTAACATGGATGTATGATTCATTGGCCCATGTTAGATGTATGATGATACTATATTGCCCACACTAGATGTAAGTCAAGTGAAAGTATGAGTAGTACAACCGCATCAAAGTGAATGCAATAAAAGGAATGTTTACCTAATTATCGCTTTAAACAATGTTTTCCTTTAATCTTTCTTTTTCAAGTTATTTCAATTATGCAAACATATTAGTATGTATCTTTCTACCCACGTGCACAACACCTTGTGTGTTGATTTGTTGTTTCACGTATGTTTTAGGTTCAGAGATAGTGTGGGATAAAAGATGTGAAGTGAGCACTGTTCAGGTTGTACCTATTGTGTAGATCCTAGTTTAGCATACATGTTCTTAGACTGTAGAATTTCCATTCAATATGTAATTGTAAATCGTGTTGTAATAACTCACTTGGTAATATATACATGTTGAATGTTTAGAAATTTTTATGGTGTATGTTATGGTTTAATGTTCATGTATGCGTATTATGCTTCCGCATCGCTCTCTGATATAATTGCTAATGATTTTGGATTTTGTCTTCTCATCTCCATGGGGTTTTGAGAAGGTGAAAATCTGGGGACGTTATAGTACATGTAAGACTTTTTGGTTTGTTTCACCCTTACTTGGTCTGACTAGTTCGTAGACATGCAGAGAAGCTGAGCCTAGATGGCACATGCCCATTGGTTGTTCCAATCTAGTTGGCCAATCCAGGACCAGGGCACACTGCCTAGGTGGTAGCCTGCGATTGGCTTAAAATGTTATAATTTATAAAAGTCCTAGTGATTAATAGGATAAATGGATTATGAAAAATAATATATGTATCTTACTCAGAAAAATATGAGGAACGTAACATATATAATTAGAAACTACATATACTTCTAGTTCAAAAAATATCTAAAGTTGACATCTTTGATGTATTAAATGAATCAAAACCCTAATTTCTAAATATTAGTGAATTTAATGAATCCAATTGATTTTGATGATAGAATATTGATCTTTTATGGACAAAAAGAACAATTTAGATCTTATATGAACCCATAATTTGATGCATTAGAGTTTCTTTGATAATAAAAGTGCAATTGGTGACAAATTAGGGTTTGTAAACCTAAAGTTCATGAAAAGTGTAAACTAGGGTTGATAAGCCAAAACCCTAATGTAACCCTAAAGTTGACCTTGAAACCCTAACTTGAGACCCAAGTTAGTCTTAATGATGATTTGGATAATATAACAATACAAGGGTGCATTGCTTTAACTTTCAAGATAAATTTTCTTGGTTGCTTGTTTTATTGCTCTTGGTAGGACATTGAGAAAACCTGATCAATGTATGTGGTTACACCTATGACTAACCACTTTAGTTTCTAGACATCTTTTGAGGTTTTACCAGAATGCTTGAAATTAAATGATTGGATGATATTTATTTCTTACAATCTATAAGTCACTATGGTTATCACAAATTATGCTTATAACTTGCTCGAACCCCGCGTACTGATTCTAGAGGTTTTAATGGAAGGATATGAACAATCATGGTGATGACTAAAGACCAGGCCGTAGATTAGGAAGGTCATATAAGTTCAGACCAAGTCCCCGATTGAGAAGGTCAGATAAGGTCAGACCAGGACCCAAATTGGGAAGGTCATATGAGGTTAGACCATGACCCAAATTGAGAAGGTCGTATGAGGTCAGACCCTAGATTGGGATGACCAAAATGATGTTGGGAAATACAAGCACAAAGTATAGTACTGGAAACAAAAATTTTATCTATCCATATTCCCATAACAGTAAGATTGCGTCAACTACTATGAAATTGGAAGGATGGTTGAGCAAGTTATACTTGGTCTTAGAGAAAGTCTAATGACAATAACTCGCTTCAATGCAACTATCAACTAGTTGCTCTTGGACAGTGGTTGTACAGCTCCAAGTCTTCACCATGAACAACAAACATGAAAAACTTCTGTGGTGCTCCTGTGGTATGGCCATGGTCTGCAGGCTATTTTTTCTCTCCTAGTAGAAGCCAAATGACTCATACCTCCATAGTAGTCCACACAAACCAATTAGAACTCCTATCATTCAACTTGAATAGATAGGAAGGTGGTGTCCCTCCTGTTGGTCTACTAGCCACTAACTTGCTCTCCCACAACAACAATAACTCTCAGTTGTTCTCTCCCATAGATATCCCTCTCAGGTCGGGTAGGACTTGTTTGGGATCTCTTGGTTACCACAACCAAAGAGGAAAAAAATTGTCAGATGAACTTATTCTCAGTTGTCTATGTTGTGTTCTGGGAATCCCTCGGTACCCATATATTTATAGCTGGGGCTTGGGTCAGGGTTATAAGTCTATATGAGATATGTGTGGGAGTTGAAGGGACTGGAAGATCTTGAATTTTCACAACCTATGAATCTAGAAACGGTCATTTGGTGACCCAGACAGTCGTCTGGTGACCAAGACAGTCATCTGGTGACCCATACAGTCATCTTGTCACATGAGATGGTTGTCTTGGACTGCCAAACGGTTGTCTTCGACTGCCAAACAGTTGTTTAGCAGTTTCCCAATTGCACCAAAATTTGGAAATTTCAATTCCAATTAATATCACATATTAATTCATTGAACCAAAAGTAATGTGTAATCAAACAAGTTTGGGAAATGTCCAAAACCTTCCTCCAGCCCCAAACGAGCCATCTCACCAATGTGAGATGCCCGTCTCACTCACCCAGACGACTATCTGGTGATCCTAAATTGATCTGATCGGTTCAACAGATTGAACTGATGGGTTCCCTCCTCAATTTGAGACAATTCAATCTCTGATCATCTTGAAAACCCAATTCTTCCTGACCTGGGCTGCGAGACACCCATCATGCTTATGTGAAACGACCGTTTGGCTTGGTGTAAGATGCCTATATCAGTTGCACCAAATTACCGTCTGGCTTGGTGCAAGACACCTATCTTAGTTGCACCAAATGCCTGTTTCAGGTGTACCTCAAATGGAGTACTAATTGGAATTGAATTACCGATCTATGTGCATAATTGGAAGGTGTGAAATGACCATTTAACTTAGCAAAATGTCTATCTCACATGTGAGACAACCATCTCTTTAGGCTAGACGACCGCTTCATCAAACAAAGGTTGTGAAACTTCCAGAAAAGTTGTGAAAATTCAAGATCTTCTTGTCCTTTCCACTCCCATTTTAGTCCCGCATTGGTTGGGGACTGGGAATCCTGACCCTAACCCCTCCTACATATAGAGGGGTATTGGAGACTTCCCAAGACAAATACTACACAGACAATTATTGGACTTACTCCAAGACCAGGTATATCTTTGTGAAACCACCCTTTCCATTGCATAGTTATTGACGCGATCTACTGTTGTTACACCCACATACCATGATTTCCACTAATCATGAGATTAGGGCATAAGTTTGAGGATTATACTTAACACAAAGTTCACTCCCAAAATTTTCTTTTTCTATATTTCAAACTCTTTGTTTTCTCACATTCAATCACATAAACAAACTTTACAAAGGAATTAAACCTTGATTACTCAAATATGATCTCAACATTTATGATACATATCCAAACATTCATTTGTTCCTCACACTTCCATGTACATACAACATGATAACCAGATATATACTCTATCCATAAGGGAAAAAAGATACAAATCATCATTTAGAATTCTCTCTCAACTCTATATAAGGACCTAGAGTGACACAGACTGACTGAACTTAACTAATCTCATACTTCACTCATGCGGTAGATCTATGTTGATGCAATGGCATCTTCAGTCCATGAGTTATCCCTAAAGATTGTGAGTAGAGGGGTGAGCCTACTCTCTCAATGAATGAGTACTTCAAAGATACAATCTAAAGCACTTATATAATTACAGATATAACTTTGAGCAACCGATATAAATTATAACAATAGTAAGCTTTAAAGAGACTGATCATTCACATACATAAATATGGCATTATACTCTTGTTATATACAATAGTGAATCAATATATGAACATGATTTATTGATCCTAAACAAAACTAATAATCCAGAAACATACAAAGAATAATTGAATAACTGCACACACTTGGTTAACCTCTCATTCATCTTATTATGTATTAGTACTAATATACAAATATCTAATTTGTTTTCTCATTATTCTCTTTGTAATCTTATATTAACCCTGACTTGACCTGGCTAATGAACTGACTACTACTATGTTGGCCAACTAAACACAACAGACTGATCTGACTACTGTACTCTTTATTTGGACTTAATTGAACTCAATTAATTTTTCCTTTACTTTGCCCCTGAAGTCACTTGGATTGTACCATCCAAGCAAAATCCACTACTGCGTGACTTATCGTACAAGTCTTAAGTTAAACCCGAGACCTTAAGACTACTACTAACTACCTCGGTCTGTAGCGAGGTTTCCACGTCTGGCCTAACGACAGCTAAAAAATGTCCATAAACTATGGCTCCTTGTCCTGGGTACTTAGCGGGGGTGCCTCTAGGATAAAAAGCCTCAACTCTATGTAATGCAGTTCCACTATGGCTGACACTCCAAAAAGAGTAATTTCCAAACGAAGTAGGTCCACAAGGGCTGTATACTTCAACTAGTGAGTACCACTGGATCTCCAGTTATTATTAGATACCCTTACTACTGAAATAGTTCCACCAAGATCTCTGGTTATTGTTGGATACTCTACTACTCAATTGAATTACCATCGATATCCAATCAGTTGATGTTAGATAATCAATTCCAAGCAACTTATTCCTATATCTAATAGTCCATAGCCTATTTCACCCATGCTGGTACATACCTCTAGGGAGGGTTCTACGATGTTCCGGGCATCTATTGTTACTATTGTAGTTTTACTGAATACTTGAGCTGTTAGACTGAATTCACTGATGATACTTAGTTGAATGCATAACATATTGGCTACCCTTATCTTAGGGTTTCTCATTTCTTACATTCTTAGCATACTAATTACCCTTCTCTCAGGGTTTATCATTTCTCATGCACATAGAAGAATTCTCATATGTTCAAACATATATCATGTCTAATGATATAAACATTTACATTCAACATTTCTCGTATTCATGCATGGAATAAACCATCCCTATCTTGGGAAATGCTTTTTCTATTTTCTTAAATTACCACAACAACTTATGCATTTCATTTCAATTAACTCAGCTAGAGATTTTTGCATCACAAATCAAAATGTTTATCCATATAAAATGATATTCAGCTAGAAACTCAAATGATCACATAACTCATTTCAATCAGTCATGCATTTGAAACCCTGGTATGAATTTAACTAGGGTTTCCAAGATACTCATTAAAATATCATTCATCAATAATAACCTTAAATAAATGAATTTATAACAATAAAAGAATCACATCAGTTGAATACATGAATCTATTCGCAAACTTCCAACTTTTCATTCATTTAGAGTTTCACCCTCATTACTGATATATAAAGAAAACATTGATATCATCAATTGAAAGACGAAATCTTATTTGACATATATGTACTACTCATTCAGATGAAACAATCACTTGTAACCAACGAGATTCAACTAGGCAAACCTCTTTATTCAATTATACAACAATTTTAGTCATAACCGAAACCATAGATTTTTCTATTTTCATATAAACTCTGCAATTACATTAGGAATTCTCATTTAGATAATTTGTATGAATTTCTAGTATGATTTATAAGCTGGTATCCATCACAACAGAGAAATAATCTATTTCATATCATCTTGTAAAAGCTAGGTCAAAAGGGCAGTTTAGGGTTTCTAGTCGCATACTAAACAAGTAAAGATTATTGATCTTTTAACTCATTTTCATACAATCTACTATTTAAAGGAAGTACCCACTGACCCTAAGGTGTGAAAACACCTTAAAAATGTAGCTCATCTATGAAAATATCAAATTCATATCAAAACCCTAGTAAATCATCGAATTCTTCTTCCTTTAAACCCAAAAACCCTAGAAATGGAGGATTATGAAGAAAGAGTGAGAAAAGGGGAAGATCTGATTCCATTTTGAATCAAGACAGAGGAGGGACATAATCTTGACATGTGAGAGAAGATTCACCATGAAAGGTTATGCAAAGAAGCTAAACTTACTTGATTTCATCATATCTTGGATAGAGAAACCCTAGATCAACAATTCTACAAATTTCTTCTCTTATACCATAACCCCCTTCTCTCTCTAGGATTTTGTTTCTCTAGAATGGATCATGAAATATGATAGCTATTTTGGTGCTAGCTTGATCATATAGACCAATTTAGGTGCTTGGGTAATTTACACATTAACCCCTCACTGTACTTTTCCTTATTCCAGTAAATTTTTCTATATAAAAAGTTATTGTAATTCTTTTATTTTAGAGGTCAAAAATCCTTAAAAATTTTTGAAAAATTAGATTGATGTCTAAAAGGTAATATCATAGCTTCAGTATAAATTATAGGTAATTTAAAATTACCAATAAATAACTAAAAATCAAACACTACACTGCTAAACAACACTCTATCAGCATTTCGGTCGAAGTATAGTTCGACCGATAACCACATTCAAAGAACACCCAATTATTATGAAATTTTTCTCCAGTATGTATGATTGAGTTATCCATATCGTATCCAAAATTAAATTAAAAAAATATTTGTATAAAATATTAAAAATAATTTACCACATTGCTATCTTGATCAAATTCCATATTCATGTATTATCAAAACCCTAATTTTTGCTGATTAGGGTTTCCATTTCTCAAACCCTAATTCTTCAAACTACAATCACAATTAGAGTTTTTTAATAGGTTTTAAACATCAAAATTGACCTACCATCATTAATCATGTCTAAATGATGTTCAATCTAATCAAGCATGCACTCATTCAAGTAAACCTTAGTTTACTAATTAAGCACAAATGTGGTCATTACAATTCTCAACCCCTTAAAAATTTTCGTCCCCGACACATAAATATACAAATAAAGTATATTCAAATTTTCTTTTAAATTTCTAAAATCTTATGTGTCACTATACTTTTTTAGTTCATATTTGAATGTTAATTTCAACATTGAGTCATTTGTTTCTCTTCTAATCTCAACATATTATAAGCAAGACTTCTCAATGATAGTCGAAGAACTTTTTTTTGTCACAATCAGTAATAGGAAAGAGATATATAAACAATTTTTTTGCCATAAGTACTGGTAATCTGATCCCACTACCTTAATTCATACACTTCAATCTATACTTATTTTTCTACATAACATTAGAGTTATTAAAGACAATTCACCTTTCTATTTTGAATTTCACTATTTTTCCACTCTAATAGAAAAACACTCATGAACTGCAAGACTAGAAGTAACAACAATTTTATAAAACTAAGTCAGACTACTAATATGAATGATTGAAACCATAAAACGCATTACAATTTAGTATATTCCTCGAACATGTACAATTGAAGTCATATGTAAAACAAAATTTCATCCCTTGATATGACTTCAAAAAACTATACTTCTTTAAAACAAATTCACATATTTCAGAAAGCCATTTATTTTCTCTGATTTTGATGCTTATGCATTACAATTTCTTCTTACTTATCCTTCTCATTTTGATCATCTAGAATAAATATCCGTAACATAACCTTCAAGGTAAGAATAGATTATTCATCATTCTTTCTACCACTACAAAAAAATTTATTTTTGATTACACTTTGCTCATGTTGCACTTCTCCTTTTGTTCAAATCACACTTCTTATATTTCAAATCAATTTCTTATCCTTCATTCATACTCATTTCCATATTATTTATCTATCATTTACATTTGCAACCTTTAAATCCATGAATACTATGATGGCTATTTTCTTATGATATTGATGATTTCATGAATTTATTTTATAGAGATGTTCATGTTCAAGGTCAAATCACTATTGACATCCCTTTAACTATTACAACGGTAAACTATCCAGGGTTTGATACTTATCAATAACATGATGTTATTGTGACATGATTTTACTCTCTTATTTCGATATGCAAACCTTGGCTCTCTTGAGGTTTACTAAAGTCTTCCTTGTCTTTACCACTTGAATTTTCTTTATGTTATTTGAACATTTTGATAGATTACTTTCTTGATCTACCCTGCATGGGTTTCATTATCATATTATGTATCATTAGTATATTCAGTAGATTTGTCTGTCATGACGGTTGTGTATCATTAATGATTTATTTCCTTATCACTTCATCCCATGTTACACTCACTAAGGAGGATATAGAAGAGAAGCTGATTTTGAGACATATAATTATAATATTTGAGTTTTCACTTAACACAATTCTCATATTAGTCATCATCAAGGAGACTAGAATATTTTACATTTCCTGACATCTCACAATCTCTCTCTTTTATCATCTATGTTACTCCCTCATGTTTCAGCCTCTTCTTTATTTTCTATCACCGGCTACCTATTTGCTACTCTTCCCTATGCCATTATTTTCTTTTACTTATCTCTTATGATCATGTTTGTCACTCTTGTGTATGATTCCATAGTTCATGCCATATGAACTTTCTTATCATCCTTTTACTTTTATCTTGTTGAAATTCTAATTCAACATCCTCCCTACTAGCTTCATCTTATGCATAATACATTACATGTCCTTCATTTCGAATCAAACGTCTCATGCAGGAGTCAACCATAGATTCCTTTTCAATCAAGCTTTTATGTTCTGAATACAATTTACCTTTATATGAGTTGTTCATTTATTTATCCGCACCATTGTTCTTCTTTTAAGATCTAGTTCCATTTCATCACAAGGGACCTATTGAACACACTTGATGTTCAACTAGGTTGCTACTAAATAGAGACATTGAATCAAAAGCTAGTAAAAATGAATGCTTTAAACTGTATGCTAAAAGTACACATTCCATGCGTTTCATTATATCATGTAACCCTTCTTTCTAAATCAAAATCATCATTTCCATCACTTTCTTTCTTTTTTGTTTCATCTTAGTTTTTGATCCTAGTCTTATAATTTACATGTTTATCTAGTTATCTTCACTTTCATTTTTCTGAACTTCACTTCTATGTATTTATTCCATACTTAACTCTTTTCTCCTATTTTCCTTTTGTTGTAGAGTACATAAGTGCATTCTACTCAATTATATGATCCATTCAATCTAATTGATTCTTTCTATCTTGTCTTTCCCTGTAGTTTTATCTTATCTTTCCTTAATATCATATTAGATAAAGTGCCACAATTAGTTATATAGTTTAGTTCTCTTTATCCATCCTTCCTTATTCATTTTGTATGTTACATACTAATGTATGTCTTGTATCTATATTCCTCTTCCTTCATTCCCAACTTAGCGTTTCTTATCCGAGGCCCCTCTGATATCAATTCCAATTGATTCTTAACTATTCTAATCTTTCCCTTATATTTTGACATCTTAGTGTATGTACATTCTCACTATGATGTGGGTCTGATTTATCCAGAGTCGACTCTTACTATATTGTTAATAGGAGTCATCAGATCCCAGTAATGCATCATGCCAGTCAGACCAGGCCGAACCTATAGTCTTGAAGCCAAGAGCTACTCAGGATTAAGCAACTCCTATTCATCTCAAAAATGTGGAAAGAATACCCAATTAGGGTAGACTCATTTAAACATAACTTCGAGTCTACTTGATATAAAGAATAACTGAATCAACTTCATGATACACAACATTATAAGAGAACCATATATATTCTACAAAATGATAATCTGAATTTATATATATATAAGAGCATTTCAATTGATCTCCAATCAAAGAAGCAATATAAAGCAAGAGTTGTATCATATTCTATTCTTATTCTCAATTCATTCATTTCTGTTCGATCTTCTAACCCTAATATTTCAAGGGTTTCTCTCTAGCCCATCCTTCCTCTGCATACCTAGCAAGGGCATCTAGAGAAGAATAGACAGAGTAGCTTGATATCGGTCAACCTAAGTAATCCGATGTTGGGCCAGGGTTTCTAAATACTTAGACCTCCCATAGCTATAGACGCATCACCTTCTAACTGCAACACTAATAACTCTGAATTTCTATCCTAATGGTCGCTGACAACTCAGCCTAAGCTCTGATACCAAGTTGTTATACCCACATCCCACAATTACCACTAATCATGAGATTAGGGCATAAGTTTGAGGATTATACTTAATACAAAGTTCACTTCCAACATTTTCTTTTCATTTATTTGCAACTCTTTGTTTTCTCGCATTCAATCACATAAACAAACTTTACAAAGGAATTAAACCTTGATTACTCAAATATGATCTCAACATTAATGATACACATCCAAACATTCATTTTGTTCCTTACACTTCCATGTACATACAACATGATAACCAGATATATATACTCTATCATTAAGGAAACAAATATACAAATCATCATTTAGAATTCTCTCTCAACTCTATACAAGGACCTAGAATGATAGGCACTGACTGAACTTAACTAATATCATACTTATCTCCTATGGAAGATCTATGTTGATACAATGCCATCTTCAATCCATGAGTTATCCCTAAAAATTGTGAGTAGAGGGGTGAGCCTACTCACTTAATGAATGAGTACTTCAAAGAAATAGTCTAAAGCATTTATATAATTACATATATACCTTTGGGAAATCGAAATCTATTATAACAATAGTAAGCTTTAAATAGACTGATCATTCACATACATAAATATGGCAGGATACTCTAGATATCTACAAGAGTGAATCAATATATGAACATGCTTTATTGATCCTAAAGAAAACTAATAATCTAGACACATACAAAGAATAATTGAATAACTACATATACTTGGTTAACCTCTCATTCATCTTATTATTTGCATCATTAGTAATATACAAATATCTAAATATTTTTCTCATTATTCTCTATGTAATCTTATATTAACCTTGACTTGACCTGACTACTCAAATAACTACTACTATGTTGGCCAACTAAACATAACCAACTTATCTGACTACTGTACTCTTTATCTGAACTCAATTGAACTCAATTAATTTTTCTTTTACTTTGCTCCTTAACTCACTTGGATTGTACCATCCAAGCAAAAGCCACCACGACGTGACTTACTGTACAAGTCTTTAGGTAAACCCGAGACCTTAAGACAACTACGAACTACCTCAGTCTGCAGCGAGGTTGCCACGTCTGGCCTATCGGCAGCTAAACAACATCCGTAAACTATGGCCCCTTGTCCTGGGTACTCACGAGGGGTGCCTCTAGGCTAAAAAGCCTCAACTCTACGTAATGCAGTTCCACTAGGGCTGACACGCAAAATGGAGTAACTGCCAAAAGAAGTAGGTCTACAAGGGTTGTATACTTCAATTGGTGGGTACCACTAGATCTCCAGTTATTATTTAATACCCCTACTACTGAAATAGTACCACCATGATCTCTGGTTATTGTTGGGTACTCTGCTACTCAACTGAAGTACCACCAATATCCAATCGGTTGATGTTAGATACTCAATTCTAGGCTACTTCTTCCTATATCTGATAGTCCATAGCTTATTTCACCCATCCCAGTACAGACCTCTAGGGAGGGTTCTATGGTGTTCAGGGCATCTATTGTTACTATTGTAGTTTTGACTACTTAAGCTATTAGACTAAATTCATTGATGATACTTAGTTGAATGCATAACATATTGGTTACCCTTATGTTAGGGTTTCTCATTTCTTAGATTCTTAACAAACTGATTACCCTTCTCTCAAGGTTTCTCATTTCTCATGCACATAGAATAATTCTCATATGTTCAAACATATATCATGTCTAATGATATAAACATTTACATTCAACATTTCTCGTATTCATGAATGGCATCAATGACATCCCTATCTAGGGAAATGCCTTTTCTATTTTCTTAAATTACCATAACAACTTATGCATTTCTTGTCAATTAACTCATATAGAGATTTTTGCATCACAAATCAAAATGTGTATCCATATAAAATGATATTCAGCTAGAAACTTAAATGATCACATAACACATTTCAATCAGTCATGCATATGAAACTGTAACATCCCAGGATTTGAGGCCTCAGATAAAATGATCTTAAAAGGAATGATTGGGCTACCCATATCACCAAGGTGCACCTTCTTTTCCGGGAGCCCATCACTAAGAACTCCATAGTTAAGCGTGCTCGGCTTGGAGTAGTACTGCGATGGGTGACCTATCGGGAAGTTGATCCTGGCATGCGCATGAGTGAGGACAAAGCACACAGTTAAGGCTAGTGGTGGTTTATGGGGACAGTAGCCATTCCTGAAACTCTACTAGAGCCTTGGGCAGTGGGACCGGGCGTTACAAATGGTATCGAGCTAATTCCCCTCTAATAGGTGGGGCACACATGGACATGGCATGCCAGTCTTGAGCTGTACGGTCCAGACATGTAGGAAAAGGGTTGTCCATAGTTGACGTAGCCACCCTTGCGCTGGTATTCTGCGATTGGGAGATGGGTGTCCATGGGACATTGTGGGTCTGCACTGAAATGGGGAAGATATTATGAGGCCTTATAGTTGAGCCTTAACGAGGACGTCAAGAGCCTAAGTGGGACCGGGCATTATAGAAACCCTGGTATGAATTTAACTAGGGTTTCCAAGCTATTCACTAAAATATCATCCATCAAGAATAACCTTAAATAAATGAATCATAACAATAAAAGAATCACATCAGTTGAATTCATGAATCTATTCACAATCTTCCAACTTTTATTCATTTAGGGTTTCACCCTCTTTACTGATATATCAAGCAAATATTGATATCATCAATTGAAATACAAGATCTTATTTGACATATATGTACTACTCATTCAGACAAAACAATCACTTGTAACCTAGGAGATTCAACTAGACAAACCTCTTTATTCAATTATTCAATAATTTTAGTCATAGCCAAAAACCCTAGACTTCAATATTTTCATATAAACTCTGTAATTAATTTAGAAATTCTCATTTAGATAATTTGTATGTATTTCTAGTATGATTTATAACCTAGAATCCATCACAATAGATAAATAATCTATTTCATATCATCTTGTAAAAGCTAGGTCAAAATGGCATTTTAGGGTTTGTAGTCACATACAAACAATAAAGATTATTGATCATTTAACTCATTTTCAAACAATCTATTGTTTAAAGGAAGTAACCTCTCATCCTAATGTGTGAAAACACCTTAAAAATGCAGCTCATCTCTAAAATCTTAAATTTGTATCAAAACCCTAGGAAATCACCAAATTCTTCTTCCTTTCAACCCGAAAACCCTAGAAATGGAGGATTATGAAGAAAGAGTGAGAAAAGGGGAATATTTGATACCGTTTTGAATCAATATAATAGAGGGATGGAATATTGACATGTGAGAGAAGATTCACCATGAAAGGATATGCAAACACTACTACAGAAACACCGTTCCGTGTCACTTTTCTGGGCGTCGGTTATTGAGGAAAATCGACGCCTATACTATTAGGCGTCGGTTCTTTAGAAAAACGGACGTCTATATTCGAAGACCATCCAGACACGGGTACTGCTTTGTATTAAGCGTCGGTTGCGTATAACAGACCGACACATAAAATTGCCCACAAAATCCAATTTTCGAGCAAAAACATTTTAGGTCACCTTCAGCGTCGGTGTTTTAACTATTCACCGACGCCTATTTACAATGAAAATTTGCACGAAAAGTCCCACTTTCAATGTCAATTATCCTTAGATAACCGACTCTGATAATGGTTCCCGCCAAATAATTTAGGGCAAGGGTTGTCTAGTTAAGCGTCGGTCCTTTACTATCAACCGAAGCGAAAGAATAATAGGCATCGGTGTTGTAGATAACCGACGCCGTTGAGAAACTTAATAGAGGCCCGATCACCCGACTCTTCCCCCTTTCTTCCTGTTTCATGATTCTCCTGTGTGCTGCTTGTCGCCACTCTCCCAAAATCGCCGCCTGGTGCCTGCTACTTCTCGCTCGCCGCCGACGATCCCTGCTGCTGCTCTGCGTCGCCGCCGCCGCCCGCCGCCTTCCTCCTTGCGTCGCTGCCACGCCGCCTTTCCTCATTGCACCCTACTGCGGCTGAATCCTGCTTGCTGCTCTGCTCCGCCCGCTGCTTGCTGCTATGCTCTCCAGGTATTAGTCGTAGCACCTTCTTCCTCGTCTTCTTCCTTGCTGCCCACTGCTCTGCTCTGCTTGCTGCTTTGATTTCAAAACCTAAGCACCTTCGCCACTTGGCTACGGTTACCTAGAAATTCAGTGAGATACCTTCGTTAAAGACTAGTTAGGGTTCTACTTCTTTCACTGAGAACTGAGAAGAATGGCCTACCACGGCCGTGCTGGGAAGCACAGCCACGGCCGTGTTTGCTGTTGGTAAGGATATGAACAAATCTATATGTAATGATTTATGTAAATTCTAGGATACGAACAAATCTTTTGCTTGCATATATTTGTGCTTCTAATATATTTTTGCTTCTAATCCTAATTCAATTGTGATGAAACCCTAACATGTACATATCTATTATTGTGTTTGTTGGCCTAGAAACCCGTCCAAGATTTACTCATTAGGAGTAAATCTTGGATAGTCCCCTGTTTGGGATTGTTCTTGAACACCGAATCTCACTTAGGATGTAAGTGTATAATGTGTATTGGGTTTTTGAGAAAATTTCAGTAGCATTTCCTCGTTTGTTCTCTAAGTACATATGTACTTAGAGAACAACGAGGAAATGCTGCCGAAATTTTCTTGAAAACCCAATACACATTATACACTTACTAGTGAGATTAGGTGTTCAAGGATGGGATAGGTGGTACACATTTATTATATATAAATGACATCACATGTGTTTGTTGGCCTAGAAAGTAAACAATCATTGCTCTTTATATTACTTGTACATTGGTATAAATTAGAATGAACAATCACTAAATTATATATTGTTTGTATGGAGTCCAGCTTCATTGTAGATAATAGGAGTAAATCTTGGATAGGATGTAAGTGTATACCCTAATCTTATCCTAATATATACTTGTTTTCTCTTTGATCATAGAATGGATAGATCATGGATGTCCATTCACAATCGCTGCACCCTAGAGTTTATATCTGGTCTTGATCAGTTTATTAGATTTGCCTAGGAACATAGGAAAAAACCTACAGATAGGTTCTACTGTCCATGTAGGCATTGCGGTAACAACTTGAAAGTCAACACTGGTGAGGAAATCAAAAGTCATGTCATGTGTAATGGGATTGTACAAGGTTATACAGAATGGCACTGGCATGGAGAGATTTCAAACTCAAAACCAGTAGATGTCGATAGCAGTGCTTGGGTGGAAGAAGAAATTGCCTCTGATGACGTAGATGTGAACGAACAAGTTCCAGTAGACATCATTGATGCGATGCTGGATAGTTGTAGGGTAGAGCACACCGATCCACCTCCTATCTTTACAAACATTATGCATGATGCTGAGATACCGTTATACATAGGCTGTTCTAAGTTTACGAAGCTTAGTGCTGTGTTGAGATTGTATAAGTTGAAAGCTAACAATAGATGGAGTGACAAAAGCTTCACTTCATTGTTGACTTTGTTGAAATAAATGCTTCCTGAAGGAAACGAGCTGCCAATCTCAACATACCGGGTAAAGAAAATGTTTTGCCCAATGGGAATGGAGGCCAAGAAGATACACGCATGCCCGAATGATTGTGTATTATTTCAAAAGGACTATGTAGATTTGAAAGATTGTCCAAAATGTGGTGCGTCATGGTATAAATTGACGACTTCAGGGGAGTCCAAAACTAGTTCTCCTGCCAAGGTGTTGTGGTATCTACCTATAATATCACAGTTTCAACGCTTGTTTGCAAATCCAAAAGATGCAAAGAATTTGAGGTGGCATGCAAATGTTAAGAAAAATAATGATGGGATCCTACGACATGCGTCTGATTCCCCACAGTGGAAGAAGATTGATCTATTGTACCCCAAATTTGGTGAAGAAGATAGGAATCTAAGACTTGGGCTTTGTACAGATGGGATGAATCCGTACGGGACATTGAGCAGCCAACATAGCACTTGGCCAATCATGCTTGTTATATACAATCTTCCTCCCTGGATGTGTATGAAAAATAAGTACGTTATGATGTCGTTGTTGATATCGGGCCCTAAACAACTCGGAAATGATATCGATGTTTATCTTGAACCTCTGATTGATGACTTAAAGAAACTTTGGGTTGATGGTGTGATGACCTATGATGCTTCAGGAAGAGAGACATTTCGTTTGCACGCTATGTTGTTTTGCACTATTAATGACTTTCCAACATATGGGAATTTGTCTGGATATAGTATCAAAGGAGCTAATGCGTGTCCTATATGTGAAGAAAACACTGATTCAATAAGACTAAAACATGGCCGCAAGACTGTATATCTTGGTCATCGAAGGTTTCTTTCAAAATTCCATCTGTATCGTAGGAAGCACAAAGCATTCAATGGATGGAATGATGAACAGAGTGCACCTAAACCTATACCAGGGGATTTTGTTTATGAAAGAGTAAAATACATTGTCAATGAATTTGGTAAGAAATCACAATGTAGTATGGCCACACGGAGTGACAATTCTTCATTCAAGAAGTCAATATTTTGGGATCTTCCTTATTGGAGTTCTTTGATAGTCAGGCATTGTATCGATGTAATGCACGTTGAGAAAAATGTCTGTGATAGCATCATTGGTACTCTGTTAAATATACCAGGTAAGACTAAAGATGGGATAAAATCCAGACTAGACCTACATGAAATGGGAATAAGGTCAGAATTAACAGAATTACGTGAAATGGGTAATAAAAGAACATACTTACCTCCCGCTTGTTACACGTTGTCTAGAAAGGAGAAGAAAGCCTTTTGTGTATGCTTGGTAAATGTTAAGGTGCCACATGGTTACTCATCCAACATCCATAGATTGGTATCAATGAAAGATCTGAAGTTGATAGGTCTTAAATCTCATGATTGTCACACTCTAATGCAAAAAATATTTCCTGTGGCAATTCGATCTATATTGCCGAAGCATGTAAGGTTTGCAATCACCATACTTTGTTTCTTTTTCAATAGTCTATGCAGCAAAGTTATTGACCCTGATACTCTCGATAATTTGCAAAGAGAAGTGGTTGTTACCCTATGTCAGCTTGAGATGTATTTCCGTCCTTCGTTCTTTGATATCATGGTACATCTTGTTGTCCACTTGACTAGGGAAGTGAAAATGTTGGGACCAATTTTCTTGCATTGGATGTATCCCTTTGAACGATACATGAGAGTTTTTAAAGGTGATGTTCGAAACCGTTATCGGCCTGAAGGGAGTATTATTGAAGGTTATGTGGTGAGATAGGTTATGGATTTTCGCAATGACTTTCTGAGTGGTAATACCACTCCTGTTAATGACAAGAATATTGAGGAGGGCAAAGGAATTTTGGGATCATGGGTAAAAGTAATCAGCCGTGAGCAGTTGGAACAAGCTCACTTGTATATTTTACACAACATGGACGAAGTGAGTGTTTATATCGAGGAACATACCAATTTCATCAAGAGAGAACATCCTCGAGAAAGTTCAATGTGGCTTGCTAGAGAGCATAATAAGACTTTTACTAAGTGGTTTGAAGATAAAGTCATACATCAACTATCTCAAACACCAAATGATATTACAGAAACTATCAAATGCCTCGCCTTTAAACCAAAACCGAATGTTATGTCTTATGAAGGGTTTGAAATTAATGGGTTCACATATTACATAAAGCGGAAAGATGATAAGAGTGTCGTCCAAAACAGTGGGGTCACTCTTCAAGCGTCGACTATGTATTTTGCAAGTGCAAAGGATAAGAGTACTCGTGAAGCTAAAATGTCATATTACGGTGTCATTGAAGACATATGGGAGTTTGACTACATAGATTTCATAATTCCGCTCTTTAAATGTAATTGGGTTGATAACACCAAAGGAGTTATAGTGTATGAATTGGGTTTCACTTTGGTGAACTTTGAAAAGATTGGCGAGAAGGGTGAACCATTCATATTGGCATCACAGGTGAAACAAATATTTTATATCGATGATCCTGCAAATGATAAATGGTCGGTTGTTCTTCATGGTAAAAGACAGTTCATTGAAGATCCTATAGATGAAAAAGAGTACTATGATAAGTATGATGACTCCAGTCCATTCTCAGTTGGGTTGCCAACTCCACAAAATATTGAAGCTAATGATGACTTATATGTGCGCGGAGACCACAATGAAGGATTGTTAATTGATAAAAGATCACAATTTTAGAGTCATGTATGTTTATATTTTTTTATTGAAGCTAAATATTTGCTTTTTTAATACAAATGCTAATTCAGTGTGTTTATTTTTGTCAAATTTTAGGTTGATGATGCACATGTACCCACTGAAGCACTGGAGCAACTTGATGCGCGGAGAGGGACATTCCAACTCGAGATATCGTCTACCATTTCCTCCTCCTCCGCAGCAATATCCTCATCTCTGAACGTTTCTCGCAGGATTTTGAACCCCTTCCTTCCCTCTACTACATCAAAGCCATGCCGCAGTTGAACCCTTTCGCCGAGCCCTACCCGGCCAAGCAGGCGTCGCCTGAAGAACCACCGCCGTCATCGTCTCCACCTCAATCGCAACTTGCTACGCCAGTCCTGGTAGTTTATCACCCCACATGCCTTCCTCCCCAGTTCCTGCCGCTAGAGGCGCTCCCGCAGCACCCCCATCCTTTCTTCCCATACAAATCCTTGATATGTCCTACATTTTATGCCAAACCTTGTGGGATGTACCCTTCGATACCCACCGAGCAACTGAGGGTCGACAACTTGGTAGGACAAGTGAACCCGCTACTCTATCCTCCATATCAACTGGGGTCGGCCGTTGAGGTGTACGACGCCTCCATGGGCATCCACCAGCAAGTGGTCGTCTCCTGATCATCTGATGATCGGGAGATGACCACTTGCTGGTGGATGCCCATGGAGGCATCGTACACCTCAATGGCCGACCCCAGTTGATATGGAGGATAGAGTAGAGGGTTCTCTTGTCCTACAAAGTTGTCGACCCTCAGTTGCTCGGTGGGTATCGGAGGGTACATCCCGCAGGGTTTGGCATAAAACGTAGGACATATCAAGGATCTGTGTGGGAAGAAAGGATGGGGGTGTTGCGGGAGCGCCTCTAGCGGCAGGAACTGGGGAGGAAGGGATGTGGGGTGATAAATTGCCAGGACTGGCACAGCAAGTTGCGATGGAGGTGGAGACGAGGACGATGGTGGTGCTTCAGGCGACGCCTGCTTGGCCGGGTAGGGCTCGGTGAAAGGGTTCAACTACGGCATGGCTTCGACGTAGTAGAGGGACGGAAGGGTTCAGAATCCTGTGAGAAACGTTCAGAGATGAGGATATTGCTGCGGAGGAGGAAACGGAAGACGATATCTCGAGTTGGAATGTCCCTCTCCGCCCAGGAGTCTGTGAGGAAATGGTAGTAGGTAGGTGAGGAACAACTGAGTTCATGCCAGGACATATATACTAAAGTAACATGATACACCGCCAGTCTGTGGAGGGACCGAGGGAGATACTGGAGGAGAGTAACACCTGCAACTGTAACAAAATGCCACATAAGCCAAGAAGAAATAGGTGAGATCTTGTTTATACATCCATATACCTTGTGTCAAGTAAGTTTACTTTTTTAAAATTTTGTATGTTTCAATTTATAGTGCGCTACACAAGACAACGGCTGGGCATGCACATACTATGTGATGCTATTTATGCAGATGATTATCCGACATTCCGCATTGGATATTAATACCATACATGAGGTATTATATATAGTCTCATTAGTTAGTATGAAATATATCAATCTTATTTTTATATTATTACTTATATATACATCATTCTCTTTGCAGGTGTTTAAAATTGACCATACTATATGTAAACGCTTAAAAAATGTACATGCTACATATACGATGGAAGCATTAAATGAAATAAGAGAAGAATGGGCAAAAGCCATACAAGTAGTGGCGATTGTAAGATATAATTGGGATGTTGAATGATATTTTGTAAATAAATATTTCTGAATGTTTATACAAGTATGAATGTTTCTACATGTGTGAATGTGAGAATTGAATTGATGTCTGAATGTATCTACTTGTGTGAAAAAATATTTGTTGATTTTGCAGGTTTGTGACCTGTTTGTAGGCTGATATCAATGGATGTCGTAAACCTGTAGTTCAGGAAACTGAATTGCAGGTTCTCATCCTGCTGACCAGCCATAGCAGGCCTGCAAACTGATAAAAAAAAAATTAAAGTATAGGCGTCAGTTATTTATAGAACACCGACGCCTAAGGGCATACAACGTCGCGTATTAGTATAAAATCGACGCCTATAGTACTAAACACAGCCGTGCAGCGAAGCACAGCCGTGTCGTCTGGGAGTATGGCGTCGGTTGTTTAGTTGTTAACTGACGCCGAAAGTGTCCTAGGTTGTGCCCTTTTTTGTGGCGCGAACCCTATAGACGTCGGCCAACTATATATAACCAACGCCTATATATTATATAGGTGTCGGTTAGAAAACCGACGCCGAAGAGTTTGACCTTTAGCGGCGCCCACATAGGCGTCGCTTGAAAACCGTCGCCAAAGGGGGTTAATAAATCGACGCCAAAGGCTGTTTCTGTAGTAGTGAAAGGAGCTAAACTTACTTGATTTCATCATATCTCGGATAGAGAAACCCTAGATCAGCAGTTCCACTACTTTCTTCTCTCAAACCCTAACTCTCCCTTTCTCTCTAGGATTTCATTTCTCTAGAATGGATCACAAAATATGAGAGCTAATTGGGTGCTAGCTTTCTCATATAGAGCAATTTAGGTGCTAGGGTAATTTACACATTAACCCCGTGTAATAGACTGAATTCCAGGGTCTTTCCTGTAAATTACCCACTTTCAAGTTTTTACTTGCTTTCAAGTCCTTTTGGACCTTTTTCATAAATTTCCCTATCTTTGATATCCTTTTGGCCTCAATATTGAATATGAGATTTATTTGATGATGAAATCAATATTTACCCACATTCATGTCAATAAATGGGTTTTTGCACAAATATCCCAACTGATGAGATAATTGGGGACTAATTATGCAATATGGCCATTAATGATATAAAATTAATGGATAATGCTAATTTGGAGCTTTTTATATCTCTTTGATAAGATATGAGTAATTATGTGTATTTGAATTAGTTATGAGTGTAATTAACCCCTTTATTTTCTCTCTCCTTATGAGTGAATAAAATTATGAAATGTAATTAATAGAGTGGGGAATGCCTTTTGGTTGGCCAATTTCAAAAATACAACAAGAAAAATTATCATAATGCCTCTTCACATCAATTTACTTAATTTATACACTAATATATATGTTAATGGGAAATAAATTTATTAGGGGCCTTATATTGGGTAAAATAAAACATTAAGTCCATAGCATTGTTGTAGGTGTTGTCATAAACCTATGGTTAAAACTTGAGGTCATTTGGACTTCGTTTGACCATTTAAATGGATTTTACAAGTTTCAATAAAGTGTGACTATTGAATATCAATCGAATTTCATTTATGTCATTTTGACCTTTGATTTCCTTGTCACGCACCCCAGATCGCCATCTGATCCCATTTCAATGTTAGCCAACTCATCTTCAACCTCCATCCTGTCGTCTAAGATGATGCCTAGGCTCCTCCACCTCATTCGCCCTCTCCTCTCCACCATTTCATGAAATTTCTTCGTCGTTGGCTTCGTCTCCTCGAGCTGCTCAGTTTGAGCCGTTACTCATCGTCTCCCATGAACCACAGATGAAACACCCCATGGCGCTTCCATTGTCCTCTCAACTACACCGCTGTCCTGGCGTTACATGCTACCTCATCTATATATGGCACTCCCCTCACGTCCTTTGGCCCCATTGCAAGCTTTTCCAGTTGCTAAATTGCCTGTATCCTACACAGTTAGCCACCACCACCTCCACCTTTTCCCAGATCTTGTGGCCCTTTTCCTGGCTTCTCGGTGATAGAAACATCCTAATAAAACACACCGGTGAGTTCCTCTCGCCTTGGGCTTCATTTTGAGTACCTATATGTGCATTTTGGTCAAGAAATGAGGAAACACCCAAGTGGGCAAGCTTCTCCTCCGCTGCCATGGCTCGCGTGAGAGGTAGAAGAAGACTCATAGTTTATACGAATCTACCCCCACATGCACCTCACTCCCTATTTTGATGTCAGGGTCATTTTCATCATTCACTACCCCTCACTCGCGCAAGCCACTCAGCCCACGTGGCATTTTCTCGTCTCATGATTGATAGGTTTTGTTTAATTCATAATAAATCAGTCCTTGCTAAAAAAATACAAATAAATAGTCATTGCAAAGGATTTTTCATGTAGAATCTGAATTTCTAGTTTCTGATCATAATTCTATTTCATTTTATGAAGTTTTCCTTGAATTCCATTTTGAGTATGTTAAATGTTCTAAAATTAGTAATTAATTCATTTTAACTCCAAATTGAGAAATAAAGGATGTTTTCTTAATCAGTGAAACTCAAATAATGTTTTGGTATAGGTTTTGATTCCTAAATTGAAGGTTTTACTAAAAGGCCTTAAATGAGTATCTTTTATACACCTTATTCCTTAACACACATATATATATATATATATATATATATATATATATATATATATATATATATATATATATATATATATATATATATATTTATTTATGAGAGAACAACCCTGTAGAAGTGCCACAATTGTAACCTCCCCAGACAGCGTAAACTCTCGGAGCATGAGAGGGTGTGGTCCAGTCACCCCCTCCCGTGCCCAATCAAATTTGTGTTACTTTTCACAGAGCGCCTTTGCCGTGATTCGAACCCCGGTCCTTCATCTAGACTTACCGAGCCGTAATACTAATACATGTGAAATGTTTATAACTAGGATAAAGTGAAATTGGTTGCAATCAATTTGTTGAAAGTGATGTTATGAATCTTCAATAAGGTATGTGACCCCTATTTATGTATGTGACCCCGATTTATGTATGTGACCCCTATTTAAGTATGTGACCCCTATTTATGTATGTGAGGCCTATTTAGTATGTGGAACCTATTTATGTGAACATCTATGATGAATGTGAAATCTATGTGGAATGCATATGTGCAAATTACCTATCCTTCAGTTCGGCTCTTATCAAACCCTACCTTACTAATCTACTAGCCTTGATATCCTTCTAAATGCCTTTATTTGGCTCTTTACTATTTGATGCTTCTATTTCCATTGTGGCTCATCTATTTGAATTATGTGAATGTAGCTATTACCTATGTTGGATCATCTATTTGAAATGCTTGGATATTGTTTTTGCCTTTGTTGGCCCATTTATTGAGATTATTTATTGGGTTTTATTCCCATTTGCTATGATGCAACTTTATTTATAATTTTTCACTACTTCCAAGTGAATTTATTAAGCATGATGTATTTTTGGCCAAATGACAAGATGTATTTTTGGCCAAATGACAATGTAGTGTACATGAGTACAAACCACCCATAGTGGGCATGATCCCAGGGGAATGTGAATTTCTCCCCGTTTTATAAATATATTGGAGGTTTGGGACGTGATTTTCCCGTCTCCTCTTGGTGTAGGTCCGGTAGGTGCCTCACCCTGCATTGGTATGATTTTGTGTCATAATTTCATTCATGATTTGTGATTATTATTATTGATTGATCTATGGCAGTATTCTATTTATTATTTGATTATTTGCCTCATACTCTTGAAATCTCCTGATATTGTAAATCATTTTATTATTCAATGTTGCACTTTATTAATTGTCCTTTTTCCTTTTTAATTAATGCATACTTTTGTCTCTCTCTTGATGGGTGATCCCAACCACCCAGGTATAGGATCAGAGTGCACATTAAAAGCTTGGTGAAACTGTATAAGGCTAAGAGATATGAGTTCAACCTTCTAGATCAGGCATAACTCCCTATATTGATTAAGTTGTTTTCTTTGGAGACAATATTGATTTGGCTTTAGTATTCCTCTACCTAGATCCTTGTATGTATAAAGATTGTACACCCTTTTGGAAAATTTTGTAAAGTACTCTTTATATAATTGAATATAGTCAAAGTTTAAAATTTCGCTGCTACACATTGGTTCTTTGTTTAGTCTCAACACTTTACAACATGGTATCAGAGCATCAAGGTAGTCGGAGTCTTGACTAATTCAATTTGTCTCCTAGTTAGAAACCCTTACCTTATATAGTATCCCTTTAGTAACAGTTTCAACTTAGATTAGACTTATGTTGAGAAGTTGATTTAGGATCATAATAATTTCATATTAGAAGTATAATTTGATCAACCTTTTGGTGATTAGTCTATTAGGTTGCTACAAGGGCATAAATTGAAAGCAAAGGTGTCTAGAAAGGGTCAGGGTCTAGGGGTTGGAAATATTTTCCTCTGCACCACTAGATTAGCTTATGAAGACTCCCATATCCATATGACACCTGCCTGGCCTGAGCTGATACTAACAGTCCAAAATAGTATACCTTTGGACAAATCATCTTAATGTTGAGTAACCTTTTGAACCTAGTATATGATGTTTTAGTTAATCATTTAGAATCACCTTATGTTCCCATAAGTTCCTTGAAAGAGCCCTATATTTCCAAGTTGGGAGTATCCTACCCTATGATTAGGCTTTGAGGTTGATAATGGTGTTTAGTGGGACAACTAAGTGTTGGATCCCATGCATAGATTTACGTGAAACCTTTTGTATAGTGTCTTTAGTAGTAGTTCTTTAATACCTTGATAGATTTTGGAGTTTCTGATTTTTAGGACGAAATCCTCTTTAAGGGGGTGGAGTCCCTTAATACATTTAAAATCAAGTTACTATGTTTTAGAAACCCTAACTCCTTAGATAAGAGGTTAGCATGTTAATATGGTTAGTGTTGGACAACAAATTATAATTATAATTCTTCTTGTTTTTTATATAAAAATGAATATATAATAAGGCATCTAAAGAGAATTGGTCATATGCTTGAACGTTAACATACTCTTGATGCACATAATAGTGAGTTACTCATCACTAATTGTGAATACACTTAATGTTGACCATGTCACCCTAATAGTATGGTTAGTAAGATTAAGGGACTAGTGCATGCTAGGAATGCATATCATGTAATGGTCTTGTTGACCCAAACCCTAGTGTGTAATCATCTAGCCCTAACTATATACACATCTATATATATGTTTGATGCCTTCATGATACATTAGTGGCATTAGGTGTCATCATCATATTATATCCCTTGATACATATAAATGGATTATAATCACCTAATTATATTTGATACAATGTTATCAACATATGTGAGGCATAACACCATGACCCCTAATATACATCTCATTAATCATCTTATCACGATTTAGTATATGAATCAATTCATCTATGTTTAATGTGTTTCATATTGTCCACTAAAATGCATGTAATGACACAAATACGACTATGAGTAATTGGATTCACATGTATATGCATACATGCCACTTGAGATGTTAAATATGTATAATTCATATCATGTAGTGTCATAGGAGAAAATGGTTAATGATGTCATTAATACGAGTATGAAAGTTAATGTGACATTATTTGGGATTGTTGTAGACTTAAATAACTTGTTGGATTATACTATCTTTTTCCTACACAATAATAACTCTATACGATGGTTTTATGAGGATAATGGAGAATGAATTCATGTTACTAAGGTTTGTGACCTAATACATTAAATATTGTTGGGATTGACTTAGTAAACCCTATTTGTTCCTAAAACCCTTAATGGGATAAATAAGGGTAATACATTATGCTTAATGTTGAGATGTAATCCTTGTTACAACAAATGTGAGTAAATGTCGCACAAGTAATGGAATAATAATGATGATGCTTTTTCTTGCTGAAGATTAGGCTTATAAGCCAAAAATGTTAATTATATTAGGTTTGATAAAAGGTAATGGAAACCTTAGTGAGACTTGGTTTATGTATAGAGCTTGTGAAGTACCATAGAATTGAAATAACACCTAGTTACCTAATGTTGGGATGTTACACACTCACCCTCTCTCTTCCCTCTTGTTGTGATTTCGAGGATGAAATCCTCTTTAAGGGGTGGAGTGTTGTAATAGACTGAATTCTAGGGTCTTTCCTACGATTTACCCACTTTCAAGTTTTTACTTGTTTTCAAGTCCTTTTGGACCTTTTTGATAAATTTATATATCTTTGATATCCTTTTGGCCTCAATATTGAATTTGAGCTTTATTTAATGATGAAATCAATATTTACCCTCATTCATGAAAATGAATGGGTTTTTTCACAAATATCCCAACTGATGATATAATTGGGGACCAATTATGCAATATGGCCATTAATGATAGATAATCAATGGATAATGCTAATTTGGAGCTTTTCATATCTCTTTGATAAGATATGAGTAATTATGTGTACTTGAATTAGTTATCAGTGTAATTAACCCCTTTATTTTTTTCTCTCTCCTTATGAGTAAATAAAATTATGAAATGTAATTAATAGAGTGGGGAAAGCCTCTTCGTTGGTCTATCTCGAAAATACAACAAGAAAAATTATCATAATGCCTCTTCACATTAATTTACTCAATTTATACACTAATATATATGTTAATGGGAAATAAATTTATTAGGGGCCTTATATTTGGTAAAAACAAATAAGTGAATAGCATCATTCTACATGTTGTCATAAACCTATGGTTAAAATTTTAGGTCATTTGGACTTGGTTAGACAATTCAAATGGATTTTACAAATTTCAATAAAGTGTGACTATAGAATATCAATCGAATTTCATTTATGTCATTTTTTCCTTTGATTTCCTTGTCACAGGCCCCAGATCACCGTCTGATCCCGATCCAACAACATCCAACTTGTCTTCAACCTCCATCCCACTGACCAAGATGACGCCTAGGCTCGTCCACCTCGTTTGGCCTCTCCTCTCCACCATTTCACAAAATTTCTTTGTCGTTGGCTTCGTCTCCTCGAGCCGCTCAGTTCGAGCTGTTACTCATCGTCTCCCCTGCACCATAGACAAAATGCCTCATGGAGATATCATTGTCCTCTCAACTCCACCACCATACCGACATTTCACACTACCTCATCTATATATGGCACTCCCCTCACCTCCTTTGGCCCCATTGCACGCTTTTCCAGATGCTAATTTGCATGTATCCTCCATAGTTAGCTACCACCACCTCCACCTTTTCCCAGATCTTGCGACCCTTTTCTTGGCTTCTCGGTGATATAAGCATCCCAAAAAAGCATACCGATGAGTTCTTCTCACCTTGGGCTTCGTTTTGAGTACCTATACGTGCATTTTGGTCAAGAAATGAGGAAACGCCAAAGCGGGCAAACTTCTCCTCCGCGGCCATGGCTCACGTGAGAGGTAGAAGAAGACTCATAGTTTTTATGAATCTTCCCCCACACATGCCTCACTCTTTTTTTTGACGTTAGGGTCATTTTTGTCATTCGTCACCGCTCACTCATGCAAGCCACTCGGCCCACATGGCATTTGCTTGCCTCCTGATTGAATGATTTTGTTTAATTTATAATAAATCGGTCCTTGCTCAAAAAAATACAAATAAATAGTGTTGGAAAGGATTTTTCATGTAGAATATGAATTTATTGTTTTTGATTCCTAATTCTATTTAATTTTTCAAAGTTTGCCTTGAATGCCATTTTAAGTATGTTAACTGTTCTAAAATTAGTAATTAATTCATTTTAACTCCAAATTGAGAAATAAAGGATGTTTTCTTAATAAGTGAAACTCAAACAATGTTTTGGTCTAGGTTTTGAGTCCTAAATCGAAGGTTTTCCTAAAAGGCCTTAAATGAGTATCTTTTATACACCTTATGCCTTAATACATACTAATACATGTGAAATGTTTATAACTAGGATAAAGTGGAATTGGTCACAATCAATTTGGTGAAAGTGATGTGATGAATCTTCAATATGGTATGTGACCCCTATTTATGTATGTGACCCCTATTTTTGTATGTGACCCCTATTTAAGTATGGGACCCCCTATTTATTTATGTGAAGCCTATTTGACACGTGGAACCTATTTATTTGAACATCTATGATGAATGTGAATTCTATGTGGAATGTATATGTGCAATTTACCTATCCTTCAGTTGGGCTCTTATCCAACCCTACCTTACTAATGTGCTAGCCTTGATATCCTTCTAAATGCCTTGATTTGGCTCTTTACTATTTGATGCTTCTATTGTCATTGTGGCTCATCTATTTGAATTATGTGAATTTTGCTATTGCCTATGTTGGCTCATCTATTTGAAATGCTTGGATATTGTTGTTGCCTATGATGGCCCATTAATTGAGATTATTTATTGGATTTTATTCCCATTTTCTATGATGCAACTTTATTTATAATTTTTCACTACTGCCAAGTGAATTTATTAAGCATGATGTATTTTTGGCAAAATGACAATGTAGTGTACATGAGTACAAATCACCCATAGTGGGAATGAGCCTAGGGGAATGTGAATTTCTCCCCAAGGGAATGTGAATTTCTCCCCATTTTATAAATATATTAGAGGTTTGGGACGTGATTTTCCCCTCTCCTCTTGGTGTAGGTCCGGTAAGTGCCTCACCCTGCATTTGTATGATTTTGTGTCATAATATCATTCATGCTTTGTGATTATTGTTGTGGATTGATCTGTGGTAGTCTTCTGTTTATTATTTGATTATTTGCCTCATACTCTTGAAATATCTTAATATTGTGAATCATTTTATTATGCAATATTGCACTTTATTAATTGCCCTTTTTCCTTTTTTATTAACACATACTTTTATCTCTCTCTTGCTAGGTGATCCCAACCACCCACGTATAGGATTAGAGTGTGCATTGGAAGCTTAGTGAACCTGTCCAAGGCTAAGAGATATGAGTTCAACCTTCTAGCTTAGGCATAGCTTCCTATATATATTAAGTTGTTTTCTTTGGAGACAATATTGATTTGGTTTTAGTCTTCCTCTACATGGATCCTTGTATGGATAAAGATTGTACACCCTTTTGGGAAATTTTGTAAAGTACTCTTTATATAATTGAATATAGTCAAAGTTTAAAATTCTGTTGCTACACATTGGTTCTTTGTTTACCATACTTTTAGTAGAGAGTTGATCTCAGCTCTTTTCACCCCTCACTATACTTTTCCTTGTTTTAGCAGATTTTTTGTTATAAAAAGTTACTGCAATTTTTTTATTTCATAGGTCAAACATCCTTCAAAAATTATGAAAATTTAGATTGATGTCTATCATGTAATATAATAGCTTCAGTATAAATTTTAGATCATTTGTAGTTACCAATAAATAATTAAAAATCAAACACTACACTACTAAACAACACTCTGTCAACATTTCGGTTGAATTATAGTTTGATCAATAGCCACATTCAAAGAACACCCAAATATTCTAAAAGTTTTCTCCAATATGTATTATTGAGTTATCCATATCATATCCAAAATTAAATTAAACACAAAATTCTTAAAAAATATTAAAAATCATTTATCACACTTCTATCCTGATCAAATTCCATATTCATGTACTATCAAAACCCTAATTTTTTCCGATTAGGGTTTCCATTTCTCAAACCCTAATTCTTCAAACTAAAATCATAATTAAAGTTTCTTCTTAGGTTTTAAACATCACAATTGAGATACTATCATTAATCAAGTCTAAACGATGTTCAATCTAATCAAGCATGTAATCATTCAGGTAAACCCTAGTTTACCAATTAAGTACAAATGTGGTCATTACAACTGGTTAATGGGAAATATATCAATAAATTATTTATTTCTACTTCCTACCTAATTTTGTATTTCCCTACAATAGGTCACGTTGGCATTGAATGTCCATAACTAGCTCATGACATCATAAGAAAGGAGTGATGCCTCGTCACACATCAATGCAACCCAAGTGAATGGAAAGTTTGAGAACAATTTCAACTTACAATCTGTGTAAGGTGTTGTAGTGATTGTACAATTCCTTTGTCTCTGATATTGAACCAAGAGAAGACTATCTGAGGTAATGTGACCTCAATAACATATATTGATACACATGTCATTGAGCTTGTGTTTCATAGTCTCGCTTATCTAGTGGGAAGGATATCAATCTCCAGTAGGAGGGACAAATCTCATATCTATCACTCACAGTCTATCCCCATGTGACAAAGTCACCAAATCATCACCTTTATAACAACCCATGTTTCTGGAATGTGTTTGATGATGTCAAAGCATACCCAATGACATGTAATGAGTGTTATGATTTTAGGTCTAAGAATTACAATCACCACCTTCACTATGAGGAGATGACTATGACCACCAATGATGGTTTCCATGTGTCACTCTCAAGGTGGGTCTGCCTAATACATTGTTCCCTAACATGTATCTATGTGCCTGGTTTGATATTGGCATATCATGAGTAATGAGATTTTGTCATTAACCAACCCACACTCTAGTCCTATGTGTTATTGGTGTCTATTTACCTTCCACAGTAACAACTGACTAGGGACATAATAAGAATGTTCATACTCTTAACATTCGTATGATCTCATTCTTCCAAGTCACATACTTGAAGACATACGTCATTGAGTATTGTCATTATTTTAGACATTCATAATATTTCCTCATTATCTCATAACTGAGTGAAATAGAATGAATTAGAAGCTTGCCCTTATTAGTAGTAATCAAATCTTTTATGCTATATGTCATGTCAATCATCGCATGATTTTCTCTATGGGCATACCTTACCAACAGACTCCCACTTACACTTAGAGCCAATCACCCATGAATCATATTCTTAGTGATCTATACCTATCTACCATGTTTTTTTTGTGCACGTGCCTTATCTAGTGGGCGAGCAACACTTTGCTATTTAGTCGGTATATTGCATGTTTCCTTATCTCTTCACTGTATGATTTCTTGTATGTGATGGAACTACCGTAATATGGTATCTGATATTACTTGCCTAACAAGTAGCGACATTATTGTCACAATATCACTATTGTGTCATCAAAGGTTGGAACATCTATAAATTCATCATATGAACTTCTAGATCCATATAATATCACTTTGTGTTCACAACACAATCATACTCAACTTCTATTGTAGGATAAAATTAATGGCTATTAGTTCAGAACCCTTCCAACTAAAACATTTCTCCTTTTAAATAAAACCTCTTTTAATTTGCGATCACTTTTGTCATTATGAAAGGTTGCATCGATGTTACCCTTTACATCCAACTCTTATTTTATTGCTATCCTTATTGACTAGAAATATATCCTTATATTCTTCTCAAGTACTAGTGGATATCTCTAATGACTTTCCAATAACCCTTATTGGAATTCACTTATCATCTTGTCATGTCCATACATAAAAGATTATATGGGATAATATCATTCATGATAGGTCCATTACTAAAGCCTTTGGCATCTTAATCATGTCATTTCCATTCTTCATAAGAATTTGAACATATTGTTCATGAGAGGCTAATATGGATTTTGTCTCATTGAATCCTTTTCGTGTTGAATTCTTTCAACAAGTTTTTATTGCATGTGTTCAAACTTCCATTGTGAAACATTCAAGAACTATCTCATAGGTCTTGATCCTTATTGCATAAGATGTTTCACTTTATCTTTCATTATTGAAGGTGTTTTTCATGCCAGTTCTTGATATACATAATATTTAGATGTTATTCCTCATCATATGTGGAATATTCATATATGCTCCTATGAAATCTTTTGTAATCACATATTTCATCTTTTATATCTATTCAAGTCAATATCATTGACCATCTTGTCAAGTTTGAAAGATCCCATTTATGAGTTCCTTGATTCAATCCTAGATTGAACTTTGTAGTTCATAAACTTTATTTGTTTAAGAAATGCAATTATAAAACCCTTAGGTTGTGTTACATACACATCCTCTGATGGATACCCTCAAGGAATCCATTTTTTATCTTCATATGCCAAATCTCTTAGTCTATTTTAACAACAAAAACAAGCTTGACAATTGGTAAAGGAATTTCTATCATATTCAACAACTTGAACATGATTTGAAAAAATCTTTTCAACCAATTTGTCCTTTTATGTTATCCATGTATGTCTTTTCCACAAGACCCTATTGCACCATATAGGCATTACCCTTTTAGGTGGATCTATCAAGGTGCTACCTTGTTACCTTACATTGATTCCATATTACTCAAAAATAGCTTCTAGTTGACTAGTTGGCCCATTCTATTATGACCAACCCATCTAAATTGTTGGATTCAGAATCCTCCAATCTCAGATGTGTTCTACTAGAACTATTTTATTTTGTATTATGTGATGAACTCAAGACTCAACAACAACTAGTGATTCTCTTGGTTGTCAATGTATCTTTTTTTTACCTTGAACATTTTGAATTTTACTTTTACTCCCATTGATTCTTTAGGAACTCACCTATCCTATCAACAACACACTTTTGCTATTGGATTGGGATTAACAGTACCATTCAACAATTATGGTTTGTGGATAAAACCTTTTCAAGAAACTACTTTCTCAATGTAGGTTTTAATCCTTTAGACATATTGGGACATTAGCAAATCGTATCATATATGATGTCTTATAAACCATTCAAACAGTACATCATTTAGGGATAGCTTTATAATTTTGAGGATGTAAGAAGATTAGATTAATTTATGATCATGACTCATCATGGTATAATTCCTTCATTCTGACACATCATCATGTTTAGATATATTTGACTTGTGATGCATTATCGTAGTCTTTTCCTTGAAGGTACTCATGGTATCTATGTAGAGAATTTCAAGATTTGATATTATCAAGGTTTCTTATTAGTTTCAACAAAGCCATACTTCATTTATAATCTACTTGAACATTTCAAGTGATTTCTTTATTGACTACATATCGTCATATTACTAATGAATCAATATGAGGTATAAGTAATTATCTATAGGAGTCATTCCATAAGATCTTCATGTATTACATGTATGATGTCTAATGGAAGACGTATCCTCCCCCTACATGTAGTGAAGGATGTCTATTCACATTGTGCATAAATAAGGCTTTGCATGTTTCCTTATGTTTGAAAACCAAGGGAATCTAGATTAACATCAATATGTATTCTAGACATGTGTTTCTTATATGTATGTGCAAGATGACCACTGCTAATGATAATCTTGAACTATCAATTATAATGATTAGGCATTTAATGTTATAAATGTTCATATTAAAATCTTTCATAAAAATACCATTTAGATGTTTGGGAGATTCCATGTAAGATCATATATTTTGAAACAAAAACATTCAAAACTTAATTTATTGTTATATCATCCTTGTCTTACAAGATGTTCTAAAGGAAATGTTTTTATTTGATGATATAATAAAATAGCAGTTCTACAACCTCTATTACATGACCATTGGGCTAAGATAAATTTAAATGTAGACTAAAGCTTCTGCAACACTCGCTCCACCTTGTCCATCTTTGTCCTTCCATGAAGGACTTTACTTCTTGTCAATTCATGCACATCAGTATGTCAGATCTCAAAGTAATCAAATTTATCTTTTAACATTTATACCTAAAGTGGAGGCCTCAGTGCCTTCCTTCTTATTATTAGTTCCTCTAACCAGAGTGGGCAATTCCTTTTCCAATTTCCAAGATGGTGACAATGGTGGCAATCACCTCTTACTTTCTTCACACCTCCCTTTTCTTTGAGGTCTGGAGACTTGGGCTTCTAGCTAGATTTAGAACTCTTATTATCTTTGCCTTTGCATTTAGACATCCCCTTTGTCTTGCTGATCATAATCACAGACTTGGGTTAGTCTTTCTTCATCTATGTCTCAGTTGTTCTCAACATGCCTACCAAATTTGTCAATGGCTTGTCAAACTCATTCATGTTGTAGTTCATGACAAACTGATTACATGACTCTGGCAGAGACTGCAAAACCACATCAATGACAAACTCTTAATCTAAGGTGAATCCTAGTCTAGCTAGGTTCTCCACATACCCAATAAGCTTGAGTACACGAGGACCTTCTAGGTTTCCTTCTACCATGCTACATTTGAACAATGCCATGGAGACATCATATCTGTCTTATCTTTCCTAATCTTGGTACATGTTCTTGAGATGTGTGACCATCTCAATCACACCCATATTCTCATGCTGCCTCTGCAACTCACAGTCCATGGATCATAGCATCAGACACTTGCCATCCACAACTTCTTAGTGTGCTTCTTGTAAGAATCACTTTCATCCCTTGGTGCATTTTGATGTGGTTCCTCTAGTTCTAGCATTTCTATTGCATAGAGCTTGCGCTCCAGCGTGAGAATGATTTTCAATGTCCTGAACCAGTCATGGAATTTTTTCCCACTTAGTTTGTCCTTCTAAAGTGCTGATCATAGATAAAAATGATGTTGTTCATTGCCATTTGATTCTACAAAAGAATTTGTAGTTTTGTCAAAAACTCATTTTTTATTTTATTTTATATTATTTAATTTGGGCAATAATAATTAGGTCTTTTAATTCATTATCATTGTTCAAATTGTCAACCCTCTGGTATCAATTCATAAAAATTGTAGTGAACAATTTTCTAATGAGACAAGATCCAAAATAATTCAATTATTACCCAGCCTACACTATTCTCCATAATCAACCATTAAGGCAGGCAATCATGCCAATTGCATCATATGCAACTCTTGGATAGAAGACATGTTCAACCGCTTTCCATAATGATTTTCATGCCTATTAGCTTGGGCTATCCAAGTCACCACTTAAGCCTAACCCAATAGCCAATATGATAGTTATCCACCATGCTTTATGCAGACCTACATATCTACCATCACACTTCCACGACATAGATGACGCACCATGTTTTGTGCAAATCTATGCTTGGTCAATCAAGATTTTAATTTGTATTGCTAATGGAAAACATCTTAGACTTAATATGTTAGATTGAGGGGTTTTATACATATCATATATATACATATATTGTATCTAATCTTCACATATATAGTATGTATCATATACATGCTATATCCCATAATGTAAACATGCAATATAAAACAAAAAGTGATGGTTATGGCCATATCTACTTGTAATTCCTTGGAGCCACAAGGAATTACTACCACTTAGGTCAATCATCTCATCTCATGTAAGCAAAATCTTTTTCAGTTCCATTTCTCCTCAGAAAAATCTGAATTTTCGTGGAAGAAGAAGCGGTTCACCAGCCACTACATCCAGGGATCCAAAAAAATCATGAAATCTGGTGGTTGTTCACTCTTTGATCACTGATTTCTCATCCCAGAATCCCATCTTATTTTCAAACATGGTGGCTCGGTTGATTGGCACTCCTGTGGGCTCATCTTGCATACAAATTCTGGGAGTACCAAGTCCTGCATCCACCAAGAACATTTTTTTCCTCCAGCGTAAGCATAAAACGGAAGATAAAAAGGCTTGTTCATTACTGAAGAAGAAAGACGAATTCGATTTAACCTGTTGTTGGTGTAGATCTATGCTTGCCAATCTGGTTAGATCAGTTCAAACCTTAAACGAATCATCTCACCTCTTGGTCGGTTGGTTGGTAATATCAAATGGTCATCTGGCCTACTATCCATCTAATGTTTGGACTCCTTAACGGTCAGTTGGATCTACTAGATAGTCATTTGGATTCCTCATTATGTCCTCTATGGTCCTCCAAACAGTCAGCTCATCTCACGAACTGGTCGTCTCATCCAATAATGATCATCTTATTCGTCATGGTAAGATAAAGAAAACTATCCTATAGCTACTTTATTACATTGATAAAGAAAAATCTCGAGTTACATTCGAGGGGAGAAAAGGTAGGAAATAATTAACTTCACATTGTTAAGAGAGAGGTAGTGGTTCAGTACATAGACCGAGATAAAATAGGAATAAAACCATACCATCCAACAACACATAGATTTAGGTTTTATTTCATAACCACACTACACATCCACCATCAAAACCACTTTTAGGGTGAGGCATATATATGGGATTATGTGGCGTTTGATCAGATACCCATAAGAAAAAGTTTAAATATTCACATCGTATGCAATAAATAAATGATTAAACCAATATCTGATCATATAGATTATCCTAAAACATAGTAAATTGTCGTGGCTCTGATACCACTGTTGGAAAATACTGACATAGGTTATAGCAACAAAAACAAAAATTTAATCTAAATGTATTTCCATACCAACAAGATTGTGTCAACTACTATAAAATAACAAGGATGTTTTGAGTGAGTTATACCTAGTCCTAGAGCAAGTCCAATGATAATAACTTGTTTCAAGGAAACTATCAACTCGTTGCTCTTGAGTGATGGATGTGCATCTGATGGCCTTCACCACAAACAACGAACAACTTCTACAGTGCTCCTATGGTCTAGCCATAGACTTCAAGCTGACTTTGCTCTCCTAGAAACAACCAAAGGACCCCTGCCACTAGAGTACTCCACACGAACCATCTTGAACTTGTATTGTTCAACTAGAACAAAAAAGAAGGAGTTATCCCTCCCATTAGTGTACTAGTCACCAACTTGCTCTCCCACAACAAAAACTCTCAGTTGTTCTCTCCTATAGCTATCCCTCCCTTGTCATCTTGGACTTCCTTGGGATCTCTCGGTTACCACAATCAGTGAGGACAAAAATTGTCAGATGAACTGATTTTTAGTTGTCTATGTTGTGTTTTGGGAAGCCCCCATTACCGCTCTATTTATAGGCAAGGTTTGGGTCAGGGTTCCTAGTATGTACATGATTTGTGCGGAAGTGGATGGGATCAGAAGATCTTAACTTTTTGCAACCTACAAATCACAAAATTGTCGTCTGATGACCCAGATGGTCATCTAGTCACACAAACAGTTCACTTGATCTAACAAACAACATTTTGGCAGTTTCATAGTTGCACATAAATTTGGCAATTTTGATTCCAATTAGTATCACATATTAATTTCTTGCACCCCAAGTAATGTTGAATAGAATAAGTTAAGGAAATATCCAAGACCTTTGCTCGGTCCGAACTGATCTGTCTCACCCATGCGAGACACCCATCTTTCTCACCCTGGAAACCGTCCTGAGTCGACCCAATCGGGTCAATAGATTGAACCGGTCGGTTCGCTCCTCAATTTGGGTAGAACTTAGTGAATTCAATTTCTGATCATCGTGACAACCCAAATGGCTATCTCAACACTTGAGACACCCGTCTGGCTTCCCAAATAGCTGTCTCAACAATAGATGTTCGTTTGGTAGTTATGTCAGCCAATCTGTTGTGTGAATTGTATACCTAAACACTTTACTAATCAATCCAATCATCATTCAATATTATACTCCTCTTCTAGATGAGTACCTATGTGTGTGACCCTATAGGTCCCATATCACATTGGCAGTGAATGTCCATAACTAGCTTATGACATCACAAGCAAGGAGCGGTGCCTAGTCACACATCCGTGCTACCCAAGTGAATGGAAAGTTGGAGAACAAGTTCAACCTACAATTTGTGTAAGGTGTTGTAGTGATTATATAATTTCTTTATCTCTGATATCTATGATGAAATTGAGGCATGGAATCATCATCTCACAACATTCAATCCATGTTTCTTGAACCAAGAGTAGACTATCTGAGATAATGTGACCTCAACATTATATATTGATTCTCATGTGCATGTTCATGTGCATGTGTTTCTCAGTGTCACTTATCAAGTAGTCATGATATCAATCTCCAGTAGAAGGGGAAAATCCCATATCTATCTCTCATAGTCTATCCCCATGTGTCAAAGTCACCCAGTCATCACCTTTATAAAAATCCATGTTTTAGGACTGCATTTGATGATGTCATAGTATACCCAACGACATGTGACGACTGTAGTGATTTTAGGACTAAGAATCACAATCACCACCTTCACTGTGAGAGATGACTATGACCATTAATGATTGTTTCCATGTGTCACTCTCAAGGTGGGTCTGTTTGATACTATGTTCCCTAACATGTATATGTGTTCTTGGTTTGATATTGACATATCATTAGTAATTAGATTCTATCATTAACCAACCCACAATCTAGTCTTATGTGTTATTAGTGTCTATCTACCTTCCACAGTAACAATTGAATAGTGACATAATAATAATGTACATACTCTTAGCATTCTTATGATCTCATTCTTCCAAGTCATGTACTTGAAGACCTACATCATTGAGTATTGTCATTGTTTATACATTAATAATATTTCCTCATTATCTCATAACTGATTGAAATAGAATGAATTGGATGCTTGCCTTTATTATTATTAATTAAATCTTTTATGGTATATGCCATGTCATTGATCACATGATTTTCTCTATGGGCATACCTTACCAACACATGGCACCAACATCTAGATTGAGAGAGGTGGCCAACATAGGCACCTGGCTCTAAATTGAGAGGTGGCCTACAGTTCACTATAGGGACGATGTCCTAAGAGTGGGTATCCCTGAGGTTGAGTTAAATGGGTTAAAAAGTTATGAAGAAAATGGTAATTTTGATTCAGTAACAAGAATTGTTGTGATTATGTTGTTACCCTTAGATGTAATCTTTTGGTTTCCCCCACATGCTAGTATAACTTGTTATACTAATCACATTTGTTTTTTAGCATATCAGGATAATATGCTATTATTATGCAAATATGATGAAATATAGATACCCCAAGAAGAAGGCATCAAATAAAGAAATTTAATGTAACTCTTGGAAGATATAGTTAGATGTTTGTGCTTCATATGGTAAACTTTTAGAATCCATATTTTGTGACCATGTTGGAAACTTTATCCTTCATCTTGTACCAAACTCTTTCCCAGTTATTTGAATTTATTAATTATTTTTGGTTACTTGATAAACCTCGATCCAATAACAAAGGTAATGACCCTTTCCCTCTCGATCTGCCTGAATAGGGAATAATAGGGGAGGGGTCATTACACTTGAGGACCAATGAAGAACCCTAAAATCCTACCATCAACTTACCTCTTGGTTCTAGATGGAAAAATGAAGGTATAATCATTGAATACCTTAAGACCTCTTTGCTTCAAAATAAATTCCACCCATCTCAATTTTTACCCACTCCCCATCTAGTGTAATCCAACTCATAGAGCAATCTTCTCACTATCCTATACAACCCCCAACCCTTCAACAATGAGCAAGGTAGACCTACACCAATCCACGATTAAACAACCTACAATATAGTAGCATCAACTACTTTACCATCCCCATGATATAGAAGAAGTGATATGAAAACCACACATTGAAACTAGTCTAGGAATCCCTCAAATTCCCCTCCCCCTGACATCTACTAATGAGTGCATATCTTCAACTTTAGACCTATAATACAAATGTAAACACTACTGATTGCTCCAGCCCACAAACTTAGTGTACATTGACCTGATATAGATCTACCTCATCGCCTCATTTGAAATCTACATAACCCAACTTGATCACCAACCCACCTCAAATCCTCATAATAGATGTCTATAATTCCTATAATGAAGAAAAATGACATGCTATGAGATCTGTAATTCTGAGTCAGAGTATCAATTCAAGGAAGTTGAAGTACAATTTCAGCAACCACAAAAAGTCATATATGATAATGACAACTCTTCAACACTAATAGGGTTTAATTTGATCAAACACATAGTACATTTTCATATTTTCATATACCTATACCCATGTCCATAGTATTCCCTAATTTGATGATAGATGAAATCATAGATCCCAAAATAGGTGAGCATTATCTAATTTTGACTCAACTACAACTTAATATCCAGACTCTAGATATTTTAGTTTCACCTATGATCATTGTAGTAGGAACTTGTCATCTCAATCCAACAGACCTCTGAGAATGACCATTTCTACTCATCACTCCTCATGCTCAAGGGCATGTCCATATGTGTCAGGGTAGGCCAACGACAATGTTTTGGTCAACCTTTGTCGGAAAGGTCGACTGAGAATCCATTACAAGACCAATTTGCAACGACCACTGGTGAGTTAGCTATGGAACTCTACTTTTTTCATAAATGAATAACAAAATAATTAACCTAATATTAGGAAGGGATGTTAATAGATCGTAGGTAACATTTTGATAAAGTGAATGTTATATATTTTAGTATAATAGTAATAACCTAATCTACTATGCATATCATACTCATGTATCAATGCTTGTAAAACAAAAGGTCTGAAATCTCCATAACATTATAATATTAGTACTTCTATATTAGATATTAAATTAGATTATTTTTTAGATTATTGAAGAGTTAACCTAATTATTACAATATCATACATACTCAGTTGACCTCTTTATTATAATAGTGTATGAATAAGCAATTCTACAAGTAGACTCTTATAACCATTGACTTTGGAAAAATTGGTTAATCTAAAATTAGATAGAGATAATAATCCTGACATTTAAAATATAAACCTCAATTATATTGATGTCTTAGTTTAACTAAAATTTTAATATTAAATTATTATGTTGGTCTATGTACTTCAGTATTTGTAATTAAGCATTTTGTATTACTACATAATACTAATTGTATCCTTGTTATAAATTCTAAACCTTGGTGATACTTAATTAAAGTATAACTACAAAAAAGAACTTGTCTTATTTTAAACAAGATAACCTATCATGCAAATTAAGAGATTGAATATAAAGGAAAATCTAGTTTTATTTTTGGGGTAACATATATTCAATAAAAAAGCAAAGATGACATTTAATTGGGATACATGAAAATTATTTATTCATTTGTATGTAGACAAATGTATTATTATGTTCATATGAATATGTAAGACCTACATATTTATTATATGAGAATTTTAGTGTACTATTATTTATATATGAAACCAATAATTACCTCATTGTTAGGGGATGATATGGGATTAGATGGTACCCATTATACCTTACTACTTTTATGTATAAATAACCTTCACATATTTGACATTGATGACAATCATGGGGTGATTTGACAACCTAAGATACAAAAAGGACAACGGCAATAACATTTCATCTAATGACATATAGTAAGTGTTTTACAAGCCAATTAGTAGCAATATTTCCCTAATTTGTATCTTTGTCTGCATCAAAATGTTAGAGTCACTCAAATTGTGTTTTGTGTCTCAAATGATTGAACTATTGTATTCCCTATTCCATATTGAAATTGCATGCATGGTGACTTGTTAGTGGTAAACCCAAATTATTTTTCATCTTATTCTCCTCTTGAAGGCTTCTAAAAATATATTTTACAAAGTATTGAATATACATTGATATAGAATTGGAATTGGTTTATTAGAGTTTTAACTCCTTTGGGCATTGGCCCCTTAGAGATTTGCTCATTTGAGGTTGGATAATATCCAAACACCATGTGTGTAGGTTGTAATGGATTAACTGTTTTCCTCGGATATTGTTTAAAATAGAATTTAGACTACTATTTTGTTCATGTTAGATTATTTACCACATTGCACTTAGCCTGGAAAAATATATGATATTACATTGCATAATATTAATATTTAAAAATTGATCTTTTATGAATCTCTTACATATTTTAATAAGTTTGAATACTTGATAAGTTGGGGAAAATTGGAACCTTGAAATTTTTCTATTTGGATACTCTTATGAAATAAATATTATTGAACTCAAATCTCGATAGTTATTATTCATACCTTGATATCTTAGTCCACCAAGTAGTATTTACCTAGTTTTCAAATGTATTGAGTCTTCTCTTGTTGCTTTTATATTTCTAAATAATTAAGATTTAATACCACTTTTATGGACCCAAACATTTTTTAGGTCTATGGTTTTATTCCCTATGAGAATTCATCGATATGTGGTGGAAAGGAGATATAAACGAGACATGTGTGATGTAACACCCTGATTTTTATATCACCTGAGCGAAAGCTATATTTTTTTTTCAACTGAGGAGTGTTACTAACATGATATGCATTACAATAATGAGAAATAGAAACCAATACAGACTAGTGTAAAACTGCATTCTCATAAATTCTTAGAAAAGAAAATCTATTATGAAAGAAATTTAATACAATGATACTACCTTATACAAATGTCATTTCAAATCTGGGACCATGTAGATGGCATCCCACCAATCAAACCTCTTGAAATTGTCACTGCATCATCTTATCATGAATATCTCCTAAAATTTTGTACGTACTAACATCTCATCCCTAGCCATGCACAAAGGGAAACCTAAGTTAGAGTAAGTGGCACTGAACTTTTAATATAATGAATATAAACTTTACTTTAACTAAAAGTTGAGATGATTTGAAAGCTACAAACTTATACTGAAATGATGTGTCTTTTATTTATGGTTTTATCTGATTTGTGGCCACCATTATACGATAACTCCTCAACAATTGGTGTAACTATGCCCTGAATTGGTGTTGAAGTACCATGAATTGGCACTACATGCCTCTGAATGACACCGTGGTGTCTTGGAATTGGCGTAACTGTGCCCATCTTGGTACCAAAGGACCTTTGAATTGGAGTAAAAACTCTTCTAAATTGGCAACAAATTCCTCTAAATCATCATGGGACTAATGAATGAGGACTTATCATATAATGTCTTATGTGAAGGTTTGAACTTAATTATCTTAAATATGAGCTTAATGAATTATGAATCTGAGTTTATCTTATACTGAAACTAAATATTGATAACTAAACATGTACTAAATTTTGAATCAAGATCTAGTCTGAATATCTCAGAAAGTTAATCTTACTTAACAGATGCATTAAAATTATTCTATTAGAAACTAAAATCTTAGTAAACCGAATTCTTATTTCTTAATCTAAATCTCTAGTCTTAAATTCTGAACTAAATCTAAATCTGAGCACGTATCTTGATTCTAAATAATTGAAACTGAATCTGAGACTCTTATTAGGTATGTGGATCTAGTTTATGAGTACTCACAATGAGTAATATAAATCTAAAATATGAAGTCTAGATTCTTTTTCTCTAAGTAAATCTTAATCTGAAGCTCTTATTTAACATATGACTTAATTTAATACCAATACCAGATATATTACATTGAGTCTAAAGGCTAGAGTAATAAATTGAAGTGAATAAATAGATACCAAGTATCTAAAGGTAGTTTAAATATCTAAAATATGTAATCAGATATCTTCACAATATTACTTCATCAAAAAAATATCTAACTAATAAAAATATTTTTGGATATGAGATGAACATTACTAACTAAATGTTTGTAGTATCTCAGTCTCTAAGTTACTTTGAATATGGGTAGTTTGAATAATAGGAATAATGAAATTCAATGGACATGACCCACTTACCTTGTTAGAGGAGATCCTCAATGAGTCTAGATCCCTTGGTTCATAATGTATTTACCTGGACATCATCAAATTTCTATAATACCATGTGTATATCCCTTATTCATGTTCAAAATTCAAGCCCTCATTACCTTAACCTTGTAACAAAAAATTTGGACTCCCATTTAGACTATACATAACTGTAATCTAAAATCATCATAAAATACTAGTGTGGAAACTAAGTCAAAACACTTATTACATAATTACCATAATTTTTATATTCAAATAAGACATAATTTTTCTTATGCACTAATGTGAACATATACATCATATAATAAGAATAAATTTTGAGCATAGTAACATATACTAATCTTATTGATTCAATTGTGATATAAAGAATCACCACATACAAGACTAATATAATAAGAGAAGGAAACCTCTAACAATAAGGAACATGTCCTACAATCACCTCGATACAAAGAAAGAAAGAAAGAAAACTAAGTCCTCACCTCGGTTGATCCATTGATGCGATGATTTTGAGTCACATTTATAGACTTGTTTTACTTGTGTTATATGCATTTATTGGTCATTTTGGTGCTTAATATTGCATAATTAATTTACTTTGGTCTATGAGCCATATCAACATCAATTCTCCCTTATTTTATTATTTTGAGCATAAATGATTACAATAATACGTTTTATTTCGACTTATGTGGTTTTGTGTTGCAATTTCAGGAAAAATGCATATCTGCAGCTGTCGATACTATCGACGGCTGTCGATACCATCGACAAAGCTACAGGAAGCCAGCTGCAAGGAGTAGCATAAAGTCGATACCATCGACCCTCGTGTCAATGGTATCGAGTTACTATCAGGTTTCTGGCGAGAAGATAGTTGATACTATCGACCATAGAGTCGATACTATCGACCCCATAAGCTTCAGCGACAGAAGAGGACAAAAAGTGAGGCCTAAGGGTGTCGATACCATCGACCCGCGTCGATGGTATCGAGTCAGCATCAGGCGCAATGAAGAAAAGAAAAGAAGACTTGCCGATATTGCACAGGGTCGATACCATCGACTTGCGTCGATGGTATCAAAACCGTCAGATGCAAGTTTGTTTCAGTTCGATCTAAATCCGATGGCTATGATATTTTTGCAACCTAACTCAGTGATTATACCTAATGTCGGTGGCCAGGAGAAATGGATCACATCATTAGCCGCTCCACACGTCCCGAGAAGGTGTGGAGAGAAGAACAGAGCCCAAAAGCACGGCCGAGCCGTTTTGGACGCCGAAGAAGACGTTTTCCACCGCCAAAAGGCTGTAGATCGCGCATTCTATGTCGAGGAATGCTTGGATCTTCTCCGTTCAAGGGGTTTCATTACTTATTCACATTTTTCTCCATGTTTCCCCTTTTCTCTACCATGTTTTGCTTTGAGATGAATATGCAGGGCTAATCCCCTTTGTCTTTAGGACCGGGAGTAGCCTGGGGAAGCATTGTATGACATTTTTATCATAGTAATTCATCATTTATCTCTTAAATCCATGGTATGATTTCGTTTTCCCAATAATATTGTTATGCTTGATCACCATAATGATAATCTAATGCCCTTAATTGCTTTGAAAGAAGAATTAACGGTTGAAAGAGATGAAATTCACATTAATTAACAAATTCCTTGAACAAGGTGATGTAAGGTTAATGGTGAAAACCCAGAGGTCAATTCTAATGCACCTAGTTTAGGATATAGGTTACTACGACGGTGGAACCGACCTAGACATAGGTAGTGAATTGTACCACGACAGTGGGCAATTCTGATTACAGGCCACTACCCGGATTGAGAGATGAACTTGTTTAACTATATAAAAATTCATGCAATGAAAACCCGTGGTGAAACCGCAATCCTAAAGATTCCCACCTGAACTGATTAAACTAAACACTTAATCGATTGCTTTATTTTATTTTATTTTCTTTTTAATTTTACAACAACTCTCAAACTCTTTTAATCGGTTTAGCTGATCACAAACAGTTAGTAGTAGTCTACCGATAATTTAGTGTTCATGAGTTTGACTCGGGCCTTACAAGGGCCTATACTACATTAACGCGTGTACTTACGTTCTACGCACGATAAAAGTGTGTCAAGTTTTTGGCACCGTTGCCGGGGACACAACAATTATCGGCACTACGAGTGCTGCAAGCGGCCATTCTAGGCCACCTTTTATTTTTATTATTTTGTAATCATTTCAAAAATTCAAAGTTTATTTTTCAAATTGTGTAATCGTCTAGCACGATACTGAACTGAAATTATTATTTTGTAGGTATTGTGCATGGTGAGGACGCGTAACACTGACTACATGCAGCCTACACCAGAGGTTCCACTGCCGGGACCTAAGGACGAGGAAGATTACAATCAAGACCAACTGGAAGATATAGATTCTGGCTCAGAACAAGAAGCCATGGCCGAAGAGATGACGATATGGGAGAAGATAAAAGCTTCTTTGTTACAACCCCAATTTTTGGGATCAATTGGTGAGAAATACAATTTCTCATATTAAAGATAATTGAACAAAAAATGATATGATTTATTTTGAGTGAATGGATTCCTTCACAATAGCCTTGATTGCTTGCTTTGTGGGCTGTATTGGCTATTGGGCCCAATAACAAGAAATAACAAGAAAATTCAATTAGTAAATGAGTAATTGAATATTTGAGAAAAGAAAAAGATGGAAACCTCTAGAGGGCATATCCAAAGAGGGATTTCGTGCCTCTTGGATTCCTTGGGTTCCAAGGAGTCTAAAGTTGCAAAGAAAAGCAATAAGAAAAAGAAAAGATTAATTATGTATTTCTTTATTAAGAAAGAAATTGAAAACAATGAGAAAATGTGGAAAATAAGTGAAAAAGAGGTATAATTGAGTTTTCTTGGTGGAATTTCGTATTCTAAAGATTTCTAATGATAAAAGGAATACCAATAAGGAAAATAAAAGAGAAATAAAGAGAAATTCTCAAAAAGAGATATTTTAATGAGAAATAAACAAGATAATGTGAAATGATGCCTAAAGATGCGTCTAGAAGGATAATAAGTATCCAATAAAGAGAATTTCGAAATAATAGAGTATCTTGGGATCCAAGGAGTCCCAATGAAGAAAAAGGAAAGAGAAAATACCAACAACAAAACATGAGAAGATAATATGATGTATAATTAATGAATTTCATGAATTTGTTTAGAAGTGGTATTTTCTACTAAAGGAAAATAGAAATTCGTGGCCAAAGAATAAAAAGGGAAAGTACAAAGAAAATGGAAGAGGGATTTCAGATTTCTAATAACCAAATAATTGAGGAAATTCAAAAAACAAAGGAGAGAGAGAATATTGCTTCTCTTTGAAGGATTTGACTTCCTAATTGGAGAGGGATTGTTGGACTCGTGGATAACCCACCTAGGGCTTCGTACCCTCCTCTATAAAAGGTTAGGACCCCTGGGTCGAGCTCGAGGAAATCCATGCATCCGTTCCTCTCTCATCTCCCTCTTCTACTACATATTGTTTGCTATAAACCCTAGGTAGAGGAGCAACGTGGCCATGGCACCACAAAGAACTTGTAACTATTTCTAATGAATGGAGAGTACACCCACGACGACGCTGGGGAGTTTGTCCATCATCCCCTTGCCCGCGCCTTCACGCGGAACCAGCAGGAGGCTTGCAGCACGGATGCAAAGTCGAGAGTTTAAGGCCGCACGTCCGTCCATCCTGGCCGTGGAGCATAGCCTGGAGAGCTGCGGAGGGGGCTGCCGAAGAGGACTACCTTGTTCTGGGTGGCCGCCGCGGTCCAGAAGAGGAAGACGAAGCCACGCTACCCGCAGCTAGGGCAACACAGCGGACCTGCGCGAGGAGGAAGATGAAGGAGGCCCATTGGACGATATTGCCCCTCCGCAGGCTGAAGATTCAATTACTTAACCGAGGGTAAAATGGTCTTTGCGTTATATTTCCCAAAAGCGATCCGCGTTGCATAGCTATGCTGACGTGTCCGCATGCTATTGGCCAAGTAAGTGTTTTTCTTGCAAAATTCGTAACTTAAGATTCGTAGTTCGGATGACAAAAAGTTATATATGAAAGTTGATCCTCAGAACGAGAGGAATCCAAATAAATTATGTTTGAAGTCTGATTCTAATTTCAATCCGAAAATTAATGGAAGCAATCATCTTTAATACTTTAAAGATTAAGGAACCCTAATCTGATATGATTAATGTGTATAATAGGGTTTAATGGATCTTTAGAGTTGATATTAATCTGTTAAATGTAAAAAGGGACATTGAGTTCAAAAAGGAAGAACTTTGTGCATGATTAGTCTAATTTAGAGTTTATATGCTTGAAATTAGGAAAAGGACATAAAGTTATCATCTTTAATGATTTAACTAAGGAAAAACCCTTAGATTTGATGAGAGATGGATAATTCAAGTTGATATTAACCTGTTGTTAATAAAAGTGAAAATAAGATCTAAAAAGATAATCTCTTTATATAATTGGTTTAATTTAGGGTTTTGTGCATGATTATGCATTAACGAGCTTGAAAACCCTAATTTAGGTGAATATGACTTTTAAATGTTTTAATTGTTCAAATTTGTAATTAAATAGGGATATGATGATCCTAAGACAATTTTGGGTATAAAAGACTATTAAATGAATAGTTTGAGAAATTAGGGTTTATATACATGGAAAAGAGTACTATTAGGGTTTGTTAACCTAAAAGAGGTAAAATTCGAGAAATTGATCTAAGAAACCCTAATGAGTATTAATGAATACTTAATGCGGATTAGAAACCCTAGAAAGTGAATCCAAGTCAATAAAGTAGATTCTTGATAAAGTGTGTAATGAATAGAGTACATATTTATTTCAGGAACTATGTGATGATTGAATTACTTTCTTGGATATGTTGATTGACTTGATGGTATACACATGAAGTATATGTTGAATAATCTGCATGACTCGCCAAGTCAGGTATGTGGATACGCTTATGAATACCCGAGTTAGGTTTCCGATGGATTCCCAGATGTTTAATCGCATGGAATGCAACTAAACTGTTGTATGTTTATTTATTTCATGCAACTATAAAGTGACTATGATTATCACTATAAATGAGTATATATAACTGGCTAGATCCGGGTCCACCTCTGTTACTTTGAAAAGGCTAAAAAGGGGGTAATCCTAGAGCAAGGTCTAGGTTACCGAGAGTTAGAAATTGGGCTACCTACGTGTAGTGCCATGCGACTCGTTAGCCTTCCATGAGTTAAGGAGTGGGCTACTTACGAGTAGTGCCATGTGACTCAACCCTAGAAACTGGTTCACCTATAGGGGGAACCATGAGGGGTTTAATGGGGTTCTACCATAAGGAAGGTAGGATCCAGGTCCACTGCAGGAATAGCACAGAGGATAGGGTACGCATAGATTGCGGATGTTATATTTAAAACGTAATCTTGATTGATTAATGATTAATTGAATGATTACATGGTTATCATAGTTGCAAGATTATTGTTTCCCCCACATACCAGCTTCGGCTGACCGACATTTTGTTTGTCGGCGTTTTAGGTACAATGAAAAGAACAAACACTAAATCGTCACATTGTGAAATACATGAAGAAAAATACAAGGAGGATTAGTTAGTGTAGAATCATTATGTGGATAGAAGTTAGAAATCCAAAATTTCAAAAGGTAGGCAAAGTTTATTTTCTTACAGCTTTTCAGTTTAGTATGTTAAAATTTGATAATTATTCTTGGTTAATTGTCGAACCTTTGATCAGGAAGTCATGGGTGCGGCTTCGACCTCTCGGTCTCCTTTAATTGGGGGTTATCGGGAGGTGGGGTCGTACGATTTGGTATCAGAGCCTGGGTTCCTCAATTAACCATTAATAATTATTAAATTTTACAAACTCCATTGAACCCAAGGGAGTTATTAGAGGAGTATCCGAAAGACGGAGGTGTCTAGAAAAGGATCACGACCGGGGGCTGGCAATATTTTCCTCCGCACCGCTAGTCAGAATACGAGGACTCCCAGATCTATGTGACTGCCTGGCCAAAGTCTTAGGGTATGAATCGAAATAAGATACCTTTAGGACTTCTCATCTTATTCATCCCTTCTCATCACAAAATTCTGATAAGGACCTAAAGGATTAGGGTTTTCTTTCTCCTCATCACCCTCTTGAGGTATGGGTAAGGTTAATAAGGTTTAGGGAATCCTCCATCAAATTAATGAAAAGCATGTAAATAAGATGTCATGGACATAAGCTTAATAGATTAAGCGCAGATACATGCTTAGGTCGTATGACATAAGTTGTCATGTCCTCAGAATAGACCTGAGAGTAGACCTTCTTGTCAGGAGGATAAGTTAGTCTTGAAGATAGAGATCTCCATTGCAAGTAGAGACCTGGCACATCCTCTGAGGATGATGCTAACCCTAAGTAAAGGTTAGAGAGAGATGAGTTGGACCAGGTGTTTGAAAGGACATGCCTTTGGGATGCCATATGATTCATGGGTGACCTAACACCTTTGGCAACCTGACCCTAGGAAGGGTCGTGCATGTTAGGGTAAAAGATAGCTCCTTAGATAATGAGGTTAGTGAAGGACCTTAGAAACCCTCTGGGCTTGTGCAAGTATGGTATAGCTGGCACCTAGGGCACGTCATAGTGCTGACAGTAGGGTGAAACCCTGGATAAGGAATTATGAGGGAGCATAAAGGGTTATGGATGATCTTGAGCAATCAAATGTTTGAACCTAGGCTTCACCCATGTAGGGAATTCTTTTGAGGTTGATCCTTCATGAAGAAAGGACCTCTAATGGTGAGGTTGGATGTAGGGTTAGCCCTAGAGAGAGTACGCAAACCAACAAGAAGGTTGGAAGCCTAAAACCCTGAACAATGGATCATAGTGGTTGCTTCATGATCGATCCCTAAAAGTTGATGATATCTTGGTTGCCTTTAGAGGGACCAAACCCTAGAAATAGAAGATGAGGCATCTAGTGCATGTGTGCCTACGGTGTATGTGTTTACCTTCCGAGGTAGGAAAAAGAGTTCCTTTGACCTAGGAAGGTTTAGTAGAAGGTTAGGAGGCCTTGTACCTTGTGAGTTGTCCTTAAGGAGGACCCAACCCTAAGTGTTTCTCAAGTTGAAGGATGACAGGAAGTGCACAAGATGCCTTTTGCCAGCTTGATTCATGGTTCAGAGATAGAGCATGCAGTTGGACACCTAAAAGTGAACCTAGGGTTCCTAGGCCTAAGAGGGGAAGTGGTATACCTAATGCTCATGATGAGAGTTAAGTTTCTATAGTTTCGAGCATGGTACGCCTCATGAATAAAGGAAAAGGGAAGTCCCTTCAGTTTAAGGTATGTGTAATAATCCCCTCATAGCTAGGTTGATGATGAAGGAAGGTATGATCTTGATCCAGCATTGAGGAAAGAGGACAAGTATGACCTAGTATGGATCAGTAGGTGATTTGTTTATGCCTTAATGGCTTGCTAGGGTTAAGTAGGCTCATGTGGATGTAAACCCTAGACCTAAGAGCTTTTGTGACCTTGCTGTCAAGAGATAGATTTCTTCCCATCCTGGGAGAGAGACACCTTTGGTAGGGTGTATATCAGTGTTGGTTAGTTTAAGGTAACCTAAAGAGGTCTCTTAGGATCTTGAGAAGCTAAGTGAAAAGTACATGGTATGAGAATGAACCCGTAGGCCCATAGATATCCATCTTTAAGTGCATGCAGATGTGTTACCATGGAGGTAACCGGTATAGGGCTTGACAAAGGTAGGCAGGTTGCCATGATCTCAATGAAAGGATGAAGGTCAGCCCATGAATGCAGAAAGAGAGATGATGAAGACTTGGGTAAGGTTCTAAGTGAACATGTACTATGATGGGGAAACCTAAGTCTATCCTAGGGTCAGTTAGGGATAAGACCGATGAAAATAGGAGTTGTCTAATTCCCCAAATGCACATGACCATAGGGTCGGGAGGTAACAACTATCATTGTCTGAGGGCCATGGGTTAGGAGATTGATCACCTTCATAAACTCATGGGACCCAAAGGGCAGATGAGTAGGGCACTCTCTTGATGCATGAGGGAAGAGGGATGACCCCAAAAGAGTCAGTACCCTATAGGCCTAGAGGAAAGGACCAATGATATAAACCTCGGTAGGTTCAAAACTAGTTTGATATCATGATGTTTGTGATGAAGAGACATATGTGGCACGTTGCAACTTAGATCTAAAGGTGTATTGGCAAGGTGGGATGTACCATCTCTACTCTTGGAACAGGAAGAACTCTGTATTTGGACTGCATCCAAATGCTTATTTCCTCTTGTTATGGGGGTGAGAGATAGGACATTACGCATGCCATACATCAAGGATAAGAGATGAGGTAGGTTGGAATGTCGCCATGAGAAATAGGGATAGAGAAGATATCTACCCTGGTAAAGTGAATGATACATGGATGGTTTGTAAACACTAAGAGGAATGAGGTAGTTCCCTTATGAGGATGTTTTTATCATGAGCTATGTGGAACTTATAAGTTATACCAGGTTGAGTTTGACCACCATGATGATGGAATCAGAGGGTGTTCTTATGAAGATGAACATATAGTTTAAAGTGACATGATAAGCAAAATACATGGAAGTATATGTCATCCATGTTACCTAATACCTAAGGATATGAAGTGGTAATGGATGCTCTGGTCAAGATACATCTGACTTGTTTGACTAGAAGCTAGAAGGGATTGTTTGGCTAACCTTAAGTTTGGAAAGGAGAGGTGTTTGGATAACACTCAGATGTAATGAGATCTGTTGGACAAGTTGATGGTTGCTTGGATTAGCCGGTCTAGACCTTGATGCTATGAAAGGAGAGTTGTAGAACCTCAAGTGCACTCTTCAGATAGGAAGGTGAGGAAACCCCGATGAGAGTGGTTTAGGGTTTCTGAGGAATTGATCTGGAGGAATCATGGAAAATAGGAAATCATGATTGAAGATCACCATATATCGTGGTACTACCAAGATAGTAAGTGACAGTAGTACTTGAGATGCTTATAATGAGGCTGCATGTGATATGTTGCCATGCATGACCGAAGGTGAAGGATGAGCACATGTAACCTAGTGCATTGATATAGAGGATAAAGAGTTCCCGAGAGAGAAAGAGAGTTCATCACTATGGATGTTGTAAGTCTCCCCTGAATCAGGGAAGGTCGAGATGCAATATGGGTTATGGTAGTTTGCCTTACCTAGATGACATGAGAAAGAAAGAGTTTTGTCAAGGGGAAGATCTGGTTGAACTACCCATGAGAGAGAGATGGTTCAACTATGAAGTGAGTTCAAAGGTACTCAAGTTTAAGCTAAAGGTTCACTTCCAAAAGATGGAAGTAGGTGCATGAAGGACTCGATGTTAGTACAGTTTGTCACCCCTAACTAATGGTTAGTATGATCCAGACTAAAGGGTCTGATGAGAGCATATGTGCACGTTCAGGGTGATAGCCAGAGACAGTTCTTGTCCTAAGAAAGATTTGATGATGACCACCATAGCCAGTATCAGGTTTTATAAGAAGCTCTGTAAGGGAGGTTGTGTCGGTTGCCACTTCAGTAAGGTGATGTTGGTGAAAGAACCATATGATGGTTAGAAAAGGGACCACCGTGCGTGTAGATGAAGTCACTTTGATCATGCAATGGCTGAAAGGAGCCTAGAGACGACAAGAGTCGTGAGCAGATGCAAAGTAGACTAACATGCAGTGCACTGTGGGAGAATATAATGTGAGAATCCGACCCCTCTGAGCTGCAGTCGAGGAAGCTGAGTCCCCGATACCTGTGTCCATTAGTGATGGATGGGTGGAGATGGTTAGGTTTTGACCCTACCCCTCAGGATAAAGTTATGTGAGATGTTTTACATGTGTCCAATTTAGAGCACTATGTGAGGTATCCCGACCATGTGCGGAACAATGAACCTAATGAGCCCCAAGGGAGGCTGAAATGGCCTGAGTCACCTGTTTAGTTTATAGACGCCAGGATGAAAGAACTCAGAGGAAAGAATATTTGATGATAAAGGTTCTTTGGATGCGCCATGGGTACGGTAAAGCTACATAGGGGCCAATGATGGAGAAAAAGTCTTATCCTGAATTGTTTGTTTGCTTGTTTGAATTTTGAGGACAAAATTCCTATAAGAGGGGAAGGATGTTACAACCCCAATATTTGGGATCAATTGGTGAGAAATACAATTTCTCATATTAAAGATAATTGAACAAATAATGATATGATTTGTTTTGAGTGAATGGATTCCTTCACAATAGCCTTGATTGGTTGCTTTGTGGGCTGTATTGGCTATTGGGCCCAATAACAAGAAATAACAAGAAAATTCAATTAGTAAATGAGTAATTGAATATTTGAGAAAAGAAAAAGATGGAAACCTCTAGAGGGCATATCCAAAGAGGGATTTCATGCCTCTTGGATTCCTTGGGTTCCAAGGAGTCTAAAGTTGCAAAGAAAAGCAATAAGAAAAAGAAAAGATTAATTATGTATTTCTTTATTAAGAAAGAAATTGAAAACAATGAGAAAATGTGGAAAATAAGTGAAAAAGAGGTATAATTGAGTTTTCTTGGTGGTATTTCGTATTCTAAAGATTTCTAATGATAAAAGGAATACCAATAAGGAAATTAAAAGAGAAATAAAGAGAAATTCTCAAAAAGAGATATTTTAATGAGAAATAAACAAGATAATGTGAAATGATGCCTAAAGATGAGTCTAGAAGGATAATAAGTATCCAATAAAGAGAATTTCGAAATAATAGAGTATCTTGGGATCCAAGGAGTCCCAATGAAGAAAAAGGAAAGAGAAAATACCAACAATAAAACATGAGAAGATAATATGATGTATAATTAATGAATTTCATGAATTTGTTTAGAAGTGGTATTTTCTACTAAAGGAAAATAGAAATTCGTGGCCAAAGAATAAAAAGGGAAAGTACAAAGAAAATGGAAGAGGGATTTCGGATTTCTAATAACCAAATAATTGAGGAAATTCAAAGAACAAAGGAGAGAGAGAATATTGCTTCTCTTTGAAGGATTTGACTTCCTAATTGGAGAGGGATTGTTGGACTCGTGGATAACCCACCTAGGGCTTCATACCCTCCTCTATACAAGGTTAGGACCCCTGGGTCAAGCTCGAGGAAATCCATGCATCCGTTCCTCTCTCATCTCCCTCTTCTACTACATATTCTTTGCTATAAACCCTAGGTAGAGGAGCAACGTGGCCATGGCACCACAAAGAACTTGTAACTGTTTCTAATGAATGGAGAGTACATCCACGACGACGCTGGGGAGTTTGTCCATCATCCCCTTGCCCGCGCCTTCACGCGGAACCAGCAGGAGGCCTGTAGCACGGCTGCAAAGTCAAGAGTTTAAGACCGCACGTAACTTAAGATTCGTAGTTCAGATGACAAAAAGTTATATATGAAAGTTGATCCTCAGAACGAGAGGAATCCAAATAAATTATGTTTGAAGTCTGATTCTAATTGCAATCCGAAAATTAATGAAAGTAACCATCTTTAATACTTTAAAGATTAAGGAACCCTAATCTGATATGATTAATGTGTATAATAGGGTTTAATGGATCTTTAGAGTTGATATTAATCTGTTAAATGTAAAAAGGGACATTGAGTTCAAAAAGGAAGAACTTTGCGCATGATTAGTCTAATTTAGAGTTTATATGCTTGAAATTAGGAAAAGGACATAAAGTTATCATCTTTAATGATTTAACTAAGGAAAAACCCTTAGATTTACTGATAGATGGATAATTCAAGCTGATATTAACCTGTTGTTAATAAAAGTGAAAATAAGATCTAAAAAGATAATCTCTTTATATAATTGATTTAATTTAGGGTTTTGTGCATGATTATGCATTAACGAGCTTGAAAACCCTAATTTAGGTGAATATGACTTTTAAATGTTTTAATTGTTCAAATCTGTAATTAAATAGGGATATGATGATCCTAAGACAATTTTGGGTATAAAAGACTATTAAATGAATAGTTTGAGCAATTAGGGTTTATATAAATGGAAAAGAGTACTATTAGGGTTTGTTAACCTAAAAGAGGTAAAATTCGAGAAATTGATCTAAGAAACCCTAATGAGTATTAATGAATACTTAATGCGGATTAGAAACCCTAGAAAGTGAATCCAAGTCAATAAAGTAGATTCTTGATAAAGTGTGTAATAAATAGAGTACATATTTATTTCAGGAACTATGTGATGATTGAATTACTTGCTTGGATCTGTTGATTGACTTGATTGTATACACATGAAGTATATGTTGAATAATCTGCATGACTCGCCAAGTCAGGTATGTGGATACGCTTATGAATACTCGAGTTAGTTTTCCGATGGATTCCCGGATGTTTAATCACATGGAATGCAACTAAACTATTGTATGTTTATTTATTTCATGCAACTATAAAGTGACTATGATTATCACTATAAATGAGTATATATAACTGGCTAGATCCGGGTCCACCTCTGTTACTTTGAAAAGGCTAAAAAGGGGGTAATCCTAGAGCAAGGTCTAGGTTACCGAGAGTTAGAAATTGGGCTACCTACGTGTAGTGCCATGCGACTCGTTAGCCTGCCATGAGTTAAGGAGTGGGCTACTTACGAGTAGTGCCATGTGACTCAACCCTAGAAACTGGTTCACCTATAGGGGGAACCATGAGGGGTTTAATGGGGATCTACCATAAGGAAGGTAGGATCCAGGTCCACTGCAGGAATAGCACAGAGGATAGGGTACTCGTGGATCGTGGATGTTATATTTAAAACATAATCTTGATTGATTAATGATTAATTGAATGATTACATGGTTATCATAGTTGCAAGATTATTGTTTCCCCCACATACCAGCTTTGGCTGACCGACGTTTTGTTTGTCGGTGTTTTAGGTACAATGAAAAGAAGAAACAGTAAATTGTCACATTGTGAAATACATGAAGAAAAATACAAGGAGGATTAGTTAGTGTAGAATCATTATGTGGATAGAAGTTAGAAATCCAAAATTTCAAAAGGTATGCAAAGTTTATTTTCTTACAGCTTTTCAGTTTAGTATGTTAAAATTTGATAATTATTCTTGGTTAATTGTCAAACCTTTGATCCGAAAGTCATGGGTGCGTCTTTGACCTCTCGGTCTCCTTTAATTGGGGGTTATCGGGAGGTGGGGTCGTAACATTCTTCCTCATCCACTTCAAAGGGGCCAATTAAGAAGCAGGCCATCAACATTCTGACTTATAAGATTGATCCTGCATTAATCAACTTGGTCAAGTCAAATGCATTCCATGGGCTAAAGAATGAAAACCCGGTGACTCACATTAGCCAGTTTGTGGAGAACTGTGATATGATAAAAATAGGCAGGTTTCCATAGGAGACACTATACCTAAAGTTGTTTTCGAGCTCTCTGGTAGGAAATGCACGAGAATGGTTACACAATCTTGACGATGAATATGTGGAATCATGTAACCACATGGTGGAAGTGTTCTTTGAAAGGTTCTTTCTGCCCGAGAAAACAAATGATATGATCAGAAAAATCCATAATTTCAGTCAGAAGGTAGGAGAAACTTATTCGGAGGCCTAGGAACGTTTTCAGATTATGCTGAGGAGGTGCCCACACCATGGTTTGGACAAGGATAAACAAGTTAAAATCTTCTATTTTGCTCTTTCAGAACATGATAGAAGTAATCTGGATTCAGTAGGTTCATGGTTCTTCCTATACAACAAAGGTATGAGGTGTTGGGAGATTCTTAAAAATATGGCAAAGAAGCAATATTGGGGGGACAGGGATGCACGAGAACAAGTGAAAGTTGTAGGTGAGTCCAGGGCCATCAAGGAGCTAAATGATAAGTTAGACCTTTTAGCCAAGAAATTACTTGCCAAAGAAGATGCAGAATCCGATGTGGAAGCCCAGGTAAAATTTATGAACAACAGGGCTATAGAAACAATGATAATGCTTGGAGGAAGGATAAGAAATTCTCATGGAAGGATCCAAACAACTTCCTACAAGATCCATATGCAAAACCACAACCATGGTCTGAAGACAAAAGCACCGAGTTGCTTAGTCAAGTGGTGCAGCAAAATCAACAGATGATGAGCGTGTTTAGTAAGAAGTTGCAGTCCCAAGGTGAGATCTTGAGTAAGTTTGGGCAAACATTGCAAAGCCATGGAGCACAGATGAGGGCATTAGAGATGATTGTGACCCAGATTTCTAATGAAGTGGTGGCCATGAAGCATGCCAGTCAACAAAGACAGGCTGGGGATGCAGAGGTTGTTCAAGCACATCATCAAGTAAAGTACATATCTATGATTACTGAGGTAGAGCCCCCGATGGTGGGAGTCTAAGATAAAAACAAAATGATTTTTGATACTGAGGCTACACCGAAATTACCGTATCCTCATAGTCATTATGGTCTACCAGGCAGATATGTCCCATTCACAAAAACCTACCAAGAGCCCAACACGGACGCGCCTACACCTAGGCAAGAAGAGAAGGTGAAGGTCATGCATCATGGTGAATCTACATTCCCTGTGAGGGAGGAGCCGCCACAAGTTGCACCTATTGCAAATGATGTACCAAAGTATATGCCAGAGGGTGACATTGAAGCCAACTTGGGGGAGGAGACCCCGAAAAGCCCATATGTGCCACCTCATAAGCGTCTAAATGAGGCAGTCGTGTCTTTTCCGGACAGCACGAGGCCGAAGAAAGAGCATCAGCACTACAGGAAGTTCTTGGAGATGTTCAGGAAACTCCATATCAATATTCCGTTAGTGGAAATGATAGAGCAAATTCCATCTTACGGAAGGTTTATTAAGGAAATCATCATCAAGAAAAGGCGGATCAAAGACACAAATGTTTGCCGGGTGAACCAGATGGTGAGCTCAATTATCCATGGGAGTCTACCACAAAAGAGGAAAGATCTGGGAGGTTTCTACATTCCATGTTCTATAGGCGGTCAACATCTTCCACAAGCAAAATGTGATTCAGGGGCCAGTATTAATCTTATGCCACTGTCCACATTTTAAAAACTTGGGTTGAAGGAACTAAATAAGTCTAATATGACTATCGAGCTGGCAGATGGGTCCATTGTGAAGCCATACGGAGTGTGCGAGGATGTACTTGTCAAAGTAGACAAGTTTATCTTTTCAGTGGATTTCATTGTTATGGATGTGCCGCAACTCAAGGGTTGTGAAATGCTCTTAGGTAGGCTGTTTGAAATGACAGCTGATGTTATCACCGCTATCTGAAGAGGTACATTGACCTTGGGGATTGTCCAGGATCGAGTTGAGTTCAAACTACCGAGGATCCCTATGGACACTCTCCGAGGTCCCAAGATGAGGAGCTTGATTTCGTCTAGCTTAAGACGTTAAATAAGGGTGCTTGTTGGAAGGCAACCCAGCCATAGGTAGTCTCGTTTCACTTCCTTAACTTTTATAGTTTAGTTTGATTTGATTTTGTTTATAGTGTAAAAATGATACATTGATCGTTTGTTCAATGTGCAGGACTGAGGCAGGGTCGATATCATCGACCCTTGTGTCGACGGTATCAGGATAGGCACATATAGGCGGCTGCAAAATTCTCACTGATTCGATACTATCGACGGCCTCATCGATAGTATCGACATACCATCAGGTTTCTCGCCAAAATGAGGTCGATAGTATCGACACGGGCGTCGATACTCACGAGATCTCTAGAGATATTTAGACAAAAATTTTCTCAGTGAAGTCGATACCATCGACGGGCCTGTCGATGGTATTGACCCAGTTACAGGCAGAAAGCGGTGGTTGGGCCTCGCGAGGGTGTTTTCCCTAAAAAGAGTCGATAATATCGACTTCCTTCGATAGTATCGACGCGACATGTCACCGATCCGCGAGAGGAAATCAACGACGATCGCTGCACCACGAGAGTCGATCCGTGGGATGGGTCGATACCATCGACACCCGTCGATGGTATTGACGCGTCATCGATCCGGGCCCCCAAATTAGGCTATTGACAACCGTCGATACTAGCGAAAGATAGATTGTGCTATAGGAGTCGATACCATCGACTCGTGTCGATGGTATCGACAGTCATACAGCAGCGTCGGCCACGATTATAAAAGGGATGGATTGTCGTCATATGACGTCACACCTTCAGAGCTTTCTTCCTCCACTCATGCTGAGCAACTTGTTGAGTGATCGGAGCCCAGCTATGAGCATCCAAGGAGCATTTTCTTCCACGAGCCTTCACCGAGCGGAGATTGTCTTCTCTGACCTCCCCCAAGCTCCATCTTCTATCCCTTCTTCTTTGACAATGGTGCATACTTCCAATGCATCTTCTTCACGCGTTACACCAATGGAGATACCGGTGTTCATTACTCCACCGACTGCGTCTATTCTGCGACCAAAGATTGTCCATCCTTCCGCGGAGGTCAAGAAGGTTTACGAGGAACTGATGAAGAGAAAGATAGAGCCGACCCGCTACGTCGACCGGGACATGATCCGCAATCTTGGCTTCGAGGCCAATCTTGCCTACGTTCTCAAGGGACAGGCAAGGCATACAGGCAGGAGGCCCGATGAGATGGAATTCCACACCGATGCCCAGCCATTCTTTGGTGAATGGCCCACATAGAAAGAGCTAGTGGCGGAGTTCATGGGGTCGTTGGATATATGCGTCGTGCCAAACGACATCATCGCCACTGATCGGGAATGGATCAAGGCCGCATTTCTTTCCAGATGTATAACAACGAGTACACTCTCACCCTGCGGTAGTTCAATTTCATCTACAAATGGAATCATGGGCGAGATCAGTATTGGCGGCCAGACAACAGGATAGACTACGATGCCATTTTTGTTGAGTTAGTGACTGCGCCACTCGACAAATCTGTGAGCTACCACAATGCGGCGGTGGCGGATTTCGAACATCCGTTCATGCGGATTCTTCACCGCATGCTCTGCACCACCTTGTTTGCTCGTGGTGATCTGTCTCTCAGCAAGTTTCAAGAGACAGAATTGTTTTTCCTACACAAGTTGCTGAAGCGAGAAGAATGTAATTAGGGTGTGTTTTTCTTGACGCGCGTGTTGGATGTAAAGAGGAGTACACAGAAGGCTCCAATCCACTTTGGAGGGCTCATCACATCACTGGCCTCCTATCTTGGGTTAAATTTCTCCCAGCTTACTCCCCTCTCCAACCGGAGCAAAGTCAACCTGTAGCATATGCATCGCTCCAGCCTCATCCTGCTTCGTGATGGCCTAGCATATGCACATTGCCATGTTAATCACGCCTATCAAGAGTGTTCACTTCCAGACCCTGTCTTCCACATCGTGGGTGCTCAGCATTTCAAATGGCCTGTTATAGCCATTGAAGACTCGAATGAAGATGACGACAATGACAATTACGGCGACGAGAATGACGAGGAAGAGGAGGCTTTCACTCCTCTTCGCGCATGAGTGGCACCTAGGAAGCGTCCCCGCATGCATACGGGTGCATCTTCATCTTCACAACCTCCTCCACCACAAAACTCACAGCAAAGTGAGGATGTCTACTCCATGCAGGGGATGTATACGATGCTACAAGAGATCCAACACACCCAGTTGCAGCACACAACTTCATGTGCCGGTATTCAGGATACGACGAACCGACTGCTAGATAACCAGAGGGCTATTTTTGAAAATGAGTGCCTCCTCCTCGACAACCAACAACACATCCATGACAGGTTGCATAGGATGGAGATGCAGCAGCAGCCCTTCTACGATCATTACTGGAGCTAGAATTACTTTTGGGGTATCCACAACCTCCTCCTATGCCCCAATATGATCCGAGTTTTCAGGGGTAGTACCCATCTTGGGACCCCTCGGCCCCGCAGTACCCGCCTCCTCCGTAAGAATGATCAGTATCTCTGTTCCACCTTTTAAGGTTGTTTTTGACTATGAGGCCATAGTCAGATTCAAGCTTAGGGGGGAGTTGGAACAACTCTATCCTTCAGTTTTTAGTTTTTGTTGTTTTGTCTTTTGTCTTTTAGTTCTTGTGTTTTTTAGTTTGTTTATAGGATCCACACTCTATCTAGTGTAATTGTCTTAAGTCTTGTGTCATCTCGTTGCTTGTACATGGGAATCAGGGGCAAATTTTAATTTTTTTTAGTGTTTTGCAAGATTGTGTTGTTCAACTTTGAGCACATAACTTAAGGAAATAATTGGGTTTGTCAACTCTAAAATAGAAAATCATAACTGTACATTCTCATGATTCATGAAAAGTGGACGGAATTGGTTGTTTGAGCCTAAACTGATCAAATGATAATGAGACTTTAATTTTAAATAAGAGAGAAAAACCTCTTGATTACTACATAGGTCAGTAAGGAGGGACACATAATAATTTACAAAGGTTCAGTCAATTAGTCTTGTGATCTATCCACCTCATTGTTTTCATGTAGGGTATGGGCTGATACCTGCATTCTTATGAGCAGGAGATGTATTATTTTTGCGACTTAGCCCATACGAGGGGGATGGGATGAATAAAAGCGCCCCCTAACTTAATTTAAAAAAAAATACTCCACCTTAAGAACTGGAGGTACATTACGGTTTTAATATCTTTGATTGCATCTCATGTAGATAGGACTTGAATTGCAACTATTTTCACATATTTTACATGAAAATAAAAAAAATAGATTAGCTATACATGCACATTATCCTTAGGTGCATGTCATTTAGTTGTATGAGTATCATTTTGTAGCTACATTCACATTTTTATGCATATACAATACATCATGTATCTTATTTCTTCTGAAACATTAAAGGTGATAAACTTGTTCCATACCTTCTGAATGCTTCAAGTATATAGTTGTGCAATAAGAAGTGAGCCCGAAAAATAACTCATTGTCATTTATGGATATAAGGGCCTTAAGAGAAAAAAAACAAGAAGAAAAATTTGAAAAAAAAAGAGACAAAGAAAAGAATTGAGAAATAAATAGGAATGAGAGGGAGAAAGGAACATGTTCTCACTGCATATTAAGAAGGATAAGTACATGATGTAGTTTTCTTAGATATTCTATCTCACCTTGAGACGGAATGATAGTGCATGCATCATTCCACTCAAATGTAGGCATTAGGGCATTTACACTTGCATATGCATCATTTAGGTCATTTTTGCTTTGTGCATGTTAAAACCGTATAATTCTTCCATTTCTTCCATGAGCCACCCATTCCATCCACCCGTTGCTCAAATTGGTAGCCCATCATGATTTTCTCCTCATTTGTGAATATCAGGAGAACTTCTTCCATGTAGATGGTAGTTAGGACGAGCAACGTAGAATAAGAGATCACAAGATGCACTGAGTATGAACCAGAGAATTTTATTATGTCAACTGCCTTATGTGATAGTGTTCATTATTTTTGAGGTAGATATCTTTTATGGATGATTACTGTCGCCTTTAGGGTAATTATCATTCTTTGGTTAGTAAGGGCCGGTATGTGAATGTCTGGTGGGAATCAAATAGTGATGTTGTTGTGATGATCTGTTCTTTAGTTGACCCTCGCAATTCTATTCTAAAGTTTAGTTGCTCGAGGGCGAGCAATGTTCAAGCTTAGGGGAGTTTGATGCGATGATTTTGAGTCACATTTATAGACTTGTTTTACTTGTGTTTTATGCATTTATTGGTCATTTTGGTGGTTAATATTGCATAATTCATTTACTTTGGTCTATGAGCCTTCTCAACATCAATTCTCCCTTATTTTATTGTTTTGAGCATAAATGATTACAATAATATGTTTTATTTCGGCTTATGTGGTTTTGTGTTGCAATTTCAGGAAAAATGCATATTTGTAGCTGTCTATACTATCGACGGCTGTCGATACCATCGACACAACTACAGGTAGCCAGCCGCAAGGAGCAGCATAAAGTCGATACCATCGACGCTTGCGTCGATGGTATCAAGTTACTATCAGGTTGCTGGTTAGAAGATAGTCGATACTATCGACCATAGAGTCGATACTATCGACCCCAGAAGCTTCAGCGACAGAAGAGGAAAAAAAGTGACGCCTAAGGGTGTCGATACCATCGACCCGCGTTGATGGTATCGAGTCAGCATCAGGCGCAACGAAGAAAAGAAAAGAAGACTTGCCGATATCGCGCAATGTCGATATCATCGACTTGCGTCGATGGTATCGACACCGTCAGATGCAAGTTTGTTTCAGATCGATCTAAATATGATGACTATGATATTTTTGCAACCTAACTCAGTGATTATACCTAATGACGGTGGCCAGGAGCAATGGATCACGTCATTAGCCGCTGCACACGTCCCGAGAAGGTGTGGAGAGAAGAACGGAGCCCAGAAGCATGCCCCATCCGTTTCGGAATCTGAAGAAGACGGTTTCCACCGCCGAAAGGATGTAGATCGTGCATTCTCTGTGAGGAATGCTTGGATCTTCTCCGTTCAAGGGGTTGCATTACTTATTCACATTTTTCTCCATGTTTCCCCTTTTCTCTACCATGTTTTTCTTTGAGATGAACATGCATGGCTAATCCCCTTTGTCTTTAGGACCGGGAGTAGCCCGGGGAAGCATTGTATGGCATTTTTATCATAGTAATTCATCATTTATCTCTTAAATCCGTGGTATGATTTCATTTTCTCAATAATATTTTTATGCTTGATCACCATAATGATAATCCAATGCCCTTAATTGATTTGAAAGAAGAATTAACGGTTGAAAGAGATGAAATTCACATTAATTAACAAATTCCTTGAACAAGGTGATGTAAGGTTAATGGTGGAAACCCATAGTCGATTCTAATGCACCTAGTTTAGGATATAGGTTACTACGACGGTGGAACCGACCTAGACATAAGTAGTGAATTGTACCACGACAGTGGGCAATTCTGATTACAGGCCACTACCCAGATTGAGAGATGAACTTGTTTAACTATATAAAAATTCATGCAATGAAAACCCGTGGTGAAACCGCAATCCTAAAGATTCCCATATGAATTGATTAAACTAAACACTTAATTGATTGCTTTATTTTATTTTATTTTCTTTTTAATTTTACAACAACTCTCAAACTCTTTTAATCAGTTTAGCTGATCAGGAACAGTTAGTATTAGTCTACCGATAATTCAGTGTCCCTGAGTTTGACTCGGGCCTCACAAGGGCCTATACTACATTGACGCGTACACTTGCGTTCTATGCACGGTAAAAGCGTGTCATCCATGAAGTCAAGAAAGAATATACTTCACACACCCGGTGCACAAGGTCTTCCCGTCTAGCCGTTGGTACTCCACATCTTCACGATGAATTCAATTTCACCAGGTCCATGCCAGAGACAGTGGGACAGTCATGACATCATTCGTGCAACTCACTACTTATGCGAGAAGGAATTTTGCTACCTTAGGATAGTTAGAGTTACTGCCTCTATTTTCCAGGAGGTTTGCCTAGACTTGAAAGAGTGTGTAATAGCTCATTAATCGATCTGTGCCAAAGATGAATGGGGCATCACATCGAGTGGGATGTCAAAAAGCATCAATAGGGGAGCGTTCTGCGAAGTGCCCGCGTGGTGTGGATGAATATTTTGTTTGATTCTTGATTTCATTCAATTCAATTTTCTTTCCCTCTCTTTTGATTCCCCTCCATCATTCCTTAAGTCCCATAGGTTTCATCCATAGGAAAATACAATTTCAAATCATCCTCCAGACAAAATATGCATACATATCCCATATTGCCTCATAAATAATTATTAGTTGTCTTGTCTAATGGCCAGTTAGGTCCAAAATCAAAATAATAATACAATGATAGATGAAACTCCATCAAAACTTAAGGAATACTAAGAACTATGTAATTTATGGTCTAGGTAGAAATCTTAAATTATTTCATTATGAAGCAAAGGGTGCAATAACCATAATGCCCTTATTAGGGTTTGCATCAAAAACATAGTAAAACTTAAAATCAGAATGATCAAGATTTTAAATAGTATTTAACATATCAAAATACACATTAAGTTAAATTTGCATGAGTTTCTATACTCATTTGCTATTTTTAATGTTTAACAACATTGAAATCATATCATTCTTACTATATAAAACTCATGTATGCTTAAATGTAAAAATCATTTATTGAGTATTATTTTAATACATGGAGCACTCAAAATACTTTCCATTGATACCTTATTTGTCTCGATTGGAATCTTAGGCTAAAAGATATGTACTTTACATGATTTACCTTATTGAAGCAATGTCGACTGTTCAAAAGTGATCCAGTGGGCACTATCCCGCCACACCGCACGCCTTGGCCAACTTGGGCCTGCGCTCATGGGTTGGATCTAGGCGATTTGCCTCCTACTCCACCAACAGACCTGAAGAGTGGGAAAAACCTCTATTTCAGGGGCGCAAAGCTCTGCCACCACCTAGGTTGTCTCCAATAACCTTGTTGTCGGCATGGAGGTTCCCTTCGTGCTATAGGAGACTTCTAGAAGCTTCATCTTTGCCTTGCTGACAAGGGTGACCCAAACACCATGGTCCCAATGATGGTGATCAAGAATCCCTAACCTCTCCTCCAAATGTGCCTCCATCCAGTCCTCTTCCCTCATCTACTTCTCTCTCTCTCTCATGGTCTCTCGTCTAAACCCAAGTTTTTGCATTGTCTAACCTACTATATCAGAAATCAGGGCTTTTATAGCCATATAACCCTTTGAATCACATGCAAGTACCCCATTCTTTTGGGACTCTGCTCTGACCCTATAAAATAGGGTCGCGGATCTCCAGCCCGAGAGGACCGGGGTCACCCTTTTTTATTTTATTCTTTTCTTTTTGATAAAAGTACAACTAAAATAAATAATTATATAGATCACCTCATAGCTTTATTTGGTCCCAAATTGTGGGATACATACTACATTGTTGTCATCTCTATTTGAGAAAGGTCTTAGGAAAAAACTAGATGGATAGACACTCCAAATATGTCCTTTAAATAAATACATGATAAATACTAAATGAATTACCTAGGTCTCTAGGTAATTCAAAATCATCCAAAATTTCACTGATAATCTTACATTTCAATTCCTCATCTACTGAAAATATCTTGAGTATTTATCACGAGCATGAAACACTAAATCCCCAAACTTGTACTTGAAGGACCCATATGTAAACTATGATTGGCCAAAATGGGCTTGAAATTGTTTCTAGAGCACATGGCTAATCCCTTGGTCTTACAATGGGTCCACAAGATTGAGCCTATTGTCAATTACAAAAAACAAACTGTGAAATGGAATAATTCCTCCATTGAATCTTCTTTATGATACATTTGATCAATGTTACATTTCTTCCTAAGTATTAAGATGATAACTAGGTCTAGGGCTCAAAACATTAACTAGAGTCACCGCCTTTACTTCAATATTCTACTTTGGATGTCTCCTAGTAACATTAAATTAAATATCATGAAATCATAGGAAACCTTATTGTGACCATCAATATATCCTATATTGATTTCATCAATAACTTAAGCATGTATTTGACAGTCCCAAAAATATAGATGTGAAAATACTACCCACCATTTTGTGAATTTTGTCCTTGAAATTCGGCTAAACTATACAAGGCTACCCACCTTAAGGTTTCACACAACTTACTAACTTTTGACAATTGTCATAATGTCTCATGGGTACTATAAGAGTATGACCTTTTTGTAAATAACTAACTATGCCTAACAACCTTATCAGACTATCATGTACAACCACGTGGAAATATGTAGGAAAATCTAATCATAAATGACTACTCTTTCTTTACTCTGAATTCTTTATTTTTAGTTATCTATCTATAGAGACTTGTACTTTGGCACATGGGTCTCATGGCCTGCACTATGACTTGGGTCTAAGTCCATAATCTGATGTCATCTTATTAAATCCAACCCTACATCAATCTGAATGCATCTATACTTCATGATCTTATTTTGATCTTAAATCTTAATAGAAAAATCTTATCTTGGAGACTTAATGCATTCAAATCTTATAATATTATTCTATATTTAATACTTAGACCTTAATCATACTGGGAAATACTATTAACATGTTACTTCTTAATATCTTAGAACATTGGATCACATAAATTGGGATAGTCTTATTTAAGAATCATGTAAATATGTTGAGACTGACAAATATCGATCATGAAATCTTAAAGCATAACTCTTAATGGACTTACCTTATAAACCATGATCATCTTGGGAGACATAAATTACATATCTTTACTTTAAGAGTATTTCACCAACATCTAAATATTTTGTAACCAATCTTGACAACATTGCTCAAATCGAGGTCATAATATCAAGTAAACTATGGACATCATGTTGAGTGGTATGGAACATGTAAACAGAGTAAGTGTAACTATAACAAAAGACTCATGGGCATGGACCACTTACTTTGGTTTGCAAAATTTTGCACTAAAGTCATTCGTACTCCCTTCTCCTCTAACCATATACTACACTATTAGGTCAAAATGATGTTCCCTCATCTTATCATGGTTCTCTTAGCTAGATAAGAACAAGGTATTTGTAGTCACTATCTTACCATACAACCATTATCAGCCCTAGAAATATCTAAAGAAACTTTAATCAATCATCTATTCTAGGCTTTATCTTATATCAACATCAAGTAGGATCCACTATTATTGTGATTATTGACCAATTATCAGATATTTTCTACCACCATATTCTTCAAAAATTCTCATGTATAACCTTAAAGACTCTTAGTTACCTCTAACAATCATCATATCTTAAGCTTAAACTCAATTCAACATGTTATCCTCAACTATTTTCTTTAACAATTATCATGATTAGGTTTGTGACTATAATCCCTCCTCGAAATGAAGGTTTTAAGGACCTCAAGAGTTCTCTAATTCTCCTCAAGTATAATAGGAAAAACATATCATCTCCTTCCAATCAATATCCACTTTAAAGAACAGTCACTCATCTATTTCATAATATTTACACTTAGTATGCATTTTAGGGTTCTAATAGATATGCAATTAGGTTTAGATGACCAATTACCTAAAAATTTTTGTGCCAACATTTTTTTGTCACCTCTTATGCATGTTGGCCGGTCATACATCTGAAAGTACCATGTCTCATCATATTTATCTCATCCGACAGTACACATGTCCCATACCATATGCACTAGAAAGAATGAGACAAGCATAATAAGTTTAGATTTATGTATATAACATACCCTCTACAAAACCCCATAAGCTTGTGTCCCATACCAGAAACATGTGGGAAAAAGAGAGGGAATAACATGCACAAATCAAAAGTTAACATAAAAAGTCTAAATCATCTAAACACTAATCCTAGTGCATACCTCAACTTCTACTCTCTAATCCAATTCTACTATCTTTCACTCACTTCTTCTGTAACTGAGACTACCAAATGTCTTTTTAAATATATACCCTAATTTCACTCGGATCCTACTGGGCAATCTACACCAACAATACGAGAATTTTCCTGATGGCCATCTACATTATTGCTCTGATACCATATTGTAACACCCCAATTTTCATATCACCTGAGCGGAAGCTATATATTTTTTCAACTGAGGAGTGTTACTAACATGATATGCACTACAATAATGAGAGATAAAAACCAATACAGACTAGTGTAAAAATGCATTCTCAGAAATTCTTATAAAAGAAACTCTATTATGAAAGAAACTTAATACCATGAAACTACCTTATACAAATCTCATGTCAAATGTGGGACCGTATAGATGGAACCCCACCAAGAAAACCTCTTGAAATTGTCACTGCAACATCTTATCATGAATACCACCTAAAATTGTGTACCTATGGACATTTTATCCCTATCCATGCACAAGGGAAACCTAAGTTAGAGTAAGTGGCATTGAACTTCTAATATAATGAACATAAACTTTACTTTAACTAAAAGAGGAACTGATATCTGAAAGCTAAAAACATATACTAAAATGATGTGTCTTTTATTATGTCTTTTATCTTTTTTTTTGGTCGATCAAAAAAATGTGTTCATATAAAACCAAAAAATTTGGGCACAAAGTACCCCATTACATCAGAAGGAGCTAAAAAGCTCAACCAAGGAACAAATACCCCACAAAGGGGGACACACAAGAAAACTGATGAAATAAAACTAAGGAAACCAGGCAAACTATACAAGCTAGGTCCAGACGGACCAACCAGAAAAAGACAATAGCAAACCACTATTACATGCATTCAGCGTACCCACAAATAGTAATAGTAGTTTGACATCGAACAAAGTCTAGCAAACCAGCCTGTACCTAGACAAGAAGTTCCTGGTCTTCTCAGCTATCCAACTCTAGGCAAGAACCACCGCATTTTAACAACAAAGAATGGGAGAGGAAGATCAGCACAAAAAAACTCCTTCATGCAGCACATCACCAACTGTCTAAAGAGAGCACCCACAAATTGTGGTACTAAGCCAGGATTAGGGAGACCCATCGAGCTAAAAACCCACCCCACCACCTAATTGCTCACCCGCAAGGTTCAAGAACAAACTGTGGTAGTTGTTTACACAACAACAAACCACAAAACAAAATAGGCTACGAACCACTTCTGATAAAACAAAAGCATTTCACCGAATAATTGGTGCTCGCATCATCAAAGAGGGCTGAGAAGAAAGGAAGAAGGAACCACCCCCCATCCCAACCCCATAAGAGGCTGCAGACAGCACAAGCCATCTAGCTCATGATATGGGTGTCCAAGAAGAAGCTAGAAAATATTGCAAGAAAGTATCGAACACCTTGAAGGTGTTACTACACACAGCTACAGAAGAGCACAAGGAGAAGAAGAAGAAGCCCCTCCCCCTTGAGTCCAACCCCAACCGAGACACCATAGAACCACAGAGACTCCACATCAACACCTAGAGGGCATCAACGCGTGGCACAGACACGACTCCACCACACATCTTGGCCCAGACAGGTCCTGAGCCATCTTCAGCCGCCCTACAACCAAGGACGCAGACGACCGATGAGGGCACCATCATCACAACATAAGGAAGGCCTAATCTCTGAGCAGTCCAGAACAAAACCAGACGCCCAACGAGGATGCCATCACTGCTGGACGAGACCCGCCATCATCGAGGAAGCATCGGCATCGCTCGGAGGTAGGATGAGAGGGTGCCAGTGAGGAGGGGAAGATAAACCCAATTTCATTGGCGTGATGGAGCAGCAAGCGATCTTTGAATCTGGAGCAGAGTAGCTTCTCTCTATCCGCCACGCTTGAGCAAGATGGAGTCGGTAGAGCCGAAGTAGCCAACTCCCATCCCAGATCTGACCCACGCGCATCACATCCCCCCACAAAATCGAACCACCGAGAGTCACCAGGCCTGCTCCTTCCTCCAGAGAAATGCTCCTACAACTCGCTCGCCTTGACTGATGATAGGCCAGGGGGAGGAAAACATCGGAGATGCTTCCTCCCCCCACCTCTAGCCACCGAGAGGGTAGAGAGAAGGGAGAGCTATGAACCCTAGAGAGAGAGAGAGCTATAGATCCGTTGCTCACTCTTCTTAATTTTTGGCCCCATTATATGATAAGTCCTCCTGAATTGGTGTATCTACACCCTGAATTGGTACTACATGCCTCTGAATGACACTGATGTCCTGCTTGGTACCAAAGTACCTCTGAATCGGAGTAAACACTTCTCTGAATTGGATATATATACCTCTGAATCATCCTAAGACTACTGAATGAGGACTTATCATATAATGTCTTGTGTGAAGGTTTCAACTTAATTATCTTAAATCTAAGCTTACTGAATTATGAATCTAAGCTTATCTTATACTGAAACTAAATATTGATAACTGAACATCTACATAATTTTGAATCAGGATCTAGTCTTAATATCTCAGAAAGTTTATCTTATTAATAGATGCATTAGAATTATTCTATTAGAAACTAAAATCTTAGTAAATTGAATTCTTAATCTAAATCTTTGCTCTTAAATTCGGTGTTAAATCTAAATATGAACTCTGAATCTAAATCTCAACATGTATCTTGATTACTAGATAATTGAAAATAAATCTATGACTCTTATTAGGTATGTGGATCTACTTTATTACTACTCACAATGAGCAATCTAAATCTCAAATATGAAGTCTAGATTCTTGTTATCTGAGTAAATCTTAATGTGCAACTCTTATTTAACATATAACTTAATTTAAACCCAATATCAGATATATTACATTAAGTCTAAGGGCTTGAGAAATAATCTAAAATGAATAAATAAATAACAATTATCTAAAGGTAGTTTGAATATATAAAAACTCTAATTGGATATCTTCACAAAATTACTTCATCTGAACAATATTTGACTAATAAAAATATTATTGGATATGAGATGAACTTTAATAACTAAATGTCTGAATTAACTCAATCTCTAAGTTACTTTCAATATGGGTTGGTTGAATCATAACAATAATGAAATTCAATGGACATGGCCCAGTTACCTTGTTTGAGGAGATCCTTAACGATTCTAGATTCCTTGGTTCATAATGTATTTACCTGGACATCATCAAATTTTTGTAATTCCATGTGTATATCCCTTATTCATCATCAAATCTCAAACCCAAATTACCTTAACCTTGTAACCCAAAATTAGGACACTCATTTATACTACACATAACTTTAATCTAAAATCATCAGGCGTTGAAATTTAATCAAAACACTTATGACATAATTACTATAATTTTTGTACTCAAATAAGATGTAAATTGTCTTATGCTCTAATATGAACATATACATCATATAATAAGAATAAATCTCACGCATAGTCACACATACTAATCTTATTGATTCAATTATGACATAATAGGAAAATACAATTTCAAATTATCCTCCATATAAAATATGCATACATATCCCATATTGCCTCATAAATAATTATCAGTTATCTTGTCTAATAGCCAGTTAGGCCCAAAATCAAAATACTAATGCAATGATACATGAAACTCATTAAAACTTAAGGAATAGTAAGAACTATGTATTTTAAGGTCTACGTAAAAATCTCCATTTATTTCATTGTGAAACAAAAGGTGAAATACCCATAATGCCCTTATTTGGGTTTGCATCAAAACCTTAGTAAAACTTAAAATTAGAATGATCAAGATTTCTTATAGTATTTAACATATCAATATACACATTCAACGAAATTTGCATGAAGTTCTATACTCATTTTCTATATTTAATGTTCGAATCATTGAAATCATATAGTTCAAAATCCTTTCCATTGATACTTTATTTGTTTGATTGGAATCTTAGGATAAAAGATATGTATTTTACAAGATTTACCTTACTGAAGCAATGTCGATCGGTTGTTTAAAAGTGACCCATTGGGCACTATCCTGCCACACCGCACGCCTTGGCCAACCTGGCCAATGCTCACGAGTCGGATCCAGGCAATTTGTGTCCTGCTCCACCCACAGACCCAAAGAGGGACAAAAACCCCTATTTCAAGGGTGCAAACTGCTGCCACTACCTGGTTTGTCTTCGGCAACCTTGTTCTCAGTGTGGAGGTTTCCTTCGTGCTAGAGGAGACTTCCAAAAGCTTCATCTTTGCCTTGTCGACTAGGGTTGTCCAAAAACCATGGTCCCAATGGCCAAGATCACAAATCCCTAACCTCTCCTCCATATGTGACACCATCCAGTCCTCTTCCCTAATATACTCCTCTCTCTCTCACGGTCTCTCATCTAAACCCTAGTTTTAGCATCATCTAACCTACAACATTAGAAATTGGGGCTTTTATAGCCATCTAACACTCTGAATCACGTGTAAGTACGCCATTCTTTTAGAATTCTACTCCAACCCTATAAAACAAGGGGTCGCGGCTCTCCAGTCCGCAAGGACTTGGGTCACCCCTTTTTTCTTTAGTTTTTGATAAAAGTCCAAATAACATAAATAATTATATAGATGACCTCATAGCTCTATTTGGTCCCAAATTTTGGGATAAATGGTACATTGTCATCATCTTTATTTGAGATAGATATTAGGGAAAAACGAGATTGATTGATACTCCAAATATGTCTTTTAAATAATTATAGGATAAATACTAAATTAAATACCTAGGTCTCTAGATAATCCAAAAGTATCCAAAATTTCACCAATAATTGTACATTTCAATTCCACATCTAATAAAAATATCTTGAGTATTTATCCTGGGCATGATTGGCCCAAATGGGCTTGAAATTGTTTCTAGAGCACTTGGCTCATTCCTTGATCTTGTAATGGGTCACAAGATTGATCCTATACTTGATTAAAAAATCAAAGTGTGAACTGACATAATTCGTAAAGTGAAGCTTATTTATGATACATATGATTAATGTTACATTTCTTCCTAAATATTAAGATCATAACTAAGTCTAGGGCTCAACATGTTAACTAGAGTCACCACCTTTCCTTCAATATTCTACTTTGGTTGTCTCCTCATACCATTAAATTAAATATCATGAAATCATATGAAACCTTGTTGTGACTATAAATATATCCTATATTGATTTCATCAATAACTTAATCATGTATATGATAGTCCAAAAAATATGAGTGTGACACATGAGATAGTCCATTGTTGGCTGAAGAATAGATAGGAATCATGTATATTTCAAGCTATAGTCAATATGTATGAGCTTTACTAAGCTCTAGTTGTAAAATATGGATGTACATATTTTTTTTATATATTGTGATCTAAACCATGTTGAAATGGAAAAAACATGGTCATAAAAATTGGCATGGTAGCAAAGATATAAATAGATGCCACTCATGAATGTCTCATGGAAATTATACTTAACTCGTAGTGACAAATAGAATACCTAGAAGTTTTTCATATAGTTGACAACAAACCCTAGTATCTATAGAAAAATTTTCAAAATATATCTAGACTTCAAGTAGGAACGGTAGAAGTGTAGGTATGTGGCTTAAACTAGAAATTTATGGAATATATATTTCCTAATATACTAGTTTTGGACCTCTTTCCTAGGAATGGGTCTATGTGGAAATATGGTTGACGGAGAAGTATTAGAGATATATGTGTGCACTTTTGCAATGAGGACCAGTATAACATCACTTTCATCCCTTGGTATGAAAATTGGTAAAGTACCCAAGATTCTATCTTAAGGTTTGGTATCTTTTGATTACATGCAAACATTTTCACATATTACAATTGCAGTTCTACTATTGATGATAAAATGAAGCTTAAGAAAAACTCATTTTACTTAAAGTCTATAAATAAAATGTTAAGGAATAAAATAACCATGTAAGTGGAAGGATATAATGTGTCTAACGTAGGATGTTTAGTGATGGTTTCTGACATAATTTCTCCCACAACAATTATATGGTTATAGGGTTTCCTTACTTTACATACCGACCTTGCCAAAGTAATTTGTTTTATGGAAAATCCTAATCTTTAATTAGTAACTAAGCTAGTATAAAAATGTATGTATGTTTAATCACCTTCAATAGTGAGGAAATAAATTATAATATGTTAGTAGAGGAAAATCATCACCTAGTGTAAAACTTTTTCAAAAATAAAAAGTGAGAGGGGAAAATTAATTCCTTTTATAGACTCATAATAGATCCTTCTATAGAAACAATTAACCTGACATAGTAGCTGATTGATATCTTCTCCTTTAAAACAAGTAATTATAACAATGGAAGAACTTACAAAATAAAAACCAAATCCCATATAGACTAATTTCATACTTATTTTGATATAAATAAGAAATATAGGGTTTTTCATTTTGTTCAATTGTGATAAGATGTAATTAACTATATAATGAATTAAGATAAGTGATGAACATGAGAATTTTGAAATTTTAAGCTTTATATACTTATAAAACTTTAGAGAACAATTTTGGCCCATAAATACATTGAACAAGTCCTTATGAAATACAAATATCGAGAAGTAAATGAATTCAAGTATATCAAATTTCTTGATGCAATAAAACATACATAAATATTTGTGACCATAATATCGAGTATAACATATTAAGTTTTAAGCTTGATCTTGAAAACTATAGTTTGGCCAATAATATTTTATTTTAATGGTTTGAGTATCAAATATTTTATATTTCAATTCTCAATTTTATACATGATAAGTCTTTTATGGACCAAATCATTAGTAGGTATTCATGTGGTTCTTTAGGTTCCATGGAGATATAAATATAAAAAGTAGTCAAGTAGTTAGTGTAATGGGGTAATTTTAATTAGAAAGCTATCATGAGGTCATTGTTACTTGGTTCTCACATTGATTATTTCTACTTTTGGTTTTACATAAAAAACAAATTCCATTTGAAATTATTTCCTTTTGAATATTATACGTAAAAAGGAAGATTTTAGTGGAAATTTATTGAAGATAGATAAGTAACAATAAAAGTGGTATTAGGAAAACCCTAGAATAGAGTCACCCTAAATGGTCATCGATTTGGAATAAGACTCTGGTGTTTTCACCTCAAAGTCAGCATATGCCTGGTCCAGACAGGGTAGAGAGGTGGATACATCTGGAAATTGGTCATCCATTTAGAATCACTCATTACCTGCAAGGGTAAATGCCTTCCTATGGCTTCTCCTTCATCGCACACTGCTCACGAATGAAGAGAAACACCGTCGCCATATTGATGTCGATACTCAGTGCTCAATTTGTAGTAATGACACCAACACACTCCTGCATGCGCTAAGAGATTGTCCTTATAGCAGAGCCTCTTAGCAAGCCCTTGACATCAATCCAAACCACTTCATCCTTCCTGAGAAGGACTGGATTTCCTTCATTGTTCATCGTCCATCTGATGGATCGTTCACTTTCATCACTACAACGATTGCATGTTGGCATATATGGTCATGCCGAATGGATCGTCTACACTAAGGTGTTCCTAAAGATCCTAGAATGACTACCAGATTTATCAAAGAGAGATTGGCCACTATTGCAAGTCTCCCTCTCCATGATACTACACACATTCCTTTAGCTTGTCGGCTCCCCCTCAACCTGGTTGATGAACCTGACTTCCTTATTTTTGATGATGCCTCTTTCCATGCCAACAGCAAATGGGCTGCTATTGGCATTCACATGATTGATAATAATGGAGCAACCTACCAAGGTTGGGCAGCTCCAATGACAGCCACTTACCCTCTTGAGGCTGAACTCCAAGCTATTACTGATGCTGTCATGTTTGGTAGGGATAGAGCGCTAGGCAACAGGCTCATTCTGACTGAATCACTGCAATCAATCTCCTTCACCAGGCAAGATAGACCTACTCCGACAAAGTATCAACCATACATCCTTCTCCTTAGAAGGATCCTTCCAAACCAACCTAGGACACATGTATGCTTTATACTAAGAGAGCATAATGGGACTGTGAACGCCTTTGCCAAAAAAGTTGTTGAATTATCGAATTCTATTTCTTTTCTAGATGTTACTCCTCCTTAGATACATACAACCACTGTAAACATTTCTCTTATTCTCGCCTGCATTAGGGAGCAGGATCAATAAAATTTATCTCGTAGTTTCTAAAAAAAGAGTCACCCTGAATGGGTACATGAATGATAACAACCACAATATATGGTATTCATATGCTAGAAAAAAAGTGAAGAATACTAGACATCCATTAACATACCCTTAATTCCTATATAGGTTGTTATTTGACAAAAATTCCTTCCAAAGTGTGGATGGTAGTGGAAGTTAGACCAATGACGTCTAGATTTTGGGAGTGAAATCCACTTTCATGGGTGGAATGATGTAGCACCCTAAAATTTGGTATTAAATCTATCCTAAGCTTTAATTCTTAATTTTTCAAAAAACATGAGTTCTTTCACAAGGCGTGTCCTTCACTCTAAACCTTATTTGGACTATTTTATCAATTTATCATGCTCTTCAAAATGAATTAGTTTTATTTTAACTTTCTTGTGTCAAAATGAATCCATTCTCTTCATTTGAGAAATATTTACAAACTAGTTACTCGATTTATCTTCAGAGATTACTTTGACATCATTTAGCACAATTGTAAGTCCTTGTGGTCCGATACCTTGATTTGATATTGTATTAATAATACAACTAAATTTTTTACTATTGTCTTTGGGATAAATATAAAATAATATATATATGTAATTATGAATTTTGGAGTCATTAATCTTAGAATTTTTATTCCTAAATTGGAGCTTTAAAGTACAGAATTTAAATTCTCAAAAATATTTATGGACAGATTAAAGGATGTGGAGAAATTTGTGCTATCAATAGAACTTTAAAGTTGGATTTAAAAATCATGATGTAATAACTTTCTAGGATTACAATGTTATCATAAGGAATGTCCATCATAATTGTCCAGGATAATGACAAGAGAGCCTCATCTTATCCATTCTAAACGTCATTTTGAATTGTGTATAAGAGGGAAACAACCCCTTCACACTCCATGATTCTTGGAAATTTAATTTGAAATGGATCCTCCCATCCATTTACCTTTAATTTTTCACCTTAAATATTACTTGAGAACCAATGAAGAATCCTAAAAGCCTACTATCAACTTTGTGTCATGATAGTAATTGGAGAAATAGAATTATAATGATTGAATACCTTTAGAACTCTCTACTCCAAAGAAAAATCCACCCATGTCTCTTTTTACCCACTACACAACTAGAGTAACCTGAAACCCTAGTAGAAACCACTCCCTAACTTGTATGATCCCCAACCCTTCAAACTTAAGCAAGGAAAACCTATGCTAATCCAACATTAAGCACCTTGCAACAAAGTAGCATCATCTTCCCTACCCATCCTCTTAATTACAAGAAGCAATATGAAAACCAACCATTGAAACCAATATAGGATTCCCTCATATTACCCTCCTCTTAACATCCAATACTGAATGCATAGCTTCAAGTTCAGACCTGCAACACAAACACAAACTCCTTCTATTGCTCTGTTGCACACAAACTCAGTGTATGCTGACTTGACACATATCTACCTCACCACTTTGTTTGGAGTATACAAACCCAACTAAACTACGACTCCACATCCAAACTTTGTTAGTTGTTAATATATCTTATAATCAAGAAGCACTATGTACTACAAGATCCAATGACCATCTATAATTTTAGTCATAGCACCAACTCCATGAAGTCGAGCTAGGATTGTGACATGAACGACAAGTAAACTTGATATGATGGATCTTCAACACCAACAAGGTAATTTGTGATCAACTACAAAGTAACTTCTCTAGTTCTCATATCCTTAGACCCTTGTCCATAATTTTTTGTGATTTGATGATAGAGAAAATTCATAGATGTACAAACCTAGTGAGAATTGGCTATTGTCTGTGCAACTCCAATTGAACATGTAGACTCCAGATTGAATAGATTCACCTATGGACTTTAGTAGATCTAAGCTCTATGGTAGGAATGCAACATCTAAACCAAAAGAGACTATGAGGGTGATAATTCCTACTCCTGACTCCTCATTCTTGGAGACACATCCATTTATGTCTAAGGAGACCAATGTAAGGTTATGGGCAATTAACTTTGGTCAACAAGGTTAATCGAGAATCCATCCCAAGAGAAACTCACAAAGGACACTAAAAAGTTAATTATTCTTATGTAATTTAATCAAAACTAAAATTAACCTTATATTATGAAAGGATGTTAAAAGATTTGTGATGTCATGTTTATACCATAATGCTATATATCTTTGTTTTTGGAAAATTTGCGTCAATATATTCCAAACCCCTAAAGGGGGCAAAGTTACAAACTACAACTAAGCATGTATCTTACAAAAGAGATTGAGTACATATGCTATATATATTAGTATAATAGAAATAATCTAATCTACTAAGTATTCCATACCCATGTATTAATGTTAATAAAATAGAAGATCTGAAATCCCAAAAAGATTGTATTATTAATACTTATATATTAGACTTTACATTGGATTATGTCTAGTAATATTGGAGTATTTAACACACTTATAAAAATAACCTACATAATCTAGTCAACCTCTTTATTATTCTAGGATATGGACTAGTAATTTTGAAATTTGGACTCATGTAACCTTTGTCTTTGGAAAAATAGGTTTATATGGAAATTTCAGTATAAGATAAAAAAGCATAGTTTTGATGTTTAAAATATAAAGATCAATTATATTGATGTCTTAGATTATATATTTCAATATTAGATTTATCATGTTGGTCTATGTACTTGGGTAGTTATGTACTTCTGACTAATATATGACACTAATTGTATTATATTATAAAGCATAAACCCTATGGATACGTAAATGAAGTATATTAGAAACAAGAAATATATTATTTTTATCACGATAAACCTATTCTTGAAAGTAAGAGATCAAATAAAAAGGAGAACCTGACTTGATTTGCTGGATAACATGTAGTTCAACACAAAACCTAGGAAGACACTTTATCAAGATACATGCAAATTATTTATTCATTCATATGTAAATTGATGTAATTATGTTCATATGCATATATAAGTTCTAGGAAATATGAGAATATTACTATACAATTAGAAATATATGATACCAATAAATACCTCATTATTAGAGGATAATATGGAATTAGATAGTACCCAATATACATTACTACTATTATGTATAAATAACATTCACATATTTGAGATAAATGACAATTATGGGGTGATATGGCAACCTAAGATACAAAAAGGAAAAGAATGACACTATTTTACCCAATGACATAGAATAAGTGTTTTCCATTCCAATTAGTTACAATATTGCCCTAATTTTTAGTTTTGTCCTCATCAATTCGTGGATCACTCAAATTGTGTTTTGTACATAAACCTTTAGAGTCTTAAATCATTGCGGCATACAACTCTCAATTCCATTGTTGAACTAATTTATCCCACTTAAAATTGCATGCATGGTATGTTGTTAGTGGTGAACTAGAATTGTTAATTAGCCTTATCTTTCCTCATGAAGGTGACCACAAATATATTTAACAAAATCTCCAATATTGTCCATCACTAAGATAACATTGGAGTATATCAATTGGAGTTTTGACTGTGATAAATGTATATTTGTTCTATGATGAGCTACATTTTTTGTCTGGTTATGCATTAATTTCCATCATTTTCACTTTAGAACTATCTTTAATTTAGGTTTTCTTAATTAGTATGATAATTTTTATGATTTTGATCCAAATCCATGGCTTCATGGTAGATTTGAGATTCATTCTATATGCACTAGAGTAAGGGATGCTAGTTCCCCCATAGGGTGGTTTGTTTGTAAAATTAATTAACATCGAGCCCCATCATTCCAAATTCCCACCAATCAACCTCCGATGACCGACTTGCACCCACACTCTGATGATTGGCAAAACATGTGCACCATGCATCTAGCCTATGATGAAAGTCAGGTGTTGAGTGAAACCCAACCTAGTATTAGGAATAGATAAACAACCATCGATGAAGATCAAGTGCTGACCTCTGATGAGAATTTTTCTCCCTCACTTTAATGAAAAGTCTATGTGGCAAAACAACAAAGTTCTTACACTTGAACTTTGATGGTTGGCCAGACATTGCCCACCAATGAAGATGTTGTGCCTTGATTGATGTCCAACATATGCACACCTCTGATGGTAGTGCTACATCATGCATTGATGAGAACCCTTCTGATACCAACTAACGACTAGGAAGAATCCACCGACCGATGTTCAACCATCACTTCATCTATGTTGATACTTTTGAGTGGCTTAACTGACGCTCCCACCACTGATGGGAATATTGAGGGTCGTAGACTCATTGTCTACCACCCATAATTGCCTCTTTGCATCCATGGTGGATTAGACTTAAGTGCAATATGGTTGGGAAGGGTTCAAAACCCTAATCTCCTCCTTTAATTACAAGGTTGTGCATCTAAGAAAAGCTCTCTATTCTGACACCACAATGTTGCCAAAACCAATTCCGAGCGATCTATTTTTTATTTCTAGTGACTATTTACATATGTTTCTTTCATCCTTTGGTTAAAGAGTATATATGACTCATGTATATTTTAATTTGTCATATTTATGTATAGGAGTTCATAAAATTTGATTCTAAAGCATTAATGTACACATATTTGCTTATAGATTCTGAACTAAACCATGTTTATAGAAAAAATATGGTTGTAAAGATAGAATCTAAACCCATGGATCATAATATGTCAATTGGAGCTATATTATTATGACTTAATTGGTTAATGTTATATATCTATTTTGGTTGACCTAGGTGTAGCACACTCGATTAGTCATTTGAGAGGTGATATTCCTTTATAATATTCTTAGTAGTAGTAGACACTATCAATTTTTTTTGGAAACTTCTTTAATATGTGAATTGTTCAAATGGAAATAATTCAATCTTATGTACTCCATATCTTAGGGAACAACAGTCAAGTGAACCTCATGCCACTTGAAATTCATGGATGCAATGTGACCCTAGGGTTATATATAGAGAAGATAAGGTTTTTTTTACTATGAATCTGAGGTTGCAAAGTTGTGGAATGGAGATGTCTCTTGGTCATTATATGGAAGTAGGTAGATACTCCCTACATGTTTGTTATATGAATCTATGGAATACAAGAAATTGAGGCAAGGATGTTCACCTTTATTGGCACATGTCATAGATGCCAAGGTAGAGAGTCTAAAGATAGAGGCTGTTAAATTGGTGTAGGAGTTTGAGGATGTGTTTATTGATGAGTTCTAGGTGTTCCATTTAAGGGACGTGTCTCCAAGTGTTCCTCCACCAAGAGAGATAAATTTTGATATAAATTTGGTACCCGGTACAAATGTTGTAGAAAAAGCCACTACTACATATATGATATATTGCGTCAGCTGTTTTTTTAAGAAATACTGACAACATTATCTTTAGAGTAAGTTGCTAGCAGACAACTTTCATGGTTTGACCAGCTGAGAAAACATAGTCTATTCTTTATTTTTGTTGTTAGTCTCTTCTCAAAAGAAACCAAAACTATATATCACCCAAAAACATTTAATTTTGCAGATTTTTTTACAAGCATTTAATTTGCCTCCAAAAACCTTACGTCGTCGATTCTTTTATACATAACTAATGGGATAAAGAGGTGCACACACCATCTATCCCATGGGAAACAATTGGATTTTCTCTCTGGTTGTTTCTATACCATCTGACAAGAAATATGTTAGTGCCATGTGTCCCATGAAAATTTTCCCACCCCCACTTGATGTTTCTCATTGGTTGTTCTAACCAAAAATGACAACGTTGGTATCACTGGGTTGTGAGGTTAGATGGAGGTTTATCATATAGAACTAATGAGAAAGTTTTGTTTTAGCCAGAGGTTTTTAAACTAAAACTGACAACCTAAATCCTAGAATGTCATTTTTATTAATAACTGATAGTATATGTGTTACTTAACCCCAATAGAACCCCTTTCCTACCTCTTTATGCTACCTGAATTTCTCTAGAATCAGGCACTCTAGCAATTTGTTTTTCCATTTCTTTAACTCCTGACGCTGATGTTGGAGTTTTTCCACTGCTTCGATGCTTCTCTCCAATGGTGACTCCTGTTCTGACGTTGCTCCCTGCCGGTGACGCCTACTTTGATGTTGCTCAGATGCTTCTCCCCGCCTATTCTTCCTCCTCATGTAGTGACGTCTATTCCTCCTGATCCGCTGCTACCGACCACTCCTCCTCTTCCTCCTCCACTAACATAGGTTTCCTCTCCTTCTTCTTCTTCTCTTCATTTCTTCTTTGTCTCCATGATGTCTCCATCTTCCTTCCTCCTCTCCTCTACTTCCCCTGCCCTAGTACAATTTCTTCTCATATTTGAGAAGAAATCATACTAGGGTAGGGGAAGGAGAGGAGAGGAGAAAGGAGGAGAGGGGGAAGGGAGATGAAGATAATTAGGTACCCTATTTTGATGAAACTAATAAAAACCATACTGAATTGTGATAAAAATTAGAGAGATTGTGATGTGATGAAAATTAATTAGATTATGATCAATTGTATCATTGTGATGAAAATGCATATATGTAACTATGTATTTAATGATGATTCTTGCTACATTATGTAATCAAATCAGTATATTTATGATGTTTGTGGCACCAAACTTCAATTGTATCTCATCTATACTGTAATAATTACGCTTGCATGAAAAATGTCTCTAAATTAACTTGATTTGACACTGTTGATGTTTATGTTGACTATCATTTTTGAATCATATGATTTCCCATTTTTAATTAGATATCCAAATAATTGTATTCTTGATTCAACTATGATTTGTTACACTAAGTCTAAATGAATTCATGTTGTATGATGTAACATATTAATGAACATGCATGAGCTAGTTTTAGATATTGAAACTCATATGTGAATAAACCCTAATTTGTGAATAAGTATATGTAAATAAACCCTAATTTGTGAATAAACCCTAATATTTAAAAACTAATATATAAATATAATATGTAAAAATTATATTCAAATCCCTAATTTCGAAATTGTGTTGTTGGCCTAGAAACTTGTCTAAGATTTACTCATTAGGAGTACCCTTGGATAGTACCCAATTTGGGACCGTTCTTGAACACTTCATCTCACTCGGGATGGAAGCGTATAATGTGTTTTATTTCAATAAATTTAAAAAACATTTCCCCTTTTTTCTCTGGGTACATATGTAGGTGGGTATTTCACCATCTACATCAATGTACTTGAACAACTGTGGGGAAATGTTGTCAAAAATTATTGAAATCGAACATGCATTATACACTTTCTAGTGAGATGTAGTACTCAAGAATGGGATAGGTGGAATGTGAATGCTACTAGATGATTAGGGCTCAATTATTCGAACAATTTGTTTTCCAAAATTAACTTACTTGCTAGAGCCTAATGAGCTACTCATCTCCAATCTGATCATATAGAAATGGATCGATCATGGGTGTATAAACCAAAACGGTGCACTCCGAGTTATTAATGGTATTCATGAGTTTGTAAGATTTGTAGAGGAACATAAAAAACAACCTGGAGATAGGTTCTATTGTCCCTATAAGAATTTTAGCAACAACCTAAAAGTTGACATTGTTGACACAATCAAAGATCATGTCATGTGTAATGGGATTGTAGGTCTATACAGAATGGTACTTGAATGGAGATATTCCTAGTGTGAGATCATCAGATGTTGGTAGAGGTAGTTTAGTCCAAGGACAAATGGCTGACGATGTTGATGAAAATGAGCTAATTGCAACAGACATGGTTGATGCAATGCTAGATAGTTGCAAGGTAAATGTTACAGACCCCCTCCCTTATTTAGAAACGTCATGCACAATGCTTAGAAACTGTTGTACTTAGGTTGTGCAAAGTTTACGAAGTTGAGCACTATGTTGAGATTTTATACTCTAAAGGCTAACAATAGATGAAGCAACAAAAACTTCACTTCTCTGTTGTCTTTGTTAAAGAAATTCTCCCATAAGGCAACAAGCTTCCAATCTCAACATATGAAATGAAAAAGATGTTGTGCCCAATGGGAATGGAGGCTAAGAATATACATGCATGGCTGAATAAATGTGTGTTGTGTCAAAAGGACTATATTGATCTGAAATATTATCTGAAATGCGGGGTATCTAGGTATAAAAGGATGACATTGTGTAAAACCAAGGCTAAGTCTCATGCCAAGGTGATGCGGTATTTGCCTACAATACCCCAGTTTCAACGCTTGTTTGCTAATGTTGGAGATGTGCATTTTTATCTTGGCATGCAAAGGTAAATAAAAACAACGATGGTATGCTACGACATGCCTCTGATTCTACACAGTGGAAGCATATTGATTTCTTGTATCTTGAATTTGGTGAAGAAGCAAGGAATTTAAGAACTGCACTTTGTACTGATGGGATGAATCCATATGTAATATTAAAAAGCCAACTTAGTACTTGACCTGTCGCGATTTTTGTATACAATATTCCTCTGTGGTTGTGTATGAAGAAAAAGTATGTCATGCCATAGCTGATATTGGACCCCGAACAACCTGACAATGATATTAATGTTTACCTTGAACCTCTGATTGATGACCTAAATGAGCTACAAGGAGAAGGTATCATGATTTATGATGCTTTGCACAGAGAGATGTTTAATTAACATGCTATGTTTTTTTGAACTATTAATGACTTTCATGCTTAGGAGAACTTGTCTAGCTACAATGTTAAAGGAACCAAGCCATGTCCTATATGTGAGGAAAATACATATTTTGTAAGACTAAAACATGGTGGTAAGAATGTATATCTTGGTCATCATAGGTTTCTTCTGAAGTTGTATCCTTACAAAAATTTGCACAAAATATTGAATGGCTAAACTGAGGAATGGAGTGCCCAAAATCTATTCTAGGGGAGGATATTGTTGCAAAAGTAAACAACATTGTAAATTATTTTGGTAAGAGACCGTGTACTACTCCTACAGATAATAAGTCTTTATTCAAAAAGAGGTTGATATTTTGGGATCTTCCTTATTAAAATTCTTTAATAGCTCAACATTGTACTGATGTCATGCATGTTGAGAAAAATGCTTGTGATAGCATTTTTGGCACTCTGTTGAATATATCTAGTAAGACAAAAGATGGCATCAAATCTAGAATGGACCTATGTCCAATGGTTATAAGGAAAGAATTGACAAAAAAAGTTACCAAAAGTCACCAAATATATCTACCTCCTACTTGTTACACCTTGTCTACAAAGGAGAAGAGAACTTTTTGTGAGTTCTTGTGTAATGTTAAGGTACCACAGGGATACTCATCCTATATTCAAAGATTGGTATCAATGAAGGATCTGTAGCTATTAGATTTTAAATCTCATGATTGTCACACTCTACTACAACATATATTGCTTGTGATTATTTTATCTAACCTTCCTAAACATGTAATGTTTGAAATCACTAGGCTTTGCTTCTTCTTCAACACTCTATGTAGAAAATTATTTAATTATAAGATTCTAGATAATTTGCTAATAGAATTAGACATTACCCTTTGTCAACTTGAGCACTAGTTTCCCCCTTCATTCTTTGATATCATGGTACATGTAGTTGTCCATTTGACTAGGGAAGTGAAAATATTGGGCCCAATTTTCTTGTATTGATATATCCTTTTGATTGGTACACGAGTGTTTTGAAAGGCGATGTTTGGAAGAATTGTCACCCCCAAGGGTATCATTGATGGCTATATTTCTAGGGAGGTTATGGACTTTTGCAATGACTTTTGGATTTGCAACGAAACACCTACTAATGTTGTGAACCCTGATGTTTATTTCGGAAAACTTATTTTGGTAGAAAGACAAATGAATATCAGTCTTCAGTAGTGGGAGCAAGCACACTTGTATATATTACATAACATTGATGATTTGGGGTACTTATATCACCAAACACACCAACATTTTGAAGAGAATTTATCCCTAAGCTAGTTTAATGTGGCTTGCTAGAGATCATAATCAGACATTTATTAGGTGGTTTGAAAATAAAGTATTCAATCAACTATCTCAAACACCAAATAATATTACTTCTAAACTATCAAATGGCTTGTGTATAATCCAAAGACCCACGTTACATCTTACGAAGGGTTTTACATAAATGGATTTTCATACTACAGAAAATGTCTAGATGATAAAAGTGTCATCCAAAATAGTGGGGTCACCCTTTAGGCGTCTTCATTGTATTTTTCTAGTGCCAAGGATAAGAGTCCACATGAAGGAAAGATGTCTTACTACAGTGTCATTGTAGACATATGTGAAATTGACTACATAAAGTTTAGAGTTTCATTATTTAGGTGTAAATGGGTTGATAAGAACAAAGGAGTTGTAGTTGATGAACTAGGATTCACAATAGTGAATTTTGGGTGGACGGACAAGAAGGATGAGCCCTTCATCATGACATCATCAGAAAAATATGTATTCTATATTGATGATCCTACAAAATAAAATTGGTCTGTCTTTCTTCATGGGAAAAGACAATTCATTCATATCCTTTTGATGAAGAAGAGTACAATGACAAATATGATGACTCTAGTCCATTTTCTATTTGCTTAACAAGTGTAAACTTTGAGTCTAACACTGATGACTATACACATGAAGATCACATAGTAGGGATATTAGTTTAAGGTATACTTGTCATATGTGTTGTAACGTCCCCAGATTCTACCACCTTGAGACTTGGAAGGCCCGAGAGGACAAACCCAAAAATGTTAGCTAATTTCTTCAGAGAGCGATGCAGAAGCATAATACACATATATGAAGATACAACTATTGGCATACACCATACATTCTCAACATTCAGCATGTATATGTTACAAAATAAATTAATACAAGATGGATTACAATTACATATTGAAAGAAGATTTTACATAGGTCTACTCGTGTATGCTAACATGATCTTAACACAATAGGTACAACCTGAACACTTCTCACTTCCTATCTTTTATCCCATGCTAGCTCTGAACCTAAAACATATGTGAAACAACAAATCAACACAATGCGTTGTGTACATGGGTAGAAAGATACATATATTTATGTGTTGTGTACATGGGTAGAAAAGATTTGCAGAAATAAAGAAAGATCATAGAAAAAAATTCTTTATTAAGAGAAATACACTGATTTTAATCATTTAGATGAATTGTATTACTAAGGTGGACTAGTACCAAAACATATATATATTGGGCCCATCCTCGTGTACCAAGTTCTCTAGGGAACTCCCCGTACACCTTGTGCTCTAGGGAGGTGTACTAGTCAACATTGATCCTTCCCTCATAAGGGGGATAATGAACACCTTAATAACTACACAACATCTACTCATCATTTATGTTTTCAAGTGACAAAAGACTGAGTACTTATAGTAATATTACATCCAATATTTGAAATATAAAAGACCATGCATAGATATCTTGATTCAACCAAGAAAACCACAGCCATATAATTAAATAAACCCACGTACCTGAGTTCAAAAATTCCTATTTACATCCATGATCATATAATTTCTAATCATCACCTGATTAATATCAATTAATCATCATTAATACAAGGTTCATTATATTCTTGATATTTTATGTCCAAATTAAGGTTTGGTCAAATCTAGGTTCAACTAACTTGGAACATGTGTCTGATATTTTTCTAATAATCTAGAGGTCATGATTCAATTCCCATATTTTTCTAATGCTTTTCCTATTTTCTAGAATTAAAAAGAGACTAAAAGCAGTAATTTACTTATTAATGAGGAAAAACCTAACATTTTGGCATTATAATCAGATCTAAGTCCCATATGGTTTCTGAGTGATTTTGGGGTTCGAATATAATTTTTTGATAATTTATTCCACATGCAAACCATTTATTATATTTAATGAACTCTAAAAGAAGCATCGTATAATAATTTAAAAACCATGAATATTACTGCTTCGAAGGTCAGATCTAGTTAGCTTATAATAAACTAGACATTTTTCTCAATACACTTTGATAAAATTGGTTAATGCTTTCGA